>JAQPPZ010014470.1:1250000-2500000 GCA_028583015.1 Wollemia nobilis
AGTCATTTGTAGCTCATGCAGGAAGATGTTCCTTGCAAATTATTTTCATACCCATTGGATGAGGTTGTGCTTAAGTGGTACATACAATTACCTATAAGGTATGCTACTTCTTGGGTTAAATTAGAGAAAGTATTTTTCAAATATTTTAGAAGGTTGGATGATTTAGTTATGATGCTAAATCAAATTGTTTCTATTCAAAAAATATTTAATGAACTCATGAGATCTTTTAATGATAAATTGCATAGGTTGTATACTGAGGTGGGAACACATTATATCATTTTAGAATAAAGAGCTACTCCAATATACATGGGAGCCTTAGATCATGTTACTGCTATGTTTTTGAAAGGTATTAATATTACATAATTACCTAGAGCTTATAATGAGGAAGTAACATTTGAACAACAATTGATATGTCAAGGTGTTAATATGGAACAATTATACTGACTTAGACCTAAAACTCATAATCAAAGATCACAAATGAGTCAAGTGGAAATTAATAGTTTAGATGTCACAACCACCTTATATTTTGAGAATGATGTGCAGGTTTTGATGTCAATACCCATAAATGAACATTGTGATGATCAAGTTGATCAAAAAGTAGAAACAGACTTAGAGCCATTATTCAGAAAAGAGGATTGGGATGATCTTATAAAACAAAATACAAAAATTGATCGCATTGAAGAAACCCTTGTCTTACCAAAATATGAATCTAAGGAAGATGAATTCTTTGAAATTGAGGAGGATGAATCTGAGAAAGATGATTTTTTTGAAATTAAAGAAAATGAATTTGAAAATGAATCTAAAGAATATATAGAAGAAATGATATATTTTCATCATTTGTTTTAGGAGTATAATGAGTGTGATGTTCAAAAAAGTAAATTTAAAGACTTGAATGATCATATATGTAATTTCATTGAATATTGCAAGGGATTACAAAAAAATAATACCTCAATGATGATTGTTCAAATGACTAATCCTAAAATCTTATTGCTTGAGGAAGATAAATTGTTTGAAGTTGAATATGAATTTTTTATTGAATAAGGTGAATCTGAAAATGAATTCAAAGATGGTATGAAAGAAATGCCACCAAGTGCTTTAGAAATATAATGATTTTGTTATTTCAGATCATGAAGAAGAATTATTCACTTTATTCACAATTTCCAAAGAAGTTTTTATCTCAGATGATGTGTAGGAAATTGAAAGCCTTGTGTCACTTAAGGATCCTATAATGCGCATACAGTAAGAAATTCTTCATCTCAGGATGCTAAAATTAATATCTTACATGAAGAGTTTACAACTCCTGTACAGTCAAATAATCACATGTTTACAACTTCTTAGCTTTAGAATATAATTATTATAATGCATGGGGTATGTATGGTGAATCATTATTTTCTCATACTTCTACTAATAAAATTTCTATTTCACTTGATATGCAAGATGTTGAAACTTCCATTTCAAAAGAATATTTCACAATTCCTACTCAATAAAAAAATGACATGCCTATTGTAGAAATATAGAAGGTTCCAAAACTGAATCACTCTAAAGATGAATTTATTGAACACCTTGCTAAAATTGAAAATGAAGATATGGTAAATGCTTGTTATGACTCATTTTTTAGTAATGAGGAAGAGGTAAAGTCATATCTTTTATCCGTGACTAATAAAAATTTGAGTACAAATTCACATGAATGGTTTGAATTTAATGTGGGTGATAACCTAAAGTAAAATGTTGATCTATCTAAAGTAACTCAGGTGGTTGATCAAGAAAATTTGTTATTTAACACATCTTGTGATCAGTCAGATTTGTGGTTTAAAACGGATGGGCATACATTTAATTGGGTGCCTAATTTTGGTGTTTTTAACAAATAGGTTTTTGACAAAGATAAAGAACTACAAGGTGATCATGATGGAGACCATGAAGAAAAGGAAAAAATGACAAATGCTCATGAAATATTGGTAAAAGCTAATAATTATGTGTTAAGTGTAGATGACGAGGTAAAATATTCACCTTTCTCATTAGTTACAAAATTTTCAGGTAATGATTTGCATGATAATTTTTTTTTATGCTAATGCTATCAATGATGAAATGTCAAGTGTTGCTAACAAGAAATTGGAGATAACTCTTAAAATTTTTGCTATAAAAGAAATGAAGGAAAAAAAATTTGAAATGCTTAATCAAATTCATGAGCAATCAACTAGTGAATCTAGGGCACAAATTTTTAATGATCTTATATCAAATGTCCTAGATGCTTGCCAATTCTTGCATGAATATGATTGGCATAAAAACATAGATGATGATCTTGCGCTAATTTTTTTATAAGTAGCTTCTTATTTGAAAGAAATGTTATATGCTTATGAAAAGTTAAGTGAGAGTGATGAATTAAGGTTTGAAATTCACATTGCATTGAATAAAAAAAAGACAATTAAAAATCATGATTTCAATTTTAAGTTTAATAAATCAAATCTTAAACATGGAACTACTTATAATTTTGAATCAACTCAATGGGATGAGATAGGCACAATGAGAATTTCTATTTTTGGCCTAATATTATTTTTATTGGACTCTTACAAAACTTGCCAGGTATATAATCATGTATGTCTTTTAAGGTGTGCTTATTGTGTTTCGGATCCAAGGAAATGATGGTATAAATTTTTCCGTGTCTTGTACATAATGTATATTTTTGTAAATAGTATTTTGGATTTTGTTTTCTTATTTCTATGTTTTGTATAGTTTGTTGTTTTGTGAGTTTGTTAGTTAGTTATTTTGTTGATGTGTTAATTTATGATTTTGATATTTTGTTGTTTTGTTGTTAAGTGTTGTCACATTTTGTTAAGTTTTGTTGAGTACAATGATAAATTGACTTTGCTAGTTTTGGAGCTTATGATTTTGACGTGTGATTCAAATTGATATAATTTTGAAGTGGGTTTTTAGAAAGTAAGGTAGTTATTATTGAGATGATGGTCACTTATTGTTTCTATTTATGTTTGATCCTGGATTGTATAGGATGAAATTACCTATTTTAAAAACTTGTGAAACCTTGAGAATAAGAAAAATGAGATGTTAGTTTATGTCCTCGTGAATGTGAACTAAGATAAGGCACATATGAAAAATTGGAATTATATTGTAAAATCTCCACAAGTATCATACATACACTCGCATTTCATAACATATTTCATAAAATTGTATACATCACCCTCACATTACACATTTCACATCCCATAGAAATATTATCTATCAAATTCAAAAGTTATAATTGGTTTTAGAAAAATTCATGTTGCTTTAATCAAGGGTACTTTCACAAAGGCATTTTGTACAAAACTATAAAAGACAAGGCTTCATGTTTACACACCATAGTTTCTAAATCCCTAAATATTTTTGATCCATTCAGCCATTTCTAGTGCATTAGGAAACTGTCGAAAAGTGTGTCAAATTCTCTTAGGATCATTACACAATATACATTAAAAATATCATGAGATCGAGAACTGATGTTGAAATTATCTAGAACCAAGCACAACTTACACATACTAGAAACATTTTGGGTAAAATGATCAAAACCATACTTGGAAGAAAATGTGAGGCAAAAAGGGGCATCCTTGTCGGTCCCATCATGCAACATAATCCATGAAATTCATTATTACCATAAATTCTTGAAATTCTAAAATGAAAATCAAAGTAGTAAGGATAGGATCAAATTATCCTCATACTTCGGTGGAGAATTCGATTTTCCAAAGCTTTGAGTCTACTTACATCATGCACCACTGACTATTGGGTCATAAGGATTCGTACTACTTGTTCCTCAGAAATATGAGTAGTCATCCCCAAGATTCAAGCAATCTAAAGCCAAAATCATGGACTATGGGGTTAACCTCCATCGGGGCTATAGACGCTTGACTAGTAGTGGAGTATGCTCATGCATGGTGACATGTCTCATTGAAAAGTGAGACCTATGATCATTCAAATGGGCAGGCTAGCCTTGTGATTCATTCATAACAGGTTTAACCATTTTGGTCAAAATGAGGTAATGAACTCACTTGCACACACACTGGTTCTAGATGATAGTAGGATCATAATTGAGCTCTTGATCTAGTAAAGGAATTCACGAAACACACATTTGATCCTAATAGTATTAGATAGGTTTTTGTGTGTTTGTTTATTATACTAGAATGTTTCAGTCTCTGTAAGATAGGTTGTTCATTTCAATACATTATTTTAGCTCATATCATATTATTTTCCATATCATCATATCAGTCATGAATGGTAAGTTTTAGGGCCCTTGATTAAAGTACAATGACAAGCATGGCCAAAACAAATATTTATATGGAAAATGATCATTAATACAAATCACCTGATCCCCACCAGCAATACATCATATCCTGCATAAATCATCTCTGATTTCGGTAATTCCTATTTGTGTTGGTCTATTCTCATTCTCTACACTTACTGATGCTCGTAATTCTAATATTTGGATTTTTTGTGTTTTCGAAGTTTGGTTTTTGAGTCTAAATTGTCTAGGTACATTTACTAGCATAATCACCAATGTTGTGACATCCTTCACAATGACCCCAAAATAGGGGACCTACTTGAAATTTGAAATTTTTTGTCTTCGCTTTTCGTTTTCATCATCTAGAGTCTAGAAGTTGATCTTCAGGTGTTTTGTCTTATAATGGTTTCAATATTAAATTTTGTATCACAATACAAGGGTTTCTTCCTATTCCTGTATGGTCATGTTCGTATGTTATATTTAGTTATGTCTTGTTTTAAATTAATTAAATTATAAAGTTTTATAACTTTATAATTTAATATATTTAACATTGTTCATTGTTTTAAATTAATTAAATTATAAAGTTTTATAACTTTATAATTTAATATAGTTAGAATGGTTATGTTTTAAATAAATTAATTAAATTATAAATTTTTATAACTTTATAATTTAATTATATTTAAGAAGGTTATTTTATAAATGTTTTATATTCTAATTAATCTTTGTTTTGTGGGGAAGATTATTAAAGGTTAATATTTGAAAACGTTTTATTGATATTAGGGTTTCAAAGAATTCATTTTTAAAACTAATGGAAAGGAGCAAATTAATCAAGAGGTACAAATTTCTCAAGTTATAAATGAAGAATTAGAAACCAAAGAGAGGGTCATACTTTTTATACAGAGAAGGAGAGGAACGATTGGAAGGAGCAAAGCTACAACTTCGTGGGAGGAAAATAGAGAAAGCCATTTGGAGAACGGTGGAAATTATTGTAAGATTTTATAAATTATTTTAAGCATTTTGGATCCATATTTGTGCAAAGACTGTATTTGGAATTAATAAATTGTTTATTACAATTTCTTAATATATTGTATACCTTAGAAGATTGCATCAATTTATTTGATTTCACTGTGTGAATACTGGTGAACATTGGATTGGTTTTAGAATTATGTAGATGGAAATCTCATCTAAGGAATTTGTCCGAGACATTAGGTTAATTTCTAAAGTTTAAAGTCTTTTATTATTATTTTTTATTATTTCATTCTAAAAATTATATATTATAACTTAGTATTATTTTATGAAGTACAATTATATGACTAAGTTATAATTAAATTTATAATTCGAATATTACATTAATTAATATTCAAATTAATAAATTTAAGAAGGGATAAATAAATATTCTATTCCTCACCATAATTTCATAGGGTTGACGAACCAGGATTGATATCTTTAAAATCCAATTTGGATTTGATTTATAATATAGTTCTATCTATTTCAGAAATCCAAATTTCAAATCAGAGATCACATTTACTCTTTTGAATATTTAATTTCATAAATATTTCAAAAGATAAATATTATAAGCAAATCTAATTTATAAAATTTAATTTATCATAAAATTCAAAGCTTATAGATTATTTTCATATCAAGCCCTATGTTTTAATTATTAATAAAGGTTTTAATACCTTATGAAATTGGGCAAAACATTATTACAGTTTATTCACCTCTTTGATATTCTTGACGTAATTTCATAAGAGGATTCAAATATATAGTTGCTTTATCAAATAGACTGTGGAAGTTGAATCATAATAAATTGTGTTATTAAAGGTCTATTAATTTCATTAACTTTGATCATATTAAAGTTAAGTAAATTTTTGATTTAAAATGCCATATTTATAAATGTTAGACTCGTTTAAAGAATTTTGATCAAGATATTATATCCAGATTATGATGTAAAGGTTGCACAACCGATTTAAAATCATAAAGTAAATTTTATTTCATTGTTCGATAGATGAATTGGTATTAAAAGCATGTTATACATGATGTATTTGAAATCATTTACTTAATTCCCAAGCCCCTTGTAAATAGAAACTTGTAAACCCAAGAGTTTATTCAGGCACTTATATAAACAACTATGCATGATACATAACTATTAAAGTAAGAACCTTGGAGAAGAGAATTTCTTTGCAAGAGAGAATTTAAAATTCTGAGTTGTCGAGTGGTTTTTGTAAACTGACAAAATCACACCTCAACACTGGTGATAGACGGTTAGCCTTTATTAAAGTAACTTTATGTATTTGGGTTTGCCTATTTTCATTGTAATAATGAAGAAGTGTTTGTGGGACCCGGTGATCATTTATATGCAACGACATCTTACTAGTTGGAAAGGAGTTTTACTCAGTCAAGCAGGCAAAATTATTTTGGTAAAAATTATCCTAAAAAATATTTTGATATATTTTATGTCTATTTTTAAATTGCATATGAAAGTTTTGACCAAATTAGATAGGATTCAAAAAACCTTTCTATGGACGGTACCTCCAGATCACAACAAGCTCCAATTGGTCTCTTTGAACCAAGTTTGTATGAGGAAAGAGAAAGGTGGGTTAGCCTTCTATAACATCCATTTGATGAATGAAGCCCTAATCCTTAAGTAAGGTTGGAAAATTTTGATCAATCATAATTTTCACTGGGTGAAAATCATCACAACTAAGTATTTGATCCACATAGAGAGTTTTCTCACTGATACCCTTCCCCAAGAGAGGTCCACCTTCTAGCAGAGTGTGAGTAAATTCAAATTAAATTTAGCTCTTTTGCACTCAATGTATCACGGGGAATGATAAATCCATTGAATTCTGGAAGGATTCGTGGCTCCTTGAGCACCCACTAATCCAAGATAACAACCTATCACTGGTAGAACCTCCTTCCCATAAATTTGGATGGACTAAATTAGAGGATTTTATTACAAGTGTGGGAGGTAGGAGAATATGGTAATCAGTACCACCTCTAACTATAGTAGGGAGGAAACTAACACTTGGATCGCCATCTCAAATTTACTTAAGCTACAAGTTTTGAAAACTCATGAAATCGAGGATTATATCATTTGAAAAGGAGAAAGTGAGGGTTCATTTTCAATCAAGTCAGCCTACCTCTTCATCAAATCTAACTCTCCTTAATGGTATCTGCCTAGTAAAGTTTGGATGAAGAATTTGACCCCTAAAGTAAATGTATTTTATTGGCTGACCATACATAATAGATGTCTCACTCTTGATAATATCCACAATAGTTATATGTGTCTACCCAATAGATGTTATCTCTATGAGGCTATTGATGAATCATGCCTCCATCATTTTTTTCTAGTATCCCTTATCTACTATAGTGATAGCCCATGTTTTTTTGTACTTGGGAGTTCATTGAGTCTTGCTAGATTTTTTCTAGAGGTTTGTTTGCAATGGACTTCATCTTTTAAATCTCCTCGCTTGATCAAATTATGGACCTTCTTGCTCCCCCATTTAATTTGGAGCATTTGGTGGGAGCATAATCAAATAGCCTTCAATAATTCAAAGCATGATCTTGAATCTATTTTTAGTAGAGTGATTGGGGCATCTTTGGAGAATGTGACTTCTTATTAATCATATTTGCATGGTGGGCTCATTGATGAAACCTCGATAGATCTCAAGCTTGGTATTCCTAAAAAAACTATATCTAATAACCCACCTCCTCCCTCTTTGAGATCCTCAATTTTTTGGTCTCTTCCTCTTGCGGGTTGGGTTAAACTCAACTTCGACGGTGCTTCTAAGGGGAACCTCGGTCTTGTTGTGGTAGGTGGTATACTTAGAAATGATAAAGAGAATATTCTAGGTGCTTTTTCCAAAAATATTTTAATCCAAACATCCTATTTTGCAAAATCTAGAGAACTCCTTTAAGGCCTCTTATTGGTGGAATCCTTGGGTTTCAATAAAGTTATAGTGGAGGGGAATTCGTGAAGTATTGTTAATCTAGTCAAGAAGTCTTGCACCCTACACTAGAATATAGCAAATATCACGGTAGAAGTAGTCATAATTTTTTGTTCAAGACCAAAGGCTCAAATTCAACATATTTTTCGTGAAAGAAACAAAGTGGTAAACCCAATGGCAAATATTTTGCTATCACAACAAGACCTT
Organism: Wollemia nobilis; assembly: GCA_028583015.1. Lineage (NCBI taxonomy): Eukaryota > Viridiplantae > Streptophyta > Pinopsida > Araucariales > Araucariaceae > Wollemia > Wollemia nobilis. Next base: position 1,258,416 of record JAQPPZ010014470.1, read on the forward strand.
ATGGTTTGGATGATAAAATTTCCCGAGAGTCTTTAGAATTAAATTATGGATGATCATGGTTAGTTGTGGGTGCTGGTAATGGGAGTTTAGAAGGCTAGGGGTAATATTTTCTATGTTTTTTGGAGCCTTTTTTTTAAAATGTTTTCCTACTAGTAGGGATTTGGTACCATCTATAGGTGCCTCCTGTACAACGGGTGCTAATTGACTGTGAGCCTTGTCTTCTCAAGGCATCACGTTTTTTTTTGGTGGCTTATATGGAAGTGTTCCTTCAGTGTGTGGGGTCTCCCTAGATGGTAGCAAGCTTCTTTGTTGTATCTTGTGATCTCCCTTTGGGTATTGCAGTCAGTTGTTTTTCCACTTTATTTTTCTTTTGAAGAGTTTAGTACTAGTTTTATATATGAATATGTTCTTTTCCTTAAAGATTGTTTTCTCTCATACTAATGTATTATCTCTTGCTCTTTCATAGTATCATATATATTACGTTTGGGGATCCTTTAAAACCCCTTCTTATACCTAATAAAAAAAAGTTATGACCTCCCAAGTTATTATGACCATTATTTAAATCATAAATTTTGTAATATGTAAGGTTGTATTTGTCATAAATTTATGACCTCCAAAGTTATCATGACCATTATTTAAATTCTTAACTATAAAAAACTAATGTAATTCAAACTACAATGTAGGTGAGTGTATGAAAGAATAGGTATGTCTGAGTGGAGGAAACCAATGCGGGGAGGTCTGCCAGAAAATTTTTCCCAACAAACCTCCCTGAATCCGTAGAATTTGCACAAGTGTACACGAAGTTGGAGAAAGCTTTAGCCAAATACGATGGGCTTTATGACCATGAAAAGTACTGAGTCCGGTCATCTTTCGTGCCTGCATATTTTGCCGGAACCCAGTCTAACGTGTTCTTTCCGAAAACTCTGAAAGAGGCAATTCCGCGCGGGAATGACTTGGTCCAAGCCATTCAAAATAGCGTGGCGGGCGACGTGAGAACCCTGGTCATTGTGGCCCGTCACTGGGAAGAGGCCAATCGTTGGTGGGGTGAAGGGGACATTACAAGGAATGCAGGAGTGCAAGCAAGAGATGCATGTATCCAAGTCTTTGGCAAACAAAAGCAAAGCGTCATTGAGGAGCTCATATCCCGTTATGCAAAGTAGCACACATTTTAGGTTAGGTATTTAGTCTGTCGACCTAGACGATATTTAGGCATTCTCAGAATTTTGAAGATTGAGTAGGTTTACATGGCGTTTCTGATGTTAAACATTTTGAAAAACAATGTCTGATTGCAAACTTCTTTAAGGAACGATGGTAAACATCCTGAAGCACTGCTCTGCATCCATGGCATTATTTTTGTTTTCTCTGATAATTTGAAGAGTGTCTTATATACCCATTCTGAATATATGAATATATCTTTAACTTGATCAGCCTTCTGCAAACATTTTTATAGCTTGTATTTAGGTGTCATTTTATGGAAAACATTTATTTTTTCGAAACTTTTCCTCTTTTTTAAGGGTTTAAATTAGTCCACAACTCTTTTAAAAGTTTGCGTCTCCGTAGAGATGGTGAAAAGCCTTCACTGAATAAATCTATTCCTCTTGGAGAAAAGAGGTTGGGAGTCTTCTTTATAATCTTGAGCTAAATTTTTATTAAATTTTTTTGTGACGTTGTATATATTTTCTAGTTTAATTTTTGTCAATTTGTTTTGAAAATTTTAAAAATACAAATATAACGCCCTCTGGTACATCCTATGATCCTAAACAAGCGGATTAATATTCAGGTTGAAGATATATGTAGTGGATTTAAGCTCTCCATCTTTAAGATATTTCTTTCGATATTTTTTCGTTATTTATTCAATTTTCCTTTTTCTCAATATTTTGATGAATCAACAATATTAATAGCATCAATATCAATAATAGTCAGTTTTTAGTGAAGTCCTTTATAATATTGTTTTTAGACATGGAAAAATTAAACTAGTCCTTGTAAATTTTGTATGCCCATAAAATACCAAAGGGTTATATAATATTTCTTTCTTAATTCTTAAAAAGTATCACTAAAAAATAAGAGGAACATTAAAAAGCTTTGTTGTTGTATGCTCAATTTTGATGGTTAAGTGTAATTATGTTTTACTTAGAATGTTTGTGGAAACTTTGACTAAGGTTAAAGCTTTTTAGTTTCAAGGATTAGATAATGGTTATACCATACAATGTTGACTTTAATTTTTTGGCTCAATTTTCTTCTTTAATAATTATAAAGATCTACTTTATCAGCTTTTAGTGATTAAGAAGGACCATGGAGAGCTAATGAAGGAGTATAGAGATATATTTTATAAATTATGCAATTAGATTCTTGATAAAATTAAACCTCATAAATTGTTGATGAATTCTCCTTCTCAACTATCTTCACCCTAAAATTTCTTTCATTTTGAAGCAAGACAAGGTGGATAACATGAAGGATACAAAATTTCAAGCCATTATAAGTAAAATATAGCACATATTAGCCTAGTATGTGGAAGAAGAATTAGAGAAAAGAAAAGAAATAAAATGTAGAGTTGTTGAATTCTATATTATGAAGCTATTGCAAAGTATTAACAATGAGGCTACAAACCTAAGAACACAATAATATACAAGGTATTCATTTCAATAAGGAAAAGAAATGAGTTTCGGCCTAGCCTCTAGGCCTCTCAAGTAAATACCCCTTGAGTTCCACCTTCTATCTCAATGGATAATCAGGGGGAATTTGAATAATATTATGAATTGCATCAAATTGATGATGATGATGATTAGTCTAAATGCATTATTTATTAGTGGGTTATAGAGGTAGAATTGTTGGGATTTGATTAGTTAGGGAAGGAGGCTTTGGAGCAATCATCTTTAAGCAATCAATCTAAGTTATCCAAAACATTAATTTGTATAACATTTTCTAGGCCCAAGATAATCAATTTTCAAGATAATAAAGAAGACCTAAAATTATTCAAAATAGAAAACATGGCTATAAAAAATCAAGTAAAATCAAATAGGTAAGATTAAAACATCTAAATTGATAAAGGTAACAGTCCCCTAAGAAGATTCTAATGTAGATAAAAGTATCATTTTTTCTTAAATATATAACCATTCATGTTTTGGATATGGATGGAACAAAATTTTATTTGGCAATTTGAAAAAGTTTAAGTTCTTAAACATTATTGGAATGTTACAACTCATGAAAACTAAATTTTAAAATCTCTCTCTCTCTCTCTCTCTCTCTCTATATATATATATATATATATATATAGAGAGAGAGAGAGAGAGAGAGAGAGAGAGATTTTAGATAAATTAGAATTTTTCTACTTCTTTCTCTTGGAAGAATGTTTGATCATTTGAGGCTCTTTGTAATGCATCAACATTCCTTTAATTGATATTCCAAAGTTAAATTATTATAGACGAGTCTTCAAAGAAGAGTACATCATGGAACTTATAAGTATTTATTTTTTTAAAAAGATTTAGAAACATCAAATCATTTACTTATTCCTTGTTACTTTGGCTAAACCATAAAAAAAGTATTTTTGATTTAATTTATGGTAATTTATCTTGAATTAATTAAAAATTACTACAAATATAATGCTTTGTGCTACCTCCTATGCTTATAAACTGTAGGAAGCAGATTACTGTTCCAAAATGAATATTTAAGATATATTAAATTTTTGGTAATTTTTTTTTAAATTTAAAAATTTAATACAAATATAACTCTCTCTAGTACATCATATGATCCTAAACTATAGTAGAAAGTGTATTAATTTTCAGGTTGTAGATATATTTAGTGGATTTAAACTCTCCATATTTAAGATATTTCTTTCAAATTTTTATTTATTTATTTTTTTTTTATCTTCACATCATATTATTATGATTAGTCAACAATATTAGTAGCATCAATATCAATAATGGTCAGTTCTTAGTGGAGTCCTTCCCAATATTGTTTTTAGACATGGGTAAATTAAATTAGTCCTTTGTAAATTTTGTATGCCCATGAAATACCAAATGGTTATATAATATTTATTTCATAATTCTTAAAAAGTATCACTAAAAATAAGAGGAACATTAAAAAGTTTTGTTGTTGTATGCTCAATATTGATGGTTAAGTGTAGTGATGGTTTAATTAGAATGTTTGTGGAAACATTGACTAAGGTTGGAACTTCCTAGTTTCAAAGATTAGATAATGGATATATTATAACATGATACAATTTTGACTCTAATATTTTGGCTCAATTTTCTCTTTACATGATTATAAAGATCTACTCTATCAGCTTTTACTAATTAAGAAGTACCATGGAGAGCTAATGAAGGAGTATAGAGATATATTTTATAAATTATGGTATTATATTCCTAACAAAGTTAAGCCCCATAAATTACTTATGAATTCTCCTTCTCAACTATCTTCACCCTAAATTTTCTTTCATTTTGAAACAATATGAGGTTGAAAACATGAAGGATACAAAATTTCAAGCCATTATAAGTAAAAATAGCATATATTAGCCTAGTGGATGGAAGAAATTAGATAAAAAAAGAAAGAAAATATGGATTTGTTGAATTCTCTAGTATGAAGCTATTGCAAAGTATTAACAATGAGGATACAAACCTAAGAATACAATAATATGCAAGTTATTCATTTCAATAAAGGAATAGAAATGAGTTTAGGCCTGGCATCTAGGCCTCTCAAGGAAATACCCCTTGATTTGTACCTTCTATTTCAATGGATAATCAGGTGGAATTTGAACAACATTATGAATTGCATCAAATTGATGATTATGATCAGTCAAAATGCATTATTTATTAGTGGGTTATAGAGGTAGACATATTAGTAGTTGATTAGTCAGTTAAGGAGGCTTTGGAGCAATCATATTTAAGCAATAAATCCAATTTATCCAAAATATTAATTTTTAGAACATTTTCTAGACCCAAGATAATCAATCTTGAAGATAATGAAAAAAATCTAAAATTATCCCAAATAGAAAATGTGGATATTAAAATTCAAGTAGAACCAAATAGGTGAGATAAAAACATCTAAATTAACAAAGGTAATAGGTGAGATGATTCTAATGTAGATAAAATTGTTTTTTCTCTAAATATCTAATCATTCATGTTTTAGATTAACGAAAGAAGGGGATTTAGGACACAATTTTGCATGAAATAAAATTTTGTTTGGCAAGTTGGAATGATGGTATTTATGATGAGAATGATAAAAAAGGTTATTTTATGAAAATTTACACCATTTTGACACATTGTGTAATTTGTAATGTGATTTTGCGACTTCAATGTAAAAACCCCATATTTTCTCTATTAGGGCAAAAATGGAATCAATCACTTGCATATTTCAACAAAGTATTTTTAAAAATTTAGGCAAAAAAACATCACATATACATCATTCATATCATCCACAGTTACACCATGTATTTCACATAATCATCTGCAAAAATCTATCAATTGGCTCATGAGATGCATCCAACACTCATTCACCAATTGAAGGGGTAAGATACACAATAGAAATTATTTTTTTCTCAAAGTTCATATTTGCATTCCAAAAAGAGAAGGTTGCTTCGACATCAGGCCAAACCAAGTGTCTTGTATTTTTACATCATATTATGTTTCACACAATACGGTACAAAAAGGAGCATCTATAGATACCAAAATCTAGTCACTTATCATCCTTCCATAGTTTACCACAATATTTACCTATTATTTATATAAATTTATACGTATTTTTTTGATATATATCTAAATAATAATATTTTTATATTATGTTTTATATTATATATATATATATATATATATATATATATATATATATATATATATATATATATATATATATATATATATATATTTATTTATGTATGAATTAATCCCAACTATACATCATGTTTTAATCCTAGCCATCCATCAACCTTAATCCATGCCACATACCTAGATTTAATCTCCACCCTTTGTCATATTTTAATCTTGACCACACAAATTATATATTTGAAACCGTTGCATGCCCTAGGAAAAATTATAAAGAGGAGTCATTTTGATGACACAATCCCTAAGTCCTAGGTTTTCCAAAGTTTGAATTTTCTTGAGTTCCTTAATACCTTGTGCCCTATGTCCTCAAGCATTCTCAATAATCCTCACCACTTCCATCTTCCATCACTTTCCTTCGTCTCTACATCCGCCACCACCTACTTTACATGAACTACATCTACCTTTGTAGATTTTACTTCACTCTTAGAATACCCCCTTGAGTTCACCTAGTACCTTTGGACACATCCTATCACAACTAAGCACATATGTGTACCTCCTATTATCATTGATCACCTTTGGGTACCTCCTACCATCACCAAGCACCTACGGGTATTTACAACCCTAGTTCTGCAACCCCCCTACCCATCGACTATCGCTAGGGAATATACGCATCATTTTGTGCAACAACGATGAATATCGAAAGATAACAAGTCAACATGAGACAAGTTAAATTGTTCATTGCATTGATTTTAGTATTCTTAGTTCTATTTACAATATTATTTTTGCAACTAGGGTTTTTAGTAATTTTATTTTTGAGGGTCTCACACAGTGGAGCTCTCACATGCATTGCTAACTCTTCTTGTTATTTTTGTGTGTAGATCTAGGAATTATGTTTATTGGTAGTTGCTTAAGATAGAGTGGTCCTACATAGGATATAAAAAATCCCACTCACCTATGTTGGAATCAGATTGAATGTGAAGATATCACCATTATTTTTTTACTAGGGTTTCAGAGAACCTTATGTATTGTAATCATTGTATCAAGTATAATAATATTTGTAACCCATATTTTAGGTACATTTCATTGTAATATTGAAGACCCACAAGCAACATAATAAAAGTTTATTTCATTTTACAATTTTATGTATTACATTTCTTATTGATTTCATTTAGTGTATCATTCCGTTTTGTTCAATTTGCATTCACATTAACCAATAAATAGATATAGGAAAAGGCATATCCAAGTGATGTAGGTAGATTCCAAAGGTAGATATAGAGTCAAATGTAGGGGAATAGAGGTAGATTTGAGTGGTGGAGATAGATTCCAGAGGTTGAGGTAGATGCAAATGATGGAGGAAAATTCATTTGTATTTGATAGATCTAGGTGCATGTGCAAAGGTTATTTCTAGTAATACCATAGTGCAAATGAAGGTAAGTGTATAGAAAATACAAAGAAAAAACCATAAAATCTTTCAAACCCAAGTACCTTATTTTTTCTTTTATTTTTTTTGTGGTATAAAAGTTTAAAATGTCAATAAATAAATTTGGTGGTCCAAGGCTAGTATTTTTTTTTTAAGTGAAAAACCCATTACGGGGCCACCTTGGTCTAAGAGACCATGAACAGGGGGTTCTACACCGTCAAATTCACCTGGGGGTTACACCCAGCCCTGCCCACACCAACATTATCAATTGGATTTTGGGTACCCAATTTAGCTTCTTGGTAGTGTGGAGATTCAAACCTAGGACCTCCGTTGGAGGATTTCCCTCTCCTCTACAACTCACCTACAACACCTGGGTAAAAACTAATTTATAGTGTAAAAAACCCCTTTCGAGGTGCCACTTTCAACAAGTTGGGCATAGGAGGAATGTAACCTTGTCGACCTCTACTAGCACATAGGACATTCCTAACTATACCATATATCTATAGGATGGATACAAGGGGAATGGAACCTGGGTCGGCCTCTACCATCACCCAGGGCATTTAGCACTGCACCACTAGAAGCAGATCTTTAAAACTAATTTATAGTGGAAAACACCCCTTTTGAGGTGCAATGGTAAATGGAACCTCTACTAGAACATAGGATGTTCCTAACTTTACAATATATCTGAAGGATGGAGACAAGGGGAATGAAACCTAGGTCGACCTCTACCAACACCCAGGGCATTTACCACTACACCACAACAAGTAGATCAAAACTAATTTATAGTGAAAAATACCCCTTTTGAGGTGCCACTTTCAACAGGTTGGTCATAGGAGGAATGGAACTTTGTCAGCCTCTACCAACATATAGGACATTCCTAACTATACCATATATCTACAGGATGGAGACAATGAGAATGGAACCTAGGTCGGCTTCTACCAACACCCAGGGAATTTACCACTACACCACAACAAATAGATTAAAACTAATTTATAGTGGAAAACACCCTTTTCGAGGTGCCACTTTCAACAGTTTAGGCATAGGAGAAATGGATCCTTGTCGGCCTCTACCAGCACATAGGACATTCATAACTATACCATATATCTGCAGGATGGAGACAAGTGGAATGGAACCTGGGTCGGCCTCTACCAGCACCCAGGGCATTTAGCACTACACCATAACAAGAAGATCAAAAACTAATTTATAGTGTAAAACACCCCTTTCGAGGTGCCACTTTCAACAAATTGGGCATAGGAGGAATGGAGCCTTGTCCGCCTCTACCAAAGACATAGGACATTCCTAACTATACCATATATCTACAGGATGGAGACAAGGGGAATGGAACCTCGGGTCGGCCTCTACTATCACCCGGGGCATTTACCAATACACCACAACAAGTAGATAAGGCTAGTATTTAAAAAACTAACATGTCAAACATTTAATCAAGTAATTACAAACCCACAACACAAAGGAGATAAAACGAGAATAAGTGGTAATAATTTAAATATATTAGCCCATATCATGATAGACTAATAATTATAGAAGAACACATAGGGAACAACAGTTTCTCATAATGTAAAAACAAAAAATGAGATTGAAACAAGTTGTTAAAATAAATCTATTGGAGACATCACTTGTATAACTAAAATGATCCATTACAATGGGCTTGTGATATAGTAATGATTCCATAAATGGGTCCAATTTTTAAACTCAGTTGCACATTCACAAATAAAAATAAGATGAAGATAATTTATTACAAATAAACAAAATTTAGGCAATAATTATAAACATGATAACAAAATAATAGGAATTGCAAAATAAAATATTGGATACTAGATCACGGGCACTAGTTGTAAGAGGTCCAATAATTAATCCAAAGGAACAAAGAAATCTAATAGAGAAAAATATAAAAATACAACTATTACAAGAAAATAAAAGAAGAATTATGTCAATAAACAACATTATTATAATAATAAACTAGCATGGAGAACAAGAAAACATAGAAAATTTAACAAGGGATTTTCTTTTCGATAAAATGAATTAGAGTAGAAAAATCATCAAGAATGTAGACTCAGGAAAGTAAGGGAAGACATGAGAGATAGACAAAACCAAGTCACAATATATAGTGTATGCGATAAAAGATAAGTTATTCAAAATAGAGGATTGCTACGGTGGTCACATTTTTACCTATATGAGGATCTTACTTCTGAACAACAAGAAGAGACAAAGGAAGAATGAAAAAATGTAAATACAACTCGGAGTGTGGGTAAAAATATATGGTTAAAAAACGTGAAATCATGCATTATAAATTGAAAAAAAAATAGATAGGAAATTAGGGTCCACTAGAAATACCTAACATTGGTAAGTTGGAATCATTGGGGATATCCATGGAGAAGACGTCCCAGTATAGGGCCCATAACTAAATCAAATGATGTATTTGTACTAATATAAATACATGAACATGATGTATGCAATATTCTAGATCTCAAAATATACAAAAATATATACATATGGAATGAAGCATTACAAAATAGAAAAGAATATTGAGGAGTAACAATACTAATAAAAGAGTCTTGTGGTAGACTCATACAAGTTGAGAAAGAAGATACAAATCAAAACTATATGGATTATAATCATAGGTAATAACAAATTGATTAGCAATGCATCTAGTTATTTTACTCCATAGTAATAAAAGTTTGATAAGACACATGGCTTATATCATTAAGATCCATATATGAAATTAAAAGAATATATCACAAAATGTAACATGCTTGTAGAGATGATTTTAGTGGGTGACTTTAGTTATAGGATAAAAAATAGACAAGCAAGTTCTTTAAATATCAATGAAGACATATATGATAATCCACTAATGCTAGGAGAAGAGGTGGGCCATTGTCATTAAATATCCTCAAATAACTATCAAGGACCCATAACACATTATGAATAACTTCTTCAAACTATGTAGCAAAGTAGGATTAATCATTTGCGATGGCATAAAAACATAATAAAAATTTACAAATATGTTTTTTCAACACATAATAGCCATCGTATAGTTGATTATTGTAGTGATATTTCACTGCACTAGGTAAATCCTATTAGAAATATTTTTTTGAGCAAGATTGCCACCTAAAGCTAATTTTTAATAAAACCAAGATGAGAGAATGTAAAGGCTTATCAATATACCAAGTATCCAATGCTATGAAACACCAAATATGTTGACAAGGGAATACCTTTATCAAAAGCTAGTAGTAAATTCTTAACTCCTTATAAAGAGGAGTCATTTTGATGACACAATCCCTAAGTACTAGGTTTTCCAAAGTTTGAGTTTTCTTGAGTTCCTTAATACCTTGTGCCCTATGTCCTCAAGCATTCTCAAAATCCTCACCACTTCCATCTTCCATCACTCGCCTTCGTCTCTACATCCACCACCACCTACTTTACATGAACTACATCTACCTTTGTAGATTTTACTTCACTCTCAATATACCCCCTTGAGTTCCCCTAGTACCTTTGGACACATCCTATCATAACTAAGCACATATGTGTACATCCTTATCATTGAACACCTTTGGGTACCTCCTACCATCATCGAGCACCTACGGGTATTTACAACCCTAGTTCTACAACCCCCTACCCATAGACTATCGCTAGGGAATATACGCATCATTTTTTGCAACAACGATGAATATCAAAAGATAACAAGTCAACATAAGATAAGTTAAATTGTTCATTGCATTGATTTTAGTATTCTTAGTTCTATTTACAATATTATTTTTGCAACAAGGGTTTTTAGTAATTTTATTTTTGAGGTTCTCACGTAGTGGAGCTCTCACATGTATTGCTAACTCTTATTTTTGTTTTTGTGTGTAGATCTAGGAATAATGTTTATTGGTAGTTGCTTAAGATAGAGTGGTCATGCATAGGATATCAAAAATCCCACTCACCTATGTTGGGATAAGATCGAATGTGAAGATACCACCATTATTTGTTTACTAGGGTTTTAGAGAACCCTATGTATTGTAATAATTGTATCAAGCATAATAATATTTGTAACCCCATATTTTAGGTACATTTCATTGTAAGATTGAAGACCCACAAGCAACATAATAAAAGTTTATTTCATTTTACAATTTTATGTATTACATTTCTTATTGATTTAATTTAGTATATTGTTTGGTTTTGTTCAATTTGCATTCACATTAACCAATAAAGAGATATACGAAAAGGTAGATCCAAGTGGTGTAGGTAGATTCCAAAGGTAGATATAGAGTCAAATGTAGGGTAATAGAGGTAGATTTGAGTGGTGGAGATAGATTCCAGAGGTTGAGGTAGATGCAAATGATGGAGGAAAATTAATGTGTATTTTATAGATCTAGGTGCATGTGCAAAGGTTATTTCTAGTAAGACCATAGTGTAAATGAAGGTAAGTGTATAGAAAATACAAAGACAAAACCATAAAATCCTTCAAACCCAAATACCTTATTTTTTCTTCTTTTATTTTTTTTATGGTATAAAAGTTTAAAATGTCAATAAATACATTTGGTGGTCCAAGGCTAGTATTTTTTTTTTAAGTGAAAAACCCATTACGGGGCCACCTTGGTCTAAGAGACCATGAACAGGGGGTTCTACACCGTCAAATTCACCCAGGGGTTAGACCCAGCCCTGCCCACACCAACATTATCAATTGGATTTTGGGTACCCAATTTAGCTTCTTGGTAGTGTGGAGATTCAAACCTAGGACCTCCGTTGGAGGATTTCCCTCTCCTCTACAACTCACCTACAACACTTGGGTAAAAACTAATTTATAGTGTAAAAAACCCCTTTCGAGGTGCCACTTTCAACAGGTTGGGCATAGGAGGAATGTAACCTTGTCGACCTCTACTAGCACATAGGACATTCCTAACTATACCATATATCTATAGGATGGATAAAAGGGGAATGGAACCTGGGTCGGCCTCTACCATCACCCAGGGCATTTAGCACTGCACCACTAGAAGCAGATCTTTAAAACTAATTTATAGTGGAAAACACCCCTTTTGAGGTGCAATGGTAAATGGAACCTCTACTAGAACATAGGATGTTCCTAACTTTACAATATATCTGAAGGATGGAGACAAGAGGAATGAAACCTAGGTCGACCTCTACCAAGCACCTGGGGCATTTACCACTACACCACAACAAGTAGATCAAAACTAATTTATAGTGAAAAATACCCCTTTTGAGGTGCCACTTTCAACAGGTTGGTCATAGGAGGAATGGAGCTCTGTCGGCCTCTACCAACATATAGGACATTCCTAACTATACCATATATCTACAGGATGGAGACAATGGGAATGGAACCTAGGTCGGCTTCTACCAACACCCAGGGAATTTACCACTACACCACAACAAATAGATTAAAACTAATTTATAGTGGAAAACACCCTTTTCGAGGTGCCACTTTCAACAGTTTAGGCATAGGAGAAATGGATCCTTGTCGGCCTCTACCAGCACATAGGACATTCATAACTATACCATATATCTGCATGATGGAGACAAGTGGAATGGAACCTGGGTCGGCCTCTACCAGCACCCAGGGCATTTAGCACTACACCATAACAAGAAGATCAAAAACTAATTTATAGTGTAAAACACCCCTTTCGAGGTGCCACTTTCAACAGGTTGGGCATAGGAGGAATGGAGCCTTGTCTGCCTCTACCAGCACATAGGACATTCCTAACTATACCATATATCTACAGGATGGAGACAAGGGGAATGGAACCTGGGTCGGCCTCTACTATCACCCAGGGCATTTACCAATACACCACAACAAGTAGATAAGGCTAGTATTTAAAAAACTAACATGTCAAACATTTAATCAAGTAATTACAAACCCACAACACAAAGGAGATAAAACGAGAATAAGTGGTAATAATTTAAATATATTAGCCCATATCATGATAGACTAATAATTATAGAAGAACACATAGGGAACAACAGTTTCTCATAATGTAAAAACAAAAAATGAGATTGAAACAAGTTGTTAAAATAAATCTATTGGAGACATCACTTGTATAACTAAAATGATCCACTACAATGGGCTTGTGATATAGTAATGATTCCATAAATGGGTCCAATTTTTAAACTCAGTTGCACATTCACAAATAAAAATAAGATGAAGATAATTTATTACAAATAAACAAAATTTAGGCAATAATTATAAACATGATAACAAAATAATAGGAATTGCAAAATAAAATATTGGATACTAGATCACGGGCACTAGTTGTAAGAGGTCCAATAATTAATCCAAAGGAACAAAGAAATCTAATAGAGAAAAATATAAAAATACAACTATTACAAGAAAATAAAAGAAGAATTATGTCAATAAACAACATTATTATAATAATAAACTAGCATGGAGAACAAGAAAACATAGAAAATTTAACAAGGGATTTTCTTTTCGATAAAATGAATTAGAGTAGAAAAATCATCAAGAATGTAGACTCAGGAAAGTAAGGGAAGACATGAGAGATAGACAAAACCAAGTCACAATATATAGTGTATGCGATAAAAGATAAGTTATTCAAAATAGAGGATTGCTACGGTGGTCACATTTTTACCTATATGAGGATCTTACTTCTGAACAACAAGAAGAGACAAAGGAAGAATGAAAAAATGTAAATACAACTCGGAGTGTGGGTAAAAATATATGGTTAAAAAACGTGAAATCATGCATTATAAATTGAAAAAAAAATAGATAGGAAATTAGGGTCCACTAGAAATACCTAACATTGGTAAGTTGGAATCATTGGGGATATCCATGGAGAAGACGTCCCAGTATAGGGCCCATAACTAAATCAAATGATGTATTTGTACTAATATAAATACATGAACATGATGTATGCAATATTCTAGATCTCAAAATATACAAAAATATATACATATGGAATGAAGCATTACAAAATAGAAAAGAATATTGAGGAGTAACAATACTAATAAAAGAGTCTTGTGGTAGACTCATACAAGTTGAGAAAGAAGATACAAATCAAAACTATATGGATTATAATCATAGGTAATAACAAATTGATTAGCAATGCATCTAGTTATTTTACTCCATAGTAATAAAAGTTTGATAAGACACATGGCTTATATCATTAAGATCCATATATGAAATTAAAAGAATATATCACAAAATGTAACATGCTTGTAGAGATGATTTTAGTGGGTGACTTTAGTTATAGGATAAAAAATAGACAAGCAAGTTCTTTAAATATCAATGAAGACATTTATGATAATCCACTAATGCTAGGAGAAGAGGTGGGCCATTGTCATTAAATATCCTCAAATAACTATCAAGGACCCATAACACATTATGAATAACTTCTTCAAACTATGTAGCAAAGTAGGATTAATCATTTGCGATGGCATAAAAACATAATAAAAATTTATAAATATGTTTTTTCAACACATAATAGCCATCGTATAGTTGATTATTGTAGTGATATTTCACTGCACTAGGTAAATCCTATTAGAAATATTTTTTTGAGCAAGATTGCCACCTAAAGCTAATTTTTAATAAAACCAAGATGAGAGAATGTAAAGGCTTATCAATATACCAAGTATCCAATGCTATGAAACACCAAATATGTTGACAAGGGAATACCTTTATCAAAAGCTAGTAGTAAATTCTTAACTCCTTATAAAGAGGAGTCATTTTGATGACACAATCCCTAAGTACTAGGTTTTCCAAAGTTTGAGTTTTCTTGAGTTCCTTAATACCTTGTGCCCTATGTCCTCAAGCATTCTCAAAATCCTCACCACTTCCATCTTCCATCACTCGCCTTCGTCTCTACATCCACCACCACCTACTTTACATGAACTACATCTACCTTTGTAGATTTTACTTCACTCTCAATATACCCCCTTGAGTTCCCCTTGTACCTTTGGACACATCCTATCATAACTAAGCACATATGTGTACATCCTTATCATTGAACACCTTTGGGTACCTCCTACCATCATCGAGCACCTACGGGTATTTACAACCCTAGTTCTACAACCCCCTACCCATAGACTATCGCTAGGGAATATACGCATCATTTTTTGCAACAACGATGAATATCAAAAGATAACAAGTCAACATAAGATAAGGTAAATTGTTCATTGCATTGATTTTAGTATTCTTAGTTCTATTTACAATATTATTTTTGCAACTAGGGTTTTTAGTAATTTTATTTTTGAGGTTCTCACGTAGTGGAGCTCTCACATGTATTGCTAACTCTTATTTTTGTTTTTGTGTGTAGATCTAGGAATAATGTTTATTGGTAGTTGCTTAAGATAGAGTGGTCATGCATAGGATATCAAAAATCCCACTCACCTATGTTGGGATAAGATCGAATGTGAAGATACCACCATTATTTGTTTACTAGGGTTTTAGAGAACCCTATGTATTGTAATAATTGTATCAAGCATAATAATATTTGTAACCCCATATTTTAGGTACATTTCATTGTAAGATTGAAGACCCACAAGCAACATAATAAAAGTTTATTTCATTTTACAATTTTATGTATTACATTTCTTATTGATTTAATTTAGTATATTGTTTGGTTTTGTTCAATTTGCATTCACATTAACCAATAAAGAGATATATGAAAAGGTAGATCCAAGTGGTGTAGGTAGATTCCAAAGGTAGATATAGAGTCAAATGTAGGGTAATAGAGGTAGATTTGAGTGGTGGAGATAGATTCCAGAGGTTGAGGTAGATGCAAATGATGGAGGAAAATTAATGTGTATTTTATAGATCTAGGTGCATGTGCAAAGGTTATTTCTAGTAAGACCATAGTGTAAATGAAGGTAAGTGTATAGAAAATACAAAGACAAAACCATAAAATCCTTCAAACCCAAATACCTTATTTTTTCTTCTTTAATTTTTTTTATGGTATAAAAGTTTAAAATGTCAATAAATACATTTGGTGGTCCAAGGCTAGTATTTTTTTTTTAAGTGAAAAACCCCTTACGGGTCCACCTTGGTCTAAGAGACCATGAACAGGGGGTTCTACACCATCAAATTCACCCGGGGGTCTGACCCAGCCCCGCACGCACCAACATTATCAATTGGATTTTGGGTACCCAATTCAGCTTTTTGGTAGGGTGGAGATTCAAACCTAGGACCTCCCTTGGAGGATTTCCCTCTCCTCTCCAACTCACCTACAACACCTGGGTAAAAACTAATTTATAGTGGAAAACACCCCTTTCGAGGTGCCACTTTCAACAGGTTGGGCATAGGAGGAATGGAGCCTTGTCGACCTCTACCAGCACATAGGACATTCTTAGATATACCATATATTTGCAATATGGAGACAAGGAGAATGGAACCTGTGTCAGCCTCTACCAACACCCAGGGCATTTACCACTGCACCACTAGAAGCAGATATTTAAAACTAATTTATAGTGGGAAACACCCCTTTCGATGTGACACTTTCAACAGGTTGGGCATAGGAGGAATGGAGCCTTGTCGACCTCTACCAGAACATAGGATGTTCCTAACTATATCATATATCTGAAGTATGGGAATGAAACCTAGGTCGACCTCTACCAGCACCCAAGGCATTTACCAAGGGGGATGAAACCTAGGTCGACCTCTACCAGCATCCAGGGCATTTACCACTGCACCACAACAAGTAGATCAAAACTAATTTATAGTGAAAAATACCCCTTTCGAGGTGCCACTTTCAACAGGTTGGTCATAGGAGGAATGGAACCTTGTCAGCCTCTACCAACATATAGGACATTCCTAACTATACCATATATCTACAGGATGGAGACAATGGGAATGGAACCTAGGTCGGCTTCTACCAACACCCAGGGAATTTACCACTACACCACAACAAATAGATTAAAACTAATTTATAGTGGAAAAAACCCTTTTCGAGTTGCAACTTTCAACAGTTTAGGCATAGGAGAAATGGATCCTTGTCGGCCTCTACCAGCACATAGGACATTCATAACTATACCATATATCTGTAGGATGGATACAAGGGGAATGGAACCTGGGTCGGCCTCTACCAGCACCCAGGGCATTTAGCACTACACCATAACAAGAAGATCAAAAACTAATTTATAGTGTAAAATACCCCTTTCGAGGTGCCACTTTCAACAGGTTGGGCATAGGAGGAATGGAGCCTTGTCCGCCTCTACCAGCACATAGGACATTCCTAACTATACCATATATCTATAGGATGGAGACAAGGGGAATGGAACTTGGGTCGGCCTCTACTATCACCTAGGGCATTTAACAATACACCACAACAAGTAGATAAGGCTAGTATTTAAAAAACTAACATGTCAAACATTTAATCAAGTAATTACAAACCCACAACACAAAGGAGATAAAACGAGAATAAGTGGTAATAATTTAAATATATTAGCCCATATCATGATAGACTAATAATTAGGGAACAACAGTGTCTCATAATGTAAAAATAAAAAATGAGATTGAAACAAGTTGTTAAAATAAATCTATTGGAGACATCACTTGTATAACTAAAATGATCCACTACAATGGGCTTGTGATATAGTAATGATTCCATAAATGGATCCAATTTTTAAACTCAGTTGCACATTCACAAATAAAAATAAGATGAAGATAATCTATTACAAATAAACAAAATTTAGGCAATAATTATAAACATGATAACAAAATAATAGGAATTGCAAAATAAAATATTGGATACTAGATCATGGGCACTAGTTGTAAGAGGTCCAATAATTAATACAAAGGAACAAAGAAATCTAATAGAGAAAAATATAAAAATACAACTATTACAAGAAAATAAAAGAAGAATTATGTCAATAAACAACATTATTATAATAATAAACTAGCATGGAGAACAAGAAAACATAGCATATTTAACAAGGGATTTTCTTTTCGATAAAATGAATTAGAGTAGAAAAATCATCAAGAATGTAGACTCAGGAAAGAAAGGGAAGACATGAGAGCTAGACAAAACCAAGTCACAATATATAGTGTATGCGATAAAAGATAAGTTATTCAAAATAGAGGATTGCTACGGTGGTCACATTTTTACCTATATGAGGATATTACTTCTGAACAACAAGAAGAGACAAAGGAAGAATGAAAAAAGGTAAATACAACTTGGCGTGTGGGTAAAAATATATGGTTAAAAAACGTGAAATCATGCATTATAAATTGAAAAAAAAAAAGATAGGAAATTAGGGTCCACTAGAAATACCTAACATTGGTAAGTTGGAATCATTGGGGATATCCATGGAGAAGAGGTCCCAGTATAGGGCCCATAACTAAATCAAATGATGTATTTGTACTAATATAAATACATGAACATGATGTATGCAATATTCTAGATCTCAAAATATACAAAAATATATACATATGGAATGAAGCATTACAAAATAGAAAAGAATATTGAGGAGTAACAATACTAATAAAAGAGTCTTGTGGTAGACTCATACAAGTTGAGAAAGAAGATACAAATCAAAACTATATGGATTATAATCATAGGTAATAACAAATTGATTAGCAATGCATCTAGTTATTTTACTCCATAGTAATAAAAGTTTGATAAGACACATGGCTTATATCATTAAGATCCATATATGAAATTAAAAGAATATATCACAAAATGTAACATGCTTGTAGAGATGATTTTAGTGGGTGACTTTAGTTATAGGATAAAAATAGACAAGCAAGTTCTTTAAATATCAATGAAGACATATATGATAATCCACTAATGCTAGGAGAAGAGGTGGGCCATTGTCATTAAATATCCTCAAATAACTATCAAGTACCCATAACACATTATGAAGAACTTCTTCAAACTATGTAGCAAAGTAGGATTAATCATCTGCAATGGCATAAAAACATAATAAAAATTTAGAAATATGTTTTTTCAACACATAATGGCCATCGTATAGTTGATTATTGTAGTGATATTTCACTGCACTAGGTAAAGCCTATTAGAAATATTTTTTTGAGCAAGATTGCCACCTAAAGCTAATTTTTAATAAAACCAAGATGAGAGGACGTAAAGGCTTATCAATATTCCAAGTATCCAATGCTATGAAACACCAAATATGTTGACAAGGGAATACCTTTATCAAAAGCTAGTAGTAAATTCTTAACTCCTTATAAAGAGGAGTCATTTTGATGACACAATCCCTAAGTCCTAGGTTTTCCAAAGTTTGAGTTTTCTTGAGTTCCTTAATACCTTGTGCCCTATGTCCTCAAGAATTCTCAAAATCCTCACCACTTCCATCTTCCATCACTCGCCTTAGTCTCTACATCCACCACCACCTACTTTACATGAACTACATCTACCTTTGTAGATTTTACTTCACTCTCAATATACCCCCTTGAGTTCCCCTAGTACCTTTGGACACATCCTATCATAACTGAGCACATATGTGTACCTCCTATTATCATTGAACACCTTTGGGTACCTCCTACCATCATCGAGCACCTACGGGTATTTACAACCCTAGTTCTACAACCCCCTACCCATAGACTATCGCTAGGGAATATACGCATCATTTTTTGCAACAACGATGAATATCAAAAGATAACAAGTGAACATGAGATAAGTTAAATTGTTCATTGCATTGATTTTAGTATTCTTAGTTCTATTTACAATATTATTTTTGCAATAAGGGTTTTTAGTAATTTTATTTCTGAGGATCTCACATAGTGGAGCTCTCACATGTATTGCAAACTCTTCTTGTTGTTTTTGTGTGTAGATCTAGGAATTATGTTTATTGGTAGTTGCTTAAGATAGAGTGGTCATGCATAGGATATCAAAAATCCCACTCACCTATGTTGGGATAAGATCGAATGTGAAGATACCACCATTATTTGTTTACTAGGGTTTTAGAGAACAATATGGATTGTAATCATTGTATCAAGCATAATAATATTTGTAACCCCATATTTTATGTACATTTCATTGTAATATTGAAGACCCACAGGAAACATAATAAAATTTTATTTCATTTTACAATTTTATGTATTACATTTCTTATTGATTTCATTTAGTATATTGTTTGGTTTTGTTCAATTTGCATTCACATTAACCAATAAAGAGATGTACGAAAAGGCAGATCCAAGTGGTGTAGGTAGATTCCAAATGTAGATATAGAGTCAAATGTAGGGTAATAGAGGTAGATTTGAGTGGTGGAGATAGATTCCAGAGGTTGAGGTAGATGCAAATGATGGAGGAAAATTCATGTGTATTTTATAGATCTAGGTGCATGTGCAAATGTTATTTCTAGTAAGACCATAGTGTAAATGAAGGTAAGTGTATAGAAAATACAAAGACAAAACCATAAAATCCTTCAAACCCAAATACCTTATTTTTTCTTCTTTTATTTTTTTTATGGTATAAAAGTTTAAAATGTCAATAAATACATTTGGTGGTCCAAGGATAGTATTTTTTTTAAGTGAAAAACCCCTTACGGGGCCACCTTGGTCTAAGAGACCACAAACAGGGGGTTCTACACCATCAAATTCACCCGGGGGTCTGACCCAGCCCCGCACGCACCAACATTATCAATTGGATTTTGGGTAACCAATTCAGCTTTTTTGTAGGGTGGAGATTCAAACCTAGGACCTCCCTTGGAGGATTTCCCTCTCCTCTCCAACTCACCTACAACACCTGGGTAAAAACTAATTTATAGTGGAAAACACCCCTTTCAAGGTGCCACTTTCAATAGGTTGGGCATAGGGGGAATGGAGCCTTGTCGACCTCTACCAGCACATAGGACATTCTTAACTATACCATATATCTGCAATATGGAGACAAGGGGAATGGAACCTGGGTCGGCCTCTACCAACACCCAGGGCATTTACCACTGCACCACTAGAAGCAGATCTTTAAAAATAATTTATAGTGGGAAACACCCCTTTCGATGTGACACTTTCAACAGGTTGGGCATAGGAGGAATGGAGCCTTGTCGACCTCTACCAGAACATAGGATGTTCCTAACTATATCATATATCTGAAGTATGGGAATGAAACCTAGGTCGACCTCTACCAGCACCCAGGGAATTTACCAAGGGGAATGAAACCTAGGTCGACCTCTACCAGCACCCAGGGCATTTACCACTGCACCACAACAAGTAGATCAAAACTAATTTATAGTGAAAAATACCCCTTTCGAGGTGCCACTTTCAACAGGTTGGTCATAGGAGGAATGGAACCTTGTCAGCCTCTACCAACATATAGGACATTCCTAACTATACCATATATCTACAGGATGGAGACAATGGGAATGGAACCTAGGTCGGCTTCTACCCACACCCAGGGAATTTACAACTACACCACAACAAATAGATTAAAACTAATTTATAGTGGAGAAAACCCTTTTTGAGGTGCCACTTTCAACAGTTTAGGCATAGGATAAATGGATCCTTGTCGGCCTCTACCAGCACATAGGACATTCATAACTATACCATATATCTGCAGGATGGAGACAAGGGGAATGGAACCTGGGTCGGCCTCTACCAGCACCCAGGGCATTTAGCACTACACCATAACAAGAAGATCAAAAACTAATTTATAGTGTAAAATACCCCTTTCGATGTGCCACTTTCAACAAGTTGGGCATAGGAGGAATGGAGCCTTGTCCGCCTCTACCAGCACATAGGACATTCCTAACTATACCATATATCTACAGGATGGATACAAGGGGAATGGAACCTGGGTCGGCCTCTACTATCACCCAGGGCATTTACCAATACACCACAACAAGTAGATAAGGCTAGTATTTAAAAAACTAACATGTCAAACATTTAATCAAGTAATTACAAACCCACAACACAAAGGAGATAAAACGAGAATAAGTGGTAATAATTTAAATATATTAGCCCATATCATGATAGACTAATAATTATAGAAGAACACATAGGGAACAACAGTGTCTCATAATGTAAAAACAAAAAATGAGATTGAAACAAGTTGTTAAAATAAATCTATTGGAGACATCACTTGTATAACTAAAATGATCCACTACAATGGGCTTGTGATATAGTAATGATTCCATAAATGGGTCCAATTTTTAAACTCAGTTGCACATTCACAAATAAAAATAAGATGAAGATAATCTATTACAAATAAACAAAATTTAGGCAATAATTATAAACATGATAACAAAATAATAGGAATTGCAAAATAAAATATTGGATACTAGATCACGGGCACTAGTTGTAAGAGGTCCAATAATTAATCCAAAGGAACAAAGAAATCTAATAGAGAAAAATATAAAAATAAAACTATTACAAGAAAATAAAAGAAGAATTATGTCAATAAACAACATTATTATAATAATAAACTAGCATGGAGAACAAGAAAACATAGCAAATTTAACAAGGGATTTTCTTTTCGATAAAATGAATTAGAGTAGAAAAATCATCAAGAATGTAGACTCAGGAAAGTAAGGGAAGACATGAGAGATAGACAAAACCAAGTCACAATATATAGTGTATGCGATAAAAGATAAGTTATTCAAAATAGAGGATTGCTACGGTGGTCACATTTTTACCTATATGAGGATCTTACTTCTGAACAACAAGAAGAGACAAAGGAAGAATGAAAAAAGGTAAATACAACTCGGAGTGTGGGTAAAAAGATATGGTTAAAAAACGTGAAATCATGCATTATAAATTGAAAAAAAAATAGATAGGAAATTAGGGTCCACTAGAAATACCTAACATTGGTAAGTTGGAATCATTGGGGATATCCATGGAGAAGACGTCCCAGTATAGGGCCCATAACTAAATCAAATGATGTATTTGTACTAATATAAATACATGAACATGATGTATGCAATATTCTAGATCTCAAAATATACAAAAATATATACATATGGAATGAAGCATTACAAAATAGAAAAGAATATTGAGGAGTAACAATACTAATAAAAGAGTCTTGTGGTAGACTCATACAAGTTGAGAAAGAAGATACAAATCAAAACTATATGGATTATAATCATAGGAAATAACAAATTGATTAGCAATGCATCTAGTTATTTTACTCCATAGTAATAAAAGTTTGATAAGACACATGGCTTATATCATTAAGATCCATATATGAAATTAAAAGAATATATCACAAAATGTAACATGCTTGTAGAGATGATTTTAGTGGGTGACTTTAGTTATAGGATAAAAAATAGACAAGCAAGTTCTTTAAATATCAATGAAGACATATATGATAATCCACTAATGCTAGGAGAATAGGTGGGCCATTGTCATTAAATATCCTCAAATAACTATCAAGGACCCATAACACATTATGAAGAACTTATTCAAACTATGTAGCAAAGTAGGATTAATCATCTGCAATGGCATAAAAAAATAATAAAAATTTAGAAATATGTTTTTTCAACACATAATGGCCATCGTATAGTTGATTATTGTAGTGATATTTCACTGCACTAGGTAAATCCTATTAGAAATATTTTTTTGAGCAAGATTGCCACCTAAAGCTAATTTTTAATAAAACCAAGATGAGAGGACGTAAAGGCTTATCAATATACCAAGTATCCAATGCTATGAAACACCAAATATGTTGACAAGGGAATACCTTTATCAAAAGCTAGGAGTAAATTCTTAACTCCTTATAAAGAGGAGTCATTTTGATGACACAATCCCTAAGTCCTAGGTTTTCCAAAGTTTGAGTTTTCTTGAGTTCCTTAATACCTTGTCCCCTATGTCCTCAAGCATTCTCAAAATCCTCACCACTTCCATCTTCCATCACTCGCCTTAGTCTCTACATCCACCACCACCTACTTTACATGAACTACATCTACCTTTGTAGATTTTACTTCACTCTCAATATACCCCCTTGAGTTCCCCTAGTACCTTTGGACACATCCTATCATAACTAAGCACATATGTGTACCTCCTATTATCATTGAACACCTTTGGGTACCTCCTACCATCATCGAGCACCTACGGGTATTTACAACCCTAGTTCTACAACCCCCTACCCATAGACTATCGCTAGGGAATATACGCATCATTTTTTGCAACAACGATGAATATCAAAAGATAACAAGTGAACATGAGATAAGTTAAATTGTTCATTGCATTGATTTTAGTATTCTTAGTTCTATTTACAATATTATTTTTGCAACAAGGGTTTTTAGTAATTTCATTTCTGAGGTTCTCACGTAGTGGAGCTCTCCCATGTATTGCTAACTCTTCTTGTTGTTTTTGTGTGTAGATCTAGGAATTATGTTTATTGGTAGTTGCTTAAGATAGAGTGGTCATGCATAGGATATCAAAAATCCCACTCACCTATGTTGGGATAAGATCGAATGTGAAGATACCACCATTATTTGTTTACTAGGGTTTCATAGAACCCTATGTATTGTAATCATTGTATCAAGCATAATAATATTTGTAACCCCATATTTTATGTACATTTCATTGTAATATTGAAGACCCACAAGCAACATAATAAAAGTTTATTTTATTTTACAATTTTATGTAATACATTTCTTATTGATTTCATTTAGTATATTGTTTGGTTTTGTTCAATTTGCATTCACATTAACCAATAAAGAGATATACGAAAAGGTAGATCCAAGTGGTGTAGGTAGATTCCAAAGGTAGATATAGAGTCAAATGTAGGGTAATAGAGGTAGATTTGAGTGGTGGAGATAGATTCCAGAGGTTGAGGTAGATGCAAATGATGGAGGAAAATTCATGTGTATTTGATAGATCTAGGTGCATGTGCAAAGGTTATTTCTAGTAAGACCATAGTGTAAATGAAGGTAAGTGTATAGAAAATACAAAGACAAAACCATAAAATCCTTCAAACCCAAATACCTTATTTTTTCTTCTTTTATTTTTTTTATGGTATAAAAGTTTAAAATGTCAATAAATACATTTGGTGGTCCAAGGCTAGTATTTTTTTTAAAGTGAAAAACCCCTTACGGGGCCACCTTGGTCTAAGAGACCACGAACAGGGGGTTCTACACCATCAAATTCAATCGGGGGTCTGACCCAGCCCCACACGCACCAACATTATCAATTGGATTTTTGGTACCCAATTCAGCTTTTTGGTAGGGTGGAGATTCAAACCTAGGACCTCCTTGGAGGATTTCCCTCTCCTCTCCAACTCACCTACAACACCTGGGTAAAAAATAATTTATAGTGGAAAACACCCCTTTCGAGGTGCCACTTTCAATAGGTTGGGCATAGGAGGAATGGAGCCTTGTCGACCTCTACCAGCACATAGGACATTCTTAACTATACCATATATCTGCAATATGGAGCCAAGGGGAATGGAACCTGGGTCGGCCTCTACCAACACCTAGGGCTTTTACCACTGCACCACTAGAAGCAGAGCTTTAGAACTAATTTATAGTGGGAAGCACCCCTTTCGATGTGACACTTTCAACAGGTTGGGCATAGGAGGAATGGAGCCTTGTCGACCTCTACAAGGAAAATAGGATGTTCCTAACTATATCATATATTTGAAGTATGGAGACAAGGGGAATGGAACCTAGGTCGACTTCACCCAGGGAATTTACCACTACACCAGAACAAGCAGATCAAAACTAATTTATAGTGGAAAATACCCCTTTCGAGGTGCCACTTTCAATAGGTTGGTCATAGGAGGAATGGAGCCTTGTCGGCCTCTACCAGAATATAGGACATTCCTAACTATACCATATATCTAAAGGATGGATACAAGGGGAATGGAACCTGGGTCGGCCTCTACCAACACCCAAGGCATTTACCACTACACCACAACAAATAGATTAAAACTAATTTATAGTGGAAAACACCCCTTTCGAGGTGCCACATTCAAAAGTTTTGGCATAGGAGAAATGGAGCCTTGTCGGCCTCTATCAACACATAGGACATTCCTAACTATACCATATATCTGCAGGATGGAGACAAGGGGAATGGAACCTGGGTTGGCCTCTACTAGCACCCAAGGCATTTACCACTACACCACAACAAGCAGATCAAAAACTAATTTATAGTGGAAAACACCCCTTTCAAGGTGCCACTTTCAATAGGTTGGGCATAGGAGGAATGGAGCCTTGTTCACCTCTACTAGCACATAGGACATTCCTAACTATACCATATATCTGCAGGGTGGAGACAAGGGGAATGGAACCTGGGTCAACATCTACTAGCACCCAGGGCATTTACCACTACACCACAAGTAGATAAGGCTAGTATTTAAAAAACTAACATGTGAAGCATTTAATCAAGTAATTAAATACCCACAACACAAAGGAGACAAAAGAAGAATAAGTGGTATTAATTTAAATATATTAGCCCATATCATGATAGACTAATAATTATAGAAGAACACATAGGGAACAACAGTGTTTCATAATGTAATAACAAAAAATGAGATTGAAACAAGTTGTTAAAATAAATCTATTGGAGACATCACTAGTATAACTAAAATGATCCACTACAATGGGCTTGTGATATAGTAATGATTCCATAAATGGATCCAATTTTTAAACTCAGTTGCACATTCACAAATAAAAATAAAATGAAGATAATCTATTTCAAATAAACAAAATTTAGGCAATAATTATAAACATGATAACAAAATAATAGGAATTGCAAAATAAAATATTGGATACTAGATCACGGGCACTAGTTGTAAGAGGTCCAATAATTAATCCAAAGGAACAAAGAAATATAATACAGAAAAATATAAAAATACAACTATTAGAAGAAAATAAAAGAAAAAATATGTCAATAAACATCATTATTATAATAATAAAATTGTATGGAGAACAAGAAAACATAGCAAATTTAACAAGGGATTTTATTTTCGATAAAATGAATTAGAGTAGAAAAATCATCAAGAATGTAGACTGAGGAAAGTAAGGGAAGACATGAGAGCTAGACAAAACCAAGTCACAATATATAGTGGATGCAATAAAAGATAAGTTATTCAAAATAGAGGATTGCTACGGTGGTCACATTTTTACCTATATGAGGATCTTACTTCTAAACAACAAGAAGAGACAAAGGAAGAATGAAAAAAGGTAAATACAACTTGGAGTGTGGGTAAAAAGATATGGTTAAAAAATGTGAAATCATGCATTATAAATTGAACAAAAATAGATAGGAAATTAGGGTCCACTAGAAATACCTAACATTGGTGAGTTGGAATCATTGGGGATATCCATGGAGAAGAGGTCCCAGTATAGGGCCCATAACTAAATCAAATGATGTAATTTTACTAATATAAATACATGAACATGATGTATGCAATATTCTAGATCTCAAAATATACAAAAATATATACATATGGAATGAAGCATTACAAAATAGAAAAGAATATTGAGGAGTAACAATACTAATAAAAGGATTCATTGACAAAAAATTGGTGGATTGGAAAATAACATTGGAACTAGTTTTTGAGCTCTAGCGATTTTGCGGGAAACTTTCTGAACTGTCGTCGGCCGAGGCTCTAGGGTTTCTGGTGGGAAGATTCTACCAGGGACTCAGGTGGTTTGTTGTTGTTTTTCACTGACGGCTCTTTCGTTGCCCCGGGAGGGCCCAATGGGGTCTCCTCCAGGATTTCTCGATGGGAAGAAGACCTCTTATGCCGAGATATTAAGAGAAAACCCTGCGTCTTCCTCTGATGAATCTCAGTGGAGTGCTTACCATTCACTATCCAGGAATGTAGGCAAGGGTTCTCCTATGCACAGAGTCAATGGATGTCTCCCGCAATCCGCTTCCAGACCGAAGATTGTCATAGAACCAAAGTTGGTCGAGGACACGATCAACTACCGTGCTACTCATGACCTGATTTGCAAATTCATGGGTATCCGACCCACCCTACACTTTTTGCACACCTGGGTGAGACAAAACTGGGAGCCTATCGGTGAGTACTCCTTATGGCCCATAAGCAATGGGTATTTTATTATTAGTTTTTCCTCCTTAGCGGATAGAAACAGAGCATTTGAATCAGAAAAGAGGAGCCATGGCCCGACAGGGTTATTTTTCCAACCGTGGAGAGCGGGCTTTGACCCTCGCATTGAGCCCACGACTGTC
This sequence comes from Wollemia nobilis, assembly GCA_028583015.1. Taxonomy (NCBI): domain Eukaryota; kingdom Viridiplantae; phylum Streptophyta; class Pinopsida; order Araucariales; family Araucariaceae; genus Wollemia; species Wollemia nobilis. The sequence goes on from JAQPPZ010014470.1 coordinate 1,286,653, forward strand.
CCGATTTGGATTCGGCTGTATGCTCTCCCGATGGAGTTTTGGGGTGAGCAGATTCTTGAATTGATAGGTAACTCTCTAGGTAGATATTTGGGAGTTTCCAAAGATACCATAGAAGGAAACACTGTTGTTTATGCTAGAATTTGTGTAGAACTGGATATTAGCCAGCCGCTACCAGCTGAGATGGAACTGGAGTTAGTAGGACAATCCTGGATACAGCAGTTAGACTATGAAGCCCTACCTTTCCGATGTAGAGTTTGCCATAAGCATGGCCATTTGGCTAGGTTCTTCCCAAATATCTTGAGCACCAAAGCGGATGTTCCACAGGGAATGCCAAATCGCCCCCGAGAGGGTAAGCCCACTCCGGTCAAGGAACCACCCATCATTCCCCTTGGTTCTGATGCCCAGAAATATGGCTTTGAACAGTAGAAGAGAAGAAGAAACAAAAAGAGAAATGGCAAGGAGCAAGCTCAACCCAAGCCAACCAACCGGTATGAAATTTTCAAATCTCTTGTCGATTAAGAAGACCAAATTATGGAAGGATCAGATGGGAACCTTGAGGATAATATCATCCATTCTCATGTTCCTCCCTCACCAACCCCTATCCTAGAACAGGTGATTGACTCCTCTGAGATTTTGCAGCTAGAAAACCTAGGGGCATTGGTAATCCACTCCCCAGCACAGCCAGTTATTAAGGATGTCACCATGGGAAATGCAAAAAAGATCAGAGAAAGACCAGCTCTAGGGATTACCCAGGTGGAGAAGAGGTCGAAAAATAGTAACTCCCAAGGGGCGGGTAGGAAATCCAATAAGGATCTAATTGCAGTGCAAGGAGATAAGCTAATCAATGGAGGATTGGCGAGAACAATTGATTCTTATTGCTCCCAAGGTTTCCAATGATTATTCAATATTGGAATGTGAGGGGTTTAAACAGTAGAACCCATCAATCTGTTGTTCAAAGACTTTTAGAGAGAAGTAAAATAGACTTTCTGCTCATTCAGGAGACAAAAATGTCTTTAGACCTTATGAGTAAAACTGTCAGTCGAATCTGGAGGGGTGCTGGCCATATGGTTGTGGCTGCTCTAGGTGCCTCGGGAGGGATTGCTACTCTTTGGAACCCTTTGGTGTGGATAGCAATAGAACATATAGCTTGGAGGGGTGTCCTCACATCTCTTTTTAAGAACATTGTTACAACTGAACAAGTCTTAATTACAAACTTCTATGGGGCTCAGAACATCAATGGTCAGCGGTTTCAATGGAAAGTTGTTCAAAACATGAGGTCCTCCCGAGAATATTTTGATTGGATTATTGTTGGGGACTTCAATGCCAAATTATCTGCCAGGGATCAGGAAGGTGGCATCCCAGTTTTGGATACAGGGGACCGGATTTTAATTGCCCAAGTCCAGGCCTTTAACCTTGTTGATATCAAAGGCCCTGGTACAAACTTTACCTGGACTAATAAGAGAAGAGAGCCATACAACAGGAGGGTTAAGCTTGACCGGTTTTTGGTCTCGGAGGAAGCTTTTATTAGATGGAATATCAAATTTAAGATTTTGGATGGCCCAGTCTCAGATCACTCTCCCATTTTGCTGGAGGGAGGGACTATGTCAGGGCAGTATTACAAACCATTTAAATTTGAAAATTTTTGGTTGCAAAAAGAGGACCTCCGAAGGAAAATTCCACAGTGGTGGGAAGAAGGTCGTCTCCCTTTTGGGACAGCTATGTTCAAATTTCATAAACAGCTTCTTTTTGTTAAGAGTAAACTAAAACAGTGGAGGCAAACTAACAAATCTGATTTCCAGCTCCAACGGGCTCCCTTGTTGACCAGATGGAACGAGGTGCAAAAAAAATTCAGGGAAGGAATCATTTCTAAGCATCTTAAATCCAAGGATGATGCTTTACGCAAAGCGGTTGAGGACATTGATAATCAAGAAGAGATCTACTGGAAAGAGAGAGCAAGAAACACATGGTTATTAGAAGGAGACAGAAATACAAAATTTTTCCATCGCTCTGCCTGTGCTAGAAGACAATTGAATAATATGGAACTCCTTCAAGACGAGAATGGAAACTCTTTTGACACTCTCCCTAGTATGCACTCCCACTCAATGGAGTATTTCTCAAACCTATTTAAGGAAAGTATGGAGCATGATGTGGAAGCCCAAAATGAAGTCATTGATGGCATTCCCTCTATTATCTCTCATGAAGAGAATCAGGCCCTTCTTAAGCCCATTGATCGTGATGAACTCAAGAAGGTGGTCTTTGGGATGTGCACTGGAAAATCACCTGGTCCTGATGGCTTCCCTATTGAGTTTTTTAGGCCTTCTGGGATACCCTGGAGGACGATGTGCTGGCTGTCATTGAGGAGTCCCGAAATAATAAAAGAATGCTCAAGGCTCTAAATCACACCTTTATTACCTTAATTCCAAAAGGAGAGGGGGGGTTTCACATTTCTGATTTCAGACCTATTGCCTTATGCAATGTGATTTACAAAATAATCACTAAAATTATGGCTGAAAGACTAAAACCTCTTCTTCAGAATATAATCTCCTCAGAGCAAGGGGGTTTTTTTGAAGGGAGACAAATTTTGTATGGAGTGATCTTGGCTCAGGAGGCTATCCATACTATGCACAATTCAGGTAACAAAGGAATGTTCATCAAAATGGATATGTCTAAGGCTTATGACAGGGTAGAGTGGGGCTTCTTGGTCAAGATGTTGGCAGCATTTTGTTTTTCTCAGGACTGGATTGCCTGGGTCATGAGCTGTATCTCTACGCCTTCATACTCTGTTTTAATTAAGGGGCTTCCATCGCCACCTTTTGGAGCCTCTCGAGGTCTTCGCCAAGGAGACCCTTGCTCTCATTATCTCTTTCTCATATTGGCTGAAGGATTAGGCAGACTCCTCCTGAGAAGAAGACTTCAAGGACACATAATAGGAATTAAAATCGGGGCTAAAGTTTTGACTCATTTACAGTTTGTGGATGATACTAGATTGGTGGGAGTGGCCAGCCTCAGGGAAGTAATAGGAATCAGAGATTCTCTAAACGTCTACCTCCAGGCCTCTAATTAAGTCATCAATGAAACAAAATCCAAAGTGGTCTTCTTTAATCATGATCAAAGGTCACAAGACAGAGTTATTGAGATCTTGGGATTCACTAGGACCTCTCTTCCTGTAGTTTACCTGGGGGTTCCTCTGCATTTCAAAAAACTGAAAGATGATTTCTGGAAGGACCTTTTGGATGGCATCAAAGAGAGAATGAATCACTGGTCTCATAGATGGTTAAGCTATGGGGGCCGACTGAATTTCTTGCAGTCTGTTATTCAGGCCATGCCAATTTATAAATTCTCTATCTTGGCTGCCCCTCCTTCAATTTGGAAAGAGCTGGACAAAGCGGCTAGAAGTTTTCTTTGGGAAGGTGCCAAAGGAGAGAGGAAATGGGCCTTGGTTGGATGGGATAAGGTCACCCAGCCCAAGGAAAAAGGTGGGCTGGGATTAAGAAGCTCCAAGTTTAACAATCAGGCTTTGGCTGGTAAACTGTATTGGAGGTGGATTTCCCAGCCAACGTCCCTCTTCAGCAGAATCCTCTCTAGTAAATACTTGGGTCTTGTTCACCCCAATGACTTGGGCCGCTTTCCTTTGGAGAGTAATGGATCATTAGTGTGGCAAGCTCTCAAGCTTGGATCTCGCATTATCAAAGATCAATTGTTTTGGAAAGTTGGGAGAGGGGAGAAGGCCCGGTTCTGGACTGATTCTTGGGATCAGAATCCTCCCATTCTTGCTGTGTTTCCTGAATTGCATCCGTTAAAATTAGCTCTAGAAGATAAGGGATGGATCCATATTGAGAGCTACTTCAATACCAGCCAATTGGGGGAGTATAAGATTCAAAAGTTCAAGCGGCTGGGTGAATGGCCTATTCCAATCCCCCCGGAGCAGGCTCCAACTCTGGAAAAAATCTTGTCAGAACGGTTTCTTACTGGGAGAGATGAGGAGGATGAGCTTTCCTGGGGCTTTGGGAACCTTGGGGTTTATACTGTGAAGGAGGGCTATGATTCGATCCTTCCAGAGCCCCCCCCACACTCTTTTCCAGTTCAAGAATGGAGGAAGATTTGGCATCCCAAGGGCTAGCCGAAAGTGAACTTCTTTGCCTGGCAGCTGATGCACAATGGAATCCTGACCTTTGATAATCTCAGAATCAGAGGCATCATTGGTCCTTCTCAGTGTGTTTTATGCTATAGGAATGAGGAAACTACTGATCATATTCTGTTTGATTGTCCTTTCACACAACAGATTTGGCATCGTTGGTTCTCCCATTTTAAACTTCAGGCTATTGGAGACTTGTCTCGGACAAATTTATGGGAAAGCTGGAAGAGAGGTAGATTTACATCTAAAGCTCTTCGAATTGGCTGGGAGCTTGGTTTCCTTTTTATTTGGTGGCAGGTGTGGTTGGAAATAAATGCTCGTATTTTCCGTGAAACCTTCTCTTCGATGGATGGGATATGGCAGGTCATCTGGAGCAAAGTAGTGGAAATCGTTGCCATCTATGCTGAGGAGGAAAATCAGCCTGCTTCTAAGCCTCTGGAAGAGAGAGCTGCTGATCTTGAGAGACAGGTAAGAAGTTTTTGGAAACCTCCCCCAGAAGGCTGGATCAAAATCAACACTGATGGAGCTGCAAAATGCAATCCGGGAAATGCTGGAAGTGGAGTAATCTGCCATGATCATGCTGGGGATGTGCTCTATTGGGAATTGCAAGGTCTGGGATATGCCACAAACAATGAAGCCGAGGCCTTTGCTATTAAATCTGCTTCCATCTGGGCCATCAAGCAGGGTCATAGAAAGATAATCATTGAGTCTGATTCCCAAATCCTGGTTGGCGCTCTTGATTGCATGAGGAACTTTGCCTTAAAATCTTGGAGGCTACGGATTCTGGTCTCCCAAATTAAAGAGCTTTGGAAGGAATTAGAGGATGTGATACCTGTTTATGCTAGCAGAACTCTTAATAAGGCGGCTGATTTCCTTGCTAAGATGGGTGCTGAGAGGGAGGTTGGGATGCATCTGCATAGTGATATGCCTGTGGAGGATGCAGAGATTAGACAAGGCCTTGAACAAATTTTGAAATAATGTGCAGTGTTTTTTATGCTAAGGAAATTTTTTGTTGTGATATTGCGACCTGTAGTGCTATCGCGGCCTCAAGCCGAAAGTTGTCGCGATATCGCGACAGGTTGAGCCTTCACGGCCTTTGGTGGGTTTCTATCGCGATATCACGACATGTCGCGCTATCGCGGTCCTTGTTGAGATCCTGTCGCGATTTCGCACCTCTTTTGAAGTTGAAGAGCAAAGTTGAAATTTCATCGCGATATCGAGACAGGTTGGAGAGTGGGAAGCTGCAAGGTAATCTTGTCACGATATCGCGACACGTTTGGCACTTAAGCGGCTGGGAGGAAAATTGTCGCGATATCATGACCTGTAGTGCCGTCGCGGCCTCGAGCTAGAAGTTGTCGCAATTTCGTGACAGGTTGAGCCTTTGCGGCCTTTGGCGGGTTTCTGTCACGATATCGCGACATGTCGCGATTTCGTGCCTCTTTTGAAGATGAAGAGCAAATTTGATAATTCGTCACGATATCGCGACAGTTTGGTAAACTAGAAGCTGCAAGGTATTTTTGTCGCGATATCGTGACACATTTGGCACTTAAGCGGTTGGGAGGATAATTGTCGCGATATCGCGACCCTTTTGTGGCATGAGAGTCGTTTAGAAACTTTGTCGCGATTTCACGATGCCTTTGTTGGTTGGATGATGCGGAGACAGTCCGTCGTGATTCCATGACCTTTTTGGCGCTTTGGTGCTCTTTGGAGTTGTAGTCGCGATTTCGCAACGCCTTTGCTGTTTGGCTGCTGGAAGGTGTTGTCATTGCGATTTCGTGACTCATTTTGCGTGCGACTGCCGAGGGCCCTTCCTATTGCGATATCGCGACATGTCGTGATTTCGTGACATGTCATGATTTCGTGACATGTCGCGTTATCGCAACTGTTGGCGCCGACGCGGTCGAGATGGGGGTGACTGCCGCGATTTCGCGACATGTCACGATTTCACGACATGTCGCCTTTTCGCGCCCTGTTGTTTTCTTTGCCCTGTGGTTGTTAGTGTTGCCTTTGTGCTTTGCACTTGTTGTGTTGCTCTTTGCTCTGGGTCGGGATGTGTTCTCTCCCGTTTGTAATTGTTCTTTGTATTAATACAAGTTTTCATTTTTTTCAAAAAAAACAATACTAATAAAAGAGTCTTGTGGTAGACTCATACAAGTTGAGAAAGAAGATACAAATCAAAACTATATGGATTATAATCATAGGTAATAACAAATTGATTAGCAATGCATCTATTTATTTTACTCCATAGTAATAAAAGTTTGATAAGACACATGGCTTATATCATTAAGATCCATATATGAAATTAAAAGAATATATCACAAAATGTAACATGCTTGTAGAGATGATTTTAGTGGGTGACTTTAGTTATAGGATAAAAAATAGACAAGCAAGTTCTTTAAATATGAATGAAGACATATATGATAATCCACTAATGCTAGGAGAAGAGGTGGGCCATTGTCATTAAATATCCTCAAATAACTATCAAGGACCCATAACACATTATGAAGAACTTCTTCAAACTATGTAGCAAAGTAGGATTAATCATCTGCAATGGCATAAAAACATAATAAAAATTTAGAAATATGTTTTTTCAACACATAATAGCCATCGTATAGTTGATTATTGTAGTGATATTTCACTGCACTAGGTAAATCCTATTAGAAATATTTTTTTAAACAAGATTGCCACCTAAAGCTAATTTTTAATAAAACCAAGATGAGAGGACGTAAAGGCTTATCAATATACCAAGTATCCAATGCTATGAAACACCAAATATTTTGACAAGGGAATACCTTTATCAAAAGCTAGTAGTAAATTCTTAACTCCTTATAAAGAGGAGTCATTTTGATGACACAATCCCTAAGTCCTAGGTTTTCCAAAGTTTGAGTTTTCTTGAGTTCCTTAATACCTTGTGCCCTATGTCCTCAAGCATTCTCAAAAATCCTCACCACTTCCATCTTCCATCACTCGCCTTCGTCTCTAAATCCACCACCACCTACTTTACATGAACTACATCTACCTTTGTAGATTTTACTTCACTCTCAACATACCCCCTTGAGTTCCCCTAGTACCTTTGGACACATCCTATCATAACTAAGCACATATGTGTACCTCATATTATCATTGAACACATTTGGGTACCTCCTACCATCATCGAGCACCTACAGGTATTTACAACCCTAGTTCTGCAACCCCCTACCCATAGACTATCGCTAGGGAATATACACATCATTTTTTGCAACAACGATGAATATCAAAAGATAACAAGTGAACATGAGATAAGTTAAATTGTTCATTGCATTGATTTTAGTATTCTTAGTTCTATTTACAATATTATTTTTGCAACTAGGGTTTTTAGTAATTTTATTTCTAAGGGTCTCACGTAGTGGAGCCCTCACAGGTATTGCTAACTCTTCTTGTTGTTTTTGTGTGTAGATATAGGAATTATGTTTATTGGTATTTGCTTAAGATAGAGTGGTCATGCATAGGATATCAAAAATCCCACTCACCTATGTTGGGATAAGATCGAATGTGAAGATACCACCATTACTTGTTTACTAGGTTTTCAGAGAACCCTATGTATTGTAATAATTGTATCAAGCATAATAATATTTGTAACCCCATATTTTAGGTACATTTCATTGTAATATTGAAGACCCAAAAGCAACATAATAAAAGTTTATTTCAATTTACAATTTTATGTATTACATTTCTTATTGATTTCATTTAGTATATTGTTTGGTTTTGTTCAATTTGCATTCACATTAACCAATAAAGAGATATAGGAAAAGTCAGATCCAAGTGGTGTAGGTAGATTCCAAAGGTAGATATAGAGTCAAATGTAGGGTAATAGAGGTAGATTTGAGTGGTGGAGATAGATTCCAGAGGTTGAGGTAGATGCAAATGATGGAGGAAAATTCATGTGTATTTGATAGATCTAGGTGCATGTGCAAAGGTTATTTCTAGTAAGACCATAGTGTAAATGAAGGTAGTGTATAGAAAATACAAAGACAAAACCATAAAATCCTTCAAACCCAAATACCTTATTTTTTCTTCTTTTATTTTTTTTATGGTATAAAAGTTTAAAATGTCAATAAATACATTTGGTGGTCCAAGGCTAGTATTTTTTTTTAAGTGAAAAACCCCTTACGGGGCCACCTTGGTCTAAGAGACCACGAAAAATGGGTTCTACACCATCAAATTCACCTGGGGGTCTGACCCAGCCCTATACGCACCAACATTATCAATTGGATTTTGGGTACCCAATTCAGCTTTTTGGTAGGGTGGAGATTCAAACCTAGGACCTCCCTTGGAGGATTTCCCTCTCCTCTCCAACTCACCTACAACACCTAGGTAAAAACTAATTTATAGTGGAAAACACCCCTTTCAAGGTGTCACTTTCAACAGGTTGGGCATAGGAGGAATGGAGCCTTGTCAACCTCTACCAGCACATAGGACATTCTTAACTATACCATATATCTGCAAGATGGAGACAAGGGGAATGGAACGTGGGTCAGCCTCTACCAACACCCAGGGCATTTACCACTACACCACTATAAGCAGATCTTTAAAACTAATTTATAGTGGAAAACACCCCTTTCGAGGTGCCACTTTCAACAGGTTTGGCATAGGAGGAATGGAGCCTTGTTGACCTCTACCAGAACATAGGATGTTCCTAACTATATCATATATCTGAAGTATGGAGACAAGGGGAATGGAACCTAGGTCGACCTCTACCAGCACCCAGGGCATTTACCACTACACCACAACAAGCAGATCAGAACTAATTTATAGTGGAAAATACCCCTTTCGATGTGCCACTTTCAATAGGTTGGTCATAGGAGGAATGGAGCCTTGTCGGCCTCTACCATAATATAGGAAATTCCTAACTATACCATATATCTAAAGGATGGAGACAAGGGGAATGGAACCTGGGTTAGCTTCTACCAACACCCAAGGCATTTACCACTACACGACAACAAATAGATTAAAACTAATTTATAGTGGAAAACACCCCTTTCGAGGTGCCACTTTCAACAGTTTGGGCATAGGAGGAATGGAGCCTTGTCCACCTATACCAGCACATAGGACATTCCTAACTATACCATATATCTGCAGGATGGAGACAAGGGTAATGGAACCTGGGTCGACATCTACTAGCACCCAAGGCATTTACCACTACACCACAACAAGTAGATAAGGCTAGTATTTAAAAAACTAACATGTCAAACATTTAATCAAGTAATTAAAAACCCACAACACAAAGGAGACAAAAGGAGAATAAGTGGTATTAATTTAAATATATTAGCCCATATCATGATAGACTAATAATTATAGAAGAACGCATAGGGAACAATAGTGTTTCATAATGTAATAACAAAAAATGAGATTGAAACAAGTTAAAATAAATCTATTGGAGACATCACTAGTATAACTAAAATGATCCACTACAATGGGCTTGTGATATAGTAATGATTTCATAAACGGATCCAATTTTTAAAATCAGTTGCACATTCACAAATAAAAATAAAATGAAGATAATCTATTACAAATAAACGAAATTTAGGCAATAATTATAAACATGATAACAAAATAATAGGAATTGCAAAATAAAATATTGGAAACTAGATCACGGGCACTAGTTGTAAGAGGTCCAATAATTAATCCAAAGGAAAAAAGAAATATAATACAAAAAATATAAAAATACAACTATTAGAAGAAAATAAAAGAAAAAATATGTCAATAAACATCATTATTATAATAATAAAATAGCATGGAGAACAAGAAAACATAACAAATTTAACAAGGGATTTTATTTTCGATAAAATGAATTAGAGTAGAAAAATCATCAAGAATGTAGACTGAGGAAAGTAAGGGAAGACATTAGAGCTAGACAAAACCAAGTCACAATATATAGTGTATGCGATAAAAGATAAGTTATTCAAAATAGAGGATTGCTACGGTGGTCACATTTTTACCTATATGAGGATCTTACTTCTGATCAACAAGAAGAGACAAAGGAAGAATGAAAAAAGGTAAATACAACTTGGAGTGTGGGTAAAAAGATATGGTTAAAAAATCATGCATTAGAAATTGAACAAAAATAGATAGGAAATTAGGGTCCACTAGAAATACCTAACATTGGTGAGTTGGAATCATTGGGGATATCAATGGAGAAGAGGTCCTAGTATAGGGTCCATAACTAAATCAAATTATGTAATTGTACTAATATAAATACATGAACATGATGTATGCAATATTCTAGATCTCAAAATATACAAAAATATATACATATGGAATGAAGCATTACAAAATAGAAATGAATATTGAGGAGTAACAATACGAATAAAAGAGTCTTTTGGTAGACTCATACAAGTTGAGAAAGAAGATACAAATCAAAACTATATGGATTATAATCATAGGTAATAACAAATTGATTAGCAATGCATCTAGTTATTTTACTCCATAGTAATAAAATTTTGATAAGACACATGGCTTATATCATTAAGATCCATATATGAAATTAAAAGAATATATCACAAAATGTAACATGCTTGTAGAGATGATTTTAGTGGGTGACTTTAGTTATAGGATAAAACATAGACAAGCAAGTTCTTTAAATATCAATGAATACATATATGATAATTAATTCACTAATGCTAGGAGAAGAGGTGGGCCATTGTCATTAAATATCCTCAAATAACTATTAAGGACCCATAACACATTATGAAGAACTTCTTCAAAATATGTAGCAAAGTAGGATTAATCATCTGCAATGGCATAAAAACATAATAAAATTTTATAAATATGTTTTTTCAACACATAATGGCCATCGTACAGTTGATTATTGTAGTGATATTTCACTGCACTAGGTAAATCCTATTAGAAATATTTTTTTGAGCAAGATTGCCACCTAAAGCTAATTTTTAATAAAACTAAGATGAGAGTACGTAAAGGCTTATCAATATACAAAGTATCCAATGCTATGAAACACCAAATATGTTGACAAGGGAATGCCTTTATCAAAAGCTAGTAGTAAATTCTTAACTCCTTATAAAGAGGAGTCATTTTGATGACACAATCCCTAAGTCCTAGGTTTTCCAAAGTTTGAGTTTTCTTTAGTTCCTTAATACCCTGTGCCCTATGTCCTCAAGCATTCTCAAAAATCCTCACCACTTCCATCTTCCATCACTCACCTTCGTCTCTACATCCACCACCACCTACTTTACATGAACTACATCTACCTTTGTAGATTTTACTTCACTCTCAACAAACCCCCTTGAGTTCCTCTAGTACCTTTGGACACATCCTATCATAACTAAGCACATATATGTACCTCCTATTATAATTGAACACCTTTTGGTACCTCCTACCATCATCGAGCACCTACGGGTATTTACAACCCTATTTCTGCAACCCCATACCCATCGACTATTACTAGGGAATATACGCATCATTTTTTGCAACAACGATGAATATCAAAAGTTAACAAGTCAACATGAGATAAGTGAAATTGTTCATTGCATTGATTTTAGTATTCTTAGTTCTATTTACAATATTATTTTTGCAACTAGGGTTTTTAGTAATTTTATTTTTGAGGGTCTCACACAGTGGATCTCTCACATGCATTGCTAACTCTTCTTGTTTTTTTCATGTGTAGATCTAGGAATTATGTTTATTGGTAGTTGCTTAAGATAGAGTGGTCCTACATAGGATATAAAAAATCCCACTCACCTATGTTGGAATCAGATCGAATGTGAAGATATCACCATTATTTGTTTACTAGGGTTTCAGAGAACCCTATGTATTGTAATCATTGTATCAAGTATAATAATTTTTGTAACCCATATTTTAGGTACATTTCATTGTAATATTGAAGACCCACAAGCAACATAATAAAAGTTTATTTCATTTTACAATTTTATGTATTACATTTCTTATTGATTTCATTTAGTGTATCATTCCGTTTTGTTCAATTTGCATTCACATTAACCAATAAATAGATATAGGAAAAGGCAGATCCAAGTGATGTAGGTAGATATAGAGTCAAATGTAGGGTAATAGAGGTAGATTTGAGTGGTGGAGATAGATTCCAGAGGTTGAGGTAGATGCAAATGATGGAGGAAAATTCATGTGTATTTGATAGATCTAGGTGCATGTGCAAAGGTTATTTCTAGTAAGACCATAGTGTAAATGAGGTAAGTGTATAGAAAATACAAAGACAAAACTATAAAATCCTTCAAACCCAAATACCTTATTTTTTCTTCTTTTATTTTTTTTTGTGGTATAAAAGTTTAAAATGTCAATAAATACATTTGGTGGTCCAAATATAGTATTTTCCTCCATGTGTCCATCCCATATTTGCATTGGATTTGCCACCCTTCACTTGGATCCAAATCACCTCCATCTCATTGCCATATCATTTCCTTGTCACCTCCCCTCCCCTCACCAAATTCCTATAAATCCCCTTCCATTCTCCTCACTTTGAAAGAAGTGAGATTTGAACCTACTATTATGCTATAAAAAATTATACTAGACTACCTTGATACCCTTGGAGATCTCAGATATCTTTTCTATCCACCTTGAGGATCTGAGCCATTGCAACCATGGATTCCACTTGACAGATTCAAATAGGCTTTTACTTGAAACTGCACCTAGACTAGTTACCCTTTGCCACCATACTTACACCAGAGAACAACAACCACCACCAAAACATTCCAATAAAAGAAATCAATCCCATATACCATACAATCCCAACTGCCCTTAGCAGTGACATAGTATTAATCATCACCAATGACCATACATGACCAAACATCGTTGGTGGTTACTTAGAGAATAAAAAATAGAACATTCCAAACAATAGGTAGGTAATGAAGGTATAAAAAAATACCTTTTCATATTTAGTAAAATTATGTTAAATTTTTGTAACCCTTTTCATGACTTTTGTAAAACTTTGTTATATTCATTTTGACTAGGAGCTCATTCAAGGAAGGCCTATAAGATATTGCCAACTCCATCCTATGAGCATGTTTGTAGGTATGATGTAGCTTCTATATAACTAGGATGGTCTAAGAAGCTCAAGAAAACCCACCCACAACTTGATTGTGGCATGAAAATGGATATTGCACCTAGAAACCTTGATGTAAAAGGGGTCATCCCTCTTTCTCTTGAAAAGTAGCATTTGTAAAACACCCTCTAAAGGGTTAAATTCTATTCAAAAGTGTTTATTGCAAGTTGAACTTTTCAATTATGGGGTTGACATCTTAAAACCACACATCCAGAATATTTTCAATGGTATCATTAGAGGAGGCTTTCCACTAGAATGAATAACCAACCTAGTCATACAATTGCATAAAAAGAGAGACACCAATTATCTTTCAAATTATCTAACCATCATGATTGATCCTCTTTTTACAAAATTATTTGGTAGCATAGTAGAAAGAAAAAATTGTTATTGGGTAAAAAAGAGAGGAAATAGGGCAATAGGGAAATCTACGTTTAGAACAAAGTACTCAATAATAGATCATTGCATTACTTTAAGGCACCTAATAGAGAGGATATAGAATAAAAAGTAGAAAATTTTTGTTTATTTATGAAACATTAAAAGGGATTTTTTGAGCAAGGTGTAGCAAAAGTATTGTCATTGTTGTCAACATAGACAGATTGATGTAGTTGATTCAGTTTATAGGACAGTCAGAACATGTATAGTGAATTTCCAAGAAGAAAGAAGTGACCAAGATTTAGAAAATTGCAAAAAAATACAAGAAAACTGTCGCGATATCGCGACATGTTTTCTGTCGCGTTTTCGTAAAAAAACTGAGGAGAGAGAAGACGCAGCCAAAAATGTCACGATTTTGTGACAAAATTGAGGAGAGAGAAGGTGCAGCCAAAAATGTCACGATTTTGTGACAAAACTGAGGAGAGAGAAGACGCAACCAAAAATGTTGCAATTTCACGACAAAACTGAGGAGAGAGAAGGTGCAACCAAAAAAACTGAGGAGAGAGAAGGTGCAACCAAAAATGTCACGATTTTGCGACATATTGGAGGAGAGAGAGAAAGCTGGAGAAACTGTCACGATTTTGTGACAAGTTCGGTGAAGAAGCGCCAACGATGAAAAGTGTGACGATTTCGCGACAAGTTTGGTGAAGAAGTGCCAACGATGAAAAGTGTCACGATTTCATGAAAAGTTCGATGAAGAAGTGCCAACGATGAAAAGTGTCACGATTTCATGACAAGTTCGGTGAAGAAGCACCAACGATGAAAAGTGTCACGATTTCATGATAGGTTCGGAGAAGAAGCATTAAGTCGAAAAGTTGTAGCGATTTCGCTACATGTTGGATTTTTGGAGGCCGTAGCAAAAGAAATTGCAAAGGGAAAAAGGTGTAGCGATTTCGCTACATGTCTTGATTTCGCTAGTGCATGAAGAGAGAGTTGTACGGATGCGAAAGATGTCGTTATTTCGTGACATGTTGCATTTTCACGGGCTAAAGGCAAAGAACAGTGCTAAGGCAGAAAAATGTCACGATTTTACGACATGTTCCAATTTCGCTGAGGCATGCAGAGAAAAATGTACGATAGCAAAAAGTGTCACGATTTTGTGACATGTTCCATTTTCGTGGGTGCAAGCGAAGTAGAGTGCAGGAAAGCAAAAAGTGTCACAATTTCGTGACATGTTCCATTTTTGCAAGTGCAAGCAAAGTAGAGTGCAAGAAAGCAAAAAGTGTCATGATTTTGCGACATGTTCCATTTTCACGGGTGCAAGCAAAGTAGAGTGCAGGAAAGCAAAAAGTGTCACGATTTCGTGACATGTTCCATTTTCGTGGGTGCAAGCGAAGTAGAGTGCAGGAAAGCAAAAAGTGTCGCAATTTCGCAACATATCCCATTTTCATGAGTAGGAGACAGAAAGGAGCTAGAGGCAGCAAATGCATCATGATTTTGTCACATGTTCTGTTTTCATGGTTGCATGCCGAGATAAGGACTAGGAGGCGGAGAACATCACGATTTTACGACAGGTCATGTTTTCGTGGGTAGAAAGCAAAGAAGAGTGCAAAGAGATAGGTGGCAAAAACACGCTAACTGACAGTTAACTAGAACAAAACTGTAGTTATAGAGATAAAGCAAAGAACCAAAATTAGAAAAGTCAACTGAAGACAGTGCGACGGTTACAAGTGCAGTAACCGTTAGAATACATGCAGAATCAAAAAAGCATTCGAACAGCCGTATATGTAGAATCAAAAAAGCATTCGAACAGCCGCACTAGAAGAATAAAAAATGCATTCGAACAGCCGTATATGCATAATCAAAAATGCATTCGAACAGTCGTATATGCAGAATCAAAAATGCATTCGAACAGTCGTATATGCAGAATCGAAAAAGCATTCGAATAGTCGCATATGAAGAATCGAAAAAGCATTCGAACAGCCACCCGAGAAGAATCAAAATTGCATTCGAACAGTCGCATAAATAGAATAAAAAAAATTGCATGCATGCATAGAAAAGAATTCGAACAGTCAGAGTATGTTATTCGACTGCATGCAGGATTCAAAAAGTCATAGAAGATGAGGAGTCTCGATGAGGAAAAGGGGTTATAAAAGGACAGTCATGCAGAGAATCATATTGCTGCTGTAAGAGTCAAATTACTATGAAAAGAGGGTTAGAAGAGGGCCAAGAGAGAAATAATCAGAGCCGTGAGAGTGTGCAAAGTTTGTTTAATTGTAGACCAGTCAGGGTCGTGTAAACAGTGAAGGCATTTTTATGTCATTGTAATAACTCAGATTTGTAGTCCAAGTTGGTGCTTGGTATTAGGGGTTGGTGCTCCTATCTATTATAGCAAAAAATTAAGGGGTTGGTGCTCCTTCCAGTGGATGCTGGTAAAGTGTTTGTAAAATTGGTGTTTTGCACAGACTGGATTTGGATTGGAGTCCAAGCAGTCATTTTTGAGGAGTAGCCAAATTGGTGAACCTCGTTATATTATGTGTTGTGGTGTGCTCTCTTGTGAAATTTGTTTTACCTATTTTCTAGTTCTCTTTGCTTTAGTTTTAATTACTGTAGATTTGAATTTTAATAGCTACACTGATTCACCCCCCCTCTCAGTGTCATTGTGAGAATATCAATTGGTATCAGAGCAAGGTTTCTTGAACAAGCTTAATCAACTAAGGTGATCTTGGAAGAAACACAATGGCAGGTGGTGAAGGATTCTCATCCAACAAAGCTCCCTTGTTCAATGGAACTAATTACACTTTCTGGAAACTCAAGATGCAGACATATCTGAGTGCGTTGGGATACGACATTTGGGAGTCTCTAGAAAGTGGATACACAACACCCACTACTCCTCCAACAGACATCGCTGAGAAGAAAAAATTTGAGAACAACTCCAAAGCAAAGAATGTCATAATGTGTGGGCTTGTAGACAGTGAACTGATAAGAGTCATGAGCTATAAATCGGCAAAAGACATGTAGGATAAACTGAAGAGAATCCATGAAGGAGACAGCAAGATCAAGGAAGCCAAGCTGCAAACTCATCAAGCTCAGTTCAAAGCATTACAAATGAATGAAGATGAGAACATAGAGGCCTATATGCTGAGAGTCAATGGAATCATTAATGCAATCAGAGGACTCGATGAAGAAATTGATGATGCAGTTGTCATGAAAAATGTTCTCAAAACACTTCACAAAATATTTAACTCCAAAGTTTATGCAATAGAAGAGGCGAAATATCTAAACAATTTTAGCATGGATGAGATGCATGGTTCCTTGACTACATACGAAATGAGAATAGGACAAACTAAGCCTATAGACAGAGAAGCTGCTTTTAAAGCACACAAGAATATAAAAGCTGAACATGAATCTGAGGATGAAGAGACACTGGATGAAACGGAAGCTAATTTTGTTCAGAAACTCACAAAGGGAAAAGGAAAGTATAGAGGAAAGCTACCATTTAAGTGCTTCAATTGTGGAGGAGTTGGTCACTTTGCAGCCAAATGTCCAATGCATGAGAAAACAAAAAATGGTGAAGGGTCACACCAAGAAAAAAGTGACTGGAAGAAGAAACAAAATTTTAGAAAGAACAACTTCAAGAAGAAAAGCTTCATATCCAAGAATGTTAGCTCTTCTAAAGAAAGCTTAGGTGAGGATTCTAAAGAAGAAACAGGTGAAGCTCTGTTCATGGCTCTTGAAGAAGAAAGAACAGAAGAAAATCAGGAAGGTGATGAAAACTTTAAGGATGAGGCTGAAGTATATCTGGAAGGAGAATTGGTTGTTGCACTTGAAGAGTTGAGTGTAGAAAGGAAAAAGAATAAAAAGTTTTCAAGAAAACTAGAGGATACCACTGACATAATAAATAGTTTGAAAATATAGACAGAGGAATTTAAGAAAATGTCTGAAGAACTTGAAGTAAAATTAACCATGAAAATAGATGAGTGCAGCAAACTGGAAGAAGAAATTGATGGTTTAAGAATACGGCTAGAAGAATAGAATAAAAAATTGAGTTGCTATCACAAACTTGAAGGAAGTTCTGCACAGCTTGAAAAAATCATAAATAGTCAGAGGACCACAGGCATCAAATTTGGTTTGGGGTTTGTTGAAGGAGAATATTCAAGTGGATCAAAATCCATAACTGCAGAACCAACAAAGAAAGAAGATAAGATCAATATTGACCAAAGAAAATTGAATCATGCTAAAGAAAGCAACAATGCCAGACACGAGAAGAGTGCTGACAATGAGGGATTCACAAAAGTCACACATCAAAGGAGAAGAAAATTTGTGACTCCTACTACAAATTGGCAAAGACCAACTCCAAGGTTTAATCATTTCTTTTCTGGTTATTGTTTTAAATGCAATACTTACGGTCATAAGATTTTAGATTGCATTTATAATATAGGACAAAGAAATTTCACAAGTAGAAATGCATTTTCACCCTTGATGGAGTATGTTGTAGAATGCTATAACTACCATAACTTTGGACACATTGCAAGAAACTGTAGAAGCACATATGCAGCAAATAAATTTCAGGGAAGAAGAACTCAACCAAACAGTTTAAACCAAAATAGAAAATTCCCAGAAAAACATGCATAGGCCACTGACAAAGAAAAGTCTAAACAAGTGATCAAAACTGTAGTCAAATCAGAATGGAAAGAAAAGGAGCAAATAAAGGAAGAAAAGGAATCATTGATTATATAGATAGCATTTAAAGCATAGAACAAATCAGCACCTTGGATATTGGATAGTGGATGTTCCAGTCACATGACAGGAGATAAACAAAAATTTGAAAATTTACAGAAATATTAAGGAGGCTCTATGAAGTTTGGAAATAATGATGGAGCCAAGATAGTTGGAAAAGGATCAGTCAAGATAAGTGATGGAAAGATCAATTCCAAAGAATTTCTATTTGTGATTTGTTTAAAGCACAACTTACTAAGTGTAAGTCAAATCTGTGACAGAGGTCATGAAGTCATTTTTAAGAAACAGGGCTATGAAGTGAGAAAAGCACACAGTGGGAAACTGATAGCTACTGGATCAAGGACTTCTAGAAATTTATATACTCTCTTAGAAACTGTAGAAGGAACATGCTTGATTGGATAGGAAGATTAAAATTGGCTATGGCACAAGAGGCTCGGTCATATTAGCTTTGACAATCTGGTAGAAATAAGTTCAAACAGGGCAATAAGAGATATACCAACCATTGGCAAACCAGTAAATAGCATCTGTGCCTCATGCCAAAAAGGAAAGCAAACCAGATCCACATTTAAATCAAAGGAATACTTCACCAGCAAAACATTGGAGATAATTCATACTAACTTGTGTGGACCCATGAGAACACAAAGTATAAACAGTGACAAATACTTTATGCTGTTTATAGATGATTACTCCAATATGACATGGGTATTATTTTTAAAGCTTAAATCTGATGCCTTTGAGATGTTTAAGATTTTTAAAAACCAGGTTGAAAATCAAACTGGAAAAAGGATTAAATGCCTAATATCAGACAGAGGAGGAGAGTTTATTTCAGAATAATTTGTAGAATACTGTCAAAAATATGGGATAAGAAGACAGTTTTCAGCAGCAAGGACACCTCAATAGAATGGTGTTGTAGAAATGAAGAACAAGACAGTGGAGGAAATGGCATGGACAATGCTGGCTGAGAACAAAATAGCTGACAGATTTTGGAAAGAGGCAGTCCATACTGTAGTTTACATTCAAAACAGGTGCATACTAAGACCGCATGAAATCCAAACACCTTATGAGCTATGGTTTGACAGAAAGGTAACAGCAAGATATTTCAAAGTATTTGGCAGCAAGTGCTACATCAAATGGATTGAAGATAATCTTGGTAAATTAGAAGATAGAGCTGATGAAGGTATTTTTCTTGGTTACTCAACAAAAATCAAAGCCTACACATGTTACAACAAGAGGCTAAAGAAAATTGTTGAGAGTGTTGATGTTAAAGTTGATGAAGGTAGAGAAAGAGAAATTACTTATCAAGAAAACTACCCTATTTATGAAGAAGTCATTGAAAGAGATGATGAAAAGGAAACATAAGAGAATCAGAAAATTGATCCAGATGTTTTAAAAACTGACTCAGAAGAAGAAGAAAACAAGAAATTTAAAACAGGCAGCTGGCAAAAAAATCATCCCAGTGAATAGATTATTGGGGACCCCACAGATGGTATTCAGACAAGAAGAGCAGTAGTGTGTAACTATTCTCTGTTATCCAACATTGAACCTAAAAATTTTGCTGAAGCAAGCACAGATGAAAGTTGGATGAAGGCAATTAATGAAGAACTAGATTAGATTGAGAAAAACAAAACTTGGGAATTAGTACCACGGCCAACAAATAAAAACATAATTGGCACTAAATGGATTTTTTGAAATAAATTAAATGAAGATGGACAGGTTATCAGAAATAAGGCAAGATTGGTCTGTAAAGGCTATGCTTAGGTTGAAGACATTTATTTTGAGGAAACCTTTGCACCGGTAGCCAGACTAGAGGCAATCAGAATGTTTCTGGCTTTAGAAGTCCATAAAAATTTCAAAGTATATCAAATGGATGTAAAATCAGCATTTTTGAATGGAAAACTGGAAGAAGAGGTTTACATTGAATAGCCAGATGGTTTCCAACTCGATGACAATCCAGATTTTTTTTGCAGGTTAAAGAAAGCATTATATGGTTTGAAACAAGCACCCAGAGCATGGTATGCAAGGCTGGATAACTATCTTATTAAACAAGGGTTCAAGAAAGGTTTGGTGGACAACACTTTATATGTCAAAATAGAGAAGGGCCATCTTATTGTTCTTGTTGTTTATGTAGATGATATAATATTTGGCAGCAGCATGGATGAATATTGCAAAGACATAGCAACTAAAATGAAGAAAGAATTTGAGATGTCTATGATTGGTGAACTTTCTTATTTCCTAGGACTGTAGGTCAATCAAAATGAAAAGGGCATTTTTATTTCTCAAGTTAAATATGTAAAAGAAATGCTGGAAAAGTTCACAATGGAAGATAGTAAACCTGTCAGCACTCCCATGACAATAGGCTGCAAGTTGAGCAAGGATGACAAATCTCTAGATGTAGATCAAATAATGTACAGGTCTATGATTGGAAGCCTGCTATATTTAACAGCCACTAGACCAGATATATTACAGGCAGTATGCATGGTTGCAAGATTTCAGGCTAGTCCCAAAGAAACTCATGTGACAGCTGTAAAGAGGATCTTTAGGTACCTCAAGGGTACTATGATTATGGGTTGTGGTACCCAAAATGTAAAGACTTCACTATGATTGCATATTCTGATGTAGATTGGACAAGATGTATTGATGACAGAAAGAGTACCAGTGGAGGAGCATTTTATCTTGGAGACAGGCTGGTAGCATGGCACAGCAAGAAACAAGAATCAATCTCTCTATCGATAGCAGAGGCAGAATACATTGCAACAACAACATGTTGTACATAGATATTATGGATGAGACAAACATTGAAAGATCTTGGTATTCACTTCAAAGAGCCAATTTTAATTAAATGTGATAACACTAGTGCTATCAACATATCCAAGAATCCGATTATGCATTCTAGAACCAAACATATTGCGATCCAGTATCATTTCTTGAAGGATAAAGTTGTAGAAGGAGAGGTCAAATTAGATTTTGTTCCAACTACAGAGCAGGTAGCTAATATATTCACAAAACCATTGCCCAAGGAAGTTTTTGAGTACCTTCAGAGTAAGTTGGGAGTGGTCACTGTAGCACCCTAAAATTGGCGCAGTAAAATTGGAATAATTACATTCACCTTAGTAAATAAATTTAAATTCAAATTTAACCTCCCAAACCGCCCGTTAACCGCCGAGAAACCCGTTTCCTCTTTTTTCGTGCCATTTTTAGCAGTTGTTTTGACCGCTTGACGATATCGTCTCCGATCGTACGATATCGCCCCGCATTTGACGATTTCGTCTCGGACTAGAACGTCCGGACGATTTTGTCGCAAAACTGAATTTGCATAGTTGGAATCCGTTCCAACGGGTCTCCAATCCGGGCAGAAGCGTGTCCGCGCCGTTGGGACCCTTCCCCCGTTGGAGATCTCCCAAATTGGGATGATCTCCAACCTCCCAACAACTATCCTATGCCTATTTAACTCTAAAACTTTTCCCTCCCCAACCCCTCGGCTGAATTTTTATGTAAATCAACTCCCTATGCGCTAAAACACTTCAAATTTGCTCTTGCACTAGTCCTATATTAATTTTATTGCAGGTACACCACTGGTTTTCAGCCGGAGCCAGCACCTATCGCAGCCGACGAACCTGTCAAGATCGGAGGCGATCTCGTCAAATTCGGGACGATCTCGTTCTGATGCGAGACGATTTCG
Source organism: Wollemia nobilis (assembly GCA_028583015.1). Lineage (NCBI taxonomy): Eukaryota > Viridiplantae > Streptophyta > Pinopsida > Araucariales > Araucariaceae > Wollemia > Wollemia nobilis. Next base: position 1,308,646 of record JAQPPZ010014470.1, read on the forward strand.
ATCGCAACACACATCGAGGCAATCAGTGCCTGGAGTTTGCTCTTCTTTCTCTTTTATCTGTCATTTTATGCTATAAATTAGATTGTCTATTCAGTTTTTATACTATATTGCATCGAGAGTTCACCCATTTTGTCTAGTTTGCATATTAAGATCATATTCTCGCTATCTAAACACAATGATTTGCATTTACTTTTGTTCTTGTATATTGTTCAATACTCATATTACTTTTTCATATAGTTTGCCCCTGTTTACAAAATAGAATTTCTTGTATTTCGCATCTGTTTGCCGTTTTGCAGGTCTCTGATGAATTCGTCTGACGAATTCGTCAGATTTCAGACGATCCTGTCGCTTTAGACGATTTTATCAAATTGAAGGTGATTCTGTTGAATTGCAGATGATCCAGATCGCTACAAGTAATCAAAAACTTCATCGACTTTCGGATCGGTAATCTTCATTGGCCTCCTGCAAATTCTCTATTTTCGCTTTCTTTTTTGTTTGTCGTATTCATTTAAATTGCATTTTCATGTAGTTTAAGTTAGAATCATTCGGCCAAACCTAGGATGAATGTTTAAAAATAAAACGAACTCATCAAAACTCATTCCCAAAACCTAGGCGTGGAAACTGCCGCCAAATGTTTCCCCGGTGAACCCACCATCCGTCGAAAAATCACCAAAATGCACCTCCCTTGAGAGGCGGGACCTTCGCGAAGTCCTCTCGTCCGAGGTACCGCACCATCCTTTTCCCATCCTCCTTCCGGGCGCGGATCCAATAGCCTAAAGGTAGGGATGCGAAAAATTTGGAGCGATACATTTTGGTGAACCCGACGTGAATGCATCATAACCTTTTGAAAACAAAAACAAAAAAAATATATATGTATACAAGAAAAACAAAAAAACAAAATCATCATTTCAAGTTTGTATGTTTTAGATTCAATTCTAAATAGTAGATGCTAAATATTACTTTTAGAAGTACTAAAGAAACCATGAGTTTTTACTCAAATCAATATGAGCCCATTAGTAATGTTGGAAGAATTCAGCCAAATACATTTGTTGATTATGATCAACCTCATCCCTATTCAACATCACCTCCATCACACTCTTCTTATTTTTCATCCATAACCCAACAAAACAATCCCTTTTCCAATCCTCTTCATAATGATATTATCTATTCTCCCATATATCCATATTATGTCTATCAATCCACATATAATCCTCCACCACCTTTTCAATACTCTTCTTTCAATACAACACATCCATTTCAACAAGAAAATACTTATTCTTCCAATTCTACCATGCACTCACCTCCTACATCGCAATCTTCCTATCATCATTCTACCCATAATAAAGAAAGTAGAGGTGAGAAACCATTAGGTCCTTTTATGACGAAATTCCTAAGGCATTTATCAAAAACCTCTCAAAAACCTTCATCACGTAAATTTACTAGGCTTAATCAACCAATGGATATAATTCTCAAGTATTTACTTGACACAAATAGGATTGAACTCCCTTCCATAAGACAACCTGATACCACATCAGATTGGTTTAAACCTGAGCTACATTGTGAATATCATAGAGTAGATGGACATATGACACAAAATTGTAAAGATTTAAGATGTGCAATTCAAGATTTGATTGATAAGGGTCTTTTTAATATAAAGGAATTACAATCTACAACTCGATTATAAATCTCCAAGTAAACTATCAAACTCCTACACAACAAATACCAATAATCAATCAAGACATGGGGATCTCCCAAGAACCCCTACTCAATTATCAACAACAAGAAACCAATCAAATATTGCATGTTAATGTGTCCCATCATGATGATATTATTAATATTGTAACAAAAACTACAAATGAGCAACCTCAAGTTCAATCAACTCAATCTGATATTCAAGAGATGGATTCCTCATTTGACCAACCTTCAAAACTATCTTTGGCTCTAGAGAATGATCCAAAATGGAATGTAAGCATAGAAAGCTCATCTTTAGAATCAAAATCTCAATCTGAAATCCACTTTGATAACCAACAACAAGTGATTAATCCTCAAGCAAAGATATCCCTTTTAGAAGTATTACAAATTGCTCATAAGGAAATTTTGTTCAAAATACCTAGCCAACAATTTGTTCCTCATCATATTTTCTCTAAGAACATAATTAATGGTGTAAACCCTCTTGAGGTTAACCATATTTCATTCTATGATGAGGATATTCCTTCCTCTACTCCACAAGAAGACTCCTATCTTTACATTATCGGATCTAGTAAAGAAACACTTGTTAGAACTATCATGGTAGATAATGACTCTTCTCTTAATTTATGCACTTATCAATTATTTCAAAAACTCAAATTAAAGGAAGAAGATAGTAATGAATCAAATGTTATTATAAAATCTTTTAACAATGAAATTCAAGAAGCTCAAGGTACTATAATTCTTCCCCTTAATATTGGATCCAAGATCCTGGATACTTTATTCTATGTAGGATATTGTCCTTCACCTTACAACCTACTTCTCCGAAGTCCTTGGATTCATACGATGAGGGTTGTCCCTTCCACTCTTCACCAATGTTTGAAGTTTGAACTTGCAAATAAAATTGTTACCATACATGGTGACCCAACACCATTTGAAGAATATTTAACGATTGAAACATCAAGTTCTATACATTCTCTATTATCACAATTATCTTCTATCCATCACTTTTCTTCATCCATATATGATCATCCTTGTTTACCAAATAACACCCATGCATATCTTTCACATATACTTTCTCCATCTTATCAAGACTTGGAATATAATGATAAGAATGAAGAACCTTCTTATCCTTCTGACATTTTATTTTGTAACATGATCAATTTTCCACATATAAAAGTCAAATCTTTTGCTACATTATTCTACATTATAACAAAGCTTTTGTTATCACTACCTTTTATTCATCACCTTCTATTCTTACCTTCACCTCAACCAGATTATCCTTCAAAACCTCCTTTGATTTTGAAGCAACCTTAGACATGCTATACTCAAATAAACCTTGTATAGTGTATATAGATCATCTTGTATATACCACCAATTTCAATTCATAAATTAAAATCAAAATACAAAAAAATCAAAATCCTCAAAAATAAAAAAAAATACAAATGCAACCAAAGAACTTAAAGGTAAATTTGAGCCCAACTGGCTCGGACCATACATTATTACTGCAAAATTTGAATCAGGAGCATATAAATTATCTACCTTAGATGGTAAAGAACTTAAAGAACCCATGAATATTTTACATCTCAAACGTTATTATGCATAAATTTGGTCATTTCATCCATGTATATATTTGTTCAAAATCATTATCGTGTATTTCTTTCAATTTATTCAAAAACCTCAAAAACATTCATAAAATCTCCAAAAATCTTCAAAAATATTTATTGCATTTATTTAAAGCACTTGTAAAGTTCCTTTTGCTCCAAAACAAAAATCAACATAAAAATCCAAAAACAGCTATATGCTTGACTCTTTCGAAACCAAAACAATATACGGAAGAAAGAGAGAGTCAACATTCTCAAAACTTTCTCAAAATCATTATTTTCTTACAATTATTGCAATTATATGTTTCAACTTATTTTGGATAAAACTAGCATTTATTTGGCATCCCTCACTTGCACACTCACAACAATAAATATCTTGATTTTATCTCGCATGATTACTAATCTCTCTTATATCAAAGTTCACAAAATTCAATTAAATAAAGTTTGAGCATAGAGAATTGATCTTGTTATTTACTTAAACCAAGCACATCTTTTCACAATAAAATGATTATATTTGTAATTTCCATGTTTTGCTACATAGTAGAACGGATTTCTTGAGTGAAAAGTTTCCCTTGCTATCCTATCATGCACATGGTCTAGAATCTTTGAGAATTGGCAAAAGGACAAGCTCACCCCTACCCGTAATAAAAATCCCTTGCTCTACAGCTAATCTGAGCAAGTATCCCTAGAAAAAGAAAAAGAAAAGAAAAATTCAAGAAAAAGAGAAAAGAAAAATGTTATGTCAACAATGTTCCAAGCATTATCAAGCAAAAGAAATACAAAAAGAAAAATAAGCAAAGTTCAAAAGAAAGCAAGAAAAGCAATAAAATCCCTTTCCCTACCCTTTGAAAAGAAAAGAAGGGTGAATGAGCTTGAATCCCCGGAATTCTCAATTATTCGAAAACTGTGAGGTAAGCCCCATAACAGGTGGTTTGTGCCCAACCCCGCTTGGCCTTGGGTAACTCCTAGCGTGGCGATATGTCCGTCACATTAGCGACCTTCTTTTGTACAGACCTATGTCTCGCTTATGGATTAGCTAGCTCTTGATAATCCGATCTACATAGTAGCCTAGTATGGTTATATGCATCTACATCATGGTTAATGAACACTTATTTGGTTTCTTCAAATCACTTGTATCATAGTATCTTGCTCAAAACTCGTAAATGAACAATGCAATTGCACACACATTTGTATTTGAGAGATTTTGTCTATCATTATGATAAATCAAGATTGGCAATGAATTCACTTATGCACATGGGATTCCTTATAAATCTAACTTTTTGTCTTCAAAATACTTTGAAATATTATTTTTGCAAACTTGTTTGGAATAAACCAAGTACAATTATTTACCACAAAGACAACTATATAATAGAAAAAATCAAAAATTTCAATCAAAACATATCATATATATCTTATCGACTTTCGCAACGATGGTATAGTTTCAAAACCAAAATTGGAATTTTATGCTTAGCGCAAGTCCTCATTATCATATTTTCTCGTTCATCAAAAATTAATCATGCAATAAAACTATCCTTTCTTTGATCTTCGCGATGATGGTATAAGTCTATACCTACATATTCTATGCCTAGCGCAAACCATTGTAACAATTTTATTTCCCGATTTATCAAAGATCATACAAAACATATGACTTCATTTTTTTTACAAATTATGCTTTTCAAAAGCAAACACATTTTTATTATTTCATATCATTATGTCAACCTTTGCATTTTGCAATGATGGTATAATTCTTAAGGAATTATTCAACAAATTTTATCACACTTAGGAATTTATGCCTAGCAAAAATCATTTTACAATATTTCATGCATAATATTTTCATGGAAATCTGAAAGCAAACCATCATCATCATCATCATTTGCATCATCACAACAAAGTCTTAAGACAGTCTCTTAAGCACTCTTTTACTTTTAACAATATTTCTATCCTCGGGACTAGCTTGACGACCGAGTGAGCAGCGACTCCATGAAATGGTCTATAATAGCGACAATGTCCTTTGAAATTATTGTTAGAAATCTCTTTTTATTTTTATCACATTTCATTACAACCAATCAATTTGTTACATCAGATTATTTCATTTAAAATATTTATAGCATGACATCCAAGTTATAATATTTTCCAAAACGACATAATTACATGAATCATCAATAAAATCATTACATCAATCAACTCAATCAATCAATCAAACATAAAAGCATCATAAACATACACATAACACAAGTCATATGATCAAAAACATATCATATATCAAACATAATTTCATTCAAAAATAATTCAAATTAATTTTGCTTTTCCGTGTTTTTACCTCAAACGTTCGATTTGGGTAAAAACACGGAGGGGGCACCATAGTAAGCTGTCGTACGATTCGACCAAGAATCGTCGCCTAAAAATGGGAATAATTTTTTGCTTTCTCGTAGATCGAGAAGAACTCATCTTTAACGCATTTTCTTCGGAAAATTCGCTAAAGAGGGGGCAAAATGTAGCACCCTAAAATTGGCGCAATGAAATTGGAATACTTACATTCACCTTAGTAAATAAATTTAAATTCAAATTTAACCTCCCAAACCGCCCGTTAACCGCCGAGAAACCCGTTTCCTCTTTTTCCGTGCCATTTTTAGCAGTTGTTTTGACCGTTTGACGATATCGTCTCCGATCGTACGATATCGCCCTGCATTTGACGATTTCGTCTGGACTAGAACGTCCGTACGATTTTGTCGCAAAACTGAATTTGCATAGTTGGAATCCGTTCCAACGGGTCTCCAATCCGGGTAGAAGCGTGTCTGCACCGTTGGGACCCTTCCCCCATTGGAGATCTCCCAAATTGGGATGATCTCCAACCTCCCAACAACTATCCTATGCCTATTTAACTCTAAAACTTTTCCTTCCCCAACCCCTGGCTGAATTTTTATGTAAATCAACTCCCTATGCGCTAAAACACTTCAAATTTGCTCTTGCACTAGTCCTATATTAATTTTATTGCAGGTACACCACTGGTTTTCAGCCGGAGCCAGCACCTATCGCAGCCGACGAACCCGTCAAGATCGGAGGCGATCTCATCAAATTCGGGACGATCTCGTTCTGATGCGAGACGATTTCGACCGCAAGCACACATCGAGGCAATCAGTTCCTGGAGTTTGCTCTTCTTTCTCTTTTCTCTGTCATTTTATGCTATAAATTAGATTGTCTATTCAGTTTTTATACTATATTGCATCTGGAGTTCACCCATTTTGTCTAGTTTGCATATTAAGATCATATTTTGCTATCTAAACACAGTGATTTGCATTTACTTTTGTTCTTGTATATTGTTCAATACTCATATTACTTTTTCATATAGTTTGCCCCCTGTTTACAAAATAGAATTTCTTGTATTTCGCATCTGTTTGTTGTTTTGCAGGTCTCTGATGAATTCGTCTGACGAATTCGTCAGATTGCAGACGATCCTGTCAGTTTAGACGATTTTATCAAATTGAAGGCGATTCTGTTGAATTGCAGACGATCCAGACTGCTACAAGTAATCCAAAACTTCATCAGACTTTTGGATCAGGTAATCTTCATTGGCCTCCTGCAAATTCTCTTGTTTCTCGCTTTCTTTCTCGTTTGTTGTATTCATTTAAATTGCATTTTCATGTAGTTTAAGTTAGAATCATTCGGCCAAACCTAGGATGAATGTTTAAAAATAAAACGAACTCATCAAAACTCATTCCCAAAACCTAGGCGTGGAAACCGCCGCCAAATGTTTCCCGGTGAACCCACCATCCGTCGAAAAATCACCAAAATGCACCTCCCTTGAGAGGCGGGACCTTCGCGAAGTCCTCTCGTCCGAGGTACCACACCATCCTTTTCCCATCCTCCTTCCGGGCACGGATCCAATAGCCTGAAGGTAGGGATGCGAAAAATTTGGAGCGATACAGTCACAATTCCCAAGAACTGACTATCATTTGGGATCACATTCTCAAGGGGTGCATTTATGCCTATGTTTATAGTTTTGCTTATATTTATGATTTTTGCTAACTATAACAATATTTGTCTGAGAATGGTGTGCATAGACTCAGGGGGAGTCTAAAGCAGCCCTTTGGTATTATTGTCAAAGGGGGAGAAGAATTACAGGAGAATGCATGAGTGTTGCCAACAATTCCAAAGGGGGAGATTATTGAGCAAGGTGCAACAAAAGTATTGTCATTGTTGTCAACACAGACAGATTGATGCAGTTGATTCAGTTCAGAGGACAGTCATAACATGTACAGTGAATTTCCAAGAAGAAAGAAGTGACCAAGATTCAAAAAATTGTAGAAAAATACAAGTAAAAAAACTGTCATGATATCGCGACATGTTTTTTGTCACGATTTCACAACAAAATTGAGGAGAGAGAAAACACAACCAAAAATGTTGCGATTTCATGACAAAACTGAGGAGAGATAAGGTGCAACCAAAAATGTCGTGATTTCGTGACAAAACTGAGGAGAGAGAAGACGCAGCCAAAAATGTCGCGATTTTGTGACAAAACTGGGGAGAGAGAAGGTGCAGCCAAAAATGTCACGATTTCGTGACAAAACTGAGGAGAGAGAAGGTGCAGCCAAAAATGTCGCAATTTCATGACATATCAAAGGAGAGAGAAAAAGCTGGAGAAACTATCACGATTTCGTGACAAGTTCGGTGAAGAAGCGCCAATGATGAAAAGTGTCATGATTTCATGACAAGTTCGGTGAAGAAGCGCCAATGATGAAAAGTGTCATGATTTCGCAACAAGTTCGATGAAGAAGCGCCAACGATGAAAAGTGTCGTGATTTCATGACAAGTTCAGTGAAGAAGCGCTAACGATGAAAAGTGTCATGATTTCATGACAGGTTCAGAGAAGAAGCATTAAGTCAAAAAGTTGTAGCGATTTTGCTACATGTTGGATTTTCAAAGGCCGCAGCAAAAGAAATTGCAAAGGGAAAAAGGTGTAGCGATTTCGCTACATGTCTTGATTTCACTAGTGCATGAAGAGAGAGTTGTACGGATGCGAAAGATGTCGTGATTTCGTGACATGTTGCATTTTTGCGGGCGAAAGGCAAAGAACAACGCTAAGGCAGAAAAGCATCATGATTTCGCGACATGTTCCGATTTCGCTGAGGCATGCAGAGAAAAGTGTACGGCAGCAAAAAGTGTCACGATTTCGTGACATGTTCCATTTTTGCGGGTGCAAGCGAAGTAGAGTGCAGGAAAGCAAAAAGTGTCGTAATTTCGCGACATGTTCCATTTTTGCAGGTGCGAGCAAAGTAGAGTGCAGGAAAGCAAAAAGTGTCACGATTTCATGACATGTTCCATTTTCACGGGTGCAAGCAAAGTAGAGTGCAGGAAAGCAAAAAGTGTCATGATTTCGTGACATGTTCCATTTTTGCGGGTGTAAGCAAAGTAGAGTGCAGGAAAGCAAAAAGTGTCACAATTTTGTGTCATGTCTCGTTTTCACGGGTAGAATACAGAAGGGAGCTAGAGGTAGCAAATGCGTCATGATTTTGTGACATGTTCTATTTTTGCAGTTGCATGCCGAGATAAGGACTAGGAGGCGAAGAACGTCGTGATTTCATGACAGGTCGTGTTTTCGCTGGTAGAAGGCAAAGAAGAGTGCAAAGAGATAGGTGGCAACAACACACTAACTGATAGTTAACTAGAACAGAACTACAGTTATAGAGATAAATCAAAGAGCCAAAATTAGAAAAGTCAACTGAAGACAGTGTGACAGTTACAAGTGCAGTAACCGTTAGAATACATGCAGAATCGAAAAAGCATTCAAATAGCCATATATGCAAAATCAAAAAAGCATTATAAAAAATGCATTCAAACAGTCGTATATGCATAATCAAAAATGCATTCGAACAGTCGTATATGCAGAATCAAAAATGCATTCGAACAGTCGTATATGCAGAATCAAAAAAGCATTCGAACAACCGCATATGAAGAATCGAAAAAGCATTCGAACAGCCACCCGAGAAGAATCAAATTTGCATTCGAACAGTCGCATAAATAGAATATAAAAAATTGCATGCACGCATAGAAAAGAATTCAAACAGTCAGAGTATGTTATTCGACTGCATGCAGGATTCAAAAAGTCATAGAATACAAGGAGTCTTGATGAGGAAAAGGGGTTATAAAAGGATAGTCATGCAGAGAATCATGTTGCTGTTGTAAGAGTGAAATTACTGTGAAAAGAGAGTTAGAAGAGGGCCAAGAGAGAAATAAGCAGAGCCATGAGAGTGTACAGAGTTTGTTTAATTGCAGACCAGTCATGGTCGTGTAAACAGTGAAGGCATTTTTATGTCATTGTAATAACTCAGATTTGCAGTCCAAGTTGGTGCTTGGTATTAGGGGTTGGTGCTCCTATATGTTGCAGCAGAAAATTAAGGGGTTGGTGCTCTTTCCAGTGGATGCTGGTAAAGTGTTTGTAAAATTGGTGTTTTGCACAGACTGGATTTGGATTGGAGTCCAAGCAATCATTTTTGAGGAGTAGCCAAATTGGTGAACCTCATTATATTGTGTGTTGTGGTGTACTCTCTTGTGAAATTTGTTTTACCTATTTTCTAGTTCTCTTTGCTTCAGTTTTAATTACTATAGATTTGAATTTTAATAGCTACACTGATTCACCCCCCCTCTCAGTGTCATTGTGAGAATATCATGATTTTGGCATAGAATCTAGAGGTAAATTATAGAAATTATATGAAAGAAATTGGCATACCAACCAACTACAAATTGGTTGTACACATACTTTATGATTAAGTGATGGTAAATTCTATTTGAGTGTTTTGGGAGTGATATAAAGGTGAAACAGGGTTTTCTATTGTCAGCTACTTTACTTGGCCTTTAAATTGACAAATTAGAGAAATGGATAGAAAGGATGGGAAGAGAGGGAACACAATTTGCTAATTATGTAGTGAAACTTATTTATGCTAATGACCTTGTTTTGATTGGCAAGACACTTGAAAGTTTAAAATAATATCTAAAATCTTTAGAGAATTTTTATAAAGAAGTTGGGATGTAGGTAAATGCTAACAAGACTAAATTTATGGTCTTATCTACTCAAGAGAGCAAAACAACCATATATTTAATTTGAAAAAAATCCTTTATAAGTAGTAACTGAATACAAATACCTTGGCTTATTTTCAAAGTAAACTCAATTTGGAAATATGAGGGATGAAATGAATACAAGTGGGATGGAGGGAATTCTACTCATTGCTAAATAGAGCAAAAAGCAGAGTAATGGTATTGAAATCCATAGAAGTTATTTCTCACCTACAATACCTTGGGAAAGCTAAAAAAGCTCTTTGCACTTGAGAAGTTGGTAATTTATAGTATTGTATTCTATACACAACAAAGTTTGGCAATGGATAATTTGTAGTAAATGATGTCTGCCATGATGTATTTATATTTGGTAAGAGATACCTTGGAATAGTTTGACAAGTAGACTTTGCTTTGAATTTACCAAAACACCACACAATTCTATGTTTGACTCCAAGTCGATGCCATAGTTGGAGGATGGGTTGCTTCTTACATGATCATCGTAGAGTCTAGTTTGGCTTCCATTGCACTCGAAGGCCTCTAGACCATCCACCTTAGACAACTTCAAGTAGGATGATTCCACAATGAGTGGTAACTATAAGATACCATCTACATAGATCTCTTAAACATTTTAGGAATCATGACCTAGCTCGAAGATGAGAAAGGTTTTGCCATTAGAATTTTTATTTACAATATAGCATCATCTAACTCCTCCCATGACACTACATAGAATTTTCCCTAATGGAGCCAAAGTGACTATCAAGGAACCCTACTTCAAGAATGCTATGGATGGAATCCTCGCCATTTGAGTTGAGAACCTCACCAATATCGAGAGGCTCACAAATTCTCCTATAGAGTAGTAGTAGGATCGGGGTTTCAACATGGTGGATTTGGAGAGGAATGCATGGAAATCGGTGCTTCAAAAACCAATATTGAAATAGGGACACCACCCACCACATGAAATGCATCAACTCAGCACTATAAATGTTGTAATAAAAGCTATAATTCTTTTGGCTTACTCCAAATGTATCAGGATGTGGCTGTAGATGGACGAGTTCGAGCATGTGCTATAGGATTTGAACAAGGAGCTGGAGATCAACCCCTACAATATCAAAACCTTGTATAAAACATCCAAGGTATTGTAGGGCATTAAAAACTATGCAGATACCTATGAAGTCTTGAGGAAAGCTTTAAAGTGTTACCTCGGGAGTGGAAAAATTGATGCTACCCTACATGATGTGAAGGTGCTTAAAGCATAGAATCATCAAGGGAGTTACAAAATTTTAGATTTTTTTCTTGGAGGACCACCATCAAAGGAAGTTGTCAATTTTATCGATGATATGAACATCAATATGATGAAGGATGAACAAGATTGGGATTTTTATACAACCAAAAATTTCAACACCAATGACCTCATGCTTGTGAGTGATATTGTTATCGTCGCCCACCATGATGTAGGCATTGTTATTTTAAAGTTCAATCATAGGAACAAGATTTATACGACTTTGTAGGAGGATCTTGTTACAACCATTGTTGATGCCACAAGAAAATCTCAAAACCTGTTCTAATAGATTTATGCTCTAGATAATGATTCCCTAGAGGTAATTGCACAAGTGTGAGCTATGGAATTATTTTAAATCAGTGGCCATGATAAAATATTGCTATAGATGGACATAAACCGCATCTGGGAAATCATTATTCAAAACTCCTTGGGTGGTGGAGTGTAGATATTTACAACAAAATCCAAAGTCCAAACACAAGGTCTTGCTTCAAATAAGAATGTCACCAGAATAAATTTGCCACCATCGTTCATCAACCATTCTTGCCTACATAATTCTAGTAGGTTACAAGTCAAGAATATAATATTTTTGAATGCCAGTAAGTCGATCGAGAGAGATGAAGAAATCACGATTTGCAACTTTGACACCCTAGTTTTGTTCCAATAGTGCGAGGCCACATGCGAGAACTAGGGTTTCAAGTGTAAATGCAAGAAATGCACTATAAAGAAATCAATGGACCATGGTCTAAAGCCTCTATCTACACAATTTGAAGATTTTTACGATAAGGCTTTGTAGGAAACCAATACATCTAGGTTTACCAGAAAGACTATCCTGATAAACTTCCCTGAATATACAAAATTTGAAAAAATGTATGAGAAGTTAGAGAAAGCTTTAAGAACTATAAGTATTTTTTCTCCATGTTGAAACTATTTAAACTATAAGTCTAAGAACAATTTTCTTATGTTTATCCCTCAAAATGGCATGTGTTTTTTTAAAAAGGGTAAACTTGAAGTTCTATATATAATCTTACATCCATGAGTAGTAATAACCTCAAAGTCAAAATAAGAAGTTATTACTTTACTTAATGAGATAAAATGGAATTATAGAGATAGAATTTCAATTATTTGTCTTACATAGATGAATGTAAGGGTATTATGTTTAAGAAAAGTCATCAATACATCAAATAATAAAATAAATTAACCATAAGGAATCAATCAACACAATTGATCCATCAAAAACTTTAGCCAAAACTATGATTAAATAATCATTATGTTCATAATATGCATGAATTAATTATTTTACATAATTAGGATGCATTGTGATGATTGTATAAAAAAGTATGATGAATAATATGTGTCCAAAATTCATGCTTTTAGGATGAATTATTTGTGTTAAGTTGCATAATAGTGTGGCATCATACAAATAAATTATCATATCTAGTGGTTTATATTTTAACATAGTTGTGCTATATATCTAATCTCCTCCTTGAGAGTTCAGTTCTCTAAGTAGGGAATAGAATGAAAGGGGAATTATAGGTGAGAATTCTTTGGCTGGGTGGGAAATTTACCTAATGATGCTCTCTCTCTTATTACACTTCACATGTAAATAATCATAAGAATCAATGATAGGTTTGTATTTGTTGACAAGCAACACTTGTTGAGATCATGAGGATAAGGTCTTGGGTAAGGTTAATTGTCTATAGATGAAAATATAGATAGTGTAGAAATTTGAATCATTAATACGCATTACCTTATTGACATGATCCTAGCACATGAATAATTTATTTCTTTATGTAAAATAACTTGAATTAGGTTAGAGTATTTCAAAATTTATAGGGATAAGATATGCTTTTTAGTAATATAATTAATATACAAATGTGAGAAGATGCTTGTTTGTTGTAATGATTATATGTACTTGTTTTATGAAATAATATTTCATTCTCAGTAAAATAATGCAAATGTTTTCTAGATAGATATGCAACAATTACAACCATCTATATGGATTTTCATGTATGACTTTTATCCTAGCTCATCTGTTATCCACTACTTGGAAAGTCTACAATTGAAACCTGATTTGAATCTAGTGGGTAGGATTTTGTGTGATTTGTAGGTGGATAGCATAACTCAAGTGCCTTCCTATCCATTAATAGTGGAGACATGGGAAGCACAATACAATATCATTTAAATAACTGATCTAGAGGAGGAGATATCTCGTGTCGAATTAAGATCTTCCTATAGAAGCATCACATTGAACTCCATTTACCTTCCTTCATAAATGAACAATCCTGTAAATGTTTTTTGACAACCTATTCTAAATTCACTTCTAGAGTAAATTTTAGAAATTCATTACTTGTTGCAAAGAAGTCTCTTTTTCTAGTTTTTTATATTATTTTTTTTCTTGGGTTGTGCTAAGTAGTGGTTTGTGCTCTATAATTATTTGACACACTAGTGTCTTGTGTTGGGTTTCAACTACCAAATATGCCTTCTAGTGTGATGAAAATATATTGACTTATCTTGTTATTTTTTCTTGTTTTTGAGCATTTTATTGATAGAGGCACAAAATATGTTAAAATATTAATCATACATATCAATATTGAAGCAATAAATGATTTTACTAATTGATTATGCAAGGATTATGAAATCAAATAAAAAATTATCTGAACTTTAAACTTGTAGTCTATAAAGTTGTAGATATACAGTTAGAAACTATTTGTGAAAATTGAAAAGCTTAAGAAGGTTATGGTGATTGGTGCATATTTATTGGTATCTAACTTGTCTATTTTTCATTTCCTATCAAATTTCTTAGATGATCCTCCACCATCGAAATAACATTCATAGTTAGGAAAAAATCTAATTTTATCTATTTATTGATGGGATCTCACTCATTCATGGCTTTAAAATTTTGAACTTCATGATTATGCACTTGAATTCAAGTAGATACTTGGTTTTATATGCATTGAATCTAAAATATATTGGCTCATAATTATTACTCCATATAATTAACATAGTGAGACAAATTCACATTTCTTTATAGAAAATTGACTATATATTCAACATTAAGTAAGAACCAATAAAATTTTAAAACTTCATATAATTCAATTGCTAAGAAGAAGCTTATTAATGTTATAAATATTTTTTATTCAGATTTATATATCCTTAGCCATCACATATATAATAAAATAGGTGGATTCTAGGTTTAAAAAAAAGAAAAAAATATGAAGTCTTTCCTATAAAGTTAGCCAAGAATACCTTTTAAGTTTTTGTATGGGTTATAGAAAGACATGATTCACCTACAAAAAAATATTTAAGTCATTGGTGAATTCAAAAGGAACCATAATGTAGAACTTTGGGCCCATTATATGTGCCTTTTGGGATGATGCACAAGGTTCTTAAAATAATACTATTATTAAAAACATAAGCCACAATAATGATATCGTATTTTCATAGGCACCTAACTCGACAATGATATTCAAATGTTAAAATAAATTGAATTCTATCAATACTCTTGTGATTGTGTATATTGTGAATAACAACTGTTTTTGGCACAAATGAAATGTTTTAAGGAGAAAAATAACTTTGTTATGTTGGGATTAATAGTTTGCAGGATTTTTTTTGGTAAATAAAAGTCATCATTAATTACCAGGTTTTGCAGGTTAACCCAAAACCTAATACAAAATCTAGCCTTATGCTGAGATTGTGGATCCTGGTCATCCTTAGAGCATTCTTTTCAAAATTTGTGTTGGTTATCCTACAACACCTTACACTTATTGCAGAAAGATAGTTCGACATGACAATTAACATTACTTACAGTGATAGATGTTTGAGTTGACTTAGAGGAAAAACTCTATCCTTCTCATGAAAAACTTGGGGAAAAAGCACCCTTCCACCCTTATCCTTAATCAGTAGTGTGCTTTTCATGTCTAAGAATATATTCCAATTCACATGGTACCCATTGTGTCCACATCATCAAACTTCTTTCATCAATACCCACATTGGCTAATTTGTTAGCCATTTTTTTGGCCTCACGAAACACAAGGTGAATCCTCCTGTCTTGTCTTACTGTAAAAAGGATCCGTACCTCATGGATGATGACCTCAATCCTCCATGGAGGTTTTCTACCATTGGTTAACAGGTTGATGATATTCATGGAATCGCCTTCAATCATCAAATTTCCATAAGTCTCCCTGGAAAATTTTAACCCTCTCAAAAGGGCTCTAGCTTCCACCTAATTCTTAGTTTTAATTCCCAATGGTTTAGCAAAGGCCTTAACCAGGTTTCCTTGATGATCTTTGATTACTCCTCTAGCTCCTGCTCTTCCCGGGTTCTCCTTAGCTACATCATCAAAGTTCAATTTGAACCAACCCCTAGGGGGTGGCTCCTAAGAGACCCCATTTATGGTATTGGGTAGAGGGATGAAAAGCTTTTTTTCAATGCCTAAGGCTAAATAAATTTGTATTTCTTGGGGAGGGATTATATGGTTCTCATCAGCAAGGATACTAATATTTTCTTTTGCAAAGGCAAGGATTCTATTGAGGGTTGTTTTAAGGCTATGAATGGTGTCCTTAAAAGCTATGTGATTTATTTCTAACCATATCTATCATAGGAAATGGTGCCAAAAAAATTCCAAAGGTACTTATGTTTCAGACTAATAAAGGGTTGAGGCCATTGTTGGAACACTTCAGAAACTAAAGCCAACTTAACCCATGAGATCCTAAAAGCCTAGAAAATTTCGTCAAGGATGGACGTTGCCACTGGACACTCTAGAAACAAATGTTGGGTTGACTCCCACCCAAACCTACACATATGATAATTGTTATCAATAACCATACCTTTGGTCAACATATTATCCATGGTAAGAATTTTTCCTTGGATCACTAGCCATGAGAAAAAAGATATTTTAGGGATTAAACCCTTGATCCAAACCAAATTCGATTGAAATCATTGGTCTTCATTGTTGAGGAGCAAGTTATAGGTGGATTTAACCATAAAATCTCCAATTTCAGTCTCGGCCGAAGCAATGTGATCCTCATATTCTCTAGAGGGAATAATTTGTTGTGTTAAAATATTATGAAGATCTTCCAACTCAACTTCAAAACCCTGTACTATAATGTATTTCCACCTAAGGGTGTTCATATCCTACCAGATGTAATCAGCCACCCTTTGCCCAATCTGCTGCTCCATGTGTTATTGGATCCTAGCCAATCGGGGATTCTGGGATAACTCCTCAACTCTCGCCCAAATTCTAGGATAATTATGGGATATTTTGCAGGATTTTTACCATCTATAAGGGGAATTGGTTTCTCTATAATAAAATCCAATTAACTTTGGAGGTCTTTGGATATGTTTTCTAGAATTTTAAAGACCATATCTAATACATTAATTACTTGTGATGTTAGATGATCTACATAGTCAAAGTAACTATGTGATCTTGATGTCTTTGATGGATAGAAAATTCTAATATACTTAGAGCTTTCTTATAATCACTTTAAATATATGCCTCAGTTGTTAATTCTTCAATTGTTTGTTTGTATATTTTGGTTTTAGATACATATTCATCTTGAATGCTTTGACATGTAGTTAAGGGTCTAGTAAAATAGGAGATATGTGGTTATGAATTATTTTAACAAAATATTTCTGAATGAGCAAGGGATGCCTATTGTTATTTAAATTACATATCATAAGTTGTATTATTAAGATATTTGGTTATATTTTATTTTTCATCCATTTTATGACTGAGGTATTCAGTTGAGTTATTGTCAATTATATGTTTCTATATAAATATTGACGAATCCATTATAAAAAGGGATTAGTTATAGTTTATAAGGTACCCTAAAAGTATTTTGACATCATTATGACTCTTAATTTCCCTCATGTTATTACTGGATTGTAGGTTGATTACTATTATAATGTGGATTTTGATATGTTATATTATCTGGATCTAGAACAACCATGATTGATATGGATGAAGAGGTATGTATTGGCAAGGGAAAGGCTTAATATTTTTTGGAAGTATTTTTCATAAAAATAATATAATGTAGCATGCAATGTAGGTTGTGAAGTTGCTTTATTGTGATGCATATTTTATGATTTTCATATGGATAAAATATCATCAATATTGTGATAATCAAATTATGCTCAAGTTCATGAAGAATCTAATAGATCATGCTAGAACAAAATATGCTGAATTTCATCATTACTATATCTAGTACTTGGTGAAGCATGAAAAAAATTACCTAATTTATTATCCAAGTTCATGAAGAACCGAGTATATAAGCTTGGGGTTGTATTCGGGTTAGCTGTTAGGGGGGTGAGATGAAATACATATGATAATGATTTCAATTTTTTATGGATAAGTTGTTGAGATTTTTAGGGATAAGTTGTTAGGATTTGTAGGGATAACTTGTTAGGGTTTATAGTTGTGAGTTGTTAGAATTATTAGTCTAGTTTTAATAGCAACAATTGATTTCCATATTGTAAATTATAAATTGGAGATCACAAATGCAAATAAAGCATATTGTGTTACAATATTTTAATTTTTTCCTTCTACGTCCAAGGTTCAAGTTTCTTTGTTACAAAATATATGGAAGGTCAATCAGAAGCAACATGCTTGAATTGGTGCAATGTTATTGCTCTATAGGATGCATGGAAGGGAATATGGTTTACAACCTTCTTAAAGGAGGGCAATAAAATTTTGTAGATTCCTATTAAGTTGGTTATGAAAGGCAACAAGAGTTTGAGTATTTTGAAATATTGATTAAATAACCATTTCTCATATGATATAGTTGTAGTTCTAAAATTGTTGTTGAAATGATATTGGAATTATGTTTCTTACATATTCATAGGAAGAATATGTGTAACTGGTTTTTGGTAGTTATGTTAGTAAGAGTATGGATCACTATTATGTAAAATCCTTTATAAAGAAATTCCTTTGTAATTGAAATGCTTGGAACTAGGTCTAATGAATCCACTAGGTCCTAAAAGGGATTGAGGTAATGATAACTCAATTGAATGCAGGTTGTGTTTTCATTATATGTAATCGATGAATCTACTTTTAAATAATTGGAAGGTTTGGCATTGACATTGAACTAGATACTTGTATGTATAAAATTGAAGGAAGGATTTATAAAAGTGTTTGATACATTTTAAAAATTTGTGGAGCAGATACCACTGCTAATTGTGAAATGTGAATACTTGATTCTATTTTTGTGTTGAATAGCACCTATAGATTTTTCTTTTTGTTAGACTAGTTGTACAGTTGAAAGCTAAGTTGTGTTCATGTTTGAGTTCAACAAAGATAAAACTTGGATAAAATTCACTACTGAAGAACCAATTATGAAATTCACCATTAAGAAATATATTTTTAATGAGTAAAATGGTTAAATAAGAAAATAAGATGAAAAATTATTTCAAACCTTTACACATGCATTATTTTTTCATACATTACAAATGCATTTTTATTAATTTGAACATATTAATAAAAATATAAATATATAGATAATGTATATGTTTTTAAATTTAATTATATATATCCAGTTGAGTTTAACTTATATCAATTTTAACTCATTAGGTATTTTTGGAAACTAGAGTTTCATTTTTTTGTGAAACATATAATTTTTCATATAAATCAAACTCTAGGTAATTCTTTCTCTCTAAAGCCACAGAGTTAGCTCAAACATAAATATACACACCTGTGGAAGTTATAATACTTTTGTAGATTTAATTTGTGTAGTATGCTAAATCTCAAAGGACAAGATAGACATATCATCGTTGATGCCATCCACTTACATGGGCTTTAGTAGTGTATGATGCATGTGTTGCATGGAATTTTAGCTACTCATTAATAGAGTTATGCTAGTCATGAAAATACTAATGTGGCATGTCATTATTGTTGTTCTCATGGGCTTCCCATGCAGCAAGAGAGGGTTCCTCATGAAAGAACTATGGGATTTCTTCATTTCCAAAGAAGGGAGCACTTAAGGGCTTCACACACAACCAAAAACATGAGGTCCATCTACTATGTATTTAAACCTTTCATATTTTTAGCATAGCATTCACCCGCAAAGAAAATATAGCTACGGAAATACAATAATATAGTAGTAACAAAGGGAGATCCACATAAAATGGAACAAATATAAAATGTAAGAATAAAGAAACCTTGAATATAAACAATGACCTTAATAAATTTGTTCTTGTTTCCTTTATAATCACTAATTTTTGCATCTGAAGGGCAATGACTAAGGTTGAAATCTATCATATGTTGCTTGCCTATTGAATGACATATTTTGTATGATGCATACCCCAAGATTATTCTTGGATTGTATATAGTAGAATCAAGAGCATAGGCTAATTGGTTGAATGCTTACCATCTTGCAACCTTAGTTTGATTCCCCTAGGGGTTGGCAGTCCACCTCACACTACTTTAGTGGTTAGTCACCATGCTAGAATGAGTGGGTAGGGGTTATAGTGGCAATAGCTAGAATCGAACCCTTGACAAGACATAGATAGTGATGGTAGTTATCGATTCTTCTATGTATCAAAAAAGAAAATTGACTAAATGGTTTGTGAACCATTTAATACTGTAAAGCATAGATGAAAAAGAAATTTATAGATAATAGATATGAAATAGAGAATATTTGTTTTCATTTATTTTTTAAGGATAACCTTAAGTTAAATATTTATAATTCAGGTAATATGATCATGTGGAGAGAGAATTCTTGAAGCCTACATGCATGTGTGATATTTTATAATTTTAATTGTATTATGACCTCTATTACCTTCTTGATAAGGTTTCTTTGTAGCAGTAGATGCATTATAGCTTTTTTATGCATGCTTTTTCTATGATGACATGAATAGGACTAAATATACATTTAATGGATTTGGAAGTTTTTAAATGTTGCATTGTATGATAGCTTTGATATATTCATAACTATCAGTAAAATTGTAATGATCACTTCTTTGTTTTTTGACTACAGAGGGAGGTCTTCCAACTTGTGTCATCCATAGGAGATGATAGTAACAAAGGGGTAAAAAAACTATCAAAGTGGACATGCATGTCCATTCAATTTTAAGCACATATTATTGAGAGATTATAATCTATCATTTTTAAAAAGATCTATGTATTTATGGATGTTGTATTTGCAGTTTAAGGAATTTATTAAATATTTGAAGCAAAAAGAATGTGCTGAAGTTGTAAATTTACCCAAAGAGAATTTTATTTGATCTCAAATACTGTTTATTCTTCATTATTATATTGAAGTATGTTAAATTCTAGCCATTTCACATTTTCCTAATGAATATATTATTGGTTTGTTGTTGCCTAAGGAAACAAGTTTTGATTGGATATGATGCACATGGAAATTTATAATGGATGTTGAAAATATGTTATGTATTTGTTGGTCCTCATTAATTATGTGTATATCCTAATTTTTTGGTTTATTGTTAATGTAACCTATTTTTAAGGGACTCTATCAGTCTCTTCTAATTAAGGACATATGGTCCTCTTATTTCTAATTGAAGTATTAGGTGTCATATATTTCTTTTTGTTAGCGGAAATTGAAGGAAGTGTGGACTATAGAGCACCTAGGCATTGCCCTCATGAGAATTTGGAGATGCAAGTAAAAACGTATATGGCTCTAATTCCACTAACCTTCTATTGAATTCTAAGGCTCTATGTTGAATGGCATTTACTCCATTCTTGATTGTATTCTCAACCATGTTTAATATATAGGTAAATTATATTGGATATTTTCTTTGGTCGACACTGAATCCTAAGAGAAAGTTTTAAACTACCTATGGTCCCCAACCTAGGTGGACCAATGCATAACATTAGCACTGTAGAAGGAATGCATGTGATAATTGCTCCTCTCAGTTGATTGTGCCTATTTATGCTGATAATGGTTCAAAGATAACGTTCATTCTCTTAATGTAATCCTTCCATTACCTAAATTTGATTATGCATGTCCTTGTTTAGAGGTGTTGGCTTTGAATAGACATATGATGATGGAGTAATAAGTATACTTGATTCCTAGAGTTACAGTTTTACAATTTAAGATGTTTTACTCTAGTTTATTTTTCTATGCTTAATTATATTATTTTTCACCCTTTTAAGGGTTGGTTTTGATTTTGATCATATGGATGGACTTGAACCCCGAGATGTGATCTTTCCAGCTCTTTTTAATTGTAACCTCTCTTATTTTTATTGAATATAATTGTTTGTTCCATTATATATATATGAGTATAAAAAGTCTTGAAGATTATAAGTTATATAAGATGGATTTTATTTTTTAAAAAAGGGGTTATACTTAAGTCATATTTGATAAGCCACAAATTTATTCCAAAGCTTGTGAATTTATAAAATTATTTAATTCTCATTTCAATTGAGATGCTATAGTTAGATACCTACATCTTTTTCCACACAAAAATTGAATTTTGTATATTCATTTTTTTTTTTATCTTCAATTTTTTTAAAAACAAATAATAAACATTCTTTTTTGTGATAATTTTTTATCTTTTTCATCCATTCATAAAGTAAAATCCTTATTAGTGATGATTTTTATGATGTCAAGCTACCATCGTGGCATTTAAATATTCATAACTACTTTGTTCACTCCATGGTTTTGTTGCTCTGCTCTGATATTTCGAATAGTTGGTCCTATTATTCTCTGATGTTGTTACACCACTTCGACATCTAGAAACATTATATTTTTTTGGCCAAACACTACTATAATTTATGCATTGTTGACTCTATATAGATATAAAATATTGATTCTTTAATCCATACCTCCAAGATTATTTCAACTTAGGGTGGTGTGGGTGTTGATATGTTGGAACATTAACCTAACATTTTGTTACCTTTGATTCTTCAAAAATTTGATTTTATTTTTATTTTAAAGTATTCTTCACAATATTCTCTCTTATACCTTTCTTTTGGTCCATCCTTGTGCACTTTTAACATGGCTTATTTGAAATTTGTTGTTGTTTCTTCTATATAATTTAATTTTTTTGCTATTGTAAATTCAACTTTTGAGTTTTTAATGTTCTTCAACTTGTTCTGTTACCATAATTGCTTCATATTTCTCCTTGAATTCATGCTTCTTAAAATTTTCTTTTAAATGTGACCATGAACTTGCATGTTGTCATCTATATATTTTTTCTTCTATTATATCCTCTTTATTCATTTCTTTCAGTTCTCTTCTTAGGAATTTTTATTTCTTCTTCATATCCCTTGATGGTGACCTTCAAACTATCTTTTCGTAAGGGTTCCACTCACTCAAAAATGTATGCTATATTTCATCTCATGCCCAAGTTCCTTCCTTAGTATACCTTAGTAAGAATATCCCATCAATAATGAACTTCCTCCTTCAAAAGATAAATAAACTTCACAATTGCAAAAAAATATTACTAAAATATAGATATCTATATTTCAACCACCATTTACTAGCAATAATACCATCATTTCTAGCAAAAGTTTATAATTATTTGAATAACAGTCATGATGATGATGATGATGATAATAATAATAATAATAATAATAATAATAATAATAATAATATGACTAAAATGGTGTGTGAATAATGGTCATAATATGGTCTAGAGACCATGTGTGACCGCTTTTGCATTTATATTAAGAGTTGATCCATCCCCATGCCGTAATCATCACTCACGTATAATACCTCGGGGAAGTCGAGAAAGAGGTAGACCAAACTCTTGGCACCTAAGGATTTGGGAATTGCGTTGTTGTATTCTATCCATAACAAATTTCAACAATGGAGAACCCCACCAACGTGGAGAGGCTCACAAAACTTCCTACAGAGCAGCAATAGCATTGAGGTGTGGACACAGTTGATTTGGAGGAGGAAACGTGGCATGGCGACTGGTGCTACGAAAACAAATATTGTAATGGTGTCGTTGAACACTACATGAAATACATCAACTCCATGAAAGTGATGCTTCTTCTTGCCTACTCCAATCGGGCACAAATGTGGCTATACACAACAGAATATGAGCGTGCACTGAAGTATTTGAACAAGGAGATGGATATGAACCCTCGCTATATCAAAACCCTCTACTGTAAATGGAGGGTGTTGTACAGTAAATCGAGGGTACTTTATGGCATTAGAAGTTATGCCTATGAAGTCATGAAGAAAGTCTGGGAGTGTTCCCCTGGGAATGTCAAAATCGAAGGCGACCTGCACATGGAAAATAATGCA
The DNA here is from genome assembly GCA_028583015.1 of Wollemia nobilis. Taxonomy (NCBI): domain Eukaryota; kingdom Viridiplantae; phylum Streptophyta; class Pinopsida; order Araucariales; family Araucariaceae; genus Wollemia; species Wollemia nobilis. The sequence continues at coordinate 1,332,471 of JAQPPZ010014470.1, forward strand.
AAGATGATTCAAGCGTAGTGGTGGTATGGGAGCTACAATATTTTGATTTTCTTTATTGGAGGGCCACCGTCTTAGGAAGTCTTATATTTCATCAATGACATAGAGATCAAGATGACGAAGTACGGATGAGGTTCGGGTTTGCATGCAACTAAAAATTTCAAAACCGATGACCTCGTGCTTGTGAGCAACGCTATTGCCATCACCTACCACGACGATGACATTGTTGTTTTAAAATTTGATCATGGGAAATATATTAATACGGCTTCATAGGAGGATCTTGTGACGGTCATTGTCGATGCCGCAAGAAAATATCAGAAACTGCTAGAAGAGATTTATGGAAGAAAGTAGTATTTCCATATCCCTCCTAGAAGAGATTTATGGAAGAAGGTAGTATTTTCTCCATATATTTTTAGAGTATTTTTAAGGCTATCTTGAACTCAAGGTATTCATTTTCACTATGTTGTGTAGTAAAAACACTCCACCAATTTTTCAAGGTTAGATCCGAAATATTAACTATGATACTAGTTTTATTTGAATTAATGGAAGCATTGGGCTGAGGAATAGGATTGGGCACTTCATTGTTCGGATGAGTTTTCCATTATCTTATTTGAAATTTGAAATTCTTATTTTGAGGTGAATTATGAGGTGATTGCTCCTACAAATGAACCATGTCATTACTAAGTTTTTGGACTTATATTTTTATGTTATCTAACTGAGAATTAGATTAATTAATTTTTCCTACACCAGTCTGATTGGTTGTATTATTTGTAGTAGCAGTGGGATTCAAGAAATTTGGTATATTTTGATTTTGAACATGTGGAAATGTTGGATTATTTTGATGAAGATTAACATTCGGAAATACTGATAAGTTTTGAGTGGGTGTTATATTAAAAAGTGTAGGTATAACTTGAGCATTAATTTCAAAAGTTTTATGAGTAGTGAATTAGTTGTATAAATATAGTGGAGTGCTAGGATGTGTGGGAATGATAGGATGATTATATGGATGATTGAAATTGCTGTATGGTATGACATTCAACATTGGAAAATGTTGTGACAAAGCATGGCTTATCATGGGTACTTTATTGTATGTACATGGTTGTCCTATAGAAGGTAGTTGTCCTATTCCAAAGCCTTGAGGTATCAGCTATTGTTCTACAATTAAGGCTTCATTGTATGCCATGGGGAAAGTGGTGATATAAGGTTTTCTTATCACAAACATGGATGTTAGAGGATTCGACACTTTAAAATACATTTGTATGGCTATATCTACTTGAAGCATATAAGGAGTAGTCAACCTATTATACAATTTATGAAATATGGTATTAAATAGCCTTAAAGGCTCACTGGACTCTTTCCTAGATGAGGTAAACTAGTGGTATATAATAGCAGGATCTATAGGTAACCTGAATTGATTGATAAAAGTTATTTCTAATGCAACCCAAGAGGTGATGGAATTGGTAGGTAGGATAATATACCAGTCGTATGCAAGTTCATCTAAAGTGAGGGGAAACATTCTACAAGAAACATCTTCATGCTCAACCTACAGTTTAATTAAAGCATCTTTGTAAGCTTGAATGTGTTCTTTAGCTATTCTTGTGCCATCATGTATATACTTGGGTTATCTTTCTGCATTTTAATTAATATCATGGGTTAATCCAATAATACTTAATGGACTACTATGACCACCTAACCAAGGTGTAATTCCTACCATTGATATCATTGGAGAGGTGATAAATGGTACAATGGATTGAGATGAAGTGTTAATGGGTGGAATAGTACTTGAATGACTTTTAGACCTTATGGACCTTCTTGGAGGAGAAAGGATATAGAATTTAGTATTTTTAGAAGCCTTAGACCTAGTTATTATAACTTTTGGCTCTATATTTGATAATATAAGAAATATAACACACAAATATATGTGAAAAGACTCATAATTTTCAAATTTTAGAAGGATAAATCATCATATTCAATAATTATAATGACAACCATTTAACCATAACCATAAAAATTATTTTTGAATTTGTAATAGATAATAACTAATGCAACATATATCAATTTCAAAATTTTAAAATTAATTTGAACAACTTCAAACTCTAAAAATGAAATCAATTACCTTCATTCCCTCCTAGCATCAATTTTGTTGAGTGATATATTTGTCCAATTACAAACACATATCCACACTCAGGATTCATTCAGGATATCCTCTCTTGAAAGGAAATACATGATCTCTCCAAGGTTTAGGTAAGGTTAATTTAACCTGGTTGTATACTTATCAAAATATGCAATGTAAAAATCATATGAACAACTCAACAAAATATATAACTAGTAACAAAGGGTAAATTTAATTAATTTTTTTGTCAAGGATTTTGATATTAATAAAAATTTTAGGATATACATTTCATATCAAATATTAATTTCAAAACATCAATAACAAGCAATATATTCTATATTTTTTATTTTTTATTTTTTTGATGTTTTTATACCAAAAATTTGATATTTTTGTAGTTATTAATATATTACAATTGTTGCAATTATGAAATTTACCAAAATTAAACACAGGATCGTAAGAATAAATTTTAGAAATAAAATCTTCAATTAATCTACTCCTATTTTATTCATATTTTAAAGAAAAATCAAAATATAGGGTTAGAAAAAGAAAATAAAGAAAACAAACAGGTCAGTGTAATTTTTGGAAATTCATCCTAAATATGTTGAAATAAGTGCTCTAAATTTAACCAATATTAACCTAATAAACCTTCATACAATATAGAATTAATTTGGTGCAATATTCTAAAGGGAATGAAACAACATACTAGAATTATCTCAAACAAGAACACCATAAGCATGCTCATATCTGAGAAAAAACTCCAATATATTGCATTGAAAAGAGATATTCAATTAATACATACTCATATTTCCTTGCATTAGGTGATTACAATAGATAAAATTCTCGGTTCCAGCAACCAGGGAGGATATGCTCATTGAAAAAAAAAACAACCAAAATTTCTAAAAAAATCTTGTTCTCAATGACTATTTATTATTTTTATAATTTCAAATTTTCATCTTTTTAGTTTCATAACTATTTCTGTAATGGGTTCCATTCTTGTCAGCACTTTTAGGCGTGATGACATATTCGTTATAAAATTAATATTTTCCACCATGGTGAGGAATCATTTGTTTTATTCATTTATCCAATAACTAACATCCCTTGCATTCAATATAACCTTGTTCTCCTTTGTAGCTTTTATTTTGTCTTTACCAGGAAGAGATTTAAAGACACTACATGCATGATGTAATGTATCTTCCATTTTAGAGCACCATAAATAATTGAAGTTCTTGGTATATATGAAGAGATCGAACTTGATAACACTACCATCTCTTGAGAAGTCATAGAAGGTAGACCACAATCTGATACATATGTCATTTGAGAGATTAAACCTTCATTAAGAGGAGAGTATGATGCTACAGGTATTTTTTGTAGGATTTGAGGAATGTTGCCTTCAAATTTAAATATCTTGACCACTTGCCTTATTTTATGCCTCGTGAATGTATCTAGATGCGAGCACCATAACCTTATGCCCATCAACTACTCTATTTCAACCCTATTAAAATCCCCCTTAAAATTGTTATCTATGATATTGAAGAGTCTACCTTTATCGTATAACTCCCATACCCATTCCAAAAGCTATATCTTTAGATTTTCCAATCATACATCGAGTGTCGACCTTCCATAGGCTATTTCAAAAGCAGAAATACCAAAGCTAAACACATTTGATTATGCATTGGATATCCATATTACTATGCATTTGAGGGTAAGGTATTCGAGTGTTCCTACTACTATAGTGGTTTACAACCATTGGTCAGGCTTCAACAGGTGTGCCAATATGAAGTCCCCAAACTTTTCATTAAAATTGAAATCAAGCATGATATTACTAGGTTTATTATCTTGATGGATGATGCATTCCTCCCATAGATCATGAAGGTAAATCAATACAAAGGCTATGTCTTGTGTGATCCTATATCAGTACACCCAACCTAATGCTCCATCCTTTGTCTTTTGAAAAGTAGATTATCCAAAATTTTGTTAGACATGTACTCTTAGACCAAAATAATTCAGCCCTTCTCATGGCACCATCCCAATAGTTGAACCAAATTATGATACCTCAAATGACTAATTGTCATTATTTTTTAAATATACTACAATTTCCCTTGTTTTGATCATTTAGATATGTGCTTTACTACAACTATTTCATTTAGCCAAAATTTTCAATTTCATTTAGAGCACCTTGAGGATTTTATTTAGATAGGTCTTAGGAGAATAAAAATATTAGATGGCCTAGCTTGGACATTGGAAAATATAATTTATACCAAATTGACATAACATGGTACTCAATATGGGGTGAATTTTAATGATTAAATGAAATATTACTTAGGTAAGAATAAATTTCTAAAGAACCCTTCCAATGATATCAATCACAAAATATCAAGTGCTAAAACCATGACAATAGCAAACCTTCAAACTTTATTGACTTCTTTATGACAAAATAAACTAAAAATCAACCATAATATCTCAAAACCTTGACCAATAATTTCAAAACTTTGTAATCCACATTATAAAATTTCTTGGTATAAACTAATCAATAAAACACTAGATGCAAATAAAATTTCACATTAATCTCAAAACTTCAAGTGGGTACCCAATTAGAGTACGTTGTGTGATGGCAACTACACACATCTAGTTGAAAAATAAAATCAAATAAATTTTATCAGTTTTGTATCATAATAAAAATCATACAATTATAACAACAATAATGTAATCAGTATTCTTCTCTTTTCTCTCTAATTTTCTCTCTCTATCTTTCCCTCTCTTTCTCTCTCATTCTTCACCTTTCTTCTTCCACAATTTTTGTGCCCCATTCTTTTAGGGTGCAAAATCATGAATTTGTGCCCTATAATTACAGGGTATGAATACGTGGATTCATGATGAGTCTTAGCCAATGATAAATTTATTTCTTGTTGAGAGCCTAACCAAATTCATAGTTGACCCCATGAATTTGAGTCAAGGTTTGTACGATAAACTCTAGAAAAAATAAAAAATAAAAGAATGGATAAAAATTTGAATTAAATCTAATCTAACCCATATTCGGTTCAATGTGGTGTTGGCCTCATATCTTGCAATTTCTAGATGGTGAGTTGGTGTCACATTTTCTCCTCTTCTCTCTTGAGCTCATCTTTTCTTCTTTGCATAGTGAAAATAAATTGGTTTTCACCCTCTCCCTAATTTTTATCCCTCCTTTTCTCTCTCCTCTTTTTCTATTTTTCTTCTTTTCTTCTTTATTCTTCTCCATCTACCATTTTTAGTTTCTTTAGAAAGACTACCTCCCTTATGAAACTCAAGGGGGAACCTTGGCCTTGGAGGTATTGATGTCATCATTGCCTCATAAAGAATGCAGTATTTTAAAGTGTTTAGAATGATACCATTTTTGCACCATCCCTCTGCGTAAACCTACTACCCATTTTAATGTTTATCATTTCAAGCTTGCAAGTATCTACAACTTTATTTGATGCATTTATTATGCCATAAATGCATCAAAGAGAGGGTACACTATAGAAATAAAAAATTGACCCAACCAAATGATTCAACTTTCCCTTAGATGCCTAGGAAGACTCTCAATGTTTCTAAGTGCAATTTTTGAGTTCCTCACCCCTTTATTCAACCCCTTTTCCTAGTCTTACCAAATTCAAGATCATCCTAGATTGATCATGAATTTGGTCAGGTAACTTTGGCATTGATATGACCTTCAATGATTAAATTTTACAATCTTATGGTTAGATCAAATTGACTGCAAATCTTGTAAATTAGGTTTTCCTCACAAAATCCTAACCCTTGAGCTAAAATTTTCCTTTTTGATCCCTAACTCTAGGTTTTGAACTCAATTTTTTCTTTCTTTACCCTCAATACCTCTATAAATAGGGACAATGAGTTTCCTTTTTTGCTCATCTATGATCTCTGCTCCCTAATTCAACATCTATAATCTTAAATCTATAATATATGACTTAAAAATTAGAGTCCTATGAACAGGTAAGCTTAGATTTTGGAAACTAGAGAAGCAAAAATATTATGATGTGATATCTAACATATATCTCGATCAATTGCTTTAGAGGGTTCAAGTGGATATTTGCTTTGTCATTTCTAGAGGCATGAAGAAAGGAGAGTAGGCTCACACTAGGGAATAATTCCCTTCTTGGTTGTTACCTCTTTCCTTTTATTGCTCTTGCTTTACTTTGTTCTAAGTTCTCTTTTCATAGCTATAGTCCCTTTCTATTTCTTTTGTTTTCTAGACTTAGCAAAATTTATTTTCATTTCCTTCTAGTTCTTTTGCCCAATTCTATTTTCTAATCTTAGCAATATGTTTTTCTTCTTTCTAGTTATTTTGTTTACTTTTGCTCTCTAGTCTTAGTTATTTTCATTTCCTATTATTTGCTTAGCATACCCTAGTTATATTTATTTTATTGTTTATAATTTTTTTATTAATTTACTCATTGTTTGATCCTTTTGCTTCTTCCTTCTTCCTCTAATCATGAACTTTTGGTCCATTTATATGGGATGTGAATTCAGTGAAACCCTTGTTTTGCTTTTCTTTTGTATTCTTGCTCTATTTGCAAATTTGTGATCACCCTATACAGGGCACAAATTCAACAAAAAACTATTGTGAGTGTTCTTAGTGTCTCACTTAGTGCTTCTCCCAATTACTATGATTTTGTGACCTCTACGTAGGGACCATAAATTTGGATAAGGTAATTTTTGGGTAAGCCCTTTTTCCTCTTATTGTATTCCCCTTGTTTGTTTCATTTGTATTCTATGTTTCTACCTTCTACAAACCCTTCTCCATTATTTCTTTATTATGTACTTTCTTAAACTTTTGAAAGGTCAATGTATTTCATGTTTATTTTGTGGTCGGCTAAAAAGACCAAGGAAACTTGATTTCTATAGCTTTGAGCCTAGTCTTCATAGTGGCCTGAGCAAGCCCACAACTACTACCAATATGTTTTATAAGTTTTTTGTGTGTTTGTAGGTTTTCCTCAACTTCGTGGTTGTGGTTTTCTTGGTGTAAACATAGATTTGAAGTTGGAGTTTTAGGGCATGAATTCATTGTAGGGACAAATGTCATAACAACTAAGTGCCCTATTAATGTTTTACATAAAATTTGATTTCTTTTGTGTTATTTAGTGTGTTTCTATTTTATTTTATCTTTTTATATCATAGATAAAAAGAAAATAATTTTAATTTCATATTATAAATAATATTAGTTTTAAAAAGAAATAAAAATTTACTTAGACACTGAAATAAGAATCTCTCTATTTTTGTCCTTAGGTATTGAAATATAAACTGCATATAGTTTTACATTTAGACTAGCTTGTTTGTGCATCTCTCTTACACTCTTGTTTAAACAATAAGGAATTATTTTCTATATCTTAGGAGTAGTTGTGCATGAAAGGAAATATAATTTCTAGGGTATTTTATGTTTATTTGCATTTTTTTCTTCTTGCATCCCTTCTACAATATTTTAAGTAGTAGTTTTATTTTCTTAGAGTTCAAACTTAGGTGATTTCAAATTAACACATCAAATCTCCCTAATATTTAGAGCGAGTCTTTAAAACACTCCTAGTGAAAACTTGATAATCCAGCCCAAGTGTGAGGACCATAACCCCCTAGTTACCTTGGCTTACAATGGATACATTGAGAATCATCTACATTGGTCTACCTTCTCTATAGGATCTCTTATATATTTAGAACTTTGCCATTTTCAGCTTAGGCTAGTAAGGCTAGATTAGTTTTATTCCTTTCAGTTATTTGTTTTTATTTATTTTACTACATTTTTTCTCTCTCCCTTATCCCTAATAAAGCACTCAATACAATGGATTAGATTAAGAGGAAGAGCATCAAATATCACATTAAAGCAAGAAGTAAACCTTGATAAAAAGTCTTGAAAGTCATCCAAAGGAGTAGAATCCTATGTTTCATAAACTTCTTGAACCATTGCTCCACATGAGGTACTAAACATCAAACAAACCTACTCAAGGAGACATCATATTCATGGGCGATTGTGACACCTAAATTTTAAGGACCACTCCTAGTCCACAACATTAATATCTTAAAAATATTAACATATATATGATGAATGAAACATAGTAACGAAAATTTATCCATTTACATTTTTTATTTTTGTCTTGATTTAAATCTTAAAAATCAACTAATTAAGAAAAAAATTACCTCTTAATAAAAATAATACAAAGTCCTAAATGGGATGACACAATTGCTTAGGCTTTGGTTCTTCTTCGATATATCCAAGATTCAAACCACAACGTGTTATCAACCTTGTGAAAGGTCATGGATGAGATGAAAATGCTCAGTCCCAAATGTCGATCATAAAGGTTTCTCCCACTATCCCAAAAAATAAAAATATAATAATAATAATAATAATAAAACAATTATTATCGACATATCATAAAAATTAATATCTTTAATTAATTATATATATATATATATATATATATATATATAAACTTGGGGGTGCAACACAATGGTTCGGGTTTTGGCTCTTCTTCGGGAGGTCTAAGGTTCAAACCGCAACATGGGTGAGTGTGTGAAGGGGTGGGTATGTGGTGGCTTTGTGTTAAAATCTCTATTTATAAGTGTAGAGAGATCATGGTTGGGAGGATACTACTTAACCCTATGCATCGATCATAGATATTTCTCAATATATATATATATATTCTACAAATTTAATAAAAATAATCCATATAAAACCCAAGTTTATACAATATAAGATTTACATTTATCCAAAATCATTGTATACAAACATTAAATCACATAAAAGGTAGTATGTATAATAAAATTATGTCCTACCTAAGTTCACAATTACATAAAATTATAAAATATTGTAATTAGTATTGAAATAGACGTAAATAGATTTTAGATTTCTCCCTTTCTTTTAATAAAATTTCATCCATAATACCCTTAGACCCCTCTTTAAAATTAGAACCTTTTTAAATATACCCTTTATAGTCATGTATGTGCATGGTTTGTTTACTTTTCCAAATATTTTTTTTATTTAATAAAAAAATCATATATTTTTTAATTTTTTTAATATTTTTATTATAGGTTTTTTAAATATTATAAGTTTTTAATATTGAAAAGTTATAAGTATATATTGATTTTTAATATATATGATTATTTAACTATATTTTTGTTAGCAAGGTGTATATTCTTATCTTCTATAACATTCTAACTTTATATTTAATTCAAAGTTTCATAATTTCCAAAAAAAAAAATTCCAAAAGTTAGATGGACTAGTAGTTGTTTGTTTAGACAGACACTTACTAAAATAGACTTAGATTTATATCTTGGGGGTATACCTATTGAAAAGGTAGTAGTCTATTTTGAATCCTCTGAGTGTGTGCTAGACCGATATGATGGTATGAATCTTGAGCAATTGATGGTCCCCCTCATGCTAGGTCAATAATAACGAGGTGGTAAAGGCCTATTGGAAGCAACTCCTATGGTCTGAACATTGTACTTGGTAGCTACTAAAAATAGTGTGGATGTAACGAACTTCCCTATGTATCCCAAAAAATTCCATTATTATTTTTCTATATGTTAAATAGAATCTAAACCCTAAAAATATGTCAAATCTAATCCATATGTACTGGCATTCAAATTGTATTCCCAAGAAGAACAATGGGGTTAAGAAAAACCATGAATCCATGTCCATGTTGTTTTGGCCCTAGAACAATACAAAAATAAATGTTCAATGGATTACCTACAATTATAAAAAGGATAGTTGAGAATGTGTGGCCCTAAATGACAAAAACATTCTCCTACAGGAAGTCCTTAAAAAAGGAGACACCAAATAAAGTGAGCTAGTTTAAGCTCTAAAACAACATCCCATAGAGAGAAAAAATTATTCTACCAATATTTGTTGTTTTCCTAGATTCTCCATCACTCATTTAACTTAAGGACCATGGGTAGACGTGGCAAGAGCCAATAGTACCATTTGATCAACTTATAGTTACTTAAAGGAGTATCAGGATACCATTTCTAGTCCTTCCACCAAGGACATAGGGTTCAAATCCTAATTTTATGAATTATTTCAGGCAGGATTGTGGTTTGAATTACCTGAAATGTTTCTTTGTCAGCCTCAAAGATATAAAACTCCATTTTAACTTTTGCCCATGAAATCCAATTCTTGGTCTACTTGAAAAAGATGTCAAATATGACAAAAATGCCCTTATGAAAAAATTGAAGGGTACAAACCCAATGGATTTTGGCTAGTGGTTACTCTTGATAGGTGGGAATGAGATACCACCATAATGCATATTGATCAATAGAGATTCCATTACTAAAATCATTGCCATTCTATAGAAACCAAGGTTGAAGAGCTTCCTAGGCCTTCCAGATAGTCTTAGCAACAAAAGTACCCTAAATTTAAATTGGCACCTTCATCATTAAAATGGATTGCAAACCAAGCCTCCTCTAGGATTTTCTCTCGACATTAGAGGCTATGTAGTATTGAAGCAAGTATTTCCAGGTTTCATTTACATGCACAATATGAATGACCTATTTAGCGCACAAGGTAGTGCCCTAGTAAAAAAGTATCAAGGAGCCGTAACCCTCTTGACTCTTGTGGAAGACAATAGTACTACTATGCAAATCTATGGAAACTCTATTTTTCTAGTGAAGAGGCTCATAGGTAATCTTTGAGAAGCTTCTCCAATTTGTGATAGGAATCTTCTAAAGGCACCCAGAAAGAAGAATAATAGACATGCATGACAATATGTATCTTGGAGCAAACATAAAAAATTTCTTTATAAAGAAAGTATCTTGGGAAGCCGCTTCTAGATTTTAATTTCTACCCTATCCAGAACATACTACCAAAGGTCAATGGATAAATCCTAAAAGGCAAAATGGATTTCAAGAAAGTGAAACATCTTGCCATGTTGTATCCACTTCCACTTATAACAGTTAAGCCAGAGGGGCATGGGAAGAAAAGATTGTATGCAACACTGTTTTTTCCATTGAATTCTAGAACCAGAGTCCAAAAAAATATATCTAATCAATGGAGGACCTGTACCACATTTTCCTCTTCCTCAATTAGGATGATAAAAGAGTAATCAACAAAATACCCATTGACCAATTATTGGAGGTGTCAGAAAGTGTGATATTTTTCACATGTCCTTTAGTAACAACATAAAAAAATGAGGTAGCCAAAGCCCTTAGCACCTAGAACATACAAATTTGGGAAAAGAGGATACCATTTTTGAATATATTTGTGCAAACCAAAAGAAGAGTATTGTTAGTCATTGGTAGTAATGCATGCCAAAGCATCTGAAAAAATTATTTTAAATATGCTTACAAATTTAGGACCAAAACCAAGGGCTTGCAGCATGGTCAAAAAAAAAAAAACACTCAATATTGTCATAGGATTTGGTAAAATCAATCTTGAGAAATAAGGCTTTCTGTTGAGATTGCCTTACCCACTCCATTCCCTCACAAATAACTATTATGTTATCTAATAAGCATTTGCTCTTGATGAATCCTATATGCTTTTATTGAATAATTAGAGATGAGATCATGCAAACTAAGATAAAAGGCTTTAGCAATAAAATTATAGGATACATTGAGAAGAGTATTTGAATTCTAATTACAAATATCTTCAAGATGTCCAACTTTGAGAATGAGTTTGATATTACCCCTATTGATCAGAAGGTCTAAGGTGTGTATCCTGAGAGTTTCCAAATAAACTTGATATAGGTTTGGACCCATTGTATCCTAAAGCACCTTATAGAATTTTTAGGAGAATCCATAAATATCATTAGCTTTGTCATTGTTCATGGAAATGGTTACAACCTTAATCTCATCTTGTGTCAAAATATTATCATAGAGGACCAATTGGAACATCAAGAGGTAAAAATAAATTACTTGTAAACATTGTTACAGAGCAAGGTATTAAGAAAGGAAGCAATATTGCACAGTGAACACATGCTAGTAGTGATGAATGAAAGCATGCACTATATATGGGAGGTCTGAAAGAACCGATTATACCTCCTAGATAGATTTGATAGTTTGGGTTAGTTTACAATCTTTGATTCAAACAAAAAATTCTTTTGATACTCTACTGCTCCAATTGAGCGAGTGTAGTGAGTTGGACATCCTAAGCTACATAGGTCTCAACCTTATTTTGTTGATGCCTCAACTTGGCTACCTCTAATTTGAGAGAGGTAGAGCAAGGTTGGGCTTCAAGGGTTATTTTGGATTTTTCAAGTTTGGAAGAAGTGGTTGCATAGGACCATAGATGAAAGAGGGTCACTTGACAACTGTATGTATCTATAAAATACATGGTACATTCAATTACAATGTTCCACCATTTCATCCAACTATTTGAAGAACGAGGATGATGTGCTAAATTCTATATATGGCAAATATGGGCTAGAGAGGGTGGGTAGAAAAGTAATGATGTAATAAAGTAAAATGGACTATATAAAATAGTCAGTCCACTATATGGTCATTCAATATGGAATCATATGGGGGTGTGGTCCAAGAGAAAAACCTTGGGGAGAGGTTCCATTAGGAGATCATGATGGTTGCAAAATTAAATGTGTGTTACCCTAATAACATTACCCAAAACCATTTGAGGATTCTCTCAGGGCCAACTCACATATTGGACCATGTGAACCAAGGAAGATGTAGTTGGAACCGCCCAACATTAGGATTAGAAAATCAAAATTTTTGGTGTATATAAAACCAAGTAGATCTTTCAATAGTTGTCTAGTGCATGTGATGTCCACCTTGCTTGTCGGAACCATCTTCAATCATATTGAAGTCACCACATATGATCCATGTGGAAAAAGGAAGATAGTCCGTAATCGAAAATCAAATATGGGACCGTTATATGGCATCATTTGAGGCATAACATTAATTACCCCTAATACATGGTTATTAATGTGAAACATGGTCTACAATGCTCAATTGATGGGGTCACAACCATGGTCCACCAGTTGGAACCACCATCGCATCATCGCAAAGGTAGCAATGCCACCTTGATCTAGCTCATGGTTGCTATGGAGAAAAAAGCATTTTAGCCAAATGACATGACAGGCCAAAGACAACAAAAATTTTGAAACCTTCACTTCTTGTAAACATGGGATTCCCAAATCTAGAAAGTCTTGGCAGACTTTTTGAATTACAATTATAATGATCTAATGTGTTACTTTTAATCAATATTTTAACTCAAATATAATGTGAGTGGTCTAAAGGTAAAAAGTTTAAAAAAACTTCAAAGTTCGAATCTAATAACCATATATTAAATAAACAACATTCTCTATACAAATTATTTTATATAATCTTATATCTTTAATGATGATAAAAATTAATTTACCCTTGATTTTAGTCTAATATTTGACCACTTACATTCTAAGTGGTGTTTGGAATTTATGGTGATCATGAGAACTTAATAAGTGGGCATGCTAAGTTTTTTTAAAAACATAGTGAAATTGGTAATATAAACCCTTGTTTTTGAGTTAGACGAAGTCAATAGGACCTTCAACCCTCTTGGACGAAAACCAAAGGACTTACCACTATCCTAGGATATATGTTAAGGTAAAGCATGAGTTTTTGTAAGAGATCTCAACCCTCTTGTACCGGGGTTTGAACTTATGTCTCTTGACTGAAAACATAAGAACTTATCACTACGATATCCCTTTGTTAACACCTTTATCTAATATGGGACAAGACACATGATTGAACTCATAAGTCATCATTATAAACCCTAACTTGTTGGATAGATAAATAGGTATTAACTCGGAAAGAAATTCCAATAATGAAATAAATGAGATCTTAACCCTTTAGGTAGTCGAACTAGGATAGCCAACCATAAATCCTAGCTTGTTGAGTAAGAAAATTTTTGAGTAAGATGAAGTTAACAAGATCTCAATCCTCCAAAACATCAAATCAGAACAGCCAACCAATAAATACTTGGCTGCTACCAAACCAAACATACATGAACCTTAGAAACTGATAACTATTTACTTATTATTTTCGAGCCACATGACAAGGATAATGTGTTTGTAATTTGTTATTGACAAGGGTGATTGTTCGTACGAGGTGTGTGGGGTGCTCTATGCGCTTTAGTAGATAAGAACTTTTTTTTTTCCTTCTACTTATGGTTAACTTATTCTTCTTCCAGGAAGGAATATGTTCAAATACCAATAACTTATATATTTTTTTAAATATAAAAGACTGAAATGGTGAGCGAAGAGCCCATGCACGCGCATAGAAGAAAGATCTAGGCCAATACATTTGAAGCTACAACTATCGTCCACTTTTGCGTTTATGTTAACCCGTCAATCCACGATCACCCATTCCAATACCGCCGTCATCCGTCTCCTCTAATACCTCGGGGAAGCAGCAGAAGAGGTAGAACAAACTCTGGCACCTGAGGAGTCAGGCATTTCGTTATTGCACTCTATCCACAACAAAGTTCGGCAATGGAGAACCCCGCCAATGTGGAGAGGCTCACAGAATTTCCTGCACCGCACCAGCAGCATGCGGGTGCCGACAAGGTGGATTTGGAGGGAGAAAGGCAGAGTGGCGACCAGTGCTTCAGCAACCGAAACTGGAACGGCGCCGTCTCACACTACACGAAATGCATCAACCCCTCGCTTGTCAAGGGAAATGACGCGGAAGCGAAAGACATGCTTCTTATGGCCTATTCCAACCGGGCACAGACGTGGCTGCAGACGAAGGATTTTAAAAGTGCGCTGGAGGATTCGAACAAGGGGCTGGAGATCGACCCCGGCCATATCAAAACCCTCTACGGTAAAGGGAGGGCGCTGCTTGGCATCAGAAATTATGCCGACGCCTACGAAGTCTTGAGGAAAGTTTCGGAGCGTTGCCCCGGAAATGTCAAAATCTACGAAACCGTGCAGAAGGCGAAGAAGGCGAAGGCGCTTCAAGCACAGAGTCGGCAGGGGAGCTACGACATTTCGAATTTCTTGCTTGGAGGGCCGCCGCCCGAGGAGGTCGCCGATTTCGTGGGTGACGTGCAGATCAGGATGACGAAGGACGGACGGCGCCGGTGTTTGTACGCGACCAGAAATTTCAACACCAGCGACCTCCTTCTTGTGAGCAACGCTGTCGCCGTCACCCGCCACGACGGCGGCGTTGCTGTTTTAATGTTCGATCACTGGAACAAAATTAATACGGCCTTGCAGGAGGATCTTGTGACGGCCGTTGCCGATGCCGCAAGAAAATCTCAGAAACTGCTCCGACAGCTTTATGCTCTGGACAATCATTCCACGGTGGTAATCGCGCAAATGCCTGTCATGGAATTGTTTGAAATCGACAGCCACCAGGAAACCCTGCTACAGGTGGACGTAAACCGCATCCTAAACATCATTATCCGGAACTCCTTCGGTGGCAGAGTGCAGACGTTTGCAACAAAGGGCCTTGCTTCAAACGAGGATTTCACCGGACTATGGCTGCTACCGTCGTTCATCAACCATTCTTGCCTACCGAACGCCGGCAGGTTACATGTCGGGAACGCAATGTTTGTGCATGCCTGCAAGCCGATCAAGAAAGACGAAGAAATCACGATTTCCTACTTTGACACCCTGGTTCCGTGGCGCCAGCGCGAGGCCATGTGCGAGAATTGGGGTTTCAAGTGCAAATGCAAGCGGTGCACTCTGGAGCAATCTCTGGACCGCGACCTGAAGCCTCTATCTGCACAATTTGAAGAGTTGCACCACAAGGCATTGACGGAAACCAATGCCGCGAGGTCTGCCAGAAAGACTTTCCCAACAGACCTCCCTGAATCCGCAGAATTTGCAGAAGTGTACGAGAAGTTGGAGAATTTTCTAGCCAAATATGATGGGCTTTATGACCATGAAAAGAAGTGGGTCCGGTCATCTTTTGTGCCTGCATATTTTGCCGGAACCCAGTCTAACGAGTTCTTTCCGAAAACTCTGGAAGAGCCCATTCCGTCCGGGGATGACATGATGCAAGCCATTCAAAATACCGTGGCGGGCGACGTGAGAACCCTGGTCATGGTCGCACGTCACTGGGAAGAGGCCAAACGTTGGTGGCCTAAAAAGGGCATTACAAGGAATGCAGGAGTGCAAGCAAGAGATGCATGTATCCGAGTGTTTGGCAAACAAAAGGAAAGCATCATTGAGGAGCTCATATCCCGCTATGCAAAATGCCACACATTTTAGGTTAGGTATTTAGTCTGTCGACCTAGATGGTATTCACGCATCCTCAGAATTTTGAAGGTTCAGTAGGTTTACATGGCGTTTCTGATGTTAAACATTTTGAAAAACAATGTCTAATTGCAAACTTCTTTAAGTAACGATGGTAAAGATCCCGAAGCACTGCTCTGCATGCATGGCATTATTTTTTTTTTTCTCTGATAATTTGAAGCGTGTCTTGTATATCCATTCTGAATATATGATTATATCTTTAACTTGATCAGCCTTCTATATATTTTTTTAGAACTTGTATTTAGATATCATTTTATGGAAAACATTTATTTCTTCGACATTTTTACCCTTTTAAGTGTTTAAAGTAGTCCACAACTCTTTCAAAATTTTGCCGTCTCCGTAGAGACGGTGAAAAGCCTTCGTTGAATAAATCTATTCCTTTTGGAGAAAAGAGGTTAGAGTATTCTTTATAATTCTGAGCTAAATTGTTAGTAAAATTTACGTGAAATTGCATGTCGTTTTGAATTGAATTTGTGGCAATTTGTTTTGAATTTTTTAAAAATTAATACAAACATAACACTATGTGGTACCTTCTATGATTATAAACTATAGGAAGAGGATTAATGGTCCAACCCTAAGATATATTTAGTGGATTGTAAGTTCCTCAGCTTGAAGATAGCTTTTTTTTTTTTTTTTTAATTTGAATGAAAGAAGTTATATTATATTAAAATACATCTTAATTATATAAAAAGTGGATAGATACGCATACATTAGTAGGGTCTTAAAAGTCACACTAACTACATGTAGTTAGGAGAAACCAAATAGTAAATACATAGACTTTGGCTGGCGAACACAAAAAAGAGGGAATTAAAATCATCCTCTTAGCCAAAAATTAAATAAAAGCATGCATCCACAGAACAAAAATTATTTCCAAACATTAGGAGGGATAAAATTATCCACATTATCATCATGACACCAGGGATAGGTGGGAATAAGAGCATCCCAACCATTATCATCAATGTCAATACCACCCATATCAGCAATGTCATTAACCTCTTGTGCATTAATATCCTAGGGGTGGGGGGTTTGGCCATCGCCATGCAAACTCAGAGCATTAACTAGCGCCACCACGATCGCATCTCCCCAATATACAACCTAGTGTGAAGGTTTTGGATGAAAATCCCATCCACTCACCAGCCATGAATTAGCAATACCATCAAAGTAACGATATTTGGTCACCAATGAAGGTTGAGACCAGTGTCTCCCTGACTGCGACAATGCCATGCATCCTTGAAGAGATCAATAATTAGAGCTAGCACATCGCTAGGACGTTGAATCTGGGGAACCTGATTTATAGTGCACGACACATTGGCCCAACAGTCGAAGAGAGTTCTTAGGTATTAAATGTCAATATGAATTTTTTCCACTTGAACCTGTATCTGAAGTCAAGAGTTAAAAAATACACATACTTATCAACTAAATAAAAAGAATCAAAAGTTGTGTCTTTAGAAAAAGCTATATTTTTTTTTATCTTCCATAAGTGAAAAAGAATATTGACTCTAAAAATATTTCAGATAGACACAAGAGGAATAGAAAAATTAGAAGCATCGCCTAGCAAGGAATGGTGCCAAGAAAAATAAGTGGACATATAAGATTGAAAGAAAAATTTCAGCCACTTCCAAGATATTTGAGCTTTGCAACATGACAAAAAAATATGAGTACAATATTTAGGTTCATTGCACAAATAATATTTGGTATTAGTCACACCCAAGTATTTCAGTTTTTGCCCCATAGGCAAACCATGAAAATGCAAACTCCAAGCAAGAAAAGCCAGATTTGACTCAATATAATAAGCCAAGACCATGTTAAAATGCAATTTTCACTGTGAATACCTGGAGAATAAGTCCCAACACTCATTCAACTTACCCACCATGGGTAAGTGTGGATAAATCCAAGAATATCATAAACGGACCTTGTACTGAATTAATGAGAAGTTCTTCGGCTAGGTCCAGTTCGACAACCAAGGTTTTTGAAAATGCTTGGTAATTTTTGGCTAAAAAGAGAAGGGAATGCTATCTAACATAGTATCACATGTGGTCTTATATTTTGGTTTTAATTTATTAAATCATTTGGAAAACTCCCAAGGAATCCAATCTTTGGTATGAGAAGAGAAGAAATCAGAAATTGTAACAATTCCCTTCTTGAAAACTCGTTGAGCATGAATCCATTGAAACGAGGTCAAATGGGAGCCTTGGTAAGTAATGAAAAATGACCACCACATGTTAAGAGAGGCTATGGAATCCCATTTTTTTTCCCATCACTAGACCAACAAAGCTAGAGTTTAAAAGCCTCCCAAGATTTCCAAATTCTCTACATCACAAAGTAGCCTTGAATTTTAATAAACACAGGGGTTGTAAAAATAGAGGGGAGAGACATACCCCACCAAAATTTCTTATCCAAAGGAAGGCCTATAGAAATATAGTACCAAATTAGGACCTTCTAGGCTTTTGGGTTGTCAATAGATCCAACAACCCACTTTGCACACAGAGCAAATCCCTGGTGTTGACATTCAAATAGATCCATCCTACCAAAGGACATGGAAAGACAACAAATTTCCCAATCTACTCTGTGAAATATATTCTTCTGGAAAGAGCTAGCCCAAAAAAATATTGCAACAACTTCTCTAGATTTTTGTAACAAGCTCGGGATGGAGTCCAACGAGAAAAAAAATACACATGAGTGGTAGCTAAAATCTTGGAGTCAACTTGTAATTTTCCTGCAAAGGAGAGTTTCTTGGTAATCCAATAAGAAAGTTTTTTCTCAACTCTCTAGAGCACATGATTCTAGAGTTGAGCAGAGGTACTCTAAAAATCAAAAGGAATTCCCACAAACTTCAAAACTTTACCAAATTGAATTCTTTGCCAGGGATATTGAGAAATCCAATCTGGTCAAGGATTATCATATTGTCAAAAGCAGGTAGTCTTATGCCACTGAATACTAGAGCCTAAAGCTGCAAAAAATATATCAAGGCAATGCAAAGCATTGGACATAGATTATTGATCTTCCCTAATGATCATGAAATAATCATTAGCAAAGTGCCCATTAACCAACTAAGCTGACGAATTGGAAAGAGCAATTACCTAAATGTTTTCTTGAGATACTTGGGTATCCAGGAGGTATCTAAAGGCTTTTGAAGCTAGGATAAATAGAAAATGAGCATGTAGGTAAGCTTAACTTATTAAACAAAATAGACCGAAGACATCATACTGAGTGTTATTTAGAGTGAGCACAACTAAAACATACTAAAAGAGCATACTGGTAGACTTAACAAAGTTTATACCAAAGCTAAGTGCTTATAACATGGTAAGAAATAATTCCATTCAATTTTATCATAAGATTTTTTAAAATCAATGTTTATGAATATAGCATCTTGCTCAGACTATATAGCCCATTCCATACCTTTCCATACTGCTAGGATTTTATCCAAGATATATCGGCCTTGAACAAACCCAGTTTATTCAAGCTTGATAATTAAAGGTAAAATGGGGCGTAAATTTAAATCCAAATCTTTGGCAATCATATTATAATTAACATTCAAAATACTGATCGACCTCCAATTGGTATTAATTTTAGGGTCTCCAGCCTTGGGTATGAATTGTATATTGACTTTATTTATTATAATGATCATTGCTTCTTGATAGACCATAAGCAAGTATGGTCCAATGAAATCCCAAAATTCTTTGAAGAATTTACAAGGAAATCCATCCAACCCAAGGGTCTTATCATTATTCATTTGAGAGAGAGCCTAAGTAAGGTTGTTGTAACAACCCTAATTGTTACCCCTTCTATCCATAGAATATATATATATATATATATATTCATATGGCACAAGACCTAACCATGTCCTAGTATAGACAAATTTTATTTGGATTGTAAATTTCAAGGTAATTAGCTTCAAGAGCTATAGAGACTTGATCAGAGTCTCTTTAAGTATAAGTGATCATATTCTACAAAACCCTCATACCCCACTGATATGAGTACGTTGGCCAAGCGTTAGGTTTCATCCCACACAAAAGGAAAAAATCACCAAATGGTCCACCAAGACCAGGTGAATACCTTGAATATGGGATACCCATCATAATGAATTAACCTTAGCAATGGTTATTCATAGATCTTAGATATGATCCACTCCATCTAGAAGGGATGTCTAAGACAATAATATCACTATTGTGATAAGAATCCATGGAATGTCCTCTTAAACATGATTACATAACCTTAAACCTCTTAGAGCATATTGGTACACTCTCCATTTAGGCAACCCTCTTGTTGCTCACATTGATTTTATTACAATTGGACATTACTTGTCCTCTACAGGTGTTAACCCTCATCATGTATACTCAATTCTTAGCTTAAAATGTAGGGTCTATCTTGGTTTGCATTTCAAGATCATTTTGCCTTCTTGAGAGTTTCATTCCACAATATAATCTCAACTATACCATCTTGACTCTATGAGGCCCTTTTATGGTAAAATTATTTACATCATATACCTAGGTTTGAAACATTACATGAGAATTCTATTTAAGCAATATTTATATTCCATTCAAGAATAAGTGTATAATGTTTAGATCAGCATAAATTCAATTATCCCCTTAAGAATTGGCTTCTATTACATAATAGTTCTTGGAATTCAACATGAATATAATTAGTGTTGTATGTGGAAAGGTACATCATTCATAAATAGTTATCCCACAACATTATAGAAAGTTAAACAAATCCCATTGATTCATTAACACATTTAAGGAAGCATACATCCTTCACATGATATTAATATTGAGCAACTCTATCTATCTATATCATTCATCATTACCCATCATACTCTAAAAGTAAATGACACAATTACATTATATTATCAACATATTAGAAATTGAGCATACATTTATAGCATCCATACATCCTTACCCTAGTGAAAATTTAACATTCGTTCTATCATGTTTGGTTATACTTAATTACAGTGCATGAAAATAAAAATTACATCAAGCATCTAATATCTCATTAACATATATCATTTTCATTTTGGAAATAATTGCAACATCCATAAGAAATAAATAAGCAAACCATAAATTATTGACACAAATATTTATCCTAGGAACCCTCATGGGGAATAAAACCAACCTCCAAAATGTATCTTCCTCATTTTCACAAACTCAAATGGTGAATTTATAGTAATATCAGGGCATCAACAGGTCCATGTTTCTCAAATACAGATCAAGGACTACAAAATTCCCTTTTGATCTCTTGATGTAAATAAGGAATCACCCAATTCCTTTTTCTAAGACATCAATATAGAATTCACAATACCATGGAGGAATCTCTAGTTCCTTTAGGTTCCTTTCTCTAAGTCATTTAATATCTTACATTGTTTATGAATGTCATTGGAATTATATTTTGGAGATATCATATTTCGAGGGAGTCCTATAAGTTTTCTCAATCGTGAATTCCAAATTCACTCTTCGTAATTGATTTATAATAAACCCCTTATGTAATGGATTTAAAGTCCCATACCTTTAAATCCATCAATAACCATTTCTTAAGAATGAATTCCCAAATTCACTCTTTTTGATTGAATCACATTCAATCCCTTGAATTTAGAGTTCCATACCTTTAATTTATTAGTTCCTATTCTACATTTCATTCATTTAATCAACTAAGTTTAACAAAGCTTTTGAATAGACTATTACATAAACCATCTAATCCTTAGTCCAAGGGGATCCCTTAGTTTCTTATTTTGAATAAACAATCTAATCCTTAATCCAAGATTAACTCTCAATTACTATCAGTTTAATTCCCATAATTTAATCAAAAAATTAAATCCCAATGATCTCCAATGGTACAATTTTACCTCTAATGTTATTCAAGCATCTTCAAAGTCAACATATTAACTAGGAGTTAATCTTTATAAATTCCCCACTATATTATACACCTTACCAACTTGAATCTATAATTTTCAATTAAAAGTTTTACCAGATGCATTTGATTGCTATCCTACTACCTCAACCCATCCCTTTATAATAATCTATTACTTAGGACAAACAAGTCCCTAGACCAAGGGCCATAAGAGTAGAGGTAATGTTATTCAAGCATCTTCAAAGTCAATATATTAACTAGGAGTTAATCTTTATAAATTTCCCACTATATTATACACCTTCTTACCAACTTGAATCTATAATTTTCAATTAAAAGTTTTACCAGATGCATTTGATTGCTATCCTACTACCTCAACCCATCCCTTTATAATAATCCATTACTTAGGACAAACAAGTCCCTAGACCAAGGGCCATAAGAGTAGTCTATACTCAAGACCATCACTCATCTTCTTCATAATCTCAAGGAGGTTATGTCCATTCTAATTTTTATGTCTTCCCAAGGTTTGTTTCATTCACTTAATTTCTTCCAATTAACAAGTAATAAATCATCATATAATTTCTACCAATTAACAAGTAATAAATCATTACATAATTGGGTTGGTCTATAAAATTGTTTCATTTTGAGATTTCAAAATTGAAAACAACAAAAGAACACATGTAATATATATCACAACCAATAGGTGGCATCTCAAGTCCACATAATGCATGCCCCTAACTGGCACCACTTAGTCTCCACCTTGCATACCCATAATTGGCACCTAAAAGAATGCTAAGAAATTGGTAGTCAAAGGGCCTAGGAAGCCAAGCTTACTTTATTCCTTTCATCCACCCGAGCATGTCCCATGTGGGACAATGCTTGTGGATGACTTCTCATAAGCCATATGTCTACACAGGCCGAGAACACATGCCACTTAGTGGTGATTTGCAGAGGCTTGCATACAACATATAGTTCCTAAAATATCTTAACCTCCTCTAAAATTCCTATTAACCTCCTAGTGGCAGATTTATTGCTTCCATGTTTTGCAGAAGACATGTGGTTTAGGGAGGATATTGTTGAGCTGAAATAGAGTTCATTGGTTACCCATCACGAAGCTACGATCTCCTCTTAAATAATATCAAGCAATTATAGAATGCCATATGTGATAAGAGTTCAAGGCTAAGGTTTTTTTTAAATTAGTTGAGGCATGATTCGTCCGACATAGTGCAGATCGTTTACTTTACCTGCAAAGACAGCTATAGAGTGATTGAAGAATATCTGAGGTAGAGGATGCAACATTGGGATTAACATTAAGCCCATAAAATAATATAACTCATATTTACTAAGAATATCTACTAGTCGAAGGTATATATGGTCGTCTACTACAGGTATAAATCAAATCACAAATCAGAGACATTAATTACTTAGGCCATTCCTTGACCAATACGAAAGACACCTGGGTTGCATTTTAATTTATCTAAATCATCAAATCTCCTCCTTGAGGCTAAAACACACATGCTCTTCATGTCTATGGTATATTCCTCAGCTCCTTGTAGGTGCCTTCCTCACCACAAGGGTCTCAACTTATCAAAACATCAAGGCCATCTTCGTAGAAGGAGACATGTCCCACATGTGTTGCATGGGGAAAATATATTTTAATAAAAAGGGCTTCCATGTATTAGGAGTCATAACCACCTCATTGTGGTTTTGAGTATCTCACTAACGGTGATGATTTGATTTGTATAGGATTCCTCTATACTGGTGTGGTCTCCCCAGGATATACCATATTTTATAACCCAAAATTAATAGCCTAATATTTATCGATTAGCTCTAGGTAATCTTTGATTAAACCAAGGTTTTAATACTTTATTAACATAAGGATTAATAGCTAAAACCTCATGGACTAGTTATAATCCAATTTTAGTCTAATAAAAGTAATTACAAAGCATCCATAGGGAGTTTAAGAGGACATAATAATCAATTATCAATGTTCAACAACATTTTTTTAGTATGCAAGAAGAACATAACCTCATCCATTTCTTCTAAGGTAGTGAGTGGGTTATTCTTTGTCTTCCTCTATTGCTTCTGAGCCTTATTGCTTTTCTCCCTTTAGTCCTCCAAGAATGCTTCTCTTTTATTTTTGGATTTGCTTTTCATGACTTCCTCTTAACCTTCCTTCTTGTTGACCCTTCTAAATCTCTGAAACTTATTTCCTACTAAACTAGGAATAACTCTCAAGCCTTCTAGCTTCTGATCCACCCCAAGGGTGCATAGCATATTTCCTAGACCATCAATAACTTCTAGGTGTGCCTTTCTTATCAAAGTGTCCTCTATTTATAGGATAATTTATCTACTTGTGGCCAAATAGTGGCCTTATTATTTTATTATTTAAAATATGCCTTGGACCCATTAGACTTATCAAGTCATGTGGAGTGTAAGGGAAAGGGGTCTTACTAAGGGTAAGGTTAATGTCCATATTTTTGTCTTGTATATTTTCCCATGGGGACAAGTATAAGACTAATACTATTAAAGCATAGGCTGGGAATAAAGTTAAAACTATTATTGATAATGTAAATGACTTCCCTTTTAATTTCCACCAATATAAGGAAGCCATATGGGTATTTCGCAATAGATAGGGTAACCCATAAGTTATGTATATATTCTCTAGTCCTTTTTAAGTCCCCATCTAAGTTAGGTCCACTAATTTGTGTAGACATAATTTACTATATTGTTATAATTTTGTAAAAGACAATTCCTCAATTTTATCTTTCACATGTCCTCATAATTAATTATCTTCTCTAAAAGATAATTAATATTTTTCCATCCTACATAAAATTCTTTTATTAGAATTTTTGTAGGATTCTTTAGGTTCTATACCCTTCTATCAGGAATTAATTGATCCCCCATGATCAGTTAATATCCTTTAAATAAGGTAGGAGGGTAACGGGTCATGACATTTGTCAAGAGATAGAGGGGCTTCACAATTGGATTTTTGCTCATAAGAGAGATTTTATGGCACCACTACACAACACTCAGCGAGGGTTTGCTATCGGGTGAGGGTGAGTGGTTGAGAATAAATGTTTTTTGATAATGGTATAAAAATATAGATATTATATCAGGAAGATTAGTGAGACTACCCCCATCGATTTGAGGAGCTTGAAATTGCATAATCGATGAAGAGGGGCATAACCATTTGAAGAATTATTTATACACCTTATACCGAATCTTGATCCATTGCATTCTAGAATGAATTTGGGCTCCTATGGCCTCATAAAGCTCTTCTTTTTTTAGATCATGATGAATGATAGCAACATGAGCTTGCAAATATTGGTTGAACAGGGAAGACTCAAGTCTCATAAAGACCTCTGATAATTCTTTTTTGAGGGTAGAATTTGCAACCCTCCTGCGCTTTTCAACTTCAACTTTAAGCAATAAAATCATAGAATCCATACACTCAATGGCCTTATTCCACCAAAACAATCTAGCCAACTAATCCAGAGGGTCTTGGGAGAAGACTCTAGCATCGAGTAAAATGAGCCCTCATAGCATCATTTTGAAGAAAGGAAACATTTAGGTAAAATTGGAATTGAAATCATTGAGGAGAGGCCCGAGTGGTAATGTCAAAAATAATCGAGGAATGATTAGAGAGGGTAGTGTCTAGAATGGTAAGAACAAAAATGCAGGATAGATAAAGTCTGTTAAAGAAGAACTGGTGGGTATCTATAAGCATTTCTTAGTCCAGGTACTTCAAAACCCTCAAAAATCCTATTTAGAAATTATACCAAGTGAACCAAACATTCTTAGGGATGTCAGACTGAAAGAAACAATAATTTAGATCTGACAACCCCAGTTTATTCTTCATAAAAAACCACACTTCTCTTTCTTCGACATTCCATCGCATCAGCATGTGGCCAACCTTATCCTAGGGTTTCTCAATCATGTTAAAGTCACCATAAAGCACCCATACAACATGCAGTAGAGAAAAAACTAGCCACTACACTGATCATAAGCATCATTAGATGCATGCATATTAATTATTCCAAAAATTTAACCTTGAAACTCAAACAGAGTCTAGAAAACTTGATTTGAGGGGTCCACCACCTAAGAAACCACATTCCTCATCCACTTGGAAGAGACAAAATTAATAGCTCCTCCTTACCATGAGTATTATGGTTTACATGAAAGAAACCACATGACAATAAAACATTATGTGTACAATCTAGATTAAACTAAAAAATGAACTTCTTACAAATAAACAAAGTCAAGATTACCAAACGTGTGAGACATTAGTTAACTCATCGTGGATCAAGTATTTTTGAACTGGGTCCATTAGTCCTTTTGCATTCCATGAAAGAAAAATCATTAAGATCGATCGAGGTGCATACTATCCTCAACAACCTAGGAGTCCCTAAGGTTCCCAAGAGCTCAAAATATATTTGTGGTGAAGTGTTCTGGGTGGCCCTGGGCCTCGATGAAATTTCGATGCACATCATCTATCTGGTCTCTTATCAAAATTATACTCCTCGATAAACTACTAATGCACATCATCTATCTAGTGTCTCTTATCAACATTATACTCCTCCCTTTCATGAGGAGGGTTGCATGAGTGGCATGCCTTGTACGTCTAAGAGCCTGATGAACCCGCACCTTCTAGAGAGGATAAATTTTGGGGAGCCAAGGGGGCATATGTAACTGAAACTACATCACTAAAGGAATGCCTAGTCCATGCTCTAGGATTAGGTTGAGGTTGCATAATGACCATGGGTTCTTGAGGACCTTGAGCCACAGCTAAAGAACTAGTTGTTGTATATTGCATCTAATTCTTAGGGTTCGTAGTTCATTGATTATAGGATACAGTAACCCACTCTTCTCCACTATTATCTCCTTTAAGATATATCATTAGGGTGGTGGTAGGATGAGGAGGTGCAAAAATATGGGTTTGAGCTTGATCGGTCATAAGCGGGTAATACCTGATTTTATAATAAGATGACTGACACCGATAGCAGGTATTAGACAAGTTGATATATACAACACATTATCGATAGGTTTTCCCATCCAGTGTGACATCGATATGTTCAACCAAATTGTTGGAAAGGTTTAATTTCATGCAAACTTTCTTAGTAGGATGATGAAAAAAAACTTATCATATTCTAGGTAAACAAATTTCCCCAAAGGAGTGGCTAATATTTTCAAAAAAAGGCCAACACGGAATGGGAGACCAGGAAAATCAACCTAAACTGGGACATCCAATGAGGCTTCCTCGATGATAGAGAAGGTATGATAATATTGTTGTAGGACTAACAAGGATCTAATGATAGACCAAGGTCCTCTATTAAGCACTTTCTTAGCATGCTCTACTTTAGCAAAATGAAAAAGGAATAAACCCTTTGTGAGGTTCTACACATTAACACATTGAATACCATAGGGTTTCTAGACTTGCTAGACCTAGTGATGAATCAAGGATTTGCTAGAAATATGTCCAAGAAAATATCTCACTAAATGGGTGTTCTCATACGACTTATAGAATTTGTTAAACTCAACATCATGAATGATAACATGAGAGACAAAGTTATTACCTCATGGTACACTTTCACTATTATCCTGTGAGGACATTTCTCAACCAGCATTTTGTGCTCTGATAGTTCTAGTAGCAACTAAATTTTTCGTATGAGCATCATCCATTAAAAAGTACCAAACCCCACTCAGAGGCATAATTTATGTGAATACATAGCAAAAATACTCACAGACTCAAAATTAATGAGGCGGTTTAAAACATCAAGCACACCAAATTCTCATTTTTTTATAAATTTTATTATTATGTTTTCAATTTTTATCTTCTCATAATATTATGTTAGTCAAAAAAATTAATAGTGGAGTCCTTCCCAATATTGTTATTAGACATGGTGAAATCAAATTAATTATTTGTAAATTCCTTATACTCATGAAATACCAAAGGGTTATATGACATTTTTTTCCTAATTTTTAAGAAGTATTACTAAAAAATAAGAAGAACATTGAAAAAAAATTATTTTTGTATTCTCAACATGATGGTTAAGCATAATGATATTTTACTTAGAATATTTGTATAAATATTGACTAAGGTTTAAGCTTCCTAGTTTTAAGGACTAGATAATGTCTATATTAGAACTTGGTATGATGTTGAATCTAATTTTTTGGCTCAATTTTCTTCTTTACATGATGATAAATATCTACTCTATCAAATTTTAGTGATTAACAAGGACCATGGAGAGCTAATGAGGAGATATAAAGATATATTTTATAAATTATGGAATTAGATTCCTAGTAGAGTTAATCCCCATAAATTGCTTACAGATGCTTCTTCTCAACTTTCTTCATCCTAAAATTTCTTTCATTTTGAAGCAAAATGAGATGGAAAACATCAAGGATATAAAATCTCAAGTTATGATAAGTAAATATAGCACATATTAGTCTAGTAGGTGGAAGAATAATTATACAAAATAAAATAAAGAAAATATAGAGTTGCTAAGGTCTCTAGAAACTGTTCATCCAAATTGGGCCACAAGGTTTTGGATTAATTAGAATTTCTTGCTTTCAATGATTTCCCTTGGAATAATTTTTGGTCCCTTAAGTCCCTTCTTAAGGCATCAACATTCATTTAATTAATATTCTAAAGTCAAATTCTCTTATATAAGTCTTCACAGAAGAGGATATCATGGATAATTTATGTATAGGATTTATAAATAAAAAATCATTTAATTTTCATTTTCCCTTTGGATACACCATTTGAGAATACTTTTTCAAAAACAGAATAGACTAGGTAGGTCCATTAAGATTCAAGGAGGTGATGAGATGGTGGATTAATTATTTCAAATTTAAAATATTTTATATTTTATGGAGGATTGATGTTGCCATTATGCATTGGAATTTATGGATTAAAAGGTATAATAGAACTTCTAAAAATAAATTTCAGTATCATACCCAAGTTTGAAATCATAATATTCCTTTTTGTATAAAATATTTATAGGTACGATGCTCATCATGGGAAGTATCACTTGTTTAGAAAAATATTCACTTAACCTCTTTATTATAATATTTGGATATGTGGCACGTGAGTCTTGGAGAAAAATGGAAATAAGAAATATTATTCATTAACATACGTAACTTAGAAATTACAATGCTTAAATAGGGTTGATTTAACAACCTTAGGAAATATAGGAGTAGTTAGGAAATGAAGAAAAATAGGGAGGAAAGGAGGAAGGGAAATTGATGTCGAATGCCTTTCCGCCCATGCCGTCCAATATGTCCAGTTAGATGTCGTCCAAGGAGGTAAAAAGGTGAGGTCCAAAGCTTACCATTGTAAAAAAATTCTTTACCTTTTTATACTGCTTTAATTTACAATATTCTCCCCATTAAAGTTGAGAGGACTGATTATATAGTCTCTCATCTTTATATATTGAGCTTTAGTTATACCTTTGGTGAATATGTCTACAATATTATCCAAAGTGTTATAATAATGAAGCTCAACTATCTGTTGTTCCAACATATCTCGAATGAAGTGATAATTCATATCAAAATGCTTTGATCTGCTATGGTGGACTGGATTGTATGCCAACTGAATGACACTTATGTTATCACAATACAGTCGAGTTCGACAACTTTGACTTTCTCAAATATCTTCAAGAATTTTTCTCAACCATAGGTCTTGAGTACTAGCATGTGTTATGGCTATATACTCAGCCTCAGTCGATGACAATGCTACAACTATTTATTTCTTGGAACTCCATGTAATTAGTCCTGATCCTAGACTAAAATAATTTTGTGATGTAGATTTCTTGTCATCTATATTGCTGCCCTAATCACTGTCACTGAAGCCAACTAATTTCACATAATTACATTTTTGGTAATGGATTCCAAAATCCAATGTACCTTTTACATATCTTAAGATTATTTTATTTGCTTGTAGATGCAACTTAGATGGGTTAGCCATAAACCTTGAAACTATAGAAACAACATATTGAATATCAGGCCTTGTGTTGGTGAGAAACATCAGACTCCTAACCATGCTTCGTCTAAGTGGTCATGTCAACCTATGATGCTCCATCATCCTTTCTCAATAGGATCCCATGTCCAGTTGGAGTTACAACTAATTTGCACTGCTCCATGAAAAATTTCTTGATCAGGTCTCAAGCATACTTGTTTTGACATATGAAGATCCCTTTATTTGATTGATGCACTTCCATCCCTAGGAAGTATCGTATTAAACCAAGATCTTTCATCTCGAATTGTTTCATCATAGGATTTTTGAACTCCATGTTCATTTTATTGTTACTACCCATAAATATTATATCATCTACATACATACAAACTATGATAATGTCTACTCCATGCTTTAGGTAGTATAGAGTTGGTTCACTTTTGCTTCTTGTGAATCCATATTCACTGAAATAGACATCAATGCATGAGTACCAATATCTTGGTGCTTGCTTGAGGCCATAAAGTGTTTTCTTCAATTTTTAAACAAGGTTCTCCTTTCCCTGTTCTTGAAAACCTTGAGGTTGTTGAACATAAACATATTTTGTCAAGTATCCATTCATAAACATACTTTTGACATCCATGTGTTGAAAATTCCATCCTTTATGGGATTCTAATGAAGTAACTGATCTGATTATTTCTTGTCATGCAACAAGAGCAAAGGTTTCCTCATAGTCAATGCCAAATGTTTGAGTAAAACCTTTTGCTACTAGTCTTGTCTTATGCCTCTCAGTGCTTCCACCAGCATTGTACTTGGTCTTGTAGACCCATTTACACCCAACACATTTGTTTCCTTTGGGTAGCTTTACTAGCTCCCATGTATCATTATTGTTTATAGAGGTTATTTCCTCTTTCATGGCTTCTTGCCATACATTTTGAGTACATGCCTTCTCATAACTAGATGGTTCTAGCTGTGTACTTGCCAATAAAGCATAATTGACTACATCTCCCTTAGGATTATGGGAGTCATCATATCCATACAATTACAAATTTTCAAGTTGTTGTAATATTATATTCATCTCACTATCTTGTCTTCTAGTGAATCTTCTCTGGAAATTATGATCCAATATTTGAAAATATGGATGATGTTGTAAATTTATTTTACCTCTCGATGGAGAGTCTCTGTCAATGTCCATCGATGAAGAAATTACTGATCTCTGTGGAGAATAACTTGGAGTGGAGGTTGAAGTAATTGATGTAGTACTCATGTATGGACTTTGAGGGGGTGGTGTGCCTTTTTTTTTCTTTGGAGACACCTATTTTACCTATGAAGAACTTGCATCTTGGGATTCATCATCAAAATAAATTCTTTGATGACCCTATTCTCTCCCTTCATCAAAAATTACATCCCTGGAGAGTATAACTTTATGAGTCTTGGGATTGTAGAGTCTATATGCCTTTGTAGACTAACAATACCTTACAAATATACAAGCTTGACATTTTGGATCAAGCTTCTTCCTTTTATTATTAGGAATGTGTGAATATGCTAAATAACCAAGCACTTTGAAGTGCTTTATATTAGGTTTATTTTCATACCTCCCCTCATAAGTAGTGACACCATCTAAAGTAGAAGTAGGACTTCTATTTAGAATATATACACTGGTTCTTATAGCCTCTACCCAGTACATATGAGTTAGATGCTTAGTTTGAAGTATCGATATCACCATTTCAACTATGGTGCGGTTCTTTCTCTCGACCACACCATTCTATTGTGGGGTATAGGCAGTGGTGAATTGCCTTTTAATACCACTTACTTTACAATATTTCAAGAATGCTTTTGAGGAGTATTCACCTCCTCGATCTGTCCTAAGACATTTTACATAATTTCCACTTTGATTCTCTACATTGTTTCTAAAATCTATGAAGAAATCAAAAGCTTCATATTTATGTTTCAAAAAATAAATCCAACACATTCTAGAGAAGTCATCTATGAAAGTAAGAAAATAAGAATATTTTTTGAGACTCTGTTTTTGCATTTGTCTACATTTGTCTGAATGTACTAACTAAAGTGGATAGTTGTCTCTCCACGCTTTTCCTTTTGGAAACTTCGACCTTGAGTTCTTTTCCAAAGAACATCCTTCATAGACCTCCTTTTGTTCGTTGATTTTGGGAAGTCCTATCACCATACTTGAGAAGTTAGAAGTTTTAAGCTAGTGGAATTAAGGTGACCATATCGCAAGTGCCAAAGCACACTTGGATTTTTTATAGCTACATTTGCAATTTGAGCTCCTCTTGGCTCATCAAATTTGAGAGGGAATAACATTTTATTGGTCATGGGGACTTGTGTGATGACACAATTACAATTATTTTTATCAAAAATGATACATTGTCCTTCATAAAATACAAGCTTGTAATTGGTTTCCATCATTTGTCCAATGCTTACCAGATTATGTTGGAGCTTTGGAGTGTAATATATGTCATGCACTTTATTTAGTCCTTCTTTGGTTGGAACCTCCATGGCTACAATACCCTCTACTTGCAATGTCTTATCATCCCCTAATTTGATTTGGGATTTATAAGTGGAATCTAGAGTAGCAAATAAATGTTATTTGCCACTCATGTGGTTTGAACAACTAGTATCTAGAATCCATGTGTCATTTAGATTATGTTCTGATTATCCATATGAAAGAAAAATATTAGAGGTATAATCTTCTTCTGCATAATTACCATATTGACTACTGCTACCTTGTGAATATTTTGACCAACAGTCACGAGTGAAATGACTTGGCTTGCCATAGTTGAAACAAGATGATTTTGAATTGTCACTTCCTCACCCTTGATTTCCACTTTGTCCTTGATTTCCTCCTTGATTTTTATTTCCACTTATTTACTGATTGCCTCCTCTGTATGAGTTGTCTCCTCTGTTGGAATTGCCTCCTCTATTCTGGTTGCCTCCTCTATTTTTATTGCCTCCTTTATAGTTGCCTCTGCCTCTACCTCTTTGCTTGCCTCTGCCTTGACCTCTTCCTCGTCCTCTTCCATTGTTTTCATTGGAAGTGAAGGCCTTATCATCGCCTCCGTAGCTGGTTGAAGGAGTTTCAAGAAACCTCTCTTCATGTGACATTAATGATCCGATTAATGCATCGAATATTAAAATGGAAATATCTTTGGATTCATCTATAATTATAGCAATATGGTTCCATTTCTATGTAAGTGTTTGTAAAAATTTTGTTACAATTGTCTCAGGCATTATTTCTTCGCCTAGAGTAAACCATTTTATCCACAATTGCTTTTACTCTAACATAATAATCATTGAATTTTTCATCATCTTTCATTCAGTTATTTTCAAAATCTCTCTTCAGTGTTTGAAGCCTTACCCTCTTCACTTGATTACTACCCTGGAATCCATCACTCAATGCTTTCCATGCAAATTTTATAGTTGTACAAGCGATGATTCTAGGGAATATGCTTTTCTCCAATGCAGCTTGGAGATTAGAAAGAACGAAAGAGTTGCTTTTTTTCTCTTCTTTTTGTGTTTTCTTATCTGCAACACTTAGTGTTGTCCAGTTTGAGGGTTTTGTGTAGCCCTCTTCTATTATGTCACACAAAACTCTTCCTATGAGCAAGGTATTCATATTTACAGACCAATACTCATAGTCATAACCATTAAATTCTGGTATAGGTAACCTATTTTGTGAGGCCATAGTTACCAAAAAATCTCTTTATTTCACGGTTATAATAAATTACTTTGTTGTTTGAAATAAGGAAATAAGAAGAAGGAAGAAATAAGAGATTACAAATTTAAGTCAAATCTAACTTGTTCTACTCTATCATTCATTGCTTATTCCTCTTTATGTGGGGATGCTATCTCTTGATTTAAAAAATTATCTACTACTTCTTCTTCGTCGTCACTTATCAATAATATTTTCGGTGATTCTGGTTCAAATATTTCCACTAAAATATTGTAGTGTGTATACTCTAATTCTTGTGGTGCAACTTGTATGGATTTTGATTGTTAAAATTGACTCTTGAATGAGTTGTCTTCAAACTATGCCTCGTACCCTGAGTCAGGATGCCTTTGATGTGCTATCACTGTATTTTGAAGTTGGCTAAACACAATGCTGAACCCATAACCTCGTACTTTTTTATCAAATCTCTCTGCACCTTCTATTTCTAAATTGCACATAAGGCATGATAACAACCATATGGTCTTATCATCAAAGCCTATTTACAATTTTACAATTTGATCCTTGGTATATTTTACAAAAAAAACTAAGTCTCTTAGGCTTATTACACAAGAGTTCTATAGTTTGTGATTCCTTGAATCAAGTATAAAAAATATGTACCCTTTGATTACATTAATTGTCTCTTAAAAAATATTTTCCTTTCTTTTATAATATTAGAAAACTATATTACTATATAATAAATTAAAAAATAATTGCCCTAAATTTTTTTTTAAAGAAGCAATTATATTTAATATATTAAATATAATATAAGTAGTTTTGATAATATAAAAAAAATTAAAAGAACTTATATAAAAAAAAATTATGGTCTGTAGGAATCGAACCAACGACCTTTTGGCATCAAAAAATCGCACTAACCAACTCGGTCACAACTATTGATGAGAACCAAAGGGAATGAATACAATTTTATGTTGTTTTGGATTCGATTTTTAATAAAAAAAAATCAAATCTTTTTTCGTCGTTGGGTTTCGAACCCACTACCTGCAATAAGGCGGTCGCCTTATGGTTGGCTCCTCAAGCCAATCGAGTTACGTGGCTCGATAGGAAGTCAAGGGAATATTACCTTCCTTGTTCTTCATGCGGCTGCATTGAAAGAATTTTTTTTGGGACTTTTAGTCCTACATCGACCATGCGAGAGCATTTGATGTGTTTAAAACCCTCAACGCTCGTATAGTCACTTGATTGCCTTTGGGAAATCAGTGACCTCCATTTTGCCTCTGTTAGCCTATTTCCTATCGCCACGTTGCTTGTCACCTCCTTCTGCCATGTAACCCTTCATCCACCACATTGTCGGTTCTCCTTTTGCCATGTAATCAGTCCTCCTTCTACCACATAGTCAGATCTATGTCGGTTCTATGTCGTTCGATCTACATCGGCATTCCTCTCCTATTGCCATGTGGTGCTCTTTGGTTGGTTTCTCCTAGGTTGTTCCTCCTCCTCACGTGCTGGTTGTGCGGGCCTTCTGCGGACCTTGCCTTAGTTCATGATTCATGGGTCTTCTTCGACCTCACCTACCTCAGTGCTTGTGCTGATGGTTCCTCCATCTCGATCTTCAGGCCCTCTTCAACCTTGAATTTGATACCAGATGTGGCATGTGATTCTTGGAGCAAAATGGAAATAAGAAATATTATTCATTAACATACGAAACTTATAAATTACAATGCTTAAATAGGGTTGATTTAACAACCTTAGGAAATATAGGAAAAGTTAGGAAATGAAGAGAAATAGGGAGGAAATGAGGAATGGAAATTGATATCGAATGCCTTGTCATCCATGCCATCCAATTTGCCCATTCAGCTACCATCCAAGGAGATAAAAAGGTAAGGTCCAAATCTTACCGTTGTAAAAATTTTTTTTACCTTTTTATACCGCTTTAATTTCCAATAGGATATAGATGCAAGGTTTTTTTATGATACTAGAGTTAATACAAAGTCTTGCATTCATCTATGATAAATTATTTTTTTCGGTATTGAAACTCAGATTACATTTTTTGCCTTCCTAGGATTGAAGGTTTTTAAGCCAAGTTTTAATAAAGGATGTGGGATTATTCTTCCTCACATTGATTCTACTATAGCTATCTATAAAAAAAAAGAGTAACCATGTAAGGTAGATATATATAAATCTATATACAATAGGAAATACTATCATCAATGGTAAGAATGAAAAAAGAGCTTTCTTGGTCACTGAGATCACCATATAGGAGGATATCCATAGCAAGTGAAGTTTCCTTGATCAAGAGCCTAGTTAGTCATTGCATTTTCCACCCTATTTTGATATCTAAATATATGTATAAACTCCACTACCTCAAAGTGTTGTTGGATCATCTATATTTGCTCAAGTATTCTATGTATTCTCTAATATTTATTCTTTTATTTCCCCAGTATTTTTAAGTGGCTAATCATAAGTTGATAATTTGATTCCACTTGAACTTTTATCCACTCCACCTTCAAAACCTCTTTTAATTCCATTAATATGGCATATCCCTTTACCAATTTGGTGGATAAGATAACTAGGTTTTTTGTGAATATAAAAGCAAGGATGCCATTCGAAAGGTGGCTTGTTCCCCCATACTCACTCTTCCTAAATTTACCCTTGAGTCTCCAACTATATTAATCTTACCTATTCCTTTTTGAGGAGGTTTCCAATTACCAGTTATGATTACTTGTGCATGATTTACGCTTACCCTTTCTGATGTCACCACCATTGGAAACACTTGTAATATAGATATTATATGAATTCATTTTTTTTTAGTATTATAGGTCTCTTTTCATAGGTATTGGATTGAATACCTTATATTAGCTATAATTATTTTCCATACAAAGTGGTTTTCTTTGTATTCCTAGTTGAAGATATACTTATTTCTCTCCATCCAAAAAATCTTCCAAGTGGGTTGGTCCATTTCCTCCCATTTATACCACTCCCACCAAAGTTGTTTTATAAAAGATATATCAAACTAGTGAATACCTAGAAAACTTACCATATGTTTCCATAGTTTGATTATGATGGGGTATTCTATAAAAATATGAAATATTATTTCCTCATTATTCTAATACATCTCACATCTAAAATACCCATGCATCATTATTTTCATCAATTGTTTCCTTGTTAAAACCCTTCTATGAAGTAGAATCCAAATAAAGAATTTAATTTTGGGCCAAAGGTTCTATAGCCATAACTATGTGAATATAGCACTTAATAGGCTCAAGATATTATGATAGGAGGCTAAGTATCCAAAGGCAATTGTATATTCACTCTAATTTTTCCTTCCCCAACTAAGAATATATTCCTATTGAGACCATGAGAGTGATCTCGTCTGGATGGTCCTACATATTTCTTTTATTTGATCCTTTGGGATTGGGACTTGTCATTCCTCTATTAAAATCCTTTGACTTCCTACCTCTTAGATATTGCTTTAAGAATTATAATATTTGGTTACCTTAACCCAATTATACCTATAAATATTCTCCATAAATGGTCTCCATGTTGAGAATTGACTTATTAAGGGAGAATGACCATACCATAAATCTATCCAAAATATAGCCTTATATTCATTATGGATAATCTAAAACAATAATTTTTTATTTATATCCTAACATATTCTAATTCCTATTAATATGGAATATCCTATTCTAGAAATAAAAAACAAAATAAAATTTGTGAGATTTTATCGTCTATATATTCTTGAAAATAATTTGATAACTAGTCCTCATTTTTTTTCTATAAACATATAGTATTTCATTTCACCAGTGTCCATTTTTGTTCTTCTTTGACTCTATTTATTTTTATTTTTATTTTGAATTTACATGGTGGAATCAGTAGCTGCCACGAATCCAAGCAGGTTGTCCAGCTTTTTATGGCCGCCATAGTATTCTATGATGTCCACCCCAGAAGCCGCTACATAGATCTTCGTGCAGTTCGCCCCTATAACCACCATGCCACAATCATTTAAAACCTTTTACACCAATGAAAGCACCAGGAAAGGGACAAGCGTTCAGTCTAGTGAGGCCCGATATTTGAACCTTGGAACTCCGTCCCCTTTGTGGGGTTTGGATGAACCAATTGGTCTACACCTCAGACCTATTCTTTGAATCTATTTAAAAGGAATATATAATTGATTTGATACAATTCTTTAAGAACTACCCCGGGGATAACTAGCATTGAGGATACATAAATAGGTATGGCACTAAGAATTTTTTATCAAGGTCATCTATCCTCATTTATAAATCCATTTATTAGTCCATTTTTCCAATTTGGCTTTCACTCTCTTTGACACCCAAGTCTATTCCTCCTTGTTTTTTGCCTCCTAATTTTAAGTGGAATTCCTATGTAGGTGATTGGAAGAGATATCTTCTTATATCTCAATTTATCCAACAATATTATCTCCTACCTAGGTGAGCAAATAAAAAAGATGATATTGAACGTTTCTTCATTTATAACTTGTCTAGTCACTTTTGTAAACCATCCTAGAATTATTTTAAATATGGAGGCCTCCCTTGATTTTGTTTTTCCTAATAATATAGAGTCATCAATAATTTTTAGGTGAGTAATTGGTTTAGTTCTAGTTGCTATTATTATTACCTCTAACACTCTAGTGTCTCTATCCTTAGCTAATTTCATATCCAAACATTCAACCAATATGATGAAAAAGGATGGGGATAAAGGGTCTACTTGCCTAATACCTCTGTTGGAAATTTTGAGTCCTCTAAGTCAAAGTTGTCATTGATGTCACCTGATAGAGTTATCACTCATATCAAGGAATTCAGCAAGAAATAAAGTCATCCAAGGTTGTCACTATCATCCAAGAAAAAGCTTTAATAGTGTAAAAGTGAAAGGAAAAAGTCTCCATAATATTTTAATATTATTGGGAGCACAGGTTAAGTGATTGGTTCATAAAATCCAAAGATGGTTTATTGCGAAGGTTAAAAAGGAGGTTTAATAATTATTTATAAATTATTTAAATTCACAAGGAATTTAATTAAGACAAGGTTGTGCATTAAGACAAGGCTCCAATGTTTAATTAAACTAAAACCTAAGGTTGGTCTAATTTAATTTATAATATTTAAATTTAAATATATTATAAATTAATCAACCAAGCCGACGTCGAATTAAATCAATGCGTCGATGTGATTGCATGGAATATAAAGGTATTATATATAATACCCTAAAAGGCATTAATCAATTTTATCCTTGCTAATTCATTTGGAGTGCATGCGAATTAAGGCTCGTGTTTTAAAAGACTTTACAAATTGAGAAAGGGTTGAAGCAAGGAACATTTGACTTGTGGAGCCAGCTTGGCCTATCGGTGCTTTGGCTTGGCGAGACATAGGAGGTCCCGCGTTTGATTTTCTTGTATGTTGCTTGCAAGGTCAAAGCGCTCGAAGCAAGTTTTGATTATTTTGAAAGGTGCAATTTCGTGAGGTTGTTGATGCAGTTCGTGCCTTCTTAGGCATGTGTGGGTGCATGGCCCAATGGTGGCTTGGCCACGGTTAAGGCATTGGGAAGGAAGACGTCGGGGGATCGAATCCCTCCGAGAGGCAAGGCAAGTTAATTTTTATATTTTAATTTTTATTAAATAGCCTTAAGGGAGAAATAAGGGTTATGTTATGCCCTCGAAAATTTAGAGATTTTTGATGGTTTTATTATTGGAAAGGTAGCATATTATATATCATTGGAAATCATTTTTCAAAGGCTATTTGATTAACTTTATTAGAAGGAGAAATAACTAGTGCATAAATAGATATTTTTGTTTTTATAAAGGAGTTAAAAAGTGAGTTTGATTTATTCTTTTTCAAAGGGGATTATTTCTTTCATGAGAGGACATGGTGAATTTTATTGAGTAGGATTAATAAGGTGTTATTGGGATATTATTTTTATTGTTGTGATATTACTCAAGTACTCTAACCTCTTTGTGATTGAAAAGGAAATATTTGAAAGTGTGTTGAGTTTGACAGATTTTTTGGACAACTCCTTGGCATCAAAAGGGTATGGGCAATATTCTCCATTAACTTAATTGGGTGATTGATTTCTAAAAATATCATTGGAGATAAAAGGATTGATTGTGGTTTCCTTTTCAAAAGTGGTTGGTTTAATGCTTCAAGGTTTTTTGGATTGAGAGTTGTGATTAAAATTTGTTTTATAAGCATTATTGTTGAAGCCAATTGGTTATGCAAAGAACTTGAACTTGAGTTAGAAAAGAACATGAGTATCATTGTTATGTGAGATTTGTGGTTGAGCATTGTTGGAAATATTTTGAGTTGGTTGATACATGCTTGGACTAGGGTTTGTGAGAAAGGGTTTTTCCATGAGGTGATTGGTTGAGTAGAGTTGATTAAGCCTAGTCAAGTGGATGCATCTGGTTGTTCAAGTTCCATGAAACAAACTATTCTATATTCTGATTTAGTTGAGATTGAGGTTTGAGAATAGAACATATTGAGTCTCTAACAATTCTCTTTATGATTCTATAATATTGATTTGAGTTGATATTGAGCTTTGAGAATATAACATATTGAGTCTCTAACAATTCACTTTATGCTTCTATAAGATTGATTTGAGAAAGTGATTAAGCATTGAGTGTAGAATATATTGAGTATCTAACAATTCTCTTTATGATTCTATG
This sequence comes from Wollemia nobilis, assembly GCA_028583015.1. Lineage (NCBI taxonomy): Eukaryota > Viridiplantae > Streptophyta > Pinopsida > Araucariales > Araucariaceae > Wollemia > Wollemia nobilis. The sequence continues at coordinate 1,372,941 of JAQPPZ010014470.1, forward strand.
AGATTGAAAAAGTTTTTTGTGGACTTATTAAACTGATTTGAGTCAAGTCTTTGAGAAGGCTTGTGGACTGATTTTGTGTAAGCTTTGTGGAAGCTTGCAATTCATAATTGAGCAAGTCCTAGAGAGGAATTATTGAGCATATTTGGACAAGTTCTAAGTGAGCTTGTTGAGCAAATTTGGACAAGTTTTGAGTGGACTTTCTGAGCATATTTGAGCAATTTTTGAGTGAACCTATCGAGCATATTTGAGTAGGTTCTAAGTGGACCTTTTGAGCAGATTTAAGTAGGTTTTGAGTGGACCTGTTGAGCATATTTGAGCAGGTTTTGAGTAGACCTGTTGAGCAGATTTGAGCAAGTTCTTAGTGGACGTGTTGAGTAGATTTAAGTAAGTTTTGAGTGGACCTGTTCAACAAATTTGAGCAGGTTTTAAGTGGACCTATTGAGTATATTTGAGAATGTTCTGAGTGAACCTATTGATAGATATTTGAAGGTGAAATATTATAGAGGATAGAGTCTCAATGGATAGAGATCCAACAGCCAGGACAATTAAAGATAGATGTTATGAGTGTGGAATCTTCAAGTAGATAGATCCACCAGTTAGTGCAGCAGAGAGATAGAGTCTTCTAGAAGATCACTAGCCAAAGTTGAATGGGAAAGAGTTCTCTTATGGAAGATATCCATGAACTTGAGATTTAGGGGATCATCATATCCTTTGGACAGAGGTCCATAAACATTGTAATTAGGAAGGATTACCAAAGGATTATTTGAGAAATATTTAGAATAAATATTTTCTCTGTGGAGGTAGCCCACATTGGGTGAACCACATTAAAATATGTGTCTCTATTATGTATGGTGTTTTGTGCATTGCTTTTATTACTACTATTGATATTGCTATCTATACACTGCATAATATTGAATTGAAAAGAAAAGTAAAAAGTGGTCTTATATTGTTCACCCCCCGCCTCTTAGTATAAGCTCATGTTCTTCAACCTCTAGAAGCTATAAATAGTTAGAAATGAATAGGATATTGAGTAAATACATCCTTTTATTCATTTTACCCAATCACCTAAGAATCCAAATTATCTCATAATATTTAGGAGGAAGTACCATTGGATAGGTCTAACCTAATAAATATGGAGGTTATTTTAAAACTTACATAGAGTGGATGGCTTCCTAAGATAAGACTATCTCATCCAAGATTTGTATTCCTTCCATAAAACCACATTGATTCAAAGAAATAATTTTATGAAGAAGAGGTTTGACCATTTCTACCATGATATTAGTAATAATTTTATATATAAAATTACAAATGGAATTAGTCAACAGCCAAAGATGTGTTCATACTCTTGTATTTTGGAACCAACATTATATATGTATTTTTCACCTCTTTGAGCACCACTTTGGCTATCCTAACCTCTTTGACTACTTACAATAGTTATTCCTTTAGGATATACTAGAATTCTTGATAGAGTTCTATGGGAAATCTATTTAGGCCTAGAGTTTTACCTTTTTGCATCTTGAAAACTACATGTTGTAGTTCTTTAGAAATAATTAGGATATTCAAATTTACATTATATTCCCCTATAATGATATAATGAATCCATTAATTTAGTGGTTCTATATTAAAGAGTTTGTCAAACTAATATCTTGTTATATCTTTCATCCCATCCCATGGGTGTAGTGAATCACCTGCAACTATTTTTAGGGAAGAGATAAAATTTTGAAACTACCTTGCTAGGAGATATTTATGGAAGAACCTAGTGTTCCCATATCTCTTCTAGGGCTATTTGATCCTATATTTTTATTTCCATATGATATATGCTCTTTTGTCCCATTCCTTTATCTGAGCAGTAAGCCTAGCCCCTTCCTCACTTCAAATCTCAGTAGTGCCATCTATTTATATTTGGTCATTGAGGTTCTCAATTTTTTTTAAGATATGTCATTTATTTTCCATTTTATCCCCAAAATCCTCCTAGTTCCATATTCTCAATTTATACTTGAGGTACTAAAATCTCTTAACAAAACTATGCATCATCATACCATACCTAGGTTTACCATCTTGCCACCATTATTGAATCTTATCTTGGAAACTACTATCTTGAAACCATATTAGCTAGAATCTAAAAGGAGCACAACTCAGTCTAGTCTACCACACATCCTCCAACATTGTCCAATGACCTAATTTTATATTATTCAATATTTGTGCTCTTGGAATGTATCCATTGCTCAAAATTTCCTATAATAACAAAAATTTATCTAGTCTTTCGAGAATGCATGATAGGCCTTGCCTTTTATTAGACTAGGTCATCATACCATTGTTTGGTTTTATTTCTATGAAATGAAGAGATCTAATATGCTCCATCATGAGCTTATTACTACTTTGTAGAGTGTGATTTCCTCTTATCTTCTCTTCCAATTATAGGATGGTGTTAAAATCCCCATCTACAAGTGATTAAGCTCTAGGAAAATGACCAATAATATAAGATGCATTCCTCCATTATTATTTTTCCATTCAAACTAGTAGGAGAGTATATACTGATATATAACCAATACTAAGAATAATGTCTACTTTAGGCTAGTAAAGCTAGTATCCCCTAACTTCCTATTGTTTGGTGTATCACTATATATTTTATATACCAAAGACAAATCACTCCTATAGAAGCTCCTTGGGAGATTAGATATTGAACCCTAAATGCAAGCCAAATTATTTTGATAAAAATTTGTATCTCTTCTATCGATACTTTCATTTCTTGAATAAAAACCATCTATAGATGATGTTGATGAATCATTCATTTTACTTCATTATGCTTTACTGGGATATCCTTAAGCCATAAAATATTCTAGGTGATACACTTCGTCAAGTATAGGGATTAAAAATATGGATAATATCATTTACCTTACCCATTGCTATGAGCTTTGCACCTTCTTTCCCTATTTGATGTTGAGTAGTCTTCCTACCTACTCTTTGGTATGTATCTAGATTTATCTTTTTAAGAGAATCTTGAATCACTCTTGATGGCTTTGGTATGGACTCAAAACCTAGAATTAGTGAAAATAACATCATGGCACTATCAAAACATTCTTAGGTGTCACCTCCACTATCTATTCCTTTATGATTTCCTCCATTTGATTTGTTAGATTTGTTATTTTTCTCTTAGTTTCTATTTCTTATTTTGAATATCTTTAACTTTTTGAGTCGATTATCTTGTTGTTAGTCTTACAATGGCACTGAGAGGGGGGAGTGAATCAGTGTGGTACTTTAATCATGAATTTACAGCTCTTTAAAACAGCAACAATTAAAAACTTATAAACAGATACAGCAAGTACAACAAGAGAACATCACACAACACAAGATTTTAACGAGGTTCACCAATTTGGCTACTCCTCAAGAATGACTGCTTGGACTACCATCCAAATCCAGCCTTTGCAAAGCACCAACTTTACAAACAGTTTACCAACTTCCACTGGAAGGAGCACCAACCCCTGATTTATCTGTACCAACAGAAAGGAGCACCAACCCTGATTTACCCCAAGGAGCACCAACCCCTGATTTACCAAGCACCAACTGGAAGGAGCACCAACCCCTGATGCCAGACTGCAACCTGGACTTCAATTTTGAATCTATAAGTTTGATGATAAAATACCTTTGCTTTTACAAGACCCTAACTGGTCTGCTTCACCTTTGCATTCTCTGTGCACTCTGCTCTCTCTACGCAATCACTTCGCACAATCTGCTGCTTCACTATCGAGCTTCACGATCGTCTTCTCCCTTTTGTGCACTCTGCTTCCTTTGCAAATTTCACACTTAGCACGATTCAACTTCTTTGCTCACTTTGTGCACTTCGCCATCATCTCACCGCTTCTGCGCTTTCTGCGCTCTTACGGCCACATTTCACGCTTTGACATCTCATTCGACGACTTTACTCCCACAACCCCCCCTCAACTCCACACTCAACATCTCAACTCTCCAAACAGCCTTCCTTTTATAACAATATTTTCATGATGAAAAACTCTAATCTTAGTCGGTTGTAACCCTAATCTTAGTCGACTGCAAACCCTAATCTTCGTCGACTACAAACCCTAATCTTCGTTGGCTAACATCGGTCTTCGTCGGCTTCAACTGCCTCTGTAACTCTTCTATTGTTGTTGCCACAAAAACACATGTCGCGATATCATGACACTTTCGCCTTCGTACGCTTTCTCTTAGCTTTGGCCCGTGAGAATACAACATGTAGCGATATCGCTACACTTTTTCCTCCATACGCTTTCTCTTAACTTTGGCCTGCGAGAATACAACATGTAGCGATATCGCTACACTTTTTTCTCCTTTGCTCTCTTTCTTAGCTTTGTCCCGCAAAACATAACATGTCACGAAATCGTGACACTTTCATCTCCTTGTACTCTTTTCTTTGCCTTCGTACCGTGAAAACACGACATGTCGCGAAATCGTGACACTTTCTTCTCCTTGCGCTTCTCTCTTCCTTTGGGTCATGAAAACACGACATGTCACGATATCGTGACACTTTCTCTCCTTAGCTTCTTTCTCTTGAGTCGAATATGTCGACATGTCGATATCGTGACACTTTCTCTCTCTACCTCTTTCTCTTCTCTTTGGTCCATGAAAAACCACATGTCGCGATATCGTGACACTTTTTCTCTCTTACTAGCTTTCTCTCTCCTCTCTTTGACTCAAAAATGAAACATGTCGCGAAATCGTGACACCTTTTTCTCTCTTTTTAAACATGTCACGAAATCGTGACACTTTTTCTCTCTCTCTCCTACAACATGTCACGAAATCGTGACACTTTTTCTTTCGGACTCTCTCTCCTGCAATATGTCACGAAATCGTGACACTTTTTCTTTCGGACTCTCTCTCCTGCAACATGTCATGAAATCGTGACACTTTTTCATCCGTACAACCTTCCTTGCAATATGTCATGAAATCGTGACACTTTTTCATCCGTACAACCTTCCTTGCAATATGTCACGAAATCGTGACACTTTTTCTTTCGTACAACCTTCTTTGCAATATTCGCAACGACATGTCACGAAATCGTGACACTTTTCAAACTTGTTCTCTTTCTTCGAACTTGTCGCAAAATCGTGACACTTCTTCCTACTTTCTCTTTTTCTTCCAACATGTCACGAAATCGTGACAGTTTTTCCACTTGCCTTTTTCTTCCAACATGTCACGAAATCACGACAGTTTTTACTTGCCTTCTTTTCTTCCAACATGTCACGAAATCGTGACAGTTTTTCTTTCTTCCTTTCTCTTTCTTCCAACATGTCGCACAAATCGTGACAGTTTTTCCACTTGTCTTTTTCTCATCCAACATGTCGCGAAATCATGACAGTTTTTCCTGCTTCTTCTCTCTCTTCCAACATGTCACGAAATCATGACAGTTTTTCCTGCTTCTTCTCTCTCTTCCAATATGTCATGAAATCATGATAGTTTTTCCTTCTTCTCTCTCTTCCAACATGTCGCGAAATCATGACAATTTTTCTAGCTTTTTCTCTCTCCTCTAACATGTCACGAAATCATGACAGTTTTTCTTGCCTGTTGTATATGTCGCGATATCGTGACACTTTTCTTACTTGTATTTTTCTTTGATCTTTTGCAAATGGGCCACTATGGTCTTCTTGGAAACTCACTGTCCATACTCTGAATAACCTTTGAACTCCTGTCCTCTGCATCTGAATGGCTTTTGAACTTCCTGTCCACTGCATCATTAGATCTAACTGACTGTGTTGACAACAATGACAATACTCTTGCTGCACCTTGCTCAACAATCTCCCCCTTTGGAATTGTTGGCAACACATGTGCAATTTCCTGTAACTCTTCTCCCCCTTTGACAATAATACCAAAGGGCTACTGCAGACTCCCCCTGAGTCCATGCACAACATTTTTAGGCAAAATTGATTACACTTAGCAAAAATCATGATCATGAGCAAAAAGATAATCAAATATTTAAATGCTCCCCCTGAAAATGTGATCCCTATGGCTAGCCAATTCTTGGGAAGTTTAACCACTCGACCAATCTGTCTCCAAGATAGAATGCACCTCCACTGGTACTCTTTCTATCATCGACACATCCAGCCCAATCTGCATCTGAATATGATATAAGGGTGAAGTCTTTACCTTTCGGATATCATAACCCATACTCCATAGTACCCTTGATATTATAGAAGACTCTGTCTCTCTACTGCACTGACTGGTGGACCTCTCTCCACTTGAAGAATCCTCACTCAGATCTATCTTCAACTGTGTTGGCTGCTAGATCTCTATCCATTGAGACTCTGTCCTCTGTACTCTGTCACCTCCAAAGCTCTATTAATGGGCTCACTAAGAACCTGCTCAATAGGCTCACACAAAACCTGCTTAACAAGCTCACATAGAACTTATCCAAATCTTCTTAACAAGCTCACCAAGAACTTGCCCAAATCTGCTCTAGCAATCTCACCAAGAACTTGCCCAAATCTGCTCTACCAAGCTCTCTAAAAACTTGTCCAAAACTTCTCTAGCAATCTGTCCCAGCATTGTCCTCAAATATTTCCCAAAGGCCTTCTTCAAAGGCTCAATCAATCATGCTCAAGTAGTACTCAAAATGAACTCAACAATGAATGACAGTCTCAAATCAAATCCACTTCATAGAAGCATAAAGAGAATTGTTAGAGACTTAATATCTTCTATTCTCAAATCTCAATCTCAACTCAAATCAAGGAAATTTTATTTTATGGAACTTGAACAACTACATGCATCCAATCACTTGACTAGGCTCAATCAACTCTACTCAACCAATCACCTCAATGAACAACTCTTTATCACAAACCCTAGTCGAAGCATGTATCAACCAACTCAAAATGTTTTTCTCTAACTCAAGTTCAAGTTCTTTGCACAACCAATGGGCTTCAACAACAATGCTTATAAAATAAGGTTTAATAACAACTCTCAAACTAGAAAACCTTGAAGCATTAAACCAATCACTTTCAAAAAAGAAACCACAATCAATCATTTTTACTCCTATCACATGAGTCTCCTTGGGATTAGCCTGAAATCGTGCTACCATGCATACTATGCTCGAGGTGCCTGTTTCAAGCCATATATCTTCAACTTACAAACCAAGTGGGGATCATCACCAAGCTGGGAACCATCTGGCTGCTCAATATAAACCTCTTCTTCAAGCTTCCCATTCAAAAATGCTAATTTCACATCTGTCAACAAAATTGACAAGTGACTCACACTTGTACCAACTTTTGTCCAATACTGTACCAACACTGCAATTTTACTGTCAACTCTGTGCAAGCATCAAACACAGTATCACAACACCAACCAAATCCCTTTTTACATTTTCAGCTTGGTCTATGTTTTCTGCAGTCACCACTGGTCACACCTTACTGTCAACTGTTCGAATCAGAAAACAATATTTTGTTAACCACTTCACGGCCAACTATAGTGCACCTTACTCAAACTCATACTTCTGGACCTCGGATAGGTATGATTCACAAAGCAAAGTTGCTCATCTTGATGAGCTAAACATGAATCAATGATCAAACTTCAATATTTTTCACCACAACGTCAAAAATAGATCTAACAATCTTCACATCAATGTGTAGTTCAAATACCCACTGCTTTTATCGAAACACATATATACGGCTAGAGCAACAATCTTTCACTAACCAACTTATCTGAACTATTATAATCCTTAACTTTGGACAGTGGTAGTAAGAACCATCACCGGTACAACAATGACATATAGCAATACTACCAATAATGAGAACTCTCAATTTAATCACCACCCTTCATGGCACTTCCACAAACTACATGAACTGAAAACATACTTTGACAACTATACGACAACTCCCCCTAACTACTTGCCTTTCATCCTCGAAACCCAAAAAAATACATAGGAGCATTAAAATAAAACTTTAAGATTGCTCCCCCTGAGGATGTGCTACCTGGAGTTGCTTAGTGCAATAGAGGAGTAGTCTCCTTCAGTCCAAGGAGACACGATTTCCTTTCTTCTATCTTTCTCCAAACTTTCTTGAACTCGGGCTTGGATTTTTCAGCTGCATCCCTGTTTTGCACCTTTTCGTGAACTCGAACATTTCTCTTGTGTGGTTGTCTCTTGTGCATCCTTGATGAATGATTATTTTCCTTTCTTTTATGTACATGATTTATTCCCTGTCTGTGTTGCGTTCTTTGTATCTGATGAAATCTACTATTTTGCCTTAGATTAGATACAAAAGTGCTTGGACAAAACCTTGCTATGTGCCCATGACCATTACATTGAAAACATTGTACATAGTGTTCACTCGGAAATGCAGATGTATTTCTACCAACATAACTCTTTGATTTATTATTCAATCCACAATAAGTTGCCTTGTGACCATACTGGTTGCATCTGAAACAATAGCCATTAAAAGTATTATTATGAATAGAGTGAGAGTGATAGAACCTCTTTTGTTGTGGTTGCTTTGCTTGTAGATCTCCTTTGATATTTTCTTCCTTTTGAAGATTCAGCTTCAAACTTTTCTTGCTTCGATCCTTCAACGGTGAACTTCTTCTTCTCTGCAGAGTTGGAAGATGAAGGTTGTTCAGCTTCATATCCAAGACCATGCTTATCCGTGGAGCTTCTTTGTTGGCTTATCATTTTATCTAGCAACTCTGTGCTCTTCTCGAATTTGAGATTTGTATTGGCCTCTTCTAGTTGTTTCTTCAATAAAACAATCTCTTCCTCTTGTTTGCAACAACCAATCTCTTTCTCATTGATCTGTGACCTGAGAGTTTCTTCAATCCTTTTGAATTCTTCCACCTGTACTTTCAACCTGGTTATTATTTCATTTGCATCATCAAGCTTTCTTGAGATTTCCTTATTCCTTTTTCTTTCTATCTTCAATTCATCCAGAGCTGCAATTAGTTCCTCTTTCAAATTTATTTCTGCATCAATTTCTTCTTCATCACATTTCTGTTCTTTTTCTGTTTCTCTTTTAGAATCATCCTCTAGGACTTCATTAACTTTCAGCATATATACCTCTATGTTCTCATCATTATTCAACTTTAAAGCTTCGACCTGAGCTTGATGTGTTTGTAACTTGACCTCCTTGATCTCATCGTCTCCTTCATGAGTACTCCTCAGTTTGTCCCATATTTCTTTTGCCGTTTTACAACTCTTGATTTTTACCAGTTCACTGTCTACTAATCCGCACCTGATAGCATTCCTTGCTTTTGAGTCATTTTCAAACAGATTCTTATCGGCAGCATCGGTTGGAGGAGTGATGGGTATTGTGCATTCATTGATTACTGAATCCCAGACGTAGTATCCCAAAGCACAAAGATATGCCTGCATCCTGATTCTCCAGGTCATGTAATTTGTTCCATCAAACAAAGGTGCTTTGTTTGATAAAAAACCTTCAACCTCTTCTGGTTCAATTTTCTCTTCCACAGGAACTAAAACTGACTGAGATGCCCTTTTGGAGGAAGATCTATTCTTCTTACCCATTGCGTACTAATCCAAGATCAACCCTAGCTGATTTAGCCTTTGAAGGGAACTTGGCTCTGATACCAATTGTTAGTCTTACAATGGCACTGAGAGGGGGGGTGAATCAGTGTGGTACTTTAATCATGAATTTATAGCTCTTAAAATAGCAGCAATTAAAAACTTATAAATAGATACAACAAGTACAACAAGAGAACATCACACAACACAAGATTTTAACGAGGTTCACCAATTTGGCTACTCCTCAAGAATGACTGCTTGGACTACCATCCAAATCCAGCCTTTGCAAAGCACCAACTTTACAAACAGTTTACCAAACCCCACTGGAAGGAGCACCAACCCCTAATTTATCTGTACCAACAGAAAGGAGCACCAACCCCTGATTTACCAGCACCTACTGGAAGGAGCACCAACCCCTGATGCCAGACTGCAACCTGGACTTCAATTTTGAATCTATAAGTTTGATGATAAAATACCTTTGCTTTTACAAGACCCTAACTAGTCTACTTCACCTTTGCGTTCTCTACGCACTCTGCTCTCTACGCAATCACTTCGCACAATCTATTGCTTCACTATCGAGCTTCACGATCATCTTCTCCCTTTTGTGCACTCTGCTTCCTTTGCGAATTTCACACTTAGCACGATTCGACTTCTTTGCTCACTTTGTGCACTTCGCCATCATCTCGTCGCTTCGCACTTTTTGCGCTCTTACGACCACATTTCACACTTCGACACTTATCAACTCATCAAACAACCTTCCTTTTATAACAATATTTTCAAGATCAAAACCTAATCTTAGTCGATGTAACCCTAATCTTAGTCAGCTGCAAACCCTAATCTTCATCAGTTGCAAACCCTAATCTTCATCGGCTAACATCGGTCTTCATCGGCTTCAACTGCCTCTATAACTCTTATTGTTGTTGCCATGAAAACACATGTCACGATATCGTGACACTTTCACCTCCGTACGCTTTCTCTTAGCTTTGGCCCACGAGAATACAACATGTAGCGATATCGCTACACTTTTTCTTTCGCTTTCTCTTAGCTTTGGCCCGAGAATACAACATGTAGCGATATCGCTACACTTTTTCTCTTCGTACTTTCTTTACTTTTGCACGAAACACACATGTCACGATATCGTGACACTTTCTCTCCTTGCTTCTTTTCTTGGCTTGTAGTCTACGAAAACATACATGTCGCGAAATCGTGACACTTTCGCCTCCTTGTCTCTTCTCTTGGCTTTGTAGTACGAAAATCCGACATGTCGCAGAATATCGTGACACTTTTTCTCCTTAGCTCTTTCTCTTGTCAAATGTCACGAAATCGTGACACTTTTTCTCTCTCCTCTTTCTCTTCGCTTGGACCAAAACTGAAACATGTCGCGATATCGCGTGACACTTTCTCTCCTTCTTTCTCTTGCTTTGGAAAACATGTCACGATATCGTGACACTTTTTCTCTCTAGCTCTTTCTCTTCTCTTTGGACAAAAAACATGTCACGAAATCGTGACACCTTTTTCTATCTCTCTCTCATTCTGACATTATTTCACATGTCATGAAATCGTGACACTTTTTCTCTCGGACTCTCTCTCCTACAACATGTCACGAAATCGTGACACTTTTTCTTTCAGACTCTCTCTCCTACATTATGTCACGAAATCGTGACACTTTTTCTTTAGACTCTCTCTCCTGCAACATGTCGCGAAATCGTGACACTTTTTCGTCCGTACAACCTTCCTTGCAATATGTCACAAAATCGTGACACTTTTTCGTCCATACAACCTTCCTTGCAATATGTCACAAAATCGTGACACTTTTTCATCCGTACAACCTTCTTTGCAATAAGTCGACATGTCGCAAAATCGTGACACTTTTCAAACTTTTCTCTTTCTTTGAACTTGTCGCAAATCGTGACACTTCTTCCTGCTTTCTCTTTTTCTTCCAACATGTCACGAAATCGTGACAGTTTTTCCACTTGCCTTTTTCTCTTCCAACATGTCGCGAAATCGCGATAGTTTTTACTTGCCTTTTTCTTTTCCAACATGTCGCGAAATCGTGACAGTTTTTCCACTTGCCTTTTTCTCTTCCAACATGTCGCGAAATCGTGACAGTTTTTCCACTTGCCTTTTTCTCTTCCAACATGTCGTGAAATCGCGACAATTTTTCTTGCTTCTTCTCTCTCTTCCAACATGTCATGAAATCATGATAGTTTTTCCTGCTTCTTCTCTCTCTTCCAACATGTCGCGAAATCGTGACAGTTTTTCCAGCTTTTTCTCTCTCCTCTAACATGTCGCGAAATCGTGACAGTTTTTCTTGCCTGCTGTATATGTCGTGATATCGCGACACTTTTCTTACTTGTCTTTTTCTTTGATCTTTTGCAAATGGGCCACTATGGTCTTCTTGGAAACTCACTGTCCATACTCCGAATAACCTTTGAACTCCTGTCCTCCCGCATCCGAATGGCTTTTGAACTTCCCGTCCACTTGCATCATTAGATCTAATCGATTGTGTTGGCAACAATGACAATACTGTTGCTGCACCTTGCTCAAAACTTGTAGGTTACTTATTAGATCTAGAATTGTCTTAGTTTTGTGATTTATCTCTTCAATCATTGATTCCTTTCTTAGGGCTTGAAGAAGAGTTTCTAGGATTTCTATCTCCTTGATCTTCTCCTCATAATCCATTGGGAGGTTAGAAATTATCATCAAAAATGACTACCTACTCATTAGATATTTGTTTTCTATGTATGTTATTTTATTTAGGAAATTAAAAATATCTTGGGACCATTTATAATTATGCATGCTTTGGAATCCAATGTTTACAATCCTTATCTAGATGACCATATTCATGACAAACCCTACACCTAGTAGAAATGTTCTTATAGTTCACATCTTATTCCAAAGTGTCCTCCCTAAACTATAGAGTAATATTTTTTTACAATGGCTTGTTAATATAGATGAGAACACATATTCTGGTATAGATATGCTTTTTAAATCAGCTTGTATTGTCTATTGTCATCATATGAAATCCTAGAATATTGTCTATTGACATAAAAATACATTGGTTCCAAAACTCTATTGGTAACCAAAAGTCTCACCCAGACTAGGGCTACTAAGGGAATTTTCTCTTCTACCTTGAACTTAGTATGCTAGGACTTCATGAAAAGCCTTGCCCTTCCTATAAAGAAATGACTCCCTAGAAAAATTGTTCTCTTTCCCCTAATTAGAAAAAAGGAACTAATAAATAACCATTGGGGTAAGCAAAAAAACTTAACTCGCCTCTATTTTTTTATTGTATAGCAACCCACATCTTGAAAATAGAGAGGTCTAGATGAAGACCCAAAAATCTATAGATTAGTCCTCTACATTCCATAATATCGATACTAATTTGAATATATGATATCTAAAGTTGTACTATAGGAGATTCATTCGCTATTTTTATACACCCCAAGGTTATTATTTTAATATCTATTTTAGGCATTCTCATAGGTCTACGAGAATCCCTAGAGTTATTAACTATAGTTATTTTTTGTTGTCCTCCTTAGAAGACATCTCAAAATGTCATCTTTGGCAATTTATCACAAAAATATCTTCCCATGCTAGGGATCAACTCATTTTCCTTACTATGATTAACAACATTGGCCCCTACTTGATTACTTTCCATTGGTCCAAATTTATTCCTCTTTTTAGACCTTTCCACTTGTTGCAATATAACCCTAGCTTGTTTTAAAGTAGGTCATTTGCCTCTTATGCATTTGTGCCCTTGCTTAAAATTAGTTACCATGAAATCGAATAAATATTTACATTTCTCTTGATATAATGGTATTTGATCAATGTCTTGTATTACTTATTACACCTACATGTGTTCATGGTTATTTTGGCCCTTTTTGGAATCCACTTTTGTCTTTTATTGCTTATCATTTCTGTTCTCATTGAATCCTCCTTCCAATATCTAGGGATTTACTAATTTATTATCCACATATCACTATAAAACCTCAACCAAGGGTCTGTAAAAACCCTCAGTTATAGGTCTCTATAAACCCTCCTTTAAAATTTCTAGCTTGTGTTCTTTGTATAGCTCTCCCTCTAGAAAATCCTACTTTGCTAAAATAAAATTATTGAGAATTTGGGTTCATCAAAATTGATTATGGGAGTGCTTCCAAAGGAAAATTAAGGAAAACTAACCAAAAATAATGAATATGGTATTTTCTAGAGAAATATATAAAAATTTCCCTCACTTACATGAAATTTTAACTAACAACTACGAATAGGTTAGGATGCTTCTTATAAGGATAAATATTGTCCTTAAAAAAATAATAGAGATATATTTTAATTAAGTAAAATTCACAAATTTTTATTATTGTTATAAAAATAGATGTTTGTATTCCCGTGGGGGACAACACAATGGTTTACACTTTGGATCTTCTTCAAGAGGTCAAAGGTTCAAACAAATAATATAATGATATAGTGTCTAGTAAAATTTGAACCAATTCTTGAATTACAAGTTAATATTTTTAACTAGTTGAGCTAATATGATTAATGATTTCACCATATAATATTATTATTATAATAATTGTTTTTTAATTAATATTATAAAAGTGTGAATCTTACATAAGGAGGAAAAATATAAAAAATAATTAATACGTATAGATTAGAAATATTTATATTCATCCATTCTTTGAAGAAGTTGCTTTACAATATTTCAACCTTGACCACATCAATCCTAAAGTATTTAATCCTATTTCTAGTGATCTTGGAGATCCCTTCCTCTCTTATCCTAAAATAAAATATATATCTGGTGGATTTAAAGCTCTCCATATTCAAGATATCCCTTTGAACATTCCCTTAATATCTTCTCAATTTTCACCTTTTTAAAATATCATGTTTAGTCATAAACAACATTAATAGCATCAACATTAATAATACTAGAGTCCTTTTAGAAATCATATTAGTCTTTTGTAAATTTCTTATGCCCATGAAATACCAAAGGGCTATATGATATTTCTTTCATAATTCTTAATAATTATCACTAAAAACTAAGAGGAACATTTAAAAGTTTTTCTTGTTGTATAATCAACCTTGATGGTTAAATTTAATTATGTTTTACTTAGAATGTTTGTGGAAACATTGGCAAATGTTGCAACTTTCTAGTTCTAAGGATTATATTATGAATATATCATAACTTGATGTAGTTTTAATTCTAAAATTTTTGCTCAATTTCCTTCTTTACATGATAAATATCTACTTCATCAATTTTTAGTGATTGACCAAAAAGAGCTAATGAGGGAGCATAGAGAAATATTTTATAATATATGAAATCATATTCCTAAAAGAGTTAAGCCCCATAAATGGCTTATAGTTTTTTCTTTCTCATCTCTCTTCACCCTAATATTTATTTCATTTTGAAGCAAGCTGAGGTGGACAACATGAAGGATACAAACTATTAAACCATCATAAGCAAAGATAGAACATGTTAGCTTGGAATGTGGTAAAATAATTAGATAAAATAAAAGAAATAAAATATAGAGTTGTTGAAGTATCTAGAAAATAATAACCCTCTATTATAAAGCTACTGCAAAGTCTCAATAATGATGTTACAACCCTAAGAATACAACAATATTCAAGGTATTCATTTCAATCAAGTCAAAAAAATTAGTTTAGGCCTAGCCTCTAAACCATTAATAAATACCCCTATATTCCCACCTCCTATTCCAATGGAAAATATGGTGTAATTTGAACAATATTATGAATTACATCAAATTGGTGATCATGATCACTCAAAATGCATGATTTATTAATGGGTTATAGAGGTAGAATTTTTGACAATTAATTAGTAAAGGGAGGAGGCTTTGGAGTAAATATATCAAAACAATCCATCTAAATTGGCCTAAACAATAACTTATATAACATTTTATGGGCCCATGATAATTAATCTTCAATATAATGAATAAGATGTAAAATTAGCCCAAATAGAAAACTTGGCTATTAAAATTTAGGTAGAATCAAATAGGCAAGATCAAAACATACAAAGTGACAAAGGTAACAATCCCTTAAAATTATTCTAAAGTAGACAAATGTGTATTTTTCCCTAAATATCTAACTATTCATGTTTTGGATAAATTAAAGAAGGGGATTTAAGACTTAATTTTGGATAGAATGAAAATTTATTTGGAAATTTGGAAAGGTTTAAGTTCTTAACCATTTTTGGAAGGATTTAACTCATGAAGATTGCATTGCAGTCTCTCTCTCTCTCTATCTATCTATCTATCTATATATATATATATATACATATGTATATATATATATATATATATATATATATATATATATATATATATATGTATATATATATACATACTATATATATATATATATGTATGTATATATATATACATATATATATATATATATATATATATATATACATATATATATATATATATATTGCCACATTGGTAAAGTTTTAAATGATTTTCTTTTAAAAGATGTGAACAAAATTAGGTTCCCTTGTTGTATGTAGGGGAGAGTTTGCAAAGAAAATAATATTAGAGGGGCAAGCTTGTGAAATTGTAGACTTGGTTGGATATCATTAAGAGAATAAAAAATGGAAATAATTCTAATTCCACTAAAATAAATAAAATATACAATATGAATAACTTACAAATACAATGCATGCACTGTTCATGACATATAATATATTGTCTAGTACAATAATTTAGTTTGCTTGGAAAAACACTCAATTTGCCTAGAATAACACTCAAAATACCTACAAAAACACTTAGGCTACCTAGAATAACACTCAGACTACTAGGAACATAACTCAAAATAATTGCAATAATAGTTACATGGCTTGTAATAGCATCAAAAAACCTGATACAAATATCTTAGGAATGCATTATAATACAACCAAATTCTACTACCACATGCAATGTCGACATATAACACCAACCTCAATACCATGCCAAATTTTCCTACCAACCTCATCAACATTCCAATAAATGAGGGATGAGTCTTATTTATACAACTAAGGAGGTAGTTGTATCCTTGAACTACATACCTACCCAACAAATCATCCTTTTCTTAAATAACATTTAACATGAATTTGACTTACATTTAAATTTTATATCATGACATACTTTATGACTACTAATTATATGTATGAACTACAAAATAACACAAAATGATAAAAATTGTTCATTTTTTATGCAAACATGTTGATTTGCCTACATACGGTGACTCCAATATGAACTCCAAAACCTTCAATTTCTTGTAAGGTGACAACTTCAATGGCATTCAAGGAACTTAAAAACTTAAATTTTACCTCATATGTGCATCTGCTATAGGTAGAAAACATTTAAAGTAGATTCTAAGTCATTTTTTTTTAAATTTTAACATATGTAATTTGCTCAAAAAAATTAAGCAATTTTCTCTGACATGGTAAAATACATCTAAAATAGCCCCAACAAGTGATTCACTTCAAGTCTAAAACATGATTCACTACGAAAGAGAAGTTTCTTTCTCCCTCCTTTATGGTAAGGTAATTTTCTCCTATCTTAAAGACAATTCACTCTGAACAATCTACTCGGATCCCTTTTTTTACAAAAAAAATCTATGTCTAATTTTACATGTAAATTGCTATCACTTGAATTTTCAAGAAAAATCACTTTATTTAGTACTTTAGAAAATTTCCTCTTGCTATAGAATCACTCTAATTTTGTGATTGAATCACTTGACAAGCAAATTTTTAAATTCTAGTAATTTTTTACCTAAAAACTTTGTTAGATATTGGGACATACACAAAATTTTATGAATTCACAATTAAAAGTTTGGAAAGTATGGAAATATCATTATATGGTAGACATCATTGCATGTTATTAAATAAATTTTAAAGAGAAAATAAAAGAGCAAACCACCATTTCAATGCATCGAGAGGATAAATTCAAAGATATTTTTGTATCCAATCTCATCCTATTAAAGGGTAAAATCCCCATGGCTAATCTAGTTATCAAAGCCTAATTCCATAGCAAATAAATTACTTAAGACAATAAATGAGTTATTCATTGGCTCTAGCAAATCATGCTTTGACCAATCCAACCCCTACCTTGTCTCATACTAATCCTATATATGGGATACCAATTAATGTAAATAACCTTATGAATAATCCACTCTTTACAATTCAATTCCATAAGCCACTACCAGTATTTGGTGGGAAAAACATACTTCAAGTACTCCTCTAGCCTTGTGCCCACCTATATCTAGCTTATCAAATACTTTGAACATACCTCGAGGTTAATCCTTAGCTTCTACAGGGTATTCATGCTTAAATTTAAAATTTTCATAGAATATGAAACTGATTAATGGACAAATAAGGTAATGGGTATCACAAGGAAAACCCCAAGGGGGAACACTACCTCTAGCTTGTCAAGTGTAGCAAAATATTCAAGTTCTAGCTCCTCAAATATAGCAAGTCCCACAAATAGGGTGAGCTATCCTCTTCCACATTAGAATATTCAACCGCATTCTAATCAATAGTGGGCTTACCAAATTCTCCCACCTTAGTACTCTTTGCCTTATGATCCACCATATCCATATCCTCCATACCCTTTGTATCCACCTTATTGCTATGCAATGTAACCCCAAAATCACAAATAATATGTTCAACCTCCTCATCAATAAAACCATCTAGGAGTACCTCCTAGACCACAAAACCAATTTATTGATTGGATCTACTAAGGACCATTAAACCTAGTGGTCTATTTTCTTAGTAGCTATGAAAGCACTACCTAGATTTGATGAGAATGGAAGCAAGATGGTACTAAATAAACTTAGTACAGTATGAATGTTTAAGTTAGTTCACCACATTCAATAAATGTACATAATGATACATTTACTAATATATTTCCTTCATGATAGATCTATTTATGGTATAAAGGATTACTAGATGTGCATTAATAGTAAAACTATTTATGCATAGATTTGCTACTATGGGAAATGACTACTCAATTTTATTTCAATTAAAAAGAATGCAAAGACACCCTAAAAAATACCCTTATTTTTAATACTAGATTCTTGAGTCTAAATAATTTTATAAATTATAGGCCAAATGAAGAGCAAGCATTTTATTATTAAATTAAGAGACTACTATCTGACTTAGCTTTGATGGTTTTTAATACCAAAAAATGCAAATTAAATATACCATTTGAATAAGTGACTAGATAAGAGGATGTTCTTATTAAAGCAAAAAAGATACCCCCTACTCCGTTGATGGCCTACACATCCCATGTTTCCTATAACACGTCTATACCAAATCCCACACCCAATTTTTCATTGATCTCTACTTCCCAACAAAATGTTTCCCTTCATACTTCAACATCACCATACAATATTATATCCTATCCAAAATATATTATCTAGTGTAACCTTTTAGCCATAACTTCAATCCCTTGTTGCTCCATTCAACTCTTGAATGATTCTAATATTAAAATTTTCAATGAAGAAAATGTTGGACATGATCAAGACTTTGGTAAATTACAACAATATTTCAAATCAATAGTGAAAAATTCATAGAATTGATATCACCAAAATAATTTATACCCAACAAAAGATCAAATGTCTCAAGAAGGATGCTAATCAGGGAGTAAATCAAACTCACAATCGTATGGTTAACAACAAAAATTAGGTTAAACCAACATGGTGTCTTCTTTGCAATGATAGGCACAATCTCATTGAATATATGGATGCCATAATATATTCTCAAATTTCTCAATATAGTTAGTAGTATCATATTTAGTCTATTTCTATCATATGACAAGTGGCTTCCATAATTAATTTGGCTATGCACAAACACTCCCAAGCTCTCTAAGTAGTACCTACCTTTCACAACCCAACAACATATCCTAGAAAATTTTAGCAATCTGAGAATTAATGAAAAATTAGCTTTCAAAGATGATTCCATATATTCTAATCAATAAGGGGTTGAAACCATGGCTAAAGGAAAGGTTTCTAAATATCAACATGCTAATTAGTAAATTAAAACTAGGAAATGTACAATGGTCCTTAGAAGAAGGATCTTGCATTTAAACTTAAAATATAAAGGGATTATCACAACATAGTAAGAGAAAAAAATGAGAAGAAGAGAATAAAAAATAATACAATGGGTACAATTAAATAAGAAAGGAAGGAACACAAAAAAATAAATACTAGAGGGTAGATAAAGGAAAGGAAATTGTAATAGACAATGGAGACAAATAAGCAACTAGTAAATCCACGAAAAATAAATGCTACAAGATGAGGGATACAATTTAAAAGTAGTATGAAATGTGAATAAAAAACCCTCTCATGAGCAAAAGAAAATCTATATTAACTAAGCAATATATAAATTTTATAGCAAGAAAAACGAGCCCCTATACCGAACTCAAATTCAATATCACAGAGGATATATAAAGAACACCAACCAAGGTTGTCCTACTGAAAGAATTAGCTCTACTAGGACAACAAAATCCACTTTAGAAAGATCTAAAAGAATAATATTTAAGTTATGGTAAGGAAATAGTCAAAATTCACCCCAGTTGGCATAGTAGAGCAAGAAATTTTGATCGTAAAATATTTGTTGGACATCGCGGTCATCACATCCAATATATGGAATGCTAAAAAAAACACTAAAGTTTCCCTCATTCTATGTAATGTTCAATATTAATAATTATATTCTTAGGAATCACATAGTTGATTCAGGTACGACAATCACTATAATACCCATAGTTGGATCACATAAAATAATAAAGTCATTTGCAAATAAATAGGTTTCCCTTACACTAAAACAACTAGTCACCTGATCCAATTGGATGGTATAATAGTCCATGTAGTTGTTTTTCTTAAATATCTTATCATAACCATAACTAGATATCTAGAATTCATAATGGTACAATAAGTGATACACATAGATCTACCCTCAATTTTTGGCATACTATTATCCAAAAAATATATGCATAAATTATCAAGGGATGATTACCTAGCAATAGATTATACTCATATGCATGTACTTAAAGATAGAGAAAATAATTAGGATAGAGAATAAACCACCTTGCAACTACCTCCTAAAAAATTTTGAGTATGAAAGTATGATGAATTGGAATGAGGTTCCAAATTTTATAGAAGATGATGAATATCTAGAAGCGATCAAGATCCATAGGTAGATATGATAATTGGATTATTATAAGATGATGATGATCCAAGGATTGAATATAAATATACTAAGTTAGATAATTATATTATCACAAATATTCCTTTAAATATTCAAGTCCTAACAAGTCAAGGAGCTAACAATACATGGACTATGTACTTTGATGGAGCCAAAACTAGGAATGGAGCAAGGGCTAGCATTTAGTCCATCAAACCACAAGGAGCATAGATTGACTATGCGTTCAAGCTATTTTTCAACCATACTAATAATATGGAAGAGTTTTAATCACTATGTGCTATGTTGAGTTGTAATCTCTCATACTTAAATTATCAATCCAAGTTAGATTTAAAGAATAGTAATCATTTATAGATATCCATAATTTTTAACAATTGACTTATATTCCATTTTGTTAGTTTCATTGCATGAAATAAAAGTTTACAATAAATAAAATTGAATGAAATTATGCTTAATGCAATTATGATTTAGTCTAATTTAGTGTGTGTGGATCCACATTATGATCTAATGATGCATTATCTATTTAATATATTTTATAATTCTATATTATGCAATTTAATTAAATTTATGGTCTAAGACTATTCTATGTTCTAATTAAACCTACTATATTTTAGGAGGAAGAAAGCAAGGGACTAACCATCTTGGAGTGGTCCCTACCTCCACGATTTCCATATTATTCTCTTCTCCTCTTTTTCCTCTACTTCAATAATTAATATTCACTAGACTAACTTAATATTACTTAATGAAGAACACGAGCTTATATCGAGAGGGGGCGTGAAAAATATAATATTAAAATTTTGCTTTTATTTCCAAATAACTTCAAATATTACCAGTTGCAATAAAAAAACAATGCACAAATCATCACACACATAAGAGGCATAGATTTATTGTGGTTCACCCAATGTGGTCTACATCCATGGAGAAATATTGCATATAAATTTCTCAACAAATATTTTTTTTCTCTAACCCACAGGAGATACCAATCCCTATTACAATGTTCATGGACACCAATCGATAGGATATATCAATCCCCTCTTGAGTTTTTGGATACCTATCCATAGGAGACACCAATTACCTATGATCTAGTTTATGGACACTACTCCACAGGAGATACTAATCCCCTCTGCTCTGGTTTTGTGGACACCACTTCATAGAAGATAAAAATCCCCTATGCTCTAGTTTTATGGACACCACTCCATAGGATACACCAATCCTATCTACTCTAGTTTTGTGGACACCACTCCATAGGAGAAACCAATCCCCTTTGCTTTAGTTTTTTGGATACCACTCCATAGGAGACACCAATATCCTCTGATCTAGTTTTTTGGACACCAATCCCATTTGCTCTAGTTTTGTAGACACTAGTTAATAGGAGACCAATCCCCTCTACTCCATTTTTTTAGACACCAATCCATAGGAGATACCAATCCCCTTTACCAGTTTATGGACACCAATCCATATGAGACAAATACCCTTTGGTCTAAATACTTCTTAGGTCTTCTTCTAAAATTGATCACAATATTTCTCACAACTCTTGCTCAACTCAACTCCAAAAATTGTTAATAATACTACTCACAACTTTTCTCAAATTAGCTCTAAAAATTATTCACAAATCCTACTCACAACTCTGCTCAAATCATCTCTATAATATGCTTGAATTAGCTCTATAACCAGCTCAAATATTCTCTTAAATATTCTCACAACATCTACTCAAATATTTCACAAAACCTTTTCAAATATACTCAAAAGACCTGCTCAAATCTTCTCACAAAACCTGCTCAAATCTACTCACAATATCTGCTCAAATTTACTCACAAAAAATTCTTAAATCTGCTCATCTACTTCCAAATCTTGCATGCATACAATTCTCAACTATTCCCAAATATTACATATAAAACAATGCTCATCTATTCCCAAATCTTCCATACAAACCAATGCTCATCTATTCTCAAAATTTGCATACAAAACAATACTCATATATTTCTAAATATTGCATACAAAACAATTATCCTCTATTTCAAAATCTTGTATAATAATATCATCAAGTTATTCACCTATTCTTTAATGTGCTTTTATCAACTAAATAAATTTAGACATATCTTAATCAAAATTCTTTTATATTTATGAACATATATATAATATATGCACTAACAAATGCCCAATATGTTCTTCACATTCATTAAGTCTACCACTTTCACATGTATCACATTTATTACATCAGAAGGTAGCTTTAGTCTAGCAATTTATAACTAACCTAGTAATTTTTGATTTGCACCTTTCCTTTAAAACCAATCATAGTGCACAAATATGTTCTTTTCATCTACTGCAAAAATCAATCATGAACAATGTATAAATTTGTTCTCAAATCTGATCTATAAACCTTACACATTTACTCCCAATTTCCATCAAATAAATGCACACATTGACTCATAAATATGATCTATAACACTTGCATAACTTCCAATTTCTATCAAATCAATGCATAAATTTACTCTAAAATCTTCCTTACACATTTATTTTTAATTTCAAGCAAAAACAATGCACATCCAATAATTTCCTATACCTCACACTATATGAAAATAAAATATTTTCCTCAAGAAAAACCACTTTTAGAAAGGAATTAAATCACCATACCTCTAAATATACATCAATAATTATGATGAGATTTTTGCATGAGCTTTCCAAACCATTCTTAACAAAATAATTTTCTTTTTGTTTGTGCCTTCAAAAATTGGTTAGCAATTCTCTTTTTCTTTTCTTGATTAAATATCAAATCATCCACTCAAAAACCCTTATCAAAATATAAACAATAAAGCTTAAAAATAACTCCTTATATCTCCCTTTTGAAACTCACAATATAAAGCTTTATTTAACAACAAGAACCCTTATTTCTCCTTTTGCAAAAATTAAATCACATTTATCATTTACAAAAACTTATTCTCATTTATCATTTGCAAAAATTAAATCCCATTTATTATTTGCAAAATTTAAACATCACACTATACCTTATAACTCCCTATTCCAAAAATTAAATCATACTCTTATACCTTCTAACTCCATTTTATCATTTGCAAAATTAAATTGCAAAACTACACCTTATAACTGCTCATATATCTAATTTAATAAAATATAAATATAAATATCTTTCATTACTATCAACGAGAATTGATCCCCTAGCTTTGAGAAGCCCAACGCCCTAACACGGGCCCTTTAACAAGCTACGCTATCGCAATGCATGGAACCTCAAGGCACAAAAATGATTTTATTACCTTTGCAACTTTATCTTCATCAAAACAACGTTGAAGGGTTTGGATCCCTCAACATCCTACCTAGCAGTGCTCCACACAAGCTCAATAACTGGTTGGGCTACCCCAGTGGTTGAAACAAATTGGGCACGATATCAAATTTAAACTTGTTTTTTGCTACCGTCGAAAAACCTCATCTCCTCCTTCGTCTTTTGCTCGCCGCCACTCCACTCGATCGACATGTTTTTGCAAACCTTAGTTTTTTCAAATTTTATTTTAAAGAATATATTTGTATGCTTTGTCCTTTGGTTCCCAATGAAATCATCTCAATCATTATGTGCTTTGTCCTTTCATGCCCAAACATTTAAATTTTTGAATTATCAAAATTTTTAATATTTTCCAAGGAGGTCGCCCAAGGTTTTAAATATTAAACTTTTAAATATTTAAACTTTTAAACTATTAAACTATATTTAAATCCTCTGATTTAATATGAACCTCCTTATTTAAAATATTTTTATCCCAAGTCTTTGTCCTTCTCTTTATAATATTTACATATTTTTATCCCAAGCCTTTGTCCATCTCTTTATAATATTTAAATTTGATATTTAAATATTATAATCCTTTACTCAAAAATATTTTCCTTGCATAATTATCCATTGTTTACTATCCACCAAGTCCATTTTTGACACCATTGCTATATTGTCCAACCTTATAAACTTCTCATACTTGAAGAATATTTCTGCCTTGAATACCATACACCTTTGACATCAATGACAACTCAATATTTCCAACACTTAATTCATGTGTGTAGGTAAAATAAATGAAATCTATAGAAAAAGCCAAAGCATGAAGAAACTACGAAACATAGTTACCATACTCAAAAAAAAAAATTGTTTCTATTGTATCATGTTATTCCATTATTCATAATTTGTATATGTAGTGTGCTAAAACAACATGGACATATGATAGAAAATAAATAGAAGACATATCTTTTTCAAGGTGTTTACATTATAATTTATACTATTACCTTTAGCCATTATATTAGAAATTCAAACAACTTTGTTACATTGTTGTTGAATGAATCTTGTCCAAGTGGCATAATACCAAATATACATAACAAAGTCCTAAAGTCTAAATAACTTACTAACAAAATACTAACAACATAAAAAAACTTATTTTATATTTTTTAAGGAGGACAAAGTCATTACATTTCATGTTACATAACAAATTTATAAATAATATCAAATTAACAAATTACATATCACTAAAAAAATAGGTAACAAATGCTAATTGAGCCAATAATGTGATAATGATCGTGTTGACTTCAAAAAACACATTGTGTTGGATACACACATGGTAGTTTTTATTGCACCAAACAGGTTTCTGAAATTATCTAGTTTCAGTACATCATTTTTGTAGCAACTTTTCGAAGGTGATTTCCATAGATGGCTTCATAACATTTTCTACTGTGTTTTCTACCAACTACTTCAGTTACATTTTGGCTATAGCATTCTCCTACAATTACGTACAACTCATACTTGCTGACAATGCATTGTCATGCAATATACATAAAATTACCAGCATATATCACATAATCTCTCATAGATCAATTTTACCAAAAATCATATAAATTATGCATATTGTCTAGCAAAACACTTTCATAATCATCATATTTGCATCTTAAAACCAAGAATAGAACTGCATATCATAATCATATTTTAAGTTTTGTAATATTTTGTTGTGTTTGTTTTAGGAGGATATTGCAACAAGGTTTGGCTCTTCTTGAGGAGGTCCAAAGTTAAAACTACGACATGTGTGTGATTTTGTTTTAATCCTCTAAAATACTTTTGGCTCCCATCCTTACAAGGGATCATGACTAAAATAGGAATGCTCGACCCTAAGTATTGTTCATAATGGTTTCTCACACTAACCAAATAATTTATTTATAATAATAATAATAATAATTATTATTATTATTATTATTTGATAATATGGAGTAAGGGGTTTTGAAATGTGCCCCAAACCTTTTACAAAGGGATATAAACCAACTAGTTGGTTACAAGGAACATAGAGATCAACATAGTAAACAAAAAATAATCCTTAAAACAAACAAACAAAAAAGCTACATAATAACCAAGCAGGACAAACCCAAACTAGAACCATGAACACATTAGAGATTTCACTATCAACATCTAGAACCCAAAAAAATATATCATGTTTTATATAGGAGACTATACCTATCAATAAACATAGTCAAGAAAAAATCCCTAGAAATGATGTCCAACAACAATAGCTATTGTGGTATGAATTCTTCTATAATTCAAATTTGAAATCTGACCATGGTTTAGGTACAAACTCTTACATTTAAAAAAAATTCCCAAGGGATCCCTACTACTACAGATCAGGGCTATTTTAAAACACAAATTATATCCTCAAGATTTCATTGTCTATTTTATTTAATTTTTGATTCCTCTCTTCAACATCATAGCGGTTGCACTCAAATGATCTATGACCTTCCTCACTGTATCTGAATTAGGTATATGGCTTTCATGATCCATTACCAGTTTGACCTCCCCCATTACCTCGACATCCTTTATTCTCTCTTCCTCTTTGGTAGGTACCATGACCTTGCTCTGTCTCTTCTTATTTATTTGTATTTGAGCATTCTCCCTCTGATGAGCTAGATCCCCCATACCCTAAATTTGTAGAAGATACCAATCCCTTCTTCCCTCTTTCGTAATTACTCCTCTTATACTTTTCTTCGATCCTCAAGGCCATCTAATACGTATATTCTATAGTAAGTGTATGATGCATACTCAACTCATCTTGAATATCATAACTTAGGCCATTTAAATACCTCATAGTCCTTTGCTCTTCGGTCTCGTTATGCTACACAAATAGATAGTTTGTATAACTCATTGGTGTAGTCCTTGATGCTTTGGTCCTTCTGTCAGAGGTTCCAAAATCTACACAATAAAGTTTAGGAATAGTCTACAGGCACAAAAGTTTCTTACAACATCTTCTATATCTTATTCCAAGCCTTGATCTTTTCTTTTCCTTTCCTCTATCGTTCCATCCGTAGATGATCCCACAAAATTAGAGCATACCCTTTAAACTTTATGCATGTGAGTTTCACATTTTTTCCTCAACCATATTACTCCATTTAAAATACTTCTCCATACTATTTACCCAATCTATTAGATCCTCTGGTTTTAACCCACCAACATATTTGAAAACCTCGATCTTGATTTTATCTTGGCTTCCCTTAAGTCCTTCCAAGGCTTAGATCAGCCTGCTTTCAAAAATTTTAGTTCTTCATCTGTGTGATCCTCATATTCACCTTCCTCAACCACAGTCTCATTATCAGATCCTAGATCTGGGTCCCCATTAGTGTGGGCTTCTGCCTTACGGGTAATCACACTATTCATATTCTTTCCACTTAGTGATATCTCACCTGCTCTGGTACCAATTGACGTGAATTCACTGCAGGAGACCAATAATGGACTCCAAGGGTAAAATTATAAGACAAAACATAAAAAAAAATACGCTAGTAAAATAAATCTACAAATGCTTCATTTCATTATCTATATTCACAACCCCCTTACAATAGAGTTTTAATTTCTTATACTCCCCAAAATAAAAACCCTAGTCTACACTATCCCATTTATCATTTGCAAAAACTTATTCTCATTTATCATTTGCAAAAATTAAATCCCATTTATTATTTCCAAAATTTAAACATCACACTATACCTTATAACTCCCTATTCCAAAAATTAAATCATACTCTTATACCTTCTAACAACATTTTATCATTTGCAAAATTAAATTGCAAAACTACACCTTATAACTGCTCATATATCTAATTTAATAAAATATAAATATAAATATCTTTCATTACTATCAACGAGAATTGATCCCCTAGCTTTGAGAAGCCCAACTCCCTAACACGGGCCCTTTAACAAGCTACGCTATCGCAACACATGGAACCTCAAGGCACAAAAATGATTTTATTACATTTGCAACTTTATCTTCATCAAAACAACGTTGAAGGGTTTTGATCCCTCAACCTCCTACCTAGCAGTGCTCCACACAAGCTCAATAACTGGTTGGGCTACCCCAGTGGTTGAAACAAATTGGGCACGATATCAAATTTAAACTTGTTTTTTGCTACCATCGAAAACTCTCATCTCCTCCTTCTTCTTTTGCTTGCCGCCACTCCACTCGATCGACATGTTTTTGCAAACCTTAGTTTTTTCAAATTTTATTTTAAAGAATATATTTGTATGCTTTGTCCTTTGATTCCCAATGAAATCATCTCAATCATTATGTGCTTTGTCCTTTCACGCCCAAACATTTAAATTTTTGAATTATCAAAATTTTTAATATTTTCCAAGGAGGTCGCCCAAGGTTTTAAATATTAAACTTTTAAATATTTAAACTTTTAAACTATTAAACTATATTTAAATCCTCTGATTTAATATGAACCTCCTTATTTAAAATCTTTTTATCCCAAGTCTTTGTCCTTCTCTTTATAATATTTACATCTTTTTATCCCAAGCCTTTGTCCATCTCTTTATAATATTTAAATTTGATATTTAAATATTATAATCCTTTACTCGAAAATATTTGCCTTGCATAATTATCCATTGTTTACTATCCACCAAGTCCATTTTTGACACCATTGCTATATTTTCCAACCTTATAAACTTCTCATACTTGAAGAATATTTTTGCCTTGAATACCATACACCTTTGACATCAATGACAACTCAATATTTCCAACACTTAATTCATGTGTGTAGGTAAAATAAATGAAATCTATAGAAAAAAGCAAAGCATGAAGAAACTACGAAACATAGTTACCATACTCAAAAAAAAAAATTGTTTCTATTGTATCATGTTATTCCATTCTTCATAATTTGTATATGTAGTGTGCTAAAACAACATGGACATATGGCAGAAAAGAAATAGAAGACATACCTTTTTCAAGGTATTTACATTATAATTTATACTATTACCTTTAGCCATTATATTAGAAATTCAAACAAATTTGTTACATTGTTGGTGATTGAATCTTGTCCAAGTAGCATAATACCAAATATACATAACAAAGTCCTAAAGTATAAATAACTTACTAACAAAATACAAACAACATAAAACAACTTATTTTATATTTTTTAAGGAGGACAAAGTCATTACATTTCATGTTACATAACAAATTTATAAATAATATCAAATTAACAAATTACATATCACTAAAAAAATAGGTAACAAATGCTAATTGAGTCAATAATGTGATAATGATCGTGTTGACTTCAAAAAACACATTGTGTTGGATACACACATGGTAGTTTTTATTGCACCAAACAGGTTTCTGAAATTAGCTAGTTTTAGTACATCATTTTTGTAACAACTTTTCGAAGGTGATTTCCATAGATGGCTTCATAACCTTTTCTACTGTGTTTTCTACCAACTACTTCAGTTACATTTTGGCTGTAGCATTCTCCTACAATTACGTACAACTCATACTTGCTAACAATGCATTGTCATGCAATATACATAAAATTACCAGCATATATCACTTAATCTCTTATAGATCGATTTTACCAAAAATCATATACATTATGCATATGGTCTAGCAAAAAACTTTCATAGTCATCATATTTGCATATTAAAACCACAAATAGAACTACATATCATAATCATATTTTAAGTTTTGTAATATTTTGTTGTGTTTGTTATAGGAGGATATTGCAACAAGGTTTGGCTCTTCTTGAGGAGGTCCAAAGTTAAAACTACGACGTGTGTGTGATTTTGTTTTAATCCTCTAAAATACTTTTGGCTCTCATCCTTACAAGGGATCATGACTAAAATAAGAATGCTCGACCCTAAGTATTGTTCATAATGGTTTCTCACACTGACCAAATAATTTATTTATAATAATAGTAATTATTATTATTATTATTATTATTATTTGATAATATGGAGTAAGGGGTTTTGAAATTTTCCCCAAACCTTTTACAAAGGGATATAAACCAACTAGCTAGATACAAGGAATATAGAGATCAACATAGTAAACAAAAAATAATCCTTAAAACAAACAAACAAAAAAGCTACATAATAACCAAGCAGGACAAACCCAAACTAGAACCATCAACACATTAGAGATTTCACTATCAACATCTAGAACCCAAAAAAATATATCATGTTTTATATAGGAGACTATACCTATCAAAAAACATAGTCAAGAAAAAATTCCTAGAAATGATGTCCAACAACAATAGCTATTGTGGCATGAATTCTTCTATAATTCAAATTTGAAATCTGACCATGGTTTAGGTACAAACTCTTACATTTAAAAAAAATTCCCAAGGGATCCTTACTACTACAGATCAGGGCTATTTTAAAACACAAATTATATCCTCAAGATTTCATTGTCTATTTTATTTAATTTTTGATTCCTCTCTTCAACATCATAGTGGTTGCACTCAAATGATCTATGACCTTCCTCACTGTATCTGAATTAGGTATATGGCTTCCATGATCCATTACCAGTTTGACCTCCCCAATTACCTCGACATATTTTATTCTCTCTCCCTCTTTGGTAGGTACCATGACCTTGCTCTGTCTCTTCTTATTTCTTTGTATTTGAGCATTCTCCCTCTGATGAGCTAGATCCCCCATACCCTAAATTTGTAGAAGATACCAATCCCTTATTCCCTCTTTCTTAATTACTACTCTTATACTTTTTTTCAATCCTCAAGGCCATCTAATACGTATATTCTATAGTAAGGGTATGATGCATACTCAACTCATCTTGAATATCATAACTTAGGCCATTTAAATACCTCATAGTCCTTTGCTCTTCGGTCTTGTTATGCTACACAAATAGATAGCTTGTATAACTCATTGTTGTAGTCCTTGATGCTTTGGTCCTTCTGTCAGAGGTTCCAAAATCTACGCAATAAATTTTAGGAATAGTCTACAGGCACAAAAGTTTCTTGCAACATCTTCTACATCTTATTCCAAGACTTGATATTTTATTTTCCTTTCCTCTATCGTTCCATTCATAGATGATCCCACAAAATTAGAGCATACCCTTTAAACTTTAAGCATGTGAGTTTCACATTTTTTCCTCAACCATATTACGCCATTTAAAATACTTCTCCATACTATTTACCCAATCTGTTAGATCCTCTGGTTTTAACCCACCAACATATTTGAAAACCTCGATCTTGATTTTATCTTGGCTTCCCTTAAGTCCTTCCAAGGCTTAGATCAGCCTGCTTTCAAAAATTTTAGTTCTTCATCTGTGTGATCCTCATATTCACCTTCCTCAACCACAGTCTCATTATCAGATCCTAGATCTAGGTCCCCATTAGTGTGGGCCTCTGCCTTACGGGTAATCACACCAGTCAATCTTACTATTTTTGCATACATATCCTCCATATACTTATTCATTTGAGCATATATCCCTTGCCCTCTACCTCTTCTATTCATATTCTTTCCACTTAGTGATATCTCACCTGCTCTTGTACCAATTGACGTGAATTCACTGCAGGAGACCAATAATGGACTCCAAGGGTAAAATTATAACACAAAACATCAAAAAAAATATGCTAGTAAAATAAATCTACAAATGCTTCATTTCATTATCTAAATTCACACCCCCCTTACAATAGAGTTTTAATTTCTTATACTCCCCAAAATAAAAACCCTAGTCTACACTATCCCATTTATCATTTGCAAAAACTTATTCTCATTTATCATTTGCAAAAATTAAATCTCATTTATTATTTGCAAAATTTAAACATCACACTATACCTTATAACTCCCTATTCCAAAAATTAAATCATACTCTTATACCTTCTAACTCCATTTTATCATTTGCAAAATTAAATTGCAAAACTACACCTTATAACTGCTCATATATCTAATTTAATAAAATATAAATATAAATATCTTTCATTACTATCAATGAGAATTGATCCCCTAGATTTGAGAAGCCCAACGCCCTAACACGGGGCCTTTAACAAGCTACGCTATCGCAACGCATGGAACCTCAAGGCACAAAAATGATTTTATTACCTTTGCAACTTTATCTTCATCAAAACAACGTTGAAGGGTTTGGATCCCTCAACCTCCTACATAGCAGTGCTCCACACAAGCTCAATAACTGGTTGGGCTACCCTAGTGGTTGAAACAAATTGGGCACGATATCAAATTTAAACTTGTTTTTTGCTACCGTCGAAAACTCTCATCTCCTCTTTCGTCTTTTGCTTGTTGCCACTCCACTCGATCGACATGTTTTTGCGAACCATGGTTTTTTCAAATTTTATTTTAAAGAATATATTTGTATTCTTTGTCCTTTGGTTCCCAATGAAATCATCTCAATCATTATGTGCTTTGTCCTTTCACGCCCAAACATTTAAATTTTTGAATTATCAAAATTTTTAATATTTTCCAAGGAGGTCGCCCAAGGTTTTAAATATTAAACTTTTAAATATTTAAACTTTTAAACTATTAAATTATATTTAAATCCTCTGATTTAATATGAACCTCCTTATTTAAAATCTTTTTATCCCAAGTATTTGTCCTTCTCTTTATAATATTTACATCTTTTTATCCCAAGCCTTTGTCCATCTCTTTATAATATTTAAATTTGATATTTAAATATTATAATCCTTTACTCAAAAATATTTGCCTTGCATAATTATCCATTGTTTACTATCCACCAAGTTCATTTTTGACACCATTGCTATATTGTCCAACATTATAAACTTCTCATACTTGAAGAATATTTCTGCCTTGAATACCATACACCTTTGACATCAATGACAACTCAATATTTCCAACACTTAATTCATGTGTGTAGGTAAAATAAATGAAATCTATAGAAAAAAGCAAAGCATGAAGAAACTACGAAACATAGTTACCATACTCAAAAAAAAAAATTGTTTCTATTGTATCATGTTATTCCATTCTTCATAATTTGTATATGTAGTGTGCTAAAACAACATGGACATATGGCAGAAAAGAAATAGAAGACATACCTTTTTCAAGGTCTTTACATTATAATTTATACTATTACCTTTAGCCATTATATTAGAAATTCAAACAAATTTGTTACATTGTTGGTGATTGAATCTTGTCCAAGTAGCATAATACCAAATATACATAACAAAGTCCTAAAGTATAAATAACTTACTAACAAAATACTAACAACATAAAACAACTTATTTTATATTTTTTAAGGAGGACAAAGTCATTACATTTCATGTTACATAACAAATTTATAAATAATATCAAATTAACAAATTACATATCACTAAAAAAATAGGTAACAAATTCTAATTGAGTCAATAATGTGATAATGATCATGTTGACTTCAAAAAACACATTGTGTTGGATACACACATGGTAGTTTTTATTGCACCAAACAGGTTTCTGATATTAGCTAGTTTCAATACATCATTTTTGTAGCAACTTTTCGAAGGTGATTTCCATAGATGGCTTCATAACCTTTTCTACTGTGTTTTCTACCAACTACTTCAATTACATTTTGGCTATAGCATTCTCCTACAATTACGTACAACTCATACTTGCTGACAATGCATTGTCATGCAATAGACATAAAATTACCAGCATATATCACTTAATCTCTTATAGATCGATTTTACCAAAAATCATTTACATTATGCATATTGTCTAGCAAAAAACTTTCATAGTCATCATATTTGCATATTAAAACCACAAATAGAACTACATATCATAATCATATTTTAAGTTTTGTAATATTTTGTTGTGTTTGTTATAGGAGGATATTGCAACAAGGTTTGGCTCTTCTTGAGGAGGTCCAAAGTTAAAACTACGACGTGTGTGTGATTTTGTTTTAATCCTCTAAAATACTTTTGGCTCTCATCCTTACAAGGGATCATGACTAAAATAGGAATGCTCGACCCTAAGTATTGTTCATAATGGTTTCTCACATTGACCAAATAATTTATTTACAATAATAATAATAATAATAATAATAATTATTATTATTATTATTATTATTTGATAATATGGAGTAAGGGGTTTTGAAATTTGCCCCAAACCTTTTACAAAGGGATATAAACCAACTAGCTAGATACAAGGAATATAGAGATCAACATAGTAAACAAAAAATAATCCTTAAAACAAACAAACAAAAAAGCTACATAATAACCAAGCAGGACAAACCCAAACTAGAACCATCAACACATTAGAGATTTCACTATCAACATCTAGAACCCAAAAAAATATATCATGTTTTATATAGGAGACTATACCTATCAAAAAACATAGTCAAGAAAAAATCCCTAGAAATGATGTCCAACAACAATAGCTATTGTGGCATGAATTCTTCTATAATTCAAATTTGAAATCTGACCATGGTTTAGGTACAAACTCTTACATTTAAAAAAAATTCCCAAGGGATCCCTACTACTACAGATCAGGGCTATTTTAAAACACAAATTATATCCTCAAGATTTCATTGTCTATTTTATTTAATTTTTTATTCCTCTCTTCAACATCATAGTGGTTGCACTCAAATGATTTATGACCTTCCTCACTGTATCTGAATTAGGTATATGGCTTCCATGATCCATTACAAGTTTGACCTCCCCCATTACCTCGACATATTTTATTCTCTCTTCCTCTTTGGTAGGTACCATGACCTTGCTCTGTCTCTTCTTATTTCTTTGTATTTGAGAATTCTCCCTCTGATGAGCTAGATCTCCCATACCCTAAATTTGTGGAAGATACCAATCCCTTATTACCTCTTTCGTAATTACTCCTCTTATAATTTTCTTTGATCCTCAAGGCCATCTAATACATATATTCTATAGTAAGGGTATGATGCATACTCAACTCATCTTGAATATCATAACTTAGGCCATTTAAATACCTCATAGTCCTTTGCTCTTCGGTCTCGTTATGCTACACAAATAGATAGCTTGTATAACTCATTGGTGTAGTCCTTTATGCTTTGGTCCTTCTGTCAGAGGTTCCAAAATCTACACAATAAAGTTTAGGAATAGTTTACAGGCACAAAAGTTTCTTGCAACATCTTCTACATCTTATTCCAAGCCTTGATATTTTCTTTTCCTTTCCTCTATCGTTCCATCCGTAGATGATCCCACAAAATTAGAGCATAACCTTTAAACTTTATGCATGTGAGTTTCACCTTTTTTCCTCAACCATATTACTCCATTTAAAATACTTCTCCATACTATTTACCCAATCTATTAGATCCTCTGGTTTTAACCCACAAACATATTTGAAAACCTTGATCTTGATTTTATCTTGGCTTCCCTTAAGTCATTCCAAGGCTTAGATCAGCCTGCTTTCAAAAATTTTAGTTCTTCATCTTCGTGATCCTCATATTCACCTTCCTCAACCACAGTATCATTATCAGATCCTAGATCTGGGTCCCCATTAGTGTGGGCCTCCGCCTTACGATTAATCACACCAGTCAATATTACTATTTTTGCATATAGATCCTCCATATACTTATTCATTTGAGCATATATCCCTTGCCCTCTACCTCTTCTATTCATATTCTTTCCACTTAGTGATATCTCACCTGCTCTGGTACCAATTGATGTGAATTCACTGTAGGAGACCAATAATGGACTCCAAGGGTAAAATTATAAGATAAAACATCAAACAAAATACGCTAGTAAAATAAATCTACAAATGCTTCATTTCTTTATCTAAATTCACACCCCCATTACAATAGAGTTTTAATTTCTTATACTCTCCAAAATAAAAACCCTAGTCTACACTATCCCCTTACTACTTTTAGTCACTTTCTATTTTGAGCAACTCACTTGCTATTTTTAGTAACCCTAAAAAAATTAAAAAATTAAAAAAATTTAGATGACATCAAAAATGAAATCATGCACTCGTTATTCAATAATAACCACTATCTCAAGATAGCAAACCCACTCTAGTTCTACACTAGTAGTTATGATAACTTTTCATTTGAAAAAACTGACAATTACATTAAAAGCTTCTTTTGGGTCTCCTAGAGGCATTTTCTTGCATGAAAACACAAAAGATAATTTTTCTTAAGTTATCCATGTCATTCAACATGTTGTAAAAAAATAACAGTGCAAAACGGACACCTAGAGTAAAATTTATGGCCCTGGCAAGGTGCATCACCCCTTGTGCGTTGGGTTAAACTCAAATTCGACGGTGCTTCTAAGGGGAACCTGGGTCTTGCTGTGGTAGGTGGTGTACTTAGAAATGATAAAGGGGATCTGCTAGGTGTCTTTGCCAAAATTATTTCAATCCATACCTTCCATTTTGTGTAATTCATAACACTCCTTCAAGGCCTCTTATTGGTAGAATCCTTGGGTTTTAATAAAGTTATAGTGGACAGGGATCCATTAAATATTGTTAATCTAGTCAAGAAGTCTTACACCCCACATTGGAAGATAGCAAATATCATGGCAGAAGCAGTCATAATTTTTTGTTCAATATCACAGGCTCAAATTCAGCACATTTTTCATGAAGGAAACAAAGTGTTAGACCTGATGACGAATATTGGGTTATAGCAACAATACCTTATGGTTTTGATGATAAAATCTCCTCAGAGTCTTCAAAATTTAAATGTGGATAATCATGGTTAGCTGTGGGTGTTGGTTATGGGAGTTTATGAGGCTAGGAGGGGGATTTCCTATGCTTTTTAGAGCCTCTTTTTTTTTGATGTTTTTCTACTAGTAGGGATTTGGTGTCATTTATAGGTGCCTCATGTACAACGGGTGCCAGTTTACTGGGAGTCTTGTATTCTCAAGGTATCACGCTAATTTTTGGTGGCATATGTGAAGGTTTTCCTTCAGTGTGTGAGGTCTCCATAGAGGGTAGGAAGCTTCTTTGTTGTATCTTGTGATCTCCATTTGGGTATTACAGCCAATTTTTTTTCCACTTTATTTTTATTTTTGCGAGTTTAGTACTGGTTTTATATCTAAATATGTTATTTTTCTTAAAGATTATTTTCTCTGAGAATGATGCATCATCTCTTGCTCTTTATCAGTCTCATATGTATTATATGTAAGATCCTTTAAAACCCTTTCTCTTACCTAATCAAAAAGAAATTATAACCTCTCAAGTTACCATGACCATTTTTTAATTCTTAAATTAAATAATATACAAGGTTATATGTATCATAAGTTTATGACCTGTCAAGTTATCATGACCATTATTTAAAATTTTTACTATTAAAAATATTATAAGTCAAATTACAATGCAAACGTGTATGTGAGAGGATAGATGTGTTTGATTTTACATAACAAAAAAACTAATATAATTAATCATGAAAAGTATGTAAATAGAGTTTAGATTTTCCCTTTCTTTTAATAAAATCCCATCACTATTCTATACTAATAGACCCTTTTTAAATATTTCATTTATAATCATGTGTGACTATAATATGCATGCCATGTATTTTCCTACCGTTTTGTTTACGTTTTCGAAAAAAAATATTTTCATTTAATAAAAAAACCATCTATATTTCATTTAGAACTTTTAAAAAATATTTTAACTATATTTAAAATATATATTTAATTATATATTTTAGATTTAATATAAATATATTTTAATTATATTTATGTTTGATTTGGTTAGTGTGAGAAATTCTTATAACAGACATATAGAATTAAGCAGTCTCCTCCAACCATGGCCTTTTGTAAAGCCTATAACTATATTTTTTAGTTATTATATTTTTTAGATATTATATAAATATATTTTAATTATATTTATGTTTGATTTGGTTAGTGTAAGAAATCCTTACAACCGATATATAGAATTAAGCAGTCTCCTCCAACCATAACCCTTCGTAAAGCCTAGAACTATGTTTATCAATAAGGAATTTAACACAAAACCACCACACACCCACCCTATCACACACTTGCCCACTCCACATATTTTAATTATATAATATTATATGGATCTCCACATTTTTAAATATAGATTCGATGAACTTTTCTAGGGTTTTGCGAATGGCAATGCTAGGGTTTTGAGTATCAATATGGTCTTCAACCCCAACGGACCAATGCACAACATTGGTACTGCAAAAGGCAATGCATGTGTTAATGGCTTCTCTCAATAAATTATGCATGTTTGTGTTGAGAATGGTCCAAAGAGAACCTTCATTCTCCTAATGTAATTCTTCCATTACTTAAATTCGATTGTGCATGTCATTGTTCAGAGATGTTGTCTTTGAAAAGATACACAATGACGAAGTAATAAGCCTACTTGGTGCCTAGAGTTATAGTTTTACAATTTAATATTTTTTACTGTAATTTATTTTATTATGCTTAATTATGTTGATTTTCACCCTTTTAAGAGTTGGTTCTGATTTTGATTTTATGGGTAGCCTTACGCCCCGAGCTGGATCTTTCCAGCTCCTTTTTATTATAATCCCTTTTATTTTTATTAAATATAATTGTTGGATCCAATAATATATATATATATAACTATAAAAAAGTTTTTGAAGGTTATAAATTATATAAAGATGGATTTTATTTTTTAGAAAAGGGTTATACTTAAGTTATCTTTGATAAACCACAACTTTCTTTGATAAATATTGTTAATTTATAAAAATATTTAATTCTCATTTTGATTGAGATGCTATAATTAGATACCTACATCTTTTTTTCACAAAAATTT
Source organism: Wollemia nobilis (assembly GCA_028583015.1). Taxonomy (NCBI): domain Eukaryota; kingdom Viridiplantae; phylum Streptophyta; class Pinopsida; order Araucariales; family Araucariaceae; genus Wollemia; species Wollemia nobilis. Next base: position 1,411,574 of record JAQPPZ010014470.1, read on the forward strand.
TGAATTTTTTATATTCATTTTTTTGGATCTTCTTCAATTTTTTTAAATACAAATAATCAACATTATTTTTTTGTGAGAATTTTTTATCTTGTTCATCCATTCATCAAGCAATATCTTTAATAATGATGAATTTTATGATGTCAAGGTACTATTGTGGCATTTTAATATTCATAACGGCTTTGTTGACTCCATGGTTTTGTTGCTCTACTTTGATATTTCGAATAGTTGGTCCTATTGTTCTCTAATATTGTTACCCCACTTTGAAATCTAAAAATATTATGTTTTTTACCAAACACTACCATACATTATGAATTTTGGACAATATATAGATCTAAAATATTGATTCCTTAATCCATACCTCCAAAATTATTACCACTCAGGGTGGTGTGTTTGTGTCGATATGTTGCAATATTAACCTAACATTTTGTTATCTTTGATTCTTCAACAATTTATTTTTATTTTATTTTAAATTATTCTTCACAATCTTCTCTCTTATACCTTTCTTTTGGTGCATCCTTGTGCACTTTTAACAAGGCTTCTTTGAAATTTTTTGTTGTTTCTTATATAAAATTTATTGTTGTTGTTATTGTAAATTCAACTTTTGAGTTTTTTAATGGTTCTTCAACTTGTTCCATTGCCATAATTGCTTTTTATTTATCCTTGAATTCTTGCTTCTTAATATTTTTATTTTAAATGTGACCATGAACTTGCATGTTGTCATATATATATTTTCTTCTATATATATCCTCTTTATTCATTTCGTTCACTTCTTCTCTTAGGCATTTTTATTTGTTCGTATCATTTGATGGTGACCTTCAAACTGTCTTTTAATAAGGGTTCCACTGACTTAAGAATGCATGCTCTATTTCATCCCATGTCCAAGTTCCTTCCTTAGAATATCTTTCCTTAGTAATAATATCCCACTAATCATGAACATCCTCTTTAAAAAGATAAAAAATCTTTGCAATCCCAAAAAAATCTCACTAATATATATAGATCTAAAATTCATCCACCATTTGGGAGCAATAGTACCATCATTTCTAGTGAAATTTTATAATTCTTCCAATAATAATAATAATAACAACAATAACAATAACAATAACAATAATATTGGTGAAATGGTGTGTGAATAACGGTCATAATATGGTCATTTTATTTTTCTTGGGTATGATAAACAGAGGGACATTTTTTGCAGAACTGCCCAAACTGTCAAACTTGTTTCGGACATACTCAGATTGAGTTGAAATTTTGAGGGTAGATTCCTGAAAATCCTAGAACGTCTCCACCAATTTTTAGATCATTTGTAGCAACACAGATCTTAGTGTATCCCTATGTGTGAACGAGATTTTTAGCAAATAGTTGTGTGAGGGTTTCATCTAGGTTGAGTGCAAGCAGCTCCAGAGGTTAGTTTTTAGGGCCTTCGATCCCTAACGACCAATATTTTTGTGTTTTATGCTCAATATTTTATCAAGATATGTTGCAAGGGATCCAAGATGGGTTAGAAATCTATCTTTCAATAGATCACGTTGTGAACTTGAGTGACAACAACTTCCAATTTGCTACACAAAAAAAAATTGAAAACCACACCTTTCCAAGACATCTAGGGCAATGATTAAAGAGATCACAAAACAAGTTTCAAGAAGTTGATCAAAAAATGGCTCAGATCTCAAGTGAATTTGGTGTTAAGGTGCACCCACAAAATAATTCTACTATGAAAACCCTTTTCAAGGGTAAGAATTTCAAAGACACAGCCCTAAAAATAAATTTTAGGGATGCCCTCTGTGGTGGACAGCCTTATCCCAATGATAATATTATTCTTAGGGCTTCTTATAAACCTCTAAGAATACCTAAGGTTGATTCCAAGAAAATGGATTCATGATGTCTTAAAGCAGCTGATGGAACTCCTATTGTTAAGCTTGATATGGGTAACATTCAGACTGGCATTGAATATCTAGAAAAAAGGGGACTAATTTATCGGTTCATGGGTTTTCTTTTGGGCCTACTTGCTTTCAAATTTTGGGCTGCAAAAATTTGGAAAACTAAAGATAAGTTACAAATCTCTATTTATCCAAATGGTTATTTTCCTATTTTATTGCAAATAATGAATATACAGAGAAAATTTTTAAAGGGGATCCCTTGTTTTTTAGAAGGGCAAGGCTTTTCATGAAGTCCTAGCATACTAAATTTAAATTCGAAGAAGAGATGCCATCTATAGCTCTCGTGTGGGTTAGACTCTCTGGCCTTCCTATTGAATTTTGGAATCCTACAATTTTTTCTTCAATTGGAAACTCTTTAGAAACTTTTATGATGATTTTTGATTGTACTCAAAATTTTCAACATCTTATTTATGCTCGAATTTGTGTTTTAATGGATTTTAGCAAACCCTACCTAAAAATATCACATTACAATTTGGAGAAGACACTTGGGAGCAAGTAGTGGACTATGAGAACTTTCCTTTTTATTATGGAATTTTCCATGAATATGGTCATTTGGCTAGTGCTTGCCCAAATAAAATTCTTGATCAAAATAAAGAATATCTCAACAGGTTTCCAAATGCCTAAGAAGAACACTTAGAAAATACTAGTTATGAGAGATCAATCAAAGTCATTTGCTAATATGTTTGAAATCCTTTCCACAAATGATGTCCCAAGTGAAAAAGAGGAAATAATGGAAACATAAATCTTAGAAACACAATTTAAATATTAAGGGAAGAACTTAGAGACAAACCAAAAAATCAAAGGTTTTCAACATAAAAAAAAAAGAGAGAAAATTTACACAAGAAAAAACAATATTTTAAATGTCAAAACATAAAATAATACAGGTCCCAATATAGACTATGTTGAACCCTCTAGTAAAATTTTGGTTGTGTATAAGCATTCTTCAAGTTTAGAAGTCATCTCAGATTCAATTGGAGTAACTCAAGAATAAGGGAAGCTCTTATTTCCATAATTTCTTTGGATGGCCCCAATTCTGAAGGTACCTACTTTCTTCTTATTTTTTTGCTTCTCTTTGGTTCGATCAGGTTATTTTAGTTCCCTAGCTCAAACTATTCTTTATTTTGTTTCCTATGTTGATTCTTGCCTTAAAATTATTCTGGTCTAGAAAGGTCATTGTTATGTTCAATTTTATTTTATTTTTTTTATTTTTTTGTTTAGTTTTTTAAGTTGGCGTGTTCTTTTGTTTTGTTTTGTTTTTATGTTCTTTGTGTTGTATTTTTTTGTTCTTGTGTTTTTGTTGTTTTGTGTTTTTTGTTAATGTTCTTGTGTTTTTGTTGTTTTAAGTTTTTTATTAATGTTCTTGTGTTTCCGTTTGTTTGTGTTAATTTGTGTTTTTATGTGTTAGTGGTTTCTATGTTTTTTATTTTTGTTTATTATCTGTTGTTGGTTGTTTTTTATTTTATTTTTATTTTTTAGGTTTTGGTTGTTTTTTTTTTCATGTTTTTTTTGTTGTCTTTGTAGTGTTCTGTTGTTTTTGTCATGTTTGTGTTTTATGTTGTTCTTGTGTTTTTCTATGTGGTTCGTGTTGTGGTTTTTTTTTTATCTTATTGTGTGTGTGTGTTTGGTTGTGCTTTTATTTTTGACACACTCAAGGAGCATGTTTTTTATTTTATTTTATTATTTTTATTGTTATTTTTTTAATTGTTTTTGTGTGTTTGTTTTCTCTTTGAGTATATCAAAGGTGGTAGGCCAGATTCAAGTCCTGAGCGATTTTGGTGGAATGGATACCCGTGCCTCCTTGGGTCTTACCCAAAAGTGGCATCCCTTCTAGAATGTTTTCCACAAATTATAAAAAAATATGGTCATTTAGGTTAAGAATTGATTGATCAATAGATACCCCTGCCTCCTTAGATCTTACCCAAAAGTGACATCCCTTCTAAAATGTTTTCCACAAATAAAAAATAGAACTACATATCATAGTCATCATATTTGCATATTAAAACCACAAATAGAACTACATATCATAATCATATTTTAAGTTTTGTAATATTTTGTTGTGTTTGTTATAGGAGGATATTGCAACAAGGTTTGGCTCTTCTTGAGGAGGTCCAAAGTTAAAACTACAACGTGTGTGTGATTTTGTTTTAATCCTCTAAAATACTTTTGGCTCTCATCCTTACAAGGGATCATGACTAAAATAGGAATGCTCGACCCTAAGTATTGTTCAAAATGGTTTCTCACACTGACCAAATAATTTATTTATAATAATAATAATAATAATAATAATAATAATTATTATTATTATTATTTGATAATATGGAGTAAGGGGTTTTGAAATTTGCCTCAAACCTTTTACAAAGGGATATAAACCAACTAGCTAGATACAAGGAATATAGAGATCAACATAGTAAACAAAAAATAATCCTTAAAACAAACAAACAAAAAAGCTACATAATAACCAAGCAGGACAAACCCAAACTAGAACCATCAACACATTAGAGATTTCACTATCAACATCTAGAACCCAAAAAAATATATCATGTTTATATAGGAGACTATACCTATCAAAAAACATAGTCAAGAAAAAATCCCTAGAAATGATGTCCAACAACAATAGCTATTGTGGCATGAATTCTTCTATAATTCAAATTTGAAATCTGACCATGGTTTAGGTACAAACTCTTACATTTAAAAAAAATTCCCAAGGGATCCCTACTACTACAGATCAGGGCTATTTTAAAACACAAATTATATCCTCAAGATTTCATTGTCTATTTTATTTAATTTTTTATTCCTCTCTTCAACATCATAGTGGTTGCACTCAAATGATCTATGACCTTCCTCACTGTATCTGAATTAGGTATATGGCTTCCATGATCCATTACCAGTTTGACCTACCCCATTACCTCGACATCTTTTATTCTCTCTTCCTCTTTGGTAGGTACCATGACCTTGCTTTGTCTCTTCTTATTTCTTTGTATTTGAGCATTCTCCCTCTGATGAGCTAGATCCCCCATACCCTAAATTTGTAGAAGATACCAATCCCTTATTACCTCTTTCGTAATTACTCCTCTTATACTTTTCTTCGATCCTCAAGGCCATCTAATACGTATATTCTATAGTAAGGGTATGATGCTTACTCAACTCATCTTGAATATCATAACTTAGGCCATTTAAATACCTCATAGTCATTTGCTCTTCGGTCTCGTTATGCTACACAAATAGATAGCTTGTATAACTAATTGGTGTAGTCCTTTATGCTTTGGTCCTTCTGTTAGAGGTTCCAAAATCTACACAATAAAGTTTAGGAATAGTCTACAGGCACAAAAGTTTCTTGCAACATCTTCTACATCTTATTCCAAGCCTTGATATTTTCTTTTCCTTTCCTCTATCGTTCCATCCGTAGATGATCCCACAAAATTAGAGCATACCCTTTAAACTTTATGCATGTGAGTTTCACCCTTTTTCCTCAACCATATTACTCCATTTAAAATACTTCTCCATACTATTTACCCAATCTATTAGATCCTCTGGTTTTAACCCACCAACATATTTGAAAACCTCGATCTTGATTTTATCTTGGCTTCCCTTAAGTCCTTCCAAGGCTTAGATCAGCCTGCTTTCAAAAATTTTAGTTCTTCATCTTCGTGATCCTCATATTCACCTTCCTCAACCACAGTCTCATTATCAGATCCTAGATCTGGGTCCCCATTAGTGTGGGCCTCTACCTTACGGGTAATCACACCAGTCAATCTTACTATTTTTACATACAGATCCTCCATATACTTATTCATTTGAGCATATATCCCTTGCCCTCTACCTCTTCTATTCATATTCTTTCCACTTAGTGATATCTCACCTGCTATGGTACCAATTGACGTGAATTCACTATAGGAGACCAATAATGGACTCCAAGGGTAAAATTATAATACAAAACATCAAACAAAATATGCTAGTAAAATAAATCTACAAATGCTTCATTTCATTATCTAAATTCACACCCCCCTTACAATAGAGTTTTAATTTCTTATACTCTCCAAAATAAAGACCCTAGTCTACACTATCCCCTTACTACTTTTAGTCAATTTCTATTTTGAGCAACTCACTTGCTATTTTTAGTAACCCTAAAAAAAATTAAAAAATTAAAAAATTTTAGATGACATCAAAAATGAAATCATGCACTCGTTATTCAATAAAAACCACTATCTCAAGATAGCAAACCCACTCTAGTTCTACACTAGTAGTTATGATAACTTTTCATTTGAAAAAACTGACAATTACATTAAAAGCTACTTTTGGGTCTCCTAGAGGCATTTTCTTGCATGAAAACACAAAAGATAATTTTTCTTAAGTTATCCATGTCATTCAACATGTTTTAAAAAAATAACAGTGCAAAACGACCACCTAGAGTAAAATTTATGGCCCTGGCAAGGTGCATCACCCCTTGTGCATTGGGTTAAACTCAAATTCGACGGTGCTTCTAAGGGGAACCTGGGTCTTGCTGTGGTAGGTGGTGTACTTAGAAATGATAAAGGGGATCTGCTGGGTGTCTTTGCCAAAATTATTTCAATCCATACCTTCCATTTTGTGTAATTCATAACACTCCTTCAAGACCTCTTACTGGTAGAATCCTTGGGTTTTAATAAAGTTATAGTGGACAGGGATCCATTAAATATTGTTAATCTAGTCAAGAAGTCTTACACCCCACATTAGAAGATAGCAAATATCATGGCAGAAGCAGTCATAATTTTTTGTTCAATATCACAGGCTCAAATTCAGCACATTTTTCATGAAGGAAACAAAGTGTTAGACCTGATGACGAATATTGGGTTATAGCAACAATACCTTATGGTTTTGATGATAAAATCTCCTCAGAGTCTTCAAAATTTAAATGTGGATAATCATGGTTAGCTGTGGGTGTTGGTTATGGGAGTTTAGGAGGCTAGGAGGGGGATTTCCTATGCTTTTTAGAGCCTCTTGTTTTTTGATGTTTTTCTACTAGTAGGGATTTGGTGTCATTTATAGGTGCCTCATGTACAACGGGTGCCAGTTTACTGGGAGTCTTGTATTCTCAAGGTATCACGCTAATTTTTGGTGGCATATGTGAAGGTTTTCCTTTAGTGTGTGAGGTCTCCCTAGAGGGTAGGAAGCTTCTTTGTTGTATCTTGTGATCTCCCTTTGGGTATTACAGCCAATTTTTTTCCCACTTTATTTTTATTTTTGCGAGTTTAGTATTGGTTTTATATCTAAATATGTTATTTTTCTTAAAGATTATTTTCTCTGAGAATGATGCATCATCTCTTGCTGTTTCTCAGTCTCATATGTATTATATGTAAGATCCTTTAAAACCCTTTCTCTTACCTAATCAAAAAGAAATTATAACCTCTCAAGTTACCATGAACATTTTTTAATTCTTAAATTAAATAATATACAAGGTTATATGTATCATAAGTTTATGACCTGTCAAGTTATCATGACCATTATTTAAAATTTTTACTATTAAAAATATTATAAGTCAAATTACAATGCAAACGTGTATGTGAGAGGATAGATGTGTTTGATTTTACATAACAAAAAAACTAATATAATTAATCATGAAAAGTATGTAAATAGAGTTTAGATTTTCCCTTTCTTTTAATAAAATCCCATCACTATTCTATACTAATAGACCCTTTTTAAATATTTCATTTATAATCATGTGTGACTATAATATGCATGCCATGTATTTTCCTACCGTTTTGTTTACGTTTTCGAAAAAAAATATTTTCATTTAATAAAAAAACCATCTATATTTCATTTAGAACTTTTAAAAAATATTTTAACTATATTCAAAATATATATTTAATTATATATTTTAGATTTAATATAAATATATTTTAATTATATTTATGCTTGATTTGGTTAGTGTGAGAAATTCTTATAACAAACATATAGAATTAAGCAGTCTCCTCCAACCATGGCCTTTTGTAAAGCCTATAACTATATTTTTTAGTTATTATATTTTTTAGATATTATATAAATATATTTTAATTATATTTATGTTTGATTTGGTTAGTGTAAGAAATCCTTATAACCGATATATAGAATTAAGCAGTCTCCTCCAACCATGACTCTTGGTAAAGCCTATAACTATGTTTATCAATAAGGAATTTAACACAAAACCACCACACACCCACCCTATCACACACTTGCCCACTCCACATATTTTAATTATATAATATTATATGGATCTCCACATTTTTAAATATAGATTCGATGAACTTTTCTAGGGTTTTGCGAATGGTAATGCTAGGGTTTTGAGTATCAATATGGTCTTCAACCCCAACGGACCAATGCACAACATTGGTACTGCAAAAGGCAATGCATGTGTTAATGGCTTCTCTCAATCAATTATGCATGTTTGTGTTGAGAATGGTCCAAAGAGAACCTTCATTCTCCTAATGTAATTCTTCCATTACTTAAATTCGATTGTGCATGTCATTGTTCAGAGATGTTGGCTTTGAAAAGATACACGATGACGAAGTAATAAGCCTACTTGATGCCTAGAGTTATAGTTTTACAATTTAATATTTTTTACTGTAATTTATTTTTTTATGCTTAATTATGTTGATTTTCACCCTTTTAAGAGTTGGTTCTGATTTTGATTTTATGGGTAGCCTTACGCCCGAAGTGGATCTTTCCGACTCCTTTTTATTATAATTTCTTTTATTTTTATTAAATATAATTGTTGGATCCAATAATATATATATATATATATATATATATATATATATATATATATATATATATATATATATATATATATATATATATATATATATAACTATAAAAAAGTTTTTGAAGGTTATAAATTATATAAAGATGGATTTTATTTTTTAGAAAAGGGTTATACTTAAGTTATCTTTGATAAACCACAACTTTCTTTGATAAATATTGTTAATTTATAAAAATATTTAATTCTCATTTTTATTGAGATGCTATAATTAGATACCTACATCTTTTTTTCACAAAAAAATTGAATTTTTTATATTCATTTTTTTGGATCTTATTCAATTTTTTTAAATACAAATAATCAACATTATTTTTTTGTGAGAATTTTTTATCTTGTTCATCCATTCATCAAGCAATATCTTTAATAATGATGAATTTTATGATGTCAAGGTACTATTGTGGCATTTTAATATTCATAACGGCTTTGTTGACTCATGGTTTTGTTGCTCTACTTTGATATTTCGAATAGTTGGTCCTATTGTTCTCTAATATTGTTACCCCACTTTGAAATCTAAAAATATTATGTTTTTTACCAAACACTACCATACATTATGCATTTTTGACAATATATAGATCTAAAATATTGATTCCTTAATCCATACCTCGAAAATTATTACCACTCAGGGTGGTGTGTTTGTGTCGATATGTTGCAATATTAACCTAACATTTTGTTATCTTTGATTCTTCAACAATTTATTTTTATTTTATTTTAAATTCTTCTTCACAATCTTCTCTCTTATACCTTTCTTTTGGTGCATCCTTGTGCACTTTTAACAAGGCTTCTTTGAAATTTTTTGTTGTTTCTTATATAAAATTTATTGTTTTTGTTATTGTAAATTCAACTTTTGAGTTTTTTAATGGTTCTTCAACTTGTTCCATTGCCATAATTGCTTTTTATTTCTCCTTGAATTCTTGCTTCTTAATATTTTTATTTTAAATGTGACCATGAACTTGCATGTTGTCATATATATTTTTTCTTCTATATATATCCTCTTTATTCATTTCGTTCACTTCTTCTCTTAGGCATTTTTATTTGTTCGTATCATTTGATGGTGACCTTCAAACTATCTTTTAATAAGGGTTCCACTGACTTAAGAATGCATACTCTATTTCATCCCATGTCCAAGTTCCTTCCTTAGTATATATTTCCTTAGTAATAATATCCCACTAATCATGAACATCCTCTTTAAAAAGATAAAAAATCTTTGCAATCCCAAAAAAATCTCACTAATATATATAGATCTAAAATTCATCCACCATTTGGGAGCAATAGTACCATCATTTCTAGTGAAATTTTATAATTCTTCCAATAATAATAATAATAACAACAATAACAATAACAATAACAATAATATTGGTGAAATGGTGTGTGAATAACGGTCATAATATGGTCATTTTATTTTTCTTGGGTATGATAAACAGAGGGACATTTTTTGCAGAACTGCCCAAACTATCAAACTTGTTTCGGACATACTCAGATTGAGTTGAAATTGTGAGGGTAGATTCCTGAAAACCCTAGAATGTCTCCACCAATTTTTAGATCATTTGGAGCAACACAGATCTTAGTGTATCCCTATGTGTGAACGAGATTTTTAGCAAACAGTTGTGTGAGGGTTTCATCTAGGTTGAGTGCAAGCAACTCTAGTGGTTGGTTTTTAGGGCCTTCGATCCCTAACGACCAATATTTTTGTGTTTTATGCTCAATATTTTATCAAGATATGTTGCAAGGGATCCAAGATGGGTTATAAATCTATCTTTCAATAGATCACGTTGTGAACTTGATTGACAACGACTTCCAATTTTCTACACAAAACAAAATTGAAAACCACACCTCCAAGACATCTAGGGCAATGATTAAAGAGATCACAAAACAAGTTTCAAGAAGTTGATCAAAAAATGGCTCAGATCTCAAGTGAATTTGGTGTTAAGGTGCACTCACAAAATAATTCTACTATGAAAACCCTTTTCAAGGGTAAGAATTTCAAAGACACAGCCCTAAAAATAAATTTTAGGGATGCCCTCCGTGGTGGACAGCCTTATCCCAATGATAATATTAATCTTAGGGCTTCTTATAAACCTCTAAGAATACCTAATGTTGATTCCAAGAAAATGGATTCATGATGTCTTAAATCAGCTGATGGAACTCCTATTGTTAAGCTTGATATGGGTAACATTCAGACTGGCATTGAATATCTAGAAAAAAGTGGACTAATTTATCGGTTCATGGGTTTTCTTTTGGGCCTACTTGCTTTCAAAGTTTGGGCTGCAAAAATTTGGAAAACTAAAGATGAGTTACAAATATCTATTTATCCAAATGGTTATTTTCCTATTTTATTTGCAAATAATGAATATAGAGAGAAAATTTTTAAAGGGGATCCCTGGTTTTTTAGAAGGGCAAGGCTTTTCATGAAGTCCTAGCATACTAAATTTAAATTCGAAGATGAGATGCCATCTATAGCTCTCTTGTGGGTTAGACTCTCTGGACTTCCTATTGAATTTTGGAATCCTACAATTTTTTCTTCAATTGGAAACTCTTTAGAAACTTTTATGATGATTGTTGATTGTACTCAAAATTTTCAACATCTTATTTATGCTCGAATTTGTGTTTTAATGGATTTTAGCAAACCCTACCTAAAAATATCACATTACAATTTGGAGAAGACACTTGGGAGCAAGTAGTGGACTATGAGAACTTTCCTTTTTATTATGGAATTTTCCATGAATATGGTCATTTGGCTAGTGCTTGCCCAAATAAAATTCTTGATCAAAATAAAGAATATATAAACTCAATAGGTTTCCAAATGCCTAAGAAGAACACTTAGAAAATACCAGTTATGAGAGATCAATCAAAGTCATTTGCTAATATGTTTGAAATCCTTTCCACAAATGATGTCCCAAGTGAAAAAGAGGAAATAATGGAAACATAAATCTTAGAAACACAATTTAAATATTAAGGGAAGAACTTAGAGACAAACCAAAAAATCAAAGGTTTTCAACATAAAAAAAAAAGAGAGAAAATTTACACAAGAAAAAACAATATTTTAAATATCAAAACATAAAATAATACAGGTCCCAATATAGACTATGTTGAACCCTCTAGTAAAATTTTGGTTGTGTATAAGCATTCTTCAAGTTTAGAAGTCATCTCAGATTCAATTGGAGTAACTCAAGAATAAGGGAAGCTCTTATTTCCATAATTTCTTTGGATGGCCCCAATTCTGAAGGTACCTACTTTCTTCTTATTTTTTTGCTTCTCTTTGGTTCGATCAGGTTATTTTAGTTCCCTAGCTCAAACTATTCTTTATTTTGTTTCCTATGTTGATTCTTGCCTTAAAATTATTCTGGTCTAGAAAGGTCATTGTTATGTTCAATTTTTTTTTTTTTTTCTTTTTTTGTTTAGTTTTTTAAGTTGGTGTGTTCTTTTGTTTTGTTTTGTTTTTATGTTCTTTGTGTTGTTTTTTGTTGTTCTTGTGTTTTTGTTGTTTTGTGTTTTTTTTTAATGTTCTTGTGTTTTTGTTGTTTTAAGTTTTTTGTTAATGTTCTTGTGTTTCCGTTTGTTTGTGTTAATTTGTGTTTTTATGTGTCAGTGGTTTCTATGTTTTTTATTTTTGTTTATTATCTGTTGTTGGTTGTTTTTTATTTTATTTTTTACGTTTTGGTTGTGTTTTTTTTTCATGTTTTTTTTGTTATGTCTTTGTAGTGTTCTGTTGTTTTTGTCATGTTTGTGTTTTATGTTGTTCTTGTGTTTTTCTATGTGGTTCGTGTTGTGGTTTATTTTTTATCTTATTGTGTGTGTGTGTTTGGTTGTGCTTTTATTTTTGACACACTCAAGGAGCATGTTTTTTATTTTATTTTATTATTTTTATTGTTATTTTTTTTAAATGTTTTTGTGTGTTTGTTTGCTCTTTGAGTATATCAAAGGCGGTAGGCCAGATTCAAGTCCTGAGCGATTTTGGTGGAATGGATACCCGTGCCTCCTTGGGTCTTACCCAAAAGTGGCATCCCTTCTAGAATGTTTTCCACAAATTATAAAAAAATATGGTCATTTAGGTTAAGAATTGATTGATCAATAGATACCCCTGCCTCCTTAGATCTTACCCAAAAGTGACATCCCTTCTAAAATGTTTTCCACAAATAAAAAATATATAGTCATTTAGGTTAAGAATTGATCATCCCCTATGCCGCAATCATCACTCACGTATAATACCTTGGGGAAGACGGGCAAGAGGTAGAACAAACTCTTGGCACCTAAGGAGAACAAACTCGGGCATTGCGTTGTTGCATTCTATCCACAACAAAGTTCGACAATGGAGAACCCCCCAACGTGGAGAGGCTCACACAATTTCCTGCAGAGTAGCAGCATCGGGGTGTAGACACGGTGGATTTGGAAGAGGAAAGGCAACGTCGCAACCAGTGCTTCAGAAACCGAAACTGGAACGACTTCGTGGCCCACTGCACGAAATTTCCTGCAGAGCAGCAGCAGCATCGGGGTGTGGACACGGTTGATTTGGAGGAGGAAAGGCGGCGTCGCGACCGGTGCTACGAAAACGAAAATTGGAACGGCGCCGCCGAACACTACACGAAATACAGACGCGGCTACACACGAACAAGTATGAGCGTGCCCTGGAGGATTCGAACAAGGGGCTGGAAATGGACCCCGGCCATATCAAAACCCTCTACTGTAAAGGGAGGGCGCTGTACTGTAAAGCGAGGGCGCTGTATGGCATCAGAAATTATGCCCACGCCTACGAACTCATGAAGAAAGTATGCGAGTGTTACCCCCCCTGGAATGTCAAAATCGAAATCGACCTGCGCATGGCGAAGAAGGCGAAGACGCTTCAAGCGCAGTGGCGGCAGGGGAGCTACGACATTTCGAGTTTCTTGCTTGGAGGGCCACCGCCCGAGGAAGTCTTAGATTTCGTCGTTGACGTGGAGATCAAGATGACGAAGGACGGACGGGGCCGGGGTTTGTGCGCAACCAGAAATTTCAACACCGGCGACCTCCTGCTTGTGAGCAACGCTGTCGCCGTCGCCCGCCACGACGGCGGCGTTGCTGTTTTAAACAATATTAATACGGCTTCGCAGGAGGATCTTGTGACGGCCGTTGCCGATGCCGCAAGGAAATCTCAGAAACTGTTCCGACAGCTTTATGCTCTGGAAAATCATTCCCGGGAGGTAATTGCGCAAGTGCCGGCCATGGAATTGTTTGAAATCGGCGGCCGTGAGGAAACCCTGCTACAGGTGGACGTAAACCGCATCCGATTGAGAGAGACGAAGAAATCACGATTTGCTACTTTGACACCCTGGTTCCGTTGCGGCAGCGCGAAGCCATGTGCGAGAACTGGGGTTTCAAGAGCAAATGCAAGCGGCATACTGTGGAGCAATCTCTGGACCGCGACCTGAAGCCTCTATCTGCACAATTTGAAGAGTTGCACCACAAGGCTTTGGAGGAAACCAATGCGGCGAGGTCTGCCAGATATATTTTCCCAACAAACATCCCTGAATCCGCAGAATTTGCACAAATGTACACGAAGTTGGAGAAAGCTCTAGCCAAATACGATGGGCTTTATGACCATGAAAAGAAGTGGGTCCGGACATCTTTCGTGCCTGCATATTTTGCCGGAACCCAGTCTAACGAGTTCTTTCCGAAAACTCTGAAAGAGGCCATTCCGCGCGGGAATGACATGGTGCAAGTCATTCAAAATACCGTGGCCGGCGATGTGAGAACCCTGGTTATGGTGGGGCCCTCACTGGGAAGAGTCCAATCGTTGGTGGGGAGAAGGGGACATTACAAGGAATGCAGGAGTGCAAGCAAGAGATTCATGTATCCAAGTCTTTAGGTTAGGTATTTAGTCTGCTGTCGACCTGGACGATATTTAGGCATTCTCAGAATTTTGAAGATTGAGTAGGTTTACATGGCGTTTCTGATGTTAAACATTTTGAAAAACAATGTCTCATTGCAAACTTCTTTAAGGAACGATGGTAAACATCCTGAAGCACTGCTCTGGCATTATTTTTGTTTTCTCTGACAATTTGAAGCGTGTCTTATATACCCATTTTGAATATATCTTTAACTTGATCAGCCTTCTATACATATTTTTTTTAAGATGTCATTTATTTTATTTTATGGAAAACATTTATTTCTTCGACATTTTTTCCCTTTTTAAGGTTTAAATTAGTCCACAACTTTTTCAAAATTGTGCCGTCTCAGTAGAGATGGTCAAAAGCCTTCACTGAATAAATCTATTCCTCTTTGAGAAAAGAGGTTAGGAGTCTTGTTTATAATCTTGAGCTAAATTGTTATTAAGATTTATGTTACATTGTATGTATTTTTTAATTTAATTTTTTTGCAAATTGTTTTGAAAATTTTAAAAGTTAATAGAAATATAATATTTTTTTTCTAATTTTTAAAAAGTATCACTACAAAAATAAGAGGAACATTAAGAAGCTTTGTTGTTGTATGCTCAACCTTAATGGTTAAGTGTAATGATGTTCTACTTAGAATGTTTGTGGAAACATTGACTAAGGTTCGAGCTTCCTAGTTTCAAGGATTAGATAATGGCTATATCATACAATGTTGACTTTAATATTTTGGCTCAATTTTCTTCTTTACATGATTACAAAGATCTACTCTATCAGCTTTTAGTGATTAAAAAGGACCATGGAGAGCTAATGGAGTATATAGATATATTTTCTTAATTATGAAATTAGATTCTTGATAAAGTATAACCTCATTTATTTTTGATGAATGCTCCTTCTCAACCATCTTCATCCTAAAAATTCTTTCATTTTGAAGCAATACGAGGCGGAAAACATGAATGATAAAAAATTTCAAGCCATTATAAGTAAAGATAGCACATATTAGCCTAGTAGGTGGAAGAAGAATTAGAAAGAAAAAAAGAAAGAAAATGTAGAGTTGTTGAATTCTCTATTGTGGAGCTATTACACAGTATTAACAATGAGGTTACAAACGTAAGAACACAATAATATACAAGGTATTCATTTCAATCAAGGAAAATAAAGTAGTTTAGGCCTATCCTCTAGGTCTCTAAGGAAATATCGCTTGATTTCCACCTTCTATTTCAATGGATAGGTGGAATTTGAACAACAATATGAATTGCATTAAATTGATGATTATGATTAGTCAAAATGCATTATTTATTAGTGGGTTATAGACGTAGAATTGTTGGTAGTTGATTAGTTAGAAAAGGAGGCTTTGGAGCAATCATATTTAAGAAATCAATATAAGTTATCTAAATTATTAATTTGTATAACATTTTCTATGCCCAAGATAATCAATTATCAAGATAACGAAGAAGACCTAAAATTATCCCAAATAGAAAATATGGCTATAAAAAATCAAGTAGAATCAAATAGGTGAGACTAAAACATCTAAATTGACAAAGGTAACAATCTCTTAAGATGATTCTAATGTAGATAAAAATATTTAATTCTTAAATATCTAACCATTCATGTTTTGGATAAATGAAAGAAGGGAATTTGGGACTCAATTTTGAATGAAACAAAATTTTATTGTATGGCTACAACTCATGAAGACTATATTGTAGAATCTCTCTCTCTCTCTATCTATATATCTATATATATATATATATATATATATATATATATATATATATATATATAGAGAGAGAGAGAGAGAGAGAGATTTTAGATCAATTAGAATTTTCCTACTTCTTTCTCTTGGAAGAATGTTTGGTCATTGGAGGCCCTTCCTAATGCATCAACATTCCTTTAATTTATATTCCAAAGTTAAATTATTATAGACAAGTATTCAAAGAAGAGTACATCATGGAACTTATAGGTATTTCATATTTTAAAAATATTTAGAAACATCAAATAATTTACTTCTTTATTGTTTCTTTGGCTATACCATTAACATTATTTTTTAATTTAATTTATGGAAATTTGTCTTGAATTATTTAAAAAGTGATACAAATATAATGCTTTGTGCTACCTCCTATGATTATAAACTTTAGGAAGGGGATTACTGTTCCAACATGAATATTTAAGATATATTTAATTTTTGGTAATTTTTTTTACAAATTTAAAAAATTAATACAAATATAACGTCCTCTAGTACATCCTATTATCCTAAACTATAGTGGGAAGCGGATTAATATTCAGGTTGAAGATATATTTAGTGGATTTAAGCTCTCCATATTTAAGATATTTCTTTCAATATTTTTCATTATTTCTTCATTTTTCATCTTCTCATAATATTATTATGATTAGTCAATAATATTAATAGCATCAATATCAAAAATAGTCAGTCCTTAGTGGATTACTTTCCAATATTATTTTTAGACATGGAAAAATTAAATTAGTCCTTTGTTACATAATATTTCTTTCCAAATTCTTAAAAAGTATCACTAAAAAATAAGAGGAACATTAAAATAATTTATTGTTGTATGCTCAACCTTGATGGTTAAGTGTAATGATATTTTACTTAGAATGTTTGGGAAAAAATTGACCAAGGATGGAACTTTCTAGTTTCAAGGATTAGATAATGGCTATATTAGAACATTGATACAATGTTGACTCTAATATTTTGGCTCAATTTTCTTCTTTACATGATTATAAATATCTCTTCTATCACATTTAAGTGATTAAGAAGGACTATGGAAAGCTAATGAAGGAGTATAGAGATATATTTTATAAATTATGGAAATAGATTCCTGATAAAGTTAAGCCCCATAAAAT
The DNA here is from genome assembly GCA_028583015.1 of Wollemia nobilis. NCBI lineage: Eukaryota > Viridiplantae > Streptophyta > Pinopsida > Araucariales > Araucariaceae > Wollemia > Wollemia nobilis. The sequence goes on from JAQPPZ010014470.1 coordinate 1,429,003, forward strand.
GTTTATGAATTCTCCTTCTCAAGTATCTTCACCCTAAAATTTCTTTTATTTTGAAGCAAGATGAGGTGGAAAATATGAATGATACAAAATTTCAAGCCATTATAAGTAAAGATAGCACATATTAGCCTAGTATGTGGAAGAATAATTAGAGAAAAGAAAAGAAAGAAAATGTAAAATTATTGAATTTTCTATTTTGAAGCTATTGTAAAGTATTAACAATGAGGATACAAATCTAAGAACACAATAATATTCAAGTTATTCATTTCAATAAATGCAAAGAAATAAGTTTGGGCCTAGCCTCTAGGCCTCTCAAGGAAATACCCCTTGAATCCCACATTCTATTTCAACAAATAATCATGTGGAATTTGAACAACATTATGAATTGCATAAAATTGATGATTATGATCAATCAAAATGTATTATTTATTAGTGGGTTATAGAGGTATACTTGTTGGTAGTTAATTATTCAGGTAAGGAGGCTTTGGAGCAATCATATTTAAGAAATCAATCTAAGTTATACAAAACATTAATTTGTATAACATTTTCTAGGCCCAAGATAATCAATATTAAAGATAATGAAGGAAACCTAAAATTATCCCAAAAAGAAAAAATGGATATTAAAAATCAAGTAGAATCAAATAGGTGAGATCAAAACATCTATATTGACAAAGGTAACAATCCCTTAAGATGATTCTAATGTAAATAAAAGTTTTTTTTTTTCTTAAATATCTAACCATTTATGTTTTGGATAAATGAAAGAAAGTAATTTAGGACTCAATTTTGGATGGAATAAAATTTTATTTGGTAAGTTGGAAAGGTTTAAGTTCTTAACCATTGTTGGAAGGATACAACTCATGAAGACTATATTGTGAAATATTTTTCCCTCTTGAAATTATATATATATATATATATATGGTTTAAGTTGTTAACCATTGTTGAAAGTCTACAACTCATGAAGACTACATTGTAAAATCTCTCTCTCCATCTCTAGGTTTTGGTGATGCAATAAAATTATCCAAGAAATAATATCTAGAAAGTGGTTTGATAATATGAAACTTCATATTAGATTGTTTACACTTAATCAAAAATATATTAGATGATTAATTAATAACATGGATTCTAAATTTATTTAGTTTGACACTTGGTTGAAGCCTTATATTCTTATTATAGACCTAAAATAGCAACTGATATCTTAGGTATATTTAATTTATAAATTTTTATAAACAAAAAATTATATTAAAGTCCAAAATAATTATAGATCATGGATTTTTTTAGCAACTTGGTTCAAGAAGATTACTCAAACAAAGATTAGATGAACTTGGTTCAATTATTATTACTCAAATGCTACTCCGAGCTAGAGTATTGGAGAATTTTATAGATAGCTAAAGAGGATCCACCTTTTGTGATATTTTATTCCATCTTGACATTGCAGGTTCTTCTCCTTCATAGAGGAAAGAGGACATAGGACTAACTATATTCTATGTTTGTTTGGATTGACCATGACTATCCATTTATTCATGATTTCTTGATGTAGTTTCAAGTTAGCACCAGTGAGACACCTCAAGAAATAAATCCCATTAGTCATGGAAGAAAAAGGGAGGATTGAGGTAACTTGATAGGAAAATAACAAGGAAATCTCATTTTTCTCTCTCAAGAGGAGCTTAACATTGAATAGTCTATAAAGACCAAACATTCTTGAAAATTTTAAGTTGTAATAACTCCATGGACCATTCAAGATTACTATATAGGGTCCACCTCAAACACCCATGGTAGAGGGGCAACCAAAAGTAGAAGAGAAAATATTGAAAGGAGTGCCTTGAACATACCTACTAGAGTATAAAATTCATTGGTCTTGGTCACCATCAAAATACCAAAAATGAAGCAAAAAATAGGTCAATGACAAGAAATATTCATCCAAATTGAAAGGAACATGACAAGGTGGAAACCATATTCTTATTTGATGCACAAAGGAGGGCTTCACCAAAGAAACTAACTGATATACAAAGAGAGTATAACATCAACCATCATCGCACAACTATGCCAACCCAAAGTTACTAGACATAAGGGTAGAGGTGATAACCTAGTTCTAATATTATCACTTTCGATAACAAAGCATAGCACCTTAGGTAATAACTAGTATATTTAAAGAAATAACATAAATGTAACCCAAGGTGCAACACTAAGATAAAATACATTAATGAAGGAATATCATAGAGGTCTAATCATGATGGATATCCCCCATGAGTGATCACATAGACTAACATGAAAGGACCACATCCCATGAAACTAACCTACATATGGTATTTATGGTTATAGATCTAGAGACCTTGAGATTGACCAAAGTTGATGATGAAAAACATGTAAAATGTTTTGAAATAAAATAGTTTGAATCCCTACAAAATTTTGGGTAGAATTTTTTCCCATTTCTTCTTATAAATACCTTCTCATTATTCATTGTAAAGCATAAAACCCTATTGTATTCATGCACTATATATAGCCTTATATACAATATTTATTTCACCCTTTTATGTATTATGACTTGGATCAAGCCTTGAGACATTTTGTTTATAAGTTTTTATCCTCTTTATTAAGCATGAATGTAATATTATTATCATATATAAGAAGTTCTGACCATTCCCCCCTTTCTCTCCTAATAATTGTATATGTGTAATTATAGTGATTTATGTTTTATGGAACCATGTGAAAGCACGAGATTCCGGTCAAAGGAAACACCAAGTGCAATTGCATTCAAAATTAAGCACGCTTAAGTCCTAGGAATGTAAATTGCATGAAACGAAAAAGAGACACATTGGAAGAGACGCAATCAGATAAAGAAAACACAGCCCTTTCATTAATTTCCTTCGATCTCTGTTACAATAATGCCTCCTCCCTTTTCAGGGGCTAGGAGCGCAAATAGGGTTTGATTACAATCGTTGAATGATTCCTCCTTTCGCGTGCCCACGATTGCAATGGGCGGGCCAAGATGATGCCGCCGCTGATGTCGATGAGTTCTTCGCCTCTCTCGCTTCTCCTACGAACAAAGAAATGATCAAGACGTTAGTAGCACCTCGCCGCAAATGAAAAGCATTCTCTCTCTAAAACTAACAAAATATGCATACGAATATTTGCCTGAAACCATGAAAATAGTGAATCCAAATTGCTTCAAAACCTGACAGAAGGTAAGAAAAGTTACCAGAAGGCCACTGCCACTGAGGCAGCTGGCCAATCCACCTTAAACTGGAATTCGTCCCTGGGCAGGATGAATTTTGACTATAATTCGTCCCTGGGTGGGACGAATTCTTCTGAGTAGGAGAAACCGACCTGCTGCTGCTCCAATGTCGGATCCCGGGACCTACAAAACTCCTGCAAATAGGGGGTTAGGTAATTGGGGCCATTTTGGGACGACCCAGATGGTCGGATTTTCCCAATTTGGCCTCCACCCTCGGGAATTTGACCTACACACCTGCAAGTTAGCGAAACGACAAAGCAATACAAAACACCCTAAACTCTGACCAAAAGCTACAAAATTGCAATTATAGACTAATCCGACCTAGTAACATAGAATGCAATCTAAAAAATAATCTAAAGTGCTCAAAAACTAAAATTAGGACTTGGGAGGTGCGGGGGTGCCCAAGTGGGCCTCCCACCGTTGGCCCTCGATTTTGGAGCCAATCCACCAAGGATGGGCCCAAAACCTTTTAGGATTGGGGGTCGGCGAATTGGTAGGTTCAGATGTCCATGCATCGGATTTGAGTAAGGTTCGAGCTTCCAAAGGCCACCCAACAACCTCCCTTGCAAAAGAGATTGATGGATGTAGGAAGGTGAACAAAGGGGGATGCAAGTGAGTCTTCAATTCGGGCAAAGACTTCGTTGCTTGAACACTCCTTCCACCTGTATCTTTTGGGTGAGAAAAGTCCCACCTTTTATAGACCCAAGGGGTCTCTTTTGGGAGGGAAGCACAAAAGCCAAGTGTTGGCCATAGGCGCCATGTGGCGCCTTGTCTTCCCATGAGGGAGGGGAGTCTTCCATTGACTTGAACTTTGATAAATGCTTTTTGTAACAGTCCTCTAACGGCCCCTCTGTCCACTTACACATGCGTGCAAGGTAGGAGCCCTTAACTGATTGTTCTGGGCTGCCACTTGGCACCATTTGCCTTTTTGCCCGTTAAGCTTAGAATTTGTCCCACCCAGGGACGGATTCAGAATTCATCCCGGGGAGGGATGGATTCTATTTTGAATTCTTCCTTGGGTGAGACGAATACTAGGCAAAGTGTCCAAGTGTGCCAAATTGCTTCTTGACCTTACAAAATTGCTATGAAAGTGGTTAAGACCACCGTTTAACCTCTGAGGGCTGCCCTGGGGGCTGTGTTTGCCAAAGCGATCAGTGTTTGCAATCACATAATCGGATTGGTGCTGTTTTGGTGTCTACAGATGCCCCTTTTTGGGAAGCACTACGGGTGACGCAGTGCTGAGAAAAAATAGATAACCAAAGCACTAATGATTAGGGTTTCTTGGTAACCTAACCAACTTTTGATGCCCCAAGTATGGAAAGGGCATGCATTCTTGAATCCTTGCTTCTGACGAGCTAAGGAATTTGATTTCAAGTATTAACCTGGTTTTGGTGAGGTGTGACTTGAACTTGGACATTGATCAGTCATGAACAAGTGAAGGGCGTTTTTATCCTCGGGGGGAACCTTGTGTTCATGATTCAGGAAATGCCAAGTGTTTGATTGATTTGATTGTTGCTTGTTTATCGCCCCAAGCAGGAGCGTGATTGTCTTTGTCAATGATTCTTTGAATGCATGTCGTTTTCCTTAATTGGGTGTGTGATTGTTGGTTGGTGACTAAGTGTGACTACCCCCTCAAGCGACGAATCGATGAGGGAATGACCTTCGTGAGAGAAGCGACGAGTCGCTTGACCCAAGATGACTTGTGCAAGGTTGCCTTTAGAGGGTTTACCGTTAAGCGTGTGCAATTTTTCCAACATATGGACCTATTTTTGGTGGGTGTTAACCCTTTTGGTGATGTCATAATGAGGTGAAATCGTCGAAAACCTATTTCCCGTGGAGCGGTCCGGCTATGATAGCCTTCTTGGGGAATTAGGAGAGCGATAATTTGGACCTTGACATCGATTTTCTTTGCCTAGAGGCTAAGTGCGAGAGCACTTGTGTCCGGCATTATTTTTGTTGTGTTTTTGTTGAATTTTGTACTGTTTTTGTTGTTTTTGTGACACCATTTGGTGATTGAATTATCGGCAATCCGTCCTCCCGTGGAGCGGTCCGGCTATGGTAGCCTTCTTCGGGAGTAGGATAGTGACAATTAAAACCCCGACATCGATTTTTCTATGCCAAGAGTTTAAGTGCAAGAGTACTTTTGTCTGGCATGTTTATTGCTTGTTTTGTGTTGCATTTTTTGTTGTTTTTTTGTGACACCATTTTGGGATTAAATTATCAAAATCTATCTTCCCGTGGAGTGGTCCGGCTATTGTAGCCTTCTTAGGGAGTAGGATAGTAATAATTTGTGACCCCGATGTCGATTTTGTATGCCCATGTTGTCAGTTGCATTTGCAATCCTGTCAGGCAGTTTTATTGTCTGTTTTTAGTGCATTTTTAGTCATTTTTCTTGATTTTTTTTTGTGCTGGCCTGAATTCGTCCCTGGGTGGGATGAATTCTATCTGGAGAATTTGTCCCTGGGTGGGATGAGTGCTGATCAGAGCACTCGTCCCAATCAAGGATGAATTCCAGTGCAAAAGGCCTATTTAAGGGCCAAAACTTGATTTTGGGCTCATTTGTGTCATTTTTTTCTGTGATTTTGGAGCTCTGGGAGGAGGAGGTAATTCGCGAGCGAAGCGCTCATCGGAATTCTCTCTTCCATCATGAGTGCACAAACTGGTTCGAGCGGCGGAGCCGAGGCGAGACCTGGAAGTGACCCTAGGGTTTATTTTGCTTTAACTTAATGCATTGTTTTTGTGTTGCGCTTTTCAAAACTTTAAGATTTTTTTGTTATGTTTTTGGTTTAACAACTAAGGTTAGAAACCCTAGAACTGAAACTTTTATCTTTTTCATTTATTTATTTATTATTTTTTTTTTGTTTTCTTGCAGGTTGTTAGGAGCCGCTACCGTGTACCCGCTGCCTTTACTGAGGCGCGGTTGGCCTTGACTGATGGTGACTGGGAATGGCTTGATGCCCTTGGGCTCAAGTAGGTGGCTCGACTGTAGCCTGTGGTTTCGGATCAGGCCTATCTAATGGCCCTGATCAAGCTTTGGGATCCGTGGACCAATACTTTTCATCTCCCGACAGGGGAGATGACTGTGACTCTTGAGGACGTTTATCGGTTGCTTCGGATTCCGATATATGGTCTGCCTATTACGACATCTCTGTTTGATCAGCGGACTGCTATACTCATGATATGTTTTGGGCATGGGGGGGAGCTGGGTGTAGCAAACCCAGTGGAGATAGCCGAGGCGGATTGCCAGGCTGGCGGAATTTTGGTTAGCTGGTGGAAGGAGAGGGGGGTGTTAGGAGTGAGGCACGCATTCTTGATGGGCCTCATTTCTAACATTCTTCTCCCTGATTCGTCAGGCGTGAGGTTCCCGTGGAACCTGCTGGATTTGGTGTGGCAGTTGGCATAGTGCCCGATAGAGGCACCGTTGATCCCGAGATGGGGACAGACTTTTTGGCGCAGCTTTACGGGGAGTCTGTATGGGGTCCGCTATCGACGACGAAAGGGTGTCGACTATGCCTTTCTGTTGCAGTGCTGGGGTTGGCAGCACATAGCTGTTGAGAGGCCTACCGGGTTACCGTGGACGACTCGGGCGGTGATGGAGGATGAGGAGATTGGTTATGTGGTTTTGTGGCGATGGTCTACGGAGCAAGGGCAGAGTCGGTGATGGGCAGGTGTCGTTGAGCACTATATTGATGCCTTTTCATGGCTCACTCCAGGGGAGGTGTTTTGGCATCCCTATCGGGACTGTCCAGCCTGGCCTGAGGCTAGAGAGTGGCTCCGATGGGTACGAAGGGAGCGATGGTTGACTGGGTGGCATGGGATGGAGCATGAGTTCTTTCCATACCGCCGGGTTACACGACAGTTTGGGGTGCGCCAGGGGTTGCCTGGTGAGCCCGTTGGCTATCGTCGTCGGGGAGATGAGAGGGATTTGGAGCCGCCTGTCCTCGTGCCATTGGGTGAGGAGTCGGATGTGGTGATTGAGGTGTTGGATGTGGATGACGTAGGTACTACCACTGAGTATGACTCGTGGTGGGTTTTACGGCGTTGGAGAGGAGAGGGTCCTCTGGGAGGCACAGAGGCGGCAGTGGAGGATTCTGAGGTGGCAGGGGGTGATTGGGGAGGGCCGTTGGATGATGCAGACATGGTGGATGTAGGATATGAGGATGTGGACTTGGGTGTTCCGGAGTAGCCGGACATGCAAGATGTGGAGGAGCACTTGGAGCCTGAGCAGGCTACTGTCCCCGCGAGTCCTATGCATCCGGAAGATACGGAGGGGGTTGGGTCAGATGTAGGCGATGAGGTTGCGTGGCTTACAGAGCTACTACGGATGCGAGATCTGGAGAGGGATATTTTGCAGGCTCAGTTGGCAGAGCGGGATAGCGTTTTGGCGCAGCGCGATGATGCATTGTCTATTTATCATTGGCGGGAGGCAGAGTGGTGTCTGTACTGGATAGACTTGGAGAGGGAGGTCATCCGCATTGGCGGGTGGCTCCCTGAGCCTTCGATTAGTAGATCTTCTCGACGGACGAGGGATAGTCTGACTGAGCAGTCAGCATCATCTCACCGCAGGCGGTTAGATGAAGGGGGGGGTAGTAGGCATGATGCGAGGGCACGAGATTCTGGATGAGCAGGTATGGGCTAGGAAGATATGAGCAAGGGATGCGGATACTTTGCCAACCAAGGTACCAGATGCCATATGACAAGTCAGGGGTAGGATTCAACCATCCCCTGCCATTAGACATCTTGGTTGAAAACATGCACGGCCTAGAAATAGGCAACAGGGGGGGATTGGCACAAGACCAGTACGCCAATCCAAACATAGAATACACCTTAGGGGATTATCTCCCATGGTCTACAAACACCCCTGGTAACAACAATAATCCCTCTCCTTTGCTAGAGAGAGGTGAAAGTTCAGAAAGCAATCATCAAAGAGAACAACAACGGCTTCCAGAAATTTTTTTGAAACTGTTCCCCTTAGAGGTTCCAGACGAAATAACACAGTCTCAAAAGAATCAGGTCCCTCCACTAAGAGTGGAACAACCGCAATGGGACCAGATTAATTCACTGGAACAGGAAGAGTCCTCAATGTCAAAAGCAACAGATGCTGGAGAGGATGAACAATTTTGGATCTATGAAAGCGATTCAGAAGACGAGACTAAGATGGACTATCTCAGACATGCACGACGACATCACCGTGCTCTAACCCATGAAGATCTAATGGGACAAATGGGTATATGGTTGGGACATGAATGGCACTTAGACCCAACGAGGTGGGACCAAGTGCTAGGCCTATGGCTTCAAATTCAAGATGAGCATCGTCCACCTCAAGATCCCATCAGGACAACAGTACCGAGGGAATACCCCGCCTTCCTTTTCGCACATAGAGACGAATTTGCACCTAGAGAGGATCCATTCATGCCTATTCTCGTAGAGCCAGATCCAGAGTATAGGGAATATCTGAAAGAATCAAGTCGTCACACCCGTGGTTCTGGAGACCAAATTCATTCCATCCACATGATCTCCATTGATTTGACCACACCCATCCGCAATCCGACCGATCCATTACGGTCATTGCATCTAAACATGGATGCCATCGACTGGGATCACGTCAATTCACCATTGTCACCATCGTAGTACTGGCCTTTCGGTGAAATGCTTCATTTTACCCCAAGGACAACTCAAGATATTTTTCAAGTGAAGAGGGACCCGAGGTCCCAAACTTAGATCTTAACTCATCCGATGATATCCATTTAATCCCAACTCCACATCGCTTGGAGGACGGATCTCACATGTCAGTCGAAGAGACGACTGACATAGACATCGGCACAGATCCAATGAATCCAAGGATTCTCAAGCTGGGGGTAAGCCTTTCCCTCGAAGAGCAAGCCGATTACATTGCCCTTATCAAAGAGAAGAAGGAAGTTTTTGCATGGTCATACAAAGATATGCCAAGACTAGACCTACAGCTAGTCATGCACAATTTAACGCTTGATCCGAAAATCAAGCCAGTAAAGCAAAAACTAAGAAATATGCACCCAACAGTGGCCTTGATGGTCAAAGACGAATTGCAAAAGCTGTTGGATGCACAATTTTTCATCTGCATGGATTATCCGCCATGGTTTTCCAACATGGTTCCCGTCAAGAAGCCCGATGGGAGGATTCTCATATGCACCGACTTTTGAGACCTAAACAAAGTGAGTCCTAAGGATGATTTCCCCTTGCCAAGCATCGACGCATTGGTAGACGCTACAGTAGGTCACAAAATGCTCTCCCTAATGGACGGTTTTTCAGGATACAATCAAATTCGTATCAATCCTGAAGACCAACTCAAAACGGCATTCACAACGCCTTGGGGGACATTTTGCTATAAGGTCATGCCTTTTGGCCTTAAAAATGCTGGCACTACATACCAACGTGCTATGACGTATATCTTCCATGATTACATGCACAAAACTTTGGAAGATTACATGGATGATTTGTTAGCCAAGTCTATCTTGCGCTCAGATCATCTCGGTGACTTAAGCAAGATTCTCGATCGCCTCATAGAGCATAAGGTCAATCTGAATCCCAAGAAGTGCGTGTTCGGCGTCACATCTGGAAAACTCTTGGGTTTTATAGTCTCAAAACGAGGCATCGAAGTGGACCCAAACAAAGTCAAGGCAATCCTTGAAATGGCTCCCCCAACCACTATCAAGCAGCTCAAAAGTCTACAAGGAAAGTTCACGTCGATTAAACGCTTCATAGCGCAATTATCTGACAAATTTCGACCAATGAACAAACTATTGCACAAGGGGGTCACATTTCATTGGGATGACGAGTGCCAGTCAGCCTTTGACGAAATCAAACAATACTTGGCTTCGCCGCAGTATTGGCACCGCCTAGACCAGGTGTGCCGTTCTACTTATACATATCAGCTACTGAGGTGGCACTGGGCACAATGCTAGCCCGGAAGAATGAACTTCACAAAGAACAGAGCTACTTACTATCTTAGCCGCACCCGGTCGGGTTACGAACTTAACTATGCATACGTTGAAAAACTCTGCTTGGCAGTGGTGTTTGCTACCAAAAGGCTACGCCACTACATGCTGAGCAACATGACGTATGTTGTGTCTAAGGAGAATCCATTGCGATACATGATGAGTCGTACTTATCATAGTAGTCGTACGGAGAAATGGATCATGTTGTTGATGGAATTTGACATTGAGTTTATTGGGAAAAAATCTATAAAAGGACAAGTCATAGCCGATCAACTAGCAGAGGCTCCCCTTGAAGACGATCAGCCTCTGGTCATAGAACTACCCGATGATGAGGTCTTCCATGTCTCAGAATCGCCGGATTCTGAAGAGCCCGAGTCTCGGGACGACATAACCTTATTTTTTGATGGTTCTAAATGCGAGCAAGGTGGTGGCGCAGAATTGTATTCTTCACACCGTAGGGCGCTCCAATGCCCTCGTCATTTAAATTAAACTTCCAGTGCACCAACAACAATGCGAGAATATGAAGCCTTGCTCCTAGGTCTTCAGACAGTAATCGCCATGAACATCAAAATATTGAACATCTTTGGCGATTCGCTGTTAATTTTCAATCAAGTCAAAGGGGTATATCAATGCAAATGCCCAGTTCGAAGGCCTATAAAGCCCTCGTGGATAAATTCCTCGGAAAAACTTGAGTGGTATGACATCGAGGCACTCCCTCGATCATCGAATCATTTTGTGAACACAATGGCCTCCTTAGGGTCACTAATCCCGCAAGACCTTTTCGGTGATGTAACAACCATTCAGGTCAAAACCTTATCGCAACCCGCGATGGAGCACGCAAGCTCAGACTTGACACCAGGAATCCACATGATCCAGATCGAACCATCTTCGGATAAGTTCTTTCGAATCCGAGACTATCTGAAACATGCCAATTGGGGGTATTTGTTCTCCCCCACTCCCATTAATAGCAACACAACGCTATTCTTACAAGTTCTATCCCAATCAGCATTTGTTAGGGAAGAACTCCAAAAGAGATTGGCTGTTCAAACTGTTGAGGTATCCGATCAACAGGACTGGTATTTACCCATAAGAGATTACCTCAAGTTAGGTAATCTACCCTTTGGATTGACGCAAGCCGCAAAATGAACATTCAAATAGAAAGCGGCAAAATATGTCTTGATAGGAGACATTTTGTATCGTCGCAGCTACGACGGAATTCTTCTTCGTTGCTTGGACCAGCAAGAGTCCACTTGGGCAGTCACCCAAGCGCATGCTGGTACATGTGGCGGCCACTTCAGTGGTATGGCCATTGCAAAGCGCATTATTTGCATGGGCTACTATTGGCCATCTTTAGAGTGAGATTGTTGCACGTATGTCAAGAGGTGTGTAAAATGTCAACATCATGCCAATATGATGCACGCACCTTCCCAGGCCCTATAGACAGTCCAGTCTGCTTGGCCATTTTCACAGTGGGGCCTCGATCTAATCGGAAAGATCTCCCCGCATCGTCAGAGCCGTCACATGTTTATCATAACGGCCACGGAATACTTTACCAAATGGGTGGAAGCAATTCCGTTAACCTCTACGACAGGACCCCGCATTGCGGAGTTCATTTTGCATTACATCATATGTCGTTTTGGTATTCCATCCAAAATAATCTCGGATAATGGGCCATCATTCAAGAACAAAGACGTGCGTGCTTTAACCACAAAGTAAAAAATTCAGCACAGCTTTTCAACACCCTATTATCCGCAAGCAAATGGGCAAGCAGAGGCGTCAAACAAAACGTTAGTCGTCATCCTTAAAAATATCATCGCAGACAGTCATAAGGATTGGCACATACAAATCCCACTTGCCCTTTGGGCCTATCGCACTAGCATTCGAACGCCCACTGGGGCAACTCCATTTTCACTAGTGTATGGCTCAGAGGCAGTAATGCCTCTCGAGTTGGAAATTCCTTCCCTCCGCATATCAATGCAGGAATTCATCGATGATGACACTGCACGGCAGGCCCGGTTAGGACCAGCTTACGTTGCTTGATGAAAGACGCGTTAATGCTCTCGAGCACTTACGTATCTATCAAGAGCGGCTTAAGAGAGCTTACAACATGAAAGTTCACCTAAGAGACTTTCGGGTTGGTGATCTGGTTCTGAAGGAAAACCAACAAAACTCTAATTTGTCGTCCCATATGAGGGACAAATTCATGGAAAATTGGTTAGGTCCTTATGTCATTGATAGCAAAATAGGACCAGGAACGTACAGGCTAGCTTCTCTTGACGGTATCAAGGAAACATAACCCTTGAATATCAGTCATTTGCGACCATTTCATATCTAAGAAAGCCATGTACCAAAAATAAAAAAAAATAAAAAAAAAATAAAAAAAAAACAACAACAAACAAACAAAAAGCTCCAAGGATTATCACAAATTCTTGGTCAACCCAAAAAGCTCCAAGGATTATCGCAATCTCTTGGTCAACCCAAAAAGCTCCAAGGATTATCGCAATCTCTTGGTCACCAAAAAAGCTCCAAGGATTATCGCAATCTCTTGGTCAACACAAAAAGATCCAAGGATTATCGCAATCTCTTGGTCACCAAAAGCTCCAAGGATTATCGCAATCTCTTGGTCAACCCAAAAATCTCCAAGGATTATCGCAATCTCTTGGTCAAACAATCAATAAATTCAACAAAAACAAAACAACAAAAATCATCAAAAACAACAAAAATTTGCATCTCAATTCTAGGCATACTCAAATTCATCAAAATCAACAAAAACACCATGCATAAATTTTACCACACTACAGTCGAGTGGTCTGGGAACGTACTAAGAGTTTCAATAATTCAGTCATCATTTTCCTCTTTAGCCATGTAGTGTACCAAGTCGAACGGATTTTACAAAGGTAGAGTCATACTTGAAATACACCTTGTTACGTAACATCCCAACACAAATAAAAATAATAAAATTCCCAAAATTGTGTGAACGAAAGACGAAACCTGCAAAATAATCTAGGTCACCACAAGCGAAATGGTTATCTTGCTCATCCCCCTGTGCGAATGACCCCTAGAATGCTGAGAGTTGGCAAAAGGACAAGCTTCCTCCCTACCCAATTCCCTAAGAATCCCTAAAGTTCTCAATAGTTGCAAAACACAAAAATTTGCAAAACGTCAAAACTCAAAAATTTGACAAAATATAGTGCACACATCAAAAGGCACAAACAACAGTGATTTTCGTCACTCCATATCCCCAATCCCTTGCTCAAAAGAAAAATCAATCAAAATAAACAATGATCTTATCACTACAAAAGAGCAAGTATCCCAATACAATTGAAAAAAAAGAAGGGAGTTGACCTTGAATCCCTGGAACTCTCAACATTCTGTAGGTCATAAGGCAAGCTTCAATACCAATTTGGTAACAGAAGTAAACCTCCCGCATGACGATATATCTGTCACATTAACTTGCGTACAGATCAATGTTTGCATGTGGATGAGCTAGCTTATGGCATCTTGGATTACAACGCAAATTAATCTTAGTACATACAACAAAGGAATTCGTGGAGCTAATTAGGTGATCCTCAGTACAGGTTCGGTTGAAAGCCCATTCGGCACTGGCGGTATCCTAACAAATACCACTAAATGAACTAAATTGCACACACAGGGATGTTAAATAACTCGGTCAAAAACAGGTCCGATTCGTACCTTGTTCAAAAGTCCTGTAAGATAAAGTACAGTCATGAATAGTGAGTTAAAACTGTCTGAATCTCAGAAAATCTTACATTCATCCCAAAACCATCTGCGCTACTTATCATCCTTATGATACCATCAGAAAATACAAAAACAGCAAAGAAAAAGCAGATAAATAAAAATATCATTCATCCATTTCAATTTGCATATCACATAGACATATAAAACATTTCAAATTCGTCATAACATCCACATTCATCAAAAAAAAAAAAACATGCATAACAAAAATCAATCACATCATCACATGTACAAATCCAAAAATAAAACCGGTATATATATATATATCATCAAAAAGATGCCCGCAGGCTACAAAACAGGTCCTCAGACCCCGCAATCATATCCAAAACCCAACCTAAGGCGTCGGCCACCATGATCACGCAGGATCGGTGCGACGGGAACTACCCCCCATGGTGTGGGTCCTACGGGACCCTCGCAGGCGGCTACTGCTAGCCCCCGCATCATGCCTACTACCCCCCCCTTCATCTAACCGCCTGTTCTGGGCCTCAACAGACTCAACAACGCCCGACGCAGTTACCTCCGCCTAGACCTGAGGTCACGATACGAACCAAACTCACGCAGAGTTTGCGGACCACGTCAGCTACGTTGTCCATCTACGAGCTTATTCAACAATCAGCTCCACATAGAGAAGCTCTTATGGACATCTTAAAATCCATTGAAGTACAACCCCACGAAGCTAATTCTTTCAACGCCTTCGTGGGACATGTGAAACAATGTACGGAGCCTGTCATCACATTCAAAGAAAATGAGGTCAAAACAATATCGAATGACATGCCGGATCCACCCCTGCATGTTATCGCGCGGGTCAACGGGATCCCGTACAAGAGAGTGCTGATAGATACTGGCTCGTCCAGTAACATCATAACCACTGCAGCGTTAAAGCATTTAAAACTGCCAGCCTCTCACATTACCGCCTCCACGTACACATTGTGAGATTTTAACGATGCAATATGCTCAACAGTCGACACAGTCGTTCTGCCTATACAGGTAGGACAAAAGTCAATACCCACACTGTGCCATGTGCTGGAAGGCGAAATGGCTTATAACATACTGCTAGGGCGGCCTTGGATCAGGGACATGAAGTGTGTCCCCTCGATCGCACACCAGTGCTTGAAGTATGCCTATGAAGGGCAAATACATGTAGTCCCAATGGACTTAGAGCCCTTCAAGTATTGCAATGTGGTACAATTCATACCTCAATCGACCCTCCCATCAACGCATTTGGATTTTCAATTGAATCCATCTAAACAGGGTTCGATACCGCAGGCACCACTGGTGGCCAATAAGGCAAAATCCCAACCAGGTGAGACGTCATCATTGGCTCCTTCATCATCAACGCCACCTATCGTGGCCCAACAGAAGGACAATGGAAAGAAAATCATGGAGGAGGTTAAACCTCTAGAAGAGGGGTTGCCCACGATCTCAGCAATATCAATAGAGGAAGCGCCCAACGCAACGGAAACCAAGATTCCTGAACAACCAAACATGGAATGGACTCAGGAAGGACTACCGTTTCCTCCTACCCAATCATCAACAATCACTGTTGAGATGGCCAATACAGGCCTGGGAGAGTACATAGTGCAAAATGTTGTGGCAACCCCCACACTGGAGTCAGTACAGGACATGGGAAGACCTCGCCTTCCCATTGGAACAATCGTCCCTCTAGGCTACCCACCGAACCAAAAAAAATTTGTGTATGGGGGCCTTGATCATGGTTCTGAACCATGCGAACAAAAGGAAACAGATGAACCTTTTGTCGAAAACATCAATTATCTATCGAACCCAGATTTTGCCCTAAAATATCTCGAACAATGCAATTGGCATGGGTATGGGCTAGGCAGATATGAGCAAGGGATGCGGATCCTTTGCCAACCAAGGTACCAGATGCCATATGACAAGTCAGGGGTAGGATTCAACCATCCCCTGCCATTAGACATCTTGGTTGAAAACATGCACGGCCTAGAAATAGGCAACAGGGGGGGATTGGCACAAGACCCGTACGCCAATCCAAACATAGAATACACCTTAGGGGATTATATCCCATGGTCTACAAACACCCCTGGAAATAACATTAATCCCTCTCCTTTGCTAGAGAGAGGTGAAAGTTCAGAAAGCAATCATCAAAGAGAACAACAATGGCTTCCAGAAATTTTTCTGAAACTGTTCCCCTTAGAGGTTCTAGACGAAATAACACAGTCTCAAAAGAATCAGGTCCCTCCACTAAGAGTGGAACAACCGCAATGGGACCAGATTAATTCACCGGAACAGAAGAGTCCTTAATGTCGCAAGCAACAGATGCTGGAGAGGATGAACAATTTTGGATCTATGAAAGCGATTCAGAAGACGAGACTGAGATGGACTATCTCAGACATGCGCGACGACATCACCGCGCTCTAACCCATGAAGATCTAATGGGACAAATGGGTATACGGTTGGGACATGAATGGATTCCGGTCAAAGGAAACACCAAGTGCAATTGCATTCAAAGTTAAGCACGCCTAAGTCCTAGAAATATAAATTACATGAAACGAAAAAGAGACATGTTGGAAGAGACGCAATCAGATAAAGAAAAACAGCCCTTTCATTAATTTCTTTCGATCTCTGTTACAATAATGCCTCCTCCCTTTTCAGGGGCTAGGAGCGCAAATAGGGTTTGATTACAATCGCTGAATGATTCCTCCTTCCGCGTGCCCATGATTGCAATGGGCGGGCCAAGATGATGCCGCCGCTGATGTCGATGAGTTCTTCGCCTCTGCTGCTTCTCCTGCGAACAAAGAAATGATCAAGACGTTAGTAGCACCTGCTGCAAATGAAAAGCATTCTCTCTCTAAAACTAACAAAATATGCATACGAATATTTGCCTGAAACAATGAAAATAGTGAATCCAAATTGCTTCAAAACCTGACGGAAGGTAAGAAAAGTTACCAGAAGGCCACCGCCACTGAGGCAGCTGGTCAATCCACCTTATACTGGAATTCATCCCTGGGCAGGATGAATTCTGACTGTAATTCGTCCCTGGGTGGGACGAATTCTTCCGAGTAGGAGAAACCGACC
Source organism: Wollemia nobilis (assembly GCA_028583015.1). Taxonomy (NCBI): domain Eukaryota; kingdom Viridiplantae; phylum Streptophyta; class Pinopsida; order Araucariales; family Araucariaceae; genus Wollemia; species Wollemia nobilis. The sequence goes on from JAQPPZ010014470.1 coordinate 1,446,016, forward strand.
CGCTCGTCGCTCCAATGTCGGATCCCGAGACCCGCAAAACTCCTGCAAATAGGGGGGTTAGGTAATTGGGGCCATTTTGGGACGACCCAGATGGTCGGATTTTCCCAATTTGGCCTCCACCCTCGGGAATTTGACCTTGACACCTGCAAGTTAGCGAAACGACAAAGCAATACAAAACACCCTAAACTCTGACCAAAAGCTACAAAATTGCAATTATAGACTAATCAGACCTAGTAACATAGAATGCAATCTAAAAAATAATCTAAAGTGCTCAAAAACTAAAATTAGGACTTGGGAGGTGCGGGGGTGCCCAAGTGGGCCTCCCACCGTTGGCCCTCGATTTTGGAGCCAATCCACCAAGGATGGGCCCAAAACCTTTTAGGATTGGGGGGTCGGTGAATTGGTAGGTTCAGATGTCCATGCGTCGGATTTGAGTAAGGTTCGAGCTTCCAAAGGCCACCCAACAACCTCCCTTGCAAAAGAGATTGATGGATGTAGGAAGGTGAACAAAGGGGGATGCAAGTGAGTCTTCAATTCGGCAGCACTTCGTTGCTTGAACACTCCTTCCACCTGTATATTTTGGGTGAGAAAAGTCCCACCTTTTATAGACCCAAGGGGTCTCTTTGGGAGGGAAGCACAAAAGCCAAGTGTTGGCCATAGGCGCCATGTGGCAGTCTTGTCTTCCCATGGGGAGGGGAGTCTTCCATTGACTTGAACTTTGATAAATGCTTTTTGTAACGAGTCCTCTAACGGCCCCTCTCGTCCACTTACACATGCGTGCAAGGTAGGAGCCCTTAACCGACCGTTCGGGCTGCCACTTGGCACCATTTGCCTTTTTGCCCGTTAAGCTTAGAATTCGTCCCACCCGGGGACGAATTTGGAATTCATCCCGGGGTGGGACGGATTCTATTTTGAATTCATCCCCGGGTGAGACGAATACTGGGCAAAGTGTCCAAGTGTGCCAAATTGCTTCTTGACCTTACAAAATTGCTATGAAAGTGGTTAAGACCACTGTTTAACCTCTGAGGGCTGCCCCGGGGCTGTGTTTGTCAAAGCGATCAGTGTTTGCAGTCACATAATCGGATTGGTGCTATTTTGGTGTCTACAAATGCCCCTTTTTGGGAAGCGATGCGGGTGACGCAGTGCTGAGCAAAAATAGATTAAGCACGAGATTCCGGTCAAAGGAAACACCAAGTGCAATTGCATTCAAAATTAAGCACGCTTAAGTCCTAGGAATGTAAATTGCATGAAACGGAAAAGAGACACATTGGAAGAGACGCAATCAGATAAAGAAAACATAGCCCTTTCATTAATTTCCTTCGATCTCTGTTACAATAATGCCTCCTCCCTTTTCAGGGGCTAGGAGCGCAAATAGGGTTTGATTACAATCGCTGAATGATTCCTCCTTCCGCATGCCCACGATTGCAATGGGCGGGCCAAGATGATGTCGTCGTTGATGTCGATGAGTTCTTCGCCTCTACTACTTCTCCTATGAACAAAGAAATGATCAAGACATTAGTAGCACCTGCTGCAAATGAAAAGCATTCTCTCTCTAAAACTAACAAAATATGCATATGAATATTTGCCTGAAATCGTGAAAACAGTGAATCCAAATTCCTTCAAAACCTGACAGAAGGTAAGAAAAGTTACCAGAAGGCCACTACCACTGAGGCAGCTGGCCAATCCACCTTAAACTGGAATTCGTCCTCGGGCGGGACGAATCTCGATCGTAATTTGTCCCTGGGTGGGACGAATTCTTTTGAGTAGGAGAAACCGAGATCCCGGGACCTGCAAAACTCCTGCAAATAGGGGGGTTAGGTAATTGGGGCCATTTTGGGACGACCCAGATGGTCGGATTTTCCCAATTTGGCCTCCACCCTCAGGAATTTGACCTTGACACCTGCAAGTTAGCAAAACGACAAAGCAATACAAAACACCCTAAAATCTGACCAAAAGCTACAAAATTGCAATTATAGACTAATCAGACCTAGTAACACAGAATGCAATCTAAAAAATAATCTAAAGTGCTCAAAAACTAAAATTAGGACTTGGGAGGTGCGGGAGTGCCCAAGTGGGCCTCCCACCATTGGCCCTCGATTTTGGAGCCAATCCACCAGGGATGGGCCCAAAACCTTTTAGGATTGGGGGGTCGGCGAATTGGTAGGTTCAGATGTCCATGCGTCGGATTTGAGTAAGGTTCGAGCTTCCAAAGGCCACCCAACAACCTCCCTTGCAAAAGAGATTGATGGATGTAGGAAGGTGAACAAAGGGGGATGCAAGTGAGTCTTCAATTCGGTAGCACTTCATTGCTTGAACACTCCTTCAACCTGTATCTTTTGGGTGAGAAAAGTCCCACATTTTATAGACCCAAGGGGTCTCTTTTGGGAGGGAAGCACAAAAGCCAAGTGTTGGCCATAGGCGCCATGTGGCAGTCTTGTCTTCCCATGAGGGAGGGGAGTCTTCCATTGACTTGAACTTTGATAAATGCTTTTTGTAACAGTCCTCTAACGGCCCCTCTGTCCACTTACACATGCGTGCAAGGTAGGAGCCCTTAACTGACTGTTCTAGGCTGCCACTTGGCACCATTTGCCTTTTTGCCCGTTAAGCTTAGAATTCGTCCCACCCAGGGACGGATTCAGAATTCGTCCTGGGGTGGGACGGATTATATTTTGAATTCATCCCTGGGTGAGACGAATACTCGGCAAAGTGTCCAAGTGTGCCAAATTGCTTCTTGACCTTACAAAATTGCTATGAAAGTGGTTAAGACCACTGTTTAACCTCTGAGGGCTGCCCTGGGGGCTGTGTTTGCCAAAGCGATCAGTGTTTGCAGTCACATAATCGGATTGGTGTTGTTTTGGTGTCTACACCATGTTGCTTGTATGTTATCAACAATGACACATTTATTCATTTAATCTTATTATAGTGTAGAAAGATTTAATAATTTAGTACATCACTACCCATAGTCTAAGATAATTATTATTTTTATTTTTTTTATTAATTTCCTCTCATCTCTTTTTCTAGAAAATAATTATTAGATTAGGCTATATTAGGAAGAATAGTGCATCAATATCACATACAAACAAGGATCAAACCTTGATAAAATACTAGAGTTCATTTTAGGTATCATGTCCCATAATCCCTAGACTTCAAGGATATGCATTCTATACATGGCACAAGCACTGAACACAACTAACAACTACAAGCAGGTGGTTTCTAGCCTTGGAGTGTGGACCTAAACCAATTTCCAATAATTAAATGGTACACTTGGTGGAATAAATCATGCAAAATCTATTTCATAATTATGATTAAGTTTTTTACATGAATAAATACCAATAAATAAGAGGCACCGATCATGCATGCACCAATAACTATTTTGGCACACCCAATGGGACCCAATCACATCAAGAAATCTCAATCTAGGAATTTGATATAGTGTCAGTTTACCACTTGTTAAATCATTAAATATATTTACTTAATGACTTCAACAACTAAAGAACCCATAATTTTAGTGACTCATCTAGAAATGATACTAGAATCAACTATTAATATAGTTTATAGATTAGGATTTTGGTGGAGATATTGGTCTATCCTCTTCACTAGAGCAACGTTACCATTCACCTAGTGACTCCTCTCAAGTCTAAAGTATCCCAAACTTCACAAGCATAAGAATGGTATTTCAATTCCTAACCAGAATGTGGCCGCTCATATGAATATACCAATCAAAATATTCTCAAAATGTAACAAGAAATGGTCCCTAATCCCTCTTAACCCACGTTCTTTTTGGGACTCAATCCTAAATTTAGCTTTAAATTTAGTACTAAATTTTATTGTAGAATATGCAATCACACCAATAGAACATTTCTATCATATGGTGAACATATGTGTGTAAAAAATAACATCAAGGAGTAGAACATGACACTAATACTCTTGGTGATATCCTTCAAAGATAAAGCATGAGAATTATACATCACTCTTCTTCCATGCTCAATCATAATTTCGGACGAATTGGCTAATCATCTAGTGGATAGATTCTAGAAAAATAAAAATGGGGCATCCTCACTACAACAATCAATAACTATCAAACAATATTTCATTGAGTTAACAAAACTTGGTATAGAAATTCAAATTACATTTGATCCTCTAGGTATGGAACTCATATACTATCTCAAGTATTTTCATTCAAATATTGTCATGATAATCAAAACTTAGGGATGAAACTCCATATTAGCAACCTACCAGATAACCATCCAAGTAGAGAATGACTTAATCTATATAGGAATACTACCACCTATGTCCCTAATACCATTACTTCCAAGCATACATCCCACCACTTTTTGGCCCACGTTGTCAGCCTATTTTTGGTTATCACTCCCTCTCATCTTACCTTAAATACCCAACCTTTGGCTATGATAGATGAACTAAGGAGAAATCTCTAGGACCTCTTAGAAGATATTCTACCCTTAATATTTCAATAGAATAAACAAAGGTTTAAACATAAAAGTCATCAAAAACCTTGGTGTTGTCCTCTCCAATCATCTCAGATGTTAGATAGGTTGGACTAGATGGTCGATACTATTACATCTCGCATGAAGCAACACAATAGGGACACTTATAGGAGCATGAGGTTTGACTCGATTGAGCGATTCTAAGAATTTTTGTAAGTTCAAGTCCTTTTAATATGTGACCCTTAGTGCACTTTTCTACTCTAACCTAATATACCGAATTCAAAGGAAAAGGGTTAGAGAAATGCAAAAAATAAAGATAGTAGAAGAGAAATAACCTAAGTTAACAAAGGTAATGTGTCAATATCAAGATAATATCCTCCTACATAATAGCCCTTATTGTAATGCATTCACAACTAGGAGTTTGAACACTTCCTCCTCTAAGCATATATAAGCACATATTGAGACAAACATACATACACAAAGGAAATGATACAAAGTGAACCAAATCATGATGGATCTATAGTATGCATATATATGTATAAAAATATTATAATATTATGCCAGGAGTGGGAGTTTGGACTATGTGCAAGACCACTGAAATATCAACATATTGTTATATAGAAGAAAATGATTGGAAATATATATAAATTACAAATATATAACTTGTTGATATTTTATAATGCTACAAAAAGTACTATATATAAATTATATAATAAGGAGAATTATCCTCTAAAATTTTACAAATTTTTTTGACAAATCCAACTTCTCTTTCTAATGATTCTAAGGACTTGGATGCAATCACCTTTTGTAATTAGTGTTGCTAGGTACCATATTGTAACCACCATACCTTTATATTTAAGATATCATCCACTTTTTTGGATTACTAAGCTAAAATAAAATTTATAGTTGGACCTTATATCTCTTAATATTTGTTTACCAATTCATTTTACCTACTTTCCTTGAGGGCTTATGAACCATTACTATATCCCTGCAAATCAACTTGATCCTTCCTTAGAGTTGGTATATCTTTATTTTATGCTTTAAATTTTGGTATTTTTCTAATATTTTTAGATCCCCATGTAAGCTATCAGATATTTGTTAGAATTTTCTTTTATTGTCCTATATCTGGAATTTTAAATACTTCTATGATCAAACTAAAAGTCTCATTAGAAGTCTTTTACAAAAGTTTCTTTTTTTGTCCTTTCATTGAAATTTTTTGTGTTTCACATTTTGAAAGTTCCTATTTCACATAATCCAACTCTCAAATTTTTTTTACTATTACGTCTCTACAACTCTTTAAAACCTTTCAATATAAACAGTTTTTATTTCTTTGTGTTGATCAGCCTCCTATTCCAGTTTTCAGCTTTATAAAAAAAATTTCGTGTGAGTTGTCAAAAAAAATTCCTTTCTTATTTGCTCAATATTTTTACAAAATGGTGAGTAAGTTTGATAAGGATATTTGTGCATTTTGTCAATTTAACTTTAACTTATCTTTTATCTAAGGTTAAAATCCTTGAGTGTAGTGATAAATTACTACACTTAGTATCAACAAAATGGTCAATACTATGGTCACCCTCCTAGTGGATACCAACGATCTCAATACCCATTTTGGGAGGATAATTGATAAATGATGCCAATATCACTATATTAGACCTCTCTTAACTATATCAGGGGCATTCCCCTTGTGTAGGAAAACTATGAAAAGGATTTTGTCACATGGTATCTAAAATTTACCCTCCATAATACCCATACCAAAGGAATTTTACCCAATTGGACATCTAACTATATTTCAGATGTAGGGGAACCAAATCGATGTTGCCCAATATATTCTCTAACCATCCACAACCTCAGTAGTTGTCACTCAAAGTAGGTTCTAACTACTTGGAAGGTGCAGAAAGTATATATGAAAACCAACTAAATTACCCTTCTAGAACTTAAAAAGCACTAGGTCCAATTGGACTTTTAAGGCATCAATCAATATTAGGATAACTAGAGAACTCTATGGAAATGGGTCCACTAAAAAAGGAGTGGATATCCCTACCATAAATATATTTATCCTAGACCTATAAAACATCTTAGTAGCCACTAAGTGCAACACTTTAGAGCCTCAAAATACTCCCTATTCAACTAATTATAAGCCTAAATAATACTATAATTGAACATCTCATTGAAGAAGTATCTAAAATAATCCTTGGTAAACCAAGGGGGACTAAAATGATCAAGAATTATGTAAAATCCTATTTGGGTGATTATGAGGACTAGGTTGGAACTATTCTATCTAAACCTACTCTATGAAAATTAGCTAATGCATGATTACATGATAAATCCTAGGGCTAAAGCCCCAACAACATTGAAAGCAATAGAGAATACAATTAGCTAAGTGTTTCATCCAAAAAACTAGAATGTGGTGCAATAGAAAATGGGTGTAGTTTAAGTCCATGGGGTTGGAAAAGGACTTGAATTCATGATTTTCTAAGGTTCCATAATAATATATCATTCAATGTCATTCGACATCAACCTCTCAAGGATTTCACCTTCAAATTGGAAAGATAATTATGGGTGAAAAATGATAGGGCTAGGGATTGGATTTTAATTAAATCCCTCTAGTTATTAATGGATGCATAAAATATAAAATAATGTTACAAGAAGAAAAAAAGTAGCTAACACCAAAAAATCCCTTAGACAAAGTATACTCTATCAATAAGAGGAAGCATTAGATCACCAAAGTCTTAGATTTCAATATTTGTGAGAACTTTGAGTACACCAGCATGGGATAGCATCAAGGTAATGATTGAACCATCGATCCTTCTTGTGACTTTGTATATATTAAAAAATATTTACTTTCTAACAAATTTATCTAGGTGTAGCATACAAATGAGTTTAAACTTGCATTAGGGGAGTTAAATAATTTACACACTTGAAGGATAGATCACTCAAAGTATAATGTAAGCATAAGCTTATTTAGGATTACCAAAAAAGCCTATCTAATCAATGAAAGGACAACTGCCACTAACAAGCATACAATAAAATAAAAAATGATGATATCCTCACACAAATGTAAGAGTCCTCCTATATCTACTTGTTATATGAAGATCAATGGAATTATAGGAGGATGAGGGTGAGCTTTAGTATCTATCCCAAAGGAAAAGGCCTATAAAATGAGGTTCTCCCCCTTATTTTTTTTTGAAATATTGATTAGAACTACCCTTAGTACCATATCCTTCTCCCATTCACCCAAATTTCTAAAAAACCTTAAGATTTTACCCTTATAACTTTTCATCTAATGGATAATGCCTTTATTTCTATGTCCCTTATCTCTTGCTAGCAAGAGATCCACTTTGATTTCTCAAAGTTTTCATGAACAATCACTACATAAAGCAAATCTTGCTAAAAAGGTGTAATTTTGACTAAATTTCTATCTGAAGCCAACTAAAAAAAAGTTATGATGAGGGGGTGTAAGATCCCTACAACTTGTGAAGCAACCAATATTAAAAGGTCATCAAAAGCACATCCAAGGAAGAACCATTATTGAAATCTAATGTTGACTCTCAAGCTTCCCATGCTACAAAGCCAAGCTAACTAACAATACTAGAATATCAATGGCTCATGAGCCTTTTCAATGGTAGCTAAGGTGAATTCCACTATGAGTTGAAGTCCTAGAGCCTTTTTGGGATAGCTAAAATGGATCCACATTTGGCAATATTTGTTTCCATCCAACCGCCATGGTATTTCTCATCTAGAGAGGAAAGAGGTTGTAGGAATGACTATCTTCCATGTCTATTTAGCTTTACTATGACTATCTCATTAGTTATGATTATTTGGTGTGGTTGTAAGTTAGCACTAATCACAGGTCCTGGGAATTAAAGCCCAATAGTCATGGAAGAGGGAGGGAGACTCAAGGTAAACATATAGGAAATTGGTAAGGCAAAATCATTTTTCTCTCCTTATAGGATCTTAACATTGAAGTATCTATGGAGCTCGAAGTTTCTTGGAGACTTCAAGTTGTGAAACCTTTATAAACCAGTCAATATTGCTAGTCTGTATAAGGTTCACTTTGGAGATCTATGGAAGATAAGCAACAAAAAGTAGAAGAGAAAGGATTGAAAGGGAATGATACCTTGAACAAACCACCAAAGAAAAACATCTAATGGTTTCGATCACCACTATAATAATAAAAATAAAGCAAAAAATGTGTCAATGATAAGGATATTTCTTCCAAACTAGAAGGGACATGATAAGGTAAAAACTAGATTCTCAAGTGGTATGCAAAGGGTAACTTCACTAAAGGAGTCGACTGGAATGCAAAGAGATAAAAACATCAACCATTATAATGCAACTGTACCAACCCAAAGTGACAAAATACAAGAGGAAAGGTGGTGAACTGGTTTTGGTCTTATCACTCCTAGTAATCGAACATGACATCCTAGACAACAACTAGAATATTTAAATCAATGACATTGAGGAAGCCTAAGGGGTAACACCAAGACCAAGGAAATTAATGGAGAAAGATCTTAGGGGTATAATCACAATGGATCTCCAGCATGGATGATTAGGTAGAATGACAAGAAAGGATTGCATCTCATCAAATCAACCTGCTTATGACATTTATGGTTATAGATCCAAAGACCTCAAGATCGTCCAAAGTTGATAGTAAAAAGACTAGACAAATTTTTGAACTACACAATTTTAAATTCCTACACAAGTTTTGAGAGGAAATTTTTCCCTTTCTTCTTATAAATACATTGTCCTTTTTCATTGTAAAACATCAAAAAAAATATTATATTCGTGCATAATATCTAGCCTTGTATGCAGTCTTTATTTTATCCCTCTTATGTATTATGATTTGGCTTGAGCCTTGAGTCATTTTTTTTATAAGTTTTGACCTCTTTCTTAAGCATGAATGTGATCCAATTATCGTATGTATAAAAGAAGATTTAATTATTCCCCTCTTTTTATCTTGATTCTTATAATTATGGTGATTTGTGTTTGATGAAACCATGTTCCTTATGCATTATTAACAAAGATGGATGTGTTCATTTAATCTTTGGCAAACAAAATAAAAGCGTCGTTGGGGAGCTCATATCCCGCTATGCAAAGCGCCACACATTTTAGGTTAGGCATTTAGCTTGTCAATCTAGACGGTATTTAGCCATCCTCAGAAATTTCAAGGTTCGCTAGGTTTACATGCGTTTCTGATGTTAAAATTTTGAAAAACATTGTGTGATTGTAAACATCTTTACGATGGTAAACATCCTGAAGCCTGCTCTGCATTATTTTTATTTTCTCATATATTTGAAGCGGGTTTCATATATCCAATCTGAATATATGAATAGATATTTATCTTGAACAACCTTCCACAATATTGTTTTCAGGGAAAAAAATATTTCTTCGACATTTTTTCCCCTTTTTTAAGGATTTAAAGTACACAACTCTTTCAAAATTGTGCCGCTACGTAGAGACGGTGAAAAGCCTTGATTGAATGAATGTATTCCTCTTGGAGAAAAGAGGTAAGGAGTCTTCTTTAGAATCCTGAGCCAAATTGTCATTAAAATTTATGTGACATTGTATATAGTTTTGAATTGGTAGTTTGTTTTGAATTACTTAAAAAGGAATACAAATATAACGTTCTGTGGTACCTCCTATGTTTATAAAGTATAGGAAGCGGATCAAGGTTCCAACCGCAAAAGCTGTAATTTTACTTTTTATATGGGCACATCACCGCCCTTCATCAGCTTTGAATAGACTGTAAACTAGAAAAGCAAATTCTCAACAGGCGGCTGCCTTCATCGAAGTTGTTGCGACGTAAGGAAACTACGCTTTAAATTTGATGAGAGGAGGTACCACCTCAGAATGTATTTCCTACTCCTACATTCAAATTTACAGCGAGTCTAATACTGAAATCTTAACCAAACATGATGTTTTGTTGGTTTGACATATATTTTTTTAATATTATTATATTTTTGTTATTTGCTTTCGCTGGTTACATTTAATAACATAGTGATTACTTTTGCCTAATTTTGTTTGAATACTATATTATTAACACCACAATATATAATTAATAATAACATATGTTATAGACCATCCATAAATTATTATTTTTTTATATACAATCACGATTTTTAGTAACTACCAGCACAGCTGGTAGGGTTCAAACTATCTACGAAGGCTCCCAGGACTTCCACCGTCTAAGTACATGGTAACCCAGCATGATATGGGGACCGCAGGACGCACAGGGGTTGCACCGGCCTCATCAATCTGGCGCACCACTCGGAAGAATCGGATCTGGGCTACTGTCTGTTGGAATCAGTGTAAGAAATCTTATCCATTAGGGTTGGACATTCCTATTCCATCATTCCACCCCGATTTTTCATAAGAGAAAGAATTTAACATAAGAAGAGCCAAAGCTTCAACAATTGCGCTATCTCCTTGCTATCTCCTTGGACATAATCTTAAAATTATTATTAATATTATGTTTATAAAACATATATATTTTTGGCACCTTTTATAAAATATTTATTATTAAATTTTTTTCATTAATCAAATCTAAAAATTAAAAAAATAATAATAAAGTAATATATCACTATAAATTTAATAATAAATAGTTTATAAAAATATTTATTATTAAACTTATAGTGATATATTATATATATTTTTTAATATTTAGATTTGGTTAGTGGAAAATATTTTGGTTAGTGTGAGAAACCCTTACAACCAACCCTCACAATTGCGCATCCCATCCAACCATGACCTCTCATAAAGGGAGAGTTGAACTTATCAATAGGAAGTTTAACACACAACCCCACACTACAATTTAAACTTTGGATCTCCCTAAGAAGAGCCAAAGCCCGAATTATTGTGTTGTTCCCTAAAAGGATATATTATTATTATATTTTAACAAATCATAAAGTGACATATTGTGTAACAATATTTGAACTAAATCTTTCATTACAAGCTCGTATCTTTAACTAGCTGAGTTAATGCAATTTATAATGGCACTAAATGGCATTGTTATTTTGATAATATTTTTATTAATATTATTAAAGTGTGAATCTTATACAAGGAGGAAAAATATAGACATTTTTTAATATGTCTAAATTTAAAAAATGTTTATATGGATCCATTCTTTTAAAAATTTGCCTTACAACATTTCAACCTAGACCCAACAAATTTGGGGGTATTTAATCTTATTCTTAGTAATATTGGAGATCCTTATCTTTCTTCTCCTAAAAAGATATATATAATGGATTTCAAGCTTCTAATATTCAAGATACCTATTTGAACATTGTCTCAAAATATTTCTCATTATATCATATTTAATCAAGAACAATATTAATAGCATCAATATCAATAGTAGTGTAGTCCTTCCAATGTTGTTTTTAGACATGTAAAAATCATATTGGTACTTTGTAAATTCCTGATACCCGTAGAATAACAAATGACTATATGTTGTCTCTTCCATAATTCTTAAGAAGTATCACTAAAAATTAAGAGTAACATTTAAAAGTTTTTGTTTTTGTATGGTCAACCTTAATGGTTAAGCGTAATTATGTTTTACTCAATGTGTTTATGAAAACATTGATAGATGTTCAACTTCCTAGTTTCAAAAATTAGATGATGGCTATATTAGAAATTGGTATGATCTTGACTCTAAAATTTTGGCTCAATTTCCTTATTTACTTGATCATAAATATCTGCTCTATCAATTTTTAGGGATTAAGAAGGACCACAAAGATCTAATGAGGGAGTATAGAGAATTTTTTTATAAAATAGAGAAGCAAATTTCTAACAGAATTAAGCCTCATAAATGGCATATGGTTTTCTTCATTATAAACTCTCTCCACTCCAATATTTCTTTTATTTTCAAGAAATTAGAGATAAAAAACATAAAGCATACAAAATATCGAGCCCTTGTAAGTAAAAATAACACATGTTAGCCTAGTTAGGTGGAATAAGAATTAGATAAAAGAAAAGAAAAAATATAGAGTTCCTAAAGTCTCTAGAAATTTCTCATCCAAATTGGGCTACAAGGTTTTGGACTAATTACAATTTCTTTCTTCCAATTATTTCCTTTGGATGAATGTTTGATCACTTGAGACCGTTTTTAAGGCATCAATATTTCTTTAATTAATATTTTAAAGTCAAATTCTCTTAGATGAGTCTTCATAGAAGAGGATATCATGGAAATTTTATGTATGCCTTTATTTAAGAAGGATTTAGAAATATCAAATTATTGACTTATTCATTGTCCCTTTAGCTACACCATTCCAGAGCATTTTTTTTCCAAAAAGAGAATAGATTGGGTAGGTCTATTAATATTAAAAGAGTTAATGAGATTTTGGATTGATTATTTAAAATTTAAAATATTTTTATTCTATGAAGGATTTTTGTTACAATTATTCATTGGGATTTGTGCATTAAAAGGAATAATAAAACTTCTAAAAATATATCTCAATGTTATGACCAAGTTTAGGATCATAGTTTTCCCTCTTGTATAGAATATTTATAGGTTTGGTTCTCATCATGGGAAGTATCACTTATTTAGGAAAATATCCACTTAGCCTCTTGAATATAAGATTTTGATATAGATTTAAGGGTTATTTATGATACTAGAGTTAATACAGAGGAATTACATTGATCTATGATAAAATATTTTTCAATACAAATTTTAAAAAATTAAATTAGTTGAAATCAGATTACATCTTTTACCTTTCTAGGATTGAAGGTTTTTGAAGCCAAGTTTTAACAAAGGGTGTGGGATTAGTCTCCCTCATATCTAATCTACTAGAGCTATCTATACAAAATAAAGAGTAATCATGGAAAACAAGGATATATAAATCTATTTACAACAAGTAGTACTATCATCAATGATAAAAATAAAAAAATAGCTTTATTGATCTGTTGAGGCCACCATCTAGGAGGATATCCATAGCAAGTGAAGTCTAATCAATCAAGAATCTATTGGCCATTGTATTTTCTTCCATATTATGATCTCTAATGATGTGTATAAAATCCACTACCTCAAATAATTTTTGGGTCATTTGTATTTGCTCAAGTATTCTCTATATTCTCCAATTTTTATTCTTTTGATTTCCTAGCCTTTTTAAGTGGTTAATCATAATTAGAGAATTTTATTCCACCTACATTTTCCTCCACTCCATATTTAGAGCCTATTGTAATCTCTTTAATATGGTATATCCATTTATCTGGTTATTAGATAAGATACCTAGGTTTTCTATGAATATAAAATCAAGGGTGTCATTCAAAAGGTAACATATTCCCCCATACTTGCTCTTCCTGGATTTTCCCTTGAGGATCCATCTATATTAATCCTACCTAGTACCTTTGGAGGAGGTCTCCATTTCCTATTTCTAATTACTTATGAATAATTTGGGGTTACAATTTTTTATGTGACTACTATTGGAGATACTTGTAATCTAGATATTATTTAAATCCACTTTATGTTAGGATTATGGGGTTACTTTAATGGGTATTGGATTGAATTCCTTATATTATATATACTCTTTTGGAAATAAAATTTATGTCTCTATATTGTTTTTTGAAGATACAATTATTTCTCTCCTTCCACAAATTTCATAGAAGGAAAGTAGTCCCCATCCAAAGTAATTTTTGAATGGGTTGGTCTATTTCCTCTAACTTAGGCTACTCCCTCCAAAGTTATTCTATAGAAGATATGTCAAATCAGTGTAAAAACGTGTCCATATGATTTCAGAGTTTTATTATGATGGGGTATTTTATAAAAAAATGAGATATTATTTCCTCATTCTCCCAATACATAGAAGCCCATGCATCCCTCTTTTTATCAATTGTTTCCTTGTTATCACCCTTCTATGAACTAGAGGCCAAATGAAGAATCTAACTTTAGGTCTAAGACTATATACCCATAACAATGTGAATATATCACTTAAAGGGCTTGAGATACTCTAATAGAGTACTAAGTATCCAAAGGCAATTGCATATTCACTCTAATTTTCCCTACCACAACCAAGAGTATCTTCCTCTTGAGACCATGAGAGTGATCTCGTCTGGATGGTCCCATAGATTTCTTTTCTCTAATAATTTGGTATTTGGACTAACCATTCCTCTATTGGGATCCATTACTTTACTACCTCCTAGATACTACTTTGAGGCTTACAATATTTGGCTACCTTAACCTAATTATATTTATAAATATTCTCCATCAACGATATCTAAGTTGAGAATTGAGTTATTAGAGGAGGATGACCATCCCGCAATTTTTTCCAAAAGTTAGCCTTCTGTCCATTATGGATAATCCAAAAATATCTTTCCTTGATTATATCCTCTCATATTCTAATTCTCATTAATATGGGACATCCTTTGCTAGGAAGAAAAAACAAGATAAGCTCTATCAAGATTTTATTCTCTATATATTTGACCCTCAAAAATTGAGTTCAAAATTCCTTAAGGAATTTTAGCAATATCCAATATAACTTAGCTGCCAGTCCCTTGTTATTATTGATAAGTAATATGATTCCTAGTCCTCCCTTATTTTCTATAAATATAAAGTATTCCATTTCACTAATACCCATTTTTATTCTTCCTTGACTTCGTTTAAGAGAAATCTATAATTTATTTGATCCAATTATTTAAGAACTACCTTGGGGATAACTAGCACTAAGTATACATAAATAGGTATGACATTGAGGATTATTTTTATCAAGGTCATTTGTCATCCTAGAAAAGCCATCTATTAATCCATTTTTTCAATTTGTATTTCACTCTCTGATAGCCAAGTCCATTCCTTCTTAATTTATAAGTTGTCTAGCTACTATTGTAAACCATTATAGAATCATTTTAAATATGGAGGTCTTCCTTGTTATTTTTCCTAGTAATAATATCATCAATAAATTATAGGTGAATAATTGGTTTAGTTTTAGTTATTATTATTACCTATAAAGCTTTTGTGTTCCTATCCTTAGCTAATGTCCTATCCAAAAATTCATCCAATGTGATGAAATATGGGGATAAGGGATCTCCTTGTCTAATATCTCTAAAAGCTATAAATAGCTGGGTAGAAGCTTTGCTTACTAGAATTGAATAGTTTACTAAGGAAATATGTCCTTTTATCCATTCTACCTAATCAACCGAGAATATAAATTATTTCATAGTCTTTAAGAGGAAGTGTGAGTCAACTTTTTCATATGCTTTGGATATGTGTAACCTAATAAACATGGAGGGTATTTTCTAAATCTGCATAGAGTAGATGGCCTCCAAAGCTAAAACTATCTCATCCAATATTTATATTCCTTCCACAAAACCACTCTATTTCAAAGAAATAATTTTGTGAATAAGAGGTTTGACCCTTTCTACCATAATATTAGTGATATTTTTATATCAAAAATTACAAAAGGAAATTGTTTAGTATCTAGAAATGTGTTTAGGATCCTATGTTTTTGAAACCAATGTTATATATGTCTTATTAACCTATTTGAGCATAACTTTGGCTATTCTAGCCTCTTCTACTACTTCCAATAGTTCTTCCTTAAGTATATCCAATAATTCTTGGTAGAATTCTATGGGAAATCCATCTAGACCTAGAGTTTTACCTTTTTGTATCTTGAAAACTACCTAATGTAGTTCTTTAGCAGTAATTGGGGATGTTAAAGTTACATTGTCTTCCTCTATGATTATAGAAGAAATCCCTTGGAGTAATTCCTATTGTGTCTCCTAATTTAATGGTTCTCAGTTAAAGAGTTAGGAAAATTAGTCTCTTGCTTTATCTTTCACCCCATCCTATGTGTGTGTTGAATTGCCTATAATTGTTTTTAGGGAAGAGATAAAATTATGCAACCACCTTGTTAGAGGATATTTACGTAAGAAGGTAGTATTTACATCTCCCTCCTAGAAGATATTTATGGAAGAAGGTAGTATTTATTCCATATATTTTTGGAGTATGTCCAGTGCTATATTGAACTCAAGGTATTCATTTTTACTATGTTGTGTAGTAGAATGCACTCTACACCAATTTTTCAAGGCCAAATCCAAAATATTAAGTATGGTACTAGTTTGATTTGAATTAATGGAATTATTGGTCTGATCAGCAATAGGATTGGGTACTCCTCCATTGTTTGGATCAGTGTTCCATTATCTTCTTTGAAAACTGAAATTCCTATTTTGATGTAAATTATGAGGTACTTTTTTCCACAAATGAACCATGTCACTACTAATTTTTTGGACTAATATTTGTATGTTGTATAACTAAGAATTAGATTCATTAATATACCCTACAATAGTCTGGTTGGTTGTGTTATTTGTAGCAGTAGTGGGATTCAAGAAATTTGGTATATTTTGATTCTAAACAACATGTGGAAATGTTGGGTTATTTTGATGAAGATTAACATTGGGAAATTTTGACAAGTTCTGAGTGGGTGTTGTATTAAAAAATACAAGTATAACCTAAGCAATAATTTTAGAAGTTTTATGATCATTGAATTGGTTGTCTAAATATAGTGGACTGGTAGGATGTGTGGGAGTGATAGGAGGATTATTTGGCTGATTGAAATTATTGTATTGTATGGCATTCAACATTGGCAATTGTTGTGACCAAGTGTGGCTTATCATGGGCACTTTATTGTAAGTACCTGGTTGTCCAAAGGAAGTTAGTTTTCCTATTCCAAATACCTAAGGTATCAATTGTTTTTATATAGTTAATGCTTCATTGTATGCCATGGGGAGAGTGGTGATATAAGGTGTTCTTATTACAAACATGGATGTTAAAGGATCCAATGATCTAAAGTACATTTGTATTTATACATCTGCTTGAATCATATAAGCAGTAGTCAACCTATTATACATTTTATGAAATCTAGTACTAAATAGTCTCAAAGGCTTACTGGGATCTCTCCTAGATGAGGTAAACTAGTGGTATATAATAGCAGGATCTATAGGTAACCTGAATTGATTAATAAAAGTTAGTTCTAATGTAGCCCAAGAGATGATGGAATTGGTAGGTAGGTTTATATACTAGTTGTATGAGAGTTCATCTAAAGTGGGGGAAACATTCTACAAGAAATATCTTTATGCTCAACCTACGATCTACTTAAATCATCCTTGTAAGATTTAATGTGCTCTTTAGATATTTTGGTGCCATCATGTCTATACTTCGATAAATGTATTTTTGTATTTTTATGAATATCATGGGTTGCTCCAAGAATACTTAATGGATTGCTATGACCACCTAATCAGGGTGTAATTATTGTCATTAATATCATTAGAGAGGTGATAAATGGTACAATGGATTGATATGAAGTGTTAATAGGTGGAATAGTACTTGAATTAATTTTAGATACTTTGGACCTTATTGGAGGAGAAATGCTATAGAATTTAGTATTTTCAAAAGCCTTATACCTAGTGATTGTAACTTTTATTTCTAACTTTGATAATATAATAAATATAGCATGCAAATATATGTGAAAAGACTCATAATTTTCAAATGTTAGAAGGATAAATCATCATATTCAATAATTATAATGACAACTATTTAACCATAACCATAAAAGAAAAAATTGAATTTATAACAAATAAGAACTAATGCAACATATATCAATTTCAAAATTTTAAAATTAATTTGAACAACTTCAAACTCTAAAAATCAAATCAGTTACCTTCATTCTGTCCTTCTAGCACCAATTTTGTTGAGTGATATATTTGTCCAATTACAAACACATTTCCACAATCAGTATTCATTCAGAATATCCTCTCTTGAAAGTAAATACTTGATCTCCCTAAGGTTCATGTAAGGTTAATTTAACCTGGTTGTATACTTATCAAAATAAGCAATGTAAAAGTCAAATGAACAACTCAACAAAACATATAACTAGTAACAAAACGTAAATCTAATTAATTTGTTTGTCAAGGATTAATTTTTTTTGTTCATGAAACTATCGAGATATACATTTAATATCATATATTACTTTTAAAATACCAATAGCAAGCAAGATATTCTATATAATTTTTATTTTTTATTTTTATGTTTTTATATCAAAAATTTAATATTTTTGGAGTTATTAATATATTACAATTGTTGCAATTATAAAATTTACCAAAATTAAACACAAGATCATAAGAATAAATTTTAGAAATAAAATCTTCAATTAATCTACTCCTATTTTATTCATATTTTAAAGAAAAATAAAAAGATAGGGTTAGAAAAAGAAATAAAGAAAACAAATAGGTCACTGTAATTTTTGGAACTTCATCCTAAATCTATTGAAACAAGTGCTCTTAATTTAACCAATCTTAACCTGATCAACCTTCACACAATTTAGAATTAAGTTGGTGTAATATTCTAAAGGGAATGAAACAACATACCAAAATTATCTCAAACAAGAACACCATTAGCATGCACATATCTCATAAAAAAAACTCCAATATATTGCATTAAAAAGAGATATTCAATTAATACATACTCAGATTTCCTTGCATCAGGTGATTACAATAGATAAAATTCTCAATTCTAGCAACCAGGGAGGAGATGCTCATTGACAACAAAGAACAACCAAAATTTCTAAAATATTTCTTGCTCTCAATGACTATTTATTATTTTTATAATTTCAAATTTCTAGTTTTCAGTTTCATAACTATTTCTATAATGGGTTTCATTCCCTTTAGCACTGGTATTACCGGTGTGGACATATTCGTTATAAAATTAATATTTTCCAACATGGTGAGGAATCATTTATTTTATTCATATATCCAATATCTAACATCCCTTGCATTCAACAGAACTTCATTCTCCTTTGTAGCTTTTATTTTGCCTTTACCAGGAAGAGGTTGAGTAAAACTCCATGCATGATGTAATGTATCTCCATTTTTAGAGCACCATCAATAATCTAAGTGCTTGGCATATATGAAGAGATCAAACTTGAGAACATTACCATATCCTGAGAAGTCATAGAAGGTGGACCAAAATCTGATAGATATGTTGTTTGAGAGATTAAACCTTCATGAAGAGGAGAGTATGATGCTATATCGCCTATAGGAGTTGAGGAATGTTGCCTTAAAATTTCAATATCTGGATCACTTGCCTTATTTTATACCTCATGAATGGATCTAGATGTGAGCACAATAACCCTATGCCCATCATCTACTCTATTTTCAACCCTATCAAAATCCCCCTTCAAATTTTTTTCTATGATATTGAAGAGCCTACCTTTACCATATAACTCCCATACCCATTCCACAAGCTTCATCTTTAGCTTTTCAAAGTTGACATTGAGTGTCAGTCTTCCACAAGCTATTTCCAAAGTAAAAACACCAAATCTAAACACATATGATTTTGCATTGGCTATCCATGTTACTATGCCTTAAAGGGTAAGATATTTGAGTGTTCCTTATACTATAGTGATTTACAACCATTAGTCATGCTTCACCAGGTGTGTCAATCTTAAGTCCCCAACTTTTCATTAAATTTAAATCAAGCATGATATTACTAGATTTATTATCTTGATGGACGATGTATTCCTCCCATAGCCCATGAGGATAAAGCAACGCAAATGCTATGTCCTATGCGATTCTATATTGGTACACCCAATCTAATACTCCATCCTTTTATCTTTTGAAAAGTAGATTGTCCAAAATTCCTTTGGACATGTATTCTTAGACTAGAATAATTTGGCCCTTCTCATTGCACTAGCCCAATAGTTAAACTAGATCACGATACCTCAGATGACTCATTATCATTATTTTTGAAAGATACTAGAATTTCCCTTGTTTTTATCCTTCAAATATGTGCTTTACTACAACTATTTCATTTAGCCAACTTTTTCAATTTTATTTAGAGCATCTTGAGGATTTTTTTTAGATAGGTCTTAGGAGAATGAAAATAGTAGACGGCCTAACTTAGATATTGGAAAATATAATTTAGGCCAAATGGACATAATGTGGTACTCAAAATGGGGTGAATTTAATGGTTAAATGAATGATGATGCAGGTAAGAATGAATCTCTGAAGAACCCTTCCAATGAGATCAATCACAAAAATATCAAGTGCTAAAACCATGACAATGGTAAACCTTCAGACTTCATTGACTTCTTTATGACATCATAAACTAAAACTCAACCATAATATCTCAAAACCTTGACCTGTAATTTCAAAACTTTGTAATCCACATTATAAAATTTCATGGTATAGACTAATAAAAAAAGCACTCAATGCAAACAAAATTTTGCATTAATCTCAAAATTTCAAGTGGATCCTCGAATTGAAGTACATTGTGTGATGGCAACAACACACATCTAGTTGCAAAATCAAATTAAATAAATTTTATCAATTTTGTATCATAATAAAAATCATACAATTATAACAACAATAATGTAATCATTATTCTCCTAGTTTCTCTCTAATTTTTCTCTTCCTATCTTTCCCTCTCTCTCTTTCTCATTCTTCACATTTATTATTCTACAATTTTGTGCCCCATTCTTTTATGGTGCAAAATCATGAATTTATGTCCTATAATTTTGGGGTATGAATTCATGGATTCATGATGAGTCTTAGAAAAACATGAATTTATTTCTTGTTGATTTCCTAACCAAATTCATAGTTGAACCCATGAAATTGAGTCAAGGTTTGTGCGACAAATTATAGAAAAAAAATAAATAAATAAAAAATGCATAAAAATTTGAATCAAATCTAATCTAACCTAGTCCAGAAGGTAGGTTTTGTTGCTTACCCATATTCGGTTCAATGTAGTGTTGGCCTCATCTCTTACAATTTTTATATGATGATTTGGTATCATATTTTCTCTTCTTCTCTCTTGATCTCCTCCTTTCTTCTTTACATAGTGAAAATGAATTGGTTTTCACCCTCCCCCTACTTTTTATCCCTCCATTTATCTCTCCTATTTTTTCTATTTTTCTTATTTTCTTCTTCATTCTTCTCCATCTGCCATTTTGAGTTTCTTTAGAAATTTTACCCCCTTCTGAAACTCAAGGGGGTACCTTGGCCTTAGAGGCATTGATGTCATCATTGCTTCATAAAGCATACAAAATTTTAAAGTGTTTAGAATGATATCATTTTTGTACCATCCCTCTACGTAAACCTACTACCCCTTTTAATGTTCATCATTTCAATCTTGCAAACCTCTACAACTTTCTTTGATGCATTTATTATGCCATAAATAAATAAAAAATAGGGTAAAATGTAGACATCAAAAATTGACCCATTCAAATGATTCAAATTTCTCTTAGATGCCTAGGAAGACTCTCATTGTTTCTAAGTGCAATGTTTTGAGCTCCCATCCCTTTATTAAACCCCTTTTCCTAGCCTTACCAATTCACAATCATTATAGACTGAGCATGAATTTTATCATGTTACGTTGGCGTTGATTTGACCTTCAATGATTAAATTTTGTGAATATGTAGTCGGATCAAATTGATTGTAAATTGTGTGAATTAGGTTTTCCTTGCAAAACCCTAACCCTTGAGCTAACCTTTTCCTTTTTGAGCCCTAACTCTAGTTTATGAACTCAATTTTTTTTCTTTCTTTACCCTCAATGCCTCTATAAATAGGGACATTAAGTTTTCTTTTTGGCTCATCTATGATCTATGCTCCCTAATTCGACATCCATAATCTTAAATCTATAATCTATGATTAAAAAAATAGAGTCCTATGAACATGAAAGCTTGGATTTTGGAAACTAGAGAAGCAACAATATTGTGATGTGATAGCTAACATTTCTCTCGATCAATTGCTTCATTGGGTTCAATTGGATATTTGCTATGCCATTTATAGATTCATGAAGGAAGGTGAGTAGGCTCAGCCAGGAAACCATTCTCTTCTTGGTTATTACCTCTTTCCTTTTCTTGCTCTTGATTTACTTTGTTCTAAGTTCTTTTTTCATAGATATAGTCTCTTTTTATTTCTTTTGTTTTCTATAATTATCAAAATTTATTTTAATTTCCTTCTAGTTCTTTTACCCAATTCTATTTTCTAATCTTAGCAATATGTTTTTCTTCTTTCTAGTTTTTTGTTTTCTTTTTCTCTCTAGTCTTAGTTATTTTCATTTCCTATTATTTGCTTAGCATACCCTAGTTATATTTATTTTATTATTTATAATGTTTTTTTTTTTTTTTTTGATGAAAAGCTAAATTATACCCTAACCCTTGAGCTAACCTTTTCCTTTTTGAGCCCTAACTCTAGTTTATGAACTCAATTTTTTTTCTTGCTTTACCCTCAATGCCTCTATAAATAGGGACATTAAGTTTTCTTTTTGGCTCATCTATGATCTATGCTCCCTAATTCGACATCTATAATCTTCCTAATGTTTTTATTGTTCTACTCATTGTTAGATCCTTTTGCTTCTTCCTTCTTCCTCTAATCATGAATTTGTGGTCCATTTG
Organism: Wollemia nobilis; assembly: GCA_028583015.1. Taxonomy (NCBI): domain Eukaryota; kingdom Viridiplantae; phylum Streptophyta; class Pinopsida; order Araucariales; family Araucariaceae; genus Wollemia; species Wollemia nobilis. The sequence goes on from JAQPPZ010014470.1 coordinate 1,468,838, forward strand.
TTAGGGATGTGAATTCAGTGAAAACCTTTTTTTGCTTCGCTTTTATATTTTTTCTCCATTTGCAAATTTGTGATCACCCTATACAGGGAACAATTTCAACAAAACACTATTGTGAGTGTTCCTAGTGCCTCACTTAGTGCTTCTCCCAATTACTATGATTTTTTGACCTCTACGTAGGGACCATAAATTTGGCTAAGGTAATTTGGGCTAAGCCATTTTTTCTCTTATTATCTTCCCCTTATTTTTTGTATTTTTCTTCTATGTTTCTACCTTCTACAAACCCTTCTCTATCCCTTATTTGTTATGTTATTTCTTCAGCTTTTGAAAGGTCAATACATTTCATGTTTATTTTATGGTTAGATAAAACCACCAAAGGGACTTGATTTCCATGCCTCTAAGCCTAGTCTTCATAGTGGCCTAAGCAGGTCCACAAACACTAACAACATTTTTTTCACATTTTGGTATGTTTGTAGGTTTTTCTCATATGTGGTTGTGGTTTTCTTGGTGTAAAATTAGATTTGAGGTTGGAGTTTTTAGAGAATGAATTCATTGTAGGGGCGAATGTGATAAAAACTAAGTGCCCTATTAATGTTTTACATAAAATTTGATTGCTTTTGTATTCTATAGTGTGTTTCTATTTTATTTTATCTTTTTCTATCATAAATAAAAATAAAATAATTTTAATTTCATCTTAGAAATAATTACGTCGATAGGCGTCCTACAATGGCAGCCAGGAAGGTCAGCCATGCCTTAAAAAATATTAATATTTTATTAAAAAAGACGACATTAAAAAAAACATCCATCGACATTAAGGGTTATGATGGATTTAAAATATTTAAAAAATATTTAAACTATTTAAACTAAAATGGTGCCCAAACTTTCTAATATTATTTGCTTCTCTCCTCGAACTCTTCTCCGAGAGTTATCAATCTCGAGGGGCCTATCTTATTTCTTGGGGTTGTGATAAATAGGTGCCTCGATATTGATAACTCTCGATGTTTATAGATATATATTTTATATATCTAAGCTAGTATTAGTATTAAAAATAAATAAAAAATTACTTAGACATTAAAAGAACTATCTATCTATTTTTATCGTTAGGTATTGAAAGATAAAATACATATAGTTTTACATTTAGGCTAGCTTGTTTGTGTATCTTTCTTACGCTCTTGCTTAAATAATAAAGAATTATTTATATATCTTAGGAGTAGTTGTGCATGCAAAGGAAAAATAATTTCTAGGGTAGTTTATGTTTATTTTCATTTTTTTCTTCTTTCATTCCTTCTACAATATTTTAAGTAGTAGTTTTATTTTCTTAGAGGTCAAACTTAGGTGATTTCAAATTAGCACATCAAATCTCGCTAATATTTGGAGTGAGTCTTTAAAACACTCCTAGTGAACACTTGATAATCAAGCCCAAGTGTGAGGACCATAACCCCATAGTTACCTTGGCTCCCAAAGGATCCACTAAGAATCATCTATGTTGGTTTACCTTCTCTATAGGGTCTCTTATATATTTGGCACTTTTCCACTTTTAGCTTAGTCTAGTTAGGTTAGATTAGTTTAATTCCTTTTAGTTATTTGCTTTTAGTTATTTTACTACATTTTTCGTCTCTCCCTTATCCCTAATAAAGCACTCGATAGAGTAGGTTAGATTAAGAGGAAGAGTGTCAAAGATCACATTCGAGCAAGAAGTAAACCTTGATAAAAAATCTTGAAATTCATCCAAAGGAGCAGCATCCCATGTTTCCTACACTTCTTGAGTCAATGCTCCACATATGGCACTAAACATCAAATAAACTTACTCAAAGAGATACTATATTCATGGGGGGTTGTGACACCTAAAGTTTAATAACCACTCCTAGTCCACAACATTAATATCTTAAAAATATTAACATATCTATGATGAATAAAACATAGTAATAAAAATTTAGCCATTTACATTTTTTTTTATTTTTGTTTTGATTTAAATCTTAAAAATCAACTAATTAAGAAAAAAATTATCTTTTAATAAAAATAATACAAATTCCTAGAGCGGACAAAAATATGTCCAAGGTTAAAAACATGATGTGTGTGGTTGTGCGTTAATAATTTTAGCTCTCAACCTTATGAAAGATCATGGATGCAATGGAAATGCTCAACCCTAAACATCGATCATAAAGGTTTCTCCCACTACCCCAAAAAATAAAAATATAATAATAATAATACAAAAATAAGTATTATTAATATATCATAAAAATAATATATTTACCCACTGTAGCAGTCAGATATGTACACCTCCCAACATTTTGTGCCTGTGATCACATCACTTTGCAATATGCACATGTGCCTAATTATGGTTGGGGGCTTCACATAGCCACGGGCATATTTCTAGTTGGTCCCATCCTTCTTCTCTAATTACTCATGCTTCAAGCTCAGGTGAGGATCTCTTTGATGGGTAAGGGAAATCACCTACTTCAAATGGATAGGACTCTGTCTGCCATGGGACCCCTTCCTTAAAACCTTTCTAGTTGTATAATATTTCTAGTTTTTTATTGATGCTCATTGTTCATGTGTGGTACAATTTGTTTTTCTTTATCCGTTATTAGGATAAGTTAGTGGCATTCAGGGTGTGATTTTTTCTCCACCCACAATTTTTTTTTTTGTTGTAAAAGACTTTTATTTTTATAATTAAAATAGTTTTTCATAAATATATATATAATAATACAAAAATAATGATTATTAATATATCATAAAAAATAATATCTTTAACTAAAAATACTTAAAAAAATAAATTAAATATAATTTAATTAACTTAACATCAAATATAATATTCTACAAATTTAATAAAAATAATCCACATAAAACCTAAATTTATACAATCTAAAATTAACTTTTAAAGAATAGGTGTGTTTTCATTAAAAAAAAAAAAATAACTATACATTAAATCACATAAAAGATAGTATGTATAATAAACTTATGTCCTACCCAAATACAACAATTACATACAATTATAAATATTGTAATTGGTATTGAAATGGACGTAAATAGATTTTAGATTTCTTCCTTTCTTTTAATAAAATTCCATCCATAATACTCTTAGACCCCTTTATACAATTAGACCTTTTTTAAAGATACCATTTATAGTCATCTACGTACATGGTTTGTTTACGTTTCCAAAGATATTTTCTTTTTATTTAATAAAAATCATTATATATTTTAATTTTTTTTAAATATTTTTATTATAAATTTTTTAAATATTATAAGTTTTTAATGTTGAAAAGTTATAAATATATATTGCTTTTTAATATATTATTATTTAAGTATATTCGTATGTTTATCTTTAGCATATTGTTAGGTTATTATATTATTGTTGAGGCAACGTATCTATCAGTTCAAACTACCACCTTAAGTGGGCCTGATCAATTTCGATAATAATCTGGGCATCCATTGTAATATTTGCATCCATTGTAATATTTATTTACTTCAGATTAATGGAACTATGTTTGATTTTCTTACATGGTATCAGAGCTTTTATCAGAGCTTCCAAAGGTTTGACGCTCTCACTTTAGTGGGATACTTTGGGTATAGTTCCTAAGGCAGTGTATCATCCAAGGTAATGTAGAAGCTGCATGCCTCCCGAGGTAGCGTGCCATGCGAGACAACGATCGACTGACATTGGTCAAGCATGCATCCCAAGGTCCAAATACCTAGGGAAACCTAATATATATCCCCAGGTGGTATTTTGCCACTAGTGGACGTGAACAAACTTGACCAAACTCGACTTAGGAAACAAATGACTTGACTCAAATCTAACGTGGAAAGAAACCCGACTCGACTTGGGACAAAACTAACCCAACAAGCGAGACCCAACCAGTGAATATGGTGTGGCCCCTCAACATGGCACAATCAGCTAAGACCCTCGCGAGAGAAGACCCCACCACCCTCTCAGGTAGTGTCTCCCCGAGAGGAGACAAGGCTATGTACGTGCAAATACATATATATCCTAAAACATGTTTTTTTCCCATGCATCTAGGATTATACATTGAAAGCATAAAAAAATTAGATGACAGATGGTGAAAAACCAGACAAAACCTACATCTTTTTCCAATTTTTTGTTACGAATCCAGACGTTCGATCCTCGATCAGGTTGCATCATCATCTTTAGTAGAGTTTTTGGAGCAACTTGGCTGGATTGATTTTTTTATTTCCTTATCGATTGGAGTGAGATCGATCAAGAAAACATTTTGTTGTTGACAAGCTCCTATGGTAGTTTCTAGATAATAGTGGGAGGAGCCAATTCAAGCAATATTATTCATAGTTTTTTTCTGTTATTTTTTATTCTCGTAGTTCCTATTCATCGAGCACCATCAATACCTAGGGGATTTGAGTTTTCATGTTCATAGAGTACCACCGAGAGACGCAGCAACACCCATGCAAGGGGTGCCACCCGAATGGCACCACCAGAGGTAGACATAGCCACCTGAGCGGTGCCACTAGAGTGGCGCTACTTCTAAGGAAGGGCTCGTGTGGGCAGTTTCAAATAAAGGGCCCTACACTTTAGAACCCAACTGAGTAGCCAACTCGTCTGGTTGGTGTCATAATCTTGGGAGCACGAGATCAAGAGATCAAACCCTATTGACCCCCCACCAAAAAGGTATTTTTTTAAATAAGTTTTTTTTTTTTTCCTTTTCCTAATTTGTTTTATTAAATATTTTTATTTTTATTTTTTTATTTTTATTTTTATTTAAAAAGGAAGTTATTTTTAAATTATTTATAATTTTTTTTTTTTTTGAAAAATAAATAAATTAAACTTTAAATTATTTTTACTAAACATTGGAGAGAAATTTTATTTTCAAACATGAAGGGGGGGAATTTGTTTTTTTCCTAAAGCACAGTTTTTTCAAAACTGAAAAAAGGGGGGAGAGTGGGAAAAGTCTTTCAGCATTTCTTCAAAATTGGCAAATTGTAAAAGGTGCATTTTCGATGGAAACCGACACCTTAGTTTCATTTTTGGATGCTTTATGATGTATGATGCACTTTATTTAAATCTACACTTTCTCATTAAGTAAAAAAAAACACTCCTAAGTTCCAAAATTTGAAACCCATCTGTGTAATTCAATTGCATCGTAGTGTTCGGTATTTACGATACCTTTGGCCCATAATTACAGGTAATATTGTCATTATTGCGCTACTATATCTATCACCTAAGATACCTACAATAATGATGTCTAAGCTTATTCTCTATCAATCGTTAGGGAGATCTAAGTTTGTTATTTTGCTATTTTTTTACTCTATTCCACTACCCTAATCATTCTTGTGTTTAAGCGTAAATCATGATGAAGTGTCTCCAAAGTGTTTAGGGGAAGTTACATCCCACACATGAGGAGAACCTTCTATGGTAGGTGTCGTCAATGAGATGATTCTCTTTCAGTACCACCTATGTTCCATGTATCATTCTTCTCTCATGTACCTATAGTCTCCCTCACATAAGGGAGGGTATATAGAGAGGTTCAATATAAAGGCCTAGCAAATGTATATAGAAATGGGGACCGTTTGGTGATATAAGGAACCCTTACTATGGCTACTAAGTTAATGAATGATGCTCATTAGTTACTAAAAGATCCTAATTATACACCATGGAAAAAAAAGATGAAGGTTATCCTTGTCATTGAAGACTTATGGGATTTTGTTTCTAGCACAACAATAAGACCTTCACCAATAGTTGGATCAACAACAGCTACACCTCCAACTGTTGATCAGATAGCATTTGACAAGAAATACAGCAGGACAAGAGTGCTCATCCTACTTGCTATTTCAGATGAAGTTCAACCTCACATATATGACAAAGAACATGGTAAAGAGGCGTGGGATGCCCTTCAAAACATTTATGAAGGAAATAATAAGTCCACCATTCTTTACCTTCAATATCAACTTCATAGTTTGAGTATGAAGCAAGGTGAGATAGTTGAACTCTTTCTTTGCAGAGTGTCTGAGTTGAAAGTAAAATTGAATTCTTTGAGAGAACATGTAGACAATAAGATTCTTACTTAAGTAGTATTAAGATATTTACCTGATACTTACAATATGTTTATCACCTCAATTCAGGTGTCATAGAGAAAATTTACCTTTGTTGAGTTGGTCAATATGCTTCAAGACGAGGAGGATCACCAACTTCAGAGAGATGAATCTTCTAATATTGCCCTCTATTCCAACAAGAAGGGTTCTAATAAGAAGGGTAATTTTTAGAAGGAATGAAATTATCACAAATATTCAAAATGGAAACAACCTCAACATACGAAGAGATATTGCAAAATTTGTGACAAATACACCCATGACAAAAATAGGTTTTGGCACAAAAATAAGCAACCTAAAAACAAAGGAAAAAACAAACCACAAGACAAGAACAAGCAATCCAAGGTGAATGTTGATGTTGAATAATCTGACTCAGATTCTGAGTGGGCACACAAGGTGCTTATGACTACCACATACTCCAAGAAGAAGGATCATGTATGGTATGTCGATTCTAGTGCTAGTAAGTACATGACTGGTGACAAATCATGGTTTGAAACATTTGAGGCCAAGGAGGGCAAACCTGTCACTATTGTTGATGATAAAACCTACAAGGTTCAGGGAGAGGGTACATTTTTAGTCACTCTTCTTGATGGCAAGTGTCATATTAAAAAAGTCCTCTATGTTCTAGGATTGGTGAACAATTTGTTGTTAGTCACACAAATTTTGGATAAAGATATGGTTGTGAACTTTCGTGTTGAGGATGGCAAGAAGTGTTGATCTATTACAAAGAGGAATAAGAACATTGCAACAACTTCCTATAAGCATGGGTTATTTTCCTTATATACTATATCTACTCCCCATGTTGCCATGACAGTCTCTACAAAGGAGGCAACTTCCCTATGGCACAAGAGATATGGGCATCTTAGTTCTGGCTACTTACTTGAGCTAAGTAAGTATGAGATGGTAAAGGGTCTTCATTCATTTTATTACACATTACCAGTGTGCTCTAACTACTTGGCAGTAAATTAGCATAGATTACCTTTTGATAAGATCTCTACAAGAGCAAAGAAACCTTTGGAGTTAATTCACTCCGATATTTGCAGTCCTTTCACACAAAACAGTTGTAGGAGGAAGAGGTATTTTCAATTATTTGTAGATGACTACTCGTGAAATATGTGGGTGTTCTTTCTTCATATGAAATCTGAAGCCTTCAGTTTCTTCCAGCAATTCAATAAATCTGTTGAGGAGTCAGGGACTTCTATAAATACCCTCTGCTCAGATCGAGGGGGGATTTTACCTCTAAAGAATTTTCTACATTTTTGATTGCACATGGAATCACAAGATAGTTAACTACTACTTACACTCCTTAGCAAAATGGAGTTGTTGAAAGGAGGAACCATTCTATCATGGAAATGGTTCGTTGTATGCTCACATGAGCTAGTCTTGGACAATAATTTTTTGCAAAATTTGTCACCATTATAATATATCTATTGAATAGGGCACCCACAAAGGCCATAAAATTAATAACTCCATATGAAGCATGGACTGGTCGAAAACCCTCCATATCTCATCTACACATTTTTGGATGTAGAGATTTTATGCACATACTGAAAGAGAAAAGGAAGAATCTAGATGAGAAGACATTGAAATGTATTCTTCTTGGCTATGATGAGCACTCTAAAATTTATCGTTTGATTGATCCTTTGACCAAGAAGATTTATTTTAGGAGATATATTGTTTTTATGATTCTTTCACATCATAAAGCACATCTGATGTATACCTAGATCTTGTGGAATCTAAAGTTGAGAAGTTCCCTTCGTCACCATATACTGGAGGTTCCTCTACTTATTATTATTTTTCATCACCATAAATGGTATACAAGTACTATCATAGACTCAAAGTTATCCACACCACCAAATTTAACTTTGGATAGACCTCGTACTCGCAGTATGGCTTGATAGGAAAGAGTAGCAGCAGAGACTACTGAGGTTGATGATCTTTATCAATATTTTGAGTAAATTTTAGTATATCCAGAGAGAAACTGAGGATATGGACGTAGATGATGACAGGGTGTTTATGTCTTCAATGAATTAACATGAACCTAGTTTTGTACAAGATGCCCTTAGTGAGCCACAATGAAAGGCTACTATGGATGTTGAGTATAAGTCTTTGAAAAATAATAATGCTTGGGATCTTGTTGATCTACCACACGAAAATAAGCCCATTGGCTACAAATGGGTGTTCAAAGTCAAGTACAAGGTATATGGGATAATTTATAAGCATAAGGCTCATCTTGTTGCAAAGGGCTATGCTCAAAAGGAAGGCATTGACTATGAGGAAAATTTTGCACCTACTGCTTGGATTACCACCATTTGAGTTCTTTGTTCTATGGAAGCATAGTATGGGTGGAAAGTTCACCAAATGGATGTCAAGAGTGCTTTCCTAAATGGTTATCTCCAAGAGAAATTCTACATGACACAACCTGAAGGATTTGAAGTGGAAGGTTAAGAGAAGAAAGTGTGCAAGTTTGTCAAGTCCTTGTATGGTTTAAAATAAGATCCTCAAGCTTGGTATAAAAAAATGGATAATCATCTCCTGCAACATGGATTTAAGAGATGTTCGTCAGAATGCAAACCTCTATTTCAAAAAATAAGGGTCTGGAATAGTGTTGCTTGTACTCTATGTTGATGATTTTTTCACTATAGGGAGTTCATAAACTATTATCTCTACTGTCAAAATATACTTGTGTAAATATTTTGAGATGAAAAATATCAGACTTCTCCATTATTGTCTTGGTCTGGAAGTGAGCCAGAAGGAGCACTAAATCAGGGTGTCTTAGAAAAATATGCCAAGACATTGTTAGAAAAATATTGCATGATTGATTTCAATCTGATGGTAACTCTGATGGAATCAAGACTTCAGTTATCATGATATGATGATTCACCTCAGGTATATGGTACTCTCTATCCACAACTGATTATGAGTCTCATATATCTAACTAATACTAGGTCAGATATCATATTAGTTGTCAACTATCTTTCGAGTTTCATGCGAAAACCTAAGACTACTTACTAAAAAGTAATGTGTTCTTCACTATGTATGTGGTTCAATGGAATATGGCCTAGAATACAAGAAGAACGACAAATTCTTCTTGCAAGAATACACGGAGTCTGACTATACCGGATCATATGATGATCGTAAGTCAACTTCAGGATATATTTTTTATCTTGGATTTGGTCCTCTCTCTTGGCATAACAATAAGAAACAAGTGGTTGCTATCTCATCTATAGAGCCAAAATATTGCACCACACGTGAAGATGTGTGCGAAGTGATATGGTTTCATCACATTTTGACAAGTATGGGTCATCCATATAAATCTCAAATCTACTTGTTTTACAACAACCAGGGTTTCTTAAACCTTGTTAAGAATCCAGTGCATCATGAGAAAACCAAGCACATTGACACACAATGTCACTTCATTTGATATGAAGTTCCAAGGTACAAAATTCAGCTCTAGTACATTCCCATCGATGCTCAAGTTGTAGATATTTTCACTAAGACACTTGCACGTGTCAAATTTGAGATGTTTCGCAGCTCTTTATGTATTGCAAAATAATGTAATAAAGGTGGGATGTTAGCGTATGTTTATCTTTAGCATATTGTTAGGTTATTACATTATTTTTGAGGCAGTGTATCTATCAGTTTGAACTACCATCTTAAGTGGGTCTAATCAGTTCTAGTAGTTACAGACTAATTTGGGTATCCATTATAATATTTATCTGCTTATGATTAATGGAACTATGTTTGATTCCCTGACATTTTTTTGTTAGTAAGGTGTATGTTCTTAGCTTTTATAACATTCTAAAATTATATTTAATTCAAAGTTTCAAGTTTTCTAAAAAGAAACTTAAATATTTAATCTATATAACAAACAAATCTATTGTGTTTCCAAGAGTTAGATGGATTTGTAGTTGTTTGTTTGGTCAGATACTTACTAAAAAGAGACCTAGATTCAAACCTTGGGGGTACACCTATAGAAAAGGTAGTAGTCTATTTTTAATCCTCTAAGTGTGTGCCAAATTGATATGATGGTATAAATATTGAGCAATTGAAGGTCCCCCTCATGTTAGGTCAATAATAACGAGGTGGTAAAGGCTTGTTGAAAGCAACCCCTATGGTTTGAACCTTGTACATGGTAGTTACTAAAAATAGTGTGGATGTAACCAACTTTCCTATGTATCCCAAAAAAATCCATTATGATTTTTTATATGTTAAATAGAATCTCAACCCTAAAAATATGTCAAATTTGCTCCATATGTACTAGCATTCAGATTGTATCCCCAAGAAGAACCATGGGTCAATAAAAGGGGTGTTGCCTAAAAGGTTTTAAAAAATCATGAATCCATGTCCATGTTGTTTGGGCCCTAGCACAATAAAAAAGTAAATGTTCAATGGATTTCCTACAATGATAAAAAGGATATTTGAGAATGTGTGGTCCTAAATGACAAAGGTATTCTCCTACAAAAAGTCCTTGAAAAATGAGACACCAAATAAAGTGAGCTAATTTAAGCTCTAAAACAAAATCCCATAGAGAATAAAATTTGTTCTACTAATCTCTGTTGGTTTCCTAGATTCTCCATCACTCGTTTAACTTAGGAACCATGGGTAGATGTGGTGAGAGCCAACAATACCCTTTTCTTAGCTTATAGTTACTAAAAGGAGTATTGGGATACCATTTCTAGTCCTTCCACCAAGGACGTAGGGTTCAAATCCCAATTTTATGAATCATTTCATGCAGGATTGTGACTTGAATTACCTAAAATATTTTTTATCGACCTTAAAGCTACAAAACTACATTTTAACTTTTGCCCATGAGATCCATTTCTTGATCCACTTGAAAAAGACGTCAAAGATGATCTAAATGCCCTTATGGATAAATTGAACGGCACAGGCCCAAGGGAATTTGGCCAATGGTTGCTCTTGATAGGTGATAATGGGAGACCACCATAATGAATACTTATTAATAGAGATTCCATTACTAAAATTATTGCCATTCTAGAGAAACCAAGTTTGAAGAGATTCCTAGGCCTTCCAAATACTCTTAGAAATAAAAGTACCCTGAATTTGAACTGGCACCATCATCACTAAATGGATTGCAAACCAAGCCTCCTGTAGATTTTTCTCCCGACACTAGAGCCTATGTAGTATTGAAGCAAGTATTTTCAGGTTTCATTTCCATGCACAACATGAATGACCTATTTAGTGCACAAGGTAGTGCCCTAGAAAAAATTATCAAGGAGCACTAACCCTCTTGACTCTTGTGGAAGACAATAGTACTACTATGCAACCCTGTGGAAACTCTATTTTTCTAGTGAAGAGGCTCATAGGTAATCTTGGATAAGATTCTCCAATTTGTGATAGGAAGCTTCTGAAGGCACCCATAAAGAAGAATAATAGACATGCATGGCAATAAGTATCTTGGAGTAAACTTAAAATTTTCTTGCTAAATAAAGTGGCTTGGGAAGCCACTTCTAAATTTTATTTTCTACCCTATCCAGAACATAATACCAGAGGTTAATGGATAAAGCCTAAAAGACAAAAGGGATTCCAAGAAAGTGAAACATATTGCCATGTTGGATCCAATTCCGCTTATAAAAGTTGAGCCAGAAGGGTATGGGAATAAAATACTACCTATAACACTATTTTTTCCATTGAATTCTTGAACCAGAGTCCAAAAAAAGATATCTAATCAAAGGAGGACCTGTACCACATTTTCCTCTTCCTCAATTAGGGTGAGAAAAGATTAATCAACAAAATATCCATTGACCAATTATTAGGAGGTGTTAGGAAGTGTGATGTCTTTCATATGTCCTTTGGTAACAACATCAACAAGGAGGTACCTAAAGCCCTTAACACCTAGAACATACAAATTTGGAAAAAGAGGATACACTTGTTGAATAGATTTGTACAAACTAAAAGAATATCATTGTTATTCTTTGATATTAATGCATGCCAAAGCATATGCATAAATTATTTTAATAGTGCTTACAAATTTAGAACCAAAACCAAGGGCTTGCAGCATGGCCAAAATTAAATACCACTAAATCTTGTCATAGGATTTGGTAAAATCAATCTTGAGAAACAAGGATTTTTGTTGAGATTGCCTTATCCACTTCATTCCCTACCAAATATCTATTATGTTATCTAAGATGTATCTACTCTTGATGAATCCTATTTTCTCTTATTGAATTATGAGAGACGAGATCGTGCAAACTAAGAGCAAGGGCTTTAGCAATAATATTATAGGAGACACTAAAAAGAGTAATTGGCTTTTAATTACAAATATCCTCAACATCTCCAACTTTGAGAATGAGTTTAATATTACCCCTATTGATCTGTAGGTCCAATGTGTGTATCCTGAGGGTTTCCCAATAAAATTTATATAGGTCTAGACCCATTGTGTCCTAAAGCACCTTATAGAATTTGTATGAAAATCCATCAATATCATGAGCTTTATCATTGGTCATGGAAAAGGTTACAACGTTAAGCTCATCTTGTATCAAAATATTATCATAGAGAGCCTATTTGGACATCGAGAGGTAAAAATAATTTACTTATAAATATTATTGCAGAGAAAGGTCCTAAGCAAGGAAGGGATATTGTATAGTGAACATTTTCTAGTAGTAATGAATGAAAGTATGCACTATATCTAGAAGGTCTAAAAAAATGTGTTGTCCCTCCCAGATAGACTTGATAGTTTGGTTTGGTTTACAACCTTTGATTCAAACAAAAAAATATTTGGAAACTCTATCACTCCTAGTGATCTACTGTAGTCTAGCCTTGAGTTGGGTATCCTAAGCTACATAGGTCTCGATCACATGTTGTTGATGCCTCAACTTGACTACCTTTAATTTGAGAGAGGTAGAGCAAGGTTGGGATTTAAGGGCTATTGTGGCTTTTTTGAGTTTGGAATAAGTGGTTGAATAGGACCACCAATGAAAGAGGGCCAGTTGAAAATCGTATGTATATATAAAATACATAGTGTATTCAATTACAATGTTCCACCATTCTATCCAACCATTTGTAGAACAATGATGGTGTGCTAAATTCTATATATGGAAAATGTGTGTAGGATAGGGTGGGTATAAAAGTAATGATGTACTAAATTAAACTAGACTATATAAAATAGTTGGTCCACTATCTGGTCATTCAATATGGGATCATATGGGGGTGTGGTCCAAGAGAAAAACCTTGGGGAGGGGTTCCATTAGGAGATCTTGATGGTTGTAAAAATTAAATGTGTGTTGCCTTGATATCATTATCCCAAAAACATTTTAGAATTCTCTCAAGACCAACTCACATATTGGACCATGTGAACCAAGGAAGATGTAGTTGGCACCGCCCAGCATTAGGATTAAAAAATCACATTTTTTGGTGTATATAAAACCAAGTAGATCTTTCAATAGTTGTCTAGTGCGTGCAATGTCCACCTTGCTTGTCGAAACCATCTTCAATCATATTTAAGTCACCACATATGATCCATGTGGTAAAAGGAAGAGAGTCTACAATCCAAAACCAAATATGGGACCGTTCTATGGCATAATTTGAGGCATAAACATTAAAAACCCCTAATGCATGGTTATTAATGTGGAACATGGTCCACAATGCTCAATTAGTGGGGTCACAATTATGGTCCACCCGTCGGAACCACCATCGCATCATCATGAAGGTAGTAATGCCACCTTGATCTAGCTCTTGGTTACTATGGAGAAAAACAAATTCTAGCCAAATGACATGACAAGCCAAAAACAACAAAAATTTTAAAACCTTCACTTCCTATAAACATAGGATTCCCAAATATAGAAATTGTTGACAGAAATTTTGAATTACAATTATAATGATCTAATGTTTTACTTTTAATCAATATTTTAACCCAAATATGATGTGAGTGTTCTAAAGGTAGAAAGTTTTAAAAACTTCAAAGTTCGAATCTAATAACCATATATTAAATAAACAATATTCTCTATATAAATTATTTTATATAATCTTATATCTTTAAAGATGATAAAAAATACTTTACCCTTGATTTTAGTCTAATATTTGACCACTTATATTCTAACCAGTGTTTGGAATTTGGGGTGATCATGAGAACTTAATAAGTGGGCATGATAAGTTTTTTTTTAAAACATAGTGGAATTGGTAATTTAAACCCTTGTTCTTGGGTTAGACGAAATCAATAGGACCTTCACCATCTAGAGCATCAAATTGGGGTAGCTAAATGACAAACACTTGATTATTATCATTAAACCTATCACCTTCTAGATACATCATGGTTTGAACCTTAGACCTTCTCAAAGAGAGGCCCAAGCCCTAACCACTACATTGTCTTTTTTGCACAAATGTTAGGATAAAACATAGATTTGTATGGGGTTCCAATCCCCTCATACTGGAATTTGAACTTGGATCTCTTGGATGAAAACCAAAGAAATTACCACTATATTAGGATATATGTTAAGGTAAAGCATGAGTTTTTGTAAGAGATCTTAGCCTTCTTGTACCGGGGTTTGAACTTATGTCTCTTGAATGAAAACATACAGACTTATAACTACGATATACCTTTATTAACACATTTATCTAATATGGGACAAGACACATGATTGAACTCATAAGTCGCCATTATAAACCCTAACTTGTTGAATAAATAAATAAGTTTTAACGTGGACAGAAATTCCAATCATGAAAAATATGAAATCAATGAGATCCTAACCCTCTAGATAGTCGAACTATGATAGCCAACCATAAATCCTAGCTTGCTGAGTAAGAAACTTGTTGAGTAAAATGAAATCAAAAAGATCTCAATCCTCTAAAGCATCAAATCGAAACAACCAACCAATAAATACTTGCTGCTACCAAACCAAGGATCAAACTAATAAATACCTACTTATTATTGTCGAGCAATGTGACAAGGATAATGTGTTTGTAATTTGTTATTGACAAGGGTGTTTGTTCAAATGAGGGATGTGGGGTGCTCTATGCGCTCTAATAGATAACAATTTTTCTTTTCCTTAGAAGGAAAAATAGTACTTATGGTTATTTATTCTTCTTCTAGGAAGGAATATGTTCAAATACTAATATATTTTTTTGAAATATAGAAGACTGAAATGGTGAGTGAAGAGCCCATGCACGCGCCTAGAAGAAAGATCTAGGCCAATACACTTGAAGCTACAACTATCGTCCAATTTTGCGTTTATGTTAACCCGACAATCCACGATCAACTATTCCCATACCGCCGTCATCCGTCTCCTCTAATACCTCAGGGAAGCAGGAGAAGAGCTAGAACAAACTCTGTCAGGCATTTCGTTGTTGCACTCTATCCACAACAAAGTTCGACAATGGAGAACCCCGCCAATGTGGAGAGGCTCACAGAATTTCCTGCAGAGCACCAGCAGCATTTGGAGGGGGAAGGCAGAGTGGCAAACAGTGCTTCAGCAACCGAAACTAGAATGGCATCGTCTCACACTACACGAAATGCATCAACTCCGCGCTTGCCAAGGGAAATGACGTGGCAGCGAAAGACATGCTTCTTCTGGCCTATTCCAACTGGGCACAGACATGGCTGCACAAGGACGAGTTTAAAAATGCGCTAGAGGATTCGAACAAGGGGCTGGAGATCGACCCTAGCAATATCAAAACCCTCCACGGTAAAGGAAGGGCGCAGCTTGGCATCAGAAATTATGCCGACGCCTACGAAGTCTTGAGGAAAGTTTCGGAGTGTTGCCCCGGGAATGTCAAATTCTATGAAGTCGTGCACAAGGCGAAGAAGGCGAAGGCGCTTCAAGCACAAAGGCGGCAGGGGAGCTACGACATTTCGAATTTCTTTCTTGGAGGGCCACCGCCCGAGGAGGTCATCGATTTCGTGGGTGACATGCAGATCAAGATGACGAACGACGGACGGGGCCGGGGTTTGTATGCGACTAGAAATTTCAACACCGGTGACCTCCTCCTTGTGAGCAACGCTGTCGCCGTCGCCGCCACGACGGTGGCATTGCTGTTTTAAAGTTCGATCACCGGAATAAGATTAATACGTCTTTGTTAGAGTAAATCATTATATAAAATATAGAAAAACAATTACAGTGTTTCAAACTTTAATAGCAGAATTAACAAAATAAGACAAACACATAGTAGAAGAGAACAATTTTAACATGGTTCACCCAATATGAGTTACATCCACCAAGAATTTTCAGTCATTTTTTTCTCAATCTAAGCAATAGAGGGTTACAACCTACAACAAACATATGTCGTAATTTCCTCTCTATATTTACAAGGAACACAATAATTTTCATTGTATACTTTGTTTTTCCTCACAACTATATATAAGAAAAAAATAGAAAAAAAAAAAACTACTTTTCTTAATACATTCCAAGATTAACACTAAGTTCCCAACACCTAATTTTGGGATAAAAACAAAAAAAAATTCCCTGGTTGTCCTGTTGTAAATCGAAAAACTTTCTCTAGTAGACTAACAGACTGTAAATCTAGAAACTTTCCCTACCCGTCCTGCAGTAAATCCATAAACTTTCTCTGTTTGACCTCCTCATAATTAGGCTCAATTCCTAACAATCTCCCACTTGGAGACTAATTCCATTGCACCATACTGCAACCAAGGACTGAAAAATTCTCATCATGACCTCTTATTCCTTAAGGCCAACTGAACTTGAGCAAAAGCTCAACTTTTCTCTTGACACCACTTTTGTAAGCATGTCAGGAGGATTTTGTGATGTGTGAACTTTCCCTAATTTCAAAGATCCATCTTCCACTACTGATCTAATGAAATGATACCTGAGTTTGATGTGTTTAGTTTTTGAATGGAATGTCAAATTCCATGCAAGCTGTATAGCACTCTGGCTATCACTCCACAACTTATTATCCTCTTGATTCTTCCCCAGTTCTTCCATTAGTCTTTGCAACCAAACCATCTCTTTGCTTTCTTCTGCAACAACATATTTAGCTTCAATTGTTAAAGGGCAACTACGTGTTGGAGTTTAGAAATCCAACTAACCGCTCCTCCTCCTATAGTAAAGATGTAGCCAATAGTTCTCCTTCCACCATCAAGATCACCTACAATATCAAAATCTACAAAACCTTTTAATTATATATTAGAGCCTCCAAAATTCAAAGAATAATTTGAAGTTCCTCTCAAGTACCTGAGTATCCATTTTACCGCTTGTCAATATCATTTTTTCGGATTACTCATAAATCTACTCACTACTCCCACTACGTGGGCAATGTTTGGTCTTGTACAAACCATTGCATACATCAAGCTTCCAATTGCTCATGCATAGGAAACCTTAGCCATATGCTCTTGTTCCTTTTTTTTCTTGGGACACAAATATTTGGTGAGTTTGAAATGCTTTGCCAATGGAGTAGCAATAGACTTTGCATTGTTCATGTTGAATCTCTTAAGCACTTTTTCAATGTATTCTGCTTGTGACAATTTTATATTGTGACTCTCCTTGTCTCTTGTTATCCTCATACCAAGGAATTTTTTGGCTTCTCCCAAATCCTTCATGGCAAAGGATTTAGCCAATTTCTTCTTAAGCATGTTTATATCTTGCATATTTGTTCCTGCAACCAACATGTTGTCCACATACAATAGCAAAATAACATAGTTACCATTTCCAATTTGCTTAAAATATACACATTGATCACTTTGACATCTTTCAAAACTTTGATTATCCATGAACTTATCAAATTTTTAATACCGCTGTCTAGGAGCTTGTTTTAACCCATACAAGCTCTTTTCAGTTTACATACCCAATCCTCTTTACCTTTCACCTGAAAGCCTTTTTCTTGATGCATATAAATTTCCTCCTCCAAATCACCATGAAGAAATGTTTTCTTCACATCCAATTGCTCTAGATACAAATTTTCTATAGCTATAAGACTCAAAATAGCTCTAATAGAGGTAATTTTTACAACTGGAAAAAAAATCTCATCAAAATCAATACCTTTTTTTGAGCGAATCCCTTGACCACTAGTCTTTCTTTGTATCTCTTATGCCCTTCATTCTCCTCTTTAATCTTGTACACCCATTTATTGGTCAAATCTCTTTTACCTTTGGGTAGCTCAACCAAATCCCAAGTTTGGTTGTGGAATAAAGAGTTCATTTCTTCATTTATTGCAAGCTCCCACTTATTCTTGGTATCCATCGATAATGCTTCTTGAAAATATTTTGTCTCACCAACATTAGTATACAAAACATAATCAGAGAAATTATGAGGAATTCTACTTATCCTAGTAGATCGTCTAACAACACTTTCTGGAGATTGAGGTGCTTGCTGCTGTTGTTGTACATTTTGATCTTCTACAACTTCTGGAGTTATCTTTTCTATGTGTCCATCAAGGTCTATGTATTCAGTATTTTCCTATTTCTGTTTCTTTCCCTACAATTGATCTTTATACAAGTTTTTTTCATTAAATATGACATACCTATTTCTAATGACTTTTCAGTTATCACAATCCCATAATCTGTAACCCAAGCCATCAATACCGTAACCAATAAAATAGCACTTTTGGGCCTTAGCATCTAACTTATTTTTGTTCTCTTTGTCTATATGCATAAAAGCCTCACATCCAAATACCTTAAGGAAAGAATAATTTACTGGTTTACCTGTCCAAAGATCTTCCATAATTCCTCCATCCAAGGCACTAGATGGTCCTCTATTAATCATATATACTACAGTATCAATAGCATGATCCCATAAAAATAATGGTAAGCTTGCATGTATTCTCATGCTCCTAGCACGCTCCATGATGGTTCTATTCATTCTTTCTGCAACCCCATTTTTCTTGAGGTGTTATTGGAACTACCTTGATTCTTCTAATTCCATTTTTAGAACAAAACACAAAATTATCTACTACAATATTCTCCACCATTATCCGAATTTAGAAACTTTAATATTTTTCTAGTTTCATTTTCAACTAATACTTTCCAATTCTTTAAGGTATTAAAAACATCATTTTTATTCTTAATGCAATATATCCATGTTTTCCTTGTTGCATCATCAATAAAAATTACATAGTAAGAGGAGCCTCCAAGAGAAGTTACCTAAGCTAGGCCCCAAACATGTGAGTGCACAAGCTCCAATTTCTCTTTCTTCATTTCCTTTCCATGTTTGAGAAATATAACTCTCTTTGCTTTACCATAAACATAATCCTCATTGAATTCCAAATCAATCTCTTTTAACTTAGGCAATAACTTTCCTGAATGTAGAATTTCCATGCCTTTTATACTCGTATGGCCAAGTCTTTGGTGCCAAAAATATGCACTCTCACCTGTAGAAACTAAATTCATGGAGCAATGAGAAAAATACTAAGTAAATAAAGAGTACCCACCAATTTACCTCTAGCTACTATCAATGAACCTTTAGTAACTTTCCAAGCATTTTCTCCGAATGCAACCGTGTATCCTTCACCATCAAGCTTACTTGCCGATATAATATTTCTCTTTAAATATAATATGTGTCTCACCTATTTAAGAGCCCATTGACATCCATTTTGGGATTTAATCAAAATATTTCCAATACCCACAATTTTACATGGTTGGTCATTTCTCAACAAAACATGCCCATAATATCTAGAAACATAATCTATGAAGTATTCCTTATGTGTTGTAGCATGGGATGAAGCACCACTATAAATTACCCAATAATCACTATTTCTATCCAGAGATAAGATTAAAGCATCTTGTAGAATTTTCCGAGTAATATTGGCTTCTGAAGTGTTACCATTATTATCATTACCTTCATTTCCATCACCCTTTCTTTTCCAACAATCCTTCTTGAGATGACCCTTTTTGCCATAGTGCCAACACTGTAGCTTTCCTTTTCCATGTGATTTGGATCTCCCTTTGGATTTTCCATGATGTGAACTCTTGCCTCTTTCTCTTCCTCTTCCTCTATTCTCAACAGTTAAGGCGGTGCTAGATGATTCTCTTGTGGTTTTTCTTCTCATGTCCTCATTGATTCATCATCAAATTCTAATTTATTTGAAGTCAAAGCAGAGTTACTTACTGCCAATACCAAACTATTCCAACTTTTTAAAAGAGAGCATAAGATTAATAAGGCCCTAATCTCATCATCAAAATCCAATTCTACTGAATGTAATTGATTAGTGACAGTATTAAATTCATTTAAATGATCCTGCACAAATCCTCCTTCACTTATTTTCATGTTAAATAACCTTTTCCTTAAGAATACCTTATTTGATGTTGATGGTTTCTCATAAATATTGGCCAACTTATCCATGACTCCCTTGGTATTCTTTTCTCATACAAAATCTCGCTTTGATACCACTTGTTAGAGTAAATTACTATATAAAATATAGAAAAGCAATTACAGTGTTTCAAAATTTAACAACAAAATTAACAAAATAAGACAAACATACAGTAGAGGAGACAAAAATTTTAACGTGGTTCACCCAATATCGGTTACATCCACCAAGAATTTTTAGTCATTTCTTTCTCAATCCAAGAAATAGAGAGTTACAACCTACAACAAGCATCTGCTGTAATTTCCTCTCTATATTTACAAGGAATCAACATAGTAATTTTCATTGTATACTTTGTTTTTCCTCATAGCTATATATAAGAAAAAAAAAATTGCTTTTCTTAATATGTTCCAAGATTAACACTATGTTCCCAACACCTAATTTTGGGATAAAAACAAAAAACTTTCCCTGGCTGTCCTGTTGTAAATCCAAAAACTTTATCTGGTAGATTAACAGACTGTAAATCAAGAAACTTTCCTTGCCCGTCCTGTAGTAAATCCAAAAAAAATCTTTGTTTAGCCTCCTCATAATTAAGCTCCATTCCTAACAGGCTTTGCAGGAGGATCTTGTGACGGTCATTGTTGATGCCATAGGAAAATCTCAAAAACTGCTATGATAGCTTTATGCTCTAGAGTCCTGGACAATCATTCTGTGGTGGTAATTGCGCAAATGCCTGCAATGTAATTATTTGAAATCAACAGCCACCAGGAAACCCTGTTACAGGTGGGTGTAAATCACATCTGGTACATGATTATCTGGAACTCCTTCGATGGTGGAGTACAGACATTTTCAATGAAGGCCAAAGTCCAAGCGCAGGGCCTTGCTTCAAACAAGGATTTCACTAGACTGTGGCTGCTCCCGTCGTTCATCAATCATTATTGCCTTCCCAATGTCGGTAGGTTACCTACAAGCCATATTAATCATGTCAGGAACACAATATTTGTGCATGCCTGCAAGCCGATCAAGAAATACAAAGAAATCATGATTTGCTACTTTGACACCCTGGTTACTCCAATTACTCAAAATAATGACCAAATAAAATACCTTTTATTTACCTCTTTTAACTCCCTAGAATATTATGTCAAACCTTAGGTATTATAAAATATAACAAAAATGTATTACCTCCACCTTGGTGAGACTCGAACCCTTGATGTCGCCTCCCCATGCGTCCTAGTCAGGGTCTTGGTTGTTGCGTGCTCTAGTTGCTTGTTTAGGGAGCAAAGATCACCATGTGCTCTATATTCCTTCCCTTTTGTGCCTAAGGAAAAAAAAGCACATGTCGCTTCCTTTGATGCTTAAAAAATAACACATCAAAATGTTGCTGGCATGAATCAATCGTGGGTCACTCCGCGCCCAGACACGTTAGCCCTCAACCACATGCCACTAGGTTGCGTTGCCTAGGTGGATATGGTATTTTAGACCTTGATAATATTATCCCCTTTCACTGGAACCTAATACAAGGACTTTGTCTTCTTCCTCGCATGAATTCTCTTAAACACACACTTGCCTCTTTTTCTTGTTTGAATTAAGGATGATTCAAATTCCACTAAGTCATATAGTTTATATATCATTTGCCACGTTTAAACTTGAACTTCAACACAAATTTAATTTCCTTGCAACCCTAAACTTAGGGTAATTATAATTTAATTAATAATAATATTATTATAATTAATTTAATAACCATAGGTTAATTAAATTAACTTACAAATTAATATATAATGAAATTATAATTAAATATAATTTATTTAACTCCCATAGGTCTATCCAATTGGTTTTAGATATAAGACCATTTATTTTGCCATGATGGGTTTTAATAAAAAAACCCTTCTACTTATGCTTCCATATAATATTAAAAATATTATGAATCTCTTTTGCCATTAAATTTTGCATTGTTCCTTTTGACCTTTTGACATCAACGGTAGATTTTTCCTTGACATAAATGCCACCTTTGTTCCTCGACATCAATGACAACTTTGACTCAAAATGTCCAACAACCTTCCTTGTTGTTGCTTTTCCTAAAAAAAATTGAGTCATAAACAAATTATAGGTAAGTAATTAGTTTAGCTCTAGTTCTATTATTATTACCACCAAAGCTCTGGTTATCCTATTCTTAACTAATATTCTTTCCAAACATTTAGCCAATTTTATGAACATATATGTATGTAAGGGATATTATTTCCTGATACCACTAGAAGCTTTAAATAGTTGGGTAGGATCTCCATTTACTATAACCAAGTAAAATAATGAGGAAATACATCTTTTGATCCATTCTACCCAATCACTTAAGCATCCAAATTGTTTCATCACCTTTAAGAGGAAGTGTAGTCAACTCTATCATATATTTTGAATAAGTCTAACCTAATAAAGATGGAGGGTATTATTTTTACCTACATATAATGGATTGCCTCCTGAGCTAATAATATCTCATCCAAATCTATCTTCCTTCCACAAAACCATTTTGTTTCAAAGAAATAGTTTTGTGAAGAAGAGGCTTGAACCTATCTTCCATGATCTTAGTGTTAATTTTATATAGGATATTACAAAGGGCTATTGGTTGGTAGAAAGATATGCATTTAGATTCTTGAGTCTCTAAAATGAATGCTATATAAGTCTTGTTCACCTCTTTGAGCACCACTTTGGCTATCCTACCCTCTTCTACCACTTTCAAAAAGTCTTCCTTAAGAATATCCTATAATTCTTGGTAGAATTCTATAAGAAATCCATTTAAGCCTAGAGTTTTTCCTTTTTGCATCTTGAAAAATACCTACTATAATTCTTTGGTAGTAATTAGGATGATCAAAGTTACATTATTTTCCTCTGTAATCAGAGAAGGAATATCTTGGAATAATTTCTATTATGGATTTTGATTTAGTTATTTTGACTAAAAAATCTAGGTAAAATACTCTCTTGCTATATCTTTCATCCCATCCCATGTGTGTATTGAATCACCTGCTATTGTTTCATTGAGGAGATGAAATTGTGTGACTACCTTGCTATGAGAGATTTATGGAAGAACCTAGTGTTTGTATCTCTCTCCTAGAGCCATTGTATCCTAGATTTCAATTTTTATAGGATATATTATATTTTTTCCTATTCCTCCAATGAGAAATAAGACTAGCTTCCTCCTTGCTTTGGATCTCAGTAGTACCATATATTTATATTTTCTCATTTAGATCCTCAAGTTTGGTTAAAATATGTTGTTTTTATTTTTTATGTCATCAAACTCCTTCCAGTTCCATAATTGCAATTTGGACTTGAGATACTAAATCTTCATAACAAAATTTTGCATCTTCATACCATGTCTAGGTTTACCCTCCTAACACCATTATTGAATCTTATCTCAAAAGTACTATTTCAAGACCACACTAGCTAGAATCTAAAAGAAGCATGACTAGGTTTGGTATTCTACACTTTCACCAATACTAACCAATGATTTTATCTTTCAATGATCAATTTTTGTGCTCTTGGAATATATCCATTTCTCAAAAACTCCTCTAGTAATAGAAACATGTCTAGTCTTTCTAGAATACATATTAGGCCCTTCCTTTTATTAGACCAGGTCATCATAAATTTATCTAGTTTGATATTTGTCAGATGAATAGATTTAATAGGCTCCATAAAAAATTTAATACTATCATCTAGAGTGTCATTTCCCCTATATTCTCTTATAATTAGGGGATATTGTTGAAATATCCACCTATAATCATCTAAGATTTAATAATATGACTGATAATATAAGCTACATATTCCTGTTGTTGTTGTTTTTCATCCAGGATGATAGGAGAGTATACATTAAGATATAACCAATATTGAGAAGAATGTTTGCTCTGGACCAATAAATTCATAATTCCTCAACTTCCCATTATTTGGTATATCACAATATCTTTCGAATCCCAAATACAATCCACTCCTCTAGAAGCTCCTTTGGAGCTATGGATTCTACCCTACATGTAAGCCAAATATTTTTGGCAAAAATTTGCATCTCTTCTTTTGACACTTTCATTTCTTTGACAAAAACCATATGTGGATAATGTTTCTAAATCATTCGTTTTACTTCATTATGCTTTACTGGATTCAATTAAGCCTTTAAATACTCTAGGTGATGCACTTTAGCAAGCACATAGATTGAAAATATGGGTAAGATCCTTGATGTTACTCATTGCTATTAGCTTTGCTCCTTATTTCCCTATTTTATCTTGAGTAATTTTCTTGCCTAATCTTTGGTATATATCTAGCTTCAGCTTTTTAGTAGAATCCTAACTCACTCTTACTGGTTATGGGATAGAATCCAAATATGGCATAGATGAGAATACCACCATGGCTCTGTTAGAAGATTCTTGAGTTTCACCTCCATTATCTATTAATTTATGGGTTCCTCCATTTGACTAGTTAGATCATTAGATTTCTCTTAGCTTATAGTTTTCCTTTGGGATCTCTTCAACTTTTTGGGTGGGTTCTCTTATGGGCTACTTGGAAGATCTAGAATTAGCTCAATGTTGTAATTTATTTCTTAAATAATTGGTTCCTTTCTTAGGGATTGAAAAATATTTTCTAGGATATCTATCTCCAATATGTTCTCTTCATCATCCATTGAGATGTTAGCAAACTTATTGGCAAAGATAACTACTTGCTTTTTCAATTTTTTTCCCCTCTATGTTTTTTGTTCAGGAAGTTTAAAACCTCCAAGGGTTGTTTCCTCTTATACCTGATCTAGGATCCAATAGTTGTAGTCCTTATCTAGGTGACCATATTAATGAAAAATACTACACCTAAAGGGGATGTTGTCATATTCCACATCCTATTCCCAAGTATACTCCCCAAATAGTAGAGTAATATTTTCAACATGGGTTTATCAAGGTTAATGAGAACACAAATTCTAGCATATAAAATTTGTTTAAATCAAATTGTACTATCTATTTTTATCATATAAGATCCTAGACTATTACCTATTTCTATAAAGACAACTTGGTTTTAAAACTTCATTGGAAACCCAAAAAGTCTCACCTAGAATAGGGCTATTGACGGTATTTCCTCTTCTACATTGAACTTCGTATGCTAGGGCTTCATGAAAAGAATTACCTTACCTAAAAACCAAGGACCCCCTAGAAAACATGTTCTCTATCCTACTCATTAGCAAAAAAGACTAAGAAATAACCATTTGGGTAAGCAAAAATATTTAACTCACTTCTGGTTATCCATTGTCTAGTAGCCCACATCTTGAATGTAGAGAGACCTAGACAAAGACCCAAAAATCAATAACTTAATCCTCTATGTTTCATAGCATTTATCCTAGTTTATATGTTTGGCATTTGAATTTGGACTATTGGAGAACCATCTACCACTTTCATGCACCCTGAGGGTGTTTTCCTAGGGTACATTTTGGGCATTCTCAAAGGTCTACAAGAAGTCCTAAGTTATTAACTATAGTTGTTTATGGTTGTCTTCCTCTCAAGGCATATTTAAAGGTCATATTTAATAAATTATCACTAGAATATCTTCCCATATTGATTATTGACTCGTTTCATTGCTATGATTAGCAACATTGATCCCTACTTGATTATTTTTCAATGGTCCAAGGTTATTCCCCTTTTGATACATTTACACTTATCGCAATATAACTCTAGCATGTTGTTTTAAAGTTAGTCATCCACCTCTTATGCGTTTGTACCCTTGGTTTTACCCTTGTTTGGGATTGATTGTTATGAACTTGAATAAATCTTCAAAATTTTCTTTTCAAAATGATATTTGATCATTGGCTTGTATTATTTGTTCCACTTGCATGTGCTTATGGTAATTTTAGCCTTTCTTAGATTTCACTTCCTTTGGCTTATTTTGCATAATGGTCCTATTCCCATGGAATCCTCCTTGTTCCACCATCCAATAATTTACCATTTTGTTATCCATAGATCTATATCAACCCTTAGCCAAGGGTCTATGAAAAATATTAGCTAGAGATCTCTTCCCCCTTGACATTTTTGGCTTGTGTTCTACACTTGAACCTATGTTATCTAAAATATATAAATATAATTCTATATCTTCTTGCACTTGCACCTATATTATTATTATATTTCAAAAAATCATATATAGTGATATATTATATAACAAGATATGAATCAATTCTTCCATTACGTGTGCATAATTTTAACTAGTTGAGTTAATGAAATTTATGATGCCAACACAAGACTTTGTAATTTGACATTCTCTTATAAATATTATAATGTGTGAATCTTACATAAGGAGGAAAATATAGACATTTCTTAATACGTATACATTTTAAAAATGCCTATTTTTATTCATTCTTTGAAGAAGTTCCCTTACAAAATTTCAACCTAGACCACATCAATCCTAGGGTATTTAATCCTATTCCTATTAATCACCTCTTTTCTCCTAAAATTGAAGATATATTTAGTGTATTTCAATCTACCCATCTTCAATATATTCCTTTGAACATTCCCTTAATATCTTCTCAATTTTCATCTTTTCATAATATCATTTTAGTCAACAACAATATTAATAGTATCAACATCAATAATAATGGAGTCCTTCCTAACCATGCTTTTGGATATGGGGAAATCATATTGGTAATTTATAAATTCCTTATACCCATGAAATACCAAACGGATATATGAAATTTCTTCCCTAATTCTTAAGAAGTGTCACTAAAAATTAAGAGGAATATTTAAAATATTTTGTTGTTGTATTGTCAACCTTGATTGTGAAGCGTAATGATTTTCTACTCAAAATATTTGTGAAAACTTTGATAGATGTTGCAACCTCCTTGTAGATGAGTAAAACCACCCTACCGTGTATAATTTCCAAATAACATTGGATCTACAAAGATATAAGAGGAGCCTTATGGGGTGAACCACAAGGGCTGTGTTGTTCTCTACACTCAGTACTAGGGGGGGAAGGGTTCACCAGGAATGGATTTAAGGACTTGATCTAAGTCCACAAGAATTTCAGGAATGTTTGATGTATTCAATTCAAGACAAACACCTATATTTGGCCTTTATAGATCTATGCTATAAAAGATAAAGAATAATGCAAAAATATAGAAATGTAGGAATACAAGAGCTAGATTTAGGATGATTCTTTCTTTTGAATGCTTTCTAACCTAGGGTTATAAGAAAGTAACCTTTAAGCAAGGTATAAATAAGAGATACACAAACATAATTAATCCTAAGTGCACACTATATGTTGTTTTCCTTTCAGATGCCTAAAAATTAATTAAATATACTTCTATTAAATTAGATCTAGGATTTATAACAGAAATAGGAGACACTCAACAAACAACCTAAATATTAACTAGAACACTTATCTTATCTGACGGTTGATCCTTGATTTTATTCCTTTGTTCAATGCTATCAATAATACCTATTCCTAAAATATAAATCAATGAACACTTGAAAATAGAATTAGAATTTGGGGCCTGCATAGGCCACTATACAATAATTCTTGGAGGTACAATAGTCAAGCCCCATAGGTCCTTTTAGCTGACCTTTGATAATTAAAAGTGAAAATTAACCTTTGGAGGAAAATAAACATTAATGCAATACAAAAAAATAGAATATAGAAATCACATAATAGACTATGCCACTATGCTCTAGATGTAATTTAGAATGCACTGGTGAAAACAGGGACAACCGGTTATCTCAGATTGCTCTCAGGTGAAATCGTATCCCATAATGGGAAACCATGATAACGCCAAGTGAACTCATTTCCCATAAAATATCGAGCATAACTTTATAAAAGTGAGATGAAACGTCTCAAACAGAAGTGAAATAATTTAATCAATATACAATGAACAAAATAAGACATGCAACATGACATCTTCACCAGGTAGAGAGCGAGGAAATAAGAAGAAATGTTTAATATCTCTTAAGTAGTCAATATTTCCTTAAGGCTTCAACAATAATCCACCAAGAGTAAAGAAGAATCATCCAATGTAGCAGACAATCAAACTCCAATTTTTAAAGTTGATTGCGAGAAGAAAATAAGAAGAATGCAGACCAAAATAAACACTTCATGCGAAATCAAATGTGAATAATAAAACTATAAAATTCTGATTATGTGAGTGTGTGTTAGCTTGTGTCATTTGTGAAAAGTGAATGCAAACCCTCTTAATATAACGAATTTGAAGGTGAAAAGAGGAGTAAAACCAAGGAAGGAGAACGTAAAACATGCAAACCTTGAAAAATTAGGATTTTAGTGTGTCAAACCCTAAAAGGGTGAAATCATGCCCCATCATGGGCCGATCGTGATATCGCAATGTGAAGTCGCACCCCATCAAGGACCGGGTGTGATTTCACATAGAGAGAAAATAAGAAAAATAGGAGGGAAAGCTTTTTCCTTGACCTAGGAAAGTCTAAGGGGTCCCCTAGAGGGCTCAAGGAAGATTTCCCACTGAAGTGGGTCAATTTTACATGTCTACGTTCCTAGTTTCAAAGATTATATGATGGCTATTTTACAACTTGGTATGATCTTGACTTTAAATTTTTGGCTCAATTTTTTTTTTTTTTTACTTTATGATAAAGATCTATTCTATCAAATTTTAGTGATTAAAAAGTACCACAAAGAGCTAGTGATGGAGTATAGATAAATTTTTTATACAAGATTGAATTAGATTCCTAATAGAGTTAAGCCCCATAAATATCTTATGCTTTGCTTATTTCTCAACTCTCTTCACCCTAAAATTACTTTCATTTTGAAGCAAGTAGAGGTGGAAAACATGAAGATTACAAAATCTCGATTTATTGTAAGTAAATATAGCACAAATCAACCTAGTATGTGGAAGAAAAAATAGATAAAATAAAATAAAAAGAAAGATACGATTGTTGAGATCTATAGAAAATAAAACCCCTCTATAATGAAGCTATTGCAAAGTCTCAACAATGAGGTTATGCAAGATATTCCTTTAAATAAAAATAATAATTTTAGGCCCCTGGAAGAAATACCCCTAGAATCTCACCTCTTGTTCCAATGGAAAATCATATGGAATTTGATTATGAATTGCATCAAATTTGTAATCATGATTAGTCAAAATGCATTATTTATTAATGGGTTATGGAGGTAGAATTTTTGGTAGTTGATTATACATGGGACGAGGATTTGGAGGAAGGATATTTAAGATATCAATCTAAGTTGGCCAAAACATTAAATTGTATAGCATATTCTAGGCCCAAGATAATTAGTCTTCAAGATAATAAAATGACCTAAAATTGTCCCAAATAGAAAACTTGGCTATTAAAAGTCAGAAAAGATAAAAACATCCAAAGTAACAAAGGTAGAAATCCTTTAAGATGATTCTAAAGTAGAAAAAAATGCCATTGTTAGTAAATATGAAACTATTCATTTTTTGGATAAATGAAAGAAAGGGATTTAAGACATAATTTTGGATAGAATGAAATTTTGTTTGGGAAGTTGGAAATGTTTAAGTTCTTAACCATTTTTGAAAGGATACAACTCATAAATACTACATTGTAATCTCTCTCTCTCTCTCTCTCTCTCTCTATATATATATATATATATATATCCACTTTCAAAATTGCTAATATGTATAGCATCCGTGCTACTAAATTTAAAAGATGAAAAAAAATTTAGGTTCCTTCTTTGTAAGTTCTTAACCATGGTTGAAAGGATACAACTCATAAATACTACATTGTAATCTCTCTCTCTCTCTCTCTCTCTCTCTATATATATATATATATATATATATATATATATATATATATATATATATATATATATATATATATATATATATATATATATATATATATATATATATCCACTTTCAAAATTGCTAATAAGTATAGCATCCGTGCTACTAAATTTAAAAGATGAAAAAAAATTTAGGTTCCTTCTTTGTAAGTGGTGGAGTTTACAAAGAAAATAATATTAAGTGGGTAGGCTTGTAAAATTGTAGACTTATGAATTTGGAATTAGGGGATAAATATGGTTGGATATTATTTAGAGATTAAAACAATAATTGGAAAAAAAAAATGTTATTTAAAAATATAGGTTTTTGCAAATGCAATAAAATTATCTAGGTGGTTTGGAAATATGAAAATTCATATCAAAAAGTTTTTAATTGATCAAGAAACATATTAGGTGATCAATTAATAAGATAGATTCTATAAATTTTCTACTTTGACAATTGGTTGAGTCCTAAGCCTCTTATTGATGGCCTAAAATAAAAATTTCTAGCTTAGGCATATTTAACTTATAAAGTTTCATAGGTAAAAAATTACATTTAAGTGAGAAATAGTTATAGTAATGGATTTTTAATTGGTTCCAGAAGATTACTCAAACAAAGAATAGATTAACTTTAGAATATTCTCTAATAGTTTTATTCTTCTATCTTTATATTAATATGCTTGGTCAAATTGGGCTACAGGGATTAATTAAAATTTCCTACTTCTAATGATTTCCCTTGGAAGAATGTTTGGTTACTTGAGGCCCTTCATAAGGCATAAACATTCCTTTAATTGATATTCCAAAGTCAAATTCTTACACATAGGTCTTCAAAGAAGAGGATATCATGTAACTTTTAGGTATGCCTTATTTAAGAAGGATTTAAAAATATCAAATTATTTACTTATTTATTGACACTTTGTCTACATCATTTGAGGGTACTTTTTCCAAAAAGAGAATATATTGAGTTTCAATAAGATTGAAATATTTGATGATATGTTGAATTGATTATTTCAAATTTAAAATATTTTGCACTCTGTGGAAGATTGATCTTGCCATAGTTTTTTGGAATTTATGGATTAAAAGGAATAACAAAACTTTTAAAAATAAATCTCAATATCATGTCCAAGTATGGAATCATAGTATTACCTCTTGTATAGAATACTTATAGGGCTAGCGCTCATCTTCCACTTAGCATTTTAATTATAAGATCTGGATATATATGCAAGGTTTTTTTATGATATTAGAGTTAAAACAAAGGATTTGCATTGATCTATGGTAAAATAAAATGATTGAAAAGTTAAATTCATGAAAATTGATTATGGGAGTGCTTCCAAAGAAAAATTAATAAAATTTAACAAAATGGATGTAGGTATTGAACTAAAAATAATATTATTAACAGTATCCATTAATTATTGTTAGAGGTTATTATAGTGAAAATTTTACTACACCAGGAAAATCTTACCTCAAAGGCAATTTTTATCAAAATTTTCAACCTAAAGCTGAAACAAAAGGGTCCAAAGCTCCTACTATTTATGAAGGAGCCAAAGCTATAAAATCATCCAAAGCACAACCAAGTAGGAATCACCCATAGTTATTGGATGCAATGGAAGGGATGATGATACGGTTTTGATATTGATATCCCACAACTAGACATGGTTCCCTAGGTGAAAATTAAAGCATTAAAGTGGTGACATGGATGTTAGCCCAAGGGGTAACATAGAACCCAAGTAATTAATTATGAAAGGTCCCATAGGTCTAATCATGGGGATTTCTAGCATTAAGTAGCTCAATGACATTAAAATTTCTAGTAGCATTTAGAATTATGAATCCACAAGGTCTCAAGATCATTCATGGTTGATGTTGACTAGCCTAGAAAACTTTGAAATGAATAATTTTAAAATTTTACACAAATTTTATGTGTAAAATTCTCCACTTCTATTAAATACATCTTTCTTCTTCATTGTAATTATCAAAATCCAGCCTTATCCATGCCTATTATCTAGCCTTGTGTGGGATTTTATTTCATTCTCTTTTGTGTCTTGAGCTAGCTCAAGCCTTACATTGTTGGTTGATTAGTTTTCAGGTCTTCTTTCTTGACATGTATGTAATTTATTTAGTATTTATGTCCTAGTTCTGGTGTGGGTGTTTTGTATAACACATGTTTGAGGAAAATATGTTCCTTATCTGTTATTAGATATTATGCATGTACTCACCCAACTTATTGCAATATAGGGGTCTCTCATATTTTTTGTGCATCACCACTCATAGGTTAGGCTAGTTAGATTATATTAGTTTTATCAGTTTTAGTCATTTACTTTCAATTATTTTACTATATTTTTTCTCTCTCTTTTCCATAAAAAAGCGCTCGATAAAGTAGTCTATCTAAGGAGGAAGAGTGTCAATGATTGCATCTAAGCAAGGATAAACCTTGGTAAAAAATCTTGAAGGTCATCCAAAGGAGTTGTGTCCCATGCTCTATGGACTTCCTGAATTGGTTCTCCACATGAGGTGTTGGACACTAGATGCATTGGCTTGGAGACACACCACATTCATAGGATGTCACAATGCTTGAATTTTAAGGACCACTCTTGGTCCCCAATAGTTATTTTCCATATATCTAGTGGGACATGAATTGTTAAATCCATCCCCTAATTAAAAATTAAGTTGAGGCTCTAGTGAAGGCCTCGATCCTCATCTTATCAAATCACCAAAAATATTCACCTAGAAACTCAATTAAAAGAGAAAAAATAAAGAACCACCTATTAAATAATAGCTCAGGGTTACAATGGGAATATTTATTTGGTTAACAATAAAAATCCACCACCTTATGACATCGTTAGTCATAAAACCATATAATTTTAACAACTTTAATAGAACCTAATTATAAAAACTACCATACAAAATTTTCAAGTAGATATCTTGGTAAAATTCTCTATGCATTAGCTTATTAGACCAACACAAAGGAATCAATTATTGTATTTCCCATTGTATTAGTCAAAATATTGTTGTGTAACATTTGCTTGTTGTGGTGCAGTGGTAAATGCCCTGGGTGCTGGTAGAGGTCGACCCAGGTTCCATTCCCATTGTCTCCATCCTGTAGATATATGGTATAGTTAGGAATGTCCTATGTGTTGGTAGAGGTCGACAAGGCTCCATTCCTCCTATGCCCAACCTATTGAAAGTGGCACCTCGAAAGGGGTATTTTCCACTATAAATTAGTTTTTACCCAGGTGTTGTAGGTGAGTTGGAGAGGAGAGGGAAATACTCCAAGAGAGGTCCCAAGTTCAAATCTCCACCCTACCAAAAATTTGAATTGGGTATCCAAAATCCAATTGATAATGTTGGTGCGGGCAGGGTCGGGTGCAACTCTCGGGTGACTTTGACGGTGTAGAACCCCTTGTTCATGGTCTCTCAGACAAAGGCAGCCCCGTAAGGGGTTTTTTTTAAAATATATATATATATATATATATATATATATATATATATATATATATATATATATATATATATATATATATATATATATATATATATATATATATATATATATATTGTTGTGTAACTGAATATTGAAAGAATCCTAGCATGGAACTAAAGAACACAAGCTTATACTGATTGGGGGTTGAACAGTATAAAATTAACTTTCACTTTTCTTTTCCAAAATAATTTTATCCAATATTATAAATAAAAATATCAATAGTAGTAATTAAAGCAATGCACAAATCATCACACACAATGGAGACACCAATTTAATGTGGTTCACCCAATGTGGGCTACTCCACGAAGAAAATATTTCGATTAAAATTTTCTCAACAAATCTCTTGGGAATCAATTCCCTATTACAATGTATATGGATCTTTGTCCAAAGGAGACACCAATCCCATATTATTTAATTTGTGGATCTCCCTCCATAGGAGAACTCTTTCCCATTTTCTTTGGTTAGCAGAACTTCATCCAAGAGAACTCTTTCTCCTCAACTGGTTCATGGATCTGTCTCCATAGAAGAACTCTATCTTCCCAAATGGTTCCTGGATCACACTCCATAGGAGAACTCTTTTTTCTCTACTCTAGTTTATAGATATCTATCCATAGGAGAACTCTTTCCCCTCTACTTTGGATGGTGATATTCTAGATGACTTCTGACCCACTACTCTGGGTTGAGGATCTCTCTCCATAGAATACCTATGTCCTCACTACCCTAGATAATGGATCTCTATCCACTAGAGACTATTATCCTCTTATCTGTCACCTCCAAAGCTTACTCTCAACTCTATCTTAAATCTACACAAAAATCTATCCCAACTCTAGTACAAATCTACTCTAACTCTTCTCACACTCTACCTACAAATATACTCATAAATTTACTCACAATTCTGCACTAACATCTATCTCAAATTTGTCCTCAATCCTTCCTACAAAGCTTGATCGAATCACCAATCAACTCTGTTTAGATCTGCCCCAAGCCTGAACACAAAGCTTGAAAAAAACACCAATCAACTATGTTTAGATCTACCCTTAAGCCTTATGAAATACTTGCTCAAATATACCCTCAAGATTTCTCAACTCTATCCTCAAGTCTCCTCATAGACTTTCTCAAATACGTCATCAGGCTTTAGTAAATGCTTTTTCAACTATGTCCTCAAGTCTCCTCAAAGACTTTCTCAATTCTACCTTCAAGCCCTATCAAGAACGTGCTTAATTATTATCTCAAGCCTTCACAAATACTTGCTCAATTCTTCACTAACACATACTCAAAAAATCTCACAACATATACTAAATCAATCTCAAATCTTGCACACAATTCTATCAAATACTTTATCTAATATTCAAAGTAATTCATTTAACTTGAAGCAGTTTAGACATATCCTATCCATAATTTGTTTAACCTCTAGAATATATAGAGAATGATGTACTCTATCAAAAACTCAATATGTTCTACTCATAAAGTTTATACTCAACCAATCAATCTTTATCACTTGCAAAATCTCTCTCAAATCAAATCAATAACAATACTCAAGAGCTTCACATAACCATTCAATCAATAAAACATAACTTTATTACAAACCCTATCCAAGTGTTTCACACTTCTTTCAATAAATAGCACAATGTGGGTATCAAACCCTAACTCAAATAATTCATATTCGCTATCTCAAATGTTCTCAAAACTTTCAAAAATGAAGCACATAAAACTCACTCAAATATTTCCAACAATGCTTATCAAACAATCCTTTTCACTCCACCTTATGTTTTACAACATTCATTCGAAAAAAATTCAAACAAAATATGATGTGCCCATACAACATTGCTTTGATGGAGGTATGTCTTCAAAATCTGTCTCACTCACAATTAATTTTGGTTGTGCCACACCAAGGTTAGATGACAATAGTCTATCTCAAAAACCTCCACATGAATACTCCCTCAACAAGATGCTCAAATAATTCTGAAAATAGTATTCTAGAATTTGTCTTTAGTTTTCATGGATAATGTAAAAACTCTCTCAACAATTTCTTCCTTTTGTAAAAACAAGAATTACAATCAAAGGGCAAGACTCTTACACCTTTTATCTCCACTTTATCAAAATAATTTTCACTCCAATTTATTTTCAAAGATAAAAGAAATACAATGATACTTAAACCAACTACACACTTATCACTCCAATCTCATAAAATAAGTGTCATTCAAACCTTTAGAATAATACAAATATTTCTCTTTTATATCTCCTAATTTTCAAACCATAGATCAAATTAACATCCGCCAACTATACTATATCCAACAATCAATAATGGAGTGCATACCTTATAAATCAATATGATGAGTGCCAAATTGACACACATTTTATGCAAGGATTATCTATTTTCTATCTACAAAATCATGAAAGTAAATATGTTTTAATGATTATTTTACCTTATTTATGTGATTTATAGGTTAATTTGAAGAATGAGATTAAAATTATAAATGATCATATTTTACACAAATTGTGCAAAGTTTTTGTATATTTTTGACAGGTAATATCATAGAAAAATATAGGTCATGTATTGAAGAAAGGATGAACAAATACCGAGAAGACACGTGGATGCGCACTAGGAAAGGGCGCTACGAAAACCTGGAAAAATCTATGGAAGAACCTGTTTCACATAAATGCCACATAAGTTATGGCTTGGTCAAACACCACATGGGCAACTGAAAGAATCAAGCACGAAAGGTTTCAAATTCCACATGGGTGGTTAGAAGAATCATATTTGGGTGACTCACCATTTATTTGGGGCATATAATTTTTTACATAAATATTTGTAATAAATGTATCCTTCCCTAAAAGAAAGGATAAAAGTTGTAGAAAAAGTCTAAATCAAAGGTTGTATTGTTACGTAGCTATCCCACTAAGTCAAAGATAGTATTATTTTATAATTAGTTGCACTTTGACAAATTAGAATATTTATTGAGTCCAAGTATTTTAGGAGATGTGTTAATTTAGCTTTATGCTTGATAAGAACATAGTTGTTGCATATCAAGTCCAAACCATATGGAAGAAATGTAGGGAGTTATGTTCGAAATTGTCTAAGTGATAATATATATTTGTATATGAGACCTTTGAAGGGGGATGGTGAGCTAATGGAGAAATCTATGTAATCTGTGATTATTCCCGATGTAATCTTCTACATGTAATTTTGGAATTTGGATGTGCAACCATGTACGTTTGATTTTCAATAATAAAGCAACAGCAATATTTTCTTCAGGATATGGTAATTGTGTTTTATAATTATTTTATATTTTGCTTGCTTTGGTAATTTTTATTTCTTTTATTCTCTTGTAATTATGAAATAATTAAGAATTATATTAATTAAATGAGAGTAGATTATTGAAGTTAAAGTAAAATAGAAAATAGGGGAAGGGGTTAACACTAACCTTTCAGATGTAGGACCCACTCTGAAAGGTTAGTCCCTAAATATCTTCCCTACACTAACATGGTAGATAGAATTAGATTAAAAGATTAATTTACATGAAAATATAATTAGAATTTTTTTTTTTTAACATGGCGGAATAGGTAGCCACCACAAATCTGGGTAGGTTGTCTAGCTTTTTATGGCAGCCACAGTATTCTGCGTTGTCTACCCTAGAAGCCGCCACAAAGATCTTTGTGCATTCCACCCCTATAACCACCATGTCCTAATAATTTTAAACATTTTACACCACTGAAAGCACAAGGAAAGGGACAAGCATTCAGTTTGGCGAGGCCCAAGATTTGAACCTTGGACCTTCGCCTCCCTTATGGGGTTTGGATGAACCAATTTTTCTACACCTCGGAACTATAATTAGAATTAAAATAGATAAATAATGCATTAATTACATGGATCCACATTAGAATAATTCATAAATTGTATATTTTATTTTATTTTATTTTCCATAAACTTTAATTTTTGCAACACATGAAACCAGAAAGAGACCTGAAATAAGCTTAGTATTAATTACTACGGTATAATATATACTGCGTTGTTACTCTTTAAATCTAACCTAGATTAACCCAGATTGACAAAATTAAATGTAAGCTACTACATCCAATCATTTTGGCATCATTACCAAGGACAGTAGCGTCGTAGTGGTTAATCAGAAAAGTTGTTTGGCAATGTAAAGAGAGAGGCTTACTTGTATGTGAAAATGGGTACATACGAGACCTTGGTGTGCATACGAGTCAAAGTGGCTCGAAGATGGTTTCAATAAGCTCCTTCGTTCGACGTTGCCAGGTTCTTTTCTCTTCAAGGAATCATTTTTACTGCTTTCATAGATTAAAATTTTATTTTCTGCAAATTTCAAATTCAGCAAATTTTATTTTTCATAATTTTCTTGCTTTGGGTGATTACTATTGTTAATTTGATTTAGGACCTATGAAAAATAATAGGAAGTAGGTGAATGCTAAAAACAACCTAAACTTTTCCTAGGACCCTATTTTTTTTTAGTAGGAAGTAGTTACGTTGAGTGACACAACTATAATGAAATCCATCCTAATAGTCAAAGAGTAGTAGTAATTCACCTTTTACTTCAACAATTTCATTTCTAGTAAAATTTATTTTTCAAGCATTTTTACTTTCCTCCTATTATACTAGAATTGGTTGTATGGATTCATATACCGGGGGTCGCACCTAATTTTAGTAACATTAGGATTGTTCAAAAAATTTCTTTTATTTCTGTTGTGTTAAGAATAGTTATAAATTCTGAAATTTGTATCTAAACTTGGCAAATAGGAGGATTGAAACAAAAAATCAAAACCCAAACACAAAAACAAAACCAAAAAGAGAGAAAATAAAAATAAGTTGCTAGGTGGTGGAAAACAATCCAATAAACCTCTAGAAAATATTACAATATATATATAGTAAATATATATATAATAAATATATATATATGTATAATAAAATAAAATAAATAAATAATATATTTAATAATAATAACAATAATAATAATAATAATAATAATAATGAAATAAAATAGAGGTATATACAAGACTGAACCAACGAAATTATAAAGTGGTAGGACAAACATATTGTATCATGAAAATTTCAATTAGAAAATATTTGAAAGGGTGTAGTAACACTCAAATCCTATTGATAACTCAACTAGAAAATTGCTAATTAATGGGCATGGGTTTTAACTATACAAAAAGTCACTATCTAAAAAAAAAATCATACACCACCTTAGATAACAAACTAATTTGCAGCACATTTTTGAACTACAACCAGCTACTATCAAATAATTTCTCTCTTTGAGGAGAAAAAAATATATAATTATATATATATATATATATATATATTGAAAAAAATGTATATATACATAAAATTAATTATGTTTCCTTTGTTTCATCATAAAGTATCTGTATTCCCTTCTATTTTTAGTTTTAAAGTTTTAACGATAACCCAAGAAAATGTTCTCTCTAAAAAAAAAACTTTGTAGGAAGGTGATTACCACATGATGCATAGTACCTTATTGCTAGATGAAGTCTAGGTGTTCTTTAATATCTGGTATCTTAAGAAAAAATTTCATTGAAAATGAAGCAAATATTTTAAAAATGTTGTAAGTTAGTCCTAGTTGATCAAGTTTCTCTTTGGCCACGCACAATTGCACACCTAAAAACATTGTGAAGTATTGGAAAAATTAACTTGTGTTTTTTCTACCATAAGTGAACAGTTTTCTTTACTTATCTATTTTTACGCATGGTCTAGATTACTAACGAATTGGAAAAAGGGCAAGTTCACCCTTCACCCTTGAAAAAAAAACAAAAGAAGAAAAGAGAGAAAAAATAAAAAAATCCCTTGCTCCTCATCTAATCGATCAAGTATCCCAATAAAAATATTTTTGTTTCTCCTCAAAATAAGCAAGAACCCTTAAAAGCACTAAAAAATCCCTTGCTCCTCACAAAATGAGCAAGTATCCCAAATAAAAAAAAAGTAAATAAAGGGTCAAGGGGCTTGAATCTCTAGAATTCTTAGTATTTCAAACACCATGGGATACTCTTTATTAAGGTAACCTTACATATTAGCACTAATTATGGATAAGACCTCTAGATGCTCATACGATAAGGTAGCTTTTTGGCATACATAACCCTATCCTCACTGCACACACAGTTGGTCTTGAAAGAAGCTTGAGAATGCTAGGAAAAATTTGACACTATATTGATTTGTGAAAGGAGTAAATGAAGTTGTTTCAAAATTGCTACAATGTTTGAAGTCCTTGAAGAATAATCCTAGACATCACATGCAGACAAAACTCAAAAGCAAACCTTCATGAAAGTACTACGGTTTCAATTTTTTCTTTTTCTACAAAAATATGGCTTGTGCCCATTACATTTTCATCCCTTAGAAAAATCCATATTAATATCTATTTCACCTTTTCCCATGATTGAAGATATCCTAGAAGGCTGGAAATAAATTTCATATTCATTACCTTTCTATCTTGGAAACTTCTTAATGACATACAGGA
This sequence comes from Wollemia nobilis, assembly GCA_028583015.1. Classification (NCBI taxonomy): domain Eukaryota; kingdom Viridiplantae; phylum Streptophyta; class Pinopsida; order Araucariales; family Araucariaceae; genus Wollemia; species Wollemia nobilis. The sequence continues at coordinate 1,508,822 of JAQPPZ010014470.1, forward strand.
AGCACAATCACAAAAATTATAATAAATCCCCATAAATAAAACTTATTATTATATTATCCACAAATATAAATAAAACACCCTTCATCTTGTTTTGGCTAAAATTACAGCTTGGGGGAAGTAAATAAGGTATACAAAGTTCACAATTCAATTTGGGGGTAATAATCAGGTAAAATATTTTCTTAAACTCTAACAGCTACAATTTTGTAGACAACTTCTATAATAATCTTTAGTAATATAGTTTATAATACTTAATACAATAAAGTTTATAATATATTTTAGAGGTATAGTATAGGTAATATAATATTTTATATTTATATAATAATAATAGTAATAAAATAATAATAATAAATAAACTTTAAAAGTTAATTTAAATTTTATATGTTACATATATAATGATGTTCTTATTGTTAGTATGGGTTTGTAGATAACATTATTATAAAAGCTATGTCTTATTTATGCATAGTTTTGATATACATCTAAATAAGTCCAATGAGCACTATTGACTTTTGCATTGGAAAGTGGGTTTAGATAGATAGAAGTTGGAATACTGCTGCTATAGGAAGTGATTAGACTAAAATAAAACACATATTCATTGTATGATTTATAGTACCTTCTTGTTTCAACTTATTTAATTTGAAAAAAATGATGGTAATCCCAATTTAGCAAAATGACAATTTGCATTGTGCTTCTTATCAAATGTATATCACATTCCATGAAAAAGGCATCAATCATCTGCTATAGACCAAATTTTGGATTTATGCAACTGTTATAACTACAGAGTTTATCCATTGAGATTGTCGTATTAATCTTGTGTACATGAGGACATGTACTTCCTTCAGTTTGGGGGAATGATGAGTGCCAAATTGACACATATTTTATGCAAGTAAATGTGTTTTAATTATTATTTTACCTTATTTATGTGATTTATTATTTAATTTGATGAATGAGGTTAAAATTCTAAATAATCATATTTTACACAAATTGTTCAAAGTTTTTGTATATTTTTTGTAGGTAATATTACAGTAAAATACAAGTCATATATTGAATAAAGGGTGAAAAATACCAAGAAGACACATGGATGCGCACTATGGAAGGGTGCTACGGAATTTTGGAAAAATCTACGAAAGAACTTATTTCACATAAATGCCACATAAGCTATGGCTTGGTCAAACACCATGTGGACAGTTGAAATAATCAAGCACGAAAGGTTTCAAATTCCACATGGGCGGTTAGAAGAATCAAATGTGGGTGACTCACCATTTATTTGGGGCATATAATTTGTTACATGAATATTTGTAATAAATGTATCCTTCCCTAAAATAAAGGATAAAAGTTGTAGAAAAAGTCTAAATCAAGGGTTGTATTGTTACGTAGATATCCCACCAAGTCAAAGATAGTATTATGTTATAATTAGTTGCACTTTGACCAATTAGAATATTTGTTGAGTCCAAGTATTTTAGGTGATGTGTTAATTTAGCTTTATGCTTGATAAGAACATAGTTGTTGCGTATCAAGTCCAAACCATATGGGAGAAATGCAGGAAGTTATGTTCAAAATTGTTTGAGTGATAATATATATTTGTAAATGAGACCTTTGAAGGGGGATGGTGAGCTAATGGAGAAATATATGTAATCTGTGATTATTCCCGATGTAATATTCTACATGTAATTTTGGAATTTGGATGTGCAACCATGTACGTTTGATTTTCAATAATAAAGCAACAACAATATTTTCTTTAGGATACGGTAATTGTGTTTTATAATTATTTTATATTTTGCTTGCTTTGGTAATTTTTATTTCTTGTATTCTCTTGTAATAATGAAATAATTAAGAATTATATTAATTAAATGAGAGTAGATTATTGAATTTAAAGAAAAATAGAAAATAGGGGAAGGGGTTAACACTAACCTTTCAGAGGTAGGACCCACTCTGAAAGGTTAGTCCCTAAATATCTTACCTACACTAACATGTTAGATAGAATTATATTAAAAGATAAATTTACATGAAAATATAATTAGAATTTTTTTTTTTTTAACATGGCGGAATAGGTAGCCGCCACAAATTCGGGCAGGTTGTCCAACTTTTTATGGCCGCCATAGTATTCTACGTTGTCCGCCCTAGAAGCCGCCACAAAGATATTTGCGCATTCCACCCCTATAACCACCATGTTCTAATAATTTTAAACCTTTTATACCACTGAAAGCACGAGGAAAGGGAGAAGCATTCAGTCTAGTGAGGCCCAAGATTTGAACCTTGGACCTCCGCCTCCCTTATGGGGTTTGGATGAACCAATTGGTCTACACCTCGGACCTATAATTAGAAATTAAAATAGATAAATAATGCATTAATTACATGGATCCACATTAGAATAATTCATAAATTGTATATTTTATTTTATTTTATTTTATTTTTCGTAAACTTTAATTTTTGTAACACATGAAACCAGAAAGAGACCTGAAATAAGTTTAGTATTAATTACTACAGTATAATATATACTGCGTTGCTACTCTTTAAATCTAACCTAGATTAACCCAGATTGACAAAATGAAATGTAAGCTACTACAGCCAATCATTTTGGCATCATTACCAAGGACAGTAGCGTCGTAGTGGTTAATCAGAAAAGTTGTTTGGCAATGTAAAGAGAGAGACTTACTTGTATGTGAAAATGGGTACGTACGAGACCTTGGTGTGCATACGAGTCAAAGTGGCTCGAAGATGGTTTCAATAAGCTCATTTGTTCGACGTTGCCAGGTTCTTTTCTCTTCAAGGAATCATTTTTACTGCTTTCATAGATTAAAATTTTATTTTCTGCAAATTTCAAATTCAGCAAATTTTATTTTTCATAATTTTCTTGCTTTGGGTGATTACTATTGTTAATTTGATTTAGGACCTATGAAAAATAATAGGAAGTAGGTGAATGCTAAAAACAACCTAAACTTTTCTTAGGACCCTATTTTTTTTTAGTATGAAGTGGTTACGTTGAGTGACACAACTATAATGAAATCCATCCTAATAGTCAAAGAGTAGTAGTAATTCACCTTTTACTTCAACAATTTCATTTCCAGTAAAATTTATTTTTCAAGCATTTTTACTTTCCTCCTATTATACTATAATTGGTTGTACGGATTCATATACCGGGGGTCGCACCTAATTTTAGTAACATTAGGATTGTTCAAAAAAAAAAAATTATTTCTGTTGTGTTAAGAATAGTTATAAATTCTGAAATTTGTATCTAAACTTGGCAAATAGTAGGATTGAAACAGAAAATCAAAACCCAAACACAAAAACAAAACCAAAAAGAGAGAAAATAAAAATAAGTTGCTAGGTGGTGGAAAACAGTCCAATAAACCTCTAGAAAATATTACAATATATATATATATATATATATATATATATATATATATATAATAAAATAAAAAATATATTTAATAATAATAACAATAATATTAATAATAATAATAATAATAATACTAATAATAATGAAATAAAATAGAGGTATATACAAGAGTGGACCAACAAAATTATAAAGTGGCAAGACAAACATATTGTATCATGAAAATTTCAATTATAAAATATTTGAAAGGGTGTAGTAACACTCAAATCCTATTGATAACTCAACTAGAAAATTACTAATTAATGGGCATAGGTTTTAACTATACAAAAAGTCACTATCTAAAAAAAATTCATACACCACCTTAGATAACAAACTAATTTGCAGCATATTTTTGAACTGCAACCAGCTACTATCAAATAATTTCTCTCTTTGAGAAAAAAAAATATATAATTATATATATATATAGAAAAAATATATATATACAAATAAAATTAATTATGTTTCCTTTGTTTCATCATGAAGTATCTGTATTCCCTTCTATTTTTAGTTTTAAAGTTTTAACGATAACCCAAGAAAATGTTCCCTCTAAAAAAACAACTTTGTAGGAAGGTGATTACCACATGATGCATAGTACCTTATTGCTAGATGAAGTCTAGGTTTTCTTTAATATCTGGTATCTTAAGAAAAAATTTCATTGAAAATGAAGCAAATATTTTAAAAATGTTGTAAGTTAGTCCTAGTTGATCAAGTTTCTCTTTGGCCACGCACAATTGCACACCTAAAAACATTGTGAAGTATTGGAAAAATTAACTTGTGTTTTTTCTACCATAAGTGAAAAGTTTTCTTTACTTATCTATTTTTACGCATGGTCTAGATTACTAACGAATTGGAAAAAGGGGAAGTTCACCCTTCACCCTTGAAAAAAAAACAAAAGAAGAAAAGAGAGAAAAAAGAAAAAAATACCTTGCCCCTCATCTAATCGATCAAATATCCCAATAAAAATATTTTTGTTTCTCCTCAAAATAAGCAAGAACCCTTAAAAGCACTAAAAAATCCCTTGCTCCTCACAAAATGAGCAAGTATCCCAAATAAAACAAAAGTAAATAAAGGGTCAATGGGCTTGAATCCCTAGAATTCTTAGTATTTCAAACACCATGGGATACTCTTTATTAAGGTATCCTTACATATTAGCACTAATTCTAGATAAGACCTCTAGATGCTCATACGATAAGGTAGCTTTTCGGCATACATAACCCTTGTTGTTTTTCAATCCTTAATTATAATGGGAAATGAATCCTCAATGCACACGCAGTTGGTCTTGAAAGAATCTTGAGAATGCTAGGACAACTTTGACACTATATTTATTTGTGAAAGGTGTAAATGAAGTTGTTTCAAAATTGCTACAATGTTTGAAGTCCTTGAATAATAATCCTAGACATCACATGCAGACAAAACTCAAAAGCAAACCTTCATGAAAGTACTACGGTTTCAATTTTTTCTTTTTCTACAAAAATATGGCTTGTGCCCATTACATTTTCATCCCTTAGAAAAATCCATATTAATATCTATTTCACCTTTTCCCATGATTGAAGATATCCTAGAAGGCTGGAAATAAATTTCATATTCATTACCTTTCTATCTCGGAAACTTCTTAATGACATACAGGAAGCACACTCACAAAAATTATAATAAACCCCCATAAATAAAACTTATTATTATATTATCCACCAATATAAATAAAACACCCTTCATCTTGTTTTGTGGGGGAAGTAAATAAGGTATACAAAGTTCACAATTCAATTTGGGGGGAATAATCAGGTAAAATATTTTCTTAAACTCTAACAACTATAGTTTTGTAGACAACTTCTACAATAATATTCAGTAATATAGTTTATAATACTTAATACAATAAAGTTTATAATATATTTTAGAGGTATAGTATAGGTAATATAATATTTTATATTTATATAATAATAATAGTAATAAAATAATAATAATAAATAAACTTTAAAATTTAATTTAAATTTTATATGTTACATATATAATGATGTTCTTATTGTTAGTATGGGTTTGTTGATAACATTATTATAAAAGTTGTCTTATTTATGCATAGTTTTGATATACATCTAAATAAGTCCAATGAGAACTATTGACTTTTGCATTGGAAAGTGTGTTTAGATAGATAAAAATTGGAATACTGTTGCTATGGGAAGTGATTAGACTAAAATAAAACACATATTCATTGTATGATTTATAGTACCTTCTTGTTTCAACTTATTTAATTTGAAAAAAATGATGGTAACCCCAATTTAGCCAAATGACAATTTGCATTGTGCTTCTTATCAAATGTATATCACATTCCAAAAGAAATATTGTTTAAAATGGAATATCAAGGTAAATATTTGGATTTACATGAACAAGGCATCAATCATCTGCTATAGACCAAATTTTGGATTTATGCAACTGTTATAACTACAGAGTTTATCCATTGAGGTTGTTGTATTAATCTTGTGTACATGAGGACATGTACTTCCTTCATTTTTGGGAAATGATGAGTGCCAAATTGACACATATTTTATGCAGGTAAATGTCTTTTAATTATTATTTTACCTTATTTATGTGATTTATCAGTTAATTTGATGAATGAGGTTAAAATTCTAAATGATCATATTTTACACAAATTGTTCAAAGTTTTTGTATATTTTTTTAGGTAATATTACAGTAAAATACAAGTCATATATTGAATAAAGGGTGAACAAATACCAAGAAGACACATGGATGCGCACTATGGAAGGGTGCTACGGAATTTTGGAAAAATCTACAAAAGAACCTATTTCACATATATGCCACATAAGCTATGGCTTGGTCAAACACCACGTGGACATTTGAAATAATCAAGCACTAAAGGTTTCAAATTCCACATGGGCGGTTAGAAGAATCATATGTGGGTGACTCACCATTTATTTAGGGCATATAAGTTGTTACATGAATATTTGTAATAAATGTGTCCTTCCCTAAAAGAAAGGATAAAAAAGTTGTAGAAAAATTCTAAATCAAGGGTTGTATTGTTACGTAGCTATCCCACCAAGTCAAAGTTAGTATTATGTTATAATTAGTTGACACTTTGACCAATTATAATATTTATTGAGTCCAAGTATTTTAGGAGATGTGTTAATTTGGCTTTATTCTTAATAAGAACATAGTTGTTGCATATCAAGTCCAAACCATATGGGATAAATATGAGGAATTATGTTCGGAATTGTCTGAGTGATTATATATATTTGCATAAAAGACCTTTGAAGGGGGATGGTGAGCTAATGAAGAAATATATGTAATTTGTGATTATTCCTGATGTAATCTATTGTATGCAATTCTAGAAGTTGGATTCACAACCATGTACATTTGATTTTCAATAATAAAGCAGCAGCAATATTTTCTTCGGGATATGGTAATTATGTTTTATAATTATTTTATATTTTGCTTGTTTTGGTAATTTTTATTTCTTTTATTCTCTTGTAATTATTAAATAATTAAAAATTAGATTAATTAAATGAGAGTAGATTATTGAAGTTAAAGTAAAATAGAAAATAGGGGAAGGGGTTAACACTAACCTTCCAAAGGTAGGGCCCACTCTGAAAGGTTAGTCCCTAAATCTTTTCCCCCCACTAACATGGTAGATAGAATTAGATTAAAATATTAATTTACATGAAAATATAATTAGAAATTAAAATAGATAAATAATGCATTAATTACATGGATCAACATTAGAATAATTCATAAATTGCATATTTAATTTAATTTAATTTTAGTTTTCACAGGACTGCCCAAACTATCGAACTCTTTTCGGCCATATCTCACTCATCCGGACTCGGATTGAGCTAAAATTTTGAGGGTAGATGCCTGAAAAACCCTAGAACATCTCCACCAATTTTCATATCATTTGGAGCAACACAGATCCTAGCGCATCCCTATGTGTGAACGAGATATTTGGCAAGCGGCTATGCGAGGGTTTCATCTGGGTTGAGTGCAAGCAGCTCCAGAGGTTGGTTTTTAGGGCCCTTCGGGCCCTAGCGGCCAATATTTTTGTGGTTTATGCTCAATATTTTAGCAGGAAATGTTGCAGGGGATCCAATATGGGTTAGAAATTTATCTTTCAATAGATCATACTATGAACTTGAGTGACAACGGCTTCCAATTTGCTGCACAAAAGAAAAGTGAAAACCATACCTTTCCACGACGTCTAGGGCAAGGATTAAAGAGATCACGAAACAAGTTTCAAGTAGTTGATCAAAAAATGGCTCATATCTCAAGTGAATCTGGTGCTAAGGTGCACCCACAAAATAATTCTACTATGAAAACCCCTGTCAAGGGTAAGAATTTTGAAGACTCAATCCCAAAAATGAATTTTAGGGATGCCCTCCGTGGTGGACAGCCTCAGCCCAATGCTAATATCAATATTAGGGCTTCCCATAAACCTCTAAGAATGCCTAAGATTGATCCCAAGAAAAAGGAGTCAGGATGTCTTAAAGCAGCTGATGGAACTCCTATTGTTAAGCTTGATATGGGTAACATTCAGACTGGCATTGAAGATTTGGAAAAAAGAGGACTAATTTGTCGGTTCGTGGGTTTTCGTTCGAGTCTATCTCGCTTTCAAAGTCTGGGCTGCAAAAAGCTGGAAAACTAAAGGTGAGTTACAAATCTCTATTTATCCAAATGGTTATTTTCTTGTTTTATTTGCTAATAATGAAGATAGAGAGAAAACTTTTCAAGGGGGTCCTTGGTTTTTTGGAAGGGCAAGGCTTTTCATGAAGCCCTGGCATACTAAATTTAAATCCGAAGAAGAGATGCCTTCTATAGCTCCCGTGTGGGTTAGACTCTTTGGCCTCCCTATTGAATTTTGGAATCCTACTATTTTTTCTTCAATTGGAAACTCTTTAGGAACTTTTATGATGATTGTTGATTGTACTCAAAATTTTGAACATATTATTTATGCTCGGATTTGTGTTTTAATGGATTTTGACAAACCCCTACCTAAAAATATCACATTACAATTTGGGGAAGACACTTGGGAGCAAGTAGTGGACTATGAGAACATTCCTTTTCATTGTAGAATTTGCCATGAATATGGTCATTTGGCCAGTGCTTGCCCAAATAAAATTCCTGATCAAAAGAAAGAAGATATAAACTCAATAGGTTTCCAAATACCTAAGAAGAAGAACACTAAAAAAAAACTAGTTATGAAGGATCAATCAAAGTCATCTGCTAATATGTTTGAAATCCTTTCCACAAATGATGTCCCAAGTGAGGAAGAGGAAATAATGGAAACTGAAATCTTAGAAACACAATTTAAATATGAAGGGAAGAACTCAGAGACAAACCAACAAATCAAAGGTTTTCAACAAAAAAAAAGGGAGAAAATTTACACAAGAAAAACAATCTTTCAAATGTCAAAACTTCAAATAATGCAGGTCCCAATATAGACTCCGTTGAACCATCTAGTAAAATTTTGGTTGTGTACGAGCATTCTTCAAGGTTAGAAGCCATCTCAGATTCAATTGGAATAAGTCAAGAAACAGGGAAAAAAAATTGAAGATGGATTCTAATCAAAAAGTAGGTCGCAAGACCAATCAATATCATATGGTAAAAGAAGGTGAAAAGCTTGTAGAGGAAGGTAAGATTAATGCCCTTCCCAACTTTTTTAGCCCTGGTATTAATGAAGATCATCACTTGGAATATTAGAGGACTCAAAGGGAGTCTTTCAAAACAAAATGAAATTAGAAGAATGATTCGGATAAATCATCCACATCTTGTTTTCCTTCAAGAAACAAAGATGTCAATGGAGGATATGGACTCAATTGCCAGTAAAATTTGGCCAGCTAGAAAAGTGGTTTCCCTCAGTTCCCAAGGGACTTCGGGTGGCATTGCTTGTCTTTGGGACCCAAAAGAGGTAGTTATTCACCATATGGTTGGCAGTTGGGGTTTGTTGGCTATAGCTATTCAAAGTAGACATTCCAACCAAATTATGCTCTGCATTACTGTTTATGCTCCGACTTCTTTGGAGGAAAAAAGAAGACAAAGTGGAAGGATATTACTCATATTATCTCTCATTTTCCTAAAGCTTGGATCTTGATCGGAGGAGATTTCAATACCATCCTCTCTCTCGATGAGAAAAGGGGGGGAAATAGAAATTTGGACAAAAGCACTGACCTCATGAGCGAATATATTGCAAACCTCCATCTTGTGGATATCCAACCAGATAATGGCCTTATGACTTGGTCTAACGGAAGGCAAGGCTTAGCTTGTATAATGGAGAGATTGGATAGGTTTTTGCTCTCTAAAAATTTCTTAATCCATGGTCACATTCCTAAAGTGAAGACTCTTAATAATGCTGGTTCGGATCATTGGCCATCATGGTGGAAATGTGGAAAACCAATGTGAGTTTCTCTCCTTTTCATTTTCAATTAATGTGGCTTAGAGACATTTCCTTCAGACCTCATGTGCAACAATGGTGGAAGGAAGGTAAACCTAGGCATGGGACTAAGATGTTCTGTTTTGCCAAAATACCGCAATACATTAAATCCAAAATCAAGACTTGGAACTGGAAAGAGTTTGGGGATGTTCATAAAAAAAACATGAAGTTATTGCTCATCTTGAAAATTTGAATAAGAAAATCCATTTAGATGGCCTCACAGAGAAGAGAAGTGCAGATGAAATTAAACTCACAACTCGGTTAGAGGAATGGGAAAAAAGAGAAGAAATCTTATGGAAGCAAAAATCTAGAATTCAATGGCTCAAAGAAGGAGATCGAAACACAAATTTCTTCCACAAATATCTTCTAGCTCGAAGATCTCACAACTTTATTTCTTCCTTAAAATCAGATTCTGGAGATGTTGTTTATACTTGGGATGGCATGAACTCTATTGTTGTTGATTACTTTTCCAATATTTTTGCTGCTACTCCTCTTGACTCACCTTCACAACAAAATGTTCTTCAAGCAATCCCTTCTCTTATCACTTCTGAGGAGAACTCTATTTTGACTGCTCCTATTACTATCAATGAGCTTCAACAAGTAGTTTTTAAAATGCAAAAAGGGAAAACCCCAGGTCCTGATGGTTTTCCCATTGAGTTCTACCAAGAGTTCTGGGATATCCTTCATGTTGATTTATTAGAGGTGGTGGAAGAAGCCAGGAAAGCCAAAGAAATTTTGAAGGTTATCAATAAAACTTATATTACTCTTGTTCCAAAAGCTCAAGAGGTTGATCATATCTCACCTTTTAGACCTATTGCTTTATGTAATGTTCTTCTCAAAATCATTACTAAAATCATGGCAGTAAAGGTTGAAGCCTCTTTTGCATAAGATTATTTCCCAGAGCAAGGGGGTTATGTGGAAGGACGTCAAATAGTAGATGAGATAGTTCTTGCTCAGGAAGCCATCCATTCCATGGATATGCAAAAATCTCCTTCCATGTTCATTCGGTTAGACTTATCCAAAGCTTATGACAGAGTGGATTGGCACTTCCTTATCAAAGTTTTGAGGCAATTTGGTTTCTCTAAGGATTGGATGGATTGGATTATGGGATGTATCTCTTCAGTTTCCTACTTAGTTCTTATCAATGGTAGGCCTTCTCGGTCATTCCCAGCTTCCAGAGGTATTAGGCAAGGTGACCCGCTATCCCCTTATTTATTCATCATTCTTGTTGAATGCTTGGGTAGGACTATAACCAAAAAGAGGGAAAACAAAACCCTTGAGGGAGTTACCATTGCTCATGGAGCTAGACCTATCTCTCATCTTCAATTTGTGGATGACTCTACTCTTTTAGGTAAAGCTACGGTTAAGGAAGCTTCTAATATTAAGCAAATCATTAGCTGTTTTTCTAAGGCTATTGGGCAGCTTGATCAATGAAGACAAATCTAAAGTTATTTTCTTTCACCGCTTCGCTAGACAGGAATCCATGGTCTTGGATAAATTAAGATATAAGAAGACCTCCCTTCCAATCACTTATTTAGGTATTCCCATAAATATTCAAAGGCAAAAAAATAAATATTGGAATTGGTTGTTGGACAAAGTCAAGAAGAAAATTGGAAAGTGGACCAACAAGTGGCTTTCTTCTCGGGGGTAGAATCACCTTGGTAAAATCAGTCCTTCAAGCTATTCCTATTTATGTTTCTTCCATTTTGAATATCCCAAAGGTTATTCTTCGAGAATTGGATCAAATCAGTCATCGTTTCCTTTGGAGTGGTACTAAGGAGAAAATAAAATGGGCCTTGGTGAAATGGGATACTTTATGTCTTCCTAAGAATGAAGGGGGTTAGGATTTCTGGTCTTCTATTAATAACAACAAAGCTTTAGCTGCTAAATTATATTGGAGGATGTTGCATAACCCCAATGCTCTTTGGGCCAATAATCTTCGTGCTAAATATGTTGAGAACAAAAGTCCTGAAGACCTTGTTCGCTATCAACTTCCTACCAAAGGTTCTCCCATTTTAGCAGTTCTTAAGACTGGTGAGGATTTGATAAAGAAAAATTTATTTTGGATCATTCATAATGGTCAACAGGAAAATTTTTGGACAGATTCTTGGGATGGTCACAAGCCTTTGATAACTCGGTTTCCCGATTGGAGGCCTTGGATGGAGGAGCTTCACCGAGCTAATTGGATAAAGGTGGCTAATTACTGTCGGTACCATACTGGTAATTCAAAGGTTGGTAGATATTGGATCCCTATTGAGGACTGGCCTATTCAAATCCCAGAAAGGCAAAGACAAGATATCCAAGGCATCCTTCATATGAGATCCCTCTCTTGGTCCCATGAAAAAGATTGTTTTGGATGGAACAACACTACTAAGGGTGAGTATTCAAGTGCTCAAGGTTATTTGACCTTATGCCATAATAATCCCAACCATTCTTCTGACATATTTTCTCGATTGTGGGCTCAAAAGCTCTGGCCTAAGGTGAGGTTCTTTAATTGGCTTTTATTGCATCGTAGGGTGCTTACTGGTGAGCAACTTATGAAGCATGGTTTTCATGGCCCTTTTAGATGTGAAATGTGTGAAGAGAATGTAGAAACTCTCAACCATATTTTTATTGAGTGTACTTTAGCCTCTAGAGCTATGGAGGAGAATGGCCACTTTACTTGGCTTACAAGTGGTCCAATTTTTTTACTTTTGAACAACTTTGGAGGGATTGGCCTAATCAAGAGGGTGTTGATCATTTTATTAGGCAGTTAGTTTGGATGGGTTCTACCATTCTTCTTTGGAATATTTGGAATGAAAGGAACAACCAAATTTTTAATCAAGATAGGAAGGATATTCACTATATTTGGCAAAAGACCATAGCCAACTTAGTTGAATCAGTCCATCAACTCCTTAATCACCCCCAAAACTCCCACCAAAGATGGGATCAAGTGATGCAAATATTGAAGATTAAATCTTCTAAGGGCAACCAACTTAAAGGGAATGTGAGTATTAGTAAGATGGATAGGACAAGAAATTGGCAACCTCCTCCTAAGGATTTTGGAAAAGTCAATACCGATGGAGCCTCTAGAGGGAACCCTGGAAAAGCCAAGGTGGGAGGAATTGGTAGACTTTCAGATGGCTCCCTGGTTTTTACTTTTGCTGAGAATTTGGGTATTCTTTCCAATAACCTTGCTTGAGGGGTATGGTATCCTCAGAGGCCTTCAAGAGGCTACTAAGGTTGGATGGGAAAAGGTGTTAGTTGAGTCTGACTCTCAACTTATGATTAATCTCTTGAAGACTCCTTCTAAGAATCATAAGGTGGATTGGAGAATAAAAATAATTATTGAGAAGATTCAATTAATCCAGATGGGATTTTTGAAAGTTGATTACAATCATGTGGTCAGAGATCAAAACAAGAGTGTTGATGCTTTAGCTAATTGGGCTTTGGACAAAGGTGATCTTACTTGTTATGGCCACCCTCCTATATGGTGGGCTTCTCAAATTAGGGAAGCTCTTCTTTCTATCATTTCTTTGGATGGCTCCAGTTTTGAAGGTACCTAGTTTCTTCTTGTTTTTTTTTTTTTTTGCTTCTCTTTGGTTCATTCAGTTTTTTTTAGTTCCCTAGCTCATTCTATTCTTTATTTTGTTTCCTCTGTTGATTCTTGCCTTAATAGTCTTCTCGGTCTAGATAGGTCATTGTTATGTTCAATTTTTTTTTCTTTTTTCTTTTTGTTTTTTTTGTTTAGTTTTTTAAGGTGGGTGGGTTCTTTTGTTTTGTTTTGTTTTTGTGTTCTTTGTGTTGTTTTTTGTTGTTCTTGTGTTTTTGTTGTTTTGTTTTTTTTTATGTTTTTTGTTATTGTTCTTGTGTTTTTTTCGTTCTTGTTCTTGGGTTTCTCTTTGTTTGTGTTAATTCATGTTTTTATGTGTGAGTGTTTTCTATGTTTTTTGTTTTTGTTTATTGTTTTTTGTTGGTTGTTTTTTATTTTTATTTTTTTTTTAGGTTTTGGTTGTGTTTATTTTTCATGTTTTTTTGGGTTATGTCTTTGTAGTGTTCTTGTTGTTTTTGTCTTGTTTGTGTTTTGTTATGTGGTTCTTGTGTTTTTCTATGTGGTTCGTGTTGTGGTTTCTTTTATCTTATTGTGCGTGTTTGGTTGTGCTTTTGTTTTTGACACACTCAAGGAGCATGTTTTTTATTTTATTTTATTATTTTTGTTGTTATTTACTTATTTATTTACTTATTTTTAAATTGGTTTTGTGTGTTTGTTTGCTCCTTGAGTATGTCAAAGGTGGTAGGCCGGGTCCGAGTCCTGGGCGTTTTTGGTGAAATGGATACCCCTGCCTCCTTGGGTCTTACCCGAAAGTGGCATCCCTTTTGGGATGTTTTCCACAAATAAAAAAAAATTAATTTTATTTTATTTTTTGTAAACTTTAATTTCTACAACACATGAAACTAGAAAAAGACCTGATCTAAGCTTAGTATTAATTACTATGGTACAATCTATACTGGGTTTCTATTTTTTAAATCTAACTTGGATTAACCTAGATTGACAAAATTAAATGTACCCTACTACAACCGATCACAACTAAGGCGCATACCTTTATCAAAAAGGTTAATTGCTTTATCACGGATGGGAATGACCCTTCGACCTTAGCCCACCAAGCACAGTGCTCGACCACTTGCGCTAGCCAAGTAGTTGATACTAAACATTAGCCTCACCACCTTTATACTTGCCACATCCAAAAAATGTAAATTAAAACCTTTGACCAATGTTGGGGGAATCGAACCGGTACCCTCTTACTCGTGCCTTACGTAGGATCCATCTTACACTTGGGCTACCATCCCTTGGTGCATTAATAAACTTGCCACCCTTTATTTTTTCCTTTGCATTCATTCAACGAATGAGAAACTTCCATGTTTCTCCTCTCTCCTTTGTTCGATTTCGTTCACATGTGCTTCCACTCTAAATAATTCGAATTACATTTTTAATTTTTGTTTCCTCCTTTTATATGCTCCAAGGTAACTTTAAAAACGTCGGTGGAAATATATGCCTCCAATATTAATTTTGAATTTTTGGTGCCTTGGCCAAATTCAAAATTTATTAATATAATATTTAGCTTTAGGTTAAATATTATATTATTTAATCTAGTATTAAATAATACTTTTGCATGGGGTTTTCATAAATTCTTTTTTTTCTTTTTATTAGGCCCTCCTGGCTTAATTATTATAATATTTAATATATTATAATATCTCTTTTTCTCTTTAAAAGCATGGGGGTAATATTTTTTCTTCAACCTCTTAGCCAACCTGTTTGGTTTATAATATAAAATATTATAACCAATTATTTTACCACTTTTCTTGTACCAAAATGGACTTTTCCTTGCACCAAACACTTGACATCGATGACAACCTTTTTACTCAAAATTTCCAATGATCTCCCCCTTTGTCATTGATGGTAATCCCTTTTTTTTAAACCAATTCCTTTTCCTTTTTCCAAGTCTATTCCACCTGAGAAACTGCTCCTCGTGACTGAATGCTCTCCCCCTAACTCAAATCTCCCCCCCTTTGACATCAATGGCAAAGAGACTCCTTTGGGGCTAAATATAATACTCTTCTATCAGACCCATCCCCACCTCCTCTCCTTGATGTGATTAATTTTGGTGTGGGATTATCTCTACTCCTAGTATAAAATGTTATTTTCCTTTGTCAACATTAATTTTCAACATGCCCTTTTGATTCTTTTGAATATCCCTGTTCTTGTTTGTCCTTGGAAATTTTTTTCTACACCACTTGGTCTTATGTCCAACATCATTGCACTTATAAAAATTAATATTATGGTTCCTAGAGGGTGCAAATATCTTGAAATTCCTCCTGGTGAAGCCATACCCATTCCTATCATGAATCCTGCAATGAATTTATTTATTACCAAAATGATTACAATAGTAGCAATACCCTTGAAAGAGATGACCATCTCTGAAATTTCTCTTAGTGAAACTATATTTCTTATTTCCATGTGTCCTTCACTACATAGCATTGTGACCAAACCTATTACATGAGAAGCAATTTTCTTTGAAGAAATCTTGCCTCAGAACAATTGGTCTCTTAGTCCTTTCTTCTATGTGATGTTTCCTATTCCTTATTTGTACATTGTTTCCTTTCTTGTGAGACTTCTAGTTTTTAAATTATCCTCATAAGTATCACTTTCTCCTTCACTCTCTTATTATTAAGATTCTTCTTCTTTGGAGATTGAGCTTGATCTGTCTTCTTGTTGCCTTTGTCCTTCTTCAAAACAAATTCATATCTTATTTGATGAAGATCTTTGTGCATTGATAATCTTATCCAAGGTATTTGAAAATTTCCCAAATTTGTGTAGCTGGTCTTTAGACTCTTTCACTTATTTCCTTAGTGAATCTACCTCATACTCTAATCTTTCACATTATAAGAATTTTACCTCCAGCTTATTTTTAAACCTCCTTGTCTTAGCTATTGATTTTTTCATATCTTCTATAAGATTTCCATTTTCTTCATCACATTCTTGAAATTGAACCTTGAGTCTCAAATTTTTCTTTCTGACCTTTTTCAATTCTTTGAGAGCAGAAATAAGTTATGCTTCTAGATCTACTACATCTTCCTCTTCAATCTCTACTTTTGGGTCTGATCTAGATCTACTAATTCTTTGAGGGCATATTCATATGTTTCTGATTTATCTTCAATAGGAGAACTTCCTTCCTCTTCTATTTTCAAAAAGAGAATTTCTTCTTCTTTAAGATCTAATGATTTTTCATCACTATCACTTGAATCGTTGTATGTCTTATCTACATAGAAACTTTTCTTATGCCTTTGAAAAATCTTATTTTCATGCTTTCTTTGTCCATTTTTTTTTCTTTTCATACCTAGATTTTCTTGCTTCCCTTTTCTTATGATCCTATTTCTCTTCACTACTAATGCTTTCAGCTTCTATACAGTTAGATGCATAGTGACCATATTTACCACAATTGAAACACTTTACTATTTTCATACCTTTGTGCTTTCTTGAGTCCTTGTTTCTTATATGGTAGTTAGCTTCGTCATCACTGGTTGACTCATTACTTGAGTATGATTTCTTATTCTTTGTCTTCTTTGTTGCTTTGAATGTTGCCTCTTTCTTGGGAATAGTTTCCTTTACTAATATCATTTCATAATATGTGAGTGTTCTATATAACTCATCCAGAGTTAATTTTCCAAGATCTCTTGTTTATTCTATGGCTGAAACCTTTCCATCATATCTCATAGGAAGTGACCTTAAAACCTTTTAAGGAACATCATTTTCTTAAACATTAAAACCAAGTTCTCGCATGGAGTTAACAACCTCATCCATACGAAGTAACTATAGAGTAATATATTCCTCTTCTTTCATCTTCAAGTCTTCAAATATCTTTTTGTGATTTTGAAATTTTACCATCTTAACATTTTTATCTCCCGCATATGTTTACTTCATTTTTTCCCAAATCTCTTTTGTTTATTTTTAATGCATCACTTTTACAAACTCTACTTCACATAAACCACTTAAGATTTCATTCTTTGTCTTGGAATTATTCACATATAATATCTTACAATATTTATATGTGGTAGGAACAGTTGTAGGTGTGAACCCATCCTCAACTACTTGTCATGTCTCATAATCTTGTGCCATCAAGTAAGTCTTCATTATTATGCTCCATAAAGCATAATTGTTCCCATAGAACAATGGTGCCTTATTTGTTGAATATCTACTCTAAGATACCATTTTTGTTCCTATAAAATTTCCCTTTAAGTTATTAAACTCTATCGAAGGAACCCACTCTGATACCAATTGAATAACATAATCTTATACTAAGATGGGGCGTGAACAGTATAATATCAACTTTCACTTTTATTTCCCAAAATAATTTTATCCAATATTATCAATGGCAATATAAATAGTAGTAATTAAATCAATACACAAATAATCACACACAATGGATTTAACATGGTTCACTCAATGTGGGCTACTCCATGGAGAAAATATTTCTACTAAAATTTTCTCAAAAAATCTCTTGGGAATTAATTCTCTATTACAAATTTTATGGACCTTTGTCCAAAGGAGACACCAATCCCCTATTCTATGATTTGTGGATCTTTCTCCACAAGAGAACTCTTTCTCCTTTTCTCTGGTTAGTGGAAATTGATCTAGGAGAACTCTTTCTCCTCAATTGGTTCATGTATTTCTCTCCATAGAAGAACTCTATCTTCCTAGATTGTTTATGGATCACACTCCATAGGATAAATATTTCCCCTCTACTCTGGATTGTGGATCTCTATTCACAAGATAACTCTTTCCCCTTTGCTCTCATTGATGATCTTCTAGAAGACTTCTAATCCCATTGCTCTGGATTGTGGATATTTCTCCACATAATACCTATGTCCTCAATACCCTAGATAATGGATATCTATCCACTAGAGACAATTATCCTCTACTCCGTCACCTCCAAATATTTCTCTCAACTCTATCTCAAATCTGTACCAAACTCGATCCCAAGTCTAGTATAAATCTGCTCTAAATCTACTCACACTTTGCTTGCAAATCTACTCACAAATTTTCTCACAGTTATGTACTAACCTCTATCTCAAATCTATCCTCAATTCTTACCACAAATATTGATCAAATCACCAATCAACCCTATTTATATCTGGCCCAAACCTTAACAAAAATCTTGAAAAAATCACCAATTAACTTTGTTCAGATATTCCCTCAAGCCTTCTCAAATTCTCAAATATACCCTCAATATTTCACAAAAGCTTTCTCAAATTTGTACTCAATTCTCCTCAAAGACTTGCTCAAATTTGTCCTTAAGATTTCAAAAAATCTTTCTCAACTTTGTCCTCAAGTCTCCTCAAAGGCTTGCTCAATTATGCTCTCAATACTTCATAAAGACTTGCTGAATTCTACTCTCAATCCTTCATAAATACTTGCTCAATTATACTCTAACACATACTCAAAATAGCTCACAACATATACTCAATCAATATCAAATATTGCACACAATGCTATCAAATGCTTTTTCTAATCTTCAAAGTAATGTATTTAACTTGAAGTAGTTTAGAAATATCTTATCCAAAATTTGTTTAACCTCTGGAACATATAGAGAATGATGTACTTTATCAAGAACTCAATATGTTCTACTCATAAATTTTGTACTCAACCAATCAATATTTATTACTTTCAAAATCTCTCTCTCAAATCAAATCAATAACAATGCTTAAGATCTTCACACAATCATTCAATCAATGAAACACAACTTTCTTACAAACCCTATCCAAGTGTTTCACACTTCTTTCAACAAATATTACAATGTAGGTCTCAAACCCTAACTCAAATGCTTCATATTCTCTACCTCAAATGTTCTCAAAACTTTCAAAAATTAAGCACATAAAACTCACTCAAATATTTCCAACAATTCTTATCAAACAATCATTTTCACTCCATATTATGTTTTACAAAATTCATTACAAAACACTCCAAAAAAAATATGATGTGCCCATACCTCTTTGCTTTAATGGAGATATATCTTCAAAACTTGTCTCACTCATAAATCAATTTCTTTTGTGCCATACCAAGGTTAGATGACAATAGTCTATTTCAAAAACCTCCACATGAATATTCCCTCAACAAGATGCTCAAATAATTCTAGAAATAATATTCTAGAATTCTTCTTTAGTTTTCATGGATAATATAAAAACTCTCTCAACAATTTCTTCCTTTTGTAAAAACAAGAATTGTAATCAAATGACAAGACTCTTACACCTTTTATCTCAACTCTATCAAAATAATTTTCACTCCAATTTATTTTCAAAGATAAAAGAAATACAATGATACATAAACTAACTACACACTTATCACTCCAACATCATAAAATAAATTTCATTCAAACCTTTAAAATAATGCAAAATATTTTTTCTTATATATCCTAAGTTTCAAACCATAGGTCAAATTAACATTCGCAAAATATACTATAGTCAACAATAAATAATGTAGTGCATACCTTATAAACAAACCAAGGCGCATAACTTTATCAAAAATATTAATCACTTTGTTGCATATGGGAATCGACCCTCCGACCTCATCCCACCAAGCACAACACTTGACTTCTTGCACTTATCAAGTGGTTGAGGCTGAACTTTAGCCTCACCACATTTATACTTACTGCCTCTGAAAAATGTAAATTTAAACCTTTGACTGATGTTGGTGGGAATCAAACCCGGTACCCTCCTTCTTCTTGTGCCTTATGCAAGACTCATCTGCCACTTGGGCTACCATCCCTTGGTGCATGAAAACACTTGCCGCCCATTCTTTGTTCCTTTACACTCGTTCAATGAATGAGAAACTTCCATGTTTCTCATCTCTCCTTCGTTTGATTTAGTTCACATGCGCTTGCACTCTAAAGCATTTGTATTACATTTTTAATTTGTGTTTCCTCATTTTATATGCCCCAAGGTAAATTTAAAAATGTCGATGGAAATATATGCCTCCAATATTAAATTTTATTTTTTGGTGCCTTGGCCAAATTCAAAATTTAATTATTTATTAATATAATATTTAAATATAGGTTAAATATTATATTATTTAATCTAGTATTAAATAATGCTTTTGCATGGGGTTTTCATCAAAAAAAATTCTTCTTTATATTAGGCCATCTTGGATTAACTATTATAATATTTAAAATATTATAATATCTCCTTTTCTCTTTAAAACCATGGGGGTAATCTTTTGTCTTCAACCTCTTAGCCAACCTTTTTGGTTTATAATGTAAAATATTATAACAAATTCTTTTACCACTTTGCTTGTACCAAAATTGACTTTACCTTGCACCAAACACTTGGCATCAATGCCAACCTTTTTACTCAAAATTTCCTATAGGAACAACTAGGACCCCCTAGTTTTTCTAATTCTACCTAAAATATGGGATCCAACCCTTACTACAACTTTAGATTCCTTACCAAAAATCATCAAAGAAGAAGAGACTACCACATTTGATCACCTACATCATGTGGTAACCTTTTACATAGTGCACAATGTGATCACATAAAACATGGCTCTAAAGTTATTAGCAACATCCTTTACAAGCAAAGTGTAAGAATGGTACATATCCTCCCTACACACTCAAAGGGATTAGGACCAGTTGGTCTGCCAACTAGCAAATAAGTTTAGAGAAAAGGTATATGGAGTCTCATTATTATAACATTTGATGAGTATCAAATGAGCTCCCTTGGAGGTAATGGAGGACTTCAATGTTTGGTTTCACACAACCTAGCATAGGATCCTAGATGATATCAGAACTCCCCCATGAATGGAACTCAAGTTCCATATTAGGTTCTTAAATTTAGAGATTGCCATGATGATCAAAATTTAGAAAGGAAATCATTTCCTAGTTGTCTACCAGATAGCCATATAAATAGAAAATGATCTCATATAGATAGATATGCTTCCCAAAAAACCCCACCCATGTACCCTATGCAACCAAATACATGATCTACCATAGAATTTATTGTTACCCTTTCCCTATACCATTTTGCCTTAATTATCCCATCAAAAACCAAAATAAAAAAATTAGAAGGGTGCAGGAACTCTTCCAATAATTTCTCATCCTAAGGAAGTAATGAGACAACTCAAGCATCCCATAATTTCAATCTTGGAGTCACTTTCCTCAAAGGTATTTGGCCATGAATCATCAGTCAACTCCAAATGCCTACTTTGGTGATTAAACCTAGAAAATATTTTGGTATTTAATGGAAGTGCAAGAAAAAGGAGCATTAACAATATCATCCCATTGCCAACTAATTCCCTACTAGGGTACCAGTGACCCAACAATTACACCAACAAAGGGAGTCCTATTTGCATGGAGATAATTTTGAGCACATGTGGGAGATGATCAAACCAATGGGTCACGACCTGATAAACACAAAAAAAAATATATTCTAGAGAGATAACTTGACCCAAAATTGTTAAAATCCCTATCAAAAAAGGGTTAGTCATACCAGAAGAGATGTCCACCAAATATTTATCGAATATTTCAATAAATACTAATGTTAAAATCTATTTTCTCTCATTTTTTTTAGTTTAGTAGAGGAGAAATTTGAACCTCAACCATAGCTAGAATCCACACCAAAAAAAAGTATGGAGGCTAGACCAAAAAAATAAGAAAACAGGTGGATTTACCCATGCAAACCAAAGTAGAGCCTTTTTACATAACATCAAGTTGTAGTAGGAGACTAGTCCAAAGTTGCCTGATTATCCTGACACACATATCTTCCTCCTTTTCAAAAGTAGTGGTTGATATACTAAAATTATTCAATGGTTGAGTAGAGAAGTAGGATGACCGGGTAGAGGGATTGCCTTAGGGATCAACCTCATAGAACCACACCAATATTGCTACAAAGGCCTAGACTCGGAGTGAAAAAGTATTAAACAACCATAATAGCATAAAATCTTCCACTAATAGATAACAAGGTTGAAAGTGACCTACAAGGGTGGTCCAATATAAATATAAAGAGGGTTAACTTATGAGAAATCTAGAAGAAAAAATGGGGATGTCCAAATCTAGATCAAGGCATGCATGACCTACTTAAGGAAGGAACAAATTAAGGAAGTATGGGAGGCTAATCCTAGTAGGGCCTTTGACTGCACTAGCATGGGCCCATGGGGTGAATGTATAATACAAGGAGTAAACCACCAATTCTTTGGGCCTACTTAGATTAGAAGGGAAGCTAAGAAGGCTCAAAGGTGACATAATTATTATTATTACAAGCCCACATAATTATTGCAAGACAAAAGTGAGTTCAAAACTTATAGCAGTAGGATTGACATCACACATGTTTGAAGGATATGGTTGTTGAGATCAAGGCATGTATACCTGCCCTCTCAATATTAATAGTAGATATATGTTTAATCAAATAAAGAACAATCACCATATTTAGGTAAAAATAGACATACAAATGATGTCCCCCATGGACCAAGCATGATGGGATGAGTCTTTACATATCCACTTGTCATAAATAGATTAATAGAATGTGAAACAAGCCTTGGGAGCATTTAAAGTGATTTAATAAATTTAGACACACCCCATTTCAAGTCTCCATAAAATCTTAAGCAAAATTTCCCTAGTGCCATTTTTCTTCAACATCCATCACTACTACCAAGGCCTTGGGATTTATCCTTCGTTGACTTTGTGCCCAATGGATAATACCATTTTATTTATATGGCTTGACTCCTACTAGTAGGAGTTTCCTCATGAGTCACCAAATCTATAATAAGAATTCACTACATTAGGCAAATCCTACCTCTAAAGGTAATTTTGATCAGAACTGTTAGTTTAAAGCCAAAATGAGGGGGCCAAAATCTCCTACTACTTATTAAGTAGCCAAATCTAAAATACCATCCAAATAACAACCAAGGAAGAATCATCATATCCAATTGGTGCTAAACCTAAAGCTTCCCTTACTATGTAACCTAACTAATCCACCAGATTAGAGCCAAAACAAGGACTCAAGAGCCTTTTTAGTGGTATCTAGATTGATTTTTTCCTTAGGTTAGAGTCTTAAATATCTTCTTATGAAAACTAATTAGGGTCCAACTATTGCAAGACTTAACCCCATATAAATCTTGTAGACTCCTCCCCTCCCTGAGTAGGAATGACCACACGCATGAATCTCTTCCACATTATTTGATGTCCATGTGAGGGAAGAAAGTGGATTAATTTGAGATGATTGAGTCAAAAGGTATCCATAAATGCTCCCTCTCCCTTAAGTGGAGCTGAAAGTTCAAAAAGCTACCCAAAGCCTAACAACATGGAGATTCCAAATTGTGAAGCCTTGGTTGTACTTTGAGGTCTCTTGGTACCCACAAGGTACACTTCAAAACCTATAGTGGGAGAGTAGTAGAAGGGACAAGAGGAGAAGACCATCCAAATACATGCCCACCAAAACGTAGAGCTCAACAATCCTAGTTTTTACCAAAGTGTCAATTGAAATAGCAAGGGATGGTCAATTGACAAAAGGTATCTCCTCCCAAAAACATAGAAGGTGGTGCCTCCTACCTCTATAATATGTACTAAAGATCATCTGCACTTAAGGAACATGTTGGGAGAATGGAAAATTCCAAGCATTAATAACCATTGGAACCATCGAACTAACCCATAACGACTAGATATGAAGGAAGGGATGATGATCCGGTTTAGATCTTGACACCTCACAATCAGACATGGTTCCCCAAGTGATAGTTGAAACATTAAAGCAACAATATGAAGTTCAACCCAAGGGGTAATGCAAAACCCAAGGCATTAATGAGAAAAGGTCCCATAGGTCTAATCATGGAAATTTCTAGCATGAAGTAGCTCAATGATATTAAATTTATTAGCAATATTTATGGCTATGAATCTTCAAGATCTCAATATCATTCATTTTTTATGTCAACTAACCCAAGCAATTTTGAACTAGACAATTTTCAATTCCTACATGAATTTTAAGGGGAAAATTCCCACTTCTTATAAATACCTCTTTCTTCTTCATTGTAATGATCAAAACCCAGTCATACCATACCTAGTATCTAGCTTTATGTGACCTCCCAAGTTATCATGACACTATCTAAATCATTAATAATTATAAACCATTGTAATCAATAATGACATGAATACAAATAGATTTTAGATTTTCCTTTTTTTAATGAAATTCCATGATACTACTCTTAGACCCTTCTATACAATTAGACACTTTTTAAAGATGTGCTACATATTGTGCATGGCATGTACTTTCTTATCATCTTGTTTACATTTTCAAAATATCATTTATTTATTTTATTATATATATATATTTATTTATTTATTTATTTATTAAATATTTTTAATATATATATTTTAAAATATTATAAAAAAAATTAATGTTAGAAATATTATAAATGGATATTGTTTTCTTAAGATTATCTAATCATATTATGGTTAGTAAGGTGTATAATTGGTTCCACAAATTGGAAAAATAAAAAAAGGTGTGCAATCCTATATTCCATAGCTTTCCAACTTTATACCTCTATTCATTCCAAAATCTTCAGAATTTTCAAAATGAAACTTAAATCTTTAATATTTATAACAAACAAATTTACTTACCACTTTATCAAAAACTTTATAAATTTTAAGTTTTTAATTTTATTTTTTTTTGTTTTTTGCTTTTTAATTATTATGTTGATCCAAGTTCCATCATACTACTCGTAGACCCTTCTATACAATTAGACAATTTTTAAATGTGTCTTGCATATTGTGCATGGCATGTATTTTCTTATCATCTATTTGCATTTTCAAAATATCATTTATTTATTTATTTATTTTATTTTATTATTATTATTATTATTATTATTATTATTATTATTATTATTTTATATATATATATATATATATATTAAATATTTTATTATATATTTTTTAAAATATTATGAAAAAAATTAATGTTAGAAAGATTATAAATGAATATTATTTTTTAATATATATGATTATCTAACCCTATTTTGGTTAGTAAGGTGTATAATTGGTTTCACACATTGGGAAAACAAAAAAAAAGTTTGCAATCCTATATTCCATAGCATTCCAACTTTATACCTCTATTCATTCCAAAATCTTCAAAATGAAACTTAAATATTTAATCTTTATAAAAAATAAATCTACTTACCACTTTATCAAAAACTTTATAAATTTTAAATTTTTAAATATTTTGTTGTGTTTTGCTTTTTAATTACTATGTTGATCCAAGTATAATTTAAGTTGTTTAATTGTAGAAACTTAAGTTTAATAAAGTTTTGAATCTAATAATTATATATTAAATAAAAAACATCATCTATAAAAATATTTCATATAATCTTATATCTTTAAATATGATAAAAATTTATTTACCCTTAACCTAAAGAAAACAAAAACAATATCTTTAGTCATGAGGAAGGACAATGAAAAACTTTAGGCTTTGACTCTTCTTTTGAATGTCTAAATTTCAAACCATGGTATGTGTATGATCGTGTGTTAAATCCTTTATTGATGAGCTCAACTCTCTTCCTTATGAGAGACCATCCTATGGATGAATATGAATATATATATATATATATATATATATATATATATATATATATATATATATATATATATATATATATATACTTCAATTCTACTTATATATTGGTATTATTGGTATTTGAATATAACAAACAAATCTACTTACCACTTTATGAAAACCTTTTAAAAATTTTAATTTTATATATTTTGTTATGTTTTTATTCATTTTTTTTTTTTAATGGTTAACCCAAATATAATGTAAGTAGTCTAACGATAGAAACTTTGAAAATTTAAATATAACTTCAGAAATCAAATAACCATATATTAAATAATTTGGATTAAGAATTTGACCCCAAAGATAAATATTTTCTTTTGGTTGGCAGTGCAGAATAAGGTTTTGACCATTGAGAACTTGCATAAGAGGGGTTTTAATTTATTGAATCATTGTTGTTTTCTGTGCAAGCAAGACTAGGAATCTACTTCTCATATATTTCTCAAGTGCAAAGTCTTTCAGGATATATTTTACTTTATTCTTCAACATGTTGGTGTTTCTTGGACTTTTCCAGATTCTATCAATGATTTTGTTCAACAATGGATGTCGTCCTTTTCTTCCTCCAATATCAAATGTTTCTAGAATTTTTTGCTACCTCATCTTCAGTGGGGTGTTTGGAAGGAGCTGAATGTGAGGGTGCTTAAAAACTCTGAATGTGATATCTTTCATTTAAGCCATAAAATAATTTGGAAGGTGTCATAGAATGTGTTTACGGATTTGAAATACTCTTGTCCCTCAGTGCCTAATGGACACCCTGATTATGCAGTCAAATATATTCTTTGTTTTCACCCAGAGTTGAGACCCTTGCTAGATCTGAATTTAAGAGCTACTATTCATTGGACCCTACCCCCTCTAGGCTGGTTTAAGCTCAATTTCAATGGAGCATCAAAGGGTAATCTAGGCCCAACCGATGTCGGTGGTGTGATTCATGACTGCTATGGTGATGTGATTTTGGCCTTCATGGAGGACATTGGCATCCAATATTTTCACATGACTAAATCTCGTGCTTCCTTTTTTGGAATTCAAATGCTCAAAGATCTTAGCATTCATAGGGTAGTTATTGAGGGGGATTCGTTGAATGTTATAAACATGCTCAAAGGGGATTGTCATCCTAGTTGGCATATCTCTAATTTAATTGATGAATCTAGAGCCCATTTTATGTCTTTGGAGGAGGTGTTAATTAAGCACGAGTATAGAGAAGGGAACGTTGTGGCTGACTCCCTAGAAAATCTAGGTGTATCTCATCAAATTTTGGCAATTTTATGTACAAATTTTCTTCCCAAAATCCTTCGCCTTGCTAATGAAGATAAACATTAATGTCTATCAGATGGCACCTTGCCATCGGATGTTTTTCCTTATCTTCGGTTGGTGTTGGAGTTTGATTTTTTTTGACCTAATGGTGGAGAGCCTTTACTCCTAGCTTTCGCAATGTCCTCTCGGGATCTCTCGATTCAATGTTTACTCAAGGTGGTTTTAGGAAGGATTTTTCCCGCTCTAATATTTTAAATTTCAAATTTCAAATTCTCCTTTCCAACGTTCCTTTGTGTGTTCATTTGGTGGGTCATCCTAGATGTTCGTTGGTTTCTTGAACCTTATCTAAGTACACCAGTGTCGAAATATCTTTACTTTTGTGCTTACCTTTTCTCTTGCCTTGGGAAGCTGACCATTCTTCTTTTCTATTGCTAGAAGTGTACTGATATTTTTTACCCCGAGGATGTTAGGATCCCTCCTTGTGTCCTCCATTTTTCTAAGAGAGAGTGCCTTTGTGGTAGTCTTTTAGTTCATTTTTTTTGTTTTTCATTACACATATTGGAGGTCTCTTGTGCTGGTGACATCTGGTCTTAGTGGGGACAACCCTTTCATGGTAGCTTACATTGTTTTTTGGTTCTCCCTCATGTTTCCCAAGATAAGTCTCGGTTGTTTTTATTGTTTATTGTTGTTATCTATTTCGTATTTTCTTGTGAGTGGGATTTTTGTGCTTCCTCTCACATTGGTTTTTGCTTTCTTTCTTGGGTATGGATTATTTTTCTTCTTGTTGATTCTCAAGATCTATTAGTTTCCCTTGTTGGTGAGTCCCAACTCTTTCTTTGATTTCTAGCATTTGAATATGGTGGCAAGGTTCTTGTATTTTTATATTGGTCTACTATGGGGTCTCCTCCACCTGTTTATTCTTGTTAGCTCGAGCTTGGTTGGTTGGATTTCTACTATCATGTTCATGTTTGAGAGAAATTGGTTTTTGGTTCTGATGAGGAAGGCAAATATTTTTTCTCCTAAATAGAAGTTGATTAAGTCTCAATTGGAACCTGTGTCAATCACCTTTTATGATGAGCTTAAATCTATTCTGGTGAAATGGGATCTTCTGGAGTGCATCCAAAGGTTTCATGGGCATAATCTAGTGCTCACCAATTGGATGGTGGCTACTTGGAATGACGGTTGGGTCAGGATTGGATCGTAGTCATTCTAGGTCATGGCAGAGATGATTAGTAGGACCATTGGTTTGATTTTAGATGGTGCCTATCACAATCGTGATCGACATTCTTTGCTATAGGAAATTAGTCTTTTTCTAGATAAGGAGGAATTTCTTCCTAGAATCCAGAATGGCTTCAATGTTGCAACACTATCCCCTCCATGGGATCATGTGGTTAGGATTATTATGGATTATTTCACTTTAGACTCTTCATATGAAATAATTAGGAGTTTTCATGCTATGTTCTTAAACCATTTACGTCATCATGTTCGCATGAATATTCCTTTGTTTCTATTTTAGTCTATGAAGAAGTCTTTTCTGAATGTGCAAGGCGATCATGGTCAGGCCCCCCTCCATCAAGGTCTTACTTTACTTGTGTTTGAACAGGCAACTCTAAAATATGGTTTATTTTTTGACGATATCCTTAAGCCATTTGTGGATTTACCTCACCCTGTTGTTGGTGGTTCTAAGGTGGCTTCAGAGGCAACTTCTAAATGCAGTGATCATATCTATTTGTTCACCTTCGGTTCGGGTCCTAAGAAGGTTTTGAGAAAGATTCAGGTTTTTGCTAAAGGGATTCGTGGTAAGGCTTCTAATGGTGGTATTCATGCTCCATTGTCTAGCCTCTTTGTTAGGTTTGATATGTCTCCTTAGGTTCTTGATGATGAGCTGTGGATGTGGACCTGTTGCACAATCATGTGGTTAGGGATAGTGGCATCTGTAAATCTAAACGCTTGCGTAAAAAAGTGTGTGAGGACGATGGCTCCTCCCCTCTCTCTCACCCTCCTAACTTTGATTTTCTACCACATGATCATCATCGGGATAATTTGGTAGATAAGGTTTATGCCCCGGAGGTCTCTAAGGAGAGAAAAAAAAAAAATTTCATAATTTGAAACTCATTGATATCAATAAAAGGAAAATTTAGAGTTTGTTGAAGTCGGTAATGGATTACTCTGAGGATATTTCTCATTTGGCTACTTTTGTTGCTCAAGATATGGGTAGGTTGGGGTAGAACTATCTTAGTTCTCCTCTTCGTATGTGTCTTTGGGTTTTTTTGGTGCAGTCTTTTTCTAGTCTACCCCACGGTGTTTAGTGGGGATTAGCTCTAGTCTCTCTCACCCGGGTGGCATTTTGAATGTAATGGTTGTGGGATCCTTTTAAAACCCTCTCCTTTATTAATAGTACCCAAAAAAATCCTTTATTTAAAAATATTTCATATAATCTTATATATTTAAGGATGATAAAAAATACTTTACCCTTAATTTTAGTCTAGTATTTTGTCACTTAGGTTCTAATTAGTATTTGAAATTTGGGGCGACCATGAGAAGTTAATAAGTGGGCATGAGAATTTTTTTTTCTAACATAGTGGAATCGGTAAACACCATTGTCACTATAAACCCCAGTCCTTGGGTTATACGAAGTCAATCTGACCCTCAACCGTGTAGGCCATTAAATTGGAGTAGTCAACTAACAAACATTTAATCATTATTTTTTTGTACATATAGGAGTCGCTATTTTTAGTAACAAGCAAGCAAGCGCAGGGTTCAAACTATAAGGATTGATCCCAATAGCCTATTCGTCTTGTTGTTGTTGACCTGGCGTGAAAATGAGACCATTGGTCATTCGGGGCTTATACCATCGTCATTGGTCTAGCACGCACTCGAAGTATTTAGCACGGACTACTATCTTTGTAAAGCTAGCAGCATGCCCCGAGGTTTGAGCCTAGGTCTCTTCTTGGTAAGTACTTGGTCAGTCAAGCCTTTACCAATCACTTAGCCCTTGGAAGCACTTAATCATTATCATTCAATATGTCATGGTTTGAACCTTGAATTTCTTTAGAGAGAGGCCAAAGCCTTAACCACTAAAACATAAATTTTTATAAAGGATGATTTTTGTTGGAATGTTAATATTTACTCCTTGGAAAAAAGATTATGATCGAACACCACTAACTTGTTTTTCGTTAAAAATATAAAAGGACTCAAATGGTAAGTGAAAAGCCTCTATGCGCGCGTACAAGAAAGATTTAGACCAATAAATTTGAAGCTACAAGTAACGCCCACTTTTGCGTTTATTTTAACCCGTCGAATCACGATCCACCATCCCCCATGCCGCAATCACCCGTCTTATAATACCCCGGGGAAGCCGGAGAAGAGGTAGAACCAACTCTTGGCACCTGAGGAGTCGTGCATTGCGTTGTTGCATTCTATCCACAACTAAGTTCGACAATGGAGAACCCTGCCAACGTGGAGAGGCTCACACAATTTCCTGCACAGCATCAGCAGCATCGGGGTGTCGACACGGTGGATTTGAAGGAGGAAAGGCAGCGTGGCGACCAGTGCTTCAGCAACCGAAACTGGAGCGACGCTGTAGAGATGATGAAAGCCTTCACTGATTCAAAATTTTGCGGCATCTGTGGAGATGGTGAAAGCCTTCACTGAATGAATGTATTCCTCTTGGAGAAAAGAGGTTAGGAGTCTTCTTTATAATCCCGAGCTAAATCGTTATGTCAATTTACGTGACATCGTATGTAGTTTTGAATTAAATTTATTGCATTTTTTAATTATTAAAAAAAAAATAATACAAATATAACGCTCTGTGGTACATTATACGTTTATGAACTATAGGAAGCGGGTCAATGTTCCAGCCGCAAAAGCTATAATTAGCTTATGGACACGTCACCCCTTTCATCAGGTTTCTATAGACTGCACAAGTTAAATTTCAAATTTAGCGGCTGAACAGGTACGATGGGCACACATTCCACATCAATCAATATCAATAATAGTGGAGTCCTTCCCAACCTCATTTTTAGACATGGGTTATATGACATTTCTTTCCTCATTCTTCATATGTGTCACTAAAGCTTAGGAATAATAATGATATTTTGCTCAGAATGTTTGTATATGGAAACATCGACGGATGTTACAACTTTTTGTTTCAAGGATTAGATGTGGCTATATCAGAAATTGGTACAATCTTGAGTAACAGCTTTTTAGCTATTAAGGACTACAAGGAGCAAATGAGGGAGTAGAGAAAAATATTTTATAAAATATAGATTCAAATGCATGGCAGAATAAAGCATTGTAAATGGTTTATACTTGTTTTTTTTTTCAATTTTCTTCGTCCTAAAATTTCAAGGGGTATGTAAAGAATCAAGGCCCAACAGTTGTATTGTTGAACATTATTTTGTCAAGGGATTTGTTTCATTTTGTGCGAATTACATGAGAGGTACATAAGAAATTGATGATCACAATGAGGTATGGTGTGACGAGGACGAAGAAACTATAATCAATGGGAGGCCTTTGTCTAGTGGCAAAGACTTTGATTTGGATGAAACTTCTTATGAGTAAGTCCATCAATGCGTTCTCTTTAACATTGATGAAGTTTAACCTTGGGTAGAATAAGTAGATGTTTATCTGTTGTTCTTTTATATGACAAAATATTAATTAGATCCAACTAAGATTGACAAACTTTGGATCAAATCAGGAATCACATAAAGAGTATCAAGGAATCCAACACCCGTGCAATGAGAGATGAAGGGGTGTTGCAAAAATTCCATAATCAGACATTCATCACTTGGCTATGAGATTAGGTTATCTTTTGCTCTCTTGAATATGATCTTCAACATTTATAAAACATCTTTAAACTATTTCTCTTTGTTTCAATTTCATTGAGATGAGCTGCAACATAATGACAATGACTCCAGTACAATGAAATGATTGGCATGTGGTCTGAGGAAAGTTGCAACCAAACATTCAGGCTATTTGATCAAAAATTATAGATTTCATATCAAAGACAATGAAGACCAAAGAACATCTCAAAATAGAAGTGTGTATGTATCAATGTTACTACTTTGTGTAGAGCAAGCACAAAATATACAAACCTGGTCCTTCAAACAAATATATATTATGGTGTTATTAGGGAAATAATCTTGTTAGATTACTATCAGTTTCAATACCCTTGTTCAAATGTGATTGGATATATATTCTTCATACGAGGAATGGATGTAAAAAGGAAAAAATGGGCTTCACACTGGTCAACATGAATAGATTACTTGGCCGGGATAGACTACAAGATGATAAATTTATCCTAGCATCGCAGGCCAAACAAGTCTTTTATGTAAATGATCCACTTGATACTAGCTAGTATGTGGTTCTCACATCACCTCCAAGAAGGATCAAAGACATTGAAGCATACAAGGCAAAATATGTCAATGTCTCTGGAGCCAAAGATTTCGTTGGACCTAAAACTACACAAGATGAAAATACAAACGATAGCAATATTCAATAAATCTGTGAAGAATGTGAGGGTACATGGTTGGAAGCCAAATTACTATACTTCAAAAGTAGTTATAATTATTGAAAATAATTAGTGAATGTTAGATCTTTTTTGTTATATTTTTTGAAAACACTAGTAGATAATTAATGGGCAGCCAAGCTAGGAGTGAGGCGAGCACATATCCTGAGCATGAGGTTGACCAGTCTAATACAAGAAGGTAATTTGGTAAAAAGAAAAGAGAGAGAATACAAGTGTTGTTAAGGCATAGTATTAAGAGTATAATTATGCATTCATGTTGTAATGTGTTGAAATGAAGGTTTATTGTCTTGAGTGTGTGTTAGTTATGAAATTGATGTTTCATTTTTTAATCTTAGTCCTAGTCCTTAGAAAAAATACTTGATTTGTATAGATGGATATTTATGTATTTGACGAAAGTCTTAGGATACCCTCTCACCTCATCTCTGATGGTTGGGGCGAGTAGGGGTGTTTAGACATCTACCCGTTATATGGAGGGCTCAGGTTATCCATTCACCTATATTTGTAAATAAGAATTTTCCAGTATTAGATATGAAGAACGTGTCCCTAAATTATTTCATTTGCATAATATCAAACCTTTAATAAGCTTCACATGCAAAAATTCATCATCCATACACTAAAATAAAATGAAAATGAAAATATTCTTAAGTGGCACTACATTATTGTAGTTTCAAAATTCATTATTTGTTCATCATAAGTTTCTCTTCAGTATTTGTTTGTAAATGGGAAAAAACCCTATCCTGGTGTTAACTGTTGTTCAAAATGTACAATAGTTGATTCTGATTTTCTTTTACTCATTCAATTTTTGTTTTCATAGGAGTGGTAATTTTTATTGATAGATTGTTCAAATTTCTTAAATTTATTTTGAATCATCCAAGTGGGAGATTTGAATGTAACATTATGCAGAATAGAGCCTTGTTCTCCATCAACCTCCTATTTTTGGCTTTAAATGCTTTATTTTAGGTTGTTGAGATTCCTATTCGTGCTTTTTATTAGGTATTACAACTTGTTATTGTGTGGTTCTATTGACATACTTTGGTTATTTAAGGATATTACTATTTTTATTTATTTGTTTCGATTGGGATTCTATTTTCATCTTAAACTCATGGTACTTTCACAATTAAGGTACTATACAGCTTTTGCATATGATGACTTGACTAGGAATTACTTGTTTGGATTTTACTCCAATAACTTGTCTAGGATTTGCTTGTTTGAGTTTTACTCCTTCTCTTTCCTTCGAATTGGTGTTATTACTTTCTAGTTTTAGAATTAAACACTTTATGATGATTTATTGGAATTCTTGTTAGCACAGTTAACTAGGTATTGCAAATTGTTTTTCTTTTGGTTCCATTGATCAACTTTGATCATTTGAGGATATCACTATTATTTATTCTTTATTTCTTCAACATGTGTACTATTTTCATCATAAATTCAAGGGGTGTCAACAAGGTCGAGTTGTATCTCCCTGTATCTATGTATGTTTTTAATGTATTAATGGGATTGAAACGAGTCCCACCCATATTACATCATCACACTTAGTGGT
This sequence comes from Wollemia nobilis, assembly GCA_028583015.1. Lineage (NCBI taxonomy): Eukaryota > Viridiplantae > Streptophyta > Pinopsida > Araucariales > Araucariaceae > Wollemia > Wollemia nobilis. The sequence goes on from JAQPPZ010014470.1 coordinate 1,543,062, forward strand.
ATTACAACAAAGATTGGATATTATCCATGTATTGTAGTTCCATCCATATGAATGCACTATTAATAGATTTTCTTTTCAAGAAAAGTTAAATTATATCTCTTTTCATTAAGTTGATTTTCAACCTAACACCACCATTTTGTTGAGTAAGTTGATAGGAGAAGCTAATTATGCCACCATAAAACCATATTTCATGACTTTGATTTTTATATTATTTTATTTAAATATCAATATAATTAGTTAACGTTTTTTTGCACCAATAATTTTAAGTTATAGATGGTTCAAGATATTGGTAGGATCTAGATTATATCACCAATGCATAATTACAAAAAGTCACCCATTCAGAGTGGAAAAAGATATCTCGAACTAATTCAAAGTTTGGAATATCGCTCCAAATTTGATACCACAATATTATTCTTGATATATGCAAGTACAATCGATATTCACATGAATATTGTTATATTAGTGAATACTAATATGATATAATAGATGTATATATGTTGTGATACTAACATTGTTCCATGTTGTTTGCCCACTTCTTATTGGATGTCGCTATCTATACCTACATATATAGAGCTCCTTTGCCTTCAACCTTGTGGGACATGTAGTACTTGATGTGATCTTCATGAATAATTTTTTTGAACAGGTAAGGATAAGTTTTATCAATCAATTGTGGGGTAGGACCAATATGTGCTTCAAATATTGGACTATAAAATATGGTAATGGAGAATCTACCTTTGTATTTGTTAACTACTGCTTTGTGCACAATGCTCTTGTATATTCTATTTATCATTAACTGCATTCATGATTTACCAATTGTTACCATTGCGTTGCATGCAAAACAACATGTAAGAAACAAGACTCCAACATGTAAGATGCTCACTTGGGGGTAATGTTCTCTCCATGTCATTTATATTACTTTCAACTTTTTACTATAATATAGTTTTTCTTAATCAACCCAAATTCCTATAATTTTGATGTACTAAGTTCACTTTGGTTGAATTGTTAGGTTAAGTATGGAAGGTAGGGCACAATAATCTTAGGCAACTTTCTCAATTTTTATGATCTTCGTGTCCTTTAAATTCAACATGATAAATCAAGAACAATGGTAAAAATACTTCTAGTATTTTTGAAAATTAAGAACCTTAAAACCCAAAGCCTTGGTTTGGTTGATACTTCATTAGTTTTAGCTTTTGATATAGTGTGCAATGGGATATCACAATAAGAATATGCAGAATAATATGAAATAAAGTAAATCTACAATATGACCGAAATATGCTATAAATAAAAATAGCATAAATGAATACAATTTAGCTATGGAGGAAATTAAGACTCAATTAATAAAGCTACTGAACTACATTGCACCCATCACCAATAAATGATGATATATACAGAATTGTGCTACTATCTACGAATATGCTCTAAGCAAATCTATCTATCTATGTCCCCGACTCTATATCTATATTACAATGAGGTCCTTATTATATAGGAAAATAGATTCTTTGGCCAACACTCTACCTAGCTATGCAAGGGATAACTTGCACATATACAAACTTGCACATTGACACTTATGCATTTATTACATTGTATGAAGTAACAATGAGGTCCTTATTATATAGAATTGTGCTACTATCTACGAATATGCTCTAAGAAAATCTATCTATCTATGTCCCCGACTCTATATCTATATTACAATGAGGTCCTTATTATATAGGAAAATAGATTCTTTGGCCAACACTCTACCTAGCTATGCAAGGGATAACTTGCACATATACAGCTTGCACATTGACACTTATGCATTTATTACATTGTATGAAGTAACAATGAGGTCCTTATTATATAGAATTGTGCTACTATCTACGAATATGCTCTAAGAAAATCTATCTATCTATGTCCCCGACTCTATATCTATATTACAATGAGGTCCTTATTATATAGGAAAATAGATTCTTTGGCCAACACTCTACCTAGCTATGCAAGGGATAACTTGCACATATACAACTTGCACATTGACACTTATGCATTTATTACATTGTATGAAGTAACAATGAGGTCCTTATTATATAGAATTGTGCTACTATCTACGAATATGCTCTAAGCAAATCTATCTATCTATGTCCCCGACTCTATATCTATATTACAATGAGGTCCTTATTATATAGGAAAATAGATTCTTTGGCCAACACTCTACCTAGCTATGCAAGGGATAACTTGCACATATACAACTTGCACATTGACACTTATGCATTTATTACATTGTATGAAGTAACTAGATAACTTACCCTAAATTAATCTAATATCCTAAGTATGTACCTTGGAAGATACATTTACATGATCCAAATGATGTAATAGAATCTATTTCTAACATCCCCTTGTATTACATTATTTGGATATTGAATACTTTAGTCTTAAATATGGATCTTCTTCCATTGGATAATGGATTTTATATTCTCCTTTGTGGCTTACTATATTTAGGTTTACCATGTAATCTATGTCTTCATATGATGCAAATTAAGCTATAACTGAAGCTAAGGATTCTTCTTTTAATTGAATTTGCATTGTATTCCTTATTTATCTACTTTGTCTTATTCTTCATCTTTAGCTTTACCTCTAATTTTGGTTTATGTTCTCTCATAGGTGGTTGTGATGCGACTTGGTTCTTGTAAGAAATATTCTCCTTTCCTTTTTTCAATTTACATAGAAGTTTCTGAACAACCACTTAAGGCATCATGAAAATATCTTAAGTTAGTAGAACAAGAAGTGTTTATTTTACATGAAGATTGAAAAAGCTTTTCCAGATTTGATTCGTCAAGTTCTACCTTCTTTTTGAGTAGTTCTATCAATCCTTTTTGTTCTACATTTTCTACCCTGTAGTGTTTATATGTGAGCAATGCATGTATAATATGCTCACAAATTCTAAGGAAAGTGAAATGTCACTTTTTATATTATCAATTGCTTCTTGAAATGGGCTTGAATATAGCATTCAATAATAACAAAATAATATTCTAAGGCTTCACTATGGATTACTTTTGAAGTTTTTTTTTTTATTTACATGGTGGAATCGGTAGCCACCATGAATCCGGGTAGGTTTTCTAGCTTTTTATGGCTACCATAGTATTCTACATTGTCTGCCCCAGAAGCCGCCACACAGATCTTCACGCAGTCCACCCCTATAACCACCATGCCATAATCATTTTAAACCTTTTACATCACTAAAAGCACCAGGAAAGGGACAAGTGTTTAGTCCAACAAGGCCCGATATTTGAACATTGGACCTTCGCCCCCATTATGGGGTTTGGATGAACCAATTGGTCTACAACTCAGACCTAAAAATAATGTTCTTTTTTTTTTAATTTACATGGTGGAATCAGTAGCCACCACGAATCCGAGCAGGTTGTCCAACTTTTATGGCCGCAATAGTATTCTATGTTATTTGCCCCAGAAGCCACCACATAGATCTTCACACAGTCCACCCCTATAACCACCATGCCACAATCATTTTAAACCTTTTACACTACTGAAAGAACCAAGAAAGGGACAAGTGTTTAGTCCGGTGAGGCCCGATATTTGAACCTTGGACCTCTGCCCCCCTTATGGGGTTTGGATGAACCAATTCGTCTACACCTTGGACCTTAATTACTTTTGAAGTTAGATCTAACCTTCCTTCTTATTTCTTGACAAGATTCATGATCCCAAGTTTTATGACATTGGATTTTTCATTTTTGAAGCAATTATTCTTAGTAGTATATTGATAAATAGACATCTTTATAGCTTTCTATTTTAAGATATATGATCCCTTATTGAAGTATAAGCTTGATTTGATAAAACCTTTATTAATACTTAGGTTTGTAGGCTTCCTTATGTCTCCCTAGAAATGAGAGTATGTATACCTAATTTTAGGTTTTACAGAAAGCTTATATCTTCCCAAACTAATGATATTTGATAGATATTATTATTATTATCAAGTTTTGTATAATGACTTATGAATCCCTAGAGATGTTTGGAATATGATATAGTGCTTTTGTAAAATATAGTTTAATTTTGGTTGATTTTGTACCATTTTTTAAAGATCAAAAATTAACTTTTCAACACCTTATTACTCCTATTGAACTAAGCACTTTTCAATTTTGAAGAGGTTTTAATGTTGGATTTCTTTTGTCCCTTTTGAGAATTTTTTGAGACAAGAATATTATAAATTTCCAACCTTAACAAAAAATATTAATAACATCTTTTTATATCCCTTAGGGTTTTATTTAAGTGTTTATAATTTCCAATAACCTAGTTTGATGTTGTAACCCTTATAACTCCCAAATTTGGAAAAATATAATACATTAATATTTCAAAGTATTAAATGGATTAATTCCAAGTAGTATTCCTTATTTATCCTAGGTTTTGTTTTGCAAATATTAGTTCACTTTGATATTTAATTTCCCTAAGTCTTGCTTTCAAATAAATATTTATTTTCCTTAATACTTCAACCTTATAATATAACCTTATAACTCCCTTTTTAATGAAATTAAATTAAATGGGGAAAATATTACCTTAATAAGGTTTTGCACCTTTATTAGATCGATGGTAGTTTGTCCTTCTTGGGTGCTATGAGTAATGATAGATTCTCCCACTTAATATTGGCTTCAACATTCTCTTTAATTCTTCCTTGAATTGTTTGACTGAGATTACTATTCTTTGTTGCTTTTGAATACTCCCAAATTACCCTTGAATTTCTCTTCAAGTTGCTACCGATTTGTTACCGTGTTGCTTGTTGAGTTGCTACTAAGTTGCTTGTCGAGTCACTTGTTGAGTTGCTTCCAAATGGTTTGCTTGATTATTGCATCTAAGTCATCTTTAATAGGAGGTCAATAGAGTGACAAGTGTCACAACCATTTTTCAAACTCCCCAAGAATGCTTTGGGTGTTTTGTGGAGACACCAATCTTGCTTGTGACAAGTGTCACCTTTGCTTGAGATATTTTTCTTTACTCTATCTTCGTGCACTGTCCAAGATACGTTTCTACTTAAACTTATATCTTGTTGTAATGATTCTGGATTTATGTAACTCCTCTAATGCATGGATTAGGGATGCCAAGATAATGTTGTAACATCTCCTTCATGGGTATTTTATAGGTTTTTTTTTAGAATGACAAGTGGTACCCTCTTTCCTTTTTATACCCTTGTCTTATGAACACCTTCTTGCAAGCCTTTCAACATATTCTTCCACCTTGTTCTTTGATGTACTTCATTGGTGCTGATATGTTTCCATCCAAGCAATGCTTATGGTGGAGCTTTGGTGGAGATATGGTAGCACTTTGATGAAGACTTTGTGATGCTCCTTTTATGGTAGAAATACTCCTTGATTGGATGTATGCTTGCTTTGATTTCATTTTCTTATAGCTTATTGATTTCTCCCTAGCTTTATTCCTTGTCTTTTGCAGGTTCGGTCATCCAAGATATGTAGAATATGAACCTATATGAGTGAATATTTGCAATGCTTAGAGAATGCTAGCGTTCGATTGCCTTTGGCTGTTCAACCTACTTATATTGTGCCTTTGAGGCACTTTCCAATATCCCTTTTTCCTACATATAATGAGTTAGATAAGTGAAATAATGCAAAAATATTTGTAAATAAGATACCTTTTGCACCCTTTCTTACACACCTTTTTGCAGGTATGATATTCTGGTTTGTATGGCATAATTTTTAATGTAGTGTAGGGGTTTTTATGTTGTCTCTTTTGCTTAAATAAATTCCTCTTTTGCTTGGATATTATGATGACAAGTCCAATATTATATAGAAAATAGACAAAAGCTCCTTATATGGTGCAATTTTCTACACTTGTCTCCATGCAACTAACATTGTAATGTTGTGGATTTGAGACTCACCAAGTCTCAATTTTTGAAGCTTCTATTTCTAATTTTGGTTAGTCATCTTATTCTCCAAGTTTTTGGATGATTATAATTATTTTTGGTGGCTTCACTTGGCCACTATATGTTTTTTAATTTTGTGCATTGATTGTATCTTTGACACTTTGATAATTATTTATTTTATGCCCTTCTCAAGAACACAAAAAAAATTCCTTTTGAGAGCAATAGAATAATGCAAATGAATCTAATAATATTTCTTTTAATGCACTACCAATTTCACCTTATCACTCCAATAAACTCTAAAATTAATGCACTTAATTAATTTACTGTAAATAATAAAGAATAATTTGAAATGAGTCTTCAAGAGTTATTCTACAATTTCACTACAATTAATATTGTAGGACTTAGTATTCTTTTTTTCTTTTCCAAAGTAGATGATAGTTAGTTGATAGATGCAATTTTGAAATATAATCAACTCCTAATTATTATGAAAATGAACCTCAAAAAGAATTTTTCTCTTTTTGCACTTTTGAAGACTGTAATCCAATTTTTCCTCTTACAACTTCAATCCAAATCAAGGTTCTTTAACAAGTCTGATAAGTAATCCAATTAATGAATCTACTTGCACCAAAAGTTGCTTACCATTTTGAAAGCTTATGTAGCTCTTTTTCTACTTATGTAGATGATTTAGATCTTGGTGTCTAAGATCACCAAGTTTCTACTTCGAGTAGGATCTTGCAGCTCTTTGTAGACTATCCTGAATAGCTCCTTCTTCACCAAAAAATGGTCTTGAACTTTCTTTCATGAACCTAGGCTTTGGTTATTTGTTTTCCTCTTTTGGTATCCTCCTTCTACTATATATTTGGAGAATTCTTTGTCTCTAAAGAAGTTCCTTCTCGCTATGAGAGGTAATCTTCAAATATCCAATATTTGGTGAACTTATTCTATCTTCAAGTATTCTTATTGAATTCTAACTTCAAACAAGATTTTCTTCTCAAGATTTTGGATATCTTAAGGTCTTCATTGGATTCTTCTTCTAGAATTTGGCACTTATTGCCAAATTATTCTTCATGTATTTGGCACTCCTTGCCAAATTATTCTTCTCTTTGGCTTGTTGTCGGATGGTGATTATTATCCCAAGTCCTTCACTATAAAGGGCTTATCCTTGGTACTGTATTTCTCAAATGATTTTTTCTTTGAGGATTTCTTTAGTAAGGCTATCCTAGACTTTTACTAGATGTTCGATGAGATCTTTCCAAAATCTTTGATCTTGCAAATTCTGCTAGTATTCCTTAAGACCTTTTATTCAACCTTCTACTCCTAGAAGTGTTGATGGTGAGATCTTCTTCTATCTATGATTTTGTTGCTTCTATATTTGAGCATGACTCTCTTAGTCCTTATTCTTCTTCTTCTAAGATTGGAAGTTCTTTAATGAGATCTTCTCTTGATCTCCTTAGTTTTTCTTTAGGCACTGAATAGATTTTGAAGGAGATACTTTTCCTAACTTTCTTTTAGGAAGTTTCCCAACTCATTGAATCTTCTTTCCCTACAACAAAGTATTAGTACTAAAATATTAATATGCTTCTAAATCAGATTCTCTCTTCTAGAGTCTTCTTCAGAATCAAGGCTTCTATGGTATTTTTTCATTATCAAGGCTTCTTTGTCCTTTTCTTAAAGGCTTCTATAGTCTTTTTAGTATCAAGGCTTTTGTGGAATTTTTAGTATTAAGGATTATGTGGATTTTTAAGTATCAAGGCTTATGTGGCCTTTTCTTCAAAGCTTCTATGGCCTTTTCTTCAAGGCTTTTATGACCTTTTCTTTTGGATCAAGGCTTCTATGACCTTTTATTTTGGATCAAGGCTTATTTGATCTTTTTTTATATTGTGAAATTTTTCAATCTAGCAATGGAGATATTAGCCTCATAACTTTACTGTGACTCTTGTCCAAAGGTCTTCTTCTACAGTATTATTCTCTTGCACAAGTAACTAATATTTGCACTATTAAGCCATGCCGACCTTCAAGAAATTAAGTTGAAGTCTCCTAGCTTTCTATTTTAGGAGGAGTCTCAATCATATGAGAATTAATTTTTGCAATAAAAGAAACTTTGGGAAATAGTAAAAAAATTGCAAATATCATGAATGATATTCGCTAGATGATCTATCAATCTAGTGGATTGAATAATGATTCCTAGTATTCACAATTTTTTCCTAAAACTCTATGGAAATACTCTATTCAAATGTAATCTCCGTATTTTTGGAACTAATATTTCTTTCAGTCCTCAATTGTGGCTCTCCTTAATTCTATCACCCAGAATCTCCTGAGAGTTTTTGATAGTGGTCGATCCATCAACACGTCAGGTTGATAAAAAATTAGGGTCAATAATAATGGTGGTTTTCCTATTGATCTATTGTGTCTAGATATACCGTAGCTCTGATACCATTTTTAGCATTTGATCTAATGTGCAATGGGAGATAGCAATCATAATATGTAGAATAATATAAATTTGCAAGATGACTAAAGTATGCTATAAATAGAAATAACATAAATGAATACAATGTAGCTATGGAGGAAATAAATACTCCATTAATAAATCTACTGAACTACATTACATCCATCACCAATATATGGTGATCTACACACCATTGTGCTACTACCTATGAATATGCTCTAATAAGATATATTTGTCTATGTACTCGACTCTATAGTTGTATTACAATGAGGCTCTTATTATATAGAAAAATAGGTTCCTTGGCAAACACTTTACCTAGTTGTGCAAGGGATAACTTGCACATATACAACTTGCATATTGACACTTGTGCACTTATTACATTGCATGAAGTAACTAGATAAATTCCACCTAAATTATTATAATGTCCTAAGTATGTACCTTGGAAGATACATTTACATGACCCAAATGATGTAATAGACTCTATTTCTAACAATTAGATCTTGGAAGTTAAATCTAAACTTAAAAAAACTTACATCTCTCTCTTTGTGTAAAGGAACCGATATATCTTGAAATTATGCATTCCTTGTGGAAAAGAATAATGTATTAGGGTATGCTTCTAAAAACGCTCATATTCCAACACTTTCGGGATATGGTTGCAGGCTAAATTAATATAGTTTTTTTCCTTATCTTTTGGTAAGGTCCTCTTTCAAGGGATACCTAGCTGATTAGAGATAGTTGCAAAAATATATAATAATGTGTCCCACAGGGACATCCTAATGGTATGTCATTGAAATATTTTCAAAAGTATGTAGATCCAAAGACTTAGATGTTAGATTTTTTCCTTCCTAGAATATATTTTTCCTCCTATCCCTATGGGTCATTTAATGTACATGCTTTAACTTTTATTTTATGTGTAAAAACTATATGAGTTTGTATGGAATAAATATAAAAGGGTGATTTACCTCTAAAAAGTTTCCAATGTTGACTACTAGAGAATAAATAATTGGTTGGACAACCACATATTTGTTGTTCTTTTGTATGTGCAATCCTTCAAATTCATTATCCTACAGCAACAATGTAATGCCAGATCCATTTACATGTGGCCTGAGTTCTAGAACAATATCAGACCTCGAACATGATGGGTAGTAATTTATCCACATATTTTGATAGGTATATCCAAAATAATGCTCAAAATAGTCAATATTTAAGTGTAGAGTCTCAACAATTAAATTCAACAGCTTGAAAGCAAGTTTCTTAATTTTTGAATTATATTTTTCCATAATTTCCCTACAAAGTTTGCAAAGAGTATTAACAATATGGTATTGGTATGAATGTTCTAAAATTCAAATCTCATTTCATATATTTATCCACAATCTCCCTATAAAGTTCACAAAGAGTATTAATAATATGGTATTGGTATGAATGTTCTAAAATTCAAATATCATTTCATATACTAGTCACTGAATATATTTTTCTAAAGAAACAAGCAAGCAACAATGAGGAAGATTATTAGAATAGTTATAGATGATGTTGTTTGATAGCCTAATTTAACATGAAATTTGGCAAAGGGTTGGAATATAAGGTGTAAGGTTTGAACAAGATATCTAAGATAAAGTATAAACCTGTATACCCACTAGTTTTTATGGGTAGGTTGGGATTTAAAATACCCACCTTTGCTTGTATATTATAGTGAAACTTGTAAGGTGAAGAATAATATTCCTAGCATAGACCAAAAAGATATTACATTAAGTGTATTTATTCCATTTGGTACGATGGAAACATGATCCCTCATAAAAACCTGAATAAACTTAAAAAATTTTAGCTTATTAGAAAACATTGACTATTGTTTAACTATTTTGGTCATTTCTTGTCATTTGTATCTAAAGACAAAAAAATATCCATTGTAATACCATTGAGAAATATTGACTTCAACTTACAAGAATTACATCAACGGGGGTAATCACAAGAATTTTTTTTTTATCATAGACCTCTAAGATGACGACTAAAAACTATTATCTTAGACCCCTACGATAGGGGTGTGTAGCCATTGTCTTTGAACCTAAGATGGAAGATAAAACCATCATCGTACGTGTCTAAGATAATGGTTAATAACCACCCTAAGTTCTAATATGATGACTAAATATTACCATATTAGAGGACTAAGATGATGACTAAAAATCATTGTCATAGGAGACTAAGACAACATATAAGATGATAAAAATCATCATCTTAGAACTTAAGAGGGTGGTTCTTTGAGATGATGTTTAACAGTCATTGTATAACATGGGTTTTTTATGATGCCCTCAAATATGGAGGTTCAAAAAAATACCTTTAAGGTCTTTAAGGGAGGTTAATAACCATCATTAAAGCTCTTTTTTGGTGTAGTATTGGTTAAGGTTATAAGGCATGGAGGTAAATGATATTAAGGGGTTTGGGTTCCTCTATTATTTCAATATTGGCTAGTTGGTAAGCTCTAGAACCAAAAAAAAAATTGATAATGTATGAACCCAACCAATTGAAGGTAAATTTATCTCATAAATGGTGTGGTTGGTTTGGATTTTGTTGGTTCTCTTTGAGCACAAGATCTCCAATGTAGAATTCATGCTTATGAAATTTAGTGTTGTATGCATATCGAATGCAATCTTGATAAACACAAAGATCCTTAATGGTATTTATTAGATAAAAATATGCTCAATGGTATTTATTAGATGTTCATCAAGTAGTGTAAGGTAGTCTAAACAAGCCTAGTGAGTAGTGTTATCATCAATGAATTCTTAATGTGATGTTTACAAAGAAGGGATATCTAACTCTAGGGGCATAATGGCTTTAGCACCATAAATAAGGGAAAAATAAGTTACCCCGGTAGGTGTTCTAATACTAGTTTGGTATACCCAAAGTTCTAGAGCAATTTTGTTATGCCAATGACAATGACAGTTGGAAACCATTTTTTGGAGGATGGTGCAAATTGTTTTCCTAGTGGCTTCTACTTAGTCATTGCCTTGAGGGTAATAAGGTGTTAAGAATCCATATTGGATATTAAATTTTTCACACAGTGCACAAACATCCTTATTTTCAAATTGTATTTTGTTGTTAGAAATTATTTGAGAATGAATACCAAAACAACATATGATGTGTTATGTGATGAATTCGACAAATTTAGTTCTACTCATTTGGATGAGAGGAGTGGCTTTGATCCATTTTGTGAAGTATTCCATGGTTGTGATAATGAATTTGTATTTTCATGAGGATATGGGAGTAATTTTTCCTATTATATCTAGTTCCCATTGAAAAATGGCCATATTTATTGAATGGGTTGCAATGCTCGGGATGATAGGTGGGTTAAATTAGCATGTTATTGATATTTGATACACTTCTTGACATAGTTATAGTAGTCACATTCCATGTTGGGCCAATAATAACCTATGCATAATATGCACTTAGTGATGACCAATCCACTAAAGTGGCCACCACAAGTACCATCGTGGGAAACAACAATGACATGATTGGCTTCGTTTGGTTCTAGGCAGTGAAGATGGATTTTTTAGAGTTGCACTTATAGAGGATGAACCCGAGTAGGGTATACCTTGCTATATTTTGATTGAGTGTGCATTTATTCATAATAGAGATATTAGAGGGAAGTATTCCAAATTTGATGTAATCCTTAATTTGGTAAAACCAAGTATTTCAAGTCTTGGCTTGAATAATATTTATGTCCACCTCATCGAGGGAGGTTTTTACGAAGATAGAAGATTTGTGAAGAGTTTGTACATATACATGGGTGATTTTTTCATGCGGGCTCTATGAAATGAGAGCTTAGGGATGCCACGCTATTGGAAAACTAATTTTTAGAGCTTGGGGAAGCTTTTATGTCAGACCATTCGAATTTGGAGAACAAGGTATCTACAGCTTGTTTGTATTGTTTAAGAATTTTGCATTGGCATTGATAGAATTCCTTAAATTTGTTAACAATTAAAAGGGAGTCCCCATATATTTATAGTTATTTGATGCACATCACAAGTACAATTTTAAGGCTAAGGATGAACACTTTGTATTTGGCATTGTTGTTTGTTTAGGGCAAGTCTAATTTAAATGAAAATATGAGTAGTGTCCCTTGTGGTGTGAAAATTAGGAAGCGCTTACAATAGCGCTCATAGTAGCACCACTCGATCGAGAAAGTGCAGCCCGATGGTGGCAGCCGGTGCGCCATCTATTTTCATGGTCTCAGCAGCCGATAAGAAGGGGATCATTCCCTTCTATTTTCATCGAGCGGTGCTAGCTCGTGTGGTAAAGTTGCCAAGTGCTTAGGTGCTGACCCAACAGAGATTGGAGGTTCCAAACCCTCGCAGGGCATAAAAGGTATTTTTTTTATATTTAATTTTTTAGTTTTTTAAATTATAATATTATTTTTTATATTAATTAAATTATAATTTCTTAATTATTTTTTAAAGAAATTTAAATTGAGAAATTTATATTTAATTATTATAACTTATTTTCATTAAAATTTAATATGCAAATTACCTTAAAAAATACAAAGGGTACCAAATTTGCACATTTACCTTAAGCCAAGATTTTATGCCTTAAGGGGGGATACTTTTTTCTCCATCATATCCTATTTTTCACTAAGGGGGGATATATTATAATTTTTCAAACAAAAGGGGGAATAGTGTGAAGATTTATAAGGGTGCATTTTCGGGAGTGACCGACACCTTAGATTATTTTTTGCAAAATTGTAAAATGTGCATTTTCTTTAGAGACCGACACCTTCAAGGATGGGTAGATCAAAGAAAAATAATGCACCAAAACAAACTGATGTATGTGCTAAATCAGTTAAAGGTCCTTAATTTCCACTAGATATGGAAGGAATGGATTTTTATAAGGATGAAAAATATCTTACACTACATAGTGGTGTAAAATCCATTCTCAAATATTTTGAATATTTTGAAGACCTTCAGAAGAATGGTGTTCAAATACCTATAAGCATTATAAGGATATTCTACATATCATTGATTTCTCTTGACATTGCACAACGTAAAGTGTACAGGGACTTTAGTGAGAAAACAGAGGTCAAAATCCTGATGGTCGATGCTTGTAGTGATAGAAGTGACCTTTAGCCCATGGTGGTGAATGTTTGTTGTGACACATGTGACCTTGAGCCCATGATTACCAATACTTGTTGTGATACAGGCGACCTCCTACCTTAAATGGTAGATATCAGTTGTATCATAGGTGATCTCATCTCAATAGTAAATTTTTATTGTGACACCGATGACTTAAAAATTGAACCTCCTCAAAAGAGCTCCATAATCTCATCAATAGCGATAAATACAATATAGTTAAAATAATTGATGAAGATGATAAAATTGGGTGTTTTGAACAACACACCAAAGTATTTTGTTTCAAACTGATAAATAAAATGGGTTTCAATGGTGAGAGATTAGGTAAATAGGAACAAGGCATTAAAACTCCTATAATGCTAAATTTCAGGGCAAAGAATGAAGGCCTTGGCTATACTAGACATGCAAGTACCAATAATACCATGTTTGTAAAACCTAAATCTCCTACAACTTCTAAAAAGCATTATTGCAGTAATTATGGAAAGACAAGACATATTGGAACTAGATGTTGGAAATTGCATGCTTGTGATTCATGTGGATGTACAACTCATTCTTCTTTCAGTTGTTGGTACAAATTGAAAATGGCCAACAAGGTTCATATCAATTGTGGATGGACAAATCTCACACAATGGACAATGATGAAATAAATTTTGCATGGCTTCTACCAAAAAGGTAAAACATATGGTATACCCCGAGGAAAATCCAGTGATAGATCGAGTGGTAGTCCTAGAGGTAATTACCTAGAGACAAACCTAAAGATAGACCCAGAGATAAAGTTCCAGAGGTAGATCTATAGGTAGATCCAAAGGCAAATTCATAGGAAGATCTTGAGATAGACCTAGAGGTACACATACAGAGGTACACTTAGAGCTAGATCCAGAGCCAACACCGAAGACAAAGCACGAGCCACCATTCTTTCATTTCTATTCTTCTTCTTTCACTTTATTAGGATAGTTATATACTTTACCCAAATATTGTTATCTAGGAGGATGTATATGTATTACCCAAATAATGTAATAAGGGGGGATGTTAGAATAGTTATTACCTTATTTGGTAATTCTCATTTACCTAGGTTAGTTTACCTTTACATTTACCTAGGTTAGTATCTTACCGATATTTTCTTGTCGGTAGATATTAGTTGTTAGATATTATATTGATTATTTTTATTTTGTTAGTCGTTAGCTTGATTTGGGGTAGGATATCTTCTAATTCCTATTCTAAAGCTATTCCATTGTATTATATATGTTTTGATTATTATCATTGCAATTATCAACTTCATAACTCCAACAGTCTTCCACAAGCATGTGGGAGCCATAATCGAGTTGAACATGGGTATGGATGAGATGCAAATCATTGATGAAATTCTCCACACATATGTCATAATCATGAGAGAAATATGCTTGATAGTACAAATAAAAGAAAGGAGAAATAAACATGTTTGAATGATGTAAAATATGTGTATATGGGATGAATGTAATTGAGGATGAATTGAGACATAGGTTATCAAAATTGATGCAATCAAGCTTGATATTAAGGATATGATTAGGATGTGTTATAAAATAGAGTGGAGCAAAGAGGTATACAGATATCATATTTACAATATGATGAGGTGGGGTTGAGAAAGAATTTTGTGAGGATTTAGATGTGGTTTGGTTGAGTGTATTGACATTAGAATATGTGTCATCTAAACTATCTGATTAAATCATGTTTTTATCAAATATCAAGAGAGGTTCATTAGACAAGGTATCGGTAGAAGGGATGTCATATGAGGGTGAATGGAAAAATGTAAAAGGGATATCCATAGAAGAATGTGTAGTCCTAAACACTCATTAAGATCATCTATTGTAGGACCAAGAGTGAGGCCATGAAGTTCCTACATAAGGAGATATGCATGGGTGTGAGAGTAGCCTAAACCAGATCTATCTCTTGGTTGTTGAAATTAGGGATTGATAACGGTTCAAGTACCTTGTTTGTATCACTCAAGGTCAAGTTCATGCTAATTTAAGCATTCAAAATATTGAGTGGAAAAATAAGGGTTGTACATATAAGTAAGATATTCACAAAATTGAGCTTTAGGTTCTTTGGGTGGAATTTTCTCAAAAGTGGCATCGATGCTTGCATAAAAACAAATTATTTGGTTTGTGGGAAGGCCAATAGGGATGACCACACCTATGATTAGAGGGGTATCATGTGGATGGCCACAAATTTTAATAGTTTGGATAGTAAGGGTTTATACACATATTATGAATATTGTATTTCCCTATACCAATATTGGTCATAAAAATTGAAATATGGGGAGTCCCTTGACATAGATGTTGCAGGATACCCCCTGGTTTTCTTGGCTAGGGTGTGGATAAGAGGATGAGTATTTTAACAATGATGAAAGGAGGTCAACTAGATTACAAGTATAGGAAGGGGTGGGTTTTTTGAGTCACACATTGAGTTGGGAAACACAAAACACCCATGAATGACACTCATCAACCGTAGGTGAGGAGATATGAGTAGCATGAGGGAATTGGATAGTGTATCTTATAAAATAAATAATGGAGGGATGGATATGGTTAGATGTGCATGGCAATGATTTTTGATTGGGAAGACTATCATGTGGTATAGGAAAAAGGGATGGTTAAAAATGAATTGAGGTGGGATGGTTTGATTAGAAGAATGCTATATTGGATGAGGTGAAGAAGAGCAAGTTATTTCTATGGGGGCAATTTGAATTGATATGGGGTACATTGGTTGCACTAGCTTAGTGGGGTGAGTAGTGGTTGCATCAAGATGGGTTGATGGAAGAGGGAAAGCTTACAAGGGAGTGACCATGTTATAGAATCTAAATGGATCATTATTTATAGGATTATGATGCACTTATCCTTCATGAATATATTTTAAATAATGATGAATGGTTTAAGGGATGCATTGCATATCATGAATCCATTATCTTATGATGAGAAGGTTATATTGTATTTCTCCTTCTATTACATGGCATAGAATGGGTAGTGTCTTAACACCTACCTAAAAATGGAGGAAGATAGTACCCATAGTAGATCAAAGGGCACCATTGAATGAGTGCAAGTCAAGGGTTGGGATGGCTAGATGGATTTAAGGAAGGTTTAAGTATTTGAGGATGGCAATAGAAATGATATTAACGGAGGATCCAATGTCGATCAGGGCACACTTAAATATGATGCCATCAACACATGCCATGGTGTGCATAGGAGGATCTATCCCTACTCCTTATAGGTTTGTTAATTCATGATCATAAAAGATAATTGAAGGTTGCATGTATGTTTATCTATTGCTGATGAAACTCACAAAAGAATTATTATCGTTATCTTCTAAATCTATAGAACATAGAATATCATTAAGAGCTTTGTTATGAAATGACTATTGTAAAAATTTATAGATGGATAGCTTTGTTGGTGTTGTATGAAGTTGATGGGTTAGGTTGGTATGGATAGTCATGACATTACAAGCTATAAGAGAAGGAATTTGCATAGGAGGTACAATAGAAGGGGGTGTGTTGAGAGTAATCAATGGTAGATTGGGTTATGCAATGTAGCATTGGTTTCATGTGTTAACATTAATTATGTCCATGAATTTCTACTGATATAGAATATAATTGACATGGTTGACTTTTTAAGGTAGGTTTTGTGATGATGAGGTATCAACTTGAGCTTTTTGTACCCCATATTTAGGTAGAGGGTTCCTGTAAATACTCAAGTTTTGATTGGGAGGAGCTAGATGATTGTCAACTTTAATGGCTCCTCAATCAAGTAGGTGTTGGACTAGGTGTCACAACTAATGATAGTTATTAATATCATGATCTCTCTACCTATGATATTTATAGAAAAAATATTCATTGTAACCTTTTAGATTGGGTCGATTGGGGTTATTTGGCCTAACTTCAATAAAAGCAATATGTTTGACCTCATACACATTTTAGAATATGCTGGGTAATGGATTTGATAGAGGAATTTAATTATGAGGTGGATGTGAAGGACATTGTTTGTGGGTGAGAGGTTTATTAGGTGGGGAAGGAGGCTTATATTGCTAAGACCTTTGTCATTGTTTGTAGTATTGTTATGGTGGGACAGGTGTTACACTAAATATGACCTAGTTTACTTGGGGGATTTCTAAGGGTTTGGGTTGGACATACCTCTATTGAATCTATTGTTTGGAGTGTCTATTCAGTCTTCTTACAAATCTTAACTTTACCTTCATACATTTTTATATCTTCAATCACCTTTTCCTAAGCAATAGTTTTTTTGAAAGAGTGGTGTTGTTCTATTTGGAGTGTTATCAAGATGTGCTTAGTACAAATATTTAAAAATATTTTTACCAACTCTGAGGGTAGGATAAAAAATATTAAATCATGGATGACCCATACCACTTAGAAATGTAATCATTAATAGGCTCATCATCAAATTATAATATGCTATAGATATCAGGAAGTAATGTCTTTTTTTATATTGATAGAGAAATGTTCTAGAAACACATTAGCTAGTTGCTCAAAGGTCAACAAGCTATATTGAGGGAGGTTATTGAACTAATCTATGGCCTAACCTCTAAGAGATAAGGGAAAAGTGTGGAGAATGAGGGGTTCACTTCCTTGGAGTAGGTCGCAAGCATATCAACAATTGTACAAGTGTTGTTGATGATCGTCCGTATCCTTGAATATTTCAAACTTGGGTATTTTATATTTTCATGAGGGATGAAGAGTCCTCAAGGTATGAATGGGGTTATTATAGAGTTGTATGAAGGTGGGTTTTTATGGAACATAACCACTAGTATGCAAATCCATATTCTTGAGTTGCTTGATCATGATTTATATCTCATTAGAGGGTACTTGTGATGTATGAGTAGGATAGATGGTTGGTTTTCTAGTAGGTTGTTTGAGATATAATTATAGGGGTACTTATAATGATGTGGTCATGGATGGATGTAATAATTAGGGGGATTTTCAGAATAATAAGTTGTGGTATTCTTTTGAATAGAATAAGTTGGTGGTGGAAGGGAAAAAGAGGAAGTAGAGTGAGAAATATAAGCAAAGGAATGAAGGAAAATTGTATATTGTGGTAGTTGTTGTTGTTGTTGCCTAGACCATTGATTTGATTGGGTACTTGTAGGGTGATTTGGATTGATTGGAATTTGGTGATATAATGAATGGTACATGTGAGAAGGCACTTTCTAGTATACTTGAGTTTTTATTTGTTGGTGGATTTGACTTGGGTATTGAATAGTTTCTCGATATGGGTGTTCAAAATACCCTTTATTTGGTTTTTGCCCATGTGCTTGGGTTGGTACTTGAAAAACATTGATGACCATTCATATGGTGATGGTGGAGAAGGATGAAAATATGGTGCAATAGGGATTGTTGAACTCCACATGGATGGAGAAGTAAAGAAGCCACTTTGATTCATAAGAGGGTGAGAAGTGTGTGTAGTAGCTTGATTATAGGGATGACATGTGAAGGAGCTAATTTGAGAAGATGTAATACTATCAAATTGTGAGGATTGAGGTGTGGAATATCGATAATAAGGGTAGGTAAGAGGATTTCAAATATAATCAAGGATTAAAAGGGATTTGAGAAGTCAAATAAAGTGGTCAAAATAAATGAGGTTAGGGAAGTGTGAATGAAGTGGAAGGAAGAAAAGTTACACAACCTAAAAATAAAATATCATGCATATCTACTTGGTATAGATTTTGAATAGGAATTTTGGGAGAATAACATTGAATAAGTTAAATTTAGGTGACGGATTGGTTGAATAGGAAGTATCACATGGATTTGGATAAACGAAATAGGTTCATTAGACAAGCTATCAATAGAAGGAATGTCATATGAGGGTGCATGGAAAAATGTGAAAGAGATATCCATTATAGAATATGGAGAGAAATTCTCAAAGAGAGCATCATACTCTAGTCCCAAGTACTCATCAATGTCATCTATTGGAGAATCAAGAGTGAGATCATTAAGTTCCTACATATGGATATCTTCATGGGTATGAGAGTAGCCTAGACTAGATTTAGCTTGTGGTTGTTGATGTACAACCTTGGGAAGTTGTGCCTCTTATTCTACTTGCAATATTATTTCAAAAGAAAAGAAAAGACCATAAAAGCATAAATAACATGGAAGTGACAAATATAAAAGATACCTTTTGTTGATTTATTTTGAAATCCCTGTTACATATTGGTCCCTATTAGGGATACCCAATTTGATACAATGAAATACAAGCAGAAGTAATGGTGTCCTTAGAAATGGAATGGTGCACTCTGTAGGTCTCCTAGTCTCGCACATGAACTTCTATAAGGGCTTATAGATACCTTCTTATTGTTTTTTGGAGGTATCTGATGTTTTAAACACTTTGACTTGACCTTGCAGCTTGTATCCTGCATACAAGAAACAATAGTAGGATATCAGTAGCACGAGCAACCTCTCATGATGAGGCTTTATTAGCAAATATGTGAAGCATGATATATAAGCATAATAATATCAAAATGTAGCAATATTGAATGATAAATGCATGGAAAACTTAGGAATAACAGTGCAAACACATTAAGGAAACTAGACCTATGCTAAAAATAATTAACAAATCAGAAAGCAATGACCAATTTAAGCTAAAAATTGGAAAATAATGTCTAAATACCATTGATTATGAGCTCGTGGATATGCTTATTTGTTCATTTTGAGGCTCCTTGTGGTGAAAAATTTAGTGCATTTTTTTTTAGCTAGTCGTTGTTAGCAAGAGCGACCCCTAATTACCATTTTGTGGATGTTGTTAGCGTCAGCAGCCAAAAATTATGGGTCGTTGACACAAGCAGTAGCTAAGGCATAAATGGAAAATATAAAAGAAAAAAAATAGGGTTTGACTTTATTGTTTGTTAGTTGTCAGCTTTGTTTGTGAATTATGAGAGAGAAAGCATGAAAGCAACACCAGATGATGATGAGACTACTAGACGCGATGGCATACTAGGGCAAGGCACCCATGAGTGGAGGAGCCAGAGCTTCATGATTATCTCTCAAACCCTAGATTTTGTTTTATTGGGTAAAATGAACCTCACTAAGTAATCAATAAATGAACCAAATTAAACTCGTTGGCAATGAACTAAAATCGTAGATAGGCTTAGTTTAGGTATAATTTTAGTGGTTTTAACATAGTTTTTATATTTTTCAAATTGTTTTATTGTTTTTAGATGAGGTCAGATGTCGTTGGTATGTAACCTTGTAGCCGCTGATGCTCAGAGCGGCCCCTAAATGGTCAAAGAGGGGTCGATATCACCGTTAGAAGCCATCTTGAACCCCAATGGTCAATTTTTTAATCGTTGGTGACTGGCGATTGTTGGCTTCAGTAGTCGCTACATGGCTACTCCTCACATGAGTGTTCGAGCAACCTTAGGGGAATATTTTAATTTTTCTAATTTTTAGGGAAATTAATTGAATTTTTTGGATTTTATAAGCGTATATTTTGTTTTTTTTTTATTTTTTAGGTGCACTTAGTCATTTTTTTAGCAGCCTTTGGCATATCTTAGATTAATTTTGCACCATTTTATATTTTATTGCTATTTTTGTTTTTAATGCATTTAATTTAGGCATTTATTTTACACTTTTAGCTCTTATCTAATCGAGCTCAGGATCCTACTTTTCTCATGCAACTTCTACCCATATGGATGCCATAGATTGGGCTTGGTTAGATGCCCATAGACTTTAATACGTCATGTGACTACCGATGATCATGTCGAATCAGGCCTACCTTATGGCCTTGGCACATAGGTGGGATTCTAGGACTAACACTTTTCATCTCCCTACTAGTGATATGACCATTACTCTGAAGGATGTCTATAGTATCTTTTAAATCCCTTTCGATGGAGTTCCTATCGTGTTATCTCCCACTAATGATAAAGATGTTATCTTCATGAGGGTATTTGGAGCACATGCAGCCATAGAATTTAGTGACTACTATCATGGTGGGATCTTTGTGGATTAGTGGTATCAGGAGGATGTCTTCCCATGGTGGTAGGTCATCTTGATGCATGTTATATGTAACATTATTTTACCTGATTGCTCCAAAGTGAGGTTCCCATGGAACCTTGTAGCTATGGTTTATGATATTATGGATAGAGTGGAGCCCATCATCATGGCTTGAAGGAGTGCACTTCTAGCTCAGTATTATGATAAGCTATACCATATTTAGCGATGTGGATGAGCTAGCATCACCTGTAGCCTACTCCTCTAGATCTAGGTATGGGAGCATATCAAGGTGGATCACCCAAGAGGATTGCCTATCAAGCTTACTAACATTGCATATGTCACTCAGTGTTACAAAGGCAGGTGGCCTTAATAGCATGAGGAGCACAAGAGTCAGTGCTATGTAGTGGATCTTTCCCATTATGTAGTAACTCTAACTAGCCTACATGCCAGGGATATCATTTGGGTACCTTAATTTGAGTGCCCTGATTGGTCAAAGGTAGATAAATTTATGGCTTAGATTAGGTGTGGTCGATGGGTTATCGATCGCAAGGGTAGAATTGGGGTGTTCTTTCACTATTCTTGGGTTCTCAGATAGTTTGACCTACAATAGGATGTACCTCTAGAGCCCATTTTGTATAGGCAAGTTATTGTAGAGAGGGATATCCATTATCTTAGATTGTAGCATCTATAGATGATGATGATCCTCCAACAATGGATTTTGGTATAGCAGATTCTAGGGTTATAGAGGCATATACCTAGTGGTGGATTACACGGCTATGACATGGTAATGGTAGCTTAGGTAAGGACCAAGATGAGGAAGCTATATAGGATCATGATGGGCATCATGTGCATGCTTGAACAGAGGACTAGGGGTAGTATGTATAGCATTAGGTGGTAGAGGAGTAGGTCCTAGAGGAGGAGGAGGACCTAGATCTATAGGAGTGGGAGTCTCCACTCTAGGCTCAGTTGTATAGCATATATTTTGAGCTTAAGATAGCTCACACTTATGTTTTACAGTGGGACTCTACTATTTCTACCCTCCATACATAGGTCAGGAGCTTTGAGGGGGAGAGGGCCACTTTCTAGACTTAGATTGACTCAACATATATTAGGATAGATTAGCTTACTATCAAGAGGGATGCTACACGAGGGTAGGTTATGCTGGCTACTCTGGATATAAAGTGGTTGATAGGTTTGGATCTAGGTGTAGAGTTCAAGCACCTATGAGGTCTCTTGGAAGAGTGTGATATTTATATTACAGGAGATACTGCATACATTTCATCTCTACATGTGTAGATTTGGATGCTAGGCACCACTCCTTAGGAGATATCTACAATAGGGGGATCATAGTGGAGCACATGAAGCATGTCAGGGTAGTCATCGGTTTGACCTAGCCATAGGACCAGGACCCATATAGATCATACTACGGGGACTAGCTCCTTCCACTCTCATAGGAATAGAGCTGAGGGTGGAGGCGAGCTAGGGGGTATAGGTATAGTCTAATAACTTTGGTGGTTCTGGATTTATTTTGAGTGTAAGGTCAGAAGACCTATACAGTTTTAGCCTATAGGTAAATTTTGCACCCTTATGTATTTATTTGATACATATATATGATATCATAATTTTAATACTCATTATGTGTATTTATATGTTTTTATTTTTATGTTTATGTGATGTAGTATTATGATCTTATGCTTTATGATGTGATGTATTGATTTACATGATCTATCCAGGTGATGGATGTATGATTTAGATTATGTTATCTAGATGTGTAAATTGATTGCATGTGATATATGCATATATGGATGCAATGCTTATTGTTAAATGTATGTTTAATTTTTATCTAATTGTATGCATCCAAGATTTATTATTATGATATGGTAAATGCAATGTGTGTAATGTGTTATTTACATGATGATGATCTAATATAAATGAACCTATATGCTTTAATATCTTAAAATATAAGGAATGTATGTGATACACGTTCAACAATATAATGGATGACACCACATAATGTACAACCATGATGATTTTAAATATTTCTTAGCATAAGAATTAATCATTCACATTTAAATGTGAGTTGAGATGATGTGATGTGTATGTGATTTCTTTATAAGCTCCTATAAATTAAAATAATTGTACAAAATAGTTAGTGGTTGTCTAAATACATTACTAATATTTATTTGGTATATGTTCTATTCATGCACACCATTTAATGAACAAAACCTCCTAAAGAAAGTTTATGATTTGATTAATGACATGATTTGTTTCTATTAGGGTATTTTTGAGGTTTTCCATGAGACTCAAACACCCTAGTCACTTCATTAAAAGTTGTATACTAACCATACAAGACTCCTAAAAGACAAGGTTTTTGTTATGAAGACCTAGATACTCATTATCCCTATGTGTGGACATGAATATATTAGATGAAACATAAGCATACCCCAATGCCAAGAAGAATTCATTCAACCCATTCTTGTATTAGGGATCCTCAAATTCTCATCATGATCCTAGGTTGGACTCAGTTGGATTATACCACTATTTAATACAAAACACCTAAAGCTAGCCCTTTTTGTAATTCGCATAGATCTTACCCTAATGCCAGGAAAGATTTATGCAGCCCATTGTTGTATTAGGGATCACTCAATGGTTTGTGGAGACTGACCATTCCATAGATTTAAGCTCTTCACCCCCTTCTTTTCTTCACATTTATTTAGGATACTTGCTCGTGCTTTAGTGATGAAAATCACTGTTTATTTTTATTTTTTTATTTTCTTTTGAGCAAGGGATTTTTGTAGTGATGATAATCACTGTTTATTTTGCTTTTGAATTTTTCTTTATTTTAGGATTTTTTTTATTTTGGTGAAAGCAAAGGATTTCTTTGGGTAGGGGGGATCTTGTCCTTTTACTAATGATCAAACTTCTAGACCATGCACATCGCAAGGTGAGCAAGTAAAAACCTTTCACTTAAGATGCCTAGTACCAATTTGTAGCATTCATCTTCTCCTTGTTCCAACTAGTATTTTAGTGTTTTGATTGGTGATAGGATTCTGATATACGCTAGGTACTCTCACAACTAGACCTCATATTCTGCTAAGGGAAGATATCTTTCTCCAAAATTTGATAAATTTAATAGGTATGGCTGAGTGACCGAAAACCCTAGTATATACCTTATAGCAATAGGAGGGATTGTGTTGCAAAATATAGTTACTCACACAGGTTGTGGATGATGATGGATTTTAAATATGTATGATTGAGGTACAAACATGGTATAGTTTGTAATATTGCAAACACAAATCTATGTAATTCTAATGCAATGGATGCACTATGCCTAATGCAATGCAACATTTTTGTATTTTTGATGCTTTTAGTTATTTTTTAGTTTTTGATTATTTTAACTATTTTTGTGCTTTTGTGTTTTTTTTTTACCAAAGGGCTTAACGTGCCTTTGGGGATTTTGTGATGTGACCAAAGGGCTTTAGGATGCCTTTGGAGCCTTTATCAAGTGACCAAAGTATTTTAAGCCTTTGGGGCTTTTTGTGATTTTTACCACAGGGCTTTAAGATGCCTTTGGGGATTTTTATTCTTTTGACCAAAGGGTTTATGATGCTTTTGGAGCCTCTTGTGAAGTGACCAAAGGTCTTAATATGTCTTTGGAACCTTTGTGATTTGACCAAAGGGCTTATGATGCCTTTGGAGCCTTTTGTAATTTGACCAAAGGTGCAATGCTATCTTTGGAGACTTTGTGATTTGACCAAAGGTGCAATGTTACCTTTGGAGCCTTTTGCAGTTTTCTATTATTTTTGTAATTTTGAAAATTTTGATGTTTTTGATATTTTTAACATTCATTTGATTTTTTTTGTGTTTTGTTGTGTTTATGTGTAAAACACTTTTAGATGAATAATTTTTAGAGGCTCTAGCTCCTCAACACCTTCTAATGATGCTAGGTGATTTTCCACAGGTCCAATATTCTCAGAGATGATATAAGGACCTATCCAATTGGCCAAAAATTTGTCTTGTAGATGCAACAACAAATTTGAGTTCTATTGGTTCTCTTTAAACACGAGATCCCCAACCTTAAAGTCTCTTAAGTAAAATTTATTGTTATAAGCTCGTGTTAGATGATCTTGGTAAATGTGAAGATGCTTTAAAGCATTGATGCAATGTTCATCAAGAAGGTTCAATTGATCAAGGTGATATTTTCACATAGTGTCATCATTTATGAACTCTTTTAATACAATGTGCAATGTTGGAATTTCTAATTCTAGGGGCATAATGGCCTCAACACCATATACAAGTGAAAATGGTGTTTCCCTAGTGGGTGTCCACATGCTAGTCCTATAAGCCCATAATTCAAGGGGTAATTGCACATGCCAATCCTTAAAATTTTATTTCACCATCTTCTTTAATATGGCTACTATTATATTTTTTGAGGCCTTTGCTTGCTTGTTTTCCTATGGATAATATGGTGTCACAAAACTGCATCGAATGTTGTACTTGGATGTTTTTTTTTTTTGTATTTACATGGTGGAATCGATAGCCACCACAAATCCGGGTAGGCTATCCAGCTTTTATGGCCACCATAGTATTCTATGTTGTCCACCCCAAAAGCTGCCACATAGATCTTCGCACATTCCACCCCTATAACCACCATGAAATAATCATTTTAAACCTTTTATGCCACTAAAAGCACCAGAAAAGGGACAAGCGTTCAGTTAGACGAGGCCCGAGATTTGAACCTTGGACCTCCGCCCCCTTATGGAGTTTGGATGAACCAATTGGTCTACACCTCGGACCTCTTGTACTTGGATGTTAAAGCTTGCATATTTTTGTTCTTGAAATATGGACCATTATCCAATATTATATTTTATGGCATACCAAAGTGACAGATGATATTGTGAAGTGTGAAATCCATAATTCTAGGACCAATTATTGATGTTAAGGGGATTTTTTACACCCACTTGGTGAAGTACTCAATGGTCATTAAGATAAATGTGTGCTGACCCAATGACGAGGGATAAATATTTCTAATTAAACTAAAACTCCACTGATAAAATGGTCAAGCCACTTGAATGGGTTGTAAGGCCTGTGATGGCAAGTGCGTCAGATTTGCATGATATTGATATTTAACAAATTTTCTAACATACTCACAACAATCCTTCTCCATGATGGGCCAGTAATAACCCATTCGAAGGATGCACTTGATAATAGCCATACCACTGAAGTGGCCATCGCATGTACCATTGTGGTCTTGCAAAATCACCCAAGGTAATTATTGGGGCTCTAGGAAATAAATGAGGACTCCATCGTAGCTTCAATGACTCCATCGTAGCTTCGATGATACAATATACCTCATAGCAAGACATATCTTGTCACTTTTTGTTTAAATACTTTTTTTTCAACATGCGACAGTCCATGTGGTATAATTCAAAGTTTTAGGAAATCTTGAAATTAGGATAGCCAGTACTGATAAGCCACAACCTCAACAGATAATATGACTTGTTTCTCCTACGATTCGATGTACAAAAATGTAGATTGAGAGACAACCTTATGGTAAATCATGGTACCATTATCCATAGGACCTTGCAATATCAAGGACCCCCAAGGCACCTTCTTTAAAAAGTCTTTGGCTTTACAGAACCAATCATGGTCTAGTTCTATATGAATCATGTTTTTTTATTCTTTGTTATCAAAATTCTCATGTTGCATCACTGAGTACAAGAGCATTTTCACATGAATTGTAGTGAAATCAGTATATGGATTATGTGGGATCAAGGATCCCAAAGATGTCACAGTTTTTAAAAATATGTTTGACGTGCGAGGTATTGCCTCGATGTCGTACCATTATAGTTGGGCTAGATAGGTGTTCAACAAGCTCCTTGTAATCTTTAAGGATTTGATCCCTACATTTGAATAATACCTTAACTTTGTTGACTATGAGAAGGGATTCATCAAATATATTTAGCATTTTTATCTTCATAGCGATGGCTATTTGGAGACCCAATATTAGGGCCTCGTAATCAGTATTATTATTAGTGCAAGGGAATTCTAGCTTGAATGATAAGGGTATTGGAGCACCTTGTCGCATGAAGAACACAATCCCTACACCACCCCATTGATCACACTTCAAACCATCAAAGAACAAAATCATGTTAGCTTTGCTTTTAGGTTCTTTGGGATTGGGTGCTTTTGATAATGCAAAGACTGCATCATCATGGAGCTCTATGGTGAGAGGTCTACTATTCTGAAGAGGTGCCTCTACCATTTTATCAGCTATGACTTATCCTTTGATGGATTTTTGGGGTATGAATTCCAAGTTAAATTTTATCAATAGCATGATTCACTTTGCAGTACGTGTATTATGATATGTCTTGCTCATGATATACTGCAAAGTATTTTGTTTAGATATTACATATGTTGTATGACTTAGCATGTAGTGGTACAATTTCTTGATCGTAAATACCACTACTAAGCATAGATTTTCTATGTATGTGTACCCTATCTCATATCTCAACAAGGTGCAACTAATGTAATATATCACTTGTTCTTTATCATGCATGTTATTTTGAGCCAACATGGTGCCCAAAACAAAATTGGTAGCGGATATATATAGTAGGAATGGCACATCTATCCTTGGTAGAGCTAAT
This sequence comes from Wollemia nobilis, assembly GCA_028583015.1. Taxonomy (NCBI): domain Eukaryota; kingdom Viridiplantae; phylum Streptophyta; class Pinopsida; order Araucariales; family Araucariaceae; genus Wollemia; species Wollemia nobilis. The sequence continues at coordinate 1,571,092 of JAQPPZ010014470.1, forward strand.
ACTGGTGATATTTCTAGGTACTTCTTGATTCAAGCAAAGTCTTTATGATATTATTTGTACCACTATAATGGGACCCCCTTGTGTAGTAGTTGATTTATGGGTCAATATTTATCTAATAGTTGTGCAATGAATCACTTTATGGATGCTAATTTTCCCTGTTATATTCTTAGCTCTTTGATGATAGTGGTCAGGGCCTTTTTTAGGATAGCCTCTACCTTTTTTGGGTCTACTTCAATACCTCATTTGGAAATGATGAATCCCAAGAGTTTTCTAGAAGTTATGCCAAAGACGTATTTCTTGGAAATCAACCTAATATTGTGCTCAATTAGGTGATCGAAGATATTTTTGAGGATATCGGCATGCTCTTCACGTAGCAATGACTTGTTTAGTAAGTCATTGATATAGTATTCTAATATATTATGCATTTAGTCATGCAAAATTTATGTCATAGCCCACTGATATGTGGCACCAGCATTTGTAAGACCAAATGGTATTACTTTGTAGTAAAATATCCCCCATGGAGTGGTGAATGTATTTTTATGTTGGTCTTCGAGTTTAATCCAAATCTAATTGTAACCAAAAGACTGTCCATGAGGGAGAGCGTCTCATGACCTACATTTGTGTCTACAAGAGCATCTATATTGGGCAATGGAAATGAATCCTTTAGTGTTGCCTTATTGAGATCCCTAAAATGCAAATATGGATTCTTCCATCATATTTTCCTATGGGTACCATGTATGATACCCATTCTGGATAGTTTATGGGAACAATAAAGACCACATCCAGCATTTTTTGCAACATGTTCTTTACCATCAAAGCAATAGTTTAATTTATTGTTTTGAGCTTTTGCTTGACCAATTTCTTTACAAGATCTAGTGAAAGATCTTGGAAAACCAATTTTAGGTCTTGTCCTGGCACATCTTTATAGGTCTAAGCAAAGAGACTGGTCCCTATTTCAATAGAGGAATAATGATGACCTGTTCTTCTAGAGATAAGCTTTCTTTGAACTTGACTTTATTTGGATGAGAAGGATCATCGATAATGTCCACTTTGAAAGTCTCCTCTATTACCATATGTGACCCATCCTCAAGTTGGTGAGGAGTGGATATTAAATGGATGTCATCTACTATATTTAATGGTTCCACTAAATCATGGTCAAAACTAGTATGATAGACATCATGTGCACATCCTAGTGCAAAATGAAATGGTTGTAGCATCTCTTCATTAAGGAAGAAATATTCAGGGTTGAGAGGAGAATTAGCACAATCCCAATAAATAGCATCTAAATTAAGACACAATGGTTTCACAGGATCTTTTGGGTTATGGAGTGGAGTGGTCAAATCAATGGAGATCATGTTGATGGATGGGATGAAATCTCTAGGACCATGTCAATGAAAATTTGCATTATTTTTTGCCTTCCATACCCAATATGTGGCTCTAGGGGATTGGGGATCTCAGGATCCAGTCTATGGATAGATTATATGATGGGATCGTTAGGCTACGATAACTCTCTATATGTAGGTGGATCGAGGAAAAACATACAATAGATTTCATTAGAAGTTAATTGTCTTCCCCTAAAGCGAGGGCTAGGATATATTATGTGGAGTATCGCTTCTCTTTCAACAAGTATATTGACTAGACATAAGTGATGAGGCCCAAGATAAGCCATATCGGTCTCATCCTCATAGTCACTGTTATCTATGAAGAAATATTTATTCATGCCCATAAAAATTAGGCATTGACCTGAATGTTGATGCCTAAGATAGGCCATTTCATTCTCATCTTCATAGTCATTGTCATATATGAATAATATATTGTCTATTTCCACTAGCCTTGCTATGTGGTGTGCATGTCTAGGCCCAAAGTAGGCCATATTAGTTGAGTCCTCTGATTCATAGCCACTCTCATCCGAGATGTATCCACTCTATGTGTTACCTACCCAAGCAAGGTTTTGTATATACTGAGGCCCATGGTAGGCCAATCCGACTTCATCCTTGGATTCACTAGTGACATACTCATTTTCCTCTCACTCATAACCATGACTTGGTTTTTCCCCCCATAGGATGATTCCTGATGGACATGCCTTGAGAGAGGAATTAGGGTGATACTCATTGGGCATTCCTATATTAACCATAGTCACTCATCTGTCACCCAAGTAGTTTCTGCTCAAGGGTTGATAGGTATTTTAATCGATGTCTTCCTTGTATCCTTAGCTCAGCCTATCTAGAGCTATTGCCAATGAATCATCATGGATTTGTATATGATATCCTAGACCAAGCCTATCAGTAGGCAGCTAGTATTGTGGTTGGAATAAAATCTAACACCCTTGCTTATACAGACTTAATCCATAGCTATGTCAATGGCATCATTCAAAGAACTTTAGAGCAAACTCAAGATTTGACAAGTAATGAACATTCATGGTGAATGGTTCATACTTACCCTCCTCAATATCAGAATCATTATGGGTATAGTTTAAACTAGTGTATATGAAGTTGGTTTGATTAAGGGGGATCTCTTATGGAACTACTATCCCTATTGGAAAATTTGGGACTCTTGGTTGTCCCAAGTCTTGCAAAAACTCGATAATAGGCATGAAATTCATGTTCTGCATAAGATATTCACCTATCCCTATGTTGGCTAAGTGAACTATCAACTGAATGTAGATGATGTTGTAGATAAAGCAGGCAAGGTAGGTTGAGGTACTTTCTTAGCTATGTCCTGGGAATCTTCCTCCTCCATCGGACTAAAAATTTCCATAGCTGCTATAGTTGGAAGTTCTTTAGATCATCCCTCCACTAGGGGTGCTTTTAGCTTTTGAGAGTCCTTTTCTTTGGATGTTATGGGTTTCTCATAAGTGCTAGTAGCTTTAGATATAGGAGGTAGTGCTGATGTGGATAGGTCATCTTGCATGGATTTAGACTTACCTTCCAGTTGTGTGATGGGGGATGAAGGCCTTATGTACAGGTGTGTCAACAGAAGGATGAAGTCCCCCAGCAATTTGACATGATGCATGTAATTAAATGGATCTTCATCCGATGGAACCACATGCACTTGTCCCTCATGCACATATTTTATGCATTGGTGCAATATTGAGGGAATGCACTACATATCCCTTATTCAAGGATGCTCTAGAAGTATGTTTACTGCATTACCCTCTCAAATACATGACACATTATGGGTATGGTCTTATGACCTACCTTTATAGGTAGAAAAACTATACCCACTGTGGAACACATCACATCATTGAAAGCTCTTAATTTATAAGAGGTTTGGATAATGTTGGACCTAGGGATTTTTAAGTTCCCTATAGCTTTTGTTTTGATAATGCTAATCAATGATCCCATGTCGATTATAACCCGATTGAAAGGATTGTCATTTATTGATGCGATGGTATGTAAATGTGGGTCTTCTATGGTAGTAGGAACTTCCTTGATTTTATGATCATATAAATAGATCATAGGCTCTTGACATTGTTGGACCTACCCCATGAAGTTTGTGAAAGCATCAGGGTTTTGGATCTGAATCTCAATTGATCTTAGGATCTCCATTAAAGTTTCCTGTGTCTTGAGGACTATTGAATGAGTTCATAGATTGATAAATTGGCTGATTTAGTTTGGATATTTTGTTTTAGTTTGCACTGGATAGTTACCATAGGTCATGTTGGTGGACTTGGAGGATTATTTTGCACTTGCCTCTGTCGAGGTGTATCCAGGATATGAATAGGAGCTATTGGAGGCTCTAGTTGATTATATTTTTGATTTCTTGTCACCACGTTGACTATATCAACCATTCTTATGCACCCCTTAGTGGGAGGTTCGACTCAGAGATTGTTCACTTGAGTACCCTGATCTCTGGGGACCTCATTATTAGGAAATATATTTTTGAATATACTCATGTCTCTATTTTCAAGTTCTAATGGGTTTTCAATTTTTATCTCACCCTTATAAATCATATTTTGCACAACATTCTTGAATTCGATACATGTTTTGATGTTATGATCCTTTATTCTATGATATGGGTAATATTTTGCAAGGGTATTTCTACCTTTGCTGAATGAAAACCTCAGATATAAGCAATGCAGAATCAAAACTACGAATATGTGGAATATGTAATACGGAATTAATTTCAGTAAACGGATGGAACAGATCAAAGGCCACTTAAGGTGGGCACACCCTTGCGCAGAGGCAGATGAAAAATATAAAAAATAAGATGATCCTTAATTAAACTATTTGTGAATCATATATATTAAAATTAACACGCTTGGAAAATGGCCGACGTATTATGTTTGGAGTGTAACATGACTCCCCTCCTCGGAAAGCTTTGTCCTCAAAGCTGGAAATGTCTGGAAGATACTTTCAGGTTCCCATGTGGCATCCTCCTCTGGTAAATCTTGCCATTTAATGAGAAATTCTTGAATCTGACGTGATCTCAGTCTTCGGATTCTATGTTGTAGTATATCTTCGGGTTGGAGATGTATGCGTCCTTCCTCGTCAAGCACTGGTAAGTCTGATTGACTTTGTACTTTCTGACCAATTACTTTTTTGAGACATGAAACATGAAATACTGGGTGTATTCATGATGATATAGGTAGCTCTAATTGATAGGCTACTTCTCCAATGTGGCGCACAATTTTGTAGGGACCATAGAATCATGGAGCCAACTTTTGGCTGGACTTTAACCTTAACGAGGATTGTTTGTAAGGTTGCAGCTTTAGGAACACCCAATCACCTATATCAAAGGTTCTTTCTGATTGGTGCAAGTCTTGTTGTTGTTTCATATGATTCTATGCTTGGACTAAATTCTCTTTGAGGATGGTGAGTGTATACTGCCTTTTTTGGAACCAATCATCCACTTTGGCTACCTTGGATGATCCCTGGACGTAATCTGCAATGGCTGGAGGTTTGGTGCCATACAATTCTTCAAATGGAGACATATTAATTGAGTAATGGTAAGAAGTGTTGTACCAAATGCTAACCAATGGCTCCATTGGTATTTTTTATCTTGAGCAAAACATCTTAAGTACATACCCAAACATTTGTTAACTACTTTTGTTTGACCATCTGTCTGTGGATGGTAAGCTGAAGACATGTTCAATTTGGTACCACTAAGGCGAAATAACTCCCTCCAAAAGTTACTAGTAAAAATGGGATCTCTATCACTTACAATATTTTTTGGCATACCATGTAATTTGAAAATTGAATCCATAAATACCTTTGCCACCTTGCTTGTGGAAAATGGATGTTGTAAAGCCTGAAAGTGAGCATATTTGGATAACCGGTCTATGACGACAAAGATTACTGTCTTGCCTTCTGATTTTGGAAGACCTTCAATGAAATCCATGGATATATGTTCCCACTGTCGTTCCGGGATGGGTAATGGTTGTAATAATCCTGGTGATTTGACTGTTTTTCCTTTATTGTTCTGGCAAACTTCACATTCTGCTACCCATTGTTTGACTTATGCTTTTAATCCTTTCCAACAAAATGATTGTTTGACCCGTAAATATGTCTTCAAAAATCCTGAATGTCCTGCTGATGGAGATGCGTGAGATTCGTCGAGGATCTTTGATTTGAGTTCTGAATTATGTGGAATGTAAATGCGGTTCTTCTTCCGGAGGATGTTATCTTCATAAGAGAACAAAGGGTGTTTGGAAGACCCTATAGATAATTCATGAATTATCTGGGCAGTTTCACTATTGGACAACCATTCAATTTGTAATTGAGTTACCCATTGGGAGCAAGGACCTGAAATAGCATTGATGACTACTTCATCTTCATATTTTTTGGACAGTGCATCGGTGGCTATATTTTCCTTCCCTTTCTTATATTCGATAACGAAATCATAGCCCAGAAGTTTGGTTAACCACTTATTTTGTTCTGGATAAGAAAACCTTTGCTCCAAAAAATGCTTGAGGCTACTATGATCTGTTTTGATAATGAAGCGGCTACTGATTAGGTAGTGTCTCCATTTTTCTACTGCATGAAGAATAGCCAACATTTCTTTTTCATATGTTGATCTTCCCAAAAAAAATTCGGAAAGTTGTTTACTTTCAAATGCCAATGGATGACCTTCTTGCATTAATATAGCCCCAATTCCTGTTCCTGATGCATCACATTCGATAATAAATGGTTTGTGAAAATTGGGAGTTGCTAATACTGGAGTTGTACACATGGCTTTCTTAAGAGCTTCAAAAGCTAGAGTAGCCTCTTTCGACCAACGAAAAGCATCCTTTTTTGTGAGTGCCATGAGAGGTGCTGCAATCTTACCATAATTCTATACAAACTTGCGATAGTAGCCCGTGAGACCCAAAAAACCACAAAGTTTCTTGATGGTTTTAGGTAAAGGCCATTCTTGAATTGCCTTAATCTTATTGGGATCAACTTTGACACCCTCATGTGAAACTATATGACCAAGATACTCGACTTCTTGAACACCAAATGAGCATTTGGAGCGTTTAACAAATAATTTTTCTTTGTGTAGGATGTGAAGGGCTTTATCCACATGATGTAAATGGTTCGTCCATGTTTTGCTGTATATGAGAATATCATCAAAAAAAACTAACACAAACTTACGGAGGAGTGGACGAAAAACTTGGTTCATGAGACTTTGGAATGTGGATGGTGCATTAGTGAGACCAAAAGGCATGACCAAAAATTCGTAATGACCTTCATGAGTACGAAAGGCCGTTTTGGGAATATCTTCTTCTATAACACGGATTTGGTGAAAACCCGAGCGAAGGTCTAATTTTGTAAAAAATTTTGTCCCATGCAACTCATCTAATAGGTCATCTATAACAGGGATAGGAAATTTGTCTTTGATAGTGAGTTTATTGAGAGAACGAAATTCAGGACACATACGCCAAGAGTTATCTTTTCATCTAGCCAGGACTACAGGTGAGGAATAAGGACTAGTGCTGTGACGAATGACTCCATGATCCAACAAATCCTGAACGATCTGTTCAATTTCTATTTTTTGTGGTTGAGGATAGCGATAAGGACAACTGTTAGGTGGAACACTCCCTGGTATCAAATGGATGGCATGATCATGAGATCGTTTAGGTGGTAATCCTTGAGGTTCTTGAAAAACCTCTTCGTAATGTGTTATAATATCTTGTAACTCAGGTGCAATAGTATCCGAAGTTGCTGAAAATTGTTTTTCCAAACAATTAATTTGAGCTATAAAACCATATCCACCCTTTTTTAACATCTTCTCCATACTATGAGAGCTCACCATTTGTGATGGAGGAGTAGTAATGCCTTGTAAGTGAATGACTCGTCCATTTTCCTTCCATTCCACAAATAATTTTTTGAAGTTGAAACTAACTGTGTCTAATGTTTCCAACCATTCAACACCCAAAATGACATCAGAGTTCCCTAAATTCATGACAAAAAGGGATCCTAACCAGGTATAAGTTCCCATATTTATGGAAACTTGAGATGTGCGACCAACACATTGTGCGTTCACCCCATTGGCCACTAGAACCTAGAATTTGTCTTTGTTGGAAGAGTTAATGAATAAATTCAAAGCTTTTGTTGTTTTGATGTCGATAAAATTGTGGGTGCTACCAGAATCAATTAGCACATTCACCTTCTTTTGGCGAAGAAATCCTGGTACCTTGATGGTATGGTGGGCGGTTAAACCCATGAGAGCATGCACTAAAATTGCCATTGTATCCTCCTCTTTTTCGTCTATAGTACACGGTAGGTCTTCTGGCATAGGTTCTTCTGATTGGTAAGGTTCATCTTCTTCTCCTTCACCATGATCACCTTCAATATGAAAGTTTTGTTTTTGGGCACAAGCTTGGTCCCTGGGGTGATGAGTGCGACATTTATAGCAAAAATATCTTGAGGGTTGATCATTTCTACGAAAGGAATTGTTGCGATATGAGGGACGACTATATGTTTCCCGCTGTGCAGACAACTGATGTCTCTTCTCGGCCAACTTGGCTATTCTTATACAACTGTTTAACAAAGTTGGATCGTGCATGTCTACCTCTACTCGAATACTTTCTTTCAAACCATTGCAAAAGGCACCTACCACTGTGGCAAGACTAAGGTCTGAAGTGTATGGTAGTAAACTGGTAAACTCTGAAACAAAATCACTAACTGACCCTTTTTGTTTAAGAGATAACAATCTTACTGTGTAAGATGATGTAGCTCCATCGTCAAATCTTTCTAAAAAAGAGGTAGCGAATTTTCTCCAAGTAATAATAGCTGCATTCTCTTGTTTAAACCATACAAACCATTGGTAGGCCTCAGTACCTAATTTTGATGCAACGAAAGGAACTCTATCAGTCTCCTTGATTTGATATAAGTCAAGGATACCTTCCATTTTGGCTAACCAACCACGAGGATCATGACCTTCAAAAGTGGGCATATCAATTCATGGAAAATTAATATTAGGGCCTCTTGGTTGGTGATAATCGGTGTCCCTTTCTTGATTTTGGTTATACCGCTGTCTTTGATAGGAATCCTTGTAATTATCCCAATCACCTTGTTTTTGTTTCCAATCATCATTAGGATCAACATTTTCTTCATTTCGTTGGGCATGGGAGTGATTTTGGGGATTAGTAGTGGGATTAGGTTGTGTTTGTGCGTTCACAAAGTTTTTCAGGGTGAGACTCATTTCGTTTATACTCTCTAGTATCTCGTGAAGAGACTCCCTATCAGACATGGCTGAATTACTTGAGTTTCCTTGCGTGATGTTTTTGGGAGTTGGGGAAGGATTAGTAGCCATAGGATCTACTAGGGGATGATGTGGATTATAACTACCAATTTTAAAAGGAGAAAGAGAATTTTTTGTACCTGGGCTACGGTTAGCTCTTCTTATGTTGGGATTGGTCGTTTCTGAGCTTGATAATCGACCATCAGCACCTTTTGTCCACTGTTTGCTCATGCACTTGTTAACATAGCCCGCTTAAGAATCCGCTTCAACTGCCACAAATTTTTGGTGGAATGTAGCAAAAATTGGGATTTCGCTTGAAGTTTCGCCCCAACTGCGACGCAAAATTTTAATGTGGTCTTTTGGCTCTTCTTTGACAGCACTTGGATAGTATGACAACTTTGTAAGACGTTTTGACCTCGCCCTACCAACTATGGACCCGAACTTAAGACAACCTGTTACACTGTTTTGACCGCGATGCTAATGGACGGAAATCGGACAGCGTAACGTGGCTGATGAAACACACGTGGACAGGACACGGAGGACGTAACGATGTGGAGGACGAAATGACACAGAGGACACGGAGGACAAGACACGAAGGACAGCGAAAGATGACGTAACGGACCAACGGACACGCGTCGACGATGACAGAGAGGGGACAAGACACAGAGGACGTGGGGAATGAAACAACACGGAGGACGTGGAGGATAGGACAAGAAGGACAGTGAAATACGACGAAACGAACCAACGGACATGCGACGACGGTGATAGATAGGACGTGACCACAAGCGACACGTGCGACGACAATGGACGAGGAACACAAGACGCGGACAAGAGCCGGACGTGATCGTAGTCACGCTGAAGGAAGCATGCTAAATAGCTTTTAAACGCTTTCCCAACCAGAACACGACTGATGTGGGATAATGCCTGATGCGAATTTTAATTAAAAAAATTAGATACTGACGTCAGCGTGATTAAAATCGCAAAAACCTAAGGTTGCAGAAAAAATTAATTTAAATCGCGATATTTGATTGGCTGGTGATGCTCGCGATAGTTGGCAGGCCTACGTGCGTTTTCACTATGCTTGCGATCGGATTTGGACTGCGCCGGTGGATCGAAACTCGTATATGATGCTGTGGTGACGGCCAGGACACCTGGATTTGGAGTTGGCTGCGAAAGGTAGCGGTAAAAATTTGGACCTGCTGTGTGTTAATCGGGACCTGCTGTGCGCGAAAGTGACGAACGGAGCGAAGGCGAAAGGATACGAGGAGGAACGGAACGAAAGGGCAGAGAGACGAACAGCGGCAGTAAAGTTTGTTGACTCCAAACATGCAAGCGCTCCCGAGATCGACGGCTCTGATACCACTTGCAAGGGTATTTCTACCTTTGCTGAATGAAAACCTTAGATATAAGCAATGCAGAATCAAAACTACGAATATGTGGAATATGTAATATGGAATTAATTTCAGTAAACGGATGGAATAGATCAAAGGCCACTTAAGGTGGGCACACCCTTGCGCAGACGTAGATGACAAAATATAAAAAATAAGATGATCCTTAATTAAACTATTTGTGAATCATATATATTAAAATTAACACGCTTGGAAAATGGCCGACGTATTATGTTTGGAGTGTAACATATTTATCTCCCCTATTTTTCTTGGGCTTGGGATGGTTAGGATCAAGAAGTTGCATCTCAGGTAACCTAAGTCTCTGTACCTCACTTAGCTAGTTGAATATTGATTGCATCAACTCTGATAAAGGCATGAAATAGCGAGGTGGTCGACACTATTTATTTTGACCTTGGTTGTTCTTTGGGTCGTAATTGGCCAATGGGGGCTAAGCCTGATAGTTCTATGATTGTTGGATATTACCTCCCTTTGGTGTGCTTACCACAACTTGGTTGACTTGAGAAGGCTTGGCCTACTTTTTTTTATTCTTGTTGTGTTTTTAATTGTTCTAGTCCTTTTTGTTTCAGATCTTAAGGTCTCCTTCATCAACCTTGATGTCTTTTATTAGCTTGGTTTGATCCAAGGCTTCATCGAATGTTTCATACTATTGTAGTTGTAGTAGCAATAAGATGTAGTTTGTGCAACTCTTGGTAAACATCTGGGTAAGCTCTACAATGGGACCAACAAATGGCAATTTCACCATTATCTTCCTCCATCTATTCCCATAGTCCATAACTGGATCATCATCATATTGCTTTAATTTTACTAGATCGGATAAGTTTACTTTCTTCTTGATGCCAAATGAAAAGTGTTCAAGACATGCATTCATCAGTTTCTCAAAGCTAATGATGTTGTGCTTAGGTAATTGGTTGAACCATTCGGTTGCTACACCCAATAATGTCATGATGAATGTTATCATCATTAGGGCATCATTATGTTCAATTTGGAAGTATACATTCATAAAATTTGTGACATGTTCTTGCGCATATTCCTCTCCTTTAAATTTGTCTAACCTAGGAATATCAAAGTGCCTAGGATATGCAGGACTTGGTACTAAAGGGCACAATGGTTGATTTTGTATTTTACTCAGAGTTGGCTTCTACCCAACCACATCCTATTTCTCGAGAGATTTAACTCTCTCAATGAGTATTTTGTACACCCTTGAAGAAATAATCTCTTGTTCTTGAAGTTTTACTCGCAATGGTCGAGGAGGAAATCCTATGTCTACCCAATTTGGGATTTTGTATTCATCCCCCATGACCATGGCTGGAGGTTCAGGATATGTCTACCCCTTATCTTCCATCCTTACTTGTTCTTCATTAAGTTGTGTCTGTTCTAGATCCAATCATCATTGATACTTTGAGGTATCGTGACAACACTCATATCTTTATCTAGTGCATATCTCATGCTGGGAATTGGTATGTTTATAATATTAGTATTTCTCACCACCTATGTGTAATTCAGATCACTCTAACCTATCAACTTGTTATTTGTGCTCTATTTGTTCCTCCTTAAAGTGCTTCTCGTGTAGGCATAAATGTCTTTTTATTCGTGCTTCTTGCTCAAGGTTTTTGAAGTATTCTTGCTCTACATGTAGTGCTTTCACTAACCTATGTATGCAGTCATACTAATCTACCACTGAAGGTTCATGATCCTACAACTCTGTGTGATAAGTCTTAATGGAATAGCCTCTTGGAGAGGCTCCTTCTATACCCTTACCCTTGTCTATTAGGTTGACCTACTCTATGTAGAGTGATCTATGTTCTGTACCCCCATGGTCGGAGGTAGTGCACATGCTGTGGAGACACTTTGAAGCTTCCCCTTGCTAATTGATGTGCCTTGTAGTTATGCTATGTGAAATTCCTAAAATAGAATGTGCGGTAGAAATGCTTCTTTGAGGTAGTATCAATAGAACTCAATCCAACTCATCAAGATTCTTAGTCTTCCATGGCTGATCCCATGGAGTCCTAGTAGTCCCAATGATATCATGATATAGGGTTATCTTCCCATCCTCTAAGATGCTAGGAGGTGCTCTAGGTCTAATATTGGGTGCAACCCTTGTGTTCTACCCCTCACTAGGCTGATCTAACCTAAGTGTGTCATGTGAATATTGGTGCCTTTAAGCCCCATCATGCTTGTGTGAGGATTGAGGCCTTGAAGCCCCATCATGCCTATGTGAGAATTGAGGCCTTAAAGCCTCCTCACATCTATGTGAATATTGGGACCTTGATGCCCCCTCATGTCTATGTGATGATGGAGGTCTTGAGGCCTAATCATGTCTATATGATGACGGAGGCATTGAGGCCTCCTCATATCTACATGATGAGGGAGACCTTTATGCTTCCTCATGTCTATGTGAATATTGGGGCCTTGATACCCCCTCATGCCTACCATGAGAGGAACTAGGATATGGCTCTCTATCTAGGGTTTCTCAAGGAGTCCCTACAAGGGTTGAGGTATCGTCTCTAAGGCTCACTGAAATTTATTTAGCGACATGGTGTGTGGGCAGCTCAACATCATTGTGATTGTGAGTTCTCAGAGCATCATTTCCTACCTTAGAGCTAGATTAAGTGCAGTTGATCTATGTGTAGACCATGACAATTATGAATTATTTTTTTAGGTAAATTCCAAAACATACAAATAAAGTAAACAAGTGTTTATCTCTTTTAATTTTTCTTGGTATTTCTAGATTAGTTTGGTGTGTTTTTAGATTTATTGATAGCTACAATGTAACTCTCATCATGTTTTATACTTTTTTTATGATATACTCATATTTTTTAAGTGGATTTCACCTGTATACTCATTGCTCAACAATAGACAGAGAAGTTTCGATCATGTTATCCAATATATAATATGTGGTGATGAAGTCCACACACATTCAGGGAGTATAGGTCCTCCTGGACCTCACCCAATTCACCCACAGTCGGAGATATACCTCTCCAAAGAGATATATGTGTTATATCCCACAGGTTATGATGGATCTTGGAAACTAGTATTAGCCAATATAAAAAGGTACATGGTATTTGAGACAATGGATGGAGATGAAAGCCACCTTCTTGAACTCTACTAGTGTATGGTAGTGACATCCATATCACTAGCATTTAAGTGAATCATGGTATGTATGTTCTTTTTAGATTTTTGCATAAAGGAAAAAATGCATCAATGAGCACTCATGATTTTTCTCCTACATGCCTAAGAAAAGAATATTTTTATTCAAAAAAATATATGTCTAAATATTTCAATGACCCTTAGAGAATGCATTTTACTGCTTCATGACATAATGGCCACTAGTTGGGCCCTATGCAAACAACCTTAACAAACAAAGACCCAAACCATTGGAGACTAGGGTAGACCTTGAAGATAGAGATCCGTTGTTTCTAGCAATGACTAGAAGGAAACTAAGAAAACTAAAAAGCTTCAATGCATTTTATTTTAATATTTTTCTATGTTTTCTTAATTAAATAAAAATTTACCTATTGTATTCTAATAGAAAAAACATAGAAGAGAAATAAAAAATAGAGAGTTATCCAAACATGAAATCCTCATATGATGAAGCATGGGTTGTCCTCAATAGTTTATTTTCTACTAGCCACTATCGACAAGAGTGGCTACTTCTAGTCGTTATCTTCAAAAGGAGCCTCTATCTGCTAGTCATTGTCGACTAGAGTGGCTATACCTGAACATAGGAAAAACACAAAAACATTAGCAAAATAGCTAAAAATAGAAAACCATGTGGGAGTCCCACCATGATCACCATTTGTACAACCCTTAAATTTGTGCCCCTTAGTCTACTTTCAATATTATGTCAAAATAAAAGAAAAACCATAAAAGCATAAATATCATGGAAGTGACAAATACAAAAGATATATTTTATTGATTTATTTTGAAACACCTGTTACATATTGGTCCCTCTTAAGGATACCCAGTTTGATACAATGAAATACAAGCAGAAGTAATGGTGTCCCTAGCAATGGGATGATGCACTCTGCAAGTATCCTCATATTGCACATAAAATTGTATATGGGCTTATATATACCTTCTCCTTCTTGTCTAGAGGGATCTGATATTTTAAACACTTTGACTTGGCCCTCTAGCATGTATCCTATGTATAAGAAACAAAAATAGGAGATCAGTAGCATGGGAAGCCTCTCATAATGAGGCTTTATTAGTGAATATGTGAAGCATGATATATAAGAATAATAAGATCAAAATGTAGTAATACTGAATGATAAATGCATGAAAAACTCAAGAATAACAGTGTAAATGCATTAAGGAAACCATATCTATGCTAAAAATAATTTAAAAAGTAGAAAGCAATGATAGATCTAAGATAAAACTTAGAAAATAATGTCTAAATACCCTAGGCTATGCTTGTGGTTCACTATTATGGATAGCAACAATGAAATGAAATATTTTTCCTCATGAACTAGGGGTTGTTGAACTAGATTCCTCATCTAAATTGATGTACAAGGGTCACCTATGTGTCTGTACACTGATTGGAAGTGAATAAAATTTTATCTGAATGGTTGTATGGCTATGAAATATTGCTAAATTAGATAGAGTTCTGCTACTCCTCAAAGGGGTTTGAAATCTCTCTCCAATTTGCTAGAGCTTCGCTGCACAAAATTCTGATATTCGATGATTCTTTATTTTTCTTGGGAGGGTCCATATGTAGACCTCCAAAATTCAGATCTAGATTTAGATCTTGACTTCCTTGAGAATCCAAGATCCGTATTTACATGCAACTGATCGTACAAGGGGGAAGGATTAGTCATAAATTTGAATTAAAGGGGCAGTCAAGAGGAGCTCTAGGAATTCCACACCAAAAACTACCTATAAGTATTGCAAGTGTAGATAGATTGCATGTTCTAGTCTTATATTCATGACCAGACTATGTTTAAGGACTATTCATTGTCCATAGCAGTGGCTAGGTGTGGCCACTCTCATCTTCAACAGCCAATATTTGTGGCCACTTTGATTGATAGTGGTTGAACCTGAGTGAGCCAGAACTACCCCTTTGAGTGGTTAGGACCACTTCTAGCTCTTGGAAAGGTCTAAGATCATTCATATGGTCTTTGAATGTACCCATATGAGTAGTCTCCTAAAAATATCATGTTTTAAGTGTCTACAGTTGAAATTAGGGGTTGATGAGGGTTCAAGTACCTTGTTTGTATCACTCAAGGTCAAATCTCATGCCAATTGATGCATTCAAAATATTGAATAGAAAAAGAAAGGTTGGAAATATAAGTAAGATCTTCATAAAACTAATCTTTAGATTCTTTGGGTGGAGTTTTGTCAAAAGTGGCATCGATGACTACATGCCTCCACACCCTAGCCAATATACCCCCTATTTTTCATGGCTAGGATGGAGAAGAGGATGAGGATTACCACAATGATGAAGGGAGGTCAACCATATTAGAAGGATAGGAAGGGGTGGTTGTTGTGAGCCACACATTGAGTTTGGAAACATGAAACTTCTATGAATGAAATTCATCAGGTTTAGGTGAGAAGGGATGAGTAGCATGAGGGAATTGTATAGTGTGTCTTGAAAATAAATAATGGATGGATGATGGTGGTCATATGTGCTTGAAAATGATTGTTGATTGGAAAGACTATCACATGGCATAGGTAAAATGGGTGGTTGAAAAATAAATTGAGATGGGATGGATTGATTAAAAGAATGTTATCATGGATGACGTGAAGAAGAGTGAGTTATTTCCATGGAGGTAGGCTAAATTGATATGGGTTGCATTAGTTGCACTGGATCAATGGGGTGAGTAGTGGTTGCATAAATATGGGTTGATGGAAGTGGAAAATCTTACAAGGGAGTGATCATGTTATAAAATCTAAATGGATCATCATCTATAGGAATATGATGCATCCATCCTCCATGAAAATATTTTAAACAATGATGAATGGTTGAAGGGATGCATTGCATATCATGAATCCATTATCATTTGAGGAGAAGTTTATATTATATTTCTCCCTCTATTACATTGCATAGAATGTATAGTGTCTTAACACCTACCTAAATAGGGAGTATGATAGTACCCATAGTAGATCAGAGGGCACCATTGAATGAGTGCAAGTCAAGGGTTGGGTGGCTATATATATTCAAGGAAGGTTTAAGTGTTTGAGGATGGCAAAAAAAATGATATTACTAGAGGAGCCAATTTTTATAAGGATACACTTAAATGTGATGCCATCAATACATGTAATAATGTGCATAGGAGGATCTACCCCTACTCCTTCAAGGTTTGTTATCTCATGATCATAGAAGGTAATTGAAGGTTACATGTATGTTTATATATTATTGATGAAACTCGTAAAATCATTATTATTGTTAGTTTCTAAATATATAGACCGTAGAATATCATTAAGATATTTGTGATGAAATCATGACTATTGTAGCAAGTCATAGATTGGTAACTTTGTTTATGTTGTATGCAGTTGATGGGTTAGGATGGTATGGATGGTGATGACATTATGAGGTATAAGAGGAGGAATTTGTATAGGAGGTGCCATAGAAGGAGGTGTGTTGAGAAAATTCAGTGGTGTATTAGATTGTGTGGTGTAGCATTGGTTTCATGTGGAAATATTAATCATACCCATTAATTTTTAATAATATGGGACATAATTGACATGGTTGACTTGTTGAGGTAGGTTTTGTGATGTTGAGGTAGGGTTTATAATATTGAGGCATCAACTTGAGCTTGTTGTACCCCATATTTAGGGTGAGGTTTCTTGTAAATACCCAAATTTTAATTGGGAGGAGCTAGAGGATTTCCAACTTTAATGGCTCCTCAATAAAGTATGTCTTGGACTACGTGTCAAAACTAATGATAATTGTTGTAGACACCTAAAATACATTATGTTTATGATACTACCCATATGGGCACATCCTTAGATCATATGAACCCTATTGGATCTCTACAAGAGTAAATAGTGGTCCTAACCACTCAGGTAGGGCAATTATGGCCCCTCTAGGCTTGGTTGCTCTTAAGTAGAGTGGCCACAAATCCTAGCCACTAGAGACTACAACGACTAGACTTGGCCACTAGATCTGATAGTGGCCAAGTCTAGCCGTTGTAGTCTCTAGTGGCTAGGATTTGTGGCCACTCTACTTAAGATCTCCTTCAATATCACAAATAGTTTGGACATGAATAGGGATCAAATAACACAGTTCAACTACACCTATGCATGGATTTTAAGCATATTTTGGTGAGGAACTCTCTAAGTCCCTCCTAACTGCTCCTTCAATGTAGAATTATGACTAATGTATTCCCCCTAAGACAGTTAGTTGCATGCAGATTTGGATTAAAGCTTTTTTAGGAAGCCAAGGTCCAAACCCTAAGAGGTAAGTCTACATATAGATTCTCCCACAATAATCAAAGCATCTGAGAAGTTTGAGAGTTGAGCAATGGATCCTTGTCAATACGAAGAGCCAAAATATGCCCATATAGAGAGCATTGAAGCATTTTTCTACAGAGTTGCATTCACATAATGTGATTAAAATTCATCGTACCCAATCACCATTCAGTGTATGAGACACGTCAAGCGACCCTTGAACATCAATTCAAGCCAAGATTTACTGCCATAGCCCATTAGACCGTAGGTAACCATTAAATAAAAGGCCACTATATTTGATAGTGGCCCGTAGTCATAGGCAGGTTTAGATTGGGTGATTCCTTGGTTCTTAGTAATATATTTGCACTTGTTATTATTTCATGTATATATCTTTAGCATAAGATCTAAATATTTTAGAATATTTAGATTAATATTCTTGGTTTCCATATTCACATCATTTATATTTGATTTAATGCATTTCATGTTTAGTTATCTAGATTATCACATGTGCTAACAATATACCTCATCTAGGAGGCTACACATTCTACTTATCATGATTTGTTGTTTCCATGAACATAGATATAGGTCTACAAGATCATATCAAAGCATCAGGAGCACAAAGATCCCTCCAGGAGAAGATCTAGAGAAGGAGGTATCTATAATACCTCATACAGTTTCATGTGTGGTATCAAGAAGCCTATGAAAGCGCACCACCCCTTTGCAAAGGGATATTTTACTCACTTGTAATTCATTGTATCGAAATGGGTATCCCTTAGAGGGACTAACATATAACTATGTTTCAATATAAATAAAATGATATTCCTTTGTTATTTCCATGTGATATACATTTCATGGTATTTCATTTCATTTTAGTATAATATTACAAGTAGAGTAGAGGTGCTTTCTTCTTAGGGTTGTACATATGGTGATCACGGTGGGATTCCCACTAAGTTTTTATTTTTTGGCTGATTTTCTAATTTTTTGAGTGTTTTTCTCTATGCAGATCTAGCCACTATGATCAACAGTAGCCATAAGACCTTAGCCGTTGTAGCTGTCAATGGCCAAAATCAACCACTCTGGTCAACAATGTCTAGTAGGAAAATAGAGATAGATATCAGCTAGGTCATCATCATACGAGTAATTGAGGTTGGTAAATATTTTTTATTCTCTGTGACTTTATGTCTACATTTATTTTATAGAAATAGCAAGTAAGAACATAGCTAAGTAGGGAAAGTTGAAGAAAATAAAATGAAAATTGCATTACAAGATTCTTATATTTCCTTAGTTTCCTCTAGGTGCTGCTAGGAACAACGGACCTCTACCTGTAAGGTTTGTCCTAGTATACAGTGTGTTGGACCATTGTATTTTGGTTTGCTTACATGTGGCCCAATCAGTGGTTGCCCATTCACAAAGTAGGAAGTACATTACATAAATATCATCTAGATTAAATTAAACATGCATCCTTCTCAAGACTAAATTTTCTTTTTAGGCATGTAGTATATTAAAGTATGTATGTTGGTTGATGCATCATTTTTATGTTTTAAAATATAAAAAGAACACCACACACTTGCATGTTCTATAATAACATTGGTAAGGTTGGATTTCATCACCGACCTCTAATTCATACCGATGACTTTGGAATTCATCTCCTTCCACCGGATTTCCCCCTAGATGTCCTTATATAGGATAGAGAGCTCTTTTTAATTTGGGTACAAGACATTTGTGTATAAACTATCTCCCACTACCTTGTAGTGGAAGATCTAGGTGAACCCCCACTAATATTTAAGCGATGTACCCTAGACTCTTTTGAGAAATAACATTCGACACTAGTGTTATTAGTATCCACTTTGATCAAGTTACCTCATTCCAATTACAAAGTATATACAATAATATAAGATCATCAACACATCTGAACACACCAGATAGTCTAGGGAACACATTAAAAATCCTTAAATAAGATAAACATATGCTTACTTTGTTTGTGTAATTTGGAAACCAATTAACAAGATAATGCACAAGTCAAAATAGTGAACACATAGAGCAACCGCCCCAAGTCCATGATCAAGGGGGAAAGTAGTTCTCCTAATTCTCACAGACACACTGGCATTGAGATGCCCACCCATAATGTTGCCAGATGAAGTTTGGCAAGTATTAAGGGTGACAACTCAAATATTGGGAGGACTTCATGAGAAACCCTAGTGAGAGATCCACTTCTTGGTGCTCGAACACATAGACATGAGGAGGCCTTAAGGCCCCCCTCATCACATAGGAATGAGGATTTTTCATGGTATCGCTCATTACACAGGCACACAGGGGCATCATGATCTCCTTTTTATCATAGACACACAGAGGCATCATGACCTTCTTCTTCACATCGATGTGTGGAGACATCACGACATACCTCATCATATAAAAACATGGAGGCTTTAAGGCATGCATCATCACACCTGCATGAATAGGCAACGAGGTCTTCATCATCCCACAAACAAGAAAGAGAAGCAAGATCCCAAACAAAATATGATACCCATAGAATAAATCAACCTACTGAGGGATAAGATGACAGGCCTGCACCAACAATTAGACCTAGGACATCCTCTAGCCTCTTGAAATATAGAATAATACCTATGGATCATAAAGTCATTGGTACCAATAGCACTCCATGGATCATCCATGGATAACTAGATAAGTGTATGAGTTGGATTGGTTTTCCCCAAGACCAGCTCTGATAAGTATTGCTACCAAACATTCTGCTTCAAGAAGTTCACATAGTATAGCCACTAGATGCACCAATGAACCTTGAGAGGCTACAAAATAGTCCCAAAGCACATACACTACTTCATATCATGAGCATACTCAACCCTTGATGCAATACACATAGCATACCACCCTAGAATATCGGTCTAGATACATAAAAGGAACATCCCTGAGGGACCTCCATGTCATAATTTCTCACATAGAGGTAGAAATACATGAATCCTCAATAGCAAGTCATTCAGACCGCCTATGTAGGGTGGAATAAGAGCTACACATTGAGTAAGAACATGTGGAAAATATTGAACAAGAAGAACATAGGAAAAGATGTTTGCACTTACAAAAGCAACTCTTAAAAGAGGAAAGAGCAGAGTGTGAGGAGCTAGCATAAAGGCTAGATCAAATGGATGCACGCATAGCTGGTGAACGGTATCAACATGAGAGATGCACTTTTTCTCCCCGTGAGAGAGGTGTTGGATACAAGCATATTTACCACTCTCCACAACATCAACATCACCTAGGCCTTAGGAAAATATAGCTTAGTGAGGTTCAGACAAGGGTAGAATATCAAGAACCACCCCTCCCTACACCTCCAAGTTTTGTTATGGGAGGATAGTATAGACGCCCAGTTGAGGTAAATAATGAAATACCTCCCTTACCACCATGATTAGACCTTCAATAGCATGATATTATCTCCTCGAAGGTATACCAAACACTCACCAAGATATTCATCTCTCTTTAGAAAGACACAAATGGATAAAATTCAATATTATACAAGATACATAACCAACCTTTGTGCCCATAAGTTCTGAGTCCTTCATATCTTAGGTACTTTGAGATGCCTAGGTTGGATAAGTTCAAGAGAGAGGGAGACATGCAAGAGCACATGACCAACTTCATAAATGCATGCTTCCATCTGCACAAATATGATGCTTTGATGTTGAGAACATTCATCATGACATTCTCAGGGGCCACAATCCAATGGTTTAACTAGTCACCCAAGCATAGCATCACTGGCTTTGAATAACTGGTAAATGTGTTCCTAGATCATTTCTCGTTTGGTGCTAAGAAGAAGGTGAACTTGTCTGACCTAGCTAATCTAAAGCAATACAATGATGATACAGTAATGGACTATGGGGATAGATGGAGAAAATACATGGTGAAGCTATCATTTCCCTCCCTGTAAGAACAATCAAAATAACAAGAACAAGCAAAGTAGGTCAAGCCTTCTCAAGTAAATCAAGTTATATTAGCCACACCATAGAGGGGAATGGACAACAGTCCCTTAATTATCAAGACCAAACCTCGTAGGCTAACTACGATACCAAGAACAACCAGAGCTAAAATAGGGAACATCGGTCACCTCTTTATTTCATGCCTCTGAATGAATCTATGCAGTTGATATTCAACCAATTTAATTAGGCATAGAGTATAAGATTCCTCGATATACAATTATTGGAACCTAATCAACCCAAGCCAAATGGATATATGGAAGACCACCATTACCCATACTATCAGATACCAGGGCATGACATCGAGAGTTGCATCAGATTTAAGAATGTAGTACAAAACATGATCTAGAAAGGAGAGCTCAAATTTGATAACCCACTGGATCTCGATAATAAATATGTGGGTATATTCAAGAACCCATTACCCAATCATGAAGCCCCAAGAGATCAGGATGTGCAGGTCAACCAGATCTGAGTTTCTCCACCTATTCAAGGATGCATAAAAATGGTTGAGTTGGTCAACATTGAAAATAGAAATTGGAGATATGGGCAACCACAGCCATCGGTGGCTCCCATCAATATACCGGTTGCACCCCGATAGAGATAGGTGCAAAACAATCCTTGAGGTCCCCCAATGAGACTTGTAGTAACGATTCAGAGTATACTGGGGTAAAATTTACAAATAACTCCAGCCAAGTTATCCATCTATGAGCTTATACAACAGTAACCTAGGAATAGAGAGATGTTAATAGAGATTTTGATATCAATCAAGCTCTAGACGTAGAATCCAGATGCATTCACACATTTTTTGGGGCAAGTGCAACAATGCCAAGATCCCATGATTCATTTTTACAATCATAAAATTAAATAAGTGTCAACTACTACAGTAGATCCATCTCTATATATAATCGTGTTTATCAATGATATACCATTCAAGTGGGTTATTATTCATACAGGCTCATCAATCAACATTAATACCTCCAAAGCTATAGGTCACTTGAAGATACCCAAGTTCAATATCATCCTGACTTCACACACCCTTAGGGATTTTAATGATACGCTATGCACCATAGTGGGCACGATTATTTTACCTATAAAAGTGGGACATAAGACCATCCTTGTGATGTGTCATGTTTTGGAATGGGCAATGCAATATAACGTCCTTCTAGGGCACCCTTGGATTAGGGACATGCAGTGCGTACCCTCGATCCTACACTAATGTTCAAGTATGTGCACGAGGGATAGGTGCATGTAGTACCTTATGATGAAGAGACATTTAAGTATGTGCACCAAGTTGACTTACCCAAAGTTTTTAACCTCCCATAAGTGCACTTATACATCAGACCGTCATCGCAAACCATGCAACCCAAAAGCCAAAGTAGATCAATGTGAGGTGACCCATCCACATCGGCACCACATCCTACAACCAAAGTGATGGGTACTTTTGAAAGAATTGTGACTAAAAATTCCAAGGATAAATAGAATATTAAGGTACTCTTAGTGGAGTAAGGACCCCAAGAGTGTCTTACCAAAGCAGCAGTAGAAATCCCTATTCCCATGGATGAGGAACACTCCCAAGAGAGAGTCAAGGAGGTACCACAACATGCCTCACCTACATCATCAATAGTGCCATCAACCCCCAAGGTGATAATACATCTAGTGAACACAGTGCTGGGAGAGTATCTTGTACAAAATGTTACTTTCATATCGATTATTGAGTCTACACAAGATATAGGATGACCAAGAGTCCCAAAATTACCAATAGGGATGGTGGTACCCTTAGGGATTTCACCCAACTAGACCAACATCATATATGTTGGGTTGGAATATACCCACACTACTCCTAACCTAGAGAATGATGATTATTATCCATTCACCACGAGTGTCCATTATTTGTCAAACCTCGAGTTTGCACTAAGATACTTTGAAAAGTGTCACTGGTATGGCTATGGCCTAGGCCTATATGAGTAGGGGTGTAGACAATTGTTTCAACCATAGTATCAACTACCTACTAAAAGGTGGGGGCCTATGATATCACAAATAGGTTCATGATGACTCTTTAGAGGTAGCCTTAGATAGGCTAAACATTATTTTCAAAGAAAACATTATTTGGAACCCACTTCAACCCCTTGTCAGAAACTTATGGGGTGATGAATGGGTGTCAACAGTCAATATCGCACCCCCAGAGACATATCACCCTAAGTATTCCCTTGAAGCAAACCCCTCATGGGTCATCCTACAATAAGAAGAGTTGTTGCATAGCCATGAGTGAGAGGATTATAGCTATGTACCAAGCATGGATGAAAATGAAATCGGGTTGGCCTACCATGGGCCTCTATATGTGTAAAACCTTGTCTAGAAGGGCCACACATAGAATGGCTACATCTCAAATAATATTGAGTAAATATCAGATAAGGAAGGACACACATCAAATGAAAGTGAATTTGAGTTAGAGGACTCAACAGAGAGGGCCTACATATGGCCAAGACATGTAGGCCACGTCGTTGGGCCAGAGACAAACATTAATGGTTTCTTCATAAGCGATAATTACTATGAAGATGATACTGAGCTGGCCTATTTGGGGTATTTACAAGAAATACATTAGCCCATCCTAGGGATAGAAACAAATACAAATGGTTTTTGAATAAATGATGATGACTTCAAAGAAAAAATAGAGATGGATTATCTAGGGCCTCACCACTTATGCCCAATCAACTTGCTTGTTGAGAGAGAGGTAGCACTTTGTGCCATAGATCCTAGCATTTGCTTCTAGGGAAGGACTCTAAACTTGAACACCATTTATTACATTTTCAATCCAGATCCACCAATGTTTAGAGAACATTTGTTGCCTAATGATCCTATCATTTTATCAGTCCATTTCATGGATCCTGAGATCCTGATGCCCCTAAGCCTCATCATGAGCATAGACATCCCCCCCTCGAGGTAGAGTTGCACCCATGTGATCCTGGAGATGCTATCCCATCCATAAATATGATTTCCATTTATTTGACCACTTAACCCCATAACCCAACAAAACCTTCAAAACCACTATGTTTTGACATAGATTCTATCGATTGGGATCATGTCGACTCACCCCTAGAGCTTTAGGATTTCTTTATCTATAAAGAAATGCTACAATCGTTCCATTTTGCATTAGGCTATGCACATGAAGTCTATCATACTAGTTTGGACCCTGAGTCAGTAGGGACTATAAATCTAGTAGATGTAATTCATCTGATCCCTAGTCCTCATCATTTGGAGGAGGGATCACATATCGCTATAGAGGAGATTTTTGAGGTAGACATCAGTGATGATCCATCTCAACCAAAGAAAGTCAAGTTCAGAGAAATATTATCTCTAGAATAACAAGCCATCATAATTTCTCTAATGAAAGAGAGACAAAATCTCTTCAATTGGACCTACAGGGATATGCTAGAATTAGATCCGAATTTGGTTATACATAACCTTTCGATAGATGTCACAGAGAAACTAGTTAAGAAAAATCTAAGAAATATGCATCCAACCGTTGCTTTGATGGTTAAGAACAAATTGTAAAAATTATTGGATGTGGTCTTTGTTGTTCCCATCGACTATCTAGAATTGGGTATCAAATATGTTACCCATAGGAAAACCTGATGGAAGAGTTTATATTTGCATGGATTTTAGGGATCTCAACAAGGAAACACCAAAGGATTCATTCTCATTTCCAACATAGATGCTCTTGTAGATGCAATAATAGGTCATGATATTCTCTCCCTAATGGACATGTTTTTTGGTTACAATCAAATTCAAATTAAAGTTGAAGACCAACATAAAACTGCATTCACCACTCTGTGGGGAAAATTCTATTACAAAGTAATACCATTCAGCCTTAAAAATATTAGATCCACTTATCAGTGGATGATGACATAAATTTTCCATGACTACATGCATCAGATCCTAGAATATTACATCAATGACTTACTAGCCAAGTCATTACTGCATGAAGAGAATGTTGAGACCGTCATAAAGTTTTTCGATCACTTGATTGAGCACAATGTTAGGTTGAGCCCCAAGAAATGTGTCTTTGGCATAAATTTTGGAAAACTCTTGGGATTCATCATTTCTAAATGAGGTATCGAGGTGTACCCAACAAAGGTAAATGCTATCCTATAAATGGACCTGCCTAAAAATATAAAGAAACTAAGAAGCCTACAGGGCAATGTAGCATCCATAAAAAGGATTCATCACATAACTATCGAATAAATTTCAATCCATGAATTGACTACTACACAAGGTAGTCCCTTTTTAGTGGGACAAAGAATATCAGAAAGCCTTTGTTGAGATCAAGGAATACCAGGAAACACTACTGGTTTTAGCTCTACCAAGGCTATATGTGTCTTTCTTATTGTATATATCTACTACATATTTTTCTTTGGGTACCATGTTGGCTCAAAAGAACATGCAAGACAAATAGCAAGCAATATATTACATCAGTCGCACATTGGTGAGCTACAAATTTGGATTTGCATATGTAGAGAAACTATGTCTAGCAATGGTATTCGCAACAAAGAAATTGCACCACTACATGATAAGTCATACAACATATGTAATATCCAAACAAAATCCTTTGTAGTATATGATGAGCAAGACATATCATAACACACGTACTGCAAAGTGGATCATGCTATTGATAAAGTTTGACATAGAGTTCATAAGCCAAAATTCCATCAAGGGACAAGTCATAACCGATCAATTGGTTGAGGCACCTCTACATAATAGTAGACCCCTCACCATAGAGATTCCTTATGATGCAATATTTGCACTATCAGAGGCACCTGAGCCTGAATAACCAAGAAAAAAAGTTGATATGACTTTGTTCTTTTATGGTTCGAAGTGTGATCAAGGAGGCGATGTAGAGATCATCTTTTTCATGCCACAAGGTGCTCCAATACCCTTGTCATTCAGTTTAGACTTTCCTTGCACTAAAAACAACATCGAATATGAGGCCCTAATCCTAGGTCTCCAAACAACCATATCCATAAAAATAAAAAGGTTAAATATCTTCAGTGACTCCTTACTCATAGTCAACCAATTCAAAGTATTATTTCAATGTTGGGATCTAGTCTTGAAAGCTTACAAAGAGCTTGTTGACACTTACCTAGCCAGAATTGAGTGGTATGACATTGAGGCTATCCCTTGTTCATAAAATAGGTTTACAAAAACCATGGCATATCTGGGGTCCTTGATCCCTCATAATCCATCTACTGATTTTACTACCATTCATGTAAAAATACTTTTGCATTCAGCGATCCAGTGTGAGGCTTTGGATAACAAGGAATCTGTTAACATGATTCATATAGATCCAAACCAATATTGGTTCTGTAAAGCCAAATACTTCTTAAATAAGGCACCTTGGGGAGCCTTGATCTCCCCAGGTCCTATGGGAAATGGTGCCACTATTCATCACAATATTATCTTTCAATCTACATTTATGCAAATTGAATCACAATAGACACAAGTCATCTTATCAGTTGAGGTAGTAGCATATCAGGACTGGCTCTTCTAGTTGTAAGATTTCCTAAGACTTGGAAGTGTCCAACAGGGGCTGTCGCATGCTGAGAAGCAAGAATTCAATCAGAAAGTGACAAGATATGTCTTGTTAGGAGGTATATTGTATCGTTAAAGTTATGATGGAGTCCTCCTTCATTGCTTGGATCCCCAAGAATCATCTTGGGATATTTTTCAAACTCATGATGGTATGTGTGGTGGCCACTTCAATGGCATATCCATTGTTAAGTGCATCCTTTAGATGGGTTACTACTGGCCCACCATAGAAAAGGATTATTGTGAATGTATCAAGAAATGTGTTAAATGTCAACATCATGTGAACTTGATGCACTTGCCATCTCAGGCCTTACAACCCATCCAGATGGCTTGGCCCTTTTCATAGTGGGGGTTCGATCTAATCAAAAATATTTCTCCCCATCATCAGGTCTATACACGTTTATCTTATCGACTATAGAATACTTCACCAAGTGGGTGGAAACGATCCCCTTGACATCGACAATTGGTCCTCAAATTATGGATTTCATGCTCCACAATATAATTTGCCATTTTGAGGTACCTTTCACAATAATATCGGATAATAGACCGTTGTTCAAAAATAAAAATTTACGAGCATTAACATCCAAGTACAACATTCAGCATAGTTTTGTGGCACCATACTATCTATAGGTAAATGGGCAAGCAAAAGCTTCAAACAAGACAATAGTATCCATTCTGAAGAAGACATTGAAATAGAACCACAAGGATTGACATCTACAGCTACCTCTAGCGTTGTGGGCTTATAGGACTAATGTACGAACACCCACTAGGGCAACACATTTTTCATTTGTATATGGCACTGATACCATCATGTCCTTAGAGTGATAACTTCCAACATTGTGCATCACATTGAAATATTTCATCAATGATGACACTATGCGGCAAGCTCGCCTAGATTAATTGATCCTATTGGATGGGTTATGCATCAATGCTCTTGAGCATCTTCATGTTTACCAGGATCATATTAAATGAACATACAATACTAAGTTCCACCTAAGAGAATTTAAGTTTAGGGATCTTGTGCTTAAAGAGAACTAGCATAACTCAAACTTGCTACCGCATCTATGAGACAAATTTGTGGCTAATTGGATAGGGCCCTACATCATATCTGAGAATATTGAGCCTAGGGCATATCGTCTAACAAAATTGGAAGGTGATAAGGAGCTAGAGACTCTCAAAATAATTCACTTAAAAGTATTCCACACATAAAACAACAAACTATAAAAAAATATTTGAATAATTGTAAAAGTTCAAGAACAATAGAAACCATCAAAATCCAAACAATTCAAAAAACATCAAAATAAAAAATAAGCACAAAAGGCTCCAAAGGCATCTTAAATCCCTTTGGTAAACTCAACACAAAATGATCCAAAGGCATATTAAAGCCCTTTGGTCAACTCATCATAAAAATCTCCAAAGGTATCTTAAAGCCCTTTGGTCAACTCATCACAAAAATATCCAAAGGCATATTAAAGCCCTTTGGTCAACTCATCCTAAAAATCTCCAAAGTTATCTTAAAGCCATTTAGTCAACTCATCATAAAAAGCTCCAAAGGCATCTTAAAGCCCTTTGGTCAAGTCATCACAAAAATATCCAAAGGCATCTTAAAGCCCTTTTGTCAACTCATCACAAAAAGCCCCAAAGGCATCTTAAAGGCCTTTGGTCAAAAGGAAAGTATAAATACACAAAAACAACTTAAAAATAAGAAAATTCAAAAACATTCAGAATAATCAAAATGCCAAAAACAACCAAAAGCATCAAAAATACAAAAAAATTTCGCTTATATTTGCATTCACATAGTTGCATCACATATAGGCATTTGAATCCATTACATTACAATACACAATGCATTCACAATCTCACAAATGACACCATGTTTGTACAACCCTGCATCTCCAAAGACCATCATCATCCATTACCCATGTGTAAAATTATGTTTTCAACACAACCCTTTCCTATTACTATAAGGAATATACTAAGGTTTTTCGTTAACTCAACCATACCTAGTGGTTTTATCAAACTTAGTAGAAGGTTGTCTTTGATTTTGATAGGAGTTTAGCTTGATAGCACCTATAGCTTAGAATCTTGTCACTAATAAAAACACTAAAATCCTAGTTGAAAAAAGGGAAAGATGAATGCTACAAAGTGGTACTAGGTATCCTAAGGTGAAGAGTTTATCTTGCTCATCCCCTATGCGACCGGTTTGGAAATGTTGAGAATTGACAAAAGGACAAATTCATCCCTACCTAAAATCCCTTGCTTTAATCAAAACAAGAAAAAATCTTGAACAAAGCAAAATTCAAGATTCCAAAGTCATAGTTCAAAGTACAAAATGCATAAAAACAAAGTGAATAGTGATTATCATCACTATATAAATCCCTTTCTCAAAACAAAGGAAAAAAAAATCAAAATAAACAGTGATTTTTGTCACTATATCATGAGCAAGTATCCCAATGAATATGAAGAAAAGAAGGGATTTTAGAATTTGAATCCCTGGAATTCTTAGCGTGGTTGAACCTTACATACGATGATATGTCTATCACAAGCATCTTGCTTGTGTGTAGACCAATGTTTGCATGTGGAAGAGCTAGATTTAGGTGTCCTATATCACCTAGTAGTTTAATCTGACTGACCCCAACTTAGGATCAGGATTAACATTTGAGGATCCCCAATACAGTAATGGGCTGAATGAATCCTACTTGGCATTGGGGTATTCTTATGTTTTATCTTAATAAATTCACTTGCACACATAGGAATAATGAGTACATGGGTCTTCATGATAGAGCTTTATCTTTCAAGAGTTGTGTGGTCGGTATACAACTTTTGATAAAGTAACTAGAGTGTTGAATCTCATGGAAAACCTCAAAAACCATACATAGCAATAAATCACCTCATATCATAATCATACATAGCAATGAGTCATTTCATAATCACACATCCTACATCATCTCATCATGCATTTGAATGTTTAAATAATCAAACCTTATGTTAAGAATCATTATTTACATTCATAATTGCTTGTACATTTTGTGGTGTTACCCATCTAGATTATTAAAACTCATGATTGATCATCAATATGTTTTAAGTGATTAAAACATACAAGTTCATCCACACTACACTATCATCACATAAATAGTGCATCACCAATATTGCATTCATCATATCGAGACATAAAAATTAAACATGCATAAAACAAATAGGCATTAACATCATCCATAACACCATCTGCATCATATCATCTAAATCAATCACATCATGGAACATAAATCATATAAACTAAACCATATGAATACATCATAGATAATACGCCTACACATATAGGTAAAAACATCTAAGCATACATTTGTCATATTATATCGCATCATAAACCATGAGAGCATAATACTACATCACATAAACCATATACATAAAAACATAAATTGTAATGAAATACACATAATGAGTCTCAAAGTCTAGATATAATATGATCATGTGTCAAATAAGTACATGTAAGTACAAAAATTGACAATAAGGCTAAATGTGTAGGTCAGATGACCTTATACCCAAAAATAAGTAAAAAGTATCAAGTGAGCCAAAACATGTTAGGAGTGGCCTGCACCACTAGCCTCGCCACCATCCTCACCACCCCCTATGGGATATGGCATGGATTTGGAACCTCTAGTATGCTCTATTTAGGACATGGTCCTATGACTCGATCTTGCTGAGGACTACATAGAAGTGATTTGTGCACTACACTCTGAACCTCCTATTGTAGTCCTCTCCTAAGGAGTAGCACCTTGTCATTGTACCTGTGATATAAGGATAGTAATATAGGTAGAATTTGAGGCCATATGAGTGTCATCCTCCTTTATGATCCTCTGTAATCATCACACCTCAACCCTAAGATCTAGAATTGTAATTGGGATAGCCTACCTCTAAGTAGTGTCTCGCTCGGAAGTAACCTAAGAAAGTTGTCTCTGAAGATATTCTATGGTACCATCCCGCTGTTAAACCTGTATCACAAAAATATGTAGCTCAGCCTCAACCTGGTGCAACTGATCCTAGAGAGGAGACTCATGCTCCTTGATATTTGCATCATCATCACCTATGGGATCAACCTACTTCTCGATAGCCTACTCCTTGGCCACCTACTCCTACTACTCTGCCTTCTCCACTCATCTATTTGAACTCGCACTCAGTGCCCATCAAGATCCTCTACCTCAGCCAAATCCAAGGACCATACCAAATGACCACCACCTTGCCATAACCACGCACCCCACCAGAGGGTGTACACCTCTGTCACCCCAGCATCGACTACTCCAAGATCAACTGTGGGAGGATCATCCTCTTCAAGCACTACTGTAACCCATGGTGGTGGAATTTTCTTCTCGAGAGTAATTTGGTGATAGGTAACCGACTCGAGAGGAACATCCTATCAGATACCAAACTGTCATAGCATCATGGAATAATAGAAGAAATCCCAGATATCAGCCTTGTGGACAATCAACCACCAATAACGGTGAGTCCTCACTATAAAGCTGGTAGGATCATCCCAAGTAGGAAACTCATGATAGGGCCTCCATATGATATCATCAGCCTATAAACCTATAAAGGATACCCTATAATCAAAAAACACCCCTACATAATATTGGATCTTACACTCCTCGAGCACCCTGGGCCACCTGGATCTATAGCACTATATATCTCTATCCATATCGGTGATCTCCACTAGAATTCCATCGGTGTGGTCAATATTTATGTGCTCCAAGCTCCAAACCTAAAGAAGAAAACTATAGGTAATTTTAGCCCATCCATGATGTTCGATGCAGTATAACTCATCATAGCACTGTGCCAATAGTGCGCTCCCCTAGGAATATACGATAGGCTTGTCACTATCCAACAGGTCTTGTACCATCGATAAGAGGTTCCATGAGAACCTTAGGCTAAAGCAATTAGGAACAAGGGTGTTGTATATGACCATCAACAACATAGCATGCAGTCGTATGAAGACCTCATCATCATACCAGTCGGAAATAGAGATTCCCCCTAAGTGAGTATCCCTAGAAGCAGTGTTAGCATGCTCACCAAATACCCTCACAAATACTGCACATTGTGCAGTAGTGGGGGAGGAGACAAGGGAAACTCCATAAAAATGCAATCGAAGAATATTGTAGATTTCCTCTGGTGTGATGGTCATCTCACCAGTGGGAAAATGGAAGGTGTTGGTCCCAGTATCCCACTGATGTGCCAAGGCCATCAGATATGCCTGATATAACATGATCACAGGTAGGCTAGTAGAAAATTGCATCCCATGAGCCTTGAGATAGGCCCACTGTATATTATACATGTCCTTGATAAGGTCATGGAGTATCTTGGTCACTCATGCTGGAAGTGGCCACGATGCAGTTGCTAAATTTGGAAATGGCCAATTCCCAACAATAAAAAATATGATCATTGGAAATTCAAACTAGCTGTTGATAGCAGTAGCGGTCAGCATCCATGTAGACTAGTCACTCTGAGTGGCAGCGACCAGTGAGCGATACACCAGTGACGTCCCTCCCAAGCCCAAAAATACAAAAAAATTGTATAAAACTAAATTCAAATGAAAACCCACCTAACTAAAACTTAGGATTGAGCCTAATTGTTGGTAAGGTTTGTTGTCGACAAGTTTAATGAGGTTATTTTTCCAAATTAGTTAGTTTGGTTATTTTTACCACAATAACAAAAGTAATAGTGTTTATAAAGATACCATAGAAGCACCAACTCCTCCACTTGTTGAAGACTCACCCTTCTCAGCCATACCGTCACATTAGTAGCATCTCGATCAGAGTGGTCACTTTCACCTCAGAGCTCCAAAGCGCAAAATGATAATTGACAACAATGATAGCTCAAACCCTAATTAACTTTTTTATTTCCCCATGTCATATCATGGCCACTGCCAATGTCAGTATCCCAAAATTCATGGCCACTAGACCTTATAGCAGCCATAAGTGACAATTTTGGGGTCACTGCACCCGAAAATGGCAAAGAAATAAGGAGAAATTACAACAAATTATCATCACAGAATGCTACATAAAAGGGCATAAGAGGAATGTTAACATAAAAATATCATAAATACCAAAAATAAAAATCAAATAATCAACAAAAACCCAAATGATCCTTGTACCTAGTCATTTTCTCTACACACCTGGTGATTTCAGCAATAAGCAATCCATGCAATTCGACAAGATGAACAAATAACCATAGGGTCACTTGGGGCAAAATAATTGTAGTGGAATTGAGATATTTTCATTCAAAACCGAATAAGGCTATAACAGCCAGACCATACCATAGGAGCGAGGATACATATCATATCTCCTATAAGAAAAAAGTGAGTCAACACAAGTAACAATAGAATTGCTAAAATCTTGATTTTCTAAGAGAACCATTACGGTCGGACCGTCCCATGGGTTAAAGGTGTGCAATCACCAAATAATGTTGAAATCGCACCTAGATGGAAGTTCTTTATAGCAACATATGCAAAACCTCTATAGAGATCCAGATCATTCATTTTGGTCAAAGCGACTCGTCGCTTTAAATTGTTGGTCCTTTCCTCATAGATTCGTCGCTTGAGGTGGTGGTTAGAAATTTACAACAATCATAATCATAGCTACCAAAAGATCATCTCAATCATGTCAGAGTTGCATTCATCTTACGAATCATTTTAAATAACTATCATAAGCTTACCCTTTGTTGGGGCAAAAATCAAATATGACTATTTAGTTTGTAGCTCCCCTCCATTCAGATCTATAGTAGTACTAAACCTGTCTAATTTCTTGATGAGCAAGTACAA
Organism: Wollemia nobilis; assembly: GCA_028583015.1. Taxonomy (NCBI): domain Eukaryota; kingdom Viridiplantae; phylum Streptophyta; class Pinopsida; order Araucariales; family Araucariaceae; genus Wollemia; species Wollemia nobilis. The sequence continues at coordinate 1,604,928 of JAQPPZ010014470.1, forward strand.
AATCTCACACATTTAAGCCTTCCATTCCATTGGAAGCAATTATTCTAGGATTTGTGCCCTCCCGCATGACTGGGGTATCCTATGTTGATCATATCAATGATCATCATCCAACCTAAAATATGGCCCTATGTGGTCTACTATTTTTTCTCCATGTTGTGTTTTGTTCACAACGCATCCCAAAAATGGGTATCTATAGACACTAAAAATGTGTCATGTTTAGGAGACTACCCATATGGGCACATCCTTAGACCATATGAACCCTTTTTGATCTCTATAAGAGCAAACAGTTTTCCTAACCACTTAGGTAAGGTAGTTCTAGCCCCTTTAGGCTTGGTCACTCTCAAGTAGAGCAGCCACAAACCCTAGCTAATGGAGACTACAATGTGTAGACTTGGTCATTAGATCTGATAGTGGAAAAGATCATAAATAGTTTGGCCATGAATACAAGCCTAGATCATGCAGTATGACTACACCTATGCATGTATTTTGGGTGGATTTTTGTGAGGAACTCTTGAGTCCCTCCTAACTACCCCTTCAATGCAAAATTGTGACTAATACATTCCCCCTAATATAGTTAGTTGCATGCAGATTTGGAGTAAATATTTTTTTAGGAAGCCAAGGTCCAAAACCTAAGAGGGAAGTCTACATATAGACTCTCCCACAAGAAGCAAAGCATTCGAGAAGTTTGATATTTAGGCAGTGGACCCCTGTCGAGATGGAGAGCCAAAATACACCCATAGAGAGAGCATCAAAACACCATCCAACTAAGTCATGTTCACATAATGTGATTTATATTCATCGCACCCAATCGCCATTCAATATATGAGACACGTCAAGTGACCATTAAACACCAATTCTAGCAAGAATTGACTACCATAGCCCATTAGACCTTAGGTAACCATTAAATCAAAGGTTGTTTTCTCTGACAATGACCCGTAGTCATAAGCAGGTTTAGACTGGTCGATTCCTTGGTTCTTAGTAATAGACCTGCACTTGTTATTATTTCATGTATATGTATTTAGCATAATATTTGAATATTTTAGCGTATTTAGATTAATATTATTGGTTTCCATATGCACATCACTTATATTAGCTTTGTTTTAATGTATTTCATGCTTAGTTATCTATATTATCACATGTACTAACAAAAGGTCTCATCTAAGGAAGCTGACCATTCTATTTATCGTCCTTGATATAGGTCTACAAGATCAGATCAAAGCATTAGGAGAATGAAGATCCCTCTAGGAGTATATCTGGAGAAGGAGGCATATGTAAGCCCTCATACAATTTTGTGTGCGGTATCAGGAAGCCTATGAAAGTGCATGACCCCTTTGTGAGGGGACATTTTATTAACCTATAATTCATTGTATCAAAATGGGTATCCCTTAGAGGGATTGGCATGTAATTGGGTTTTAATATAAATAAAAGGATATTCCTTTGTTATTTCTGTGTGATATGAATTTCATGGTCTTTTATTTCATTTTAGTATAATATTTCAAGTAGAGTAGAGGTGTGTGCTTCTCAGGATCACACATTTATTAATATAATGATTTCTCTACCTATGATATTCATAGAACACATGTTCATTATATCCTTTCGACTTAGGTCAATTAGGGTTGTTTGGCCTAACTTCAGGTAGAGAAATATATTTGACATCATACAAATTTTGAAATATTTTTGGTAATGATTCTAATAAAGGGATCCAATTACAAGATGGATGTGAAGGATATTTTTTGTGGGTGAGAGGTTTATTAGGTGGGGGAGGAGGCCTAGATTTCTAAGACCCTTGTTATTATTGTTAGTGGTATTGTTGTTATGGGACATTTGTTGCACTCAACATGACTTGGTTTCCTTGGGGAATTTTGAAGGTTTTGAGTTGGAGCTACCTCTATTGAATCTAGTTTTTGGAGTGTATTCAATATTCTTGCAAAGTTTAACTTTACCTTCCTAGATTTGTATGTCCTCAATCACCTTGTACTAAGAAATCACTTCGTCAAAAGAGAGGTGTCATATTTGGAGTGCTATCAAGATATGCTTAGCACAACTCTTCGTAAATATTTTTACCAACTCTAAGAGTAGGATAAAAAAATTTAAATCATGGATGAATCCACATCACCTAGAAATGTAATAATTAATAGGCTCATCATCAAATTATCATATGCTATAGAGATCGGGTAACAACATCTTTTTTATATTGATAGATAAATATTCCATAAATGCTTTGGCTAATTACTCAAAGGTCAACAAACTATATTGAGGAAGGTTATTAAACTAACCAAGGACCTAACCTATAAGAGATAAGGTAAAAGTGCAAATCATGAGGGAGTTTCTACCTTGGAGTAGGTAGCAAGAATATTGAGAATTTTACAAGTGCTCTTGCGGATCTTCCTTATCCTTGAACTTTTCAAAATTTGGTATCTCATATTTACATGGATAGGGATGAATATTCATTGAGGTATGAATGGGGTTATTACAGACTTGGATGTAGGTGATTTTATGTTTCACATAACCACTAGTTTGTAACTCTAGATTCTTGAGTTGCTTCCTCATGATTTGGATATCATTATAGGGTACTTGTGATGTATGGATAGGATATATGGGTGGTTCTCTAGTAGGTTTTTTGAGATAATAATCATAGGGGTAGTTATAATGATGTGGTGGTGTATGGGTGTATTAATTAGGAGGATTTTGAGCATGATAGGTTATGGGATTTGTTTGAACAAAATAAGTTGGTGGTGGAAGGTAGAAAGAGGAAGTGGGGTGAGAAAGATAAGCAAAGGAATGAAGGGGAATCTTCTATTATAGTAGTAGTAGTTTTTGTTGACTAGCCCATTGATTTGATTGTGCAATTGTAGGGTGATTTGTATTGACATGAATTTGATGATCTAATGAATGGCACATTTGAGAGGGCACTTTATGGTATGCCTATGTTGGTATTTATTGGTGGATCTAACTTATATCTTGAATAGGTGATCGATATAGGTGTTGAACATACCTTTGATTTTGCGGTTGCCCATACTCTTGGGTTGGTACTTGAAAAAACTTGATGGCCATAAGATGATGGTGGAGAAGGATGAAAATATAGTGTAGTAGGAATTCTTGAAATCCACATGGATAGAGAAGTAAAGAAGCCACTTTGATCTGGAGGATGGTGAGAAGTGTGTTTAGTAGATTGATTATAGGTATGAGATGTGAAGGAGCTAACTTGAGAATATGCAAGCCTATCAGATTGGTACGATTGAGATTTGAACTATTGATAATAAGGGTAGGTGAGGGGATTTTAAATATAAACAAGGAATTATGGATTAAAAGGGATTTGAGGAGTTGAAGAAAGTGGTCAAAATGGAGGAGGTCAAGGAAGTGTGAATAAAGTGGAAGGAAGAGAAGTTCCAAAATATAAAGATAAGGTAACATGTGTACCCACTTGGTATAGATTTTGAATAGGAATGTTAGAAGGATGAATAACATTGAATAAGTTAAATCTAGGTGAAGGATTGGTTGAATAGGAAGTAGTATGTGGGTTTGGAGAAATGGAATGAGAAGGGATCCTTGAATGTGGGGAAAACAAGGTATTAAAATATATGGATGTAGATGATGGGTTATTTTGGAGATGATATTATGAGGAAGAGGTGATGCTTGAATAAGAAGACTCGTTAGCATTATGGGGTGGGGGTGGCAAACACCATAGCTATGGTTTGGATTGTCACATTAGTTTCTTGGGGAGTGGAATGAATATCACAATCAAGAAGAGGTTGAGAAAGTGGTTGCAAGAATAGATTTAATGGATGAGGGGAAGAAGATGAGGAAGAATCATCGTAGGATACACCAAATTGAAATTTTCTTGGGTATAAGTACATGATACCCAAAAAATAATTTGGTGAAGACATTCACTCAAGAATATTTTTGTGATGTGGGTTAGAATTTGATTGTTGCACTATGTTTTTAAGTGTGACTTAGGGTGTGAGCTTTTGATGCATCTATTTGGGATTGGCCAAGTGTATGGACTGATGTTTTCATAGAGGAACTTACAAATATAAGAGGGTTTGCACAAGAAGCCTCCATTGCAAGATGTTCTTTCTCCTACACTTGGCTATGGAAATAAACTATTTCATGGAAGGTAATCAGTTAAGAAATCAGGTATTTTCTAGTTTTAGGTAAACTTGACAACTATGGAAGTGCTTGTGTGGTTTTTGGAGTTATCTATGTAATAGGAATTTTTATCATAACTCTCCATATGACTAAAATTGTCACACCTATCCCTACAACCCTATGAAAAATATATTATAGGGGCATAAAGGTTACCAAAACTATTTTGGGATTTTTAGAAGCTTGTTTCTTGGATTATGTTATAGTTTTTCAATAGATATATAACTAATAAAATAGTTACAAGCAATAAACAAAGTTTTCAAATAAGAAGTGTAAATATGCTTGTTTGTTGGTGTGTTGGAATTTGATCAGATAGTAGTTGTTGTGTGGATTTTTTTTTATTTTTTGTATGTTTTTGTGTTTTTAATTTTGAAAAATCTAAAAAAAAATAAAATATAAGGTGGTAAATGGGATGTATTAAGGGATATTCATGTATAATTTCCCACTATACCCAAAGGTATGCAAGGAGTAACTATACACAAATAGGCAAATAACTTCTAATGAAGATAAATAATGTGCGTTAACCAAAAGGAAGAATATAAAACCTCTTGTTAAAGATATGATATTGTCTAAGTATTGCATATGCCAACCATCTTCTACTTTACCCTTGATCGGGATTAGTCAATAGCGACAGTTGCACACTCACTAATTATATTAATACCTATGAGTAGGGGAATTTAATCCTAATCCACCCTAAGGATATCTTAAGGGTAAGGGATATTTTTTATGATTAAATCTAAAAAAATAACTCATGTATCTACTATGGTTTCTATGGGGTGAGCCAACGATTGGAGATAAAATCCAATGTCATTGGTCTCAATTGTGGGTTTGTGATGAAGTCCAACCTTACCAATGTATGAAATACATGGAGGTTTATGAGTGTATTTTAATTTTGAAAAATGAGGATGCATAAAAGAAACTAATCTAAGTAAACAATAATAATACCTTTTAAATTTCATGAAAGAAAGTGCCTTTTTGAAGTAAATGTATTCTAAGAAAGCAAGATTTTTTTTTTTGCATTTTTGGAAGAAAAATTTTATGCTAAGAAAAAACAAGAAAGATCACTTGACTTTAGAATGGGCTATTCTAAGATTTTCTCTATATATACTGGCCAAGATATACAATTTAAGGCTATGGCTATATGTCTCTTGAGAGCTTTATATATGAGATAGATTAAAATCTATTTTCAGCTCAATGAGATAAAGAAGTGTAGAGGTATTCTTTACACCTGATGCAAATATTCTATGTTAACTAAAGAACTAGTAAATTCGAAAGAAGCTATGAAACAAAATTGATTAAATAAACTTGGAAAAATATTTAATCAATTGAAAAAACTAATATTGGGGTATTTTTTAAAGTGGAAAATAAAGAAAGTGTGTTCTATAAGACTACCCAAAGCAATTTGGGTCTTTTGTAAATGGAAATGCAAATATTGATATCAAACTACTGCTTTTGAAAATAAAATATTTATTTATTTATTTTTGAACTAGGTATACAAGGTTTTCAAATATTACCTATCATCTCCAACCTTTGGAATTCTATTTGGATGGTTTTCCAAGTCTAAATTGTGTCTCAAATTTGAGTGCAACCTTGCTTGCAACTATTTTGGTTGCAAGTATCCTTGTGACTAAAAGTAGGGTAAAGTTTTTGAAGGATTTTTTAGGTGTTGGCTATTTTTGTTCTACAGTGACTAGTTTTTGTATATGTATCTACAATAACAAAAGACAAAATTTTATATCTTTGTTAAAGACTCCAATGTAAAGAAAAAAAAACCTAATTATTTAATGTAAATTTATTATATGGTAAATTACTAAGTTTTACAAAACTTGAATAGAGAGAAAGGTGACCGATTACACCTTAGGGATTTTATTGCCATCAAGCAGTTTGACCTAAGAAAAAAATGTGGTAAGGGAGATAAAAATCTCTATGAGGGAAAATATGTCTCCCAACTTTCCTGCAATAGTGTAATTGTTGATGGTTGTGTAGAAACTGGTACTTTCCTGGTATAGGTCTAGTTCCTAGAGTGTTTGGTTCAATCATAGGGAACCTTGAAATTAAAATGGTCACACATCTCCTTGTGACCCTAGCTCATAGACCAAAAAGTATTTTATATTTGAATTGAGGTGTGTTTTAGGGTTTTGAGAGCTTCTACGTTGGTTTTGTGGCACCTATAGCACAAAAAGATAACAAAGATGTCAATTAGAAAACTAAAAAGTGAGTTAAGACATACATAAAGTGGGTGGTACCACTATAATCACCATAAATATATACATGGAAAACATGTTGCTTTATTTAATATTCAAAGGAGGGTTATAAAGATATCATTTTCACAAGTATTTTCTTTGAAGGCTACAATATGGGTCTTCCCAAGAGGGAAACCCTCTTTTAATAAAGTGGTAAATCAACACCAAGGTATTCCATGAACACTTTAAAGGGGATTGGGCTTACTATGTATGAGCCACTACTAGTCACATCCATCCTCTAAACCTGCATATCCCTATAAAAATTGTTAGTAACATTTGGGACCTATCTCCATCAGACCCCTTGTAATAAAATATAAAAGACAAGTAAATAAACCTAATTCACTACAAAAGAATTAAGGATAGTTAAAAACTAATAAGGATAGTGATACTTATCTATTTGGAATGTTTATTGACTTTATGGTTGCTAAAACATACTTCTATTTTGGATGCATCCATCCTTGCGACTACAATTGTGTTATCCAAACAAAAATTTGGTTAATCTTGAGGGTTCCTCTAATTTTTTTGGGTCTCCTATCCTTATCAAATTGCCTCTAGGACCTATAATTATAAGTAGTTTTTATGATACAAAAGGGTGCAAAATGGATGGTATGATAGTATTCCAGTACGGTTGATGGTGAGTGATGGTTGAGTGTAGTGAAGTCAAGGTTGATTTTGGCAAAGCCTAGATATGTGTGTAAGTGGATTATAAGTATGGAGAAAATGAAAACTTATTTATAGGATTTCCAAGGTTAGGGAAGGGGTGAGGTATCCTGTGAGGTATACCTTGAGGTGTCCTCCCCCATCTACATGCATTAAAGAGGTATGGGTGAGCCATCCCTCATAAATGTATGGTGGAAGATGACTCATCCAAGCCTTCAATGTGTTGAATGCCTTGATTACAAAAAGTCTCCAAAAGTTATTTATGATATTGAATATGCATAGGAACATGTGTGGAGTAAAGGTTAAATTGTGACCATGATTGAGGTAACCATTGGTTAAGGATTGACCATGGTGATGTGGAATGTAATTCACATAAGCCTTCAATGCTTTGAAAATTAATTTTTTTTAAGAGTAACTTATGTCTCTAAATGCACATGGGGATTTGTGGAGGAGCAAGGGTTAAGTCTTACTAGGGTTATGTTGATCCTAGTTTTAATGTTGACTTTTGTTGCTTGACCAAGGTTAATATTTTAACCTAGGTTAGGCTAGGGTGAACTAGGCTTATGTGTCGACTAGGTGAGGTGGCCATGGGTTATATTATGTTAGGTTGTATTCCTAACATTACTTATTATATTTAGTTTTTAATTACTAATAAAGATACAAACCAAGGTGTCTTTTTATTTACACTCTATGCTCCATATAAATAACCAATAGCATAGGTATTTTTTTATCATCCATCATTTGAAAATATATTATATCCTAGTTTTTGGGTTCTTCCAACATTACAATAGTGATTCCGTTTAATTTTCGTGTGTGCATTTAATTTGATTGACTGCTAAGAACCTTGAAGGTTCTTACCATCTAGATCGGAGCTTTATATCACTTTCCACTATCATAAAAAAATTTCTTTTCCAAACCACCTTCAAACCTTAAGTTTTGTCTGCATATATTACCATATTTTTTCTCCCATCCACCCAAGTTTTTCATCATTCAATCATTCAAGCCAAAAAAAAACAATCAAAGGGAACAAATGGTAGTATCACACAAGAAAGAGGTTACTGAAGCATCAAAATAATCCAGTAAACATCTATAGGTTACTATCACCAAAGAACATACATCTACAGGTTAATATCACCAAAAAAATCAATGGTATATAGCAATGAAACCACCTCAGATTAATCAAATCATTCGTAGATGGTAGTTATGTACTTCAATAGAACTAAATACAATTGCCTTAGATTCATCAAATCAGTCACATACGGTAGTTGTGTATTTCGACAGAATAAAAATAAAATTGCATGACACTATCTAGTAGCTTAAAATCTATGAATCAACCAATTATAAGCACACAAATCCTAAAATTCTTTTTAGGTTACATATGGAGAGGACGTTTTAACCTCCGATGACATTTCAAGTGAAGAACCAAAGGAATCGTATAAATTTAAATTATATTATAAGGTTTACAATATTTCGAAGGTTTTGCAGCATAAAAAAAAAGGCATCATTTTACCGATGAGTGGCTAAAGAACACAAGGTTATAAAAATTAAACACACACATAATCCCACATTGAATAAGAAGCTTTCTCAAAGGAGTTTAAAATATAGAAGGAGCAACAAATTGTTTGTGACTTCGATCATGCTAGGTAGAAAAATTTATGCAACCAAAGGTATCCCAATTCCCAATGGCTCGGTAACAAGTGTTACATTTGTAGAAATCGTTGACTCATTGACTTTGTCTACTTTACCACCACCGCTCGTCTACCATTGCCACTCCACCCCTCTATCACCATTGCTCCACTTCTTGGCCACCCCTGCTCCTCTACCACCATCGTTCTGCTCCTCGACCACCCCCAAAACCATTTTTGCAATAACAAAAAAATATTTGTCACAGTTGTAAAATTATACAATTTTGTTTCTGCTCCAAAACAAAAAAAAAATGCACCATTTTTACAATTTTGTCCAAAAAAGAAAAGTTGAATCAATTTTTGCCAAAAAAAAAATGGTAATTTTTTTTTAACTTATAAACCAAAACAAGTAAATTATAAAACCACCACAACCCCACCATTAAGGATGGGAGAAGATCATAGGACCTTGTGAAATAAGTTGTGAAATAAATACTGTAAGGGATAAGTACATGGAAAGATGATTTTGAAATGAAAATAGAAAAAAAAATAGCAGAGTTAATTGTGAAAATCGACACCTCCAATACAAAATTATCAACCAAAATGGATGCTACAAATCACTCTATGGACTTGGTAAAACAAAACTTGATATTAATGCACATCAGACAACAAAACACAATACCAACGCAACAAACGTTACTAGGGGGACCACATACATCAATCCTCCCTCGAACCACAAAATTGGATTTCCCAAAATTTTATGGAGGTGACCCCACAAATTGGATATATAGGGTAGACCAATATTTCTCTTTATATCAAATTTTGGAGATACAAAAGGTTCGCATCACATCTTTTCACTTAGAGAAAATCGCTACACAATGGTACCAATGGTATGAAAAAACAAAAGGTACTCCCACATGGACCAAATTTACAAAGAACTTAATGCTACGATTTGGCCCAAGCAAATTTGAATATTTCATAGGATCCCTCATAAAACTTTGCCAACCATATATGGTAAGAGAATACCAAATGCACTTCGAGATATTGGTAAACTTTACATCAAACCTCGATGCATCGTTCTTTCAAAGTTGCTTCATTAGTAGCCTAAAAGAGGAAATTTGAATGGAAGTACAAATACTCAATCCTATCAATATGATGCATGCAGTGGCATTAGCAAAAATGGTGGAAGAGAATATCAATAACAAACGCTGAATAGGAATATTCTAAATGGAGAAAACACCAAACACCTACACCATCCAAAAACTGAATAAATTAATGCCAATTAAATGAATTAGACCAGAGGAAATGAAATAAATATGAGAGAAGAATCTATGTTTCCATTGTGACAAAACATTCACCCCTAATCAAAAATGCATTTCACCAAAGTTATGTATTTTGGACACAATTGGAGATTGCACTCCCAAAAAAGAGGATGACATATAAGTCGAAGTAATAACAGATATTCTAGAAGAAAATAATGAGGATAAAAAAAAAAATTCCTTTAATTCCCTCATAGGATGTTCAGCCCCATAGACTATGAAATTTAAGGGGTACTTTAAGAAACAAAACCCTATTGTGCTCTTAGACTTTGGCAGCACACACAATTTTATAGATCCTAGGTTGGCCAAACAAGCTAATTATTTTATATATCCTTGTAATAACTTTGAATTCATGATTGGCAATGGTGGAAAAATTGCATGCAAAGGGAAATGCCAAAATATTAAACTCACTATGGGAGATTATAACATGAAATGGGATATGTATGTACTACCATTAGGAGGATGTGACATCATTTTAGGAGTACAATGGCTACGGACGCTCGACACAATTCAATGGGACTTTGAAGAATTATGGATGAAATTCACATAAAAAGACAAAACATAAACAATTAAAGGGTTAAAATTGAGCCCTTCACAAATCATAAGATCCCATAAAATGAAAATTTTATTTTCAAAGGAGGTAAAGGCATGGTTGCCCAAATATTTTCCATGCAAAATACTAATGAAGAAAAACCAGAGGCATCTAAATTACAAGAAATCCTATAAATACATGATAGAATATTCAATAAACTAGAAGGATTGCCCCCACAACGGAGCCATGATCATGCCATTCAATTACTTCCAGGGTACAAAACCCCTAATATTAGATATTATCGATACCCATATATAAAAAATATATAAATATAAAATTAGAACACCTACTCAGGGCATGGATCATTAGACCTAGTATAAGTTCTTACTCTTATCCTATCATATTAGAAATGAGGAAGGATGGATCATGGTGCTTATATTTTTAATTTCACACCCTCAACATGTAGACACTAAAATCATGTCAATATGATTAGGTGACCATGAGTAATGGCTAATTTGACATCATATGACCCCCTAGGGCAACCCTCAAAGGTTACATAGTGGTCTTAACCACTTCTACAAGGTTTTCGAAGGTTCTATCCCACTTTTGGGAAGTTTTGACTTCATAAGCATGACCATCGCACCCTAGGATGAATATAGATTATGGTTGTTTCACCTAGGGATGACCACAGGAAGCCATCCTAAGGTGGGATGGCTAGGGTATTTAACACAAAAAATATCAAATTTTAGACAAATAGCACCCAAAAACTATCTTTTATCTGCCTATTCGAGCATGCAAGTCTAAGGGTGCAGAATTCTTATGACATTCTACATGAGGGAGGATAAATGGGGAGATTCTCTTCCTCCTCCAATGCATGCCACACTTTGCAAAATGGAGCCTCTTGCCATGCATGCCCTTGCATGCATTTTTTCCCATGAGCCTCCTTTGGCTATAAATTGGATCCATTTTCCACACAAAATATAGATAAGAATTTTAATACATAGCAACGAAGTGCTACCAAGATTTACTATCACCATTTTATGCCCTTTTCCCTCGAAATATCTACCTAGCGAAGGAGTTTTGCGAGTGATCCAAGAGGCACAATTAGTTTAAAAAACAAAAAAAAATGAGTGAATTTCACAACCAAATTTTATGACAATACCCCTGAGAGTATTTTGGATAAATTCAAGGAGGAATTGGTGATAAAAAGTCATCAGAGTTGGTGGCCATACCACCCAAGACAACCCCTAGTCTATGATAGTCCTGGATATCCTTGTAATTGATGAGGGTATATTCATGCATGATTTATATACTATTTTTAAATAGACATATTCTAGGGTAGGATATGAAGATACTATCCAAATGTCATGCAATTTAAAGTTATATTGAGTGAGATATTGCATCTTTAAGTTTTTGCAGAATTTCAGGGTCTATCTCAATATGCATATGGATATGTGAATGATTTTGCAAATATGATCATATCCTCTTAAAATCTCATTTTATGTATTATGTCCAAGTTTCATTTGATTTGGAAATGTTTAGGGTCAGAAATTTCTCACTTTAGGTTTCGTAGGATTAGAAAGCGCATTGCAAATGTGTCATGTAATTGGATGAAATTTATATTATTTTTGTGATTATATCTTCCCAAAATCATCTATTATGCATGTATCTATGATTTCAAATCATTTGGAGTTTTTTTAGATAGGCACATTACATATCTACACTTTCTAGTCTATAGTTGCATGTATTGCCTTTGCATGTTTCACATTCCAAACTTGCTATTTAATGAATCTATTTTGCTTGTGTGTAGGTGCAGGTTCTATAGTGCATAAGGAAGGATTATGATATCAGAAGACCAAATAATCAAGTGGTGTCATCATAGGTCCACCCACTTCAATTGTGGGTATGAGGAAGAAAACTAGAAGTGCACCCGAATCACTGCAAGGATTTGATCCTTGGGCACCCTTTTTGTAAAAAGTGTATCAATCCAGAGCCCTCAAGGGGAAATTTATGTAACCATGGTTTTGATCCATTAAAATGATAGAATAAAACTTCATTTTACCTCAAATATTGCGTTTTTGTCATCTTGCCATGTTTACTTGCATGTTTCTTTTTTGATGTTTATCATACATTAGCAATATATGTATATTTTTTAGCATCCTTAGGTGCACCGTTTTTCCCTTACTTTAGTGGTGATCATGGTGGGACCTTGTACCAGTTGATTTAATTGAAGGCTTTACCTCATTTTTTGCTTGGCTTCTGTTGTAGGTACTGGTCGTTCTATCCTGAAAAGAACTTTGGACTATTATTCGTGCCACCCTATTATGGTTACATAATTATACCATCCTAGGAAAACCCCCAAAATGGCCACCATACCACCCTAGTATGGCCACAAAATATAGACTATTCTTCTCAAATTATAGAAACAACAAGTTCCCAAGATGATAAGGTAAATACTTGCACTTTCTATTTTCTTTTTACATAGTTAGAAGTTGCTTAATTGCTATTTTTCTTGCTTGCATTGTTTGCTTAAAAGGTAGGAAGATAGGTTTCCATTTTTCATAAACGTAAAAATAATAATAATAATTGTAAACAAGTTAAGTAACAATGCCCTTGTATGGTTTTCTTGCATGTAGGCTACCTAATGGGTAGGCCATCATTTAGGGTTTGCATCTTGTAGGTTTCTGTTTATATAGCTTTTTTGAATGTAAAATTTACCTTTTCTTGCATTTAGTGAATGATCATCAAGTGCTTCATTGCTTACTTTATTTAAAGCTTAAATATAATCACACACACCATGTCTTACTTAAATGCTAGCGAGTTGGATTTCATCACCAACCACCAGTAGATACCAATGACGGTGGGCTTCATCTCCACTATTGGCTCAAATTCCATGAACCCTAATTTTTGGCCAAGGCCAGCTCCAAGATCCATCATAGCCTATGGGATATAGCACATATCTCTATTTGTAGAGGTATATCATAGACTGTAGGTGAATTGGGTTAGGACTGGTTGGACCTATTATCCTTGATCAGGTATGGGCTTCATATCCATACTTAGCTGGGTCTATGTGACCGAAATTTCATTGTCGATTATTGAGCTATGAACATACAGGTGAAATATAATTAAAAACAAGAGTATCATCCAATGAAACACATATAAACACACAAAATAACTTAGGAAACACATATTAATCCTTAAAATAGATAATCACTTGTTTAATTGAGTGTTTCCTTTCTTGTGTGTTGTTTTATTAAGAATTTTTAAAGGATATAATCATCTAGGGTTTGGTAAAGGGTAAAAATGGTGTGCATCTATATCCAATACCAATAAAGGGTGGAAGTTGGGTAGAATAGGAGACATGAGTCATATTTGCTTTAGCCCCAAGGATTTGGTCATACCTCCCTGGTGAGCCTATACTCATCCAAGTTCCAGGATAGTGAGACATGAACAACATCTACAAGGGAGCCCTATGTGATACACCCCTATTGGTTGTGGACCTTATCCAAGAGAATGTTCCTGATATGTAGACACATCACATGCCTTCTTTAACAAAATGTAATAGTACACTGAGGCACAAGTAGACAGACCAATACCACACATCCATGTGCATGATAGGTTTGACACATCCACTTATGGTCTATACCATAATTTCACATATTGGGTAGAGTATATTGATCATACTTTATCTTTACATCACCCTAATAGATTCCAAAAACCTATACAATAGGATGCGTATGATACTTGTCATTCAGGGCAAGCGAACTCAGCCCCTCCCTTCCTCATCAATGAAGGAAGGTATGAGGAAATCCTTGATTATTCTCAAGAGTAGTATACCATGCAAGAACGATGTGTCTTTGTGCTTGTTGAGTATAAAGATAATATGCCTAGGCTAGAACCTCAAGTAAACGTGGCTACCCTTTATTGAGGGAAGCAAACGATGGACATCATAGATTATCTTGAGCGAGGTAGGCCTCAGTGCGATACTCCTAGAACTCATAGGTCCTACACAGTGGCACAAATAAATAAAGAGGATTCAAAATATATGAAATTCCAATCATAATTCAAGCAACTTCAATGGGACAAAGAGAAACTAGACCACTTGCATCAACTAGAGAAAGAAAGTATTGAATATAGACCAATGAGCTATTCCAAAAAAAATTGCATGAGAGGGTTCCTACCCCTAGTACCTATAGAAAAGAATTCCATCAGAGGTAACCTTATTTAGTTCAATATAGATCTCCTAGACCTTACTCAATGTTGCCTTCCCAACATCCTAGGTTGAATCAAGACTTACCTCCCGGGCCAAACATGGGGTTCCTTCCATAGGAGGGTACCCCTATTTATAGACCGGCTCAAGAGATGTCTTATGGGGATTACACCGAGTTTGATCTGGAAGCAAAATTTATAGAAGAACCTTATCGAGGTAGGGTGGATGACATCCAACCACCCCATAATAGGCTTGATGTTCCTCGCCCTCCATCACAGGATCAAAGCAAATAAGAGGAGATCAAATCCTCTAATGCATATAGGGTACTGCTAGAGTGCTTGGAATTAGTAGAGAACAAGAAATTTGGGTCTAAATCTCAAAATGCCACTTTGCACCAGCTACACAGTCAGCCCCTTCATCCTTTGGTGTCTGCCCCTTCCTATCCACAATAGTTTAAGATGCCTCAATTGGCTACCTTTAAGGGAGAAGAAGATTCATAGGAGCATGTTACCAAATTCTTGAGCTTATGCTTTGGCATCCAGGATAATTACACTTTGCTTTTATGGATATTCATGACTACCCTCTCTCGCCCAGCCATGGATTTTTTACCCAAATATTGAAGTATAGCATACACAATTTGGATCAACTTGTAGACGCATTCCTAGAACACTTTACCTTCAATACCAAGAGGAAGGAGACACTAGTTTACCTCATAGGGTTGAAACAATATGATGATGAGTCAATAGTAAATTATGGCAATAGATAATTGGCATTACTCGCCAAACTGCCTTATTTACTCCCCATGTCAGAGTTGACTTAGATGTTTGCCAAGAGTTGCCTAAAGCCGATCTCCTTATTATTGCAACTTTAGCAATATTTAACTCTTGTAGATGCCCTAGTGCAAGCTAGGACAATAAAAGACATCAAAATTCAAGAAGAAAAAATTGTGAATCCTCATATGGAGTGGAACAAGAATGTTAAGAATAACCCAACACAACCTAAGCTAGCAATAGTCAATTAGTTTGCTATTAGTATCCTAGGGCCAGCGTAACCCGGGTCACCTCAAAAGCTAAATTATCATGCCATGCCTGGGAACTATAACAAATACAACTAGAATAATCAAGGTTAAAATTAACAACATCACCCTAAGAAATAGTTCACACCCTTTTCTGAGACCATGGACTCACTTTTTGAGTACCTCTTGGTAGCTAATGTGATCAATCTTCCTGAGAGTCGACCTATCAATCTGAATGCACCTAAGCCCAAGGGTTATCATGAAGACCTATATTGTAAGTTTCATAGGCAAAATGGGTATGATGTGCCAATGTGCTATAGGTTTAAACACTTGGTGCCAGACATGATCCATAGGAATGCCATATATTTTGACAACCCTATCATAAAAAAAACCAACAGATGGGTATTTTTAAAGATCTATTGCTTACCCATGTAGAGTAGGTGAAAGCTATACCATAGGTGAATGAGGTTCATCAGGCATACCCTAATTAGGGTTTCATCAACATGATTAGCATTGTGATGAGGAACATGATATACCCAAGTCCAGTTGCATTGCATACAACTTAAAGTGACATTCCTTCAACTTTGTATTCATTGCCACCTCTAGCACTGAACCTCCCACCTAGGCCCATGGTCACAATCAAGAGAAATATTGCTTAGAGATTGAGAACTACATCTACCTAAATCTCCATATATGAGATCATTCAGTAATCTACACCTCATAGATATTCTCTCATGGAGATCCTAAATGTGATAGAACTGCAGCCCTAGAAGTCCAACTCCTTCAATAATTTCATGGGGTATATTCGGTAATGTATGGAATCTATGACAACCTTTTAGAAATATGAGCTCAACATTTTTTTAAATGATATGGTGTATTCCCCCTTGCACACCCCCTTACACACCATTGCATGTGTAAATGGAATACCCTATAAGAGAGTGTTGGTTGACACTGGTTCTTCTAGAAACATCATCATGATAACATCTCTCAAGAATCTTGGGCTCCCAACATCCCATAATGTCATGTATGCCTACACCGTTTGAGCATTCGATGATGCCATATGCTCAATGATTGGTATGATCATCCTACCTATTTAGATAGGGTCAAATACCATACCAATGCTATGCCACATCTTGAGGGGTGATATGGCGTACAATATCCTGTTAGGTAGACCATAGATCAGGGATATGAAGTGTGTCCCTTCCATCACTCACTAGTATCTCAAGTACACTTATGAAGGATAATTTAATGTCATATTTGGAGACCTAGAGCATTTCAATTACTACAACATGGTGCAACAACTCCTTGAGTCAACCTTATCATCAACACCTCTGGATTTTCAATCGAATAAATCCATCCAAGGTCTAACTTCATCTCCATCACCTTCAAGCAATCCATTTTCATATTATGCCATACCATCCTCATAATTGGAACCCCTCGATATGCCTCAATCACCTATGGATCATTTTCCTAGGAACATAGGGAAGTGACCTATTGATGATTCCCAACCAACCATATCCATAGATGATATCCCTAGACAATTAGATGAGGAGCCACCTTATGAGGTCAAAATTGAACCAATTCAAGCCTCGCTCTCATACCCTCCTTCTCAATAGACATCGGTCATAATTCACTTGGCTACCACCAGTTTAGGAGAATACCTAGTTAGGAATGTTATTGCCACCACTACCATCAAGTCGGTGTAATATATGGGTCAACCTCATCTTCCCATAGGAACTATCATACCTCTTGGCCTTCCCCCTAACCAATTTTTTTTTAAATTATGGGGACCTCAACTATGGCATTGAGCTCTATCAATAGTAGTAAGATGATGAGGAGCTCTTTTGTGAAGATATCAACTACATTTCCAGCCCTACCTTCACCTTGAGGTATCTTCACCTCTGTAATTGGTACAACTATGGTTTGGACTTGTAGGAGTAGGGAACTCACACTCCTTACAAACCCTAGTATCAAATGCCTTATAACAATTCTGGTTTGGGACACAACAAGATTGTGCCCCTTGATGTCCTCATGAATAGTTTAGAGTGCATGACTCTAAACTTTAGGGATGAACTTGTGCGTGATCCCTAAGCCAACCCCAATCAAGTCTATTCACTGGGGGACCACTTCCCCGCACCCATAAGGAATCAAGAGGTATTTTGTGATGTCATACAATCTTATGAGAGAGGTAAAATTTTGCATACCCTTCCCCATTATTGTGAGGAAGAAGATCAAGGGTCCCCTTATGAATGGATGTTAGATGATGAGTCATATTATGGGGTAGCACCTATAGACTCCACAAGTTCATATGGGGAGTATGTGCAAATTGTCCCATTAGATGAGGAACCTAAGTAATATCTATGCATGTTCCCATTCTTACACCCTATCTAATGATAACTTCTACCTATAGAGGAGCAATCTCACCCGTAGCCACACCAACCACCTCTGGTCATTACACCTCCACCTCAACCACCTCCAAAAGCCTTGTGACACCCTAATGTCTATAGACACTATTAGACACCTATGGGAAATCATTCATCCATAAACATAATTTTCATAGACCTGTTCGAGCCCCTATGAGATCCAAATAACCCATAAAATACACTACACTTCAACTTGGGGGTAATTGAATTTGATTGGGGAGATTTTACCCCATTGCCTTTTGATTACTGGCCTTGCAATGAGATGTTACAATCATTTCATTTCTCTCCAATGTCTACTCAAGATGTCTTCCAAGTTGAGGTCATAATTGATATTCCAATTAATGATCTAAACCCAATGGATGACATTCACCTAATCCCTACTCCGCACCAATTGGAGGAGGGGTCGCATATGTCAATCGATCACATGATTGAAAAAGATATCAGTTCAGATCCTAAGAATCCTTAATGTTAGGTAATGGAGCAAAATTGATAAGAAATGAATTTATTACCAAGGAGTATTGTTGATGGGAAATGATCAACAATAGGCCCTTGAACGGGGTTCCAAGGGGCAACATTAAATATTTAATTAACATTAAATATTTAATTACCATTAAATATTTAATTACTATTAAATATTGTTGATGGAGAAATTTTTAATGAAAATTTATGGCTGGCAATTTAATTGTATGTTTTGGTGAAAAACAATTGTCATAAGAACGTGATAAGTGTATGGGTGGTTATCAGCCCATGTTTTTGGCTCATTGTATTCCGACACCACTATGTGGTTTCGAATAGAGGAAAAACCATGAATCTCTATATAATTTGTACTATAAAGACTGCCTCTATGGCAGAATGCTCTTTTTTGATTTGGAGGAAGAGAGGGGAGGAGCCATTGTACAAGAGAAGAAGATTGTTGTATTGTTAATAATACAAAGGACTTATTGTTTCTCTATGGATGTAGGGTCCACCGCTCGAACCACGTATATCTTGTGTCTCTTACATTTGTGTGATTTATTATTATTTATTGCACTGCTTAACTAGGGTTTGAACTATTTCTCTATTTCTATTATTATTATTTATTTATTTCATAGGCTGTGTATTTTTTGTACATGGTAAATTTCCAACAACTCGTATTAGAGCAATCTTGTTGGGAAAAGACACTAACAGGAGAGTTTTTTGTTCCAGTGGAAGAAATGGGAGAAAGTTCAAAGTTTAAACTGGAGAAGTTTACTGGACAAAATTTTGGTATGTGGAAAACAAAAGTGGAGGATTATCTATATTAGAATGATGATCTATACTTGGCTCTAAAATGGAAGACTGATGGTAAACCTAGGATGATGGATGCTAAGGAATGGGATATTATAGATAGGAGGGCACTGGGGGTGATCCGATTGAGCCTGGATGATTCTGTTGCATACAACATTGATAAGGAAAATACCACCAAAGGAGCCATGGATACACTAGCTAAGTTGTATGAAAAAACCTCAGCTTCAAATAATATTTTCTTGAATAGAAATATTTTTACTATGAAATTGCAATAGGGTGGATCTATCCAAGAAAACCTTAATGAGTTTTATGTTGTTATGGGTTCTTTAAAAATTTTAGGGCTTCATTTTGATGATAAGGTTATGGATTTAGGGTTTCTTTATTCACTACCAGACTTGTGGGGTAACGTTGTAATGACAGTGAGTAATTTTGTGCCTGGATATGGAAATCTGGTGTTTGATGATATGGTTAGCACAATCCTCAATGAGGATATGAGGAGAAAATACTTAGGGGAGGTTTCATCATCTAGAGTAGAACTATCTACAAAAAGCAGAGGCAAAAGCAAAGAAAGAGGAAAAGGCCAAGCTAGAGGAAAATTCCAGAACAAAGGAAAATTGAAGGGTAGATCTAAAAATAGAGACAAAAGCAAGATTGATTGCTAGAGTTGTGGGAAGAGTGGACACTTCAAGAGGGAGTGCAAAGACAAAAATAAGAATGAGGACAATAATTGGAATGATGCTCAAGAGGTAAACATTGCAGGTGCAATTTATCAGGATGCCCTGATTCTTACATCAAATTGCATGAGTGAGTATTGGGTTATGGACTCTAGAGCTTCTTATCATATCACTTATCATAGGGAGTACTTTTCTAATTATACTCCAGGTCATTATGGAGAGGTTTTTTTGGGAAATAACTATCCATGTGAGATTTTGGGTATTGGCACGGTGAATTTAAAGTTACCAAATGGAAATATTTGTGTGCTTAAAAATTATAGGCATATTCTTGATCTGAAGAGGAACCTGATTTCAGCCAGTGCACTTGATTTTGAGGGATGCAACACTACTTTTAGAAATTGGCAATGGAGAGTGACAAAGGGTTCAATGGTGATTGCAAAAGGTGATTTGACTGGAACTTTGTATTTACTATAGAACTCATCTTATTGTACATTGAACTATGCTTCTTAGGATGATGTGAAAGCATGGAATTTGTGGTTGGGTCATATGAGTGAGAAAGGGATGAAAATCCTTTACTCTAGAAAACTATTGCCAAAACTCAAGGATGTTGATTTGGGTTTTTGTGAAGGTTGTGTATACAAAAAATAGAAAAGGGTAAGCTTTATAAAATTTGGTCCAGAAGGAAGAAAGATAAATTAGAATTAGTACACTCAGATGTGTGGGGCCCCTCATCGATACTTACTCTTGAGAGCTACTCTTATTATGTTACCTTCATTGATGATTTCAGTAGAAAGACATGGATCTTCACAATCAAGCATAAATCTGATGTTTTTGATATTTTAAGAAGTGGAGAGCATTAGTGGATATTGAGGCAGGTAAGAAAGTTAAATGTCTAAAATCTGACAATGGTGGTGAATATTGCAGCAAGGATTTTGAGGACTATTGTGCAAAGGAAGGAATTAGAATAATCAAGACTACTCCTAGGATACCACAGGAGAATGGAGTCTCGGATAGGATGAAAAAAACTATAATGGAGCATTCCAAATCCATGAGATTGCATGTAGGGTTGCCATTATTATTTTGGGCTAGTGTAGTTGATACAGTAGTTTATTTGATAAACAAAGGACCTTGTACTGCATTGGATGAAAGCATTCCAAAGGAGACTTGGAAATGTAAACCTGTAAACTACTCTTTCCTTAGAGTATTTAGTTGTGAGGATTTTTCCCACATAGATAAATAAAATAGGAGTAATCTTGATGTAAAGTCTAGAAAGTGCTATTTTATTGGTTATGGTGTGGATGATATGGGATATAGGCTATGGGATAATGTTGGTCAAAAAGTTATCAGGAGTAGAGATGTGATTTTCAATGAGGATAGGCTATACAAGGATAGACACATATAGTTTGAAGAGGATGCACTTGATTTTGTTGACTTGGATGCAATCCTAGAGCATGGTGTAAAAATATAGCCTCTTTTTTAGATTGATGAACATGGTTCTCATGTTGAAGAGCATGGTGATCGAATGAATAAACAAGTTGAGAATGAAACACCTCAAACACCCCCACCACCACTAATATCGAAAGGTTGGATATCTACTCAGGTAAGAAGAGCATCAAATAAGTATTCTTCTTATTTGCATTACATTCTATACACTGATGCAGGTGATCCTGAATGTCTTCATGAGGCTTCGCAATTGGAAACTAGGAGCAAGTGGGAGCATGTTATGAAGGATGAGATGGACTCATTGACTCAAAAATAATCTTGGGATTTGGTTGAGCTTACCAAGGGAAAAAGGTAATTGCATTGCAAATGGGTGTACATAGTGAAGGATGAAGTTGATGGTATCAAGAGGTACAAAGCAAGACTTATTGTGAAAGTATTTGCACAGAGAAAATGTATTGACTATGATGAAATTTTCTCACCTTTAGTAAAAATAACTTCAATTTAGACTATTTTGAGTATAGTTGTAGTAGAATATCTTCATCTTGAGTAGTTACATGTGAAGACAACATTCCTTCATGGGGATTTGGAGGAGGAGATCTACATGCACCAACCGGAGGGGTTTGAGGTCAAAGGCAAGAAGAGTCTTGTGTGTAAACTAAAAAAGATCTTGTACGGTTTGAAGCAATCTCCAAGGCAATGGTATCTCAAGTTTGATAGTTTCATGATTGAGCATGATTTTACTAGGATCTAGAGTGACCATTGTGTTTATTTTTGAGCTACATGAAATGCTAACTTCATTATTCTCTTATTATATTTTGATGATATGCTTGTGGCAGGATCTAATATGCAGGATATTAAGAAATTGAAAAAGGAGTTGGCAAGTAAATTTACCATGAAGGATTTTACAAAGGCCAAACAAATACTTGGCATGAGAATCACTAGAGACAGGAAGGAGAAAACACCAAAGTTGTCTTAGGAGGATTATGTGGAAAAGGTTCTTAAAATGTTTAGTATGCATGATGCAAAACTAGTACCCCAAACTCTTGCAAAGCACTTTAATCTCTCAAAGAAGCTATGTCCCAAGACAAAGGAGGAGGAAGAGTACACGAAGAATGTACCCTATTCTCAGTAGTTGGGAGATTGATGTATGTTATGGTGTGTACAAGACCAGACATTTCCCAAGCAATGGGAGTTGTGAGCCAGTATATGAGTAATCTAGGTAAATCTCACTAGAAAACAGTGAAATGGATACTCAAGTATTTAAAAGGGACTTCAAAATTCTGTTTGAATTTTGGAGGTTCCAAAGTTGAGTTACAGGGCTATGTGGATTCAGATATGGGAGGTGATTTGGATGGTGGAAGGAGCACTACTAGGTATATATTCACATTTGGAGGTACAACAGTGAGTTGGATATCCAAGCTACAACATGTTGTAGCTCTTTCTACTACAGAGGTTGAGTGTGTGGCTACCACAGAAGGTGCTAAAGAGTTCATATGGCTTCAGAGGTATATTGAGAAGTTGGATCAGGAGCAAGGATATGGGATACTTTGGAGTGACAGCCAAAGTGCCATTCATTTAGTGAAGAACTCTGCTTTTCACTCATGGAAAAATCACATTTAGTTGAGGTATCACTCCATTCGATCAACAATAGAGGATGGTTTGGTAAAGTTGGGTAAGATTCACACTTCCCAAAATTTTGTTGATATGCTTACTAGAATTATAACCAAGGAGAAGTTGAGATTTTTCTCTACTTAGGCTGGCCTTAAGGAGTAAGGTCATGTTATGAGAAACATTCAGTCCTAGGGTGTAGGGATGGTGCATCAATCTTATCTCCAAGTGGGAGATTGTTAGGTAATGGAGCCAAATTGATAAGAAAGGAATTAATTGCCAACGAGTATTGTTGATGCTCAATGATCAACAATAGGCCCTTGAATGGTGTTCTAAGGGGTAAAATTAAATATTTAATTAACAGTAAATATTTAATTACCATTCAATATTTAATTACTATTAAATATTGTTGACGGAGATATTTTTAATAAAAATTTAAGGTTGGCAATTTAATTGTATTTTCTTGGTGAAAAATAGTTTTCATAAGAACGTGATAAGCGTATGGTGGTTATCAGCCCATGTTTTCTTCTCATTGTATTCCAACACCACTATGTGGTTTCAAGTAGAGGAAAAGCCACAAATATCTATATATTTTGTACAATAAAGACTGCCTCTATGGCAGAATGTTATTTTCTAGTTTGGAGGAAGAGAGGGGAGGAGACATTGTACAAGAGGAGAATATTTTTATATTTTTAATAATACAAAGGACTAATTGTTTCTCTATGGATGTAGGGTACACTTACCGAACCACATATATCTTGTGTCTCTTACATTTTTGTGATTTCTTTTGTTTATTGCACCGTTTAACTAGGGTTTGAACCTTTTCTCTATTTTTGTTGTTATTATTTATTTTTTTCATAGGCTGTGTATTGTGTGTACATGGTAAATTCCCAACACTTAATTCATCAAATCAGGGTAAATCTTATCCCCCATCAATAGGTTGATTACATAGCCCTTATTATAGAGAAATAGGCTTTTGCATGGTCTTAGAAAGACATGTCGAGAGTGGATCCAAATTTGGTCATGCATAATCTGATGCTTGACCCATAGACCAAGCCAGTTAAGCAAAAGATAAGAAAAATGCATTTGAAAATAGCTTTAATGGTCAAATATGATCTAAAAAAACTATTGGATGTCAAGTTCATCATATTAGTGGACTATCTACCATGGATTTCCAACATGGTTCCCGTCAAGAAGCCCAATGGAAGGATTTGTATTTGCATTAATTTTTGAGACCTGAAAAAAGTGAGTCCTAAGAATGATTTCCCTTTTTCGATCATTGATACCTTGGTAGATGCTACAATGGGCCATGATATATTATCCCTCATGGATGGTTTCTCTGGATACAACCAGATTTGCATCAATCCAGAAGACTATCTCAAAACAAAATTCACAATACCTTGTGGAACATTTTGCTATAAGGTCATATCTTTTGGCCTTAAAAACATCAGCGCTACCTACCAGCACACTATGACATACATCTTCCATTATTACATGCATAAGGTTTTGGAAGACTACATGGATGACATACTAGCCAAATCATTATTATGCCATGAGCATATTGATATCTTGCACAAAGTCCTTGATCGCCTTATTGAACATAACATGAGGTTGAACCCCAAGAAGTGCATATTTGGTGTCACATCTGGAAAAATATTATGATTTATAGTCTCCAAAATATGCATAGAAGTGGACCCCAAAAAATTCAAGGTAATCCTTGAGATGTCTCCCCCAACTACCATTAAGTAGTTGTGAAGCCTATAGGGTAAGGTTGCATTGATAAAAAACTTCATAGCATAATTATCTGACAAATAATGACCCATGAACAAATTGTTACACAAGGGATTGTATTTCATTAGTATGATGAGTGTCAAGCTTCCTTTGATGCAATAAAACAATATCTAGCTTCACCGCCAGTATTGGCTCCATCCAAAATAGGAGTGTCATTCTACTTATAAATCTCAACCACTGAGATTGCATTGGGCATCATTTTGGCCCCAAAAAAATGAATTGCATAAAGAACAGGCTACGTACTATCTTAGGTGCACCTTGGTTAGTTATGAAATCAAATATGCATACGTTGAAAAGCTATGCCTAGCGATGGTTTTTTCCACCAAGAAGCTACACCATTACATTCTTAGTCATACCACATATGTTGTATCAAAAGAGAATCCATTGTGATACATGATGAGTCACGCTTATCGCAATAGTCGCACAAAAAAATGGATCATGTTGTATATGGATTTTGACCCAAAATTTGTCAAAAAAATCAATTAAGGGTCAAGTCATCACTGATCAACTCGCAGAGGCTCCTATCTAGGATGATCAACCTCTTAGGATGGAGCTACCTAACGATGGAGTCTTCCACATTTTAGAATCACCTAATTCTGATGAGCCTGAGTCACAGACCGATATGACTCTATTCTTTGATGGTTTTAAATGCGAGTAAGGGGGTGGCACAAGAATTATGTTTTTCACACCTCAAGAGGATTCTATACCCCTATATTTCAAAATTGATCTCCTGTCACCAATAACAATGTCGAGTATGAAGCCTTGCTCATAGCTCTTCAAACGATTGTCACCATGAAAATAACCAAGCTCAACATTTTTTGTGACTCATTTCTCATTGTAAACCAAGTCAAAGGGATTTTTCAATGAAAATGTCTAGTTCTGCAAACCTATAAAGACCTTACGGAGAGACTTATAGCAAAGTTTTAATAATATGATATCAAGGCACTCCCTATCTCATAAAATACTTTTGTGGATACAATGGCATCCTTGGGGTCCTTTATCCCACAAACCCTACTAATGATATGACAACCATTTAGGTCAAAATGTTATCATAATATATGATTGAGCATGAGAACACTTAGGTCACGCTAGAAGTCCACATGATTCAGATTGAACCTCATAAAAAAAGTTCTCCCAAATTCATGAGCACTTGAATCATACTGCTTGGGGGACTATATTCCCTCAAAACCCTTTTTATAGCAACACAATGCTATTCTTACAAGTTCTTTCCCAATCAACATTTGCTCGAGATGAACTTCAAAAGAGGTAAGCAATTCATGCAATCAAGGCTTCCTCACAATAGGACTGGTCTACCCAAATCAAGGATTACCTAAAGCTTGGTAATATCCCTCCTGGGTTGTCGCATGTCATCATAAAGACATTTAAATAAAAGTGGTAAAGTATGTCTTACTAGGAGACATTTTGTATCATCAAAGCTATGAAGGTATCCTTCTTCATTGCGTAGAGCATCAAGAGTCCGTTTAGGCAATCGCCTAAGCACACGGTGATACATGTGGTGGCCATTTTAGTGGCATGACCATCACAATGTATATTCTTCACATTGGCTATTTTTGGTCAACCTTAGAGTGATATTTTTGCACTTATATTAAGAAGTACATAAAGTATCACCACCATGTTAACTTGACACACATACCTTCTTAGGCCTTACAATAGATTCAATCGGTGTGGTCATTCTCACTATGGGGGTTTGATTTAATCAAGAAAATATCATGTGTATCCTTAGGCCATCACACATTCATAATTACGGCTATCGAGTATTTCATAAAATGGGTGGAAGCAATTCCCCTTACCACTATGATAGGACCCCACATCATGGAGTAAATATTACATAATATCATTTGTCGTTTTGGTAGTCCATACAAAATAATTTTAGAAAATGGGATATTATTCATGAATAAATATGTGCGCACTTTGACAAAAAAGTATAATATCTAGCACAAATTTTTGACACCCTATTATGCATAAGCAAATGGGAAAGTAGAGGTATAAAAAAAAATACTAATTGCCATTTTCAAAATATAGTTAAAGAGAATCATAAATATTAGCACACACAAATACCCCTTTCTCTACGGGCCTACCGTACTAGCATTCGAGCACCCATTGGGGAAAATATATTTTTACTAGTGTATGACATCGAGGCAGTCATGCCTCTAGAGCTAGAAATCCCATCACTACACATATCTATGCAAGATTTCATCGATGATGACATTGTGCAGGCTCGCTTAGACCAACTTACTTTACTTGATGAATGATGTGTCAATGCTTTCGAGCACTTGAACGTTTATCAAGAGTGACTTAAGAGATATTACAACATGAAAGTCCATCTTAGAGAATTTTAGGTTGGTGACCTCATTTTGAAAGAGAACTAGCAAAATTCTAATTTGCTACTCCATATATGAGACAAGTTTACGGTAAACTGGTTAGATACTTTTATCATCACTAATCATATAGGACCTAAAACTTACTACCTAGCTTTCCTTGAAGGAATCAAGGATCCTAAACCCTTTAACATCCTTCACTTATGGCCTTTCCATGCTTAACGCACCCTAGTCAACCCAAAAAGCTCCAAGGGTTTCTACAAAACCACTTGGTCAACCCAAAATGCTCCAAGGGTTTCTACAAAACTGCTTGGTCAACCCAAAATGCTCCAAGGGTTTCTACAAAACTTCTTGGTCAACCCAAAAAGCCCCAAGGGTATCCCCAAACTACTTGGTCAACCCAAAAATCCCCAAGGGTATCCCCAAACCGCTTGGTCTATTCCAAAAAATCCCAAAGGTACCCATAAATCCTTTGGTCATCCAAAATTCTCCAATGGCACCCAATAAGCCCATTGGTCACCTATATATACATATATATCAATCAAAATTCAAAAACATCATCAAAATATCAAAATACAAAAACATTGCATTGCATCACCTTACATTCCATTGCATTATACAACCACTTGCACTAGGCATACTCATCATTGCACTTTGTATTTTTAGAGTTGTGCATACGTGTCTAGCACTAAGACTGTGCACTGGTCATCATTCAAAAATCATTTTTTTTTAAATCATCATTCACATCATTTCATACTTCACCTATCATATCCACTTACATTTCCCACTTTGCATTTTAGTGTCTATTTCCCTCCACCTAGTCATTTGTTCTAGAGTATCTTTAGGTTTTTTAGTCACTCAGGCGTCTCTAGTTTTATTTTTAGATTTTTTAGAAATCTAGGCTGATTTTTAGGAGGTAGAGTATCACTTTTATTGTACCTTGTATAAGTCAAATCCCAACATAGTTACACACTAATAAATCCAAGTTTTGCACATGGAAAGATGAAACCTATAAAGTGGTCTAGGTTACCTTAAGCAAAATTTTTATCTTGATCATACCCCTATGCGAATGATTCAAGAATGTTGAGAATTGACAAAAGGACAAGCTTCTCATTACCCAACCAATTTCTACCCAGCCAGCTTTTATTAGCTCAGGCCCCACCTGGGTACCCCAATATTCGGTGGTGTCCATTCCTACCCCACCTTTCTCCCAACCTAGTCCAGTTCATCATCTACCCCAATCACCTTCTTTTCGGTATCATCCATACCAACAACCTGTCCATTCCACACCGCCTAATTCAGGCAATTTCATCCCATCTCATCAATTTTCCACTCTTCCATTACATCCTCATAATCATCAAACAAGTCAAAATTTTAATGAAGATCCATGACTCCATGCTATGCAACAATAGATTGAAAACCTTATGCTTAACATGCCTGGCTCATTTAGTCAAAAACCTACGCTAAGGTCATTGATCAATCAACCAATTCATCCTTCGGCACCTTCACCAACATATCCGACTGATTTCACATTACCGAAGTTTGACAAATTTTGAGGAACTGAGGATCCTCATGAACATGTGAGCTCATTCATGCATGCTTGCTTTAGAATCCAAAATAATGATGCTCTTATGCTCAGAAATTGTCCTCAGACATTAGGAGGAGATGTTGTACAGTGGTATAATCATTTATCTCACCATAGCATTTATGCTTACGAGCAATTGATTAATCTATTTTTAGAACGATTCTCCCTGAATGTACAAAAGAGAGTTTCATTGTCCGACTTATACAAGCTCAAGCAACATGATGATGAGACTGTTTATGACTTTGGAAACCGTTGGAGGGCTATCATTAATAAACTGCCATTCTCCCTACCAATGGAGGAGTTAACCAAAATGTTCACCTAGAGTTGTTTAAAACCTATCTCTTGGTTACTCCAATTACAACAATACAGGACTTTTGAAGAGGCTTTGGCCCAAGCAAGTATCATAGAAGACATTAAATTCCAAGAGGGTGTTTTAAAACCCCGTAGAAAAGAATGGCAACAAAAGGGCCAACAATGAAATAATAATTATGGCCAAAACAAACAAGCACAGGCTAATACAGCCTCAAATGTTAACCAAGTTAATCAAGTGGTGGCGAGCCAACCCGTAATGGCTCAACAACAACAAGTAATGCAAAGTCAACCGCAACCAATTGCTTATCATGCGGTACCCGCCCCTACTCAACTAGCTCCCAATACTGGGCCAACCATGGAAACTCGACCTTGGCAAAACAATCGTCCCAAGCGACAATTCACACCTTTAGATGAACCATATGCGGTCATATTCAACAAGTTATATAGCACAAATCAATTAACGTTACCTGATTTTAAACCTTTAGACCCATCTAGAAGGGGGAAGTATTACAAAGAGTACCTATTTTGTCCTTATCATAGGCAAAATGGGCACGATATCAATAATTGTACAACTTTCAAACATGTGATCCAAGATCTTATTGAGATTGGAGCCATTAAATTGGATAGCCCCTTAGCCCAACAAAATCAAAATCTTGGTATATTTCAAACACCCCTTCCACATCGGGAGGAAGCTCCAACAACTTCAGGTGGAGTAACTCAGGTAACTCCTCCTAATCAAGTCAACCATGTACAACAATACCAAGGTTTTGTGGGTACTATTAATGTAGTAACCCGGGGTCAAAGGGCGAACCAACCAAATCAGGCTGAACCACAGCCACCTGTACAAACCCCCAGTCCACCTCAGGTAACAGTGACCCAACGATGTGCTAGTACTTCTCAACAACCGCTAAATTATTCTACTCAATGCCAACGACCCATCATGTCATTGAGTAGCCGGTTAACTGCCAGTTTAAAAATGGCTTTTGCCAAGTTATCGATCTATGACCTCATTCAACAATCTCCTCCGCATAGAGAGGCATTAATGGAAATCTTAAAATCAATAGAGCTTCAAACTCAAGATACTAATGCCTTCAACAACTTTGTGGGAAGTATTCAAACATGCATGGAACCCTCCATCACTTTCTATGATTTTGAAATCAAACCTATGTCAACAAAAAGTATAGATCCTCCACTGCATATCATGGCCAAGATCGATAATAAGCCATTCAAGAGAGTTTTAATTGACATCGATTCCTCAATCAATATCATTACAACATCGGCGTTGAGTCATCTAAAGCTGTCACCATCCCTTATCACCAAGTCGACCTTTACTCTTAAAGCATTCAATGATGCTTTATCTTCCACGGTTGGCACAGTTATCTTGCCCATTGAGGTAGGGGCCCGAACTTTGCATACCTTGTTTCACATCTTGGAAGGGACCATGGCATACAATGTATTGCTTGGACGGCCTTGGCTTAGGGAGATGAGATGTGTCCCTTCTATACTGCATCAATGTCTCGAAGTATGTATATGAGGGACAAGTTCATTGTGTACCCGTCGACACGTAACCCTTCAAACATTGCAACTATGTCTCAAATCCTTATGAGATTGTGTTGCCATCCACTCATCTTTTCTTGACCCCATCTATTTCTTCTATACCATCTTCTTCTAAAGCTCCCATTCCTGAGGAGCCACCCATCATATCGCAACCATATTCCTCTTCCGCTATTCCATCTCATTCACCACTTTCTTCATCAACTAATCTTCCTTCTTCTTCATCAATGACCACATGCACATGTGGCCATGACCAATCATCTCTTTCCACGTCATTACCCCCTTCTTCTACACCTTCTTCAACATCACCTATTATTCCTCCATCTTCCCAACCATCAACAACTGATGTTTCACAAGTTAGTGAAGCATCAACCCAACCAAATCCTTCCAATTCTTCTATCCCACATTCTTCTATTCCATCATCTAGTCCATCTCCCTCCCAAGTCAAGGTCCATATCACTGATGTAGGTATTGGTGAGTATGCCATTCAAGATGTCCACATCACACCGTTCAATGTGCAAACAGTTAAATATTTTGGTCGTCCACATGACCAACATTTATCCATTGGATCGGTTTATAACATGGGTTCTATGCCAAATTCCATTAATTTTGTATATGGGGGAATAGAGTCATCTTCTAGTCCTACTACCATACCAGAACCCAAGCATCCAGTCACTGCCAATATCGAAAGGATGGAGGGTTTTCCCTCTCGCTATTTCCACAGACATAATTGCCAGCAATTTGGCCTAGGTCGATACGAGCAAGGGGTAACTGAACGCATCAATATGCCATACCAGAGACCCACTGAGCGTTTTGGTCTGGGCTACCAACCACTTCCATCCCTTTCTTCTTTTGAGCAAGCTTTTCAAAGCATTAATCTTAATTCAGAAGAAGAAATCCTCCACCTCGACGAATCCGAAGATGAAGTCTATGAAGAATTTGATGTCATGTCAAATGGTGATGAATCTGAAGAAGAGTCGGCGCCCATTGTTCCCCTCACTAAACAAGACGAGTTTTATCTCCAATTGTTCCCTCTCCAAGAGGCCATCTTTCGCTTGCTTCTTCCACAAGAACGAGGTGAACCACCCCCTCCGCCACATCCATAAGCCATAATCCAAACTTGTATTATATGTATATACTAAAATAGTGGTTTTCACTAATACCAAAAAAAAAAAAAAAATTAGAAAATTCCCAAAAAAAAAAAAATCAAAATATATAAAAATACTTTATTGCTTTATGTATGTGTGTAATAGTGGTTTTCACCACTACAAAAAAAAAAAAAAAAAACTCAAAATACAAAAAAAAAAAAAAACTGAAAAACTATGTTGTTTTGCATCTCAGGTCTTCCGAGGTCTTCACCGGTTTTCCCTTCCATTCCGCCATTCTTTCTTTCATAAGTTGACAATGAATTTTGAAGACTTATTCACCTCACTCCATAATCCATATGATCCGGATAAGCCAATCCCGATCAACCCAAGCCTGATTGACATGGATCGGATTTCATCCTCTCCATCTATTTCAGAGTTCATCCTTTCAGAGGAATTGTTAAGGGCTTCCGCCAACTACATTCCTCCTTCACCTCCACATTCACCTTCATATTCTAAGCCAGAGGTCTTCCAGGAAGACATAGATGAGAGCAAGGCACAGGAGCTTGATGACATTTTAGATGACATAAATATGATCCCTACTCCCCATCAGCTTGAGGAAGGTTCCCACATGTCTATTGAAGAAACTATCGATGTAGACCTTAGTACAGACCAAGATGGCACCCAAATTGTGAAACTGGCTAAAAGTCTATCATCAGGGGAACAAGAGCAAATGATTGCTCTACTCAAGCGGAAGAAGGAGATATTTGCATGGTCTTACAAAGACATGCCAGGCATAGACCCTAATTTAGTTGTCCATAACCTCACCTTACAAAAAGGTGCTAAACCTGTCAAATAGAAACTTAGGAAAATGCATCCTACCATGGCCCTCATAGTTAAATCGGAGATTTAGAAACTTCTGGATGTTAAATTTGTCGTCCCGATTGATTATCCTGAGTGGCTTTCTAACATGGTACCCGTTTGCAAGCCTAACGGGGGGATACATGTTTGCACCGATTTTTGAGATCTAAATAAAGCGTGTCCTAAGGATGAATTTCCTCTTCCAAACATTGATACTCTTGTCGACACCTGCGCTGGTCATGAAATGCTTTCGTTCATGGATGGATTTTTAGGATACAACCAAATTCGAATAAACCCTGAAGATCAACACAAAACAACATTTACCACACCTTGGGGAACTTTTTGTTACAGGGTGATGCCCTTTGGCCTTAAGAACGCAGGTGCAACCTATCAACGAGCCATGACTTATATTTTCCATGATTATATGCATAAGATTATCGAAGATTATGTGGATGATTTATTGGCAAAATCTAAAACTCGACAAGAGCATTTTTATGTATTGGAAAAAGTTTTTGATAGACTTCTAGAGCATAAAGTAAGGTTGAACCCTAAGAAATGTATCTTTGGTGTTACCTCAGGCAAACTCCTAGGTTTTATTATCTCTAAACGAGGTATTGAGGTGGACCCAAACAAGGTCAAAGCCATTATGGAAATGTGTCCCCCAACTAATTTGAAGGAGTTGCGTAGTCTGCAAGGAAATATTAATTCAATCCGTCACTTTATTGCACAACTTTCTGATAAATGTAGGCCATTTTTCCACATACTACAAAAGGGGGTACAATTTTCATGGACAGATGAGTGTCAGAAAGCCTTTGATGACATCAAGAAGTACTTAGCGTCTCCGCCAGTCTTAGCTCCGCCTCGTCCAGGGGTCCCTTTCAATCTTTATATCTCAGAAATGGACTTTGCCTTAGGGACAATGCTTGCACAAAAGAATGAACAAAATCGTGAGCAAGCTATCTATTATATTAGTCGAACATTGGTAAGCTATGAAACCCGATATGCTTATGTGGAAAAGTTGTGCTTAGCAATGGTTTTTTCCACTAAGAAACTTTGTCATTATATACTTAGCCAAACAAAATATGTCATAGCTAGATAAAACCCTCTGTGTTATATGATGTCTCACACTTATAATAACACTCATACCGCTAAATGGATAATGTTGCTTATCGAATTCGATCTTGAATTCATTAGCCAAAAATCCGTTAAAGGTCAAGTTATAGCCGATCAACTTGCGGAAGCTCCACTACCTAGTGATCATCCTTTGATTATTGAGCTCCCAGATGATTTGGTATTTGCTATCACCGAACAAGAAGAGGACATCATTTCGGAGGAAGATGTTGACATCACGCTATTCTTTGATGGCTCTAAGTGCGCGAAAGGTCAGGGCGCTGGAGTTGTGTTTCATACACCTCAAGGGATTCCCATCCCTTTATCATTCAAACTAGACTTCCAATGCACCAATAATACAGTAGAGTATGAAGCCTTAATTTTAGGTCTTCAATTAGCCATAGCTATGAGTATTAAGCATATTCGGATATTTGGGGATTCTCAACTCGTGGTTAAACAAATTACAAGAGAATACCAATCCAAAGAACCTACCATTAAGCTTTATCATGATGTAGCAATGAAGTTGCTCTCTAAGTTTGATTGGTATGAGATCACTAGTTTGCCTCATTCGACTAATAGATTTGCGGATGCCATGGCCTCTCTTAGATCATTGATTCCAAAGGACTCCCTTGGAGAGGCATAGCCCCTAATAATTTCCACAATCTCTAAGTCTGCAATTGTCCGTGCTGAGTCTAAAGATGAAAAATATGTTTGCTTTATCCATTCGGATCCATATGAGCCTTGGTCTAGTGAGATAGTAGCCTTCCTCAAGTTTGGAACACTTCCACCTGATTTGTCTCGAACTGCCCGTCGCTGCTTTAAGCAAAAGGTAGCTCGTTTTGTTCTTTTGGGGGATTTGTTGTATAAACATGGATATGATGGAGTACTCCTCTACTGTCTAGAAGCAGGTGAAACACATAGAGCTATTACTGAAGCCCATGATGGTACTTGTGGTGGTCATTTTAGTGGAATGGCCATTGCGAAGCGTATTTTACGTATGGGGTATTATTGGCCCACTATGGAACAAGATTGTTGCAAATATGTTAAACAATGTAAAAAGTGTCAAGAACACGCTAATTTAATCCATATACCATCACAAGCTTTACAGCCCATCCAAAGCCTTTGGCCCTTCTCACAATGGGGTCTCGATTTAATTGGCAAGATTTCACCTGCCTCTTCAAGACAACATACTTTCATCATTACAGCCATCGAATACTTCACAAAGTGGGTTGAAGCTATTCCTCTAACCAAGATCGACAGGTCCTAGAATTGTGGAGTTTATACTTCACCATATCATTTGTCGTTTTGGTATTCCCTCTAAAATCATTTCTGATAATGGCAAGTCTTTTAAGAATAAGGATGTTCGAGCTCTTTGCGAAAAGTATAATATCCAACATAGTTTCTCAACTCCTTACTACCCACAAGCCAATGGACAAGCTGAAGCTTCCAATAAGACCATAATTGCTATTCTTAAGAAACTTGTTAAAGAAAATCATAAAGATTGGCATACACAAATCCCCTTGGCATTATGGGCTTACGTAACAAGCATCGAACTCCTATTGGGGCAACACCATTTTCTTTGGTCTATGGAGCTGAAGCAATCATGCCTCTTGAGCTCGAGATCCCTTCCTTGCGAATTTCTTTGCAGGAATTTATCGATGATGATACTGCTAGACAAGCACGTCTTGATCAACTCACACTCATAGATGAAAAATGAATCAATACTTTAGAGCATTTGCGAGTTTATCAAGACCGATTGAAACGTGCTTACAATGCCAAAGTTCATCTAAGAGAATTTCAAGTAGGAGATCTTGTCCTTAAAGAGAATCAACAAAACACCAATGCATTGCCGCATCTTCGAGATAAATTCGTGGCTAATTGGTTAGGTCCATATATGGTCACTGAAAGAGTGGGTAATGGAACTTATAGACTTGCCATTTTAGAGGGAGAGGAAGAACCCGAACCACTTAATGTTATACACTTGAGGGCATTCTACGCATAGTTTGAATTTTATATGTACATATATACATGGCTTGTACAACAACAAAAAAAAAAAAAACAAATAAAATAAAAAGAATTTGCATTTCATTGTTAGTTGCATACATCTCATTCAAAAACATTGCATTTCATGTGCATACATCTCATTGAAAACCATAACATTTCATTTTCAGCCATAGTTGCATATCATGTTAGAGACCATTCTATATTTTGGATATAAAATTTGGTCAAGCAAAAGTCATGTTGCCTTAATCAGGGGCACCTTCATAAAATCCATCAAACCGAATTGTCATTCGTACATCCATTTTCCATTTGCACATATTTACATTGCCAAAATGTTTTCAGTCACTCAACCATTCCTAGTGTTTTAAGAAAACTTTGAAATGCATGTCAAAGTTCTCTAGGGCCATATCACAAATTACACTAAATAAAATCTTGAGTATTGGGAAATGATTTCAAAAGCGGTCTTGAACCTATCACATTTTCACATCTTAAAAACATCTTGTGTCAAAGAGAGATAACACCATCTTTGGGTTGTGCCTTGAAGTGAAAAGAGTAATCCTCGTTTGTCCTATCATGCAAACATAGTCCATAAAACAGTGGTTCTTACCACTATCACAAGCAATTACAAAATATAAATATAAACATAGTAGTAAGGATAGGGTAAAATTCTCATCATACTTCGGTTGAGAATCCGATTCCCCAAAGCTCTAAGGAAATGAACATTTTTCACACACCACTGATCCCAAATAAGTTGTAAGGATCGTACTACTTGTCCAGTCAGACGGATAGGTAGTCATCCCCAAGGCTTACAAAGGTCAAAAACAACATGGACTATGGAGTTAACCTTCACCGGGGCTATAGACGCTTGACTGGCAGTGGAGTATACTCATTTGCATGGCGACATGTCTCTCCTAAAAAAGAGACCTCTGAATGCTCATACGGACAAACTAGTTTCGGGGTCTTCTCCATAACAGGGTTACCTAATTTATGCAAGATGAGGTTAATGAACACACTTGCACACACACAAGTTTTTGATTGCCTAGAGTCACTACCATGCTTCTGATTTGGTTAATGAACTCGCATGCACACACATTTGGTCCTAGTTGAATTAGGCAGTATTAGTAAGTTTGTTTGATACCACTAGCATGTTTGAGTCTTTGTAAAATAGTCTTCCTCCATATCTTCTTCCATATTCATGTCATTCCATATGTCATCCATTCACAAGCCACCAAGTTCGGTGCCCCTGATTAAACAATTATGATAACAGTTGGCTAAATCTAACTATCTAAAAATATGAGTCTTCTAAGTGCATATTTCATTTACTTAGTCTTGCATTAATCATCCATAGATTTACATATCATTTACTTAGTCTTGCATTAATCATCCATAGATTTGTATGTTATATACTTAGTCTCGCATTAATCATCTATAAGTTTGCATTCCATTCCATCACATATGCATCAAAAACATTAAAACATATAAAAACATGCATCACAAAAACATAGGCATTCACACAAAAGAGAGTAAAACACTAAATAAATAAAAGCCATGTATATATATATATATGTATAAATGTCAAACTGTACAATGAATGCCAAAATGCTACAATATACAATAGAGCACCAAGGCTCATAAAGAGTGCATCTAAGCACTAAGCTAACCATCAAAAGAGGTACCCCTCGATGACCTAGTAGGAGCCCTAGACCTAGTGCCTCCAATATCTCCCAGTCTGCCTGGGACAACGACCTCCTCATCCCCGAAATGATAGGGGAGAATCGGTGTCGTGCCTCTAACACCCTAAGCTGCAAAACAACAAAACAAAAATTGGTTACAATTTTTTTTTCAAAAAAAAAAAAAAAAAAAAAACGCAAAAAAAAAAAAAAAAAAAAAAAC
This sequence comes from Wollemia nobilis, assembly GCA_028583015.1. Classification (NCBI taxonomy): domain Eukaryota; kingdom Viridiplantae; phylum Streptophyta; class Pinopsida; order Araucariales; family Araucariaceae; genus Wollemia; species Wollemia nobilis. The sequence continues at coordinate 1,642,620 of JAQPPZ010014470.1, forward strand.
AAATAAAAGTACTTGCTTAAATAAACAAATACCTCAAATAGCTGCACTGGCGTGTCCACTCCCATCTCCGCCATAGCTCCCGCGTGCTTCACTCTCCCACACAACCTTTCACTTCACTTCACTTCATTCCACTCCCTCAGACGCACTTCTCTCAAGCTCGAACGCACAAATGAGAAAAATTCTCGCTGAAACTGTTTAAATAGCTGGTTTTGGCACCCTAAAACGCAGTGGGGCATTTCATGGTGCATTCAGACACAGTGGGGAATTTCATGATGCATTCAAACACCGGCGGGAATTTCTGCCACCTCCAAATGCATACCGGCGTTTGGTGTCAGTATTGAATAAAAGAACAAAACTTACAAAATTGAAGCTTACCTCCTCCAAATTTCATCAAATTGCATCCATCCATTCTTCTTATCATAATAAAACATTTTGTGAAGGTTACAATAGTTTTGGAAACAAATTTTGTCATTTTTCTCAAAAAGCGCATCATTCATCATTGATTTACAAATTGGGTTAAAAACATTCAAAACCTTCACAAAATTAACAACATTCATCAATTCTTCTGATCTATCGTCAATTTCATTCATTCTTCTTTTATCATGCATATTTTTGCCAAATTAAATTAAAGTAAAACTCGTATCTAGTGGTATATTCTATCACCTTGGCGATTGCAGCGATTTGCATCCATGCAATTCGGTAAGAGGATTAAACCACCATAAGGACACTTACCATTTATCATCATCAATTATTTCACTGTTTGAAAATTGGAAATCAATTTTGGGTATCCTACTTTTCAAGTGACCTCATACCAAGATTAATTTGCTCAACAGTTGTCATTGATGGCCTAGTTCATGGGGCCTTAAACGTGGACAATCTTCAATATCATCATTATTTTGAGTCTTGCTAGAGATTAAGGCTACCTAGGTTGATTGGTTCTGACCCGAGGAATTATCCATACAGTCACTAGGAGCATCTCCGAAGTTCGGACTCTTTCATATTGCATCTCTCCATATCAATGGCGCCAACAAGGCAATTTCATCAACAAGTATGGATTCACCCATAGGAGTTGGGGCATCCGTTATCAATTTTTAACTTTCCTAATAGTAAAATTCATCTTACATGATCATGGAATTTAAAATTTGGCAAAAATCCCTTTCTAACCGTTGGGGCAAAAAACGGTTCATCTTTCACATCACTCATATCGTCTTCAATCATATTCTTTTCTGGTTTGTACACCAACCCCTTTTCTGTTGGGACATAAACAAATGGTTCATACACCAACCCCTTTTTCACCGTTGGGGCAAAAACGGTTCATTTTCTTCCGAATTTCTTCCAATTGGCTCGTGAGAACCATTCTCGCTCGCCAATTGAGGGGGTAAGCTGATAAATTTTAAATATTCTTTTATTCTTTGGTCTTCAAAGTTGTGCTTTAGTCTTGAGAGAGAGTTGCGTCTGATCCAGCTTTTCAGTGTCCTAAGTTTTTGTGTTGCATTGTGTCTTCACACAAAGCAGCTCAAAAAGGGGCATCTGTAGACACCAAAATCCAACCACTTGCAAGTCATCTATACCTTCCTATCAGCCACGTGTCAATCATCCATCTTTCCCGCCATTATTTGGCCCAAATCCACACTTTCTCGTCATTATTTGGCCCAATTTCACCTTTTCCCGCCATTTTTCATCCCCAAATTTATTTAAATTAATATTTATATATATATTTTAATATTTTAATATATATATTTAAATGATAGTTTAAGTGATTTAATCTAAGCCGTCCATCCTTCATTTAATCTCATCCGTCCATCCATCTTAATCCGTTTCAAAACCAAGATTTATTCTCTACCCTTGGATCCACTTTAATCTTAGCCACACGTTCAAAGTGTCGTTAAAACCCTAAAGTGTGCCCTAAGAGTAGATCATAAATTGAGTCACTTTGATGGCTCAAGGGGGATGTCTTTTGCTACTTCTATCCTGGATCTTTTCTATCTTCTTAACTTCTTCTATCTCCTTTTTTGATCCCCTCTATCTCTCTTCTGCTACCTTTTCATCGCATCCATCGCCGCATCCATCGATGCTTCCGTCGCTGCTTTCGTCGCCATCTCTTCTACAACATTCTGCAGAATCCCCCATTCTTGTCGCAAGTTCCCATGGGCGTTTACCCCTTTACCAAGTGCCCACGGGCATTTACCAAGTGCCCACGGGCGTTTACCAAGTGCCCACGGGCGTTTACCCATAGCCACAGACTCAGACCGGTGTCTGAAACCTTAATCCAGAAGCACGCGGGCGTTCAACGAGTGCACCAGGGCACCTTCTACAGCTGATTTGATAGCCACATTACTTCCAAGTGTCGCCTGGTCTAGCTGCATTAATAGAGAACATGTATAAATTAGTTTAAAGCAAGTAACTTCTTTTCTTTTATTGATCTGTTGTTGAATTCCTGAATTCTATTTTTCTAGGGTTTTAGATTGTTTCTGAGGGCTCACACAGTGGAGCCCTCTTATTAATTTCTAACTCCTTGATAGTGTTAATGTGTGCAAGTTTTTGACAGCAGATCCGGTTTATTGATGGCAGCTGATTAAGCTGGAGTGGTCCAAGCAAGGGATACAACAAAGCCCACTCACTTTGTTGGGATTGAAGATACATTCTTCGGAAGCGCCACCATTTGTGCCGACTAGGGTTTCGAGAACCCTAGCATAACTTGTAATCGTGTATCACAAATAAAGGGTTACGAGCCCTGTTGTACTCAAAAGGAGTTTTTAAACTCCACTGATTAATAAAAATCGTTTGTTTTGTGCAACTTTCCTGTATTCCATTATTGTGATTTTATTTATTTTTGTTTGGCGTTGTATTTTTAATCTACACCTAATTCCCCAAAAATAAACAATGGTTTTCATCACTATCAAAAAGCAAAATTCCCTAAAAAGCAAAAATTAAAATGAAAATAAATAGTGATTTTCATCACTAAAACAAATCCCTTGCTCAAATAAAATAAAATACACAATAAACAGTGATTTTCATCACTAAGTGTGAGCAAGTATCCCAAAGAAAATAAAAGAAAGGAAGGGAGTATTGAACTTAAATCCCTATAATTCTTAGTATTTGACAAACCATAAGGTAATCCTCATTACAGGTTAGGTAGCATCGAGCCTACCTGGAAATAGTGGTATCATTATGCATGATGATATGTTTGTCACATTAGCACATTGCTTTTATACATATCAATGTTTGCATGTGGATGAGCTAGCTTTTGGTAGCCTATAATACCTAGTGGTCTAATCCAACTATGTACAAAACCTAGGATCATGATACTCATAGGGTGATATTTAGTATATATGGGCTATGTAAATCATGTTTGGCATTGGGGTAATCTTATGCATCTCACAATAATGAACTCACACACACAATAATATTGAGTATCTTGGTTATCCTATATGATTCATACCTTGTCAAAAAGTCTTGCATGGTTAGTATATGATTTTTTACCCGTTGAATAGAGTGTTTGAGTCTCATGAAAACCTCAAGGACATCCTATAATAGCCTACTATTCATTCTATTTAATCATATGTATGTCAGTTTCCATTTTTTCAAATCCATTATGCAATCTCATGACAAAATTAAAAATGAATCGATGAATTTTATACAGTCTATGATGATAACATAGTGTGTCAAATCATTATTTAATCATACAAATCAATTAACCATACATCTCATTTTGCATCCATGCATATGCATATCATCAAAATCATCACATTACAAAAACACATGCATACATAATAAGCATCCATCAAAGCATCATAAAGCAAATAGATACATTGCATACATCTCATAAAGTAGTAAGGAAACACATGATGACAATGAAATAACTCATATATATAGGGTAAAAAGATACATCATGATCCGTTAACTTCTCGTAGGCTACAATAAAGTGGGTCCACATACCTCAAACTCCCAAAAATCTAAAAACCAAAAAGAGACATCATAGTCTCAACAACCATGGTCACACAGGATCATGACTACGACTCTCACCCCCACCCTCAAGTTGATTCCACTGAGAACTCTCTAACCTACAACCACCTACCCTTTCTACCCTTAATATAGATCCCAATTACCCCATTCTAAATTAATATTATTCTATACCACTCTACCGACTCTGGTGTGATCCACTAGCAGATGGATTATCTGGTATGCACCCCCTAAGATGCACTATCTCATCCTCCAAATAATCAATGTAGGTCCTCTCTTATCGATATCACACCTAGTAGATCTCTACTAGGACCTGGAGCTATGCCACCTCCTCCCATAGCCTAGCCATATCCCCACTACTATGTCCCTCCTACATAGGACTCTAGGACCTCAAATATGATTGTAGATCCACTATCTCTGCTTAGGCATCCTGCACATGTGTTTGAAGGATATCTCTCTCCTACCTACCACTAATTAGCTCATCCCATTGCTTATATCTTTGTCACCTCATGCGACCTGCTATGCCTACATCCCATGATCCTCAGTTTCATCCTCCTCATAGTCATATTTATATCCTAAGTCCAAAAATTCTACCTACTCATCTACCATAAAGTGATGCCCATATCCCTCACTTACCTTTAATTGGCCCTCATCAGGAGCATCTTGCTAAGCCTCATTCACTACCCTTATTGCATCACCCCCTAGGGAACCCTCACCCTACCATTGGCACATCACCCACCATGATTCATACTCCTATGTAGTATTGGTATTATCCACATTAGGAATGTCTACTACAAGATCTGCCTCCTCTCCCACTGCCTCCATTATCGGCCAAATCAATGTCCTCTCATCCCCATGACACTGGTAGAACACTGGCTCACTGGGAAACCTTTGACATAGCCCAAAATATTACATGATCTAAGAATAATAAAAGTACTCCTACTTTGTCCCATGCTGCCCAACCAGCCACCTACCTTGCCTCACCCTATGGAGCTATACCCTAGCATCACACCATACTAGAAAATATCTGTAAGACCTCTAGAGCACCTATGATAACTTGAGTCATGAAAAATACTATGCATAGTAGTCTAAATCACCTATAAATTAATGAATCTATACTACCTCATGATCCCACTACCATAGGATCCAATATCCTATATCCCTATCTGCTAGCTATACCCAGGTCATTCATGATAATCCCTATAATCAATCCATAACTATGTGCTTCCATCCCTAATACTGTAGTAGAAAGCTACATACCAAGCCTTTACACCCATAGGAGTGGATATTGTACAACTCAATGTATAATTATTCCAATAATATAGTGCCCCATGCCATCACCAATGATTGTGCCACAATGCACTCCACTAATGCAAACACTAGCTCCAATAGGTTCCAGGGAAACCTAGCTCCTGATGAGTCTAGTAGTAGCATATTAGAGATCAGTGTCATTAGTAATGAATGAATAATCCCAAATACCTTCACTTCATACTAAAACACCACCAGTATCCCTCTGCTCATGCAGTCCTATACTGCCACATTTGAATCCTCACCAAAGTATCTCTCCATCATTGCATCTCTAAGGTCATAGTGCATGGAGACAATTGGCCACACCTCTATAAGAATGCACAAAATATGATAGACATCCCCAAGCATTACCATAATATCCTCCACTTAAAGTGAAAAGTATTGGTGCACAGGTTCCACAAGTCAATCAACATAGTCAAATAAGCACAATCACCCACCACGGGCTCTAACCATGCCACATGCTTTTGGCCAATGGCATAAATAAATTCTCAATATGCCTATGTAAACACATATTTAATGGACTCAAAGATATATAGAACTCAATACCGACTCTTCACCACCTGTAAGAGGTAGGCAAGTCAATAAAAAACATCCACCATGCTTCAAAATGACCTCAAAATGGCCCAAAAACATACCCAAAAAGGCCTCTTTTTAAGGCCAGTTTGTGGCCATCCTACCTAGGTATGGCCTCCAAATGTATAACTATCCCACCTAGGAATGGCCCCTAATTAACCCACCCTAGCCATCCCACCCAGGTACGGCCTTCAAAATGGGCCAAAATTGGTCTTCCAAGCCACCAAAATAGTCAAACAAATGCAAAACTTAACAAAGAAAAGGGCAATCTAATTGCATTAAAACATAAATAAAATCATAACACATGTTAAGAGGTCACTAATTAGGTTTAATTGCCTAAATATTTAGTGCACTATACCTAAAAATAAAAAACACCCAATAAAAGCAATAATTCCACTCCTAACACTAGCAAAATGTAGTAATAATGTTCGTGCATACTTGTCTCGCACCAGCTCTGCTATTGGATGAGTCTGCACACTAGATCATGGTTACTATAGGATAATTTTTATATCACTCTACTACATATAATAACTCTTGTAACCCTCACCTCTCAAACTATAAAGCTCAACATGCACAAATGAGCCTAAATCCCACCGTTTTGGCTTATACAAGCCTATAAAGGGCACCACCATCCCAAGGTGGGATGACCATATAATTGGCTTATTGCCCCACCTTGGTATGGCCATGATATGTGCCACCATCCTACCCTAGGATGGACACCAAAAAATCACATCAAAATAGCTCAAAAATGCACCAAAAAGGGTCCAAAACCCACCAAAAATAACTCAAATTTGGTCAAAATTTCACATGGATCAAGATGAAACTAAATTGCTCCTAGATGAATGGAAAGGTCCTTAATTTAATCCCTAAGAAGGCCAGTATGGCTGGACCACCCCACAAGAATGAGTTTTGCCATTCATTACTTCCATAAAACACCAAATAAATCATCAAAATCCTCTCAAAACTGCTCCATTTTTCAATGGGTAAAACTGAAGGAAACCCTAAAAAAGTCATATGGGTCAAGAAAATTGTTGCTTTTATCATTGGTCATTATATCATCAACTCGTCGCTTGAGGGGGTAGTCATGCTTAACAAATTCATAATAAAAATCAACAATCACACACTCAATCATGCAAATTGTGTTCGTTCAAAGAATCATTGACAAAGATAATCATGCCCATGCTTAGGGCAGCAAAAAAACACAAATTTCAATTAAAAAATGCTTGAAATTATAGAATCATGAAGGAACTCAGGCCTCATCCTTCATGAAGGAAAATATCCAAGATCAAGTAAACCTTACTGGAAAGGTTATACTTGAAGAAAACTCCTTAGCTCATCAGAAGCAAAGATTCAAGAATGCATGCTCTTTCCATGATTGGGACATCTAAAGTTGGTTAGGTTACTGAATAACCCTAATCATTTAATATTTTAGTTATTTATTTTTTCTCAACATTATGTTGCACATAATGCATCTCAAAAAGGGGTATATATAAACAATAAAATCATGTCAATATGATTAGGTGACCATGAGAAATGACTAAGTTGACATCATATGGCCCCCTAGGGCAACCCTTAGAGGTTGCATAGTTGTCTTAACCACTTTTTCAAGGTTTTTAAAGGTTCTATCCCACTTTTTGGAAGTTATAGCTTCATAATCATGATTGTGCCACCCTAGGATGAATATAGATGATGGTCATTTCACCCAGGGATGGCCACAAGTAGCCATACCAAGGTGGGATTACTAGGGTATTTGACCTAGAAAAAGTCAAATTTTGGACAAATGGCACCCATAAGCTGCTAGTTATCCTTTGTATTCTAGCATGCAAGTTTGAGGGTGTAGAATCCTTATGATATGTTGCATGAGGGAGGCCAAATGGATAGATTCTCTTCCCCCTCCAATGCATGCCACAATTTGGGCAAATGGCACCTTTCCATGCATGCCCTTGCATGCCTTTTTACCCATGTGCCTCCATTGGGTATGAAGTGGATCCATTTTATATACAAAACATATGTTAGTCTCACAATGCCACTGAGAGGGGGGGTGAATCAGTGTAGCTCTTTAAACTTAAATACACAGCTCTTAAAACAGAAATAATGAAACCTTAAAACCAGATAGAGCAAGTATCACAAGAGAACATCACACAACACAAGATTTAACGAGGTTCACCAATGTGGCTACTCCTCAAAAATGACTGCTTGGACTACCATCCAAATCCAGCCTTTGCAAAGCACCAACTTTACAATCAATTTACCAGCACCCACTGGAAGGAGCACCAACCCCTTATTTATCTGCACCAATAGAAAGGAGCACCAACCCCTGATGCCAAGCTGCAACCTGGACTTCAATTTTGAATCTAGAAGTTTACCAAAAAAATACCTTTGCTTTTACAAGACCCTGACTAGTCTATTGCTTACCCAATCTCTTTCACACTTTGATCTACAGCACTTCTGCTTTCTCTATGCAATCACTTCGCACACTCTTGTGATCTACAGTCAACCTTCACGATCATCTTCTCCCTTTTGTGCACTCTGCTCTATTAGCAAATTCTACACTTAGCTCGATTCGACATGACTTGCTCTCTGTGCACTCCGACCAAACTTCACACACTTCAACAACACCCAAATCTCCAAACAACCCTCCTTTTATAACAGAATGTTTGAGATGAAAACCCTAATCTTAGTCGATTGTAAATCCTAATCTTAGTCGATTTTCATGACAACTATAAACCCTAAATTTAGTCGGTTGTTCATCGGTCTTCATCGACTTCAACTTAACCATGAGAATACAACATGTCGCGATATCGTGACACTTTTTCTCCTTGCTCTTTCTCTTAGCTTTGGCCACACAAAATACACATGTGCTGATATCCACACTTTCTCAGATATCTTTTTCTCTCCTCTTTCTCTTTGCTTTGGCCCAAAAATAACATGTCGCGAATATCGTGACACTATTTTCTCTCTCCTCTTTCTCTTTGCTTTGGCCTGCTAAAATACATGTCACAAAATCGTGACACTATTTTCTCTCTCCTCTTTCTCTTTGCTTTGGCCCACGAAAATATAACATGTCACGAAATCGTGACACTATTTTCTCTCTCCTCTTTCTCTTTGCTTTGGCACAAAAATACATGTCACAAAATCATGACACTTTCGCCTTCATATACTTCGTCTTAGCTTTTGTCATGAAATCGTGACACTTCTGCTTCCGTACTTAGCTTCTTTGCTTTTGTCATGAAATCGTGACACTTCTGCCTTCGAAGTCTTCTTCTACTTTTGTCATGAAATCATGACACTTCTACCTTCGAAGTCTTCTTCTCTGCTTTTGTCATGAAATCATCAGTTCTGCTTCCATACGCTTCCTCTATTTATTTTTTCGTGAAAATGCGACATGTCACGAAATCATGACACTTTTTCTTTCTCTTCCTTCCTAGCCTTTTTGAGTCACGAAAATGTGACATGTCACGAAATCGTGACACTTTTTCTTTCTCTTCCTTCCTGGCCTTTTCGAGTCACGAAAATGTGACATGTCACGAAATCGTGACACTTTTTCTTTCTCTTCCTTCCTGGCCTTTCCGAGTCACAAAAATGTGACATGTCACGAAATCGTGACACTTTTCTCTTTCTCTTCCTTCTCTCTTTCTAGTCGTAAAATGTGACATGTCACAAAATCGTGACACTTTTCTACTTTCTCTTCCTTCCTATTTTAGTCGCAAAATGCGACATGTCACGAAATCGTGACACTTCTTCAAATTTACTTTCTCTCTCCTATTTTACATACATGTCACGAAATCATGACACTTCTTCCAACTTACTCTCTTTCTTCCAACTTGTTCCGAAATCGTGACACTTTTTCCACTTTCTCTTTTTCTTCCAACATGTCATGAAATCATGACAATTTTTCCACTTGCCTTTTTCTCTTCCAACATGTCACGAAATCATGACAGTTTTTCCACTTGCCTTTTTCTCTTCCAACATGTCACGAAATCGTGACAGTTTTTCCACTTGCCTTTTTCTCTTCCAACATGTCACGAAATCATGATAGTTTTTCCTGCTTCTTCTCTCTTCCAACATGTCACGAAATCGTGACAGTTTTTCCAGCTTTTCTCTCTCTTCCAACATGTCGCGAAATCGTGATAGTTTTTCTTGCCTTGTATATGTCGCGATATCGTGACACTTTTCTTACTTGTCTTTTTCTTTGATCTTTTGCAAATGGGCCACTTCGGTCTTCTTGGAAACTCACTATCCATACTCTGAATAACCTTTGAACTCCTGTCTTCTGCATCTGAATAGCTTTTGAACTTCCTATCCACTGAAACAATAGATCTATCTGACTGTGTTGACAACAATGACAATACTGTTGTTGCACCTTGCTCAACAATCTCCCCCTTTGGAATTGTTGGCAACACATGTGCAATTTCCTGTAACTCTTCTCCCCCTTTGACAATAATACCAAAGGGCTACTGCAGACTCCCCTTGAGTCCATGCACAACATTCTCAGGCAAAATTGATTATACTTAGCAAAAATCATGAACATGAGCAAAAAGATAATCAAATACTTAGATGCTCCCCCTGAGAATGTGATCCCTGTAGCTAGTCAATCTTTGGGAAGTGTGACCACTCCCAATTTATTGTGAAGGTACTCAAAAACTTCCTTGGGCAATGGTTTTGTGAAGATATCTGCTACTTGCTCTGTAGTTGGAACAAAATCCAACTTAACCTCACCTTCTGCAACTTTCTCCTTCAAAAAGTGATACCCGATAGCGATGTGTTTTGTGCGTGAATGCATAACTGGATTCTTGGAGATGTTAATGGCATTGGTGTTATCACACTTAACTGATATTGGCTCACTGAAGCAAATACCAAGATCTTTCAGGGTTTGTTTCATCCATAATACCTACGTACAACATGTTGTCGCTGCAATATATTCTGCCTCTACTGTCGATAAAGAAACTGACTCTTGTTTCTTACTGTGCCATGCGACCAATCTGTCTCCAAGATAGAATGCACCTCCACTGGTACTCTTTCTGTCATCTACACATCCTGCCCAATCTGCATCTGAATACGAAATAAGGGTGAAGTCTTTACCTTTTGGATACCATAACCCATACTCCATAGTACCCTTGAGGTACCGAAGAATCCTCTTTACTGCTGTCACATGAGTCTCCTTGGGATTGGCCTGAAATCGTGCTACCATGCATACTGCCTACAAAATATCTGGTCTAGTAGCTATCAGTACAGTAGGCTTCCAATCATAGATCTGTACATGGTTTGATCAACAGGTGGAGATTTGTCATCTTTGCTCAACTTGCAGCTTGTCGTCATGGGAGTGCTAACTGGCTTACAATCCTCCATTGTGAACTTTTTTAACATCTCTTTTACATATTTAACTTGAGAAATAAATATGCCCTTCTTACTTTGATTAACTTGCAAACCGAGGAAATATGACAGTTCACCAATCATTGACATTTCAAATTCTTTTTGCATCTTATTTGCTAAATCTTTACATGACTCATCTTTGTCATTGCCAAATATGATATCATCTACATATACAACAAGAACAATAAGATGCCCATTTTCTATTTTGACATACAAGTTACTATCCACCATACCTTTCTTAAACCTTTGTTGAGTGAGATAGTTGTCTAGCCTTGCATACCATGCTCGGGGTGCCTGTTTTAAGCCATATAATGCTTTCTTCAACTTGCAAACCAAGTTTGGATCATCACCAAGTTGGAAACCATCTTGGTTGCTCAATATAAACCTCTTCTTCAAGTTTCCCATTCAAAAATGCTGATTTCACATCCATTTGATAAACTTTGAAATTCTTGTAGACTTCTAAAGCCAGAAACATTCTAATTGCCTCAAGTCTAGCTACTGGTGCAAACGTTTCCTCAAAATCAATGCCTTCAACTTGAGCATACCCCTTACATACCAATCTTGCTTTATTTTTGACTACCTGTCCATCTTCATTCAATTTGTTTCGAAAAATCCATTTAGTTTCGATTATATTTTTATTTGCAGGTCTAGGTACTAACTCCCAAGTTTCATTTTTCTCGATCTGATCTAATTCTTCATTTATTGCCTTCATCCAACTTTCATATTTGCTTGCGTCAGTAACATTTTTGGGCTCAATGTTGGATAATAGAGAGTAGTTACTTACTACTCTTCTTCTTGTCTGAACACCAACTTTGGGGTCTCCAATTATTTGCTCTCTAGGATGATTTTTTTGCCAGTTGTCTGTTTTGAATTTCTTATTTTCTTCCACTTCTGAATCACAACTTAAATCATCTGAGTCAATTTTTTGTATCTTTTCAATTTCGTTTTCCTCATCTCCTTCAATAACCTCTTCATAAATTGGGTAGTTCGTTTCATAGCTAATTACTCGTTCTCTACCTTCATCAAATTTAACATCGGCACTGTCCACAATTTTCTTTAGCCTCTTGTTGTAGCATTTGTAAGCTTTGCTTTTTGATGAGTAACCAACAAAAATACCTTCATCTGCTCTATCATCAAACTTACCAAGATTATCTTCAGTTCTTTTGATATAGCACTTGCTGCCAAAAACTTTGAGGTATTTTGTTGTTGCCCTTTTACCGAACCATAATTCATAAGGAGTTTTGCTTTCATGTGTTCTCAGCATGTACCTATTTTGGATATACACCACAATATGGACTGCTTCTTTCCAAAATATGTCTGCTACTCTACTTTCAACCAACATAGTCCGTGCCATTTCCTGCACTGTCCTGTTCTTTCTTTCCACCACTCCATTTTCTTGAGGTGTCCTGGCTACTGAGAACTGTCTCCTAATACCGTATTTTTCATAGTATTCTGCAAACTCCTCTGAAATGAATTCTCCTCCTCTGTCTGATCTTAAACATTTGATCCTCTTTCCTATTTCATTCTCAACTTGGTTTTTGAAAATCTTGAACATATCAAAAGCTTCTGATTTATGCTTCAAGAAAAATATCCATGTCATTCTGGAATAGTCATCAATGCACAACATAAAATATTTGTCACCATTTATGCTTTGTGTTCTCATGGGTCCACATAAATCAGTGTGTATTAGTTCCAAAGGTTTGCTTGTGTAGTATTCTTTTGTTTTGAAAGAGACTCTAGTTTGTTTCCCCTTTTGGCATGAAGCACAAATGTTGTTTGCAGGTTTGCTGATGGTGGGAATATCTCTCACTACTCTTTTTGAGGTGATTTTTACTAGATTATCAAAACTGATATGACCGAGTCTCTTGTGCCACAACCAATTTTCTTCTTCCTGTCCAATAAAACAAGCTCCTTCTGAAGTCTCTGAGAGCGTGTACAGGTTTCCAGATGTTCTTGATCCAGTTGCTATCAATTTTCCACTGTTTGTCTTTCTGACTTCACAACCCTTCTTCTTAAAAACTACCTCATGACCTTTATCACAAATCTGACTTACGCTCAACAGGTTATGTTTCAAACCATCCACAAACAAGACTTCTTCTGACTTAATTTTTTCGTTAATAATTTTAACTGAACCTTTGCCAACTATCTTAGCTCCATCATTATTTCCAAACTTTACTGAACCACCTTCATATTTCTGTAACTTCTCAAATTTTTGTTTGTTACCTGTCATATGACTGGAACATCCACTATCAAGTATCCATGGTACATATTTATTCTATGCTTTAAATGTTGTTTGTACGATTAAGGATTCCTTTTCTTCCTTAAGTTGTTCCTTTTCTTTCCACTCCATTTTGATAGTGGTTTTGGGCTCTTGTTTTGCCTTTCCCTTATCAACAACTTGTGCATGTATTACGAGAAGTTTTCTATTTTGTCTCATCCTATTTGGTTGAACTTTTCTTCCCTGAAACTGATTTGATGCAAATGTGCTTCTACAGTTTCTTGCAATGTGCCCAAAATTATGATAGTTATAACATTCTACTGTATAATTCATCAGAGGAGAAAAAGCATTTCTACTGGTGAAATTCCTTGGTCTTACATTATATTTGCAGTCCGAGATTTTATGTCCATAGCCATTGCATTTAAAATAGAAACCAGAGAAGGGATAATTGAACCTGGGAGATGGTCTTTGCCATGTTGTCGTAGGAGCCATAGGTCTTCTTCTTCTTTGATGTGTGACATTGGTGAATCCATCATTGTCAGTTCTCCTTTCGTGCCTGGCATTATTGCTTTCTTTTGCATGAGACATTTTCCCTTGATCAACCTATTTCTTATCTTCATTCTTTATGGATTCTACATTTCTGGTCTTTGATCCACTTGATGATTCTCCTTCGATGAAACCCAGACCAAACTTGATGCCTGCAGGCCTTTGGTCATTTATGATCTTATCCAGCTTCATAGAACTTTCTTCACATTTGTGATAACAACTAATTTTCTTATTCATCTCTTCTAGCTGCATTCTCAAACCAACAATCTCTTCTTCTAGCTTGCTGCAATAATCTATTTTCATGGTTATTTGCACTTCGAGATCTTCGAAGATTTTCTTGGATTCTTCTATCTGTACTTTCAAACTGGTTATGATTTCATTTGCATCCTCAAGCTTTCTTGAAAGTTTCTTATTCTTTTTCTTTTCTATCTCCCACTCTTCAAGTGCAGAGATCAACTCACCTTCTAGATCTACTTCAGCCTCAGGGTTTTCACCACATACTTCAGAGTTCACTCCTTCTTCCTTTTCTGATTTTGCTTCTTCAAATGCCATGAAAAGAGCTTCACCTTTTTCCTCTTCAGACTCTTCACCGGAGCTGTCTTCTGATGAACTGACATTCTTGGAGATGAAACTTCTCTTCTTGAAGTTGCCTTTTCTGAAATTCATTTTCTTCCAGTCACTTCTTTCATGGTGCGATCCTTCATCATTTTTGTTCTGCTCTTTAAGTGGACATTTAGTCGCAAAATGCCCGACGCCTCCATAGTTGAAACATTTAAATGGTAGCTTCCCTCTCGTATTTTCCTTTTCCCTTTTTTAGTTTTCTAACAAAGTTTGCTTCCATTTCATCAGATGTCCCTTCTTCCTCGGACTCTTGTTTAGTGTTTTTATTTTTAAGGGCTTTAAAAGCCGCTTCTCTGTCTGTGGGTTTAGATCTTCCTATCCTCATCTCATATGCAGTTAAAGAACCATACATCTCATCTATACTAAAATAATTTAGATTTTTAGCTTCTTCTATTGCTGAGACTTTGGAATCAAACCTTTGAGGAAGAGATCTTAGTACCTTTTTCACGATGGCAGAGTCTCCAATATCCTCGTCGAGTCCTCTGATCGCATTAATGATTCCATTGACTCTCAGCATATATGCCTCAATGTTTTCATCATCATTCATTTTCAATGCTTCGAACTGAGCTCGATGTGTCTGTAACTTGGCCTCCTTGATCTTATCATCTCCTTCATGAATACTCCTCAGTTTGTCCCATATCTCTTTTGCCGTATTACAGTTCATGATCTTCACTAGTTCACTGTCTGCTAATCCGCACATGAGAGCATTTTTTGCTTTTGAGTTGTTTTCAAATAGTTTCTTTTCATCAACCTCTTTTGGAGGAGTGATGGGTATTGTGTATCCACTAACTACTGAATCCCAGATGTCGTAACCCAAAGCACAGAGATATGTCTGCATCCTGATTCTCTAGAACGCGTAATTAGATCCATCAAACAATGGTGCTTTGTTTGATGAGAAACCTTCACCACCTGCCATTGTGTTACTTCCAAGATCACCCTAGCCGGTTAAGCTTGTATAGGAACTTGGCTCTGATACCAATTGTTAGTCTCACAATGCCACTGAGAGGGGGGTGAATCAATGTAGCTCTTTAAACTTAAATACACAGCTCTTAAAATAGAAATAATGAAACCTTAAACCAAATAGAGCAAGTATCACAAGAGAACATCACACAACACAAGATTTAACGAGGTTCACCAATGTGGCTACTCCTCAAAAATGACTGCTTGGACTACCATCCAAATCCAGCCTTTGCAAAGCACCAACTTTACAATCAATTTACCAGCACCCACTGGAAGGAGCACCAACCCCTTATTTATCTGCACCAACAGAAAGGAGCACCAACCCCTGATGCCAAGCTACAACCTGGACTTCAATTTTGAATCTAGAAGTTTACCAAAAAAATACCTTTGCTTTTACAAGACCCTGACTGGTCTAATGCTTACCCAATCTCTTTCACTATTCACAGAACAGACACTTCGCACACTTCTATGATCTACAGCCACACTACGCCTTCTACTTTCTCTACGCAATCACTTCGCACACTTCTACGATCTACAGTCAACCTTCACGATCATCTTCTCCCTTTCGTGCACTCTGCTCTATTTGCAAATTCTACACTTAGCTCGATTCGACATGACTTGCTCTCTGCACTCCGACCGAACTTCACACACTTCAACAACACTCAAATCTCCAAACAACCCTCCTTTTATAACAGAATGTTTGAGATGAAAACCCTAATCTTAGTCGGTTGTAAATCCTAATCTTAGTCGATTTTCATGACAACTGTAAACCCTAAATTTAGTCGATTGTTCATCGGTCTTCGTCGGCTTCAACTTAACCGTGAGAATACAACATGTCACGATATCGTGACACTTTTTCTCCTTGCTCTTTCTCTTAGCTTTGACCCATGAAAATACATGTCGTATATATATCCATTTATAACACTATTTTCTCTCTCCTCTTTCTCTTTGCTTTGGCCCACAAAAATAAACATGTCACGATATCGTGACACTATTTTCTCTCTCCTCTTTCTCTTTGCTTTGGCCCATGAAAATACATGTCACGAAATCGTGACACTATTTTCTCTCTCCTCTTTCTCTTTGCTTTGGCCCACGAAAATACATGTCACGAAATCGTGACACTATTTTCTCTCTCCTCTCTCTTTGCTTTGGCCCGCAAAAATACATGTCGCAAAATCGTGACACTTTCGCCTTCGTATACTTTATCTTAGCTTTTGTCATGAAATCGTGACACTTCTGCTTTCGTACTTAGCTTCTTTGCTTTTGTCATGAAATCATGACACTTCTGCCTTTGAAGTCTTCTTCTGCTTTTGTCACGAAATCATGACACTTCTGCCTTCGAAGTCTTCTTCTCTACTTTTGTCATGAAATCATTTCTGCTTCCGTACGCTTCCTCTCTTTCTTTTGTCATGAAAATGCGACATGTCATGAAATCGTGACACTTTTTCTTTCTCTTCCTCCTACGCTTCCTGAGTCGCAAAAATGCGACATGTCACAAAATCGTGACACTTTTTCTTTCTCTTCCTTTTTCTCTTCCTTCCTTTCGAGTCATAAAAATGCGACATGTCACGAAATCGTGACACTTTTTCTTTCTCTTCCTTCTCTTTTCGAGTCACGAAAAATGCGACATGTCATCGAATATTCGACACTTTTTCTTTCTCTTCCACCAAATCTACACTTTCTCTCTCTTCTTTTCTGACATGTCACGAAATCGTGACACTTTTCAAACTTACTTTCTCTCTCCTATTTTAGTCGCAAAATGCGACATGTCACAAAATCGTGACACTTTTCCAACTTTACTCTCTTTCTTCGAACTTGTCACGAAATCATGACACTTCTTCCTGCTTTCTCTTTTTCTTCCAACATGTCACGAAATCGTGACAGTTTTTCCACTTGCCTTTTTCTCTTCCAACATGTCACGAAATCGCGATAGTTTTTCCACTTGCCTTTTTCTCTTCCAACATGTCACGAAATCGCGACAGTTTTTCCACTTGCCTTTTTCTCTTCCAACATGTCACGAAATCATGACAGTTTTTCCACTTCTTCTCTCTCTTCCAACATGTCACGAAATCATGATAGTTTTTCTAGCTTTTTCTCTCTCTTCCAACATGTCGCGAAATCATGACAGTTTTTCTTGCCTATTGTATATGTCGCGATATCGCGACACTTTTCTTACTTGTCTTTTTCTTTGATCTTTTGCAAATGGGCCACTTCGGTCTTCTTGGAAACTCATTGTCCATACTCTGAATAACCTTTGAACTCCTGTCTTCTGCATCTGAATAGCTTTTGAACTTCCTGTCCACTGAAACACCAGATCTATCTGACTGTGTTGACAACAATGACAATACTGTTGCTGCACCTTGCTCAAAAACATAGATAGAAATTTTGAGACATAGCAACGAAGTGCTACCAATATTTCCCCTCACCCTTTTGTGCCCTTTTCCCTCAAAATATCTACCTAGAAAAGGAGGTTTACGAGTGATCCAAGAGGTACAATTAATTTATAAAACCAAACCAATCGAGTGAATTTCACCACCAAATTTTATGACAATACCCTTGAGAGTATTTTGGACCAATTTAATGAGGAATTGGTGATAAAAAGTCATCAAAGTTGGTGATCGTACCACCCTAAGATGACCCCTAGTCTGTGATAGTATCGATCATCCCTACATGGTATAAAAGCATATTCATGCATTATTTTTATATTATTTTTAAATAGGCTTATTCTAGGGTAGGATATGAAACTACTATCCAAATTTCATGCAATTTAGAATTATATTGAGTGAGATACTTTATTTTAAAGTTTTTATAGGCTTTCGGGGCACATCTGAAGATGCACATGTATTTGTGACCTATTTTCAAAATATAATCACATAGGTCCTCTTAAAATATCATTTTATGTATTCTTTCCAAGTTTCATCTATTTTGGAAATGTTTAGGGTCAAACATTGCTTGTTTTGGGTTTTTCAGGCTTAGAAAGTGCATTGCGAATGTGCCCTGTAATAAAATGTAATTTCTATTCTTTTTGTGATTATATATTTCCAAAATCTTCTATTATTAATGTATTTGTTATTTCATATCATTTGGAGTTGTTTTAGATAGACACATTACATATTTGTACTTTCTAGTCTATAATTACATGTATTGCCTTTGCATGTTTCACATTCTGCACTCACTATTTAACAAATCTGGTTTCCTTGTGTGTATATGCAGGTTCTACATAATATAAGGAAGGATTACAATATCAAAAGACCAAATAATCAAGCAGCAACATCGTAGGACCGCCCACTTTGATTGTGGGTACGAGGAAGAACACTGGAAGTGCACCCGAATCACTGTAAGGACTTGATCCTTGGGCACCATTTTTGTAAAAAATTTATCAATCCAAAGCCCTCAAGGGGACATTTATGTAACCGCAGTTTTGATCCATAAAAATAATAGAATAAAACTTAATTTTGCCTCATTTATTACGTTTTGGTCATCTTGCCATGTTTACTTGCATGTTTCCTTTTTTATTCTTATCATACAATAGTGATAGATGCATATCATTTAGCATCCTTAGGTGCACCATTTTTTCTATACTTCATAAAAAAATAACTATCAAGGATAAATTTCCTATTCTAGTCATCGATGAATTACTAGATGAGCTTCATGGGGCTGCATATTTTTCCAAACTTGATTTACGATCAGGCTACCACCAAATTCGAGTTAAAGAAAGTGATGTACCCAAAATGGCCTTTCACACTCACGAAGGATATTAGAAATTTTTGGTGATGCCATTTGGTCTTAACAATACCCCTTCCACATTTCAAAGTCTTCTGAATAAGGTATTTCACCCTTTCCTTCAAAATTTTATATTAGTTTTCTTTGATGATATTTTTATTTACAATAAAACATGGGAAGATCACTTAACCCATATAGATCAAGCACTAAAGACCTTGAAGGACAATAAATTATACGCTAAGAGATCAAATTGCTCCTTTGGAAAGCAATAAATTGAATACCTTGGACATATTGTCTCCAAGGAAGCAGTTAAAGTAGAACCTCGTAAGATTGAAAATGTGGAAAATTGGCCTATTCCAAAAACATTGAAAGGGTTGTGTGGGTTCTTAGGACTAATCGTCTGTTATCATAAGTTTGTCAAGGATTATGAAAAAATTGTGGCCCACTTAACAACACTACTCAAGAATAATGTTTTTTTATGATCTCCAAAAGCTAATGAAACCTTCATTACCTAAAAAAACACTATGTGTACCACCCCTGTCTTAGCTATGCCAGATTTTTCCAAACCATTTATTTATTGAGAGTTATACTTCATGATTGGGAATGGGATCCATATTCATGCAAAATGAAAAAACTTTAGCCTTCACTAGAAAAGCATTATCAAAAAATAATCTAGCACGTTCCACATATGAAAAATAAATGTTAGTCATTGTTCATGCTATCAAACATTGGAGACCTTATTTTATTGGCAAACATTTCATTATCCGCACCGACCACCATAGTCTGAAGTACTTATTGGAGCAACCTATAACCGCACTAGAAAAATAAAAGTGGGTTACAAAACTACTATGTTATTATTATAAAATCATATATAAAAAAGGAAAATATAACATGGTTGTAGATGCATTTTTCAAAAAAATTGAAGAAATTTCTCAATTAAATGCTTTTTCCCTCCCTATTCCTAAATGGATAGACCAAGTCAATGAAGAGTGGTTTAAGAACCCTACCACACATACCATAATTAAACAACTTTAAAAAAATCCCATGGCCAAACCTTGCTATTCTTGGAGAGATAACATCGTACATTATAAAGAACGTCTTGTCCTTTCTCCTACATCCTCCTATCGTAAAAAGCTTCTCCATGAGCTACATGCTACACCCACTGCAGGACACTCTAGATTCCTAAAAACTTATAAAAGAGTGACTAGATATTTTTATTGGGTAGGGATGAAAAACAATATCAAGAAGTTTGTAAATGAATGTGAGTCATGCCAAATAAAAAAGGACGAAATAGTGGCTACACTGGGTCTGCTTCAACATCTTCCCATTCCAACAAAAACATGGGCCGATATTTCCATGGATTTTATTGAAGGACTTCCAAAATATGTAGGAAAAACAACCATTCTAGTGGTGGTGGATCGTTTATCTAAATATGCTCATTTTTACCCTATGACCCACCCTTATACCGCTAGTACCATCACTCAAATTTTTCTTGATAATATCTTTAAATTACATGGCATGCCTTCCACTATAGTTAGCGATCGTGACCCCACTTTCACTAGTAAATTCTGACATAAATTATTCAAACTCCAAGGCACTCAATTTCATATGAGATCTGCTTACCATCCCCAAACAGATGGCCAAACTGAAGATATCACTAAATTTTTGAAAATATACCTTCGTTGTTTTATTTCTAATCAACCCCTTCATTGGGTTATATGGATTCCACTAGCCAAATTGTGGTATAATACTTCCTACCACACAACCATTAATATGATGCCATATAAAGCATTATACGGTCAAACACCACCATCCCCACCTCGTATATTATAGGAAGTACAATGTACCCATAGTGGAAAGGGAAATTTCTACTCAAGATGACATTCTTCGCCTTCTCAAAGAGAATCTACATATCGCCCAACATCGTATGAAGCAACAGGTAGACCAACATCGAATAGAGTGAGTTTTCCAAGAAGGTGATATGGTCTTCCTTCACCTTCAACCATATCACCAAACTTCTCTTAAAATCAAAAGTTTTCAAAAGCTAGCACCCAAATTTTACGGACCCTATAAAGTTCTCAAATGCATTGGGCTAGTTTATTATAAACTTGAGTTACCTGAGCCTTCCAAAATTTATCCCATATTCTATGTCTCCTGCCTTAAACCAGTAGTTTGTGCACACATCACTATACAAAATCAACTCCCTAAAATTATTGAAGATGGAGCACTGATGGTTGAGCTTGAAGCTATATTAGATCGTCGATCTCGTCACCTTTGTAATCATCATATCACCGAGGTTTTGATTCAATGGAAAGGTCTACCTTCAGAAGATGCTAGGTGGGAATGACTTCACCATATCCAAAAACAATTTCCTCACTTCTATCTTTGAGGACAAAGCTCTTTTAAGGGGAGTGGCATGTTAGGTTCTATTTCTAACATTGCTTATTATATTCACTAATTAATTACTAATAAAGATATGAACCAAAGTGTCTTTTTATTCACACTCTATGCTCCATATAAATAACCAATAGCATAGGTATTTTTTATCATCCATCATTTGAAAATATATTATATCCTAGTGTTCGGGTTATCCCAACATTACAAAAATGATTCATATTAAAAAGTGATTCAATTTAGTTTTCTTGTGTGCATTTAATTTTATCAAATGCTAAGAACCTTGAATATTCTTATCAGATTGACCATGGGTTTGAGTTTTATTATGATGTGAGTTTTGATCAAGGTTGAGAATTAACCAATGTTAGGCTAGGGTGAGCTAGGCTTACGTGGCATGTGGATAATCAAAGAGTAGACTAGGTGATGTATCCATAGTTTAAACTAAAAATATGGTCATGTGGTGACTAGGGGCTTAGCGTAAAAAAGAGCTTAAGTATCCAAGGGAGCTATAGTGGTAAATAGTATTTTTAGGTAAATAATTAAAAATTTAAAAAAAAAATATGAATTAATCAACTGTTATAAAGGCAAATAAAACAACATAAAAAATTTAAATATCTATAAAATACAACTTAATTAAATTAACAACAGATATAATATTTACCTAAATTAATAAAAATAATCAACATAACACTCCAATATAAGACAATCTAAAATTAATATTTATCCAAAATAATTATATACAAACATTAAGTAACATACAAGGTTGTATTATAATTAACTTATATCCTTCCGCTTATCATGAACACTATTTAAATCCTTACCATTGTAATTTAGTAATGAAATGGAAGTAAATAGATTCTAGATTTACCCCCTTTGTTTTAATTAAAATTTAATCCATACTACTCTTAGACACTTCTTTTAAGAAAATTCCATCCCTACTACTCTTAGACACTTCTATACAACTAGACCCTTTTTATAGATGTCCTATATATTGCGCATGGCATGTATTTTGCTATCGTCTTGTTTACATTTTCAAAATATTATTTTTATTATATATTAATTTTTTAAAAAATAAATCATTTTATATTTTTAAATTATTATAAGAAGTTTTTATTGTTAAAAAGTTATAAATAAATATTGGTTTTTAATATATGATTATCTAACCATATTTTGTTTAGTAAAGTAAGGTGTATAATTGGTTTCATAAATTTAAAATACATGCAATCCTATATTCCATAACATTCTAACTTTATACATTTATTCATAGTTCCAAAGTTTTGAAAAGAAGCTTAAATATTTAATTTTTATAACAATCAAATTTACCCACCATTTTATCAAAATCTTATAAGTTTTAAGTTTTTTAATATTTTGTTGTGTTTTGCTTTTTATTAGAATGTTGACCCGAGTTTAATTTAAGTAATTTAACTGAAGAAACTTTGAAAGTTAAAATATAGTTTCAAATCCAATAACCATATATTAAACAAACAATATCTTCTATAAAAATTATTTCATATAATTTTATATATTTAAAGATTATAAAATATTTTTCACCCTTAGCTTAATATTTTTCACCACTTTAAAAAATAATATCTTTAGTTCTAAGGGGAACAATAAACAGTTTGAAATTTGATTTTTTTTGAAATGTTTAAGGATCAAACTATGGTGTGTATGTCCATGTATTAAATCCAATATAGATAATATTAGTCCTCCCCTTATGACAGGCGTAACAAGGGTGGGCTTGTAGGGTAGTTTTCTTACACCCTGTTTGGCATTGCATGTGGCTAAATTGGCTTTGGCACGCTACATAACATATAGCACAATACAAACATAATAGAGCACAACAACAATCATTCATCCATACAAGAGTTAGTAGAAGCATTCATCTATACAACAATCCATAACATAAAGCATGCACCACAATGACTTGAAGGTCAACATCCACAAAAAGTAATATGAGGCACATTAACATGAAGCCAAAGATTATTATCATTGCTTGAAAATGGATATGTGATTTGTTATTACATCATGCTCCATAGGCCTTATATTGCTCTCTAGGATGGATTGGAAATATGGGTGCTTGATGGGCTCATAGGCCTTGAGAATTATTAGCACATCCAACTCCTACTTCTTACTCTTCACGGTAGCTCGATGGAAACACAATAAGAAAGGCACTTAAGCACAAGCCCTAGGAAGAGACCATCTATGATGGAGCTCTTAAAGTTACCTAAAGGTATGTAACATATATGGCTTGGCATGACTCTCTGGAAGGCACGATATCATAAAGGCACTTGGTGTGAGCTTTATGGCTTATTAGGACTCGGGTTGAGCCCTATCACTCATTCACACAACAAATCCCTCACAATGCTAAAAATAGCATGGACCTCAAGGTCAAGCTAGATAATCCAAGGAAGTGACTTGCCCATCCCACGATACAAGTCTGCTCTTTTTCCCCTTGCACCTTGAGTCTAGCCCATATTACCATGATCTCACCTATGACACAGGATAAGACTTCTATGTGAGAGTAGTTGTAAGATGTCAAGGTGCAACCACCCTACCACAATCCTCCCCCACTCAATTTTGGCATCATCCTTAATGTCGGCACAAAACTCTTGCACACTCAAAATTATGAGATCTATGGTTGCATCATCCCTTGAACCTATTGCTACAATGGTCCACACCACAACACATAACCCCATCAGTTGGGGCCAATCATTTCTAAATTAGCTTGTTCTTCCTTACCCAACATAGTAAGGAGGGTCTTTTCCACTCTTTACTTCTTGATCTTTCAGGCCTATTTGGGACCTTTGATCAATAGTACGAACCTCCCATTATAGTACCATTCCACCTCTTCATACTCTTCTCAATTGAACTTCTAGATGATGTTCATCACCTGATTGGCCTCATCATCCTTCGATTGACCTCCATCCTCAAATTATTGGATCATAACCTACTAGCATTTTAGGCACTCCTTTTGAGTGTAAGGCCCTTCGTAGGTCCACCTCAACCATAAATTTGGCTTTCCATCCCCATTCTTGGGGTGTGGATCCATCATAGGGTAAGGTTGATTACACTCCCTCACTTGTCCCTTGGGTTGGCTTCAAACCATTTTTTGAATGATTGATAAATTGTCCAAGTGGACTCTTTCTCTTTTGGTCAAGCTTCAAAATGCTCCAATGCCCTTTCCTGTCATCATCAGTCTTGTTGTGATGATGAAACAATCCTTTAGCTACCACTACTACCTCATGGATAAAATGACGTCAATACCTTTGAAGCTCATCCTAAACCCATTGCTTGAACCCATGTTGGAACAAGAACAATTTTTCACTCTCTGGTATATCTTTCACCTCTACCATCAAGTTTAGGAACTCCCTGGTGTAGTCCTTGATCTTTCTAATATGCTTCAACTTTTGAAGCTTGGTCCTGGAAACCCACTCAACATTCTTTGGCTAAAACTAAGTAGACAATACCCTCTTCAAGTCATCCCACAACTGGATGTTCTCATTCACTCTACCCTCAATGATGTCTTCCACCAAGTCAACACAATACCCATCAAGTACCTCATCACCAAGGTGAGTTCATATTCTAGGAGAGGTCCAACCATTTTAAGGTATTGGATCATATCCTAAAAGAACCAATTGATAGCACTTAGCTCCTAAAAGTTGTCATAACATGTTAGCTCCTTTAGCTTGATCCAAATTTTATTGGTAGAAATAGCCATGGGAGAGAGGGTCTCTCAAGAATTTTGATCTTCCCAAAAAATGGCCAAGTTTTGTATTACACCTTCAATCATCTCCATGCTTTGACCCACTTGGTCAGCCAACAACACCAAGGTATCCTCTAAACTCATGACTTGTGAACCATATTCATGAATGGCGAGTCCTAGGTCAGTCATCCCTTTGTTCATCTCCAAGATATTATCTTCAATCTCACAAACACGAGAAACCACTTAATTATCTAGATCTTCTAGCCTCTTGTCTTGACTGGTAGGATGATTTGACTTTTTGGAAACTTGTCTCTTTGCGAGCATCCTTTGAATCCCATGGGCCTTAAGGTGCGAGGACCTAATTCCATCATTAGCTATATTTCCCAGCAACAAGGGGTATCTCAACATTCCTCTCAAAGAAATCACACGTAGGCAACTTCACTATGAATGATGTCAAGATAATTATGTCCTTAGCAACTCACTTCACTAAGGCAAACACAATTATGCAAACTTCCTTCTTCTCTCAGATATGTTGACACTCACACATGACATAATGACAAGAAAAGTTACAATCTTTCTCACAACATGCCAAAAATCACGTTTGGCACAAGGTATCATAATTACATACTCTTTCAAGGCGTGTTGACAATTACCTTCAACACAACAATGATCACAATTATGTGAATTGACTAAGGCATCTTTCGCTCTTGCACATAGGGTTGAAGTCTCACTTCAAATGAGCTCGTGTCATGGTGAGAAGTCCATTGATTCAAGGGCCTTCTTGACACATAGCTCTACTTAGGCATAGTGGAAAATAGTAAGGAAGTGGTGAAAGTAGATAAAATCAGGGACCTCAATCACAACACACATTATATTAGACCCTCTAACACCACCATGATCCCTTCCTAGCACATGGCTTCACCTCAAGATCTTCGATTTGCAAGGGAAATATTCTACCCTATAGTACAATAACACAAGATTATCCGATGAATGATCCTAACACCAACTAGGTTGGGCTCGAATACTATGTTGTCCAACCTTGGCTTTGATACCAACTATCATGGGAGTGGGGTTGCAGGGTAGTTGCCCTACACCTTGTTCGATACTATGTGCAAATAAACTATCTTTGGCATGGTGCAAACTATGTCTCAGGTAGCTTGGCAATATGGTCTCAACTCAACACAAATACAATAGAGCACATCAACAACCATTCATCCATACAGGGGCTAGTGGAAGCATACATCTATACAACAATCCATAACATAAAACATGCACCACAATGACTCAAAGGCCAACATCCACATAAAGGAACGTGAGGTACATTGGTATGAAGTCAAAACTTATTATCATTGCTTAAAAAGGGACCCACGATCTGTTATTACATCATGGTATATAGATATTATATTTCTATCTAGGATAGCTTGGCAAAATGGGTGCTCGATGGGCTCACAGGCCTTGAGACTCATTAAAGCACATTCTTTTCATGAAGGATCTCAATCCCCTTGCACTACGGTTTAAACTTGGATCTCTTGAGTGGAAACCTATATCACTACGATATCTTTTTATTAACACTTTTACCTAACATGTGATAGGATACCTAGTCAAACTCAGAAGTTGTCACTATAAATTCTAGCTTCGTGGGTAAGACGAAATAAATGAGAGATTGACCTTCTAGGAAATCTAGCGAAGGCAGCTATAAGATGAAGTCAACAAGACCTCGATTCTCTAAAGATTAAATCGAGACAACCAACCAACAAACACTCAATTGCTACTAAATGATATATCCAACTAGCAAACACTCAATTACTATTAGACGATCTATCCTTTTGAGTATATTAATGTAATCTATCCTTTTAAGTATATCAATCTGAAAATAAATAATACTTACCATTTTCAAATCACACTGCAAGGATAATATGTTTGTAATTTCTTATTGACAAAGGTGTTTGTTCGTACGAGGTGTGTGGGGTGCTATACTAGATAAGTTTTTTTTTTTTTTTTGTCTTGAAAAAATAGTACTAAGTTATTCTTCTTCCAAGAAAGGATATGTTCAAATACCAATAACTTTTCTTTTGAAATATAAAAGGACTGAAAGGGTGAGTGAAGAGCCCATGTGCGAGCGTTGAAGAAAGATTTAGACCAATAAACTTGAAGCTACCAGAAACGTCCCCTTTTCCGTTAATGTTAACCTGTCGATTCACGATCCACCATCCCGCATACCGCAATCACCAGTCTTCTAATACCTCGGGGAAGTCGGAGAAGAGGTAGAACCAGCTCTTGGCATTTGAGGAGTCGGGCATTTCGTTGTTGCATTCTATCCACAACAAAGTTCGGCAATGGAGAACCCTCCCAACGTGGAGAGGCTCACAGAATTTCCTGCAGAGCAACAGCAGCATCCGGATGTCGACACGGTGGATTTGGTCGAGGAAAGGGAGCATGGCGACCAGTGCTTCAGCACCGGAGACTGGAACGGCGCCGTCTCACACTACACGAAATGCATCAATTCCGCGCTTGCGAAGGGAAATGACGCGGCGGCGAAAGAGATTCTTCTTCTGGCCTACTCCAAACGGGCAGACGCGTGGCTGAAGATGAAGGAGTTTGAGCGTGCGCTGCAGGATTCGAACAAGGGGCTGGAGATGGACCCCCGCCATCTGGAAACTCTCGACAGTAAAGCGATGGCGCTGTATGGAATCACAAATTATGACCACGCCTACGAAGTCATGAAGGAACTCTGGGAGTGTTACCCCGAGAATGTCAAAATCAACGGCGACCTGCGCAAGGCGAAGAAGGTGAAGACGCTTCAAGCGCAGTGTCGGCAGGGGAGCTACGACATTTCGAAGTTCTTGCTTGGAGGGCCACCGCCCGAGGAAGTCTTTGACTTCGTCGGTGGAGTGGAGATCAAGATGACGAAGGACGGACGGGGCCGGGGTTTGTACGCAACCAGAAATTTCAGCACCGGCGACCTCCTGCTTGTGAGCAACGCTGTCGCCGTCGCCCGCCACGACGGCGGCGTTGCTGTTTTAAAGTTCGATCACTGGAACAAGATTAATACGGCTTCGCAGGAGTATCTTGTGACGGCCGTTGCCGATGCCGCAAGCAAATCTCAGAAACTGCTCCGACAGCTTTATGCTCTGGACAATCATTCCAGAGAGGTAATTGCGCAAGTGCCGGCCATGAAATTGTTTGAAATCGGCGGCCCCCAAGAAACCCCCCTACAGGTGGACGTAAACCGCATCCGGGACATCATTATCCGGAACTCCTTCGGTGGCGGAGTGCAGACGTTTGCAACGAAGGCCAAAGTTCAAGCGCGGGGCCTTGCTTCAAACGAAGATTTCACCGGACTGTGGCTGCTACCGTCGTTCATCAACCATTCTTGCCTACCCAACGCCGGCAGGTTACATGCCGGGAACGCAATGTTTGTGCATGCCTGCAAGCCGATCAAGAAAGATGAAGAAATCACGATTTCCTACTTTGACACCCTGGTTCCGTTGCGGCAGCGTGAGGCCATGTGCGAGAACTGGGGTTTCAAGTGCAAATGCAAGCGGTGCACTGTGGAGCAATCTCTGGACCGTGACCTGAAGCCTCTGTCTGCACAATTTGAAGAGTTGCACAACAAGGCTTTGGAGGAAACCAATGCCGCGAGGTCTGCCGGAAAGACTTTCCCAACAGACCTCCCTAAATCCGTAAAATTTGCAGAAGTGTACGAGAAGTTGGAGAAAGCTCTAGCCAACCATAGGCTTTATGATCATGAAAAGAAGTGGGTCCGGTCATCTTTTGTGGCTGCATATTTTGCCGGAACCCAGTCTAACGAGTTCTTTCCGAAAACTCTGGAAGAGGCCATTCCGTGCGAGGATGATATAATGAAAGCCCTTCAAAATACCGTGGCGGGCGATGTGAGAACCATGGTGATGGTGGCCCGTCACTGGGAAGAGGCCAAGCGTTGGTGGGGTTCAGGGGACACTGCAACGTATGCAGTAGTGCAAGCAAGAGATGCATGTATCCGAGTCTTTGGCAAACAAAAGGAAAGCGCCATTGTGGAGCTCATATCCCGCTATGCAAAGTGCCACACATTTTAGGTTAGGTATTTAGTCTGTCGACCTAGATGGTATTTAGACATTCTCAGAATTTTGAAGATTCAGTAGGTTTACATAGCGTTTCTGATGTTAAACATTTTGAAAAAACAATGTCTGATTGCAAACTTCTTTAAGTAACGATGGTAACATCCTGAAGCACTGCTCTGCATCCATGGCATTATTTTTGTTTTCTCCTCATAATTTGAAGCGTGTCTTATATATCCAATCTGAATATATGAATATATCTTTAACTTTTTAACTTACCAGCCTTCTATAATCTTTTTTAGAACTTGTATTTAGACGTCATTTTATGGAAAACATTTATTTCTTCAATTTTTTTTAGAACTTGTATTTAGATGTCATTTTATGGAAAACATTTATTTCTTCGACATTTTTTCCATTCTTTTAAGGGTTTAAAGTAGAGAGTCCACGACTCTTTCAAAATTGTGCCGCCTCCGTGCAGACGGTGAAAAATCTTCGTTGAATAAATCTATTCCTTTCGAAGAAAAGATGTTAGAATCTTTTTTATAATTTTTGTGAATGATACGATTAGGTTCAATTTCTATAATAAATGTGTATTACTCAAAAAAAATTATGTGACATTATAACTCTATGTACCTCCTAGAATTTATAATTTATATAGGAAGCGGATTAATGTTTCAACCTTAAAACTGAATATATATTTAGTGGATTTTAAGTTTTCCATCTATATATATTCATAATGTTATGTTTAGTTAACAATATTAATAGCATTCAATAAATAAAAATATATATATATTCATAATGTTATGTTAGTTAACAATATTAATAGCATTAATATTAATAATAGGGAAATTTTTCATGTGAAAAAATCAAATTGATTTTTTTAAATTTAATTTTAGACATTAATGTTATATGTTTATATATACATTGTATATATACATATACATATGTATATATAATTTTATCTTTCACACAACTATTTTAAAAACAATATTTAATAATATTTTTAATTAATTGAAATCAAGCACTGCATAACCTTTTATGTGACCATATTGAATTATTTTTCCAACTCCGCTTCCCATATTAGCAATCCGATGTTACCATCTCTTAGAAGAGAATAACATACTTAGGAACTTTCCTTTCCATCAAAGGTTTAGGTATTTGTTTATTCAAAGCATGAGATATCAATACCAATCAAACATAAAGTATACATTCCAAAGCAAGACATACAAAATACAAATTATATATAATGCACCCATATAATGCAATTATATGAACTTCCATGTACTCATGAGCCATTGGTGGGTGTATTACTGGTAGAACGTTTTTTATCCTTGCTATTGTGAATACCCCATCGCAGTGATTTTTCACACCACCATCATTCCCCATATTACCTCTTACGGTTGACCTTTATCTGCCTATTGAATGAGTGTAATTGGCCCTTCAATCACAAAATACATCAATAGTACCATATTTTAGGAGCAGAAAGTAAATTACAACACTTCAATCCATATATACATAAATTAAATATCAGTCATGCTAGGAGGGTTGCCACATTGATGAAATTGCAAATAGTGTGATGGGTCATCCCATACCGAACCACTGTGGAATCTAATCTTAAAGTCATATTTTTCTCACC
Organism: Wollemia nobilis; assembly: GCA_028583015.1. Lineage (NCBI taxonomy): Eukaryota > Viridiplantae > Streptophyta > Pinopsida > Araucariales > Araucariaceae > Wollemia > Wollemia nobilis. The sequence continues at coordinate 1,673,696 of JAQPPZ010014470.1, forward strand.
AAAATTCCTTATTTAACAACTTTTACAAGGTCCACCACTATATTTCTCGTACAATCCCATACCACCCATCCTTAGTGGCTAACCCTGATGACCTCATTAAATGCATACATGCAATTTAACAGTATTGGATGACTTTATTTATTCATCCTTCTCGATGAATTAGTTATGGATAATTTTTAAGATAAAAGTCTATACTTCTTAATAATTTAATCATAATAGGATCTTCTCTTAACTCTTGTTAACATGAAATAGTAAAGTCTTTCACCATTTTGAAGATATTTAGATAAATCTAAAATAAATCAACTATTTAAAAACAACCATCATTAAATGTAAATCCTTTTAATCAACTATAAAAAAGTAATTATTAGACGGTGATTCGTTGAATAAATCTATTCCTTTTATGTAACATTGTATGTAGTTTTGAAAAGCCTTCGTTGAATAAATATATTCCTTTTATGTGATATTGTATGTATTTTTGAATTTAATTTGTGACAATTTGATTTGAATTATTTAAAAATTAATATAAATATAACTCTTCATAATACCTCCTATAATTTATAATTTATATAGGAAGCGGATTAATGTTTCAACCTTAAAACTGAATATATATTTAGTGGATTTTAAGCTTCCCATATTATATATATATATATATATATATATATATATATATATATATATATATATATATATATATATATATAATTCATTCATGTTATGTTTAGTTAATAATATTAATAGCATTAACATTAATAATAGGGAAGTCCTTCTTAGACATGGAAAAATTAAATTGGTCACTTGTAAATTTATTATGCCCATGATATAACAAAGGGTTATATGATATTTCTTTCTTAATTCTTAAGAAATATCACTAAAAAATAAGAGGAATATTTTAAAAGCTTTGTTGTTGTATGCTCAAACTTGATTGTTAAGCGTAATGATATTCTACTTAGAATGTTTGTGGAAACATTGACTAAGGTTGGAACTTCCTAGTTTCAAGGATTAGATAATGACCATATTAGAAGTTGGTTCAATGTTTTTTTAAGAGGTTGAAAAACTAGGGCATATCACGGGTCATCCTTCCTATGAATTTAACTTGGGTCTCCATTAAGAGAGCCCAATAAATTTTATCATTATGGTGTCTATGTGGGGACAAGTTGGTATGATGTTGACTCTAAATTTTTGGCTCAATTTTATTATTTATATGATGGTAAAGATCTACTCTATTAGCTCTTAGTGATTTAGAAGGACCACAAAGAGCTAATAAGAGAGTATAGAGATCTATTTTATAAATTATGGAGTTAAATTCCTAATAGAGTTAAGCCCTATAAATTGCTCATAGATGCTTCTTCACAACTCTGTTCACCCTAAAATTTATTTTATTTTGAAACAAGATGAGGTAGAAAACATGAAGGATACAAAATATCGAGCCATTATAAGTAAATATAGCACGTAATAGCCTAGTAGATGGAATAAGAGTTAGAAATAAATAAATAAATAAAAATATAGAGTTGTTGAATTCACTAGAAAAGAAAAAATATCTATAATTAAGCTATTACAAAGTCTCAACAATGAGGTTGCAAATCTAAGAATACAATAACATGCAAAGTATTCATTTCTATCAAGGCAAATAAATGAGTTTAGGCCTAACCTCTAGGTTCCTCAAATAAATACCCCTAGATTCTCACCTTCTATTTCAATGGATAATCAAGTGGAATTTGAACAACATTATGAATTGCATCAAATTGATGATCATGATTAGTCAAAATACATTATTTATTAGTAGGTTATGTAGGTACAATTCTTGGTAGTTGATTATTCATAGGAGGAGGCTTTGGGGCAAGCATCTTTAAGAAATCAATCTAAGTTATCCAAAACAATAATTTGTATAACATTTTCTAGACCCAAGATAATCAATCTTCAATATAATGAACAAGACCTAAAATTAGCCCAAATAGAAAAATTGGCTATTAAAAATAAGGTAGAATAAAATAGGAAATATCAAAACATCTAAATTGACAAAGGTAACAATCTCTTAATATGATTCTAATGTAGATAAAATTTTTGTTATCCCTAAATATATAACCATTCATGATTTCGATAAATGAAAGAATGAGATTTATGACTCAATTTTCAATAAAATGGACTTTTATTTGGGAAGTTTGAAAGGTTAAAGTTCTTAACCATTGTTGGAAGGCTACAACTCATGAAGACTACAATGGAAAATCTCTCTCTCTCTCTCGATATATATATATATATATATATATGTGTGTGTGTGTGTGTGTGTGTGTGTGTGTGACCACTTTCAAGATTTTCTGTATGCATAGCATCCACATTGGTAAAGTTTAAAAAGATTTTCTTCTAAAATTTGTTAGAATAAAATTAGGTTCCTTCTTTGTAAGTGGAGACAGGTTTGCAAAGAAAATAATATTAGGGGGGTAGGCATGTGAAATTGTAGACTTATGAATTTAGCATTAGGGACAAAACTTGGTTGGACATTATTAAGAGAAAAAATAATTGGAAAAAATGTTATTTAAAAAATATAGGTTTTGGTGATGCAGTAAATTTATCTAGGAAATAAAATCTATCAAGGGGTTTGACAATATGAAAATTCATATTAGATAGTTTACACTTAATCAAAAAATATATTTTAGGTGATCAGTTAATAAGAGTGATTCTAAATTTATTTAGTTTCATACTTGAATGAAGCCATATATTATTTTGCTAGCCTAAAATAGCAAACACTATCTTAGGTATATTTAAATTATAAAATTTTAAATCGCAATTATAACAACTCAATCAAACACATACAAGTTGTAACAATCTAAACTCACTTATAGGCTTGACAAACAAGGTAAATAGTTTGACAAGGGTAAATTTTTTAAGTTTTGATCTTTATTTTGGACCCATTACTAATATGTACATAGCATTGTATGCCATTTTTAGGATTATGACCATTGCAGTTAGCCTTCCAAATGAATAAGACTAGTCGGGTCTTGTAGGAGGTGCCCCTAGTGATTCTATCCTTCTCATATTTTATTTTGGTGAATCCAGAATCATGATATGGATAATCTTCTAGGGCCCATAACACCTAGAGGATAGATGCATAACTCCCTTCCTTAACATCAAGGTTATGCATAAGGGGTCGACCCTGAAATCTATTTATAAAATGAAGGCGAATTGTCTTGGAATCCCGACGAAATATGTAGAAGTATACATGGTGAATTGCAATTATTTTTCTCCAAAAAATTTCAAACCGTAGCAAATTTCAATTATTTTTCTCCAAATTTTTCAAACCGTGGCGAATTTCAATTATTTTTCTCCAAAAAATTTTAAACCATGGCAATTTTTTTTGCGTTTGGGGCCATGAATATCGGATTACTCACTATAAAAATTTACGATAAACTTAAAGGATTTAGGCTGACAAGAAAGTATTTTAGCCTTTACGATTTATGATGATTGATTTGAAACGTAAAATTAGATCGGTTGTAGGCATGCTGATAGGCTGTAGACATGTCGATCGGCTATAGATATGCTAATCGATTGTAGACATGTAGACATACCGATCAGTTTTCGATATGTTGATTGATTGTAGATATGTTGATCGGTTGTAGATATGTCGATTGGCTATAAGAATATCGATCAACTACAGACAAGCCAGTCGGTTATAGTAAAATATGTCGATCAATTATAAGCATGATGATCGACTGCATATATGCAGATCGGTTACAGATATGACAATCGACTATAGACATATCGATCGGTTGTAGACATGCCGATCGATTGCAAGTATGATGATCGCCTGCAGACATATCGATCGGTTGTAGATATACTGATTAGTTGCAGGTATGACGATCGATTATAGACATACCAATCAATTGTAGGCATGATGATTAGTTGTAGACATGATGATCGATTGCAGGCATTATGATCGACTATTGGCATGACGATCAACTACCAGCATGATGATCGACACCTATACAACCGACCCACTAATGTCGATCGTCATGATCCTGCAGAGTAATATTGATTGACACCTCTGCAACTGATAGATAATTACCAATTAACAGTCCCTACAACCAACCTACTAATACCGATGGGTATGGTCCTGCAACTAATAGACTAATACCGATCGATACTTCTACAACTGATAGATAATTGTCATTCGATAGTCCTTGTAATTGATAACATGTTATCGATCGACACCTCTGTAACTGACTGACTAATGTTGATCGATATAGTATTGCAACCGACTAACAAATATCGATCGAAACCTCTACAATCTATATAGAATTATCGATCGATAGTCCTTGAAAATGATAACCTACTATCAATCAATACCTTTACAATCAATCGATGAATACTGATTGACATGATGCTACAATCGACTGACCAATATCAATATGTATGTCTGCAACTGATTGATAAATACTGATCAGCATCTCTTCAACTGATAGGCAAATTTCGATAAACAACCCCTGCAACTGATAGGCTAATGTTGATCGACACCTCTGCAAAATATAAATAAATGTTGATCAACAACCTCTACAATCGATAGGCTTATGTCGATTAATACCTCTACAACCGATCGACACCTCTGTAATCAATAGATGAATGTTGATCAACACTTTTGTAATCGATAGATGAATGTTGATCAACACTTTTGTAATCGATCTTCTTATGCAAACTTGTCAAGTTTTTGGTTGTTTCAGAGCTACTTTTGAGTTACAATATTTTTGATGTATGTTTATCGATACCCAATACAATATATATATATATAGGTAGTATATGAGGTGATTTGGGTGGGAAATATAAAATCATTTATAATTTGAAGGTGATTTGGGTGGGAAATAAAAAATCATTTATAATTTGAATGTGAATTGGGTGGGAATATCAAAATCATTTGTAATTTCAGTTCGGTGAATTAAAATAAAAATATTTTAATTATTTTCAATGGCAGGTGAATTTAGCCCAAAAAAATTTTGCCTCGTAATTTTCGGGTGAATAGGCCCCTGTGAAAGGATCCAAAATTAGCCAATTTAAAATATAGAAAATCCTAAATAGAGCCAATTTGCGATATTTCATGCTTATGCATAACCTTGCTTAACATGTTATGTGGAACCCTGAGTATATCTTAACTCATCTGTTGTCAAACATGTAAGGATTTTAGTGTAAATGCTATGGTGCTTAATTGGAGACCATGCATCTAGATTAATATCTAGCACCATAGGCAATTAAGGTCATGTCATTCACTTGGCATTGATCATGGTTTCCTTAATTGTAATAAACTAGGTTTGGCTCACCTAATTGTACAACCTACCCTAGCTCATTGATTTATTAAGATGAAAAATTGTTGGCTTCAATGACCTAAATGTTTTTTAGTTAGATTTTTTTAGTGGTCACCTAATTTTTAATTAGTATGAAGTATAGTATGTTGCTTTTAGAAATTAAAACAACTACAAACAATCTCCCAAGTGGATGAGATTGACCAAATCCCATAGAAGGTGTTATTATATGGATTTGTCTTTTCTACCTTTTATTCTAGTATGACAATATAGACCCACGACTAGGGTTATCCTTTAGGGTCCATAATACCTAAAGGGTGGATGCATACTCTCCCCATCGCTTAGCATGTGGAACCTATATTTAATTAGGTACCATTTAAATATGCAAACGTGTAGTGTATATGCCTAGTGCCTAGTTGATTTTCCACTATATTTGGATTCAACTAGGGTAATACTATTTTTTTGGCTCTGGACCTAGTCTCACTTGCCACGTTATGAATCACGACTAGTTGTTTCATTCTATTTATCTTGCTAGATTACTCCTATTCATAAATTTCACAAGTAACCATCATCGTACTACTCACACAATGACCTAGAGGTGATATCACATTTTGCCCCTCATCACTTTTTCTAACAAAGGTCACTTTTTTTGACATGCTTTGTCAGAAAGTGACCATTTTTGAATCATGGTTGTTGCCATCGCATAACAACTAGCGTTTGATTATTTGTTTCAATAATTCTTCATCCTTCTTGATTTTTCCAATAGTTATTCATCCTTCTCAATGTATTAGACTTGAGGTTTAGGTGAGTTTTAAATGACAACCCTAGACATTTTCTTAAATAGCTTCAAAAAAAATGAAATAATAAAGAGGTCTTACTTTTATTTAACATTTAATCTACTCGTTTCACTCATGCTTTGAAAGGAATTAAATAAAAATGATCTTCATATAGTAATAATCTACGAAGCTTCTATCATTTATATCCAAATTTAAAACTTCATAAAAATATGGTTAATAGTCATTAATAGAGCTCATTCCAAGAAATAAATATTTATTTTTATAAATGTAATCCCAAGCCTCTATTCAAACTAGCTTAAAATACCATGCATAATAAATGAAAGCTTCATTAGAGATTAAGAAAATATTGCACGGTCTAAATACAATACAAGTCTAAGTAGGACTCAATTATAGCACTAGATTTTTCTTAAATTTATTTACATAGTTTTCTTTTATAAGATGAAAACAATGATTTACATATCTTTATCATTTAACACTTGGATAAATCCAACATTTTCAAGAAGCATGTGAATAATTAAATTCTTCTTTCTAATATCAAAATACTATTATAAAGAAATAAATAATTTTATTTTAATTGCTTTTACTCAAGTAACTTTAAAAGACAACGTATATTTAAAGAATGTTAAAGAATCTCTAATAAATAAAACATAAAAGCCTTTAATCATTGTCAAACATAACTCCTTTACTGGATAATAGATAATACTAAAATAAAGCTACTTTAATTCTATCAAAGATATTAAATATGTGCATATAGAAAATTTAATTTAGTCTTTAACCATTATTTTTGTCCAAGGGTTTACTAACTTAATAAAGAAACTCCATACATAAAAAGGAACATTAAAGATACTCTGAACTAAATTAAATGTTAAAGATTTTTACTCAAGAAAGGCTTTTTATAAACTTTTGAACTTTCGAATATCAAATATGAAGTGTCAGCAAAATTTTTAGGTTGGTTAAGAAATTCTCAAATTAAACAATGGAGGTTATTACATCATCCCCTCCCATATAATAATTTCTATGAAAATATATTAATTTAATTCAATCACATCATCTACCTAAAATGGAGGTGGATTAAGGAAGTAAATAACTTGTGAAAGTTTGAATTTAACAAATTTTATAAAAAATATAAATGATGTGAGAACTTCGATTACAACAAAATGCATCTATCAAGTAATCTAGAAGGTTTAATTAACAAACCCAATTCTGATAACCTCACTTTACTGGACACAAACACAAAGTCTATTTTATTTTCCAAGGATATACTTGATTAACTGAATAAAGGAGATTAAATATTAAAATGTTTTAACGTATGGTTTAATAACTTGCTTAGGCAACATATAAATAAAACAAACTTTTTCTTTTTCACTATATAAATTATAAAAATATCCTTTCAAGTAAATTAGTTGTGCAATTCGATGCACATAATCTAGGTAAGCTTTTAAAAATAAATTATGCTTTATATTCATTTCTAAATGACATTCAGAGTTTACTGAAAGGATAAAATATTTACATTATTTTGACTAATCAAACCAGAGAAGACAAACATAGGCTTATAATATAAAAATATAAATAGATGCATTTATAATATTCTATGAAAGATATGTTACACTTTGTCAGTTCTAGAGATAAAATATTTCAATTAATCACAAGCTCATTTCATTATTTTTAGACGTAAAAAGATGAAGACCCCCATATGGATCTTTCCTGAAGGCAATATTTATTTACTTCCTTTATCCAAAAAATATAACGCCTTCCAATAAAGTTCACAACAGTCTAAAACTTATAAGTTTTGAAAAGGGCATCACTAGGCATGTTTGATTGCTTACAACTTTAAGAAAAATAATATATTTTACAAAATGCAAGTTCGATTGTATTGATTCATATGCTTTGAGAAATATTAAATTCCACAAGATGTAATTTCAATTTTATTGACTCATATCTCCCACATTAGGAAAATACTCACACCACGACTCTATCATACCTCTGTCCCCACTTTTGTTTGCATGTGGACAACTTATCGTGGGATCATACGACTCTCATATGTTTATGAAATGCATGTCTAAAAATGTAGTATATGATGCAAGCATATGTTAGGATCCTATTCTAACACCATTTTGTAATTCTCATTTACTTATGTAATGATCCACTCCCAACGTGGGGGATCCCATTATAATATTATTTTGTAATACTTAGTAATGTATGTGGTAAGTAAGGTGCCTAGCCAGGTAATACTTAGTAATGTATGTGGTAAGTAAGGTGCCTAGCCAAGTGGTGCCATATCATGCAACCATTTTTATCAAGATTATAATTGATATTTGGTAGTAGATTCTAGCTCGAGTGGCATTTTGCATGTAAGCCAACTCTTGAGCCTTTAGGTAGGGTTGCATAAAGTTTTTTTTTTTAAGATATGAAGCCATGTATGAATTCATATTTTTGCAAGCTAATGAAATATTGAATGAGGTTGCCCCCTTGAAGAGGTCTGTGATTCTATGTTATTGTGAGATTGTTCCATTTCTGCATTTTATTTATGCACAGTGTTATTGACTTATTTGATGTATTTAAGCTATTTTTCAATATTTTGTGAGTGTTCTTTATTTTAATAGTGAGATCCTAACAAGTGGTATTAGAGCACTTTCTATGGCTGAGTTCTACTGCAACTAAGATGATTTTTTCTAGCCATTACACCTGTCAAGTATAATTTTCCGTGTTTTTCGTTTCTATTTTTCCCTTTGTTCAAAAAAAATACAGCCTATTTTTTTGGCCAAAAAATAGAAAATACAAAAAATATACAATCTCTTTTTTAGTAGTTGTGTAGGTTAGAAACCCTGTGCCAAGGGTTTTAAAATATCATGAAGGAGCTATCATTATTGGCTAAGCTATATAGTCCATAACGTGTCTACTGAAGTGAGGGGCAATTAGGCTCGAATACCCAAGCCTTAGATAGAACTCGTGCATGGAGTTGATATCCCGTGCATCTTCGAGTGTATCAAGAGACAATCTAGGCTTAAACAAACTTTTATATTTTAAGAAGCTTTTTGGCCTTGTATTATCCATAGTCCATGGGACACAACATCGTAAATGATCACCCTCTCATACTATTAGAGAGGCAAATAGTGTGCTCAAGGGTATGTGTGGAATCCTCCTTGAGTAGTGGCTTGAAATATTGGTCCGAGCACTATTGTTCATCACTGTAGTATAACAAAATCCCTATGGGTATTACATACTCCTTTACTTGGCATATCTTGGTTCTAAAAACAACTTCCACCTATAAATCAACATCATTCCTATTCTGATAATCTACATTCACAAACCCAAAAGTGAGCATATAGAGAAGACATTTCTTATCATAGGAAAAAAATTTGCATGCACCACCAGTCCAAAAATATTTTGTAAGTGTCTACAATAGCTTGTGGTGAGAGATAAAATAGTCAATATAGTGATAGTAACAATCAGATCAGTAATAGTGATAGTTAGGTCAACAGTAATAGCCCACTGTAATCGTTAAGAATTATAGACTTTCAATGTCAGGAATAGAACTATTAGTGTCAAATAATCCCCAAGATCAGTGATAGGAATCATTTTAGTAACTGTAGTACAAGTGACAAGGATAGAGACAGGATAGTGATAGGGTGGTCAGGGGGCATACTATATAGGTCAAAGATAGATGATCCTAGACCCCAACTTTTGAAACAAACTCTAAATTAGAAACCAACAACACCATTAGACTCGTCAATACAATAGTATATATATAAAAATTTGGGGTGCCCAAAATTAGTGTTGTGGGGTATAACTCATTGTGCCTCTTTTTTTGAGCTGATCACTTTGATATACCACACCCAAGCACTTTTTTGGATATCTTACTAAAAATAGTAACTCCTAAAACCCCACATATATTTTTAGTAAATTAGTAAAAGAGGGCCCACAATGGCGAGTGGTACTCATAAACAACATAAGGAGTTAGAACTTGCCACAATATTGATCAACATTCAAAAATCCCTTGACTACTTGACCACTACAAACCTCAACATAAGATAAGAGATTCAAGATCTTTGAATGGATCATGATACCACTATAATATGCTTAGCAGAATAACTTACAAAGGTGGAGACCAAATTACAAGGTCCTCTCACATCTGAACACCAAGCTAAAAACTCTGAACGAGGTCATTGAAGGGACACAAAATATCGAAGAAGGAAAATAGAAACCACTCACTATGATCATTATTTGACCTTAAAAATTCCTAAATTGGACTTCCATAAGTTTAGTGGAAAGGATGTTGATGGATGGTTATGTCAGGTTGATCAATTATTTAGACTCCACAATGTCCCTGTATATCATCGGGTTTAGATGGCTTCCTTTAACTTAGAATCTGAGGCCTTACATTGGTTCCAATGGCTACAAGCCACTACCCCTAATCTATCTTGGGAGGACTTTAATTCCCAACTACTCACCCAATTTGGCCCTAGTGACTATGAGGACTTTACAAGAGTATTGACAAAGTTGAAACAAACATCCACGGTTCGCGATTACCAGACACAATTTGAGAAATTGGCAAATAAAACTAAGGGCTTGAATGAGGGATTTTTATGAGTTATTTCATAAGTGGGTTGAAATATGATATCTAGGTTGAAGTCAAGATGTTTAAACCCTAAACCATGATGCAAACTATCATTTTATCCTGATTGGCCGAATATAAACTCTCAGCTCAAAGGCAGACACCATAATTTTCTCATGCTTAACCTCCATTTCCTCCTTGGTTCTCAAATAATACTGATAATAAATATCCTGCTCCTAAGTTATTGACTACAGATGAAACATATGTGCGTCGTGCCCAAGGGCTATGTTATAATTGTGATGAAAAATTTGTGAAGGGGCATAGATGTACAAATAAGAGATTGTTCTTAATATATGTAGAGGAACCCGATACCAACAACCATAGTGATGAGGAGAGTGACATAGCTGAAGCACCAACTCAACAGGAAGAGGAAACCCAAGAACCTCAGGTAGAAATTTTAGTCCATGCTCTTGCGAGGATTACCACTCCATAAACCATGAAAGTTATGGGTTTTTTCAAAGGCCAATGTCTTACTATTCTAATTGATTCAAGTAGTACACACAACTTTATTGATCCTCGAGTTGCTAAGCAAGCCAATTGCTATATACACACATGCAACTTATTTGAAGTCATGGTGGTAAAAGGAGGCACTTTACCTTGTAAAGGTAAATGTTGAAATGTCAAAATAAATATGGGGGATTATGAACTCAAGCAAGACACGTTTATACTCCAATTATGAGGATGTGATATTATGTTAGGAGCTCAATGACTGGGTACCTTGGGCACTATCTCATGGAACTTTGCAGAACTATGGATGCAGTTTTCATAACATTGATAAACACACACCCTCCATGGTACCAAAATAGGCCCTTCCCAAATTATTAGTTCCAATCATATGGAGAAGTTAAAAAAGTCATCCTATGGTGTCATTGCACAAATATTTTCAATTCTACCAAGCACTTCCACAATGGATCAAATTCCAACAGATTTACAACTTGTTCTAATCAAGCACAATGGTATTTTTCAAAACCAACTACCCTGCCACCTCGTCACTCACATGACCAAGCTATTCCACTACTACCAGTTAATGCACCACCCAACATCAGACCGTAGTAGTATCCTCATGCTCTCAAGTCTGAAATCAAGAAGATGGTACAAGAATTGCTCAAATCTGGTGTCATTCGACCTAGTACCAACCCTTACTCTTCTCTAGTTTTACTAGTTCTCAAGAAATATGGCTCATGGTGATTGTGTATAGACTACCGTGAGCTCAATAAAATTACCATCAAGGATAAATTTCCCATTCTAGTAGTGGATGAATTGTTGGATGAATTACATGGAGCTATGTACTTCTTCAAGTTAGATCTTCGTTATGGATACCATAAAATTAGGCTGAAGGATGAGGATATTCCTAAGATTGCATTTCATACTCACAAAAGTCACTATGAGTTCTTGGTAATGCCATTTGGTCTGACAAATGATCCTTCCACATTTTAGAGCCTTATGAACAACATATTTCATCCTCTCCTACAAAATTTCATCCTAGTTTTCTTTGATGATATCTTGATTTATAGTCGCTCGTGGGAAGAACACCTTATCCATGTGGATCAAACATTACAGTTGTTGGCACAACATAAACTTTTTACTAAGTGGTCTAAGTTTTCCTTTGGTTTGACTAAAGTGGAATATCTAGGACACATTATCTCCAAAGATGGTTTCAAGGTCGACCCTAATAAGATTTAGGCAGTTCAGGATTGGCCAAAACCTCACACTCTTAAGGGACTTCAGGGATTATTAGGACTTACAGGTTATTACCAAAATTTATTCGTAATTATGGTCAAATAGCAGCACTCCTCACATCCATGTTAAAGGAAAATTTTACATGGATGGGGCCTGCTGACCAACCCTTCCTTGAATTGAAGCATGCTATGACCATCGCACCAGTTTTAGCCATGCCATATTTTTTTAATCCTTTCATCATTGAAAATGATGTTTTTGGTCATGGCATTGGGGCAGTGTTGATATAGGAAGGGAGACCCTTGGATTTCACTTGTATGGCACTCTTTGATCGTAACTTGGGAAAATCTACATATTCCAAGGAGATGTTGGCAATATTACATATCGTAACCCATTAGCGACCATATCTCATTGGGTGTCATTTATCCATTAAAACATATCATTATAGTCTCAAATACTTCTTAGAACAATGGGTTGCTACCCCAAAACAACAAAAATGAGTTTCTAAACTCACGGGATATGATTATGATATCACCTATAAGAAGGGTAAAGAGAATCTTGTGGTTGATGCTCTCTCTCACTAATTTGAGGCCCTTAGTATGTTATATGCTATTTCCTCACATGTTTCTCAATTGATAGATTTATTACAATAGGAGGTACTTCAAGATGCAGACTTGCAAGCTTTGGTGGCCTCGTGATGATCCTACTTCATACCCCGACTACAATTGGGATGGCCATGACTTGTGTTATCGCCAATATCTTGTTATTCCTCGCACATCCCCACTCTATGAGCTTTTAATGAAGGAATTACATATTACTCCCTCTACAGGCCATTCAGGATTTCTCAAAACATATGAACACCTCAAGCGCACATTCTTCTAGAAAGAATGAAATATGACATCCATGATTTTTTAGCATCTTGTGATACCTGTCAATGGATGAAAGATGAAATAGTACGTTCTTAGGGTACTCTTCAACCCTTGCCCATTCTAGATCAAGTTTGGAATGATATTTCCATGGATTGTATAGAAGGGTTACCTAAATCTTGCATTAAGTTTTTTATTTTCATGGTTGTGGATCACCTTTCGAAGAATGCTCATTTTTGTTCCCTTGGCCATCCTTACATAGCCCCCACCATTACCCAAATATTTCTCAACTCTATTTTTTACCTTCATGGTATGCCCACCTCTATTATGTTCGATCGAGACCCAACCTTCACTAGTCATTTTTGGCAAGAATTGTTTAAGTTGTAGGGAAATCAAGTCAAAATGAGTTTAGCCTATCATCTGTAAATGGATGGTCAAATTGAGATTGTCAACAAATGTTTGGAGATCTATCTTCATTCCTTTGCATCAGATCATCCTACTCAATAGATGAAGTGGCTTCCTTTGGTTGAATGGTGGTACAACACTTCCTATCATACAAAAACCAAACTCACTCATTTTGAGGTCATTTATGGGCACCCTCCACTCACACCTTCTTTATACATCCCAGATATATCCAAGGTCTAGGTAGTTGACACTACTCTTAGCCAACATATCGATGTTATTCGCCAATTGAAGAAGAATTTAGATATTGCCCAGAATCAAATGTGATAATAGGCTGACTAGAATCATTCTAAGTGTAGATTTGATGTGGGTGATATGGTTTTTCTTTGCTTACAACCATACGAATAATCATATCTATAACTCTGAAGGTGCCATAAACTTGCTACAAAATACTATGGACCCTACCAAGTTCTACAACGGATTGGTACCACCACTTACATATTGGATTTTCCACCCACCTCCAAGCTCCATCCTTTTTTCCATGTTTCCTCTTTCAAAAACGTTGTGGGCACACAGGTACAAGTTCAGTCAACATTACCATAATTTTATGAATAAGGGTCCATATTACTCGAACCTAAAAATTGTTGGACTTTTGGACCCGCTCTCTTTGCAACCGTATGATCACAAAATTTCTTGTTCAGTGGCATGGGCTCCAGATAGAATATGCTACATGGGAGTCTCCATCAACTCCAACACTAGTTCCCTCATTTTTAGATTTGAGGATAAATTTTTTAGAAGGGGAAGGACATGTTAGGATCTTATCCTAACACCATTTTGTAATTCTCATTTACTTATTTAATGACCCACTCCCAAATTGGAGGATCCCATTCTAATGTTATTTTATAATACTTTGTAATGTATGTGGCAAGTAAGGTGCCTAGCCAAGTGGTGTCATCTCATGTAACCATTTTTATCATGATTGTAACTAATTTTTGGTAGGATATTCTAGCTCGAGTGGCATTTTGCATGTAAAATAACTCTTGAGCCTTTAGGTAGGAGTGCATGAATTTTTTCTTTAAAATATATGAAGCCATGTACGAATTCATATTTTTGCAAGATAATGAAATATTGAAGGAGGATGCCCCTCGAAGAGGCCTGTGATTCTATGTTATTGTGAGATTGTTTCATTTTTGCATTTGATTTTTGCATAGTATTATTGAGTTATTTGATGTATTTGAGCTATTTTTCTATATTTTGTATGAGTGTGCTTTATTTTAATAGTGAGATCCTAACAACATACTATGAAATGATTAACCAACAAGAAGGATGAATTACACTATGCAGTTATATATATAATTAACATCAAGAAATCCCTTAAAACCTATGCGATAGAAAAATAATACACCAGGTATAACTTTTCATGATGTCAAAGACTCAAATACTACTACCATGACTCATCCTATAAATTTTCAAGATACTTTCGAGCACAATACTGGATTTTTTGCTCCATGCTAAATAGTAGGATGATTATTAGAGTTAGATTTTCCTATGAGGTAATTGGAATATAATACGACCATAATCTTGGTCTAAAACAATGTTTTATATAATAACTAAAATATCTAGAATTGTAATAGCGCAAGGTTATCGTAAACATAGGGTAACTACAAGATCCCTAAAAGGTACACCAACCATAAGAAGACACTGAATATAATAAAAATTGAATTATGGGCAGTAATCATTTACAGATTTCACATACAAAAAGAATCACACTAAGAAGCAAACATGATTTTATATTTAATATAGATTTCAGTTACCATGAAATTAATTACAAAATAATTCTCAAGCATGATGAAATCAATGCTCAACTAAATATTATCAAGTGATTCAAGTAGATAAAAAATCAACCAATATCAAATTAAATATACAAACATCTACAAATATATGTTTGTTATCTTATTTAAAGATAAGCTCGGTAAAGCTGGCCTGTAAATAATATTCACACTCGCTTTGAATGTCTAAACTCGTAGTTCGTCAGATGCTCATACTGCATGTTAGATATCACCAAGAATAATAATATTTCTTTCTATCAATTTACTTTGTAGCAAGCAACGAGCTTCATTCTTCTTCCAGGTGGTTTACATACCATTTGCTACTTGGACCTTAACTCTAGGCCTGCTAGGTGGTTTTCCACTTCATTCATGAAATATTATATTGAATTATTTCATTTAAAATAAAATAAATAAAACAACTTAGCAATTTAAATATATATATATATATATATATATATATATATATATATATATATATATATATATATATATATATATATATATAATTTTATATTTCACACTTAGCAATTTTAAAAACAATTTTTAATTGATTGAAATCAAGCACTACATAACCTTTTAAGTTACCATATTGAATTATTCCTCCAATTATTCTTCCCATACTAGCAATCTGATGTTACCATATGCTAGAAGAGAATAGCTCCCATGTTTTGGCACTTTCCTTTCCATCGAAGGTTTAAGTATTTGTTTATTCAAAGCATGAGATATCAGTACCAATCAAACATAAGGTATACATTCCAAAGCAAGACATACAAAATACATATCATATATAATGCACCTATATGAATGCCACTATATGAATGCAATTATATGAGCTTCCATGTACTCATAGCCATTGGCAAGTGTATTACTGGTAGGACATTTTTTATCCCTATCATTGCGAATACTCCACCACAGTGATTTTTTGCACCATCATCATTTCTCATCTTACCTCTTACGATTGATCTTTATATGCCTATTGAGGGAGTCTACTTGGTCCTTCAATCACAAAATCCATCAACAATACCATTTTTTAGGAGCAAAAAGTAAAGTACAACACCTTAATCCATCTATACATAAATTAAATATTAGTCATGCTTGGAGGGTTGTGGCATTGATGAAATTGCAAATAGTGATACAGGTCATCCCATACCGAACCAATGTGGAATCTCATCTTAGAGTCATATTTCTCTCACCAAGATTCCTTATTTTACAAATTTTACAAGGCGCACCACTGTACTGCTCATACAATCCCATACCACCAATCCTTAGCGGTTAATCCCAATGACCTCAATAAATGCGTACATGCAATTTAACAGTGTTGGGTGACTTTCTTTATTCATGCTTCATGATGAATTAGTTATGGGTAATTTTCAAGATAAAAGTCTATACTTCTTAATGATTTAATCATAATAGGGTGTTCTCTTAACTCTTGTTCGCATAAAATAGTAAAAGTCTTTTACCCTTTTGAAGACATTTAGATAAATATAAAATAAATCAACTATTCGAAAATAACTATCATTAAATATAAATCCTTATAATCAACTATTAAAAATCAATTTTTAATAAACACTATCTATTTCAAATAAATTTAAACATTTCTATAAATATTTTAAATAAATAATAAATAAATCATTTTTCTAAAAGCAATTATTAATAAACTCTATCTATTTCAAATAACTTTAAACATTTCTATAAATATTTTTAAATAAATAAACGAACTATTTAAAATAAATTTTTAATAAATACCATTTATTCTAAACAAAATTAGAAATGTTTCTTCAACTAGGATAAAAATTTCATCTATCTAACTATTCAAAATTTAAATAATCTAGTAATCTAAGATTATTAAATATTCTCTTAGACAATTTATCTAATAAATATAACAAAAAAGTGCTTACGAATATCTTCGAAAAGAGGGATGGATACTCATACCTTTCCTAAAGTTTGTATGAATGAAATAATATTATAATTCCATAATTCTGAAATTAGAACCCTCATTTTATGAAAATAATCTGACGCTTAAATCATTAAACTCTATGCTATATTTAGGAAATAAAAAGCTCTATATTAAGTCGTTAATATTTTAAGGAACTGTGATTACTTTTATTTCTATTGTTTACATCTTCGTTCTCAAAACTAAGGCGTAGTACATTTTAATAATATTTTGAAATAAATAAAGTACATATTGATGGATTGAATGCAATGTTCTCTAAGTCACCCATTACAGATGTTTTTTTTTCAAATAGCAATTGTGACATCACAATCTCTTTTCAATGGAAGCTCAGTATTAATACTAATGGTGAAATATGAGGATTTCATTCTTCTCTTCTTTGCCCACCAATATAAATGAAGGAGGGATAAAAATGGCTCCATTCTAAAGGATGCATTTCCTATGTTGAGTAAAGTAAAATAGGTTCTTGCTTACCATATTAAATCCTTTGGATTCTCAAACAACCATGACATAGAACGAAAGTTCCACTCATATGCAATGTTATTTATGAACTACCCCTTGGTATTTTCAGGATAACAAAACATACATTGAAATCACAAATCAAAACAATTCAGAATACAACAATGTTAAGATGGCATTGATTTTAGTAAGGTCATAAACAATAAAAAGAACTCAATAAATAACTCACAAGTATTGAATAAAATTTAACTTTCACACTTACTAAACATTGGTTGGTTGAATACCACAAAAAATTCATCAACGCAGCTAAACAACATTCGACTGGTTATTTAAATACAAGGCCATCCACAGTGAATGGTAAACACATATACATTTACAAGGCTAAGCAAGGGTTTTAATGTGTTTTCCAAATGTAAGGTTGCACATAGAGAATGGTAAACACATTTATCCATACATCAAGGGCTTGAATTAGTTTTCGATTGCAAAACCATTCACAGTGAATGGTAACCACATTATCCATACAGCAAGGGTTTGACTGAGTTTTTACCTACTGATAATTACAAAAATTCAGTAAATTCCATTAACTAAAGTGAAAGCATGTAGAAATTGAGAAAAGGTGGCTTACAAAGCTTCCTTCAGGGAATGGAAATCGTGTTTACTTTTAACTACATGACAGGGAGTTATTTTTACGTAGAATAATTAACAAAACTTTCTCCAGTAGCAGTAAGGTATTTCTAATTCAATAATTTGCAATAGCCTATATTACTTAACAAAATTAATATTTATCAGACTGAAGATGCAACCTAGTGTTATAGAAAAAATAAATATACAGAAGCACTTTTACTTTCTCCCTTCTTCTCCCTCCTTTGAATTAGGATAGAAACACACCTCAAAATTTTAAAATCATCCATTTATAAGAAAACACGAGGAAATGAAGGTGCATGCATATGGCCAACTCATCATGGCCTTATTCCTCCAGATTGATAGATGATTTCTTCCATGTTTCAATTGCCTACGAATGAAAATATTTTTTGTATTAATTAAAAGTATATATATACATACTCATATATATTAAAAGATAATCTCCCTTCCTATTTAATTTAATTTATTTTATTAATAACATTTCATTTTATAAATAATAAATTATTATAATTTATTTTATTAATAATATTTTCTTTATAAATAATAAATTACTGTAATTTATTTTATTAATAACATTTTATTTTATAAATAATAAATTTATAACAATTTCTATTTATAAATAATAATTTTTTTTTTTAAATTACATTGAAGTGAGTAATAACTATAGATTATGAATATTTTTTAGCAACTTGGTTCAACAAGATAACTCAAACAAGGAGTAGATGAACTTTAAAATATGCTTTACGAGTTCTATTTTCCTATTTTTACATGAAGATGCTTGGCAAAGTTGGGCTACAAGGTTTTGGATTAATTAAAACTTACCTACTTCCAATGATTTCTCTTGGAAGAATGCTTGGTCATTTGAGGCCCTTCCTAATAAATCAAAATTCCTTTAATTAATATTACAAAGTCAAATTATATTAGATGAGTCTTCAAAGAAGAGCATATCATGGACCTTTTAGGTAATCTTTATTTTTAAAGTATTTAGAAACATTAAATCATATACTTCTTCATTATCCCTTTGGCTACACCATTTGAGAGTCCTTTTTTCAAAAATAGAATATACTGGGTGGGTACATTAATATTGAAAGAGTTGATGAGATTTTGGATTAATTATTTTAAATTTAAAATATTTTGCATTATATGAAGGTCCTACTATTATTCATTAAGATTTATGGCATAAAAGTAATAATAGAACTTTTAAAAATAAATCTCAATATCATGCCTAAATTTGAAATCATAGTGTAGTGAAGAATCACTACACCAGGTAAATTGTATTGAAAAAGGGTAATTTTGACCAAACTAATATTTAAAACCTATTGAGGAAATACAATATAAGGGGGTTTGATACCCCTACAACCTATGAAGAAGCCACTATTAAAAGGTCATCAAAATTTTAGCCAAGGAAAAACCACCATCAAAATCTTCAAGCTCCCTCTACCACAAAGTCAAGCTGGCCAACTAGAGTAGAACATCAATGGTCATGAACATTTTATGGTACCTACTACAAATTTCACCATGATATGGAGTCTTGGAGCCTTTCTTAGATAGCTAAAGGGGATCCACCTTTGGAGATATTTCATATAATCATGCAACTATAAACTCTTTGTCCATAGAGTAAAAAGGTCATATGACTGACTATCTTCCATGTCTATTTGGGTTTACCATGACTATCTAGTTAGTCATGATTCCTTGATGTAGTTGTAAGTTAGCACCCGTTAGGGACCTCGAGGAATAAATCCAAGTAGTCATGGAATATGAAGGGAGGTTTAAGGTAACTAGATAGAAAATTGGTAAGGTAAGCTTCTTTTCCTCCCTCAAGAAGAGCTTAACATTGAATAGTCTATAAAGACCAAATATTCTTGGAGATTTCAAGTTGTGAAACCTCCATGGACGATTCAATATTACTAGCTCATATAGTGTTCACCTCAAAGACCCATGGTAGAGGAGAAATAAAAAGTAGAATATGAAAGATTGAAAAGGAAGTATAACTTGAACACACATGCTAGAGTAGAACATTAAGTGGTCTTGGTCACCATAAAAACATCAAAAAAGAAGAAATAGATAGTTAAATGGAAATAAACATTATTTCAAATCAAAAGGAACATGACAATATATTCTAATTAATTTCACAAAGAACTTTACCAAAGGAGTTGGATGAGACAAAAAAGAGAGTAAAACATTTATCATCACTATGCAACTGCACCAACCCAAATTGATTGGATGAAAGGGTAGAGACAATAATCTAGTTCTATTCTTATCACTCCAATAACCAAACATGACACCTTATGTGACAACTAGCATATTTAAAGTAGTGACACAAAGGTGGCCCAAGGGGTAACACCAATACTAAGGACACTAATGGAGGAATATATCAAGGGTCTAATAATGATGGATATCCCATATGTGTGATTAGTAAGAATGATAGAAAATGACTACATACCATAAAACTAACCTAAAAATGGTATTTATGGTTATAGACTCAAAGACCTCGAGATCACCCAAATATGATGATGAAAGGCCTATGTAAATTTTTGGAATAGATAATTTTACATCTGTACACAAGTTTTGGGGGGAAATTTTCCCCTTTTCTTCTTATAAATACCTTCTTGTTCTTCATTGTAAAGCATAAAAAAACTATTTTATTCATGCATAATATGTAGCCTAATATGCAATATTTCTTTCATCCATCTTATGTATTATGGAATGGCTCAAGCCTTAAGCCATTTTGTTGATAAGATTTGATTCTCTTTCTTAATCATGAATGTAATATGATTATCATATATATAAGAAGTTATGACTATTTCCCCTTTTTTGTTCTAATTCTTGTGTATGTGTAAATGTGGTGATTTGTGTTTGATAAAATCATGTTCCTTGCATGCTATCAATGATGATGTATGTATTCATTTAATCCCATCATAGTGTATAGATATTTAGGTTCTTAGTGCATCACCTCCCATTGTCTAGGCTAGTTGGTTTTATTTCTTTCTTTACTACTTTCCTCTCATCTCTTTTCCAAACAAAACCTATTATATTAGGCTAAATTAGGAAGAAGAGTGCATCAAGATCACATCCAAATAAGGACCCAAACTTGAAAAAATCCTAGAGGTCATTTGAGTCATATCCCATGCTCCCTATACTTCTTGATTATACGCTCCATGCATAGAATATATACCAAACACACCTAAAAACTATAAGAAAGTGGTGGATATGCTTGGATCATGAATTAAAATTAGTTTCCAATAGTTAAATGACATGATCGATGAGATAAATTATGCAATATCCATTCCATAATTATGATTAAGTTATTATCATGAAGAAATACCAAGCAACAAGAGACACCCATCATGCATGCACTAACAATTCTTCTAGCACACCTAGTGGAACCCCAACACATGAAGTAGGCTTAATCTAGAACTTTGATGAAGTTCTTAGTTTGCCACTTATTAAAGCATAAAAAATATTCACCTGATGACTCCAACAACTAAAGATCCAAAAAAATTAATGACTTCACTAGAAATAATCTTAGAGGAAACTATTAATGTAGTTCATATCTTAGGAATTTGGTGAATATTTTGATCCATCCACTTGACTAGAGCAACTTTATCATTCACCTGGTGACTCCTCTCAAGTCCAAAGAACCCCAAAATTCATAATAATAAGAATGGTAGCCCAATTTATAACTATAATGTGACAACTCATCTAATATATCAATCAAAATATTCTCAACATGGAATAAAAATGGCCCATAATCCCTTCTAATACATCTATTGTTTGGGACCTCATCCCAAATTTAGATTTAAATTTAGTACTAGATAGGTTTCATTGGAGAATATGCAATCACACCAATAGAAAATTTACATCATATGGTGAGCATGTGTGTGATACATAACATCGAGGAGTAGAATGTGGCACTGAGACTCTTGGCGACATCCTTAAAAGGTAAAATATGAGAATGGTACATCAATATTTTCCCATGCTCAATCAAAAGCTAAGACTAGATTCTAGGAGAAGGTAAATAGTTTATCCTTACTATAATAATTAATGACTATCAAACAAGATCCCATTGAGGCAATGGATAATTTTAATATCTAGTATCAAAAAACTTGGTATAGAAATTCAAATTACATTCAACCTCTCATGTATGATACTCATATACTATCTCAAATTTTTTCACTTAGAGATTTCCATCATAATTAAAACCGAGGGAGGGAAATCCTTACCAACAACCTACTAGATAGCCATCCAAGAAGAGAATAACCTCATCCAAATAGGAATGCTACCACCCAGGTCCCCAATACTATTACTCCCAAATATTTAGCCCACCCTAGTTATAAGCCTTTTTTTATTATAACTTCTTCTCATCTAGTATCAAATTCCCAATATTTGACCGAGATAGATGAACTAAGAAGAAATATCTAGGCCCTATTAAAAGAGTTCCTAGCCTTAAGAAGTTAATTCAATGAACAAAGGTTTCAACATCAAAGTCATCCAAAATCTTAGTATTGTCCTCTCCAATTGTCTTAGATGTTGGATACGTTGGACCAGATGGTCGAGACTATTATATCTCATATGAAGCAACATAGTAGGACCATTTCTAGAAGCATGAGATTTCACTCGATTGGGATCCTCCAAGTTATTTTACAAGGCTAACTCCTTTCAATATTTCATCTTGAGTGCACTTTTCTACTTTAGCTTAATGTACCAACTTTAAGAGGAAAAGGATTAGAGAAATGCAAAAGATAAACATAGTAGAAAGGAAAAATCCTAAACTAACAAAGATGATATGCTAATATCAAGATAATATCCTCCTACATAATAGTCCTAACTATAATGCATTGATAACTAGAAGTTTGAACACTTCCTCCTCTAAGCATATATAAGCACAAATTGAGATAAACATACATACACAAATGAAATAAGATAAGGAAAACATAAATTATTATAATATTATCATATAAGTGGGGGTTTGGACTAGGTACAAGACCACCTAGAGATCTGTGTACTACTATATAGAAGAAAATGAAAGGAAAACTATATAACTTGCTAATATTTTACAATGCTATGAAAACAACTATATATAGTTTACAAAATAGTGATAATTTTCCTCAAAAAATTTACAAGAAATTATAACAACTCCAACTAATATTTCTAATGATTTTGAGGACTTGAATGAGAGAAACTTATGTAATCAATATTTCCAGGTGCTAGATTGTAACCACCGTGCCTTTATATTTAAGAGATCACCCACTTTTTTGGATTACTAAGCTACAATGACATTAGTAGGTGATCCATACGTATTTTAATAATGGCTCACCAATCCATTTTACCTACTCTCTTTAAGGGCTTGTGCACCATTAATTTTTCCCTATAAATTAACTTAATCCTTTTTGTAGAGTTGGGAGTGCTGAGGTCCCAAAATACCTCATTTTTATCATGTTTTGAACATCCAAATATTACCTTTAAAATATAATATGATACTATTTTATGCCAATTATGTGATTAAATGCATTACTTGTTAAGTGTTTGCATGACTTAATGTATAGAAGCATTATACCCTATTTTGATTATTTTTTAGCATCTTTTACTTTGTTTTTGCATGATTAGTTAGTGAAAAGTATATCATAAAGTTTACAACAAATAAAGTATGATGTGATTTATGGTTGCATGAAATAAATTGAATTATTTCCCACTCTAAATACAAACTAGTAAGTTGTATTGGCACCAAATCCACCTTTATGTTGAAAACAGGACATTCCAGTTGCAAGAGTACAAATTCCAGCCACATGTCATGATTAAAGGAGGCATGAAATTTATTAGAAGAAGCCAATAGGAATGTTGAATATCTTTTAAGGTAAATGTAAGAAGAATATTGAGACACCTAACAACATTTCCAAGAAGCCAAATTGAAGACAACAGGAAATAAAAGTGAAATTGTATATACAAGTAGAAACAACATGTAAAAACCAGAATTGCACAAATATAAAGGTCATACACTTAATCAAGAGGCACACGTGTAAGTAGTTTCAATATGTCTGAAAAATCAAAGGAATTATATATGCAAATTTGAATACACTCCTATCTAACCAAAATTGACAACAATAGTTCAAAGCTATAACTCTGCCTTATATTCCGGAGCTGCTCTGGAATGAAGGCAAATTTGAACTGTTTAGATAAAAAAGGTAGAAATGCATCCTTTTTGGAAGGAAGGGAGAAGAATCAGGTGAGGACAGGTGTTCCAAATATTCTTGCACTATTCTTGAACCATTCCACCATCTGGATAATGCAAACAAAAATGTAATGATAGTATATGTCTTAAATTAGACTAGGTCTTTGAGGTACAATATGCATATTAGAAGTAGACAACACAAAGGTGTTAAGTTTATATTTGCAAAATATTTGTGTAAAAAGTAGTATATATAGAAGCTCTTGTATTGGTTGAGCTAGGTTAACATAGAGAGTCCAATTAGAATTCAAGATAGTTAGAAAGCAAAAATAGTCCTTTGTAACCGTTATGTTTTGAACATTTGAAATAAAGTGTAGTCTTTTCTTCATCCATATGAAACTGTGATTCATGCATGATTAGTTCTTAAGTCTTGGAGTAATATATTCTTCCCTCTAGACCAAGGAGCAAGGGCCCACTCTGAGGACTAGAAGTAAGGAGTAAAAAGTGCAGGTTTTGACTAATTCTATTTTTGCAATATTTTTGTCAAATTCTTGTTTTTCACTCATGCAATTGTACTAACTTTTGTTTTAGCATAGTTTATTTGATGATGCAAAGTGTTATGTGTACTATAATAATTGCAACTAGTTGACCCCTATTTTTGAACATGTTTTAAATACCCTATTTTCTGTAATTCCATTTCTACAAAAAGTTTTGACCAAATTTTCTATCAACATTTGTTGATCAGTTTTTACAACAATTTTTGATAGTTTTCAGTATTGTGAAATTTAGCATGATGATTTCAATTAAGAATTTTCATTTTCAATTCATTTCCATTAGAAAAATTAAATAATATTTTCAATTATGCAAACTTTCAATTTTGCAAACCTTCAATTCTGCAATTGTAGTTAGAATTATCAATTTTATGCAACTGTAGCATTTAGATTCAATTTCTACAATTTCTATTCAGCAAGTTAAATTAGTTTCATTTCTAAAAATTAGGATTAAAAGTGAACTTAAAAACCCCACAAACATCTGTTTCACCAAATAAGCTTGCAACCAAATGATTTGAACTATGATTTGTTGAAACCTCCTATCGTAGACAACCTTGGACACCGCCCTAGATTTGACAAATCATAAGATTTAAATGATGACAATAACAATACTCATCATTTTTGGTGTTTTTTCTAGGGATTAGGTGTTGTTAGAAAGTAACACAATCAAAATAATTGTCATTTTTGTGACTTGTGAACTTTAGAGTGAAAATCTTGAAAATAACAACTTGCATGAGAAACAGTTGGAAAAATTAAAAATTACATTTTTAATTATTTAGAAAACAATCATGAATAAATAGGCTAAGGGATGAGCTAGGGAGTTTCATCAAGTCTAGTCCCTTACCCATCATAGGTAGATGATACTCATGCCAAGGTGGTGAATTTCCTGCATTTGAACTTCCTGAAGTGGTTAAAATAAAACCACCAACTCCATCATTAGGAAGTGTAGGATCCCCTAAAAAATAAACCTTAGAGGAACCATCTGCTAGTACTCCTCCACCTAATCTTGTGTTCGTACCATTAGGATAATTTAAACAAATCTATACCAAGTGTTGGAACGACATCATGGCATATATGCAAGAACAACAAGATAGGAACAATAATGTTCATAATCAAGAATATAATCCTCTTCCTTTCAAGACTTTCGAATACCCCATTTTATTGAATCCTATACAAAATTAACCTATGAAAACAATCTCACCTTCAGCACTTCTAAAATTTAGGGGGGTTGTATCTGAATATCCTAACCAATTCTTGTTTTTGTTTAAGGTTATATGTCAGACTTATGATTATGTAAATGACAACCAAAGCTTAAACTATTTCCTTCTACACTCAAAGATGTAACTTTATGGTGGTTTATGAATCTATAAACTAAATCAAGTCAAACCTGGAAATAAATGGAGAGCATATTCTTGGATAAATACCAAGAATGTTGTAGGGTAAGAAATAGAAAAGACAAATTATTTTGAATAAAGCAAGAAGATATGAGAATTTAAAATATTACCTTGATATGTTTGCTTTCATACAAAATATATGTGGGCTTTTAGAATATGAAATGTGTAAGACCATATTTTTAAGAGGATTACAAGATGATTCTAAATAAGTATTGGATTTAATGGGCAAGGGAGAACACAATTGACATTGATGATATTTTGGAATTATGTAGAAACTACTCCTGCATGAGACAAAAGTAGAGTACAAATAGTAGTGAGATAAAAGAGCTAATGGAGGAAACGACCAAAATGAAAACTGATATTCTTGTGCATTTAAATGCCACATTAAGGGAGAGAAATACCAAATCTAACTCTACACCAGCTCTAGCTATCTATTTCCTAAGACGCATAAATAAGCATGCTCTACAAGAGTATCCCTTGAAAAAAACCACTATTGTAGCTATTTATAGAATTGTTCAAAGTAAAATATAACTGATAAATACCATTTGCTTCCACAACTCAAAAATTTCTTGGAAACATAGACTGAAGAACTCAATTTCATTGGGTAAAAATAGGGAGGAAATTTTTCACAATACCCATATGCCCCACATTTTTCCATAAATTAGGGATATAATCCTTGGAATATGTCATGGGGTTATTCAGAACCACACCAACAGTGTTTAAATCATTATCCTTGGATATCTCCTCAATAATGGTTATAATATGGATGGATGAATACACCATGGAACCATACCAATCCACCTTGTATGCAAAACCAACAACATGGACAAAGATGGGGATAACAATATCCATCGTATCAAGGGCAGCAAAGATATCAAGGACAAACACAAAAATTGTTACCTGCTCCTACTCAGAATGTTTATCAAGGGATATATCAACAAAAATAATCACAATAGGTAAAAAAACCACCACTTCCATCCCACCCTATGGCTAATAAAAATAAAACAAGATAAGCAACCTCTATCTACATAGCTAAATCTGATGAAAATATTGTAGTCAATGTTATAAACTATAGCAACATCTAGTTGCACTCAATAAAGACCTTACATGAACCTATTCCACCCACTATTGAAGATATAACAATTGAAAAATGAATCCTCTAGTCAAGAAATATAAAAATCAACCCTCGATAAAGGAGAAGAAACAAGATAAAATCTACGAAAAGAAGAAATACCATATCCTGAAAGGTTTAAGAGTTCTGAAAATACTCCTGAATCAAATTTAGTAAAAGAGCTCAAAACGTTGACTATTTCACTTCATTTATTGCAAGAAATTAAATATGTGTCTCTAATCAACAAAATTGTTTAGGATTTGTGCATAAAACAATTAGGTATAAAAAATAAGTCTTTTCCTAAGACTATGCAAGTAGAGGGGAAATTGGCTAATCTACTTTTTGGGAAGATTGTACCACCAAAGTATAGTGACCCAAGAAGTGTAGTGATCACTATAACTATCAAATTAATTCCTATTTCTAATGTCTTGGTTGATTTAGAAGTTGCTATCAATGTAATGACCAAAGACATAATGCAGAAGTTATAGTTAAACAATCTGCATCCTACATATACTGGTATGGATATGGCTGATAGATTTGTTGCCAAAACAGAAGGAATCATTGAGGATATTCTTGTAATAATTTCTTCATGGTAATACCCTATTGATTTTCTGGTATTGCAACCTCACAATGATACTAATGGTTATCCCATTATCTTAGGTAGGTCTTGGCTTGCTACTGTAGCTGCTTTCATAGATTGTAGATCAAGATAAATTACTATCTCCAATGACATTGATTTGAAAAATATTTATTTGTACCCACCTACCAAACCTTCAACAAAATTTTTAAGTCAATTTTGGTATTTTGATTCTAATTAAGAATAGGAAGAAACTATCTCCACATTAGCCGTAGTGGTAATAAACTAATATATTGAAGAGATAAATTCACATAAAATAAATATTTTTGAAATTGATATTGTCCTAGTGGATACACTACATGAACAAGGGCTTGAGGATGAACCAATCACTATTCAACACTTATTGTGGTATGATGAGGGTCAGATATCTTAACACCTTTCACCCATTCCATTGTAGAAAAGTTCCTTTACACTGCCATATGGATAGCATCATCATATTATTTCCTCTTTCCATTGTCCTATGCAAGGGTTAATTCCATCAGGGATTACTATTGTAACAGAGACAAGAGTCTTTCATACTCTTCAACCACACTATTGTCTATTGAAATATTTAATCAACAAATATGAAATAATTAATTCTATCCAACCAAGAATGAAACAAATTGAAGTGCAACAAGGAAATTTTTTTAACATTAATAGATGGTTTGCTGATGAACAAGAAGCAAAATTGTTTTTTGTATTAAAACAACATGTTTGAACCTTTTCTTGTGACTATAAATATATGTCTAGAATTCATCCTAATGTATGAACTCATAGTATAAACACTAAAGATATCAAACCTATAAGACAACCCCAAAGACATTTGAATCCTGCTCTAAGAGATATTGTTAAGGAAGAAATACAAAAACTTTTAGAAGTAGGATTCATATATCCAATTTTAGATAGCCAATGGGTCTCTCCATTGTTTGTTGTACCAAAGAAAAATGGAAAATGGATGGTATGTGTAGACTACCAAGAACTAAACAAAGTCACACATAGAGACCATTTTCCATTACCATTCATAGATCAGGTGTTAGATACACTTGTAGGGAAGAAGCATTTTTATTTTCTTGATGGTTTTAGTAGGTATAACCAAATACATGTTGCACCTAAAGACCAAGATAAAACCACCTTTACCTACCCATGGGGAATATTTTATTATAGGATTTTTCCCTTTGGATTGTGTAATGCCCCAACAACTTTCTAATGAGATGTGTTGGCCAATTTTTTTATTTAACCACATAAAACTTAGAAATTTACATGGATGATTTTACAATTTGTGGAGAAACCTTTGATGTTACTTTAGAATGTCTTTATAAGGTTCTTAATCACTATGAAACTTATCATTTGTCCTTGAATATTGACGATTACTTTATGATGATGGAGGAAGGGATTGCCCTTGGTCACCACATAGCTTATAATGGGATCAAGGTTGATCCCAAGAAGGTTGAAATAATCAAGAACCTTCCTCCTCCCAAAATACAAACAAATTTTAGGAGTTTCATAAGACACATTGGATTTTATCATAGATTCATTCTAAATTTTAGTACAATAGCAAATCCCATGTTTGGATTATTGACCAAAGATTCTGAATTTAACTATACTAAAAATATCAGGAATCTTTTGAGACTTTGAAAGATAAAACTAACTACTCTACCTGTGTTACAAGGTCCTAATTTGGTATTACCATTTCATATCTAAATTAATGCCTCAAATACTGCAATTGGAACAACATTAGAGAAGATAGATGATAGGGAACATTATACCATCTACTACATAAGAAAAAACTTGACTAGAGTAGAAAAAATCTACACTACTACTCAAAAGGAATTTTTAGCAGTAGTGTATACCATAAATACATTCCATCACTATATCACATGTTATCAAGTATTCATTCATAGTTATCATTCAACCATCAAATACTTGATGAAAAACCCATGGTTAGTGCAATAATCATCTGCTAGTTATTACTATTACAAGAGTTTGATATTACAATAGTAAATAAACTAGAGAAAGTAAATATAGTAGCTGATTTCCTATCAATACTGAATAATATAGGCGTAGAAGAGTTAGTTGAGGATACCTTTCTAGGTGAGAAACTATTTGTTATATCAGTACAATCACATTGGTTTGTAGATATAGCTAATTTTTTGGTAATAGGGAAATTTCCTTCACATTTCATCGCCAAACAAAAGAAACAATTGGTAAAGTAAAGTTCATATTTCTAATGAATAAAAGATTTACTTTTTAAATATGGTCGTGACTATATTTTACATATATGCATTTGAAAGGATGAGGTGTATGATATCCTTCATGCTTTTCATGAACCATTAGGAGGATATTATTCAGTAAAAGGTATAGTTCACTATAATTTAGGTGCAAGTTATTATTGGCCATCAATTCATAAAGATATGAAAATTTATATTCACTATTGTGATGCATGTCAGTGAATGGGGAAACCCACACACACAAATAAAATACCTCTACAATGTCAACTGGTTTTAGATCTATTTGAGAAATAAGGGTTATATTTTGTGGGACCCACTGACCCACCATCTCAAGGAAATATGGATATCTTGGTATACATTGTTTATGTGACTAAGTGGAAATATGTGTATACCTTTAAGCATACTTATGAAGAGAAGGTTGTTGATTTCCTGTACACTCAATTTTTTTAGAGATTGGGAGCTCCAATATCTTTCACCACTGAACATGGATCCCAATTTGTGTTAAAGATAATTATAGCTTTTACTGAACTCTATGAGATTAGGCATAGAAAATCATCATCCTATCACCCATAATAAAATGGTCATGTTGATGTAATAAACAAAGAGTTAGAAATAATATTGACCAAAATAGTAGACTTGCATAGGAGAAATTGGATTAGTAAAATATCAGAAGTAGTTTGGGCATACACTACAACATGGAAATCCACCACAAGTTTCATACCTTATGAATTGGTTTATGATAAGAAACCTCTTCTTCCTATTGAATTTGAGTTACTAATAGTTTGTGCATCTTTGGAAATTACTATCAACTTATCGCAAGTAAAATGGACCGAATACTACAACTAAATGCATTGGATGAACTTCAGTTGGATTCATTGCACCAAAGTGGAATCTATAGCATGATAGTCACATTCAACCAAGGAAGTTTGAGCGAGAATATTGGGCATTGTTGTTTGATTCTGATTATGAGGATTTTCTTGGGAAATCGCAAACAAGATGGTCTGGGCCATATCTCATTGAAGAAGTGTTTGATAATGGAGCAGTCTATCTTTCTTCCATTGATGATTCAAGGATAAATTTAGTGGTAAATGGACATCATCTTCTAGTATACCATAAGCTACTGACTAAATAAGACTTTGTAAAATATATTGCATAGTTGTAAGTACATATATAAGAGGAGACACTCTCTTCCAATATAGATTCAACATGAATTTTGAAAACAATTGAAAAAAAATAGAAAATAAGAAAACAAAAACAGAAGGAAATAATATTTATTGTAAAATTCCTTCATGGGCACAATTTCGAGGAAATTGTGAAATTCCCTCAAGGGAAAAACCAAGACAAACAAAAAAAGAGATGAAAAAATGAAAAAAAAGAGAAACAAAAATGAATAATCCAATAGTGAAAACTTTTTCAAAGGTGTTGTTAAATTAGACTTACATGAAAATCAATTTTTGACATTTTTGTCTTTCTGATCTATCCATCATTTGATCCACCATTGTATAAATCTCACCAAATGCACATAGATTTTATTTTTTTTCTAGATGCTCATCTAGCAATCATCACAAGCAACAATTTGAAAGTGCATGATCAATTTTTAGAACAATCAAGTATGTGTTTCTTCTTTTTTTCATTGTAAGCATTTATCATGTATTGTATGATAATCCATGTTTGCCATAAAAATTCATTAGTATGGTAAGTACAAATGGATATTCTCTCCAAAATAGCAAAAATACCCTATTCTTCTCTTGGTTGAATGAGAATTAAGATCTGGTTGCAAAGGAAACATAGAGATTTGGAATGAAAAGTGCATTTTTTGGCCTAATGTATGAGAAAAAACACAGAGCTATGAAATGAATTTTAGCTCCAAAATGAAAATTTCACATTAAACTATTTGTATGGGAAAAACAACACAGAGCTTCGAAATGAAGTTTAGCTCCAAAATTAAAAGAGCACATTTTATCATTTGTAGGTAAATGATAACATAGAGCTTTAGAACAATTTGAGCTCTAGAAAAAAGTTTTAAAATTTGAGATAAGGTAGCAGTGCAAAAATTCAAATTGCTTGGCATACAGGTGCGTAATAAAATAAAATCAGTTTACGTGATCATGAAAAAATAACGTGATGCAGGCCATAAACCAATCCTCATGAAATTTGAGCATGATTTTTTAAACATACATGGAAGCGATCAATAGGGCATTGACCAGTAGGTTTCACAACATCCAAGTGTACCTGGTTTTCATCACCCAATAGGGTTATGCATAAGGGATTGGACTAAAATTGTACTTGTAAAAAATGGTGAATCCTAATCAAAATCAAGGTGAATCACAAATAATCCTAAGTAAATCAAATAGAGCATCTTCACACCAAAATTTGGGGAATTTGAAGCCCTAAAATGTAAGGTAATATTTGGGGTCACTTTTGACCTATTAAATCATATTATAACTTCATAAAAACACCACCATTAGATCAGGCTTGAAAAGATATTTCCAACAAGTACAAATATGCCTATGTTTGGATATATATTATGGCGAATTGACCCTAAGAAAAAATTGATCCTAAAAATTTTAAGTGAATGGACCGACATCGAGGGTCCTCATATTCACCAATTTCCAATTTTGAAAATCCTAATATTAACCCAATTTGTGAATATTTGCCACTATGCATAACCCTAGGATGTTATAAAGAGTGGTGAGCGTATTGTGGTGTTTGTGTGGGTGTGCATCCCAAGTGGCAGCCTAGCCATGGCTAAGGTGCTAGGCAAGCAGTGAACTTGAGTTCAATTCGTGTGGAGTGCATGTTAGTGTTTGAGGCATGTAAAATATTTTTTTATTAAAGTGGCAAAGGTATGATTAAAATTTTTAATTTTTGCTATATGTTGGATTAAGAATTGGATATTATAAGGTGTGTGTAAGGAATTTTAGTGGTGTAATTTAGTATGTATGTTGGGTTAAGAATTTGAGAGTATAAGGTGTATTCAAAGGACTTTATTATTGTAATTTGAAAATTTTTCTTAGTTAGAATATTAAAGTGTTTGGAATTTTGAAATATTATATGTTGAGTTGGAGTTAAAATGAGCTTTAGGAATATTGTCATTATAGTTGTTTTGCTTGAGTGAGTGTATGATCTATTGATTGGGGATTTATTTTTAAAGGAGTAATAAGGTGTATTTGAGTCTTGACATTTTATTGTATTTCTTGTATGGTGAAATATTTGTTGAGGTAAAATATTTTTTTGGATATTTTGAGATAGACTATTGCTATCTAACCTAGAATTGGCAAAAGGATTTGGTGGTGAGTAAAACATGTTTTGAAGATATGTCTCCATCAAAACAAAAAGGTATGGGCACATCATATTTTGATTGAAGTGTTGTTGGATTGAATGTTGTGAAATATAAGGTGGAGTGAAAATGATTTTTTGATAGTATTATTGAAAATATCTGAGTGATTTTTTATATGCATGATTGGAGAATGTTTAGAGAATATTGGAGATAGATATTGAATATTATTTGAGTTAGGGTTAGAGACCCACACTGTGCTCTTTGTTTGAATAAGTATGAAAACACTTGTTTAGGGTTTGTGAGAAAGTTGTGTTTCATTGATTGAATGATTGAGTGAAACTTATTGAGCATTGGTTTTGAGTGATATTGAAAGTTCTTGAGGGTAGATTTGAGGTAAGTCTTGGTGAAGACTTGAGAGCATATTGAACAAGTTATTGAGAGGAATTAAGGGTATATTTGAGATAAATATTGGTGAATACTTGAGAGCAGATTGAGCAAGTTCTTGAGAGGCCTTGAGGATATATTTGAGGTAAGTCTTTGTGGAGACTTGAGAGCAAATTTGATTGATTTATTTGTTCAAGCTTTTTGTTAAGGCTTGGGGTAAATCTAAGCAGAGTTGATTTAAGATTGAATCAAGATTTGTGTTAAGGCTTGAGGATATATTTGAGGATAAATTTTGGTATATATTTAAGATCAAATTTGTGTTAGACTTGAGATAGAATTAGAGCATATTTGTACTACACTTGGGATAGATTTTGGTACAGATCTGAAATAGAGTTGAGAGTAAACTTTGGAGGTGATAAAGCAGAGGATAGTAGTCTCCAGTGGATAGAGATTCATTAGCCAGGACAATGAGGATAGAGGTATTTTGAGTGAGGACAAATGTCTTTTATGGAGAGAGATCCACAATCTAGTGTAGTGGGGGTAGTATTCTTCTAGAAGATCATCAGCTAGAATAGATAGGAAAGAGTTCTCTTGTGTATAGAGTTACATGAACTAGAGCAAGGGGAAATATTTCTCCTATGGAGTGTGATTTGTGAAGTATCTAGAAAGATAGATTTCTTCTGTGGAGAGAGATCCATGAACCAATTAAGGAGAAATATTTCTCTTGGGTCAAGTTCCACGAAACAGAGAAAAGGGTAAAGGTTTCGCCTATGGAGGGAGATCCACAAATAAGAGCATTAAGGTATTTGTCTCTCCTTTGGATAGAGTTCCATAAAAATTGTAATAGGAAAGTTATTCTGAAGAGATTTTTTAAGAAAAATTTAGTGAAATATTTTCTCTATGGATTAGCCCACATTGGGTGAATGACGTTAAATTGGTATCTCTATTGTGTGTGATGATTTGTGCATTGTTTTGATTACATCTATTGATATTATCATTTATTATATTGAATAATATTATTTGGGAAAGAAAATTAAAATTTGATCTTATATTGTTCACCCCCCTCTTAGTATAAGCTTGTGTTATTCAAACCATTCCAACCATATTACCATAAGGAGGTGGCACATTCTAATAATATACTTGATTAGTTATTTGTAGTTCATGCTTAGGTAGTGGAATATGGATGTCAAAATATTCCCATGTATTAATTAGTCATGGGTGCCTGTTGAGTAGTAGATTTCTTATTTGATGATCGAGAGTCTTATATAACAAGGTATCCTACATCAATCAGAACCTAAACCACATTTTTAACCTCTTGCAAGAATTTATCCAGTTTCCCTCTACTCTATGATATTCATAGTATTATCCTACTTTATACCAATTAGCTATAGTATCAGGTTACCTTATGGAAGGTAATTCAATCATATTAGTTTCCAAAAGCAACTTTAGAAGCACATTCATAGGCATGTTAAGTCTTGTGAAATTTCTTTGTGGAGGTTTTTGAAGTATCATCTTTTGTAGCTTGTTAATGATATTATTAAAAAACCTACTATCCATTGCACCATCATCTACCATATGCTTATTCTCATGATATGACTTATTAGTTTTATCTTATTTCACTTTGATTTATCCTCTTCTAATAAGAGCCCATTCCACTTTCCTCACTAGATCAATTAATTTATCAAAAGATGTGATAGTTTTTTCTAATGCATAAGATAATTGTTCTTGCAAATATCCAATAAATATATCAAGAATGTCTCAAGGAGGTAAAGTATATATCAAGCATCCAAGTAATATTCTCCAATGAGATAGAAATTTAAAAAACAATTCCTATTTACCTTTCTCTATATTGTAAATGCCTTTCACAGTTACAATCTTCTCAATAGAAGCATCAAATTGTTGAACAAATAATTCAGCTGTCTTTTCAAAATTTCTCAAATAATGGCTAGGTAACTGATAATACAATTCTAATGCCATGACAGAAAGAATATTCGAAAACATATTTAGTAGCAACATATCATCATAGATGATATCATGGCAAGCTATTATAATCCTTCTTAAATGCTCAAATGGATCTTCTATTCCCTTGTATGTAGGAAAAATCGGTATGGAAAAATCCTTAGTATAAGGTGTAGCAGCAACAATAGGGTCTAGGGGCTGATTACACATTTCTTTATAGATGTAGGTGAAACTAGAAGGCTGAATCATCTCCACTTTTAAAACCAACTGTTTCACCATATTAATTAAACTTTGCACCTCGTTATTTTTTATGTGCAATACCCCTAGATTTCCTAAGGGATAGGTAGGTTGTTGAACGGGTACTTGGCTCATGTTGAAGGTATTGATACTATTGTGATATGTGGTATCTTATTGGAGAGGATAACTAATAGTTGGTGGAACATAAGCAAAAATATTGAGATTAGTAGATTGATAAGGAAATTGAACATGATTTTTATACACACTACTAGTTGGAAGGACTTGTAGAACTCTTCCATCATTGGTGGTTACAGTAGTGCCATAAGTTGGTTGATGGACAAGATTAACATGATTCAAATATTAAAATAAAGGGTTAGTATGAATGTGTCTAGGAGAGAATGTTAGAATAGGATGAGTCTCACCTCTTTCGAGTCAAGCTTCCCACCTCATAGATTCAAGCAAGACTTCATTATAACATTTCATAAAACCCTGCATATGATAAAATTATTTAAAGAAGTAGCACCCATCGATCCCTTTAAGGGGTTCATAGTTTATTTTAGTTTCTTCATTTTCTTACTCTTTTGGATAAACTTTAGGATTTTATTTATCAATATGATCATCTTCTTGAGGAACATGATCAGATTAAATATGCCTTCACTAAATTCTAAGGAATGAAGCCATTAGAAGAGGTGAAATGATATAAGATAAAACTAATGAAAAATACACAAGAATATTATTAAGATGTTGTTAATGTTATTCTAACTCTAGATAAAAAAATTAGTGGTCTTATTAAAATTTTTAAAAAATAAAAATGAAGATGCTTCCTATATTGGCCACTAAGACATGTTTTCACATTGGGCTCACTAAATATGTAGAGGGTGAAAATTGCACATCAGTGTACAATTCTCAAGGATGGATCCAGAAGGAAACCTTGAGGTGACTACAATGGTCGTTATAACTCTAAACTTGGTGTGGGGGAGGAACTGGTTCACCAAGAATAATTTAAGAACTCGCTCCAAGTCCAGGGTGGAATGTGTTTGGATGTGTTCAATTAAGCATAAACCTATGTTTGGTCTTTCTATACTAAGCTATGAATATAAAATAACAATGCAAGATACAATATGCAAAAGTACAAGAGTTAATCCTAGTATGATTCTTTGATTTAATGATATCAAACCCTATATTTAAAATAAAATATTTTGAGCAAGGGTCCAAGGGAATGCATAAAAAATATTAAAACCTTAGATGCACACTATATACTTTTGCTCTTCCAAATGTCTAGAATTTCAAATATATATTTACCTTTTTTTATAATCTTAGTTTTTCATAAAAGTGGGTAGAAAGCAAACAATAATCAACCTATATCTATTAAAGCACTTATCCAATGGTTAATTCAATATTTATCTTACATCCTGAATATCCAATAGTTTTCAATCCAACAAAATATCTTCACAAAACCCTAGAAAATTTTATCAACATTTGGGGTCTTGCTTAGGCCGCTACATAGCTAAGCTTGAAGACATAACAATCAATCCCCCTTGGTCCTTTTAGCTGACCTATTTGAAATAAAAATGATCTTTGACCTTTATAACATGCACAGATATAGTAAAACAAATGTGTAGCAATGAAACAAATGGTAAATATGATGCATAAGATAAAATGCTAAAATACAGATGTGAAATTAGGGTTTTTGGGTGTGAAACTTACCTCCAAGTCCTAATTTACCAAATTCACACCCTATAAATTAGGGAGTGTGAATATGTTTAGAAAATTCACACCCTATTAAATAGGGGGCACGAATTTGGTTTAGATGCCCCTTTCAAACCTCAAAATAGTGAAAAACATTGTGTAAAACGACAAAAAATAAAGTTAAAAGGTTAACAACACAAACAAAGAATCTAATGAGTTGATGGAGAAGGTAACGAGCAATGAAAATGTGGAATAAGGACTCCAATATAGTTAATATATCCAATCATCAATACTCCTCCACTCAATCCCCAAGGATAATAATCACCAACCACCCAAACAACCAAAACAACAACTTGTAGTAGAAATCCACTTGAAAGCATGAGAAAATGAGTGAGTCAATAATTATAATCTCCAAAGAACTTGGTGGGAAGTTAATTTTAAACTAATGGGGTCTAAAAACCTTATTTATAAGAGGTTTGGAGGGCAAGAATGTTGAAATTTCACTTTGGGCAAGGCCAACTCCAAAATGTACCGACGAGGGGAGGGGTTTTAGAGAGAAAGACTCCTAGAATGCTAAATTTGTGCCCTATATAGGGAAACCATAAATTTAGAAAAGGATTTTAATGAAATTTGCACCCCCTAAAATACAGGGCATGGATCTAGAAATACCAAATTTTCGCCCCATACGGGGCGACCATAAATCTATTTTAGCTAGACCTAAGTACAATTTTTTATATTTTTGAAGACCAAACCGTATTTAGCTTTATAGAAGATTTATTGTAACATATTGTTCACTAAATCATGGTTTTTGAAATGGATGAAATTCTATATTTAGGATATCTCAATTTATGTTTATCATTATTTTATTTCCATGTTCAGTATTATATTATGGAATTAAGAATGTTGCCTCAAATTAATGATGTTTTTAGAGAGAGTAGATCTTAATCTAAAGACTCTTTGGGTATATAAAGTTTTTGGGAATGGATTATATTTGCTTTAGAACCTAAGTCAAAGTATTATCCCAATCCTAAGAGAAGTTTCAAATATGCAAAAGCCAAATTCTAGTGAATTTATGCATCTTAAATATTAAGGATTGGGTGCACCACAACCTTAAGGTTGTAATATCATTCTTAAAATAATAGTGGTGGTATCTCAAATGTGTAGGTTCAAGCAATCATAATTATTGCTAGTGAAGTAGCAATAACCTTAATTAGCCACAAAGGTGTGGTAACCAAGCATGAAGGCACTACACTAGATTAGCCTACCTAGATAGAGTTAGAAATATTAGATAATAGGTGTTCCCCTTTTAAGTGTTATGGGATTTCAAGGATAATCCCTACATTATGATCGCATTGTCCAATTCCTGGGAGGGCTAGGAAAATTAGGGGGACCACTTTGGCATCCTTCTAAATATTGAGGTTTAGTAATGTGAACCCCAAATAATATAGGATGTTGGCCACTTCTATGCACTAAGTGTTATCTACAATTAAATTGAACTCAAATGTGGTTAAGGCCTTTTGAATGATGAAGAAATATACTAGGATTCTTGAGAGCCTTACTTGTGTTGTCTTTTCTTAAAACAAATCTCTCTCTAGGTTTATTTTGATGGGTTGTTACATTTATTCAGAGCTCTACCTACATAAATCAAAATCACATCATATCATTCCCTCCATAAATTTTTAATTTGGGTGATAAGAATATTGAACCTCCATGTCTCCAAATCAAAGTTCCTCATGCAATTTAAAGCTTCTACAAATATTTGATAATTTGGTTCTATAATTATACTCCTATAGCCTTGTCTTACCACCTATATAGAAGCAGATTTGATAGCTAAGGTTTCTACTTCATTGTTAGTGGTCCTACTGAGGTCTTGAAATTCCCAATAGAGCATAGTCCCAACATGATTCCTACAAACTGCTCCAATTCTAGATCTACCTAGATTACCTTTTGTAGCTCCATCAATAATTTTAATCCAACCTTCTAGGGGTGTTTTCCAAATAAATATATATTTCCCTTCTTACACTTTTAATTACTTCTCCATTATCATTATATTAGCTTGAGTTTCCTCTTTAGCATACACTATCCTACCAAATGCCATCCAAGGATGAAAAGGTTTCTCTAAAAAATTTGTCATTTATCTCCAAAAAAACTGACCATCAAATGAAGTTTAATCCAATATTCCACCCTATATAAAGAGATTTATATTTTAATCTACCCCTATTCCATATTTCCTAAATATTAATCTAATTCAAATCACCATCGAATTAGATTTTATAAGCTAAAAACCACCGGTCCTATGTCTGGCACATGAATGAAAACTCAAACATCAAGTGGTCATATGTTTCCTTGCTCTTGTAGCATTAAACATATTGAGATGGACCAACGATTTCCCTACATATTAGATTATCAAAATTAAGAAATCCATTATGCATGAATTGCTAGGCAAAGAAGTTTACTTTTGGCCAATCCTTGGACTATCAAATATTTCTCCAATCCTCAACCTGATATGCATGAGGAGGAGGTTCTGGAAGGATATTATCATACTAGTCCTTTATTATGTAGACTCTAAGGCTCCCATAGGCCCAAGCTAATTCATCCTCTAAATAAAATGTAAACCTCCAACCCCTAGATGGATAAAACTATTTTTTTATGGAGCAACTAAGGGTAATTCAAATAAGGTTTGAGGAGGAAACTTGTTGAGGAATATCCAAGTTGTGGGATTACCTACTATGTTGATAACTATGGGATAAGTTCTAATCATATGGCAGAGGCAAGAGTAATGATTGCAGGGTTGTGATTAGCTAAGAAGTTGAAGTTTAAAAATTTGGTGGTTGAAGGAGATTCTATGAACATCATTAATAGCTTACATAACAAAAAAAAACTCTAAGCTAGAATATTGAAAATATTTTCCAAGATGTAATTTCTATCCTATATAGTTTGGATATTTTTTTTTTTTCAACACACCTATAGGGAAGGTAACTCTTCTACTGATGTAATGGTAAATATGGAAGTTATTTTGAAGGGAAGCAAGGTTTGGAAAAATGCCTTTCCAAAATCTCTTTTAAAGGTCATTAATTTGGAAGGAAATCTTAGTAGTTGTTGATGTTTGATAACCTTTGTATTTTGTTTTTCTCCTTTGTTTCAACCCTCCCAAATATTTTGTTGATTCCAATATCTTTTGGGTATGCTTGGTTGAATTGTAGTGGTGGAGAGTTGGTGTGCTAGGTTGGTCTGTGCAATGGAAAGTTAGAGTTTTTTCTCATAAATAATTTCATTTTAAAAAGGGCGAGTAAGAAGCCTATAATTATAGTCATTAGGACCTTTCAACACCCTTTTTTTTTTTAAATGTAGTAGTTACAATAGACCATAGAATGTGTAGTAGATCATGGAAACCTATATTTGAGGGACCAAACACCAACCAAATGTGCTTAGAAATTTATGAAATTTTATTTGTGAATTCTCTAATTGTGTATCACACGTGAAAAATGGATCTATAAAATAAAAATTTTGAGCGTTGAAAATTAATTATAATTTTTCAAAAAAACTAAGGCAACAAGTTTATCTTTGTTGTTGTTGTTCTTTGGTTATATTTTATTGTCGTAGTTTTAATTTAGATATGTTGTAAGGTTTTTGTAACTCTTGAGAAGCATGTTGTTGTGTGTTCCAATATTCTGAGCTTAATGGATTATCTTCTATTATTCTCGTATATATGGGTTGGGACCCTTTCAAAAATATCTATGATTTACCATAATGAAAAAATTCAAGATGTTATGCTTTGGTCTTTTTGTTAAATACTTTTTTAATATTATTGTATTATTCTTATTGGATCTCATTGGTTACATTTAGTAACAAAATGATTATGTACCCTTAATTTTTGAATGAAAAATCTTATATTAATTAAGATTAATCATACAAAAAATGGAAGGTGGAATTAGCACACCCCAAAAAATATAAAAGCCGCTACCCTTAATTTTGTTTTAATACTATATCAGTGACATACTACAATATAGAATTAATAATATATATTCAAATATTTACAATATTTAAATTATTAGTAATGTTACGTTTTAAAAAATATTCATTATTAACTTATTAATATATATATATATATATATATATATATATATATATATATATATTCATTATTAAAATTATAGTGATATTTTATTATTATATTGATTATACTATTATTAAAAATCAACAAATTATATATAATGATATATTGTCTAACAAGATTTGAACCAAATTTTTCATTATAAGTTTATATTTTTAATTACTTGAGCTAATGTAATTTTATGATGCAGGTACAAGAATTTGTTCTTTGACAATTTTTTTATTAATATTATAAAATTAAGAATATTATATAAGGAAGGAAAATATAAAAATTTCTTGATACGTGTACATTTTTAGTTGATTCATTCTTTGAAGAAGTTGCCTTACAATATTTTAACCTAGACCTCATCAATTTTGGAGTATTTAAACCTATTCCTAGTAATCTTGGAGATCCTTATCTCT
Organism: Wollemia nobilis; assembly: GCA_028583015.1. Classification (NCBI taxonomy): domain Eukaryota; kingdom Viridiplantae; phylum Streptophyta; class Pinopsida; order Araucariales; family Araucariaceae; genus Wollemia; species Wollemia nobilis. The sequence goes on from JAQPPZ010014470.1 coordinate 1,716,346, forward strand.
CTTATCCTAGAACTAAAGATATATCTAGTGGATTTCAAGATCCCCATATTTAAGATACCCCTTTGAGAATTCCATCAATATCTTCTCAATTTTCATCTTCTCATAATATGAAGATATATTTATTCTAAATAATGCGAACAAGGATTAGAATGAATAGTCAAATAATTAATTGCAACTTTAGGAGGGCTAAGTCCTTTCCCACTTAGAGAGGGATACGTCTCTTGCATACACAAACGAGAAATAAATTATGAATAACAATATATTTTAAATTAACCTACAACTATTAATAATAATAAATTAATGAATAGATGACAATTGGAAATATAGCCGACTTGGCTATATTGGTGTTGTAACATGGCTTTCCTCCTCGGAAATATTTATCCTCAAATCTATAAATGACTCAAAAATACTTTATGTTTCCCATGTAGCATCTTCTATTGGTAGGTCCTACCATTTGATTAGGAATTCTTTAATGTTATGAGATCAAATATGACGTGATTTGCTTTACAATATCACTTCTGGTTAAAGATTTATATGTCCTTATTCATCAAGTATTGAAAGCTCTGACTAGGAGTGTACTTTTTGGCCAATCACATTTTTGAGATAGGAAACATGAAAAAATAAATGGATACGGGATGAGGGAGGAAGCTCCAATTGATATGCCACTTCACCTATGTGATGAACTATCTTGTAAGGACCATAAAATCTTGGTGACAACTTCTGACTAGTCTTGATCTTCAATGATAGTTGTTTGTAAGGTTGCAGATGTAAGAAAATCATATATCCTATATTGAATTGTCGTTCTAAGCGGTGTGAGTCTTGTTGCTGCTACATACGATTTTGTACCTAGATCAAATTGTCTTTAATAATGTTGAGTATTATCTGGCAATGTTGGAACCAATCATCTACTTGAGCTACTTGGAAGATCCTGGAACATAATTTGTTATTGTTGGTGTTTTTAACCCATATAATGCTTCAAATGTGGACATATTGAGGAATAATGGTAAGAAATGTTATACCATAATTCTGCTAATGAAATCTAGTGATTCCATTGATATTGCTTATCTTGAGCAAAGCAACATAAATAGGTACCCGAACATTTGTTAACAATTTTAGTTTGACCATCAGTTCGAGGATGGTATGCAGAAGATATATTTAATTTGGTACCACTAATATGAAATAATTATCACCAAAAATTACTAGTAAATATGGGATTAGGTCACTTACAATAGTTTTGGGTATTCCATGTAACTTGAAAATGGAGTCAAAAAATACCTTGGCCACTTTGCTTGCTGAATATGCGTGTTGTAGAGCACTGAAGTGAGCATACTTGGAAAGATGATCCACTACTACAAAAATCATTTTTTTACCTTCTGACTTGGGAAGACCTTCAATAAAATCCATTGATATGTGTTCCCACTAGCGGTTAGGAATTGGTAATGGTTGAATAAGTCCTAGAAATTTTATTATTTCACCCTTATTGCGTTGGCATACTTCATATTCGACAACAAATGTCTTGAAATTAGATTTTAATCCTTTCTAATAAAAGGATTATTTCACCCACTGATATGTTTTCAAAATTCCTAAGTGCCCTGCTGATGGAGAAGCATGTGATTCTTCAAGGATCATGGATTTAATAATAGAAATTTATGAAATGTAAATACAATTTTATTTCATGACACCTTATCAATATATGAAAATAAGGATGCTTTGGTGATACTATAGTCATATCTTGAATAATTTTATTAGTTTCAGTGTTAACCAACCATTCTTCTTGGATTTTAGAAACCCATTGAGAACAAGGACCTAAAATGGCATTGATGAAAACTTCATCTTCATATTTATGGGATAATGCATTTGCTACTACATTTTCTTTGTCCTTCTTATATTCAATGATGAAATAATATCCCAATAACTTTGTCATCCACTTGTTTTATTCTGGATAGGAGAAATGTTGTTCTAGAAAGTGCTTAAGACTACTATGATCTATTTTTATGATGAAGTGGTTGTTGAGTAAGTAATGCCTTCATTTCTTGATAGCATGTAGAATAGTCAACATTTATTTCTCATATGTGAACCTCACCAAATTTTTACTTGAAAGTTGCTTGCTTTCAGATACCAAAGGATGACCATATTGCAATAATACTGCTCCAATACCTGTACCTGAAGCATCACATTAAATAATGAATCATTTATGAAAATCTAGAGTTTCCAAAACCATAGTAGTACACATAGCTTCCTTGGGTGTCGTGAATGCTTTAATAGCAACATCAAACCAGTGAAAAGCATCCTTTTTTGTGAGGGCAGTGAGAGGACCTGCAATTTTACCATAATTGCAAACAGACTTCTGACAATAACCTGTAAGATCCAAAAAACCACAAAGTTTTTGATAGTTTTGGGTAAAGGCCATTCTTGAATGGCTTTAATTTTATTAGGATCCACTTTAATGCCTTATTGAGAAATTATATGACCCAAATATTTGACCTCTTGAACACCAAAGGAACACTTGGAGCACTTGAAAAAAAGTTTCTCCTTATGTAATACATGAAGAACTTTTCCCACATGCATTAAATGATCCTTCCAAGATTTGCTATATATCAAAATATCATCAAAGAAAACCAAGACAAACTTGTGAAGAAATGGATGAAAAATATGGTTCATGAGACTTTGGAAAGTGGAAGGGGCATTGGTGAGACCAAAATGCATGACCAAAAACTCATAATGACCTTCATGTGTACGAAAAGTAGTTTTGGGAATGTCCTCATATCTTACTTGGATTTGATGAAAACCTAAATGTAAATCCAATTTTGTGAAATATTTAGTACCATGCAATTCATCTAATAAATCATCTATGACAGGGATAGGGAAATTATATTTGATCATGATTTTATTGAGGGAACAAAATCAGGACACATGCACCAAGAATTATCCTTACAATGAGCCAAAACCATTGGTGATGAATAAGGACTAGTGCTATGATGGATGATGCCATGTTCTAATAATTCTTGGACAATATTTTTAATTTCTATTTTTTGAGGTTGAGGGTATTGATAAGGATGCACATTAGGAGGGAGACTACCAGGAATAAGATGTATGGTGTGGTCATGAGATCGCTTGGGAGGTATCCCTTTTGGTTCACTGAAGACTTCATCATAGTTAGCCACAATGTCTTGAAGATATTTTGAGGGAATTATAGGGGTATCCAGTGCTTGAAATTCCATGCAATTTATTTGAGCTAAGAATCCATAACCTACTTTCTTGAGTATATTTTCCATGTAGTTTGAATTTACCACCTTGTATGGTGGATATTGAATTCCTTGGAGATAAATAGTCTTCCCATTATCTTTCCATTAAACATATAATTTTTGAAAATTAAAACTAACAACTTCTAGATTTTCTAACCATTCGACACCTAGAATAACATCTGAACTTCCCAAGTTCATAACAAAGAGATTTCCTTGCCAAGTGTAATTTCCAGTTTGGATTGAAACTAGAGATGTTCTACCAATACATTGAGTATTTCCTCCATTTGCAATTAAAACTTGAAACTTATATTTATTGGTAGTATTAATGAACAAGTTAAATGCTTTAGCAACCCTGATGTCGATAAAGTTATGTGTACTGCCTAAATCAATCAACATATTAATACTTTTTTCTTGATAAATCCTAGTACCTTAATTGTATGATGATATGTTATATCCATAATAGCATATATTTAAATAGCCATGATATCATATTTTGGTGTTGCTTCACTATTATTTGTTGAGATTTATTTCATATATGTGGCTGAGTCTTGCTGAGTGATATCTTCTACTTCTTATTCTGCATCCTTATTTTTGTATTCTATTTGAAAGGTTAATAGTAATACTTAAAGCATAAATATCTTGATGATGGTTCATTTTTATGGAAAAAGTTACTACGATATTGAGGATGAGCATTAGAGTCTCATCGAGAAGATATCCAATATTGAAATTTTCATTCAGCAATATTAGCAATACGCATGGTATCATCCAAAGTGTAGGGATCATATAGTTCCACTTCAAGTTTAATATTTTCCTTCAAACCATGATGAAATGCTGAAACCACCACAAAAGCTTTTACATATTCTGTATATGCGAGAAGACTTGTGAACTCTGAAATATAATCTTGGATAGAACCAGTTTGTTTGAGCTCCAAAATATGAAATATGTAAGAAGAAGAAACACCTTCATCAAATATTTTAAGAAAAATATATTTAAATTTTTGTCATAATATGGGACATTTATGTTGATGTTGCTATCAAACAAACCATTGGTAAGCTTCTGTACCCAATTTGGAAGATGTGTAAGAAAATTTCAGACTTCAAGAACATGATATAAGTGGAGCATACCATCCATTTTAGCTAACCAACCATGTGGATCCCCACCCTTAAATATGGGCATATAAGTACACAAAATGGTAACACCTGGAGGTTATTTCAAAAATTGAGCAAGTTCACCCATATTTGAGTTACTATCATTGTGATCTAATGGAGGATCATGATCCATAGTATCTGAAGAACACAAGCTTATACTGAGAGGGAGGTGAACAGTATAAGATCAAATTTTACTTTTCTTTCCAAAGTAATATTATCCAATATTATTAATGGCAATATCAATAGCAGTAATCAAAGCAATGCATAAATCATCACACACAAGAGAGACACCAATTTAATGTGGTTCACCCAATGTGCACTACTCCATGGAGAAAATCTTTGTAATAAAATTTTCTCAACAAATCTCTTGGGAATCAATTCCATATTACAATGTTTATGGACATTTGTCCAAAGAAGACACCAATTTCCTATGCTCTGATTTATAGATCTCTCTCCACATGAGAACTCTTTCCATTTTTCTCTGGTTCATAGAACTTGATCCAAGATAACTCTATCTCCTCAACTAGTTTATGGATATCTCTCCACAAAAGAACTCTATCTCCCCAACTAGTTCACAGATCACACTCCACAAGATAACTCATTTCCCTTACATTGGTTTGTGTAACTCTATCAATAGGATAATTATTTCCCCTTTGATCTGGTTCATGGATATCTCTCTACATGAGAACTCTTTCCCCTCTGATCTGGTTCATGGATATCTCTCCACAACAAAAATCTTTCCCCTCTACTTTGGCTAGTGATATTTTAGAAGACTTTTACCCTCACTACTCTAGCTTGTGTATATCTCTCAATATAATACCTCTATCCTCACTAGCATGGCTAATGGATATGTATCCACTAGATACTGCTATCCTCTACTCTGTCATATCTAAAGCCTACTCTCAAATCCATATCAAATCTGCACCAAACTCTATCCCAAGTCTAGCATAAATCTACTCTAACTCTGCTCACAAATATGCACTAATATTTGAATCAAATTTGCTTAAAAACTTAACACAAAGCTTGAAAATATCAAAAATCAAACCTACTTACAATGTTGTTTCTAGTCTTCACAAGACTTTATCAAACCTGCCTTAAAGCCTTCTCAAATACTTGCTCAAATTTGTCTTCAAGCCTTCTCAAAAGACTTGCTCAAATCTGCATTCAAGCCCTCTCAAGGACTTACTAAAATCTACCTTCAAGCTCTCTCAAGGACTTTCTCAAATCTACCTTCAATCCCTCTCAAGGACTTGCTCAAATATTACTTCAAGCCTTCTCAAATACTTGCTCAAATATGTCCTCAAGCCTTCTCAAATACTTTCTTAAATCTATCCTCAAGACCTATAAAGAGATTTCTCAATTCTATCCTCAAGCCTTCACAAAAGCTTGCTCAAATCTGTCCTCAAGCCTCCTCAAATACTTGCTCAAATTCATCCTCAAGCCCTCTCAAGAGCTTGCTCAATTCTGTCCTCAAGCTATTTACAAAACCTACTCAAATAATTCCAAATCTTGCATACACAACACCACTCAAATCTCTTTCAGAAAAACTCTCTTCAAACAAATTCTACTTGCCAATTTTCTTCTCAATATAAATCACTCAAATGCTCAAATTCCCTTATTCAAATTGATCTAAAACACCTTCTCAAATGCTATCAATATTTCTCAAATCAATGTTCAAAATATTTCACAAAGATGCTTAATTTGTTTTCAACCCTAGCACAAATGGTTCACACTCTTTATCTCAAAACTTCCCAAACTCTTTCAGCAATAAAAGCATAGATTGTTCTCAAAATATATCTCAAGTGTTTCCAAACCATTCAACAATGAAGCACACAAAACTTGCTCATATATTTCCAACAATGCTTATCAAACAATCCTTTTCACTCCACCTTATTTTTCATAACATTCATTTCAACAAACACTTTAAACAAAATATGATGTACCCATACCTATTAATTGCCCTTTTGGATATTTGTCTTCAAGATCTATCTCACAAATAACCAATCCTTCTTGTGCCATTTCAAGGGTTAGATAGTAACAGTCTATTTCAAAACCTCCACATGAATATTTCACCTCAATAGATATTTCACCATACAAAGTTTAATAAAATATCAAACCACTTATACACCTTATTACTCCTATATTTGCAAATAAATTTCAACAAAAATATTGCTAATTACATAAGCAAACTGTTCCATTTAGACCTTATATATCCTACTTATCATTAATGCATTTCCAAAATATAAATAAAACACCACTTCAATTTTTATCCCAATGCATTAGCAAAACAAGCCACCTTAATTTTTTCTCAAGAAATAAATCACTTTATAACCCATTTTATTGCAAAAATAAAAACAATGCAAAACTCCTTATATCTCCCTAGCACATACCTTAGCCACTTTAGACCTTAGGGCATAAATTTATTTTAATCAAAATTAATTCTCCCTTTTGCTACCGCCTACCATCTACCACTGGGATTCAAACCTATGTTTCTTTTTGGCATCGTGCCCTAGCCACAGATAGGGCACCCCGTGGGCTAGCCAGCCCACACAAAACCAAAGTGCACGATATCCTTTTTGTCGTTAACCACCGATGCTAAAAACTAGATTGACCACGCAAGCTAAAAGGGCCTTCATGCAAATCAAACCCAACACATTCTACCCTCTATGCATTGTGCACGCCTAGCTTGCCACATCATATTCACTTTGAGTGGGGACACACCTCGTCCAGGATTTGACCAAATATTTTGCTTCAAAATCCGTGCAACCTCCTATATGTTTCCTCCGCCACATTGAATGAGCAAGGCAAATAATTTGAAATTTTATTAATTCAAATGCTTCTTAGGCTTAGGATAAACCTTAGCCTATAAATACATATGCTCTCTTATGCATTTGACGTTGGTCCTTTAGTAATTCAAATTTGGCACTTTGAATTAAATTATTATATTTAATTATAATAATTTAAATCCAAAGGATTTAAATATTATAAATTAAATATTAAAAACCTTTGTGGGCCTTTTATTTAAGTAGAACCTTGCCACCATTAATGAATATTTTAACCTTTGTAAAATTACCACTATGATAAACTAATTAGACTTATAAATTATTTCTCAAAAATTATGGAGCGGAATTCCTTTCTTCTTGTTGTCTTATACCTCATGTGCTGCCATGAGGAATATTCTCACAAATATTTCCATCAACTTAGGACATTAAACCTTTTGATATTAATAAAACCTCTTGACTTTAATTCCATCAACTTAGGATATCAAACCTCTTGAAATCAATGACAATAAAACATGCTCAAATTTCCAACAATCTCCTCCTTTTCATTGATGGCAACCCTTTTCCCTTAACCATTCTTTTTCCTTTTTCCAATTCTGCTCCCCTTGACTGAATGATCTCCCCCTAACTCAAATTTCTCCCTCTAACTCAAATCTCTCCTCCTTTGACATCAATGGTAAAGGGACTCCTTTGGCGCTAAATATAAGACTCTAGCCCAGCCCCCTCCCCACCCCCTCTCTTTGAGATGATTAATTTTGTGGTGGGAGTATCTCTAATCCCAGCATACAATGCTCTTTTTCTTTTTCCACCTTCTTTCTCAACACACCCTTTTGATTTTTTTGAGTATCCTTATTCTTGTTTACCTTTGGAAATTCTATTCTACACCACTTGGCCTTATGCCCAACATTATTGCACTTATAAAACTTAATGTTGTGGTTCCTAGAAGGTGAAAATATCTTGAAATTCCTCCTGGTGAATCCATACCCATTTCTTTCATGAACATTACAATGAATTGCTTTATGACCAAATTGATTACAAGAGTAGCAATACCCTTGAAAAAGATGTCTAGTTTTGAAATTTCTATTGGTAAAAGCATATTCCTTCTTTCCATGAGTCTTGCACTGCATAGCCTTATGATCAAATCTGTTACATGAGAAGCAACATCCTTTTAAGAAAGCTTGCCTTGGATCTATTAGTCTCTTAGTTCTTTCTTCCCTTTGATGTTCCATGTTCCTTGTTTGTGCATTATTTCCTTCCTTGGTGAAGTTTCTATCTTTCAACTTATCCTCATAAGTCTCAATTTCTCCTTCACTCTCTTCTTCTAAAGCTTCTTCCTATTTGGAGCTTGAGCTTGACTCCTCTTCTTGTTTTCCTTGTCCTTCCTCAAAACCTAGTCCTATTTTGTTTGATGAAGATCTATGTGCATTGATATTATTATCAAAGGTCTTTGAACTTTTTTCAAACCTGTGTAGCTTGTATTTAGACTCTTTCACTTCCTTCCTTAATGAAACTACCTCATGCTCTAATATTTCACATTCTAATACTTTTACCTTTAGTTTTTATTTAAATCTCCTTGTCTTAGCTATTGAGTTTGTTAGATATTGTATAATATTTCCTTTTTATTCATCACATTCTTGAAATTAAGCCTTGATTCTCGAATTCTACTTTCTAACCTTTTTCAATTCTTTAAGAGCAAAAATAATTTTAACTTCTAAATCTACTACTCCTTCCTCTTCATTTTCTAATTCTTTGTCTACTTCTTTGTCTTCAAGAGCATCTTCATATTTTTCACATTTATCTTCAACAGGAGCACTTCCTTCCTCTTCTATTGCCAAAAAGAGAATTTTTTCTTCTTCACTATTTGAGGATATTTCATCACTATCACTTGAAACCTTGTGTGTATTTTCTGCATAGAAAATATTATTATACCTTTGAAAAACTTCTTTCCATGCTTGCTTTGTCCATCCCTTTTTTTCTTTTCATACGTAGATTTTCTTACTTTTTTTTTCTTATGATCTTATTTCTCTTCATTGCTACTACTTTCGGCTTCTGTATAGTTAGATGCATAGTAACCATATTTACCACAATTAAAATACTTTACTATTTTCATACCTTTGTGTTTTCTTGAGTCTTCTTATTCCTTCTGCCATAGTTAGCTTCCTCATCACTAGTTGACTCATCACTTGTATATGGTTTCTTATATTTTGCCTTCTTTGTTGCTTTGAAGGTTACCTCTTTCTTGGGGATAGGATCCTATACTAATATCATCTCATAAGATTTAATAATTCCATGTAACTCATCCAGAGTCAGATTTTCAATATCTCTCATTTCTTCTATGGTTGAAACATTTCCATCATGCCTCATAGGAAGTGACCTTAAAACCTTTTGAACAACATAGAATTCTTCAACTTTAAATCCAAATCCTCGCATGGAGTTAACAACCTCATCCACATGAATTAAGTATGCAGCTATGTCTTCCTCATATTTCATCTTTAAGTCTTCAAATATTTTCTTGTGATTTTGTAATTTTGCCATCTTGACCTTTTTATATCCCTCATATGCTTGCTTCAACATTTCCCATATCTATTTTGTTGATTTGCAATGCATAAAAATTACAAATTTTGATTCATATAATCTACTCAAGATTGCATTCACTGCCTTTGCATTATTCATGTTTACAATCTTACCATATTTATATGTGGGAGGATTAGCTATAGATGTGAACCCATCCTCAACTACTTGCCATGTCTCACATCCTTGTGTCATCAGGTAAGTCCTCATTATTATGCTCTAGAAAGCATAATTGTTTCCATCGAATAATGGTGCCTTATTTTCTAAATATCCACTCTGATATGCCATCTATGTTCCTGTACACTCTTCCTTCAAGTTGTTAGACTCTTCCAAAGAAACCCACTCTGATACCAATTGAATAACATAGGCTTATACTAAAAGGGGGTGAACAATATAAGATCAACTTTTACTTTTCTTTACCAAACAATATTATCAATGGTAATATCAATAGAAGTAATTAAAGTAATGCACAAATAATCCAATGTGGGCTAATCTACGGAGAAAATATTTCTACTAAATTTTTCTCAATAAATATCTTGGGAATCAATTCCCTATTACAATATTTATGGATCTCTATCCAAAGGAGATACCAATCCCCTATGCTCTAATTTATGAATATCTCTCTAGAGGAGAACTCTTTCCCATTTTCTCTAGTTTGTGTAACTTGATCTAGGAGAAATCTATATCCTCAACTGGTTAATGGATCTCTCTCCATAGGGGAACTCTATCTCTCCAGCTAGTTCATAGATCACACTCTATAAGAGAACTCTTTCCCCTTGCTATGGTTCATGGAACTCTGTCCATAGGAGAAATATTTACCCTATGCTTTGGTTCATGGATCTCTCTCCATAGGAGAAATATTTCTCCTCTACTCTGGTTTGTGTATGTCTCTCCATAGAAATATTTCCTCTTTGGTTTGGCTGGTGATCTTCTAGAAGAATTCTACCTCCACTACTCTCGCTTGTGGATATATCTCCATAGAAGATCTTTGTCCTAACTACCTTGGCTAATGGATATCTATCTCTGGAGACTGTTTTCCTCTGCTCTATCACCTCCAAATACTATGCTCAAATCTATCTCAAATCTACACCAAAATATATCCCAAGTCTAGCATAAATATGCTCTAACTCTACTCATAAATTTACACTAATCTCTGTCTCAAATCTGCTTCAAACCTTAACACAAAGCTTGAATAGATCATAAATTAAACCTACTCACAATGTTGTTTCAAGTATTCATAAGACTTTTTGAAACATGCCTTCAAGCCTTCTCAAATACTTGCTCAAATCTACCTTCAAGCCTTCTCAAAATACTTTCTCAAATCTACCTTCAAGCCCTCTTAAGGACTTGCTCAAATATACCTTCAATCCCTCTCAAGGACTTTCTAGAATCTACCATCAAGCCTTCTCAAATACTTGCTCTATCCTCAAGCCTCCTCAAATACTTGCTCAAATCTATCCTCAGGCTCTCTCAAGAGCTTGCTCAATTTTGTCCTTAAGATGTTTACAAAACCTTCTCAAATAATTCCAAATCTTGCATACACAACACCACACAAATCTCTTTCAGAAAAATTTCTTCAAACAAATTCTACTTGTGAATTTTCTTCTCAAGATCAATCACTCAAATTCTCAATTTCCCTTATTCAAATTTATCTAAAACACCTTCTCAAATGCTATCAATATTTATCAAATTAATGTTCAAAATATTTCGCAAAGATGCTTAATTTATTTTCAACCCTAGCACAAATGGTTCACATTATTTATCTCAAAACTTTCCAAACTATTTTAGCAATAAAAGCATAGATTGTTCTCAAAATCTATCTCAAGTGTTTCCAAACCATTCAACAATGAAGCACACAAAAATTGCTCATATATTTCCAATAATGCTTATCAAATAGTCCTTTTCACTCCAACTTATGTTTCACAACATCATTTCAACAAACACTTTAAACAAAATATGATGTGGCCATACCTATTAATTGCTCTTTTGGATATTTATATTCAATATATGTCTCACAAATAACCAATCCTTCTTGTACCACTTCAAGCGTTAGATAGCAACAGTCTATTTCAAAACCTCCACATGAATATTCCACCTCAACAGATATTTCACCATACAAAGATTAATAAAATATCAAACCAATTATACACCTTATTACTCCTAACTTTACAAATAGATTTCATCAACAAATATTGATAATTACATAAGCAAACTATTTCATTTACACCTTATATCTCCTACTTATCATTAATGCATTTCCAAAAGATAAATAAAACACCACCTCAATTTTTTTCCAATGCATTAGCAAAAAAAGCCACTTTAATTTTTTCTCAAGAAAGAAATCACTTTATAACCCCTTTTATTGTAAAAATAAAAACCATGTAAAACTACTTATATCTCCCTAGCACATACCTTAGCCACTTTAGACCTTAGGACATAAATTAATTTTAATTAAAATCAATTCCCCCTTTTACTGTCTCCTACCACCTTCTACAAGGATTCGAACTTGTGTTACCTGTTGGTCCTACACCCTAGCTATGGCTAGGGCCCGTGTGGGCTAGCCAACCCACACAAAACTAAAGTGCATGATATCCTTTTTTCCTTTACCATCGGTGCTAAAAACAAAATCGACCATGCAAGCTAAAAGGACCTTCGTGCAAATCAAACCCAATACCTCCTACCCTCTACGTGTTGCACATGCCTAGATTTCCAGCTCGTCTACCACCTCACTTCAAGTGGGGACACATCCCGCCCAAGCTTTGACCAAATATTTTGCTCTAAAATTTGTGCAACCTCCTATCTGTTTCCTCTACCATGTTGAATGAGCAAGACAAATAATTTGGAAGTTTATTCATTTGAATGCTCCTTAGGCTTAGGCTAAACCTTAGCCTATAAATACATATGCTCTCTTATGCATATGACATCGGTCCTTTAGTAATTCAAATATGGTGCTTCAAATTAAATTATTATATTTAATTATAATAATTTAAATCCAAAGTATTTAAATATCTAAAACCTTTGTGGGACTTTTATTTAAGAAGAACCTTGTCACCATTAATGAATATTTAACCTTTACAAAATTACACCATGATAAATTAATTAGATTTATAAATTCTTTCTCAAACACCATGGAGTGGAACCTTTCTTCTTGTTTCCTTATACCTCATGTGTCACCATGAGGAATATCCTCCAAAATATTTCCATCAACTTAGGATATTGAACATTTTGATATTAATCAAACCTCTTGACATTAATTCCATCAACTTAGGATATCAAACCTCTTCACATCAATGACAACAAAACATCCTCAAATTTCCAACAATATCCTTTTACCTCTAGGAATTGGTTGGAGAAGGTGAAGATTCAAGGTTTTTAATTTGTTATTTGTTGGAGAACTTCCACCATTTTGTTCATATTATTAGTCATTTTAGACAGACAATGTTGTAGTTCTTAGAAGCAAGAAGAAGGGATTACGGTTTCATCATGTTGGATATTCTCATGGGATGAGTTGGAAGAAGCCATGGAATTAGGAATAGAGTGGTTGGGGTTAAAAATATTAATCTCTAAAGAAGAATTATGTTGTGTACCTTTATTTCACAGATGTCTTATTAGTGAACTTAGAGATACTTCGTTTGGATTATCATTTCTTTGTAATATCATGTTTGATCTTTTGTTCCAATTGTTAGGTGTAACGAAATCACTCATGCACTTGTGCTATTAAAACTAGATTCAATAATATTCTACATCCCTTGAATTTAATATCTATCTACAAATTTTGATAATTATTGCCCAAAAGTTATTTTAGATGACCTCAAACGGCTAGTCCAATTGCTGAATTTCTTTCAAAGGTTACATTAACGGTGGTGATTCAATTGAGAGCACAAATTTAAATTTTAATGAAAATTTAAATTTTAATGGCTATGTTAATGTTTGGAGAGTTTAGACATGATGCTTGGTGGTAAAGGTGACATTATTACCCTAAGCTAGGAGTGAATATTAGCAGCTTAGTGATGATGATTGGACACTTGGAGAGTTGCACACGATGCTTGGTGGTGAAGGCAGTAGTTTTGACTCTAATTTTGGACACATGTGACAACGATGTTGACATAAAACTTGGACACACATGGGGATAAGCAAGGGCTTGAAATGATAGCAACGGTATTTATGGGGTGGCTATGTGTGATATGGAGAAGGATGGCTTGATTGGCCAAGGCTGGTCGATTATTTATGCATAAATCATTTAATGTATTCCCTAAATCATTCCTTCACTCAGGTGATGTGGTAAAATAACATTCAATGCGTATATATTTAATAATAAAATATTAGTACTCGCACGATACAAAAGAAATGCACGTTTGATACTTTGTGTAGACACCAAAACAGCACCAATCCGATTATGTGACTGCAAACACTGATCGCTTTGACAAACACAGCCCCCAGGGCAGCCCTCAGAGGTTAAACAGTGGTCTTAACCACTTTCATAGCAATTTTGTAAGGTCAAGAAGCAATTTGGAACACTTGGAAACTTTTCCCAGTACTCGTCTCACCCCGGGATGAATTCAAAATAGAATCCGTCCCACCCCAGGATGAATTCTAAATCCGTCCCTGGGTGGGACGAATTCCAAGCTTAACGGGCAAAAAAGGCAAATGGTGCCAAGTGGCAGCCCATAACAGTCAGTTAAGGGCTCCTGCCTTGCACGCATGTGTAAGTGGATAGAGGGGCCGTTAGAGGACTGTTACAAAAATCATTTATCAAAGTTCAAGTCAATGGAGGACTCCCCTCCCTCATGGGAAGACAAGACTGCCACATGGTGCCTATGGCCAACACTTGGCATTTGTGCTTCCCTCCCAAAAGAGACCCCTTGGGTCTATAAAAGGTGGGACTTTTCTCACCCAAAACATACGAAGTTGAAGGAGTGTTCAAGCAACGAAGTGTTGTCGAATTGAAGACTCACTTGCATCCCCCTTGGTTCACCTTCCCACATCCACCAATCTCTTTTGCAAGGGAGGTTGTTGGGTGGCCTTTGGAAGCTCGAACCTTACCCAAATCCAACGCATGGACACCTGAACCTACCAATTCGCCGACCCCCAATCCTAAAAGGTTTTGGGCCCATCCCTGGTGGATTGGCTCCAAAATCGAGGGCCAACGGTGGGAGGCCCACTTGGGCACCCCCGCACCTCCCAAGTCCTAATTTTAGTTTTTGAGCATTTTAGATTATTTTTTAGATTGCATTCTATGTTACTAGGTCTGATTAGTCCATAATTGCAATTTTGTAGCTTTTGGTCGGATTTTAGGATGTTTTGTATTGCTTTGTCGTTTCGCTAACTTGCAGGTGTCAAGGTCAAATTCCCGAGGGTGGAGGCCAAATTGGGAAAATCCGACCATCCGGGTCGTCCCAAAATGGCCCCAATTACATAACCCCCATGTTTGCGAGGCGTTTTGCGGGTCTCGGGATCCGACATTGGAGTAGCGACGGGTCGGTTTCTCCTACTCGGAAGAATTCGTCCCACCCGGGGACGAATTACGATCGAATTCGTCCTGCCCAGGGACGAATTCCGGTTTAAGGTGAATTGGCCAGCTGCCTCAGTGGCAGTGGCCTTACGGTAACTTTTCTTACCTTCTGTCAAGTTTTGAAGCAATTTGGATTCACTGTTTTCACTGTTTCAGGCAAATATTCATATGCATATTTCGTTGGTTTTAGAGAGAGAATGCTTTTCATTTGCAGCAGGTGCTACTGACGTCTTGGTCATTTCTTTGTTCGCAGGAGAAGCAGCAGAGGCAAAGAACTCATCGACATCAGCGACGACATCATCTTGGCCCGCCCATTGCAATCGTGGGCACGCGAAAAGAGGAATCATTCAGCGATTGTAATCAAACCCTATTTGCGCTCCTAGCCCCTGAAAAGGGAGGAGGCATCATTGTAACAGAGATCAAGGGAAATTAATGAAAGGGCTGTGTTTTTCTCTATTTGATTGTGTCTCTTCCAATGTGTCTCTTTTTCGTTTCATGCAATTTACATTTCTAGGACTTAAGCGTACTTAATTTTGAATGCAATCGCACTTGGTGTTTCCTTTGACCGGAATCTCGTGCTTTCAGTGGCGATCACGGTGGGACCCTATTCCCTGGTTTTTGAAATCATAGAAACTGATCAAAGTTTTGTGTTTGTGCTTGACAGGTACATCTTTTTTTGTTGCAGACTGCTATTCGTCTCTGACAGGGACGAATCCTTTTCTACAATTCGTCTGACCCTGAGACGAATTCAAATTCGTCTCTGGGAGGGACGAATTATGTTACTGCAATTCGTCTCCCAGAGGGACGAATTCCTGTCTGTGGATTTTCAGAGCAGAAATTCAGAGACAACAGGAGCAGGCAGAGAAGAGGTAGGGATTTTTATTATCTCTGTTAAATTTTTTTGTTTCTATTTTTGTTTCGTTAATTGTTTTCATTTAATCCTGCATTGCATTAGGGAAAGTCATGTATGCTAGTTTCATTTTGTTGGATAAAACGAATCCCACACACATCACGAAACAATCTTAAACCAAGGAGCTGGTCGTAAGACCCCAGCCCTTGATCAAGACCATTGGTGGATTTAATCACCACCTTGGCTTGATTTGCATCCATTTCCCGATTGTCAACTGTTGTTAGGCGTAAATCCTGACGAAGACAGACCGAGCGTAGGCGGGGTGATTCCCATGCGCGCGAGGATAAGTTTTCTATGGTAGGTGCCATTAACAGGACAATCCCCCTTCCGTACCGCCTACGTACCACGTACCTTCTGCTCTCACGTACCTATAGTCTCCCTCTCGTAAGGGCGGGTATATAGAGAGGTTGGTATATCGGCCTGGCTGGTATATTGAAGGGGCGACCTTTTTGGAGTTATAAGAGCCTACATGATGCATTTAAACGTTCTACAAAATCTACAAAAACAAAACAAAACATCAAAATGCACTAAACCAGTTTAGGACACACCAAGAATCCTTAAAAGAGATAATCACGATTTTGTGAATGTGTGTGTTTAATTCTGCTTAGTGTAGACAAAAAAAAAAGAAAATCATAAAACGAGATAAAAACTTATTTAGATAGCATAGAAGCACCGCAATGGTGTACACCCGCGATCAAGCCCAATCAAGGGCAGAAGCTCCGGAAGGTACACAAAAAGCAGGCGCAAGTTGCCTTCACTTCAGTCCTGAGGATTTGGTTATACCGCCTTATAGGTCTAACCTACAAAAGAATCCAATTCAGAATCCTCGGTGGGGTATGCCTATTCAAAGCAGCCCCTTTCGGGAAGATGCCTTACATGTAGACCTTGACATAAATAGAGAATCACCTCTTGAAGGTAGGCATGAGTGGCCACCGCGTGATGAAGCGCTAAACAAGCACACCGTCCATTTGGAGGGGCAACGTGGATATGGCGTCCCTTCTTTACCTATCATCAGAACAGAGAGACCAAATCCGGAGCGCAGGGCTCCTTACATAGGGCGACCTAACTCCGCCCATCCCATTTACACCCGTGAAAGGGAGTATGAGGAAAACCATCGCATTCCTTGAGGGCAATAAACAATGCGGGAACCTTGCATTTCCGCACCGACGAGGATATCATGATCACCCCTTGAGGCCAGAACCTCGAGCACATACCGCCTACCTCGACAGAGGGAAGCGACCCCTTGAGATTTTAGAGCATCAAAACCGAGGTAAACCCATAGGAGGAACATTTGAACCTTCTGAACAAAATAGGGTAGATCAAATTGACCCGGATGTCGCTAGATATACCACCCGTCAAGCCCAAATCATGCGGCTTAAACAAAGTCGACAAGAGATAGAGTATCAATACCGCTTGGATAAAGAACGCATGCAACGCGAAGCGGATGAGTTACGCTATGAAATACCTGAGAGGGGGCCAACCCCTCGCATCCAAAGAGCTGAACGGTATGAGAGGCGTAATCCGTTGGCGCAAGACAGGTCTCCACGACCTCGTCAAGCTCTGCCTCCAAGACCCCATAGATTCGAGAGGGAGGCAACTCCCAGAAACAATGATGGGTACCTTCAGCAAGAACTTGATCAGGGTCATAGGTTTCGCCCTGAGACTCCTCAAGAATTTTATGAGGAGTATGAACCAGAAGAGGAATATATCGAAACTCCCCATCAAGGCGGGGAAGGATGCCATTCGGCCACCCCTCCATAGGCCTCCGGTTTACCGTAACTTGCAACAAGAGCGAACAAGAGAGGAAGAAATAAAATCTTCCGATGCATACCAAGCGCTATTGGAGCGTTTAGAGTCGGTGGAGACAAAAGCTGCTGGGCATCAAAAACCCACATTACGTCTACTCCGCAATAATCCGGTGCATCCCTCAGTGCCTACACCTCTTTACCCCGAACACTTTAAGTTGCCTCAATTGGTAGTTTTTAAAGGTGAAGAGGACGCACAGGAACATGTTACACGATTTCTAAGCCAATGCTTCGGCATTCAAGATAATGACGCATTATTGCTTAGAACATTCATAACCACATTCGCAGGCCCCGCCTCGGATTGGTTCACACAGCTGCCCAAACACAACATAAGCAGCTTAGATCAGCTAGTAGATGCGTTTCTTGAACGTTTCGCCTTCAACACAAGGAAGAAGGCATCACTTAGTGATCTTGCTAGCCTTAAACAATTTGAGGAGGAAACAATGGCAGCGTACGGGAACCGATGGAGAGCTTTGCTTTCTAAGTTACCCTACCGTCCTCCCATGTCGGACCTCACGCAAATGTTCACGAAAAGTTGTTTAAAATCAATCTCTGGTCTATTGTTGCTGCGACAATACGACAGCTTAGAAGAAGCTTTGGCGCAAGCCAGAGTCATAGAAGAGATTAAGATAGGCGAAGGCGCAATTGCCAAGCCTAAGAAGAAAGAGTGGAATAAAACCACTAAAACTAGGACAACGCAACCACAACACGCTGCAATCAACCAAGTTGCGATAAATGTCCCCGCGCCTGTGCAAGAAACGTAGCCTCAAAAGGCTAACTACCAGGCAGTGCCTCCTGCTTACGAAAGAGATAACAGGAGACAGGAACAGTATCAGCAACGTCGCCCTAGGCGATAATTCACCCCGTATGCGGAGTCTAGGGACTCCTTATTTGACCGCTTGTCAGCGGCAAATTTAGTTACTCTGCCAGAAATCCAAATTTTTGACCCTAACGTTCCCAAGCCTAGGGGGTATAGGGAGGAATTGTATTGCAGATTTCATAGGCGCAGAGGACATGACCTAAATGGGTGCTGGAAATTCAAAGAACTAGTCCAGGATTTGATCGACAACCGAACATTGGTCGTGGACAACCCCATCGCACCTAACAACCAACAAATGGGGGTATTCAAGGACCCCTTGCATGCCCACGAGGCACGAGACAAAACCGCTCCAAATTAACGAGGTGCGACAAGATCTTCCCGCGCAAGGATTTGTGGGAATGATTAGCATTGTAACAAGGAACGAGAAAATACCCAGCAGTTGCCCCCGAGGTACCTGCGAGGGAAGTTCCGTCGACATCGCAGCCTCAACAACGCCCAACGCAGTTACCTCCGCCTAGACCTGAGGTCACGATACGAACCAAACTCACGCAGAGTTTGCGGACCACGTCAGCTAGGTTGTCCATCTACGAGCTTATTCAACAATCAGCTCCACATAGAGAAGCTCTTATGGACATCTTAAAAGCCATTGAAGTACAACCCCACGAAGCTAATTCTTTCAACGCCTTCGTGGGACATGTGAAACAATGTACGGAGCCTGTCATCACATTCAAAGAAAACGAGGTCAAAACAATATCAAATGACATGCCGGATCCACCCCTGCACGTTATCGCATGGGTCAACGGGATCCCGTACAAGAGAGTGCTGATAGATACTGGCTCGTCCAGTAACATCATAACCACTGCAGCGTTAAAGCATTTAAAATTTCCAGCCTCTCACATCACCGCCTCCACGTACACACTGCGAGCTTTTAACGATGCAATATGCTCGACAGTCGGCACAGTCGTTATGCCTATACAGGTAGGACAAAATTCAATACCCACACTGTGCCATGTGTTGGAAGGCGAAATGGCTTATAACATATTGCTAGGGCGGCCTTGGATCAGGGACATGAAGTGTGTCCCCTCGATCGCACACCAGTGCTTGAAATATGCCTATGAAGGGCAAATACATGTAGTCCCAATGGACTTAGAGCCCTTCAAGTATTGCAATGCGGTACAATTCATACCTCAATCGACCCTCCCATCAACGCATTTGGATTTTCAATTAAATCCATCTAAACAGGGTCCGATACCGCAGGCACCACTGGTGGCAAATAAGGCAAAATCCCAACCAGGTGAGACTTCATCATCGGCTCCTTCATCATCAACGCCACCTATCGTGGCCCAACAGAAGGACAAGGGAAAGCAAATCATGGAAGAGGTTAAGCCTCTAGAAGAGGGGTTGCCCATAATTTCAACGATATCAACAGAGGAAGCGCCCAACGCAACGGAAACCAAGATTCCTGAACTACCAAACATGGAATGGACTCAGGAAGGACTACCGTTTCCTCCTACCCAATCATCAACAATCACTGTTGATATGGCCAGTACAGGCCTGGGAGAATACATAGTGCAAAATGTTGTGGCAACCCCCACACTGGAGTCAGTACAAGACATGGGAAGACCTCGCCTTCCCATTGGAACAATCGTTCCATTAGGCTACCCACCGAACCAAATGAATTTTGTGTATGGGGGCCTTGATCATGGTTCTAAACCATGCGAACAAAAGGAAATAGATGAAGAGCCTTTTGTCGAAAACATCAATTATCTGTCGAACCTAGAATTTGCCCTAAAATATCTCGAACAATGCAATTGGCATGGGTATGGGCTAGGCAGATATGAGCAAGGGATGCGGATCCTTTGCCAACCAAGGTATCAGATGCCATATGACAAGTCGGGGGTAGGGTTCAACCATCCCCTGCCATTAGACATCTTGGTTGAAAACATGCAAGGCCTAGAAATAGGCAACAGGGGGGGATTGGCACAAGACCCATATGCCAATCCAAACACAGAATACACATTGGGGGATTATCTCCCATGGTCTACAAACACCCCTGGAAATAGCAATAATCCCTCTCCTTTGCTAGAGAGAGGTGAAATTTTAGAGAGCAGTCCTCAAAGAGAACAACAACGGCTTCCAGACATTTTTCTAAAGCTGTTCCCCTTAGAGGTTCCAGACGAAATAACACAGTCTCAAAAGAATCAGGTCCCTCCACTAAGAGTGGAACAACCGCAATGGGACCAGATTAATTCACTGGAACAGGAAGAGTCCTCAATGTCGCAAGCAACGGATGCTGAAGAGGATGAACAATTTTGGATCTATGAAAGCGATTCAGAAGACGAGACTGAAATGGACTATCTCAAACATGCACGACGACATCACCGTGCTCTAACCCATGAAGATCTAATGGGACAAATGGGTATACGGTTAGGACATGAATGGCACGTAGACCCAACGAGGTGGGACCAAGTGTTAGGCCTATGGCTCCAAATTCAAGTTGAGCATCGTCCACCTCGAGATCCCATCAGGACAACAATACCGAGGGAAGACCCCGCCTTCCTTTTCGCACATAGAGACGAATTTGCACCTAGAGAGGATCCATTCGTGCCTGTTCCCGTAGAGCCAGATCCAGAGTATAGGGAACGTCTGAAAGAATCGAGTCATCACACCCGTGGTTTTGGAGACCAAATTCATTCCATCCACATGATCTCCATTGATTTGACCACACCCATCCGCAATCCGACCGATCCATCACGGTCATTACATCTAAACATGGATGCCATTGACTGGGATCGCGTCAATTCACCATTGTCACCATCAGAGTCTCGGCCTTTTGGTGAAATGCTTCATTTTACCCCAAGGACAACTCAAGATATTTTTCAAGCTGAAGAGGGACCCGAGGTCCCAAACGTAGATCTTAACTCAGCTGATGATATCCATTTAATCCCAACTCCACATCAGTTGGAGGACGGATCTCACATGTCAGTCGAAGAGACGACTGACGTAGACATCGGCACAGGTCCAATGAATCCACGGATTCTCAAGTCAGGGGTAAGCCTTTCCCCCGAAGAGCAAGCCGATTACATTGCCCTTCTTAAAGAAAAGAAGGAGGTTTTTGCATGGTCGTACAAAGATATGCCAGGACTAGACCCGTAGCTAGTCATGCACAACTTAACGCTTGATCCAAAAATCAAGCCTGTAAAGCAAAAACTAAGAAAGATGCACCCAACAGTGGCCTTGATGGTCAAAGACGAATTGCAAAAGCTGTTGGATGCACAATTTGTCATCTGCATGGATTATCCGCCATGGTTGTCCAACATGGTTCCCGTCAAGAAGCCCGACGGGAGGATTCGCATATGCACCGACTTTCGAGACCTAAACAAAGCGAGTCCTAAGGATGATTTCCCCTTGCCAAGCATCGACGCATTGGTAGACGCTACGACGAGGTCACGAAATGCTCTCCCTAATGGACGGTTTCTCAGGATACAATCAAATTCGTATCAATCTTGAAGACCAACTCAAAACGGCATTCACAACGCCTTGGGGGACATTTTGTTATAAGGTCATGCCTTTTGGCCTTAAAAATGCTGGCGCTACATACCAACGTGCTATGACTTATATCTTCCACGATTACATGCACAAAACTTTGGAAGATTACATGGATGATTTGTTAGCCAAGTCTAAATTGCGCTCAGATCATCTCGGTGACTTAAGCAAGATTCTCGATCGCCTCATAGAGCATAAGGTCAGACTGAATCCCAAGAAGTGCGTGTTCGGCGTCACATCTGGAAAACTCTTGGGTTTTATAGTCTCCAAGAGAGGCATCGAAGTGGACCCAAACAAAGTCAAGGCAATCCTTGAAATGGCTCCCCCAACCACTATCAAGCAACTCAGAAGTCTGCAAGGAAAGGTCACGTCGATTAAACGCTTCATAGCGCAATTATCTGACAAATGCCGACCAATGAACAAACTATTGCACAAGGGGGTCACATTTCATTGGGATGACGAGTGCCAATCGACCTTTGACTGAAATCAAACAATACTTGGCTTCATCGCCAGTATTGGCACCGCCTAGACCAGGTGTGCCGTTCTACTTATACATCTCAACTACTGAGGTGGCATTGGGCGCAATGCTAGCCCAGAAGAATGAACTTCACAAAGAACAGGCTACTTACTATCTTAGCCGCACCCTGGTCAGTTACGAACTTAACTATGCATACGTTGAAAAACTTTGCTTGGCAGTGGTGTTTGCTACCAAAAGGCTACGCCACTACATGCTGAGCAACACGACGTATGTTGTGTCTAAGGAGAATCCATTGCGATACATGATGAGTCGTACTTATCATAGTAGCCGCACGGCAAAATGGATCATGTTGTTGACGGAATTTGACATTGAGTTTATTGGGCAAAAATCTATAAAAGGACAAGTCATAGCCGATCAACTAGTAGAGGCTCCTCTTGAAGACGATCAGCCTCTAGTCATAGAACTACCCGATGATGAGGTCTTCCATGTCTCAGAATCGCCAGATTCTGAAGAGCCTGAGTCTCAGGCCGACATAACCTTATTTTTCGATGGTTCTAAATGCGAGCAAGGTGGTGGCGCAGGAATTGTATTCTTCACACCGCAGGGCGCTCCAATGCCCCTGTCATTTAAATTAAACTTCCAGTGCACCAACAACAATGCAGAATATGAAGCCTTGCTCCTAGGTCTTCAGACAGCAATCGCCATGAACATCAAAAGATTGAACATCTTTGGAGATTCGCTGTTAATCGTCAATCAAATCAAAGGGAATATATCAATGCAAATGCCCAGTTACGAAGGCCTATAAAGCCCTCATGGATAAATTCCTGGCAAAACTTGAGTGGTATGACATCGAGGCACTCCCTCGATCATCGAATCATTTTGCGGACACAATGGCCTCCTTAGGGTCACTAATCCCGCAAGACCTTTCCGAGTGATATAACAACCATTCAGGTCAAAACCTTATCGCAACCCGCGATGGAGCGCGCAAGCTCAGACTTGACGCCGAGGAATCCACATGATCCAGATCGAACCATCTTCGGATAAGTTCTTTCGAATCCGAGACTATCTGATACATGCCAACTGGGGGTCTTTATTCTCCCCCACTCCCATTAATAGCAACACAACGCTATTTCTACAAGTTCTATCCCAATCAGCATTTGTTAGGGAAGAACTCCAAAAGGGATTGGCTGTTCAAACTGTCGAGGTATCCGATCAACAGGACTAGTATTTACCCATAAGAGACTACCTCAAGTTAGGTAATCTACCCTTTGGATTGACGCAAGCCGCAAAATGAACATTCAAACAGAAAGTGGCAAAATATGTCTTGATAGGAGACATTCTGTATCGTCGCAGCTACGACGGAATTCTTCTTCGTTGCTTGGACCAGCAAGAGTCCACTTGGGCAGTCACCCAAGCGCATGACGGTACATGTGGCGGCCACTTCGGTGGTATGGCCATTGCAAAGCGCATTCTTCGCATGGGCTATTATTGGCCATCTTTAGAGCGAGATTGTCTGCGCGTATGTCAAGAGGTGCGTAAAATGTCAACATCATGCCAATTTAATGCACGCACCTTCCCGAGGCCCTACGGACAGTCTAGATCTGCTTGGCCATTTTCGTAGTGGGGCCTCGATCTAATCAGAAAGATCTCCCCTGCATCGTCGAGCCGTCACACGTTTATCATAACGGCCACAGAATATTTTACCAAATGGGTGGAAGCAATTCCGTTAACCTCTACGATAGGACCCCGCATTGCGGAGTTCATTTTGCATTACATCATATGTCATTTTGGTATTCCATCCAAAATAATCTCGGATAATGGGCCATCATTCAAGAACAAAGACATGCGTGCTTTAACCACAAAGTACAAAATTCAGCACAACTTTTCAACACCCTATTATCCGCAAGCAAATGGGCAAGCAGAGGCGTCAAACAAAATGCTAGTCACCATCCTTAAAAAGACCGTCGCAGACAGTCATAAGGATTGGCACATACAAATCCCACTTGCCCTTTGGGCTTATCGCACTAGCATTCGGACGCCCACTGGGGCAACTCCGTTTTCACTAGTGTATGGCTCAGAGGCAGTAATGCCTCTCGAGTTGGAAATTCCTTCCCTCCGCATATCAATGCAGGAATTCATCGATGATGACACTGCACGGCAAGCCCGGTTAGACCAACTTACGTTGCTTGACGAAAGACGCGTTAATGCTCTCGAGCACTTACGTATCTATCAAGAGCGGCTTAAGAGAGCTTACAACATGAAAGTTCACCTAAGAGACTTTCGGGTTGGTGATCTGGTTCTGAAGGAAAACCAACAAAACTCTAATTTGCCGTCCCATATGAGAGACAAATTCGTGGCAAATTGGCTAGGTCCTTATGTCATTGATAGCAAAATAGGACCAGGAACGTACGGACTAGCTTCTCTTGACGGTATCAAGGAAACAGAACCCTTGAATATCAGTAATTTGTGACCATTTCATATCTAAGAAAGCCATGTACCCAAAAAAAAAAAAAAAACATAAAAACAAACAAACAAAAAGCTCCAAGGATTATCGCAATCTCTTGGTCACCTAAAAATCTCCAAGGATTATCGCAATCTCTTGGTCATCCTAAAAGTTCCAAGGATTATCGCAATCTCTTGGTCAATACAAAAAGCTCCAAGGATTATCGCAATCTCTTGGTCAACCTAAAAGCTCCAAGGATTATCGCAATCTCTTGGTCAACCTAAAAGCTCCAAGGATTATCGCAATCTCTTGGTCACCTAAAAAGCTCCAAGGATTATCGCAATCTCTTGGTCACCTAAAAAGCTCCAAGGATTATCGCAATCTCTTGGTCATCCAAAAAGCTCCAAGGATTATCGCAATCTCTTGGTCAACCCAAAAAGCTCCAAGGATTATCGCAATCTCTTGGTCAACCTAAAAGCTCCAAGGATTATCGCAATCTCTTGGTCAACACAAAAAGCTCCAAGGATTATCACAATCTCTTGGTCAACACAAAAAGCTCCAAGGATTATCGCAATCTCTTGGTCAAACAAATCAATAAATTCAACAAAAACAAAACAACAAAAATCATCAAAAACAACAAAGATTTGCATCTCAATTCTAGGCATACTCGAATTCATCAGAAACAACAAAAACACCATGCATAACTTTTACCACACTACAGTCAGTGGTCTGGGAATGTACCAAGAGTTTCAGTGATTCAGCCATCATTTTCCTCTTTAGCCATGTAGTGTACCAAGTCGAACAGATTTTACGAAGGTAGAGTCATACTTGAAATACACCTTGTTACGTGACATCCCAACACAAATCAAAACACTAAAATTCCCAAATTGTGTGAACGAAAGACGAAACCTGCAAAATAATCTAGGTCACCACAAGCGAAACGGTTATCTTGCTCATCCCCCTGTGCGAATGACCCCTAGAATGCTGAGAGTTGGCAAAAGGACAAGCTTCCTCCCTACCCAATTCCCTAAGAATCCCTAAAGTTCTCAACGGTTGCAAAACACAAAAATTTGCAAAATGTCAAAACTCAAAAATTTGACAAATATAGTGCACACATCAAAAGGCACAAACAACAGTGATTTTCATCACTCCATATCCCCAATCCCTTGCTCAAAAAAAAAAAAAAATAAATAAAAAATAAAAAATAAAAAATAAACAGTGATCTTATCACTACAAAAGAGCAAGTATCCCAATACAATTGAAAAAAAAAGAAGGGAGTTGACCTTGAATCCCTGGAACTCTCAGCATTCTGTAGGTCATAAGGCAAGCTTTTGTACCAATTTGGTTGATAGCCTATCGGTAATAGAAGTAAACCTCCCGCATGACGATATATCTGTCACATTAACTTGCGTACAGATCAATGTTTGCATGTGGATGAGCTAGCTTATGGCATCCTGGATTACACCGCAGATTAATCTTAGTACATACAACAAAGGAATTCGTGGAGCTAATTAGGTGATCCTCGGTACAAGTTCGGTTGAAAGCCCATCTGGCATCGGTGGTATCCTAACAAATACCACTAAATGAACTCAATTGCACACACGGGGATGTTAAATAACTTGGTCAAAAACAGTGTCGATTCATACCTTGTTCAAAAGTCTTGTAAGATAAAGTACGAGTCATGGATAGTGAGATAAAAGCTGTCTGAATCTCGAGAAAATCTTACATTCATCCCAAAACCATCTCACTACATATCATACTTATGATACCATCAGAAAATACAAAAAACAAAAAACATGTAAATAAACAGCTTCTTAAACAACATACAGTGCAATCACCACAAATATCATTCATCCATTTTGCATATCACATAGACATCTAAAAAAATTCAATTCATCATAACATCTGCATTCATCAAAATAAATAAACATGCATAACAAAAATCACATCATCACATGTACAAATCCAAAAATAAAACCGATATATATATATATATATATATATATATATCATCAAAAAGATGCCCGCAGGCTACAAAACCGGTCCTCAGACCCCGCAATCATATCCAAAACCCAACCTAAGGCGTCGGCCACCATGATCACGCAGGATCGGTGCGACGGGAACTACCCCCCGTGGTGTGGGTCCTACGGGACCCGCGGGGCGGCTACTCGCTAGCCCCCGCATCATGCCTACTACCACCCCCTCATCTAACCGCCTGCGGCGAGATGATGCTTGATCGCTCGGTCGGACTATCCCTCGTCCGTCGAGAAGATCTGGCGATCGAAGGCTCGGGGAGCCGCCCGCCAAGGCGGATGACCTCCCCTCTCCAAGTCTATCCGGTACAGACACCACTCTGCCTCTCGTCGATGATAGATAGACAATGCATCATCGCGCTGTGCCAAAACTCTATCCCGCTCTACCAACTGAGCCCGTAGAAGATCCCTCTCCAGATCCCGCATCCGTAGCAGCTCTGTAAGTCGCACAACCTCATCGCCTACATCCGACCCCACCCCCTCCGTATCTGTCGGACGCATAGGACAAGCGGAGATAGTAGCCTGCTCAGGCTCCAACTGCTCCTCCACATCCTGCATGTCCGGCTGCTCCAGAACACCCAAGTCCACATCCTCATCTCCCGCATCCACCATGTTTGCATCATCCAACGGCCCTCCCCAATCACCCCCTGCCGCCTCAGCATCCTCCACTGCCGCCTTCGCGCCTCCCAGTGGACCCTCTCCTCTCCAACGCCGCAAAATCCACCACGAGTCATACTCAGTGGTAGTACCTACATCATCCACATCCAACACCTCAATCACCGCATCCGACTCCTCGCCCAATGGCACGAGGACCGGTGGCTCCAGATCCCTCTCATCTCCCCGACGGCGATAGCCAACGGGCTCACCAGGAAACCCCTGGCGCACCCCAAACTATCGTGTAACCCGGCGGTACGAAAAGAACTCATGCTCCGTCCCGTGCCGCCCAGTCAACCATCGCTCCCTCCGTACCCGTCGGAGCCACTCTCCAGCCTCAGGCCAAGCTGGACAGTCCCGATAGGGACGCAAAAACACCTCCCCTGGAGTGAGCCGAGAAAAGGCATCAATGTAGTGCTCAACTACACCTGCCCATCGCCGACTCTGCCCAAGACCTAGTAACACAGAATGCAATCTAAAAAATAACCAAAATCCTCAAAAACTAAAATATGGAGGGGGTGCCCAAGTGGGCCTCCCACCGTCGGCCCTCGATTTTGGAACCAATCCACCGGGGATAGGCCCAAAACATTTAGGATTGGTCCGATGGTAGGCTGTCCATGCTGGATTTGGGTAAGGTTCGAGCTTCCAAAGGCCACCCAACAACCTCCCTTGCAAAAGAGATTGGTGGATGTGGTAAGGTGAACCAAGGGGGATGCAAGTGAGTCTTCAATTCGGCAGCACTTCGTTGTTTTGAAAAGCGCACCACAAAAACAATGCATTAAGTTAAAGCAAAATAAACCCTAGGGTCACTTATAGGTCTCACCTCGGCTCCACCACTCGAACCATTTTGTGCACTCATGATGGCAGAGAGAATTCTAGCAGCGCTTCGCTTCACAGAATTACCTCCTCCTCCCAGAGCTCCAAAATCGCAAGAAAAGAATGACACAAATGAGCCAAAACCAATTTCTGGCCCTATAAATCAAAGCCCTTTGCGATTCGTCCTTGATGGGATGTGCACTCGATCACCCGTCCCATCCAAGATGAATTCATCCATAATTCGTCAACCACCCAGGGACGAGATCAGAGCCACACAAAATCAAAACAACAAAAATGACTAAAAATGCACTAAAAACAAAAAGCAATAAACAGCGCACGACAAGATTGCAATTGCAACTGACAACTATGGGCATAGAAAATCGACATCGGGGTCACAAATTATCACTATCCTACTCCCTAAGAAGGCTACCATAGCCGGACCGCTCCACGGGAAGACAGATTTTGACAATTTAATCCAAAAATGGTGTCACAAAAAAAAAAAAAAAAACAAAACAACAAAAAATGCAACACAAAACAAGCAATAAACATTGCCAGACACAAGTACTCTTGCACTTAACCTCTTGGCATAGCAAAATTGATGTCGGGGTTTGCATTGTCACTATCCTACTCCCGAAGAAGGCTACCATAGCCGGACCGCTCCACGGGAGGACGGATTGCCGACAATTCAATCACCAAATGGTGTCACAAAAACAACAAAAACAAGACAAAATTCATCCAAAATAGAAACAATAAACATTGCCGGACACAAGTGCTCTTGCACTTAACCTCTAGGGAAAGAAAATCGATGTCGAGGTCCAAATTATCGCTCTCCTACTTCCCCAAGAAGGCTATCATAGCCGGACCGCTCCACGGGAAGATAGGTTTTCGATGATTTCACCTCATTATGGCATCACCAAAAGGGTTAACACCCACCAAAAATAGGTCCATATGTTGGAAAAATTGTGCACGCTTAACGGTAAACCCTCTAAAGGCACCCTTGCACAAGTCATCTTGGGTCAAGCGACTCGTCGCTTCTCTCACGAAGGTCATTCCCTCATCGATTCGTCGCTTGAGGGGGTAGTCACACTTAGTCACCAATCAACAATCACACACCCAATTAAGGAAAACGACATGCATTCAAAGAATCATTGACAAAGACAATCACGCTCCTGCTTGGGGTAGTAAACAAGCAACAATCAAATCAATCAAACACTTGGCATTTCGTGAATCATGAACACAAGGTTCCCCCTGAGGATAAAAATGCCCTTCACTTGTTCATGACTGATCAATGTCTAAGTTCAAGTCACACCTCACCAAAACAGGTTAATACTTGAAATCAAATTCCTTAGCTCGTCAGAAGCAAGGATTCAAGAATGCATGCCCTTTCCATACTTGGGGCATCAAAAGTTGGTTAGGTTACCAAGAAACCCTAATCAATTAGTGCTTTGGTTATCTATTTTTGCTCAGCACTGCGTCACCTGCAGCGCTTCCCAAAAAGGGGCATCTGTAGACACCAAAACAGCACCAATCCGATTATGTGATTGCAAACACTGATCGCTTTGACAAACACAGCCCCCAGGGCAGCCCTCAGAGGTTAAACAGTGGTCTTAACCACTTTCATAGCAATTTTGTAAGGTCAAGAAGCAATTTGGCACACTTGGAAACTTTGCCCAGTACTCGTCTCACCCCGGGACGAATTCAAAATAGAATCTGTCCCACCCCGGGACGAATTCTGAATCCGTCCCTGGGTGGGACGAATTCCAAGCAACGGGAAAAAAGGCAAAGGGTGCCAAGTGGCAGCCCGAACGATCGGTTAAGGGCCCCCGCCTTGCACGCATGTGTAAGTGGACGGAGAGGGCCGTTAGAGGACTGTCACAAAAAGCATTTATCAAAGCTCAAGTCAATGGAGGACTCCCCTCCCTCATGGGAAGACAAGAGTGCCACATGGCGCCTATGGCCAACACATGGCATTTGTGCTTCCCTCCCAAAAGAGACCCCTTGGGTCTATAAAAGGTGGGACTTTTCTCACCCAAAATATACGAGGTTGAAGGAGTGTTCAAGCAACGAAGTGCTGCCGAATTGAAGACTCACTTGCATCCCCCTTGGTTCACCTTCCCACATCCACCAATCTCTTTTGCAAGGGAGGTTGTTGGGTGGCCTTTGGAAGCTCGAACCTTACCCAAATCCAACGCATGGACACCTGAACCTACCAATTCGCCGACCCCCCAATCCTAAAAGGTTTTGGGCCCATCCCTGGTGGATTGGCTCCAAAATCGAGGGCCAACGGTGGGAGGCCCACTTGGGCACCCCCGCACCTCCCAAGTCCTAATTTTAGTTTTTGAGCATTTTAGATTATTTTTTAGATTGCATTCTGTGTTACTAGGTCTGATTAGTCCATAATTGCAATTTTGTAACTTTTGGTCGGATTTTAGGATGTTTTGTATTGCTTTGTCGTTTCGCTAACTTGCAGGTGTCAAGGTCAAATTCTCGAGGGTGGAGGCCAAATTGGGAAAATCCGACCATCTGGGTCGTCCCAAAATGGCCCCAATTACATAACCCCCTTGTTTGCAGGCATTTTGTAGGTCTCGGGATCCGACATTGGAGCAGCAGCAGGTCGGTTTCTCCAACTCGGAAGAATTCGTCCTACCCGGGGACGAATTATAGTCGAATTCATCCTGCCCAGGGATGAATTCCGGTTTAAGGTGGATTGGCCAGTTGCCTCGGTGGCGGTGGCCTTCGGTAACTTTTCTTACCTTCTGTCAAGTTTTGAAGCAATTTGGTTTCATTGTATTCACTGTTTCAGGCAAATATTTATATGCATATTTCGTTAGTTTTAGAGAGAGAACGCTTTTCATTTGTAGCGAGTGCTACGACATCTTGGTCATTTCTTTGTTCATGGGAGAAGCATCAGAGGCGAAGAACTCATCGACATCAACGGCGGCATCATCTTGGCCCGCCCATTGCAATCGTGGGCACGCGAAAAGAGGAATCATTCAGTGATTGTAATCAAACTCTATTTGCGCTCCTAGCCCCTGAAAAGGGAGGAGGCATCATTGTAATAGAGATCAAGGGAAATTAATGAAAGGGCTATGTTTTTCTCTATTTGATTGTGTCTCTTCCAATGTGTCTCTTTTCCGTTTCATGCAATTTACATTTCTAGGACTTAAGCGTACTTAATTTTGAATGCAATCGCACTTGGTGTTTCCTTTGACCGGAATCTCGTGCTTTCACTTTGATGAAGGAAGGTTGGACAAATTGCTAGGTTTAAATAAATCGTACCAAACTATAGGAAAGTAACAATAATTTTAGGGTTTCCAACGTTGTGCTTCCATGAATTCGTCAGTGGAGAATATATTATCCGTTGAATAGAAGTATCACAATTGATCACATACCAACTGGTCTCATGTATGAAGATCCATACCCAGATCGAAACCAGGATCAATCTGACCGAACCGTTAACTACAAAATTGACTCGAATTTTATGTGAACCTTGTTTGTGCAAAAAAAATATTATATGGTGACTTTATTCCCTGGATCATGGTTTTAATTAGGGTTGCACAGTAAGTTTCATACTAATCTTACCTAATATTTCACTAATCACTCTATATGCTCCTGTACTACAATATTAGCACTTGTCCACCAGGAACACTCCTTACCTCTAGAAAATAATGTTAGTTTCTATGATCCTCTAGGAGTTCTACTGCTAGTGTTTGACCAAGAATTATTGGGAGCATCAAAATCATTCTTGAAATGTTACGAATGAATTATTTCATACTAAGTTCAATTTTCTACCTCAAATATTTTTGAATACGAACGTCTTGGTGTTGCACGTGTTTCCTTATTGTAAATCCCTCAGTATGATCTCTATGCAATTATTTTTCACCAAAAGAATGAGGGTAGTTGTTGTGAGTAACATACTAGTGAAGGCCTATGTCCTAAGTTAAAAACTTCATCTGTAATTTTTGGAAGCTCCAAGAATCAATATTTAATACCGCTTGAAGAGATAATTCTTCTAAATAATGCAAACAAGGATTAGAATGAATAATTGAATAATTAATTGTCACTTTAGGATGGCTAAGTCCTTCACCACTTAGAGAGGTCTAAGTATCTTACATATGCAAACAAGAAATAAATTATGAATAAATATAGATTTTAAATCAACCTATGACTATTAATAATAATAAATCAATGAATAGATGACAATTGGAAATATAGTTGACTTGGCTATATTGGTGTTGTAACATGGCTCCCCTCCTCGAAAAGCTTTGTCCTCAAAGTTGGAAATTATTTAAAAATACTTTATGTTTCCCATGTAGCATATTATATTGGTAGAACCTGCCATTTGATTAGGAATTATTTAATGTGGTGAGATTGAAGATGATGTGATATACTTTGTAATATTGCTTCTAGTTGAAGATTTATACGCCCGTCTTCATCAAGTACTAGAAGCTCTATCTAGAAGTGTACTTTTTGGCCAATCACATTTTTGAGATAGGAAACATGAAAAACTGGATGTATACGGGATGAGGGAGGAAGCTCCAATTGATATGCTACTTCGCCTATGCAACAAAATATCTTGTAAGGACCATAAAATCTTGGAGCCAACTTCTGACTAGTCTTGATCTTCAATGATAATTTTTTGTAAGGTTGCAAACATAAGAAAACCATATATCCTATATTGAATTGTTGTTCTAAGCAGTGTGAGTCTTGTTGCTACTTCATACAATTTTGTGCCTAGATCAAATTTTTTTAAAGAATGTTGAGCATTGTCTGGCAATGTTGGAACCAATCATCTACTTAAGCTACTTTGGAATATCTTTGAACATAATTTGTTATTGTTGGTGGTTTAAACCTATATAATGCTTCAAATGGGGACATATTCATGGAATAATGGTAAGAAGTGTTATACCATCATTCTGCTAATGAAAGCCAATTATTCCATTGATACTACTTATCTTGATCAAAGCAAGGCATATAGGTACCCAAAAATTTGTTAACAATTTTAGTTTGACCATCGGTTTGGGGATGGTATGCAGAAGACATATTTAATTTGGTACCACTGATATGGAATAATTCTCTCCAAAAATTGCTAGTAAATATGGGATCACGATCACTTACAATAGTTTTGGGTATTCCATGTAACTTGAAAATGGATTCAATAAATACCTTGGCCACTTTGCTTGCTGAATATGGGTGTTGTAGAGCACTAAAGTGAGCATACTTGGAAAGACGATCCACTACTACAAAAATCATTATTTTACCTTCTGAATTGGGAAGACCTTCAATAAAATCCATTGATATGTGTTCCCACTAGCGGTCAGGAATTGGTAATGGTTGAAGAAGTCCTAGATATTTGACTGTTTCACCCTTATTGCGTTGGCATACTTTGCATTCAACAACAAATGTCTTGACATCATATTTTAATCCTTTCCAATAAAATGATTGTTTCACCCGTTGATATGTTTTCAAGAATCCTGAGTGCCCTACTAATGGAGAAGCATGTGATTCTTCAAGGATCATGGATTTAATAGTGGAACTTTGCGGAATGTAAATGCGATATTTATTTCATAACATCTTGTCAATATATGAAAAATAAGGATGCTTTGATAATCCTTTATTCATATCTTGAATAATTTGAGCAGTTTCGATGTCAACCAACCATTCTTCTTGGATTTGAGAAACCCATTGAGAACAAGGGCCTGAAATGGCATTGATGGAAATTTCATCTTCATATTTATGGGATAATGCATCTGCTACTACATTTTATTTGTCCTTCTTATATTTAATGATAAAATAATATCCCAATAACTTTGTCATACACTTTTTTTATTTTGGATAGGAGAAACGTTGTTCTAGAAAGTGCTTAAGACTACTATGATCTATTTTTATGATGAAGCAACTATTGAGTAAGTAATGCCTCCATTTCTCAATGACATGTAGAATAGCCAACATTTATTTCTCATATGTGGACCTCCCCAAATTTTTACCTAAAAGTTGCTTGCTTTCAAATACCAATGGATGACCATCTTGCATTAATACTGCTCCAATACCTATACCCGAAGCATCACATTCAATAACAAATGGTTTATGAAAATCTGGAGTTATCAAAATCGAAGTAATACACATAGCTTCCTTGAGTGCCATGAATGCTTGAGTAGAAAAATTAGACAAGTGAAAAGCATCCATTTTTGTGATGGTGGTGAGAGGAGTTGTAATTTTATCGTAATTGCAAACAAAATTCTAATATAACCTGTAAAATCCAAAAAACCATGAAGTTGTTTTGATAGTTTTGGGTAAATTTCAATATTGAATGGCTTTAATTTTATTAGGGACCACTTTAATGCCTTCATGAGAAACTATATGACCCAAATATTCGACCTCTTGAACCCCAAAGGAACACTTGGAGTGCTTGAAAAAAAGTTTCTCCTTATGTAATACATGAAGAACTTTCTCCACATGCGTTAAATGATCCTTCCAATATTTGCTATATATCAAAATATCATCGAAGAAAACCAAGACAAACTTATGAAGAAATGGATGAAAAACATGGTTCATGAGACTTTGAAAAGTGGAAGGGGCATTGGTGAGACCAAAAGGCATGACCAAAAACTCATAATGACCTTCATGTGTACAAAAAGCAGTTTTGGGAATGCCCTCATATCTTAGTGGGATTTGATGAAAACCCGAATGTAAATCCAATTTTGTGAAATATTTAGTACCATGAAATTCATCTAATAAATCATCTATGATGGGGATATGAAAATTATCTTTGATCTTGATTTTATTTAGGGGACAAAATCAGGACACATGCACCAAGAATTATCCTTACGACGAGCCAAAACCACTGGTGATGAGTAAGGACTAATCCTATGACGGATGATGCCATGTTCTAATAATTCTTGGACAATATTTTCAATTTCTATTTTTTGAGGTTGAGGGTATTGATAAGGATGCATATTAGGAGGGATACTACCATGAACAATATGTATGGCATGGTCATGAGATCGCTTGGGAGGTAGCCCTTTTGGTTCACTGAAGACTTCATCATAGTTAGCCACAATGTCTTGAAGATATTTTGAGGGAATTACAAGGGTATCCAGTGCTTGAACTTCCATGCAATTTATTTGAGCTAAGAATCCATAACCTCCTTTCTTGAGTATCTTTTCCATGTAGTTTGAAATTACCACCTTGGATGGTGGATATTGAATTCCTTGGAGACAAATAGTCTTCCCGTTCTCTTTCCATTCAACATATAATTTTTGAAAATTAAAACTAACTTCTAGCTTTTCTAACCATTCGACACCCAGAATAACATCTAAACTTCCCAAGTTCATAATGAAGAGAGTTCCTCACCAAGTGTAATTTTCCATTTGGATTGAAACTGGAGATGTTCTACCAACACATTGAGCATTTTCTCCATTTGCAATTAAAATTTGAAACTTATCTTGATTGGTAGTATTAATAAACAAGTTCAATGAGCAGTCATGATGTCGATAAAGTTATGTGTACTACTTGAATCAATAAACACATTAATACATTTGTGCCTGATAAATCATAGTACCTTAATTGTATGATGAGTTGTTATCCCCATAAGATCATGTATTGAAATAACTATGGTGTCATCCTCTGGTGTTGCTTCACTATTATCTGCTGATATTTATTCTATATATGTGGGTGACTCTTGTTGAGTGATATCTTCTACTTCTTCTTCATCCTTATTTTCATATTCTATTTGAAAGGTTTGATGTGGTACACATGCTTGATATCTAGGATGATAATTGTGATACTTAAAGCAGAAATATCTTGATGATTGTTCATTTTTGTGGAAAGAGTTGTTACAATATTGAGGATGAGCATTAGAGTCTCGTCGAGAAGATGTCCAATTTTGAAATTTTTGTTCAAAAATCTTAGCAATATGTATGGTATCATCCAAAGTGCAAGGATCATGTAGGTCCACTTCGAGTTGAATATTTTCCTTCAAACCATGATGAAAGGCAAAAACCACCATAGAAGATTTTACATCTTTCGTATATGTGAGAAGACTTGTGAACTCTAAAATATAATCTTGGATATAAATAGTTTGTTTGAGCTCCAATAGGCAAAATATGTAAGGAGAAGAAACACCTTCATAAAATATTTTAAGCAAAATATCTTTAAATTCTAGCCATAATATAGGACATTTATATTGATGTTGCTTCCATAAAAACCACTGGTAAGCTTCTGTACCTAATTTGGAAGAGGTATAAGAAAATTTTCTGACTTAGTAACATGCTATAAGTGGAGCATACCATCCATTTTAGCTAACCATCCACGTGGATCCCCACCCTAAAAGATGGGTATATCAGTACCTAGAACGGTAACACCTTGATGTGGACATATTTATATCTAGGCTAATGTTTATTAGGCTTGGTTTATTTTATTATTTACTTAAGCCTAAAGTCCTAAGTCTAAGTTAGAATGTGTGAGTTCTAGACTAGGTGTTAGCTTTACTTATTTAATTAAGTATTAAGTCCTAAGTCTAGGAATGATTTAATAAATATCCAATCCTATTTGTAAATGTCAGCACATTTGGACAACATAGTCTTTGGATTGGAATTGTTAGCTTAGTGAGAGTTAGCAACTTGAGTTTGAGTGCTTAGTCATAGATTCTCCTATTTTGGGATATTATGGTTGAGAATTGTATTATTTAAAGTCCTTGATGTGAATAATAATACTTAGCATGATTTTAAGTTTAGTTTCCTTGTCACTGGCATCAGAGCCTGTGATCAGGCTTGTGCTAGTTTGCTCCTAGTTTGTCTAGGAAGCTCTAGTTTGCATAGGATTAAAACCATAATTCTTTTGCAAAATTCTCTTAAATTTTCCAAATTTAGGTTCCTCTTTGGCCTCATCTAAGTTGTGTATAGTTAGGTGAAGTTTCTACTGGAAATTCGGTAAAATTTAAAGTTGTATCCATTCAATTAGAAGCTTTTCAAGGTTTAAAAAAATTAAATATTAATATTAATATTTTAACTATTAATATTATTATTTAAATTTTTTATTCAAAACTCCTTGTTCTTAGCCTTTTATAGGCTAATTGGGCACATGATCTTCCTGATTCTCAAACATCCACCCTGATCGCCATTGACCATCCGTTGGCCAACATCGGTATGCTGACCTTGATATTTTTACTGACCATAGATCGACGTTAGCTAGCATCTAGCTTACCGGCCAACACATCGTTGGTGAAGCAGGTCAACAACCATTTTGATAGCTCCAGCCAATGTTATTTTTTGGCATCTTAGAAATTTTAATTACCGATCCATTTCGAGAATCAATATTTTTTTCAAAAGTCATCCACTAGCTCTTTGCACACTACCAAGGGACCCGAAAACTACTGACCATCGAGCAACTTTGATCACTATGACTCTAATGATGGCTAATTTTTGGTGACTCCACTACTTCTGACATCGCATGCACTAGATATTTGCTTCCAATGATGCTTCAATATAGGTGATATTTTGGTGCTCATTGACCAGGTTATTCAATGACCAATCTTAACCCCATGACGTAGCTTCCAACCGATCGAATCAGATAGCAGAATTACCATTTTTTTATGGTGTTTTCAACAAATTTTAGGTATTTTATTGATGCTGGTGACACGCTCTACACTCGAATACTTCACCACCTTAATTTTTATTGCTCCTAATGCTCATTCCTTCTCTAGTGGCACTCCTGAGAGACTTGGTGTAATATTTCTTGCACCAAGGGTGTCGCACAAGGTCCAGATGCACCAAGGGTTCTAGCGCATGGTTCGGATGCACCAAGGGGTCTGGCGCAAGAGGTGTCTACACAAAAGGTCTGGCACAGGGGGAGAGTATGCCTGAGATGCGCCACAGGCTAGGAGTGCGCCTAATCTTGGGCGCACTTGGTAGTTGCATCCAATATGGGGCACAAAGGGGGAGTGCACCCGACCTTGAGCACACTTGGTTGTTGCGCCCAAGATGGGGTGCAAAGGGAGAGTGTGCATGGCCTTGGGCATATTTTGCTATTGCACCTAGTCTTGGGCACAATGAAGGTTTGCACCTTGGCTTGGGTGCAACTGGGGAGGAGTGCACCCGGGATTGGGCACACAATGAGAGTGTGACTCACTTTGGTCGTACAAGCGAACAATAACACCAAACTGGTGCAACGAAAATTTGAGGAAGAATGAGATAAAACTTTCAAACCAAAAAGAAAACTTTATTGATTCAAATAGACTATAAGATGCAATTTTACAATGCAAGATTTTACAGAGACATCTGCAACTAAGATTGTAGGATAAACACAGGAGGATATTTCTGGAGACTGCTGCTCTGACTCCTCTGCTATGCTTAGCAAATTTCCTCAAATTTCTTTTGCTCTTCCTCGATTCCTCGATCCCTTGATATCTCAATGATGTTTTCGGAAAGACCACTCCATATTTTATAGCCAAGAAAAAAGGAGGATAAGGTTTATCCTCTGACATGCTTATCCTTTGACATACACCACATTAGGGTTTCTGCCCACTCATCAAACTGTAGCTACCAGCATTAATGGCGATGTTATCCGATCTATCAGGGCGTCAAATCTAGTTTAATTTTCTAATACCCTCCTTTAAACTAGATTTCACAAATACTTTGATGCCCAACATTTCTCGAAGCCTGTTGAAGTCTTCCTCCTTCAAAGGTTTTGTAAAAATATTAGCTACCTGTTCTTTTGACCTACAAAACAATAATACAATTTCGTCAGCTTTCACCAACTCTCTGATGAAGTGGTAGCGGATATCAATATGCTTTGTCCTGCCATGAAACACTGAATCCTTTGACAGTGCTATGGTGGAATTTTTATCATAGGAAATATTTGTCACCCTAATCAATGGATGATTTAGCTCACCCAAGATTTTTCATAGCCATACTGCTTGGCATGCGGTTGATGTGGCAGCAACATACTTTGCCTCTATAGTGGACAATGCAACTATCGGTTGCTTCTTGGATGACCATGAAACTACTCCTAATACAAGATGGAAAGCATAGCTGAAAGTGCTCTTTTGATCATCAATACTGCCAGCCCAATCGCTATCTGTGTAGCCAACTAGTTCCAATTGGTCTTTTTTGGCATAGAAAATTCCATGGTTTTGAGTCCTATTGACATAGTGCAAAATCCTTTTGCCTACTTTCTAGTGCGTGTCCTTAGAAGTCTCTATAAATCTACTGATCAGGCTCACTCCAAACATCAAATTGGGTCTAGTTGTAGTAAAATACATGATACTGCCAACTAACCTCTTAAACAAGGTTGGATCAACATTTTTGCTAGAATCCATCTTACTTACCTTCAGACCTATGGCAACAGGTGTAATGGCAGGTTTGTTGTCCTCCATATTAAAATGCTTTAGGACATCCTTCGCATACTTGCCTTGAGAAATGAAGATGTCATCTACAAATTGGACAACTTCAATATCTAGAAAGTATTTCATCAACTCTAAGTTCATCATCTCGAACTCCTTCATGGTTGTTCTTAACTAGTCAAACAACACGTTGTTGTTTCCAGTGCAAATCATATTGTCTCAATAAAAGTAAACGATTATCATCTCACCTTCTGGGTTTTGCTTCAGGTACAGGGTGTGCTCATATGGGTATTTCATGAACCCATTCTCCTAAAAGTAAGCATCAACCTAACTGTACCAAGCCCTGGGTGCTTGGTTCAACCCATACAAGGCCTTCTTCAACTTCAGAACTTTACCTTCTTGTCCTTCCAACTCATATCCTGGTGGTTGGTCTATATAGACCTCTTCTTCCAATACTTCATTAAGGAATGCAGGCTTGACATCCATTTGGAACACATTCTAGCCTTTCTGGGCTACTAATTCCAAGATCATTCTGACTGTTTCAAGTTGAGCTACAGGTGCGTACACCTCATGATAGTCAATGCCTGACTTCTATTTGTAGCCTTTTGCCACCAATCTAGCCTTGTGCTGATCAACTTCACCTTGGGTATTAAACTTATTTTTGTATACCCACTTGACCCCAATGGTCTTCTTCCCTGCTGGGAGATAACTTAACTGCCATGTCTTGTTTTTCTCTATGGCCTCAATTTCCTCATCCATCGCCTTCACCCATTTTTTATTATGAATTGC
This sequence comes from Wollemia nobilis, assembly GCA_028583015.1. NCBI lineage: Eukaryota > Viridiplantae > Streptophyta > Pinopsida > Araucariales > Araucariaceae > Wollemia > Wollemia nobilis. Next base: position 1,757,237 of record JAQPPZ010014470.1, read on the forward strand.
TTCTTCAAATGAAATTGGATCACACTCAGAATATAAAGCAAAGTTAGTTTTTTCTTCTTCTTGAAGTCGGGTTACCTCATAGATGTCTTATAGGATCCTCATCTTCATGGGTGTCATCAAGTTAGATATTATGCTTGCAATTTGAGGCATTTGTGATGATGATGTGGTGTTGCTACTAGCTCCAAAGTTGTTATTTGAAGCTGTAGGTTGATGCACTCGTTCTTCTTCTACATACTCAAATTCAATGACTGTTGGTTCTGGCTGACCAATATTTGATTTTCAATTTCAGGATTCATCCTCCAGGAACTTCACATCTCAATTGATAATCATTTTCTTCGTCACAGGATTATATAGCCTATATGCCTTCGACTCTTCAATATACCTAGTGAAGATGCATTTCTCAGCTTTTTCGTCCAGCTTCTTCCTCTTCTCATCTGGGACATGTGCATATGCTATGCACCCAAAAACTATGAAATGAGCAATGCTTGGCTTCTGGTTGCTCCATGCCTCCTAAGGAATTTTTTCCTTCACACTCTTTGTGGGACACTAATTTAGCAGATAGACTACAAAACTTACAGCTTCTGCCCATAACACATGAGGCAAGTTCTTTACCTTTAGCATACTTTGTGCCATCTCCATAATGGTTTTGTTCTTCCTCTCAGCTACACCATTTTGTTGTAGTGTGTATCTGGCAGTAAGCTGCCTACGAATTCCATTTTGCTTTCAAAAAATTTGAAATTCATTGGAGATGTACTCACCTCCATCATATCTTCTGAGAGTCTTCACCTCGTAGCCGCTCTGTTTCTCAACCAGAGCCTTGAACTCCTTGAATTTACCAAATGCCTCTAACTTTTATTTGATGGGATATACCCACGCCCTCTAACTAAAATCATCAATGAAAGTAAAAAAATATTTGTTACCGGTAAATGTGTTGGTCTACATTGGACCGCAAATGTTAGAATGTACTAGCTCCAATGGTTGTGAAGCTCTCCAAGACTATCCTACAGGGAATGCATCCTTGTGTTGCTTATCGACTAAGCAACCCTCACAAACTTTATTTTGTTGCTCAATAAGGGGTAAACCCTTCACCATCTGATTTTTGTGCAGCAATTTCAGGCCACTGAAGCTCAGGTGATCGAATCTGAGATGCCACAACTAGGTAGCATCCTTCTCAACTGCACTAAAATACATCAAAGATTCATTCTAAATTTGTAGCAGAAACATCTTATTTTTAGTCATGGACACAATTGCAATATGCCCATGCTCCTTGTCTTTTATGGTGTAAAGTCCATCCTTGAAATGAATAGTGTACCCCTTATGCACAAGTTGTCCAACGCTTAGCAAATTGTGCTTCAAACCAATCACATAATAGACATCGGTGATTTGCTTTCTTTTACCTTGCCTGGTACGAATGAGGACTTTTCCTTTCCCCATCATAGGAACTTTGTTGTTGTTCCCCATTTTCACCTTAGACTGGACTATTTCATCCAGTTGTGATAACATCTCTTTGTTCCCCATCATGTGGTTGTTGCAACCACTGTCGAGATACCAGATATTCTTTTGGCTCTCCTCCTCAATACTGCAAGTTAAGAACACATTTCCACTAGCATCTCTACACTCTCCATTATCAGGCTCATCTTTGTAGTACGCTTGCTATTGGTTATCTTTGGCCATCTTATTTTTGCACTCAAAAATATAGTGGCCGAATTTCTTGCAGTAATAACATTGGATCTTTGATTTATCCTTTCTCTGATAAGATCATCCTTGCTAGTTTTTGTTACTACCTCTTCCTCCTTGTTGATGGAAGTTGCAACCGGTCTCTCTATCATTGGAGTGTGACATTTCTCCTTGATTTTTGCCTTTCCCATGCTTGCCTCTGCCTCTTCCTCCTTGAGAACCTGAGGCTCCTTGGTGGGAGTTTTCTTTGCTACTATCTCGAAATGAGACCTACGCTTTGAATGCTTGTTCCAGTGAGGACTGAGTTGAGCAACTTAGCCTCTGTTCATGTGTTTGCAGAGAACCCATGAGCTCATCCAAAGAGAGGGTTGTAAAATCCCTTGATTCTTTGATTGTTATCACCATTAAGTTGAACCTTGCTGGTAGGCTCCTCAACATCTTCTCCACAATCCTTTGATTCACCATGTTCTACCCATTCAACCGCATCTGGTTGATGACATCCATTACCCGGGTGAGGAAGTCACTTATGGACTCTGACTCACTCACCTGCAAGTTCTCGAACTCCCTCCTCAACATCTACAACTGCACCAACTTCACCTTGTTGGTGCCCTGGTAGGATCTGGCCAAGATTTCCCAGGCCTCATTTGATTTTGTTGCTATTGTGATTCATGGGAAGATTGTCTCCTCAACCACCTGCATTATGTAAAATAATGTCTTCTAGTCCTTCTTCTGGTTCTCCTTCAGTAGATCTGAATCTGCTTGGGAGAGTGCACTTAATGTTGTTGCCTCTTCTGGCTCTGCATAGCCATTCTAGACCAGGTCCTATAGCTCCTACGACCCTAAAAGGATTCTCATCTAGATGCTCCAATAATCATAATTTTTGTTGTTGAACCGTGGGATATGCAACTGCAACAAGTTGCTACTAGAAGCCATTGCTTCTTATCATCCATAGGTAGGATCTAGCTTTGATACCAATTTGAGAGACTCAGTGCAATATTTGCTTATGCCAAGGGTGTCACGTAAGGTCTGGGTGCACCAAGGGGTCTAGCGCATGATTTGAATGCACCAAGGGGTCTGGCACAAGAGGTGTCTATGCCAAAGGTCTGGCATAGGGGGAGAGTACACCCGAGATGGGGTGTAGGCTGGGAGTGCGCCTGGTCTTAGGTGCACTTGGCAGTTGCACCCAATATGGAGCACAAAGGGAGAGTGCATCCGGCCTTGGGCACACTTGGCTATTACGCTGAGATGGGGTGCAAAGGGGGAGTGCACACGGCCTTGGGCATACTTGGCTATTGCACTTGGTCTTGGGCATAACTAAGGGTTTTGCCTTGGCTTGGTTGCAACCAGGGAGGAGTGCACCCGAGCTTGGGTGCACGACGAGAGTGCAACTCACTTTGGGATCATAGGTGAAAAATAACACCAAACTGGTGCAATGAAAATCTTTAGAAGAATGAGATAAAACTTGCAAACCAAAAAGCAAACTTTATTGATTCAAACAGACTGCAAGATGCAATTTTACATGCAAGATTTTATAGAGACATCTGCAACCAATATTATAGATAAACACAGGAGTTTCTTGGAGACTTTTTCTCTGATTCCTCTGCTCTACTCAGAAAATTTTCTTGAATTTCTTCTACTCTTCCCCAATTCCTTGATCCCTTGATATCTCGATGATTTTTTTAGAAAGACCACTCTACCTTTTATAATCAGGCAGAAGGGAGGATAAGGCTTATCCTCTAACATGCTTATCCTATGACATGCGTTGCATTAGAGTTTTTGCCCACTCACCGAACTATAGCTACCGATATTAACGATGATGTTATTTGATCTGTCAGGGCATCAAATCTAGTTTAATATTTTAACAACTCCATCATCGATGAAAATTCTTTGTTTCTACAATATACTTTGACAAACGTAGTCTTCTAGTGTAGTTCATGTACCATACTTACGTGGACATACCTACTCTCTGACGACACCTGATAGACGATAATTGCTGCAATATTTTCCAATGGATAGCACAGTGGCTTCACCTGCCTTGATGAAGTTTGATCTCATCATCTGATCTCCTTCAAAAATGGTAATTTTTTTGACACACTAATGCGGTTTGTCTTGAAAAAGAACCTCTCAAAGTTGTAGTTTTTTATGGATTGAGGGTTGCTCTGTTTCATTTTCTAGTGGGTACGCATAGATGTTTTCCATACATTTTTTATATATTTTGCAGATTTTCAAGCGTAATTCCTCTGGTGGACACATTTCTTCTCGGTGAGCTGATGATCATAGCAAGTTTTAGAAAATTACAACACATTTTGATGCATTTCAAGTGTCTCACCTACACATTTCAGTGTATGCCAGAACCTCTGGTTATAGTCTTCGGTGTAGTGTTTCAAATATTCACAAAATTATCCCACATCTCCTTGTTAAGGGCTTGAATGGGTATAAATAGTGCATCACGTGTATTAGTGATCAACCAGCTCATGGGTTGGCTTAAACGCATTACTGACTGCACTAAAAGGTTATTCTATTGTTTAATTTTGGTCTCTCTCATAGACACATGGCCACTCCATGGTGGCATGGTTTATTTGATTGGTTTATGGAGCCCTATATCCCGATTGGTGGAGATAAAACAATGTTTTATTGTTAACTTTGGTGATATTCATAGTTTTATACCACATTGCTCGTGACGAGAAGAACCTACGGGTTCTTAAGGTGCATCTCACCTATTGCTTATCAACCAGTGCTCGGGCTGGCTATGCAAGACCAACCACTCGCTGGTCGAGCATTGTTGGTGTGCACTCCTTGATCATTGTTGACTTTGTGATACTGTTGATTCGCATTGACGTGTTGATGTGATATTCGCCCGACTGGTGGGTTACATTGAAATAATTTATTTTTATTTTTGAAATTAATTTTATTTAAATTAATTAGTTCAGAAATTATTTTTATTTTTGAATTAATTTTATTTAAATTAATTAATTCAACAATTATTTTATGCCCTTATAGCCAACTATTTTTTTTGAAATTTGTTTTGATTTGGGCATACAAGTGTAAAAAAGGGAGCTTATTTTTGTACTTGTTAGCAAAATTATTTGTAAATCCTCTTGTAGAAGGTAAAATTTTGTGATAGTTTAGGAGAGACTATTATTTTGTAATCGATCTGGCATACACTAGATCCCAAATGGCATCAGACTTGGCTGACCAAATGTTTACTTTAGCCCAAACTATTGGCAATTTGGCCAACAAAGTAGATGAGATTTCAATTCAGTATGCTCCTAAATAAAAATCCCCTAGAGATAGTAAATCTCATCTCAAATGTGATGTCAAGATATATGATGGTTCACGGAATCCTGATGTGCTAAATAATTGGATCATGGACATGGAAACTTGGTTTACTTATACAAAAGTTCCATTAAATGATAAATTTCCTTTTGCTAAACTCAAACTAAGTGGGTTAGTTAAATTAGTCATCTTGGATCGGCAAGATGAACAAAATCCCATTAAATTTTGGGACAAATTGGTTCAATTTTTGAAGGATTATTTTTATCCTTCTAATTATACACAAGAATTGAAAGTGAAATGGTTTATATTGAACCAAGTTTACAATATGTTTGTACATGATTATATCTCTTCTTTCAACAGGTTACACATTTTTTTGAGTGTAAAATATTCTACAGCAGAGTTGATTGTAAAATATACAAGTGGTCTTCAAGAGCACTTGTATAGGGATATCAAATATACTCCATTGGAAACCACTGATGTGGCCTTCAATCATGCACAATTGGTCAAATATAAGTTCACCACTTGAGCATAAGAAACTTCTCACTCTTCAATTCATCATAAGTCTTCGAACGCCAAGATGCCTTCCAATTTTTCTTCGTCTTCTTCTCCTAGTTCTTCTTCTTCCTCTTCTTCTCCAAAGTATTATAATGCAAAGAAATATTGTAATCATTGTAAGAGACTGAGACACTTAGAATTTGATTTTTTTAGGAAACAAAAGAACTTACTTGTAAAACCTATAGTGGAGGAGCCCCCAAAGGCCCCCATTGTGGTTTTGGAAGAAAGGAGAGCATATGATGAATTGAAAGGAAAACTAAAAAATGTTATGCTACTACATCAAAAAGGTGGGTGTGATCATTTGTTTATCACCAAAGGCCACCTCACACATGATTTATTTGTGGATTGTATTATCGACAATGGATCCCAAACCAGTTTCAAGTTTAGTTTCCTCATCACACTTGGAGGCCATTTCAAAAATTGAGCAACTTCACCCATATTTGAGTTACTATCATTGTGAACTAAGGGAGTATCACAATAAGGGAGGATCATGATCCATAATATCCTTTTATCTTTGGGAATTGGTTGGAGAATGAGGAGGTTCAAGGTTTTGATTTTGTGCTATTTTTTGGATAACTTCTACCATTTTTTCATATTATTAGTCATTTTAGATAGAAAATCTTATAGTTATTGGGAGTAATAATAAGGGATTATGATTTCATCATGTTGAATATTCTCATGGGATGAGTTAGAAGAATCCATGGAATTAATAACATAGTGGTTTGGGTTTAAACTGTTAACGCGTAAAGGAGAATTATATTGCATACCTTTATTTTGTGGATGTCTTCTTGGTGAACTTAGAGATAATTCATTTGGATTATCATTTCTTTGTAATCTCTAATTTGGTCTTCTATTCCAATTGTTAGGTGTAGCAATATCACTCATGCACTTGTGCTATTAGAACTAGATTCAAGAATATTCTACATCCCTTCAATTTAATAGCTATCTACAATTTTTGATAATTATTACCTAAAAAGTTGTTTGAACTGACCTCAAATGGCTAGTCCAATTGCTGAATTTCTTCCAACAATTACATTAACGTTTATCTAGCGATTCAACTAAGAGTATAAATTTGAATTTTAATGCAAATTTGAATTTTAAAACTATGTTAATGTTTGGAGAGTTTGGATATGAAGCTTGGTGGTAAAGGTAGTGATTTTTACCCTAAGATAGGAGTAAATATTAGCATCTTAGTGATGATGACTAGATGCTTGGAGAGTGTGACATGATGCTTGGTGGTAAAGGTGGTAGTTTTGACCTTAATCTTGGACACATGTGGCAACGATGTTAACACAACACTTGGAGACATGCGAGGATAAGCAAGGGCTTGACATTATAGCAACGGTATTGACAAGGTAGCTATGCATGATACGGAGGACGATGGCTTGACCGGCCAGGGCTGGTCGATTCTTTATGTGTAAATCACTTATTTTATTCCCCAAATCGTTCCTTCACTCAGGCGATGTGGGATAATAACCTTCAATCCATATATATTTAATAACGAAATATTAGTACTCACATGATAAATTTACAAACAAAATCACATTTGAAACTTGGCAAAGGATGGTTGAATGGATTGCTATGTTTAAATAATTCGTACCAAACTATAGAAAAGTAACAATAATTTTAAGTTTGTTGGCTTTGTGCTTTCACGAATTTGTCAGTGGATAATATATTACTATTTGAATAGAAGTTTCATGACTGATCACATCACAAATGGCCTCGTGTACGAAGATACATGCCCAAATTGAAACCAGGATCAATCTGACCAAATTGTTAACTGCAAAATTGACTCAAATTTTACGCGAACCTTTTCTGCACAAAAATATATATATATATATATAATTACTTCCTTACCTATATCATGGTTCTGATTAGGTTTGCGCAACAAGTTTGATATTGCTCTCACCTAATGTTTCACTAATTACTTTAGATGCTCTTGTACTATGATATTAGCACCTATCCACCAGGAACACTCCTTACCTTTAGAGAAAAATATAAGTTTATGTGATCCTCTAGGAGTTCTACTCCTAGTGGTTGATCGAGAATTATTGGGAGCATCAGAATAGTGCTAAAAATATCATGAATGAATTACTTCATACTGAGTGCAATGTTCTGCCTCAAATTTCTTTTATTGTAAATATTTTGGTGCTACGCATGTTTCCTTGCTGCAAACCTCTCACTTCGAGTTGTGTGTAATAATTTTTCACCTAAAGGATGAGAGCAGTTGTTATAAGTAACATACTGGTGAAGGTGTATATCCTAAGTCAAAAAATTCATCTGTAATTTTTGGAAGCTCCAAGAATCAAGATCTGATACCACTTGAAGAGATAATTCTTTTAAATAATGCGAATAAATATTAGAATGAATGATTGAATAATTAATTGTCACTTTAGGAGGGCTAATTACTTCGCCACTTAGAGAGGTCTAAGTCTCTTGTATATGCAAATAGGAAATAAATTATGAATTATGACATATTTTAAATCAACCTACGACTAATAATAATAATAAATCAATGAATAGATGACGATTGGAAATAAAATTGACTTGGCTATAATTGTGTTCTAACATAATATCATGTTTAGTCAATGACAACATTAATAGATCAACATCAATAATATTGGATTCTTTCCTAGCATTTTTTTTAGACATGGGAAAACCATATTAGTACTTTATAAAAATTTTATGCCTATGAAATACTAAAGGGATATATGATATTTCTTCCCTAATTCTTAAGAAGTGTCACTAAAAATTAAGATGAACATTTAAAATATTTTCTTTTTGTATGTTCAACCTTGATGGTTAAGCTTAATGATGTTTTACTCATAATGTTTGTCAAGAATTTGATTCCATATGGTTAAGCATAATGATGTTTTACCCACCCTAAAATTTCTTTCATTTTAAAGCAAGCAGAGGTGGAAAACATGAAGGATACAAAATCTCAAGTTGTTGTAAATAAAGATAACACATATTAGCCTAGTAAAAGGAAGAAGAATTAGAGAAAATAAAAGAAATAAAATATAACATTGTTGGGATCTCTAGAAAAGAAAACCCCTCTATTATGAAGCTATTGCAAAGTATCAACAATGATGTTATGAAAGGTCTTCATTTCAACTGAAGCAAAGAAGTTATTTCAGTCCTAGCCTCTAGGCCCCTCAAATAAATTACCCTAGACTCCCACATCTTATTTCAATAGAAAAACAGGTGGAATTTGAACAATATTATGAAATGCATCAAATTGGTGATAATGATTAGTCAAAATGCATTATTTATTAATGGGTTGTGGAGGTAGAATTGTTGGTAGTTTATTAGTTAGAGGAGGAGGCTTTGCATCAGGGATCTCTAAGAAATCAATCTAATTTGGTCAAAACATTACATTGTATAACATTTTGTAGGCCCAAGATAATCAAACTTCAAGATAATTATCTAAAACTAGCCCAAATAGAAAACTTGGATATTAAAAGCCAAACAAGATCAAAACATCCAAAGTGACAAAGGTAACAATCCTTTAAGATGATTCTAAAGTAGACAAAAGTGTCATTGTCCCTATAATTATTCATTTTTAGGATAAATGAAAGAAGGGTATTTAGGACTCAATTTTGGATAAAATAAAATTTTATTTGAAAACTTGGAAAGGTTTAAGTTCTTAACCATTGTTGGAAGGATACAACTCATTAAATTTTTAGGTTCCTTATTTATAAGTGGGGGAGGATTTGCAAATAAAAAATATTAGGGGGTTAGGCTTGTGAAATTGTAGACTTATTAATTTATCATTAGGGATAAAAAATTGGTTGGATTATTAAGAGATTAAAAAAATAATTGGAAAAAAATATTCTTTGAAAAATATAGGTTTTTTTGATGTAATAAAATTTTCTAGAAAACAAATTCTATCAAGGGGTTTGATGATATGGAACTTCATATCAAATAATTTGTGGTTGATAAATAATCATATTAGGTGAACAATTAATAAGAGAGATTCTGTAATTTTTTTAGTTTGACACTTAGTTGAAGCCTTATCCTCTTATTGTTACCCTAAAATAGCAACCGCTCGCTTAGGTATATTTCACTTATAAAGTTTTAAATGTAAAAAATTACATTTAAGTGAGCATCAATTATAGATCAAGGATTTCTATTAGCAACTTGGTTCAATTTTTCTACTTCCAATGATTTCCCTCAAAAGAATTTTTGGTCACTTGAGGCCCTTCTTAAGGCATCAACATTCCTTTAACTAATATTCCAAAATCAAATTCTTATAAGTCTTTAAATAATAGGAAGAGGGTGTGAATTCCCTGGATATGTTTAGGCCTATTTCTCTCTACAATGTTGTGTATAATATCATCACAAAACTCGTTACTGAGAGGCTAAAGATATGGTTGATAAAAATCATCTCTGAGGAGCAAGGTGAGTTTGTTGTTGGTCGACAAATCCTAGATGGGGTTGTTATTGCTACAGAAGCTATTCACTCAATGGAAAATTCTGAGGAGAAAATTATTTTCATTAAGTTGGCCATGGCCAAAGCCTATGATGGGGTTAGATGGTCCTTTTTTCAAAAATTTATTATTGCTTTTGGCCTTGAGGAGGAATGGATTAGATGGGTGATGAGTTGTGTTTATTCTTCCTCGTTTTATGTTCTTATTAATAATGAGATATCAAATTTGTTTGAGGCCTCAAGAGGATTGAGGCAAGGAGATCCTTTATCTCCTTATTTTTTTATCATTATGGCGAAAGGGTTAGGAATATTGCTCAAGTCTCAGGTTAGGCATGGTCTCATTCAGGGGTGGAAGTTGGATAGTAGTTTGTCGCATATTTCCCACCTTCAATTTGTTGATGATACTATTTTGTTGGGATTTGCCACTATCAAGGAATCTGGAAACATTAGACGGTCTTGAAATATATCTTGGTGCTTTTGGACAGTTTATTAATGAGTACAATTCTTATATTTTCTTCTTCAATACCCCTTCTCTTATTCGAGCCAATATTGCTCGTATTTTAAGATTTCAGGTCAGGACTCCCCCCTTCATTTATATTGGTATTTTTACTTCATATCATCCTCTGCCTAGATCTTCTTGGTAGTTTATGCTTGATAAGTTTAGAAGGAATGTGATTCACTGGACCGTCATATGGCTATCCTCTATAGGTAAAGTGTTGATTTTAAAATATGTTGTTCAATATTTACCCATTTACAGGTGTTTTGTGCAAACAACTCCCTCTCGTTTCATCAAGGACATGGATGCTTTGTTAAGATAGTTTTTGTGGTCTAGAAAAATTGATTAATCTAAATGGATTTTGGTTAAGTGGGATTCTATTTGTAGGTTGGTTCAAGAGGGAGGCCTTGGGTTGCGACAAATGAATCTTTATAGGTAAGCTTTGGATACAAAAATTTATTACAGATGGTGCACCTCTCAAGATCATATTTGGGCTAAAATCTTATCTTGTAAATACTTGAGAGATATTTCTAAGGTTGAGATCCCTAGAGTCAGCTTTGTTAGGAAAGGTTTAGTTATCTGGGACACTCTGAAAAGAGGAGCTAATTTAATTAATCATGGTTTATTTTGGATATGCAACCAAGGATTAGATGCTCTTTTCTAGGAGGATTCTTGGGATGGGCACCCTCCTATATTGACTCAATATCCCAGGTTACGTTACCTAAGTATTTTTTTCATGAAAGCAAGTTGGTCTCATGTGGAGGACTTTAAAAAAATCTAATATTTTAGAAATTTGGAGATGTACAAGTGGAAAGATCTGCAAGAATGGTCCCAAGGGGTATTTTCCAAGGATAGATATTTGCTTGCTCTTATTCTTGTGGGGAGACCTTGTTCTTCATTGAGAGGCAAATACATTATGGCTTAGAACCTTGATCCTAGGGGAACCTACTCTATAGCCTATGGTTATCAGGTTCTTGATAAGAAAAAGTTTGGGAGTCTCCTTGTCTTGTCACATGGTGGAAAAAGATGTGGAACAAATTTGCTTGGTCAAAATGTAACTTATTTCTGTGGTTGATAGTGCGTAATAAATTCCTCACTTGGGATAACTTGAGGAAGAGGACATTTAAAGGTCCCTCTATTTGTGTCCTTTGCACTAAGAATGAATGTGATTCTTCTAATTTATTTTTGCAATGCTCGCTTACCATAGATATTTGGCACCATTTGTGGAGTTCTTGGAACCATCCTTGTTTTCATGTGCTCTCCTTGGTGGAGTTTTGGAGTAATCTAGGCAGACCTTTGACCAATACCCCCTTATTTTGGGTGGCTTGGAATTTGGGCCCTTCTTGCATCATTTGGAATATTTGGATTGAATGAAACCGTCACATATTTTAGGGCAGTCATTTGGATGTTCAAAAAATCTGGCAAAGGATCATGTGTATGGTTCAGGAAACTATCTATAGCAAATGTGATGTGGACTCTTTTTTGGACTCTAGGTAAGAGAAGGTACGGTAGGCTCTTAGTCTCTTTGGTGTTGGTGTGAACTCTTTTAGCCCTAGCAGGGTTCCTTAGCTTAGCAACAAGGTTAGGAGATATGGTAGGTGGAGGTCGCCCCCTAGAGGAGTATTAAAATTAATATTGATGGGTCATCCAGGGGAAATCCTAGACATGCTATAATTGACGGTGTTGGGAGAGATTTTGCTAGCGTGGTCCATTTTTTATTTTCCATTTATAAAAGTGTTCACTCCAATAATTTTATGGAAGCTCTTACAGTTCTCAAGACCTTGTAGAGGGGGTTTTCTATTGGCTAGCGCAATATTATCTATGAGTCTGACTCTTAAATTTTGGTTAATATTTTAAATAGCAAAAGGGTGGAGGATGTTAATTTCCAGTTGGTCTCTATGGTTGTTTAGATTCTTATAATGATTAAAGAGTTCGAATTTATATCCTTTTTGCACATTCCAATAGAACAGAATGGGGTTGCTGATTACCTGGTCAAAAGGGATTCTAAGTTGTTAGATCCTTAGAATATCGATAACTAGGAGAGTCTCCCATCTAGGGACTCTCAATGCCTCTAGGAGTTGATCCACAAGGATGTTCAAACTTAATGTGGTTTGTTCTTGTTGTCTTCTTCGGGTTTCAACCTTGTTTGGTGGTTTTAGCCTATTTTGTTGCTTATTTGAGTCCTAGTTGGGGGCTCAACTGTACTCTGTAATCCATACTTTTTATCAATAAATTTTTACCCCTTTATTAAAAAAAAAAGTCTTTAAATATGAGGATATCATGGACCTTTTAGGTATGCCTTATGTAATAAAGATTTAAAAATATTAAATCACTTACTTTTTCATTGTCCTTTGGCTGCACCATTTGAGGGTATTTTTTCAAAAAGATAATATATTGGGTAGGTCCATTAATGTTAAAATTTGATGAGATATTTAATTGATTTTTTCAAATTTAATATATTTTGCATTCTATGAAATATTGGTCTTTCCATTGTTCATTCATATTTATGGATTAAAAGGAATAATACAACTTTCAAAAATAAATTTCAATGTCCAAGTTTGGAATCGTAGTATTATCTCTTGTATAGAATATTTATAAGTATAGTGCTCATCATAAAAAATATCACGTATGTAAGAAAAGATCCACTTAGTTTTTTTTATTATAATATTTGGATATAGATGTAAAAGTTATTTACGATATTAAAATTAACACAAAGGATTTTCATTGATCTATGGTAAAATAAAATTATTGAAAATTTAAGTCCATCCAAATTTATTATGGGAGTGCTTTCATAGGAAAATTAACGAAAACTAACAAAGATGATGTTTTTTTAGAGTGATGTACACAAAATTCCCCTCACTTATATAATTTTTTTACTAACAATTACGAGAGGCTATGACACTTCTTCTTGTTAAAAAAGATAAATATATATTTCAATTGAGGGAGATTCACAAATTTTTATAATTGATAAAAATGGATGTAGATATTGAATTTTAAAAATATATATTTTTTCTTTTCATGCCCCTTCAAATTTCATGGCAGCATGCCCTATTGGGTGATCCCCTCAAGTTTTCCCTTCCTCTGAAGGAAGTGTGGCAATTTTTCAGAGTTAGCATTCTGTTTTACATTTGGAAATCTAGAAATAAAATTATTTTCAAACAAGTTGATCCGCCTCAGGATTTTGTTTTTGCTGATAAGCTCAAAGTTTTTCATGATGTGTGGTTTTAGATCTATGACCAGGCTAAAAAGGTGGCTATGGAGGTGGAACACTTGCAAGCCGTGCTAAGATATTGGGGCAACATATCATGTGCTCTTAGTAGGGTGGCCCCAGATTGGTCACCCCACCACCAAGCCCATTCACTCTCCCACAGGCACTTAGATTGTGTCAGGTGCCAGCCTCATAGAAGCAGAACCAATGATATTGGAGGTAATTTGCAGTAGCAGGATCCGTGGAACGCGCAATAGCCTGTCAATGACCATTGATGGATGGGGTGTTTCGGTTAGCCAGGATAATCTATCTGGTTGGTCAGGTCCCCCATATCCCATTAGTCATGCTTTAGGATGGGGTGATAATCACTTTGATGGGTGGAGTGAGCCGCCCACTCCGATGGATAAGGAGATATAAAAAAAATGCTCAAATCCATAATGCCTTTCAGGTTATAATTAGTGCTGGCTATGGAGCCAGCTCTCTAATGTGTTGTCTTTCTTAATCTGCTATTAGGATTAGGTAGATTCATTAGGGGTGTGATTTTTCTCCACCCACACACTTTTTTTTTTGTCGTAAAGGACTTTATTTATTAATTATATAGTCTTTTCATCAAAAAAATAAAATAAATAATAATAATAATAATATTTATGATATCTATTAATTATTATCGAAAGTAATATCTAAAAAATATTAAGATATCTATAAATAATGAAAAATTGTATTAAAAATTCAACCAATTACACCTTTTGTTTTGTCTTGATTTAAATCTTAAAAGGTAATTAATTAAAGAAGATTGTATCCTTTAAAAAAATAATACAAAAAATTATTATCAATACATCCTTTAAAAATAAAAATAAAAAATATATATTTTAACTAAAAATATATAAAAAATAAATAATTAAAATAAATTTTAATTAACTTAACAAATATAATATTTTATTAATTTAATAAAAATATTTAAAAAAATAATTAAAAAATAATTAAAAATAATAATAATAATAATAATAATAATAAAACCATAAATTTATGTAATATAAAAATAACCATTATTATTATTATTATTATTATTATTATTATTATTATTATTATTATTATTATTATTATTATTATTATTATTTTTAAACTACATACAATTATAAACTATTGTAATTATTAATGAAAGGGATAGATTTTTTTTTTAATAAAATTCCATCCATACTACTCTTAGACCCTTGTATACTATTAGACCCTTTTTAAAGATGTGCTTTATAATCATGTATATGTATAGTGTACATAGCATGTATTTTACTATTGTTTTGTTTAGTTTTTTAAAATATTTTTCCTTTTATTTAATAAAATGTATTTTTTTTTTAGTTTTTTTTAAATATTTTTATTATATTTTTAAAATATTATTATTATAAAAATATTTAAAATTTGGTTTAAACCGTTGCGTGGATGAGTGTGTGAGGGGGTGGGTGTGTGGTGGCTTTGTGTTAAATTTCCTATTAATAATTATAGCTCTTGACTTTACGAGGGATCATGGTTGAACCTCCCTTAAGAAGAGCCAAAACTATAATTATTTCGATTATATTTATAGTTATTAAAGTATGGTTTACAATCTTACTCTCCACTTCTAATTTTATATCTCTTTTAAAGTTTCAAAATCTCAAAAAATAAATAAATAAATAATAACTTAATTTTTTAATGTTTATAACAAACAAATCTACTTAACATTTCATCAAAATTTTATAAATTTTATTTTTTTTAATCTTTATAACAAACAAATTTACTTGCCATTTAATCAAAATTTTATAAATTTTATTTTTTTCAAAATATTTTGTTATGTTTTACTTGTCAACCTAAGTATAATTTAATTGGTCTAATAGTAAACACTTTCAAAATCTATATAAATATTAAAATTTTGAACCCAATAACTATATATTAAATAAAGAGTCAAAATTATTTCATATAATCTTATATGTTTAAATATAATAAAAATTATTTTTTACATAAATTTGAATTGGAATTTAAAATTTGATATATCTTGAAGATTTTTTTTTTTTTTTTTAAGAAAAAAAATCCATTATGGGGCCACCTTGGTCAGAGAGACCACGAACAGGGTGTTCTACACCGTAAAAGTCACCCGAGAGTCGCACCCGATCCTGCCCGTACCAACATTATAAATTGGATTTTGGATACCCAATTTAGCTTTTTGGTAGGGTGGATATTTGAACCTGGGACCTCCCTTAGAGGATTGGCCTCTCCCCTCCAACTCACCTACAACACCTGGGTTAAACCAATTTATAGTGGAAAACACCCCTTACGAGGTGCCACTTTCAACAAGTTGGGCATAGGAAGAATGGAGCCTTGTCGGCCTCTACCAACACATAGGACATTCCTAACTATACCATATATCTGCAGGATGGAGACAAGGGGAATGGAACTTGGGTCAGCCTCTACCAACACCCAGGTATTTACCACTGCACCACAACAAGCAGATTATATCTTGAAGATTATAGAATCCACTTATGGCCTAATATTTTTGTCACTTAAATTATTTTTGGTATTTAAAATTTTGGGTGTACATGAGAAGTTATTAATTGATCACTTATAATAGTCGGACTAAGAATTTTTTTTAATTTAATATTTTTTTTTTTTTTGAAAAAATTGAAAAAAGCTTGCATTAAAACAAATTACAGTTACAAGAGGGAGAAAGGGCATCCCAACCAAGAGCAAAGAGACCAGAAGAACAAAGGGCGCGAAAACGCGACAAGTCGCGAAACGTGACAAGTCGCGAAATCGCGACACCAAACCTAACAACCGCCGCGCCACGACAACCGGTCGCGAAAACGCGACATGTCGCGAAATCGCGACATGTCGCGACATCGCGACAAAACAGCGCCGAGGCCACACCACTCAAAAAATGTCGCGAAATCGCGACAGCACAGCACCAAAGCACCCAAACGCCAAAAACGTCGCGAAATCGCGACGAGAAAGCCAGAAGGCACCTGCTCCCCAAAATTGTCGCGAAATCGCGACGAGTTCTCCTTTAAACAACAACTTTGAGAAAGTGTCGCGATATCGCGACGGCTTTTCCTTAAAGCCCCAATTGGCCGAAAGTGTAGCGAAATCGCGACAAGAATTCCAATGGGCGCCCCTTCCGCAAAAGTGTCGCGAAATCGCGACATGTTCTCCCCCATGGTGCCCTTTTCTTAAACTAGTCGCGAAATCGCGACGTTTATCCTTCATGCAATTTGTTCTCCATAACTGTCGCGAAATCGCTACAAGTTTGCCCCTTTGCTTCCTTTCCTTAAAAATGTCGCGAAATCGCGACAGATTATCCTTTGAGAAGCTTTTCACAAAAAATGTCGCGATATCGCGACGGTTTTTCCACTTAACGCAATTTTGCTCAAAGCGTCGCGAAATCGCGACAACTTTCCTCCAACAGCGGAACCGACAAAAAAGGTCGCGAAATCGCGACATGTTCTCCCCATGGTGCCCTTTTCTCAAACTAGTCGCGAAATCACGACGTTTATCCTTCATGAAGCTTGTTCTCCAGAATTTTCGCGAAATCGCTACAGGTTTGCCCCTTTGCGTCCTTTCCTCAAAAAAGGCACGAAATCGCGACAAATTTTCCTTTGAGTAGCTTTTCACAAAAAATGTCGCGATATCGCGACGGTTTTTCCCCTTCACGCAATTTTTCTCAAAGCGTCGCGATATCGCGACACTTTTCCTCCAAAGACAGTAACCAACAAAAAAGGTCGCGAAATCGCGACACCTTCTCATCAAAGACCGCGACGACGCAACAAGTCGCGAAATCGCTACAATTTTCCTCCCAAGGCCGCGGCAACAAAAAGGGTAGCGAAATCGCTACAGTTGTCCAGGAAAGGTCGCGACAGAGCAACATGTCGCGAAATCGCGACAGCTTTCCAAACAAGGTCGCGACGGCGCAATATGTCGCGATATCGCGACAAAAACTAACCTTAGCCATTTTTGAGCTCATGGATGCAGGGATCGTTCCAGACCACTCCGAATCTCTTCATCTATCATAGGCATATCACTGTGCAGCTGAACACCTACCTCTTTCTCAACACCCATCTTCGCAAGGAAGTCAGCTACCGTGTTCAAATTTCTACTCACATACACAGGGATAACATCATCTAACTCCCTCCATAACTCCTTGATTTGGGATATCAAAATCCGTAGCCTCCAGGCTTTTAATGAGAAATTCTGCAAGCAATCCAGAGCGCCGATCAGACTTGAGAATCTGATTCAAGAATTATCCTCCCAGTAACCCCGCTTAATGTTCCCGTATAGACGCCGACTTAATGGCAAAGGCTTCGGCTTCATTGTTCGTGGCTCGCCCAATCCCCGCAATTCCCAGGAAAGAACCGCACTCGAGTGATCCCGACATACAACACCAATTCCCCGCGCCGCCCGGGTTGCCTTTTGCAGCCCCATCAGTATTGATCTTGATCCAGCCTACAGGGGGAGGTTTCCAAAGATGCTCCGCCTTGCCTCTCAAGTCCCTCAACCCCCTCTTCAAGATGCCCAAGAGCAACTCGATTCTCTTCATCAACATAAATAGCAACAGCTTCGTGACTTTGTTCCGTATGACCCGCCAAACGCCGTCAATCGAGGAGAAAGTGTTTCTAAAGATCCGGGCGTTTCTCTCCAACCAAACTTGCCACCAAATGAAGAGAAAGCCTAACTGCCAGCCAGTTCGGAGAGCTATGGAATTGAACCTACCCCTTTTCCATTTTTCCCAAATATTGGTACGATTGAAAACACCATTAGCCTGGAGTTTAAATTGAGAGAACCAAGCATTCCCAAATCTGATGAGTAAAAGGGCACTCAAAAAACAAATGATCTGCAGCTTCCTCATGTTGGAGGCATAAAGCACATTGAGAGGGGCCATTGAAACCCCTACGTCTGAGATTGTCAAAGGTGAGAAGACCATTATGCATAAGTTGCCAAGCAAAGAAATTCACTTTCGGCCAACCCTTTGAATGCCAAATCCTTCTCCAATGCCGAACCGGAAAAGAGTGTGGGGGAGGCTCGGGGAGGATCTCTTCATATCCAAATCCTTAACTGAGTAGACCCCAAGGCTTCCATAGCCCCGAAGCTAATTCATCTTCCTCATCCCTCCCCGTGAGGAACCTTTCTGACAAGATTTTTTGCAGGATGGGCGCCAACTCCGGAGAGACAGTAATTGGCCACTCCTCCCACCGCTTAAACTTTTTAAATTTATACCCCCCCAATTGACTGGTAAGTAGATAATTATCAATATGGATCCAGCCCTGGGCTTCTAAGGCGGTCATGATTGGTTGTAGCTCAGGGAACATGACAATAATGGGCGGATGTTGGTCCCAAGAGTCAACCCGTAAACGAGCCTTGTCTCCTCTCCCCACTTTCCGTAATAATTGATCTTTGATAACTGGGACCCAAGCTTGAGAGTCTCGCCACACTAAGGATCCAAGACCTTCCAAGGGAAAGCGACCCACCTCATTGGGATGAACATGCCCCAAATATTTACCGGAAAGAATTCTCGTCGAAGAGGGAGGTTGGCCGAGAAATCCACCTCCAATACAGTTTTCCAGCCAATGCTCTGTTATTAAGCTTAGAACTTCTCAAGCCCAGCCCTCCTTTGTCCTTAGGTTGGGTAACTTTGTCCCACCCAACCAAAGCCCATCTTTTCTTCCCTTTTGCGCCTTCCCATAAAAATCTTCTAGCCATTTTGTCCAGACTCTTTCCGTATGGTATGAGGGGCAGCAAGATTGAGAATTTATAGATCGGCAAAGCCTCGTATAATCGACTTCAGGAAGGTTAATCTACCCCCGTAGCTTAGCCATTTATGGGCCCAATGATTCATTCTCGTCTTTGATGCCTCGCCAACAGTATTCTTCCGTATGTCAATTTTTAACTTTTTGAAATGAAGGGGAACGCCCGTGTAAACAATTGGAAGAGAAGTCCTTGTGAAGCCCAGGATCTCAATAACACGCTCCCCGTAGCCGTTGGTCAAGATTGAAAAAGACCACTTTGGACTTCCCGTCATTTAGAACCTGATTTGAAGCCCTTAGGTAGAAATTCAAAGTATCTCTGATTCCTCTAGCTTCCCGAAGAGTGGCCGCACCAACCAGGCCAGTATCGTCCACAAATTGCAAGTGAGTCAGAGTTTCCTCCCCAACCTTGATACCAGATAGCAGACCTTGTTGCCTTCTCCTCAGAAACAGTCTGCCCAAACCTTCAGCCAAGAGAAGGAAGAGATAGGGAGAACAAGGGTCTCCCTGGCGGAGACCACGAGTGGCACCGAAAGGATGCGAGGGAAGGCCCTTGATGAGAACAGAAAAAGAGGGAGAAGAAACACAACTCATAACCCAATCAATCCATTCCTGAGAAAAGCCAAAGGCAGCCATCATTTTCGACAAGAAGCACCACTCCACCCGGTCATAAGCCTTGGACATATCCAGTTTAATGAACATTCCTTTGTTGCCCGAAGTTTGCATTGAATGGATGGCCTCCTGGGCCAAAACCACCCCATCCAAGATTTGTCTTCCCTCAACAAAGCCCCCTTGTTCAGGAGAAATGATGTTGTGAAGAAGGGGTTTAAGCCTCTCACCCATTATCTTAGTGATGATTTTGTAAATCACATTGCATAAAGCAATAGGCCCGAAATCATAGATATGAGTCCCCGCTTCCCCTTTTGGAATTAAAGCTATGAAGGTGTGATTGATCGCCCTGAGCATTCTTCGATTGGATCCGGATTCCTCAAGAATGACCCAAAACATCCTCCCCCAAGGTGTCCCGTAAAGCCTAAAAAATTCAATAGGAAAGCCATCTCGGACCAGGAGATTTTCCAAGTACTCATACCAAAGACCACATTTCTCGTTCATCCCTTTCAATGGGTCTAAGCAGGGCCTGATTGTCTTCTTCAGAGATAATAGAAGGAATAACATTAAGAACTTCGTTCTGAGCCTCAACATCTTGCTGCATACTTTCCTTAAAAAGTTTAGAAAAGTAATCGATAGCATGGGAATGCATGCCAGGAAGAGTATCGAAGACATTTCCATGTTCATCTTTGAGAACTTCCATATTGTTCATCTGTCTCCTAGCACAAGCTGACCGATGAAAAAATTTGGTATTTCCGTCCCCCTCTAATAACCAAGTATTCCTAGCCCTCTCGCTTCCAAAGATATCTCCTCTTGGTTGTCAATGTCCTCAACCGCTTTACGCAGCTTCATCATCTTCAAATTTGAGTTGCTCAAGAATTGATCCTTCCCTAAAAAGTTTCTGAACCTCCTCCCATCTAGCCACCAAGGGGGCCCTTTGGGACTGGAAATCCGACTTGTTTTCTTTCCTCCATCTGCTTCAATTGAATTTTGACAAATTGAAGTCGTTTATGAAATTTGAACATTGTCTGTCCCAAAAGGTGGACGGCCTTCTCTCCACCATTGAGTAATTTTCTCGTCGAAGGTCCTCCTTTTGTAACCAAAAATTCTCAAATTTAAAAGGCCTATGGTGCTGCCCTCTCGAAGTCCCTCCCTCTAGCAAAATGGGAAAATGATCCGAAATAGGGCCCTCCAAAATCTGGAACTTAAAAGTCCATTTAACAAAAGCCTCCTCCGAGACCAAAAAGCGATCTAACTTGACCTTCCCCGCTATGTGGCTCCTTTCTCTTGTTTGTCCAAGTGAAAAAAACACCAGGGCCTTGAACGTCCACTAAATGAAAGGCCTGAACTTGGGCAATCAGAAGCCGGTCCCCTGGATCCAAAACAGGGGTGCCACCTTCCTGGTCACGAACAGTATAATTTTGCATTAAAATCCCCTGCAATAATCCAGTCATAACACTCCCTGTATGCCCTCATGTTGTGAACAGCTTCCCATTGGAGCCTCTGGCCATCTAGGTCTTGGGCCCCATAAAAGTTGGTGATTAGGACCTGCTCATAATTGAAGTTATTTCTGAAGAGAGAAGTAAGAACACCCCTGCAAGCTATATGTTCTAAAGCAGTCCAGACCAGAGGGTTCCAAAGGGTAACAATTCCACCTGAAGCTCCTTGGGCAGCCACATCCATATGCCCAGCTCCCCGCCAGATTTTAGTAGCAGTTTTACTCATAATATCTAAAGACATTTTGGTCTCCTGAAGAAGCAAAAAGTCTGCTTTTACGGTTTTCTAAGAGTCTTTGAACAGCAGATTGATGGGTTCTACCGTTTAAACCCCTAACATTCCAAGATTGAATAATCATTGAAAGCCTTGAGAGCAATAAGAATCAATGGTCCTCACCAATCCTCCATTGATTAGCTTATCTCCTTGCGCTGTTAGTAGTTCCTTATTGGATTTTCTTCCCGCTCCTTGAGAGTTATTGTTTCTAGATCTCTTCTCCACCTGGGTAATCCCTAAAGCATGCCTTTCTCTGTTCTTATCCCGCATTTCCCATGGTGACATCTTTGATAGCCGACTGTGGCGGGGAGTGTATAACCAATGCCCCTGGATTCTCTGACTGCAGATTCTCAGCTGGCACAGTCACTTGTTCTACTACAGGAGTGAAGGAAGGAGAAACAAGAGGTGGAGTGTTGTCATTCACACCATTCCCATCCACTCCCTCCATAGATTGGTCCTCCTGATCCACTAATGACTTAAAAATTTCATACCGATTGTTTGGCTTGAGCTGCACCTGCTCCTTGCCATTTTTCTTTTTGTTTCTCTTTCGTTTCACCTGCTCAAAGCCATCCCGCTGAGCATCAGGACCTGGAGAATTGCTAGAAGGTTCATTGACAGGACTGGACTTACCCTCTCTAGGGCGGTTTGACATTCCGCTCGGAGCCTCCATTTTTGTGCTCAATATGTTTGGGCAGAACCTTGCCAAATGTCCATGCTTATGGCATACTCGGCACCTGAAAGGTAGGGCCTCATAGTCTAGCTGCTGGATCCAGGGTACTCCTGCTAGCTCAAGTTCCGCCTCAGCGGTAGAGGCCGACTAATGTCCATCTCTACACATATTCTAGCAAAGACAAGCAGTATTTCCCTCTATGGTATCTTTGGAGACTCCCAAAAATCTGCCTAGGGAATTACCTATTAGTTCCAACACCTGCTCACCCCAAAACTCCATCGGGAGAGCGTACAACCGAATCCAGACCGGGACAGCCGTGGGTTCGATGCGGGGGTCGAAACCCACTCTCCAGGGTTGGACAAATAACCCTTGCTGGTCCGTGGTTTCTCTTTTCTGATTCAAATGCTTTGCTTCTATCTCGCTAAAGAAGAGAAACTAATGATGAAATACCCATTGCTTATAGGCCATAAAGAGTACTCACCGTGTGGCTCCTAGTTCCGACGAACCCTGTATGCAGAAAATTCAGTGTGGGCCGGATGCCCATGAATTTGCAGATCAAGTCGTGATTAGCTCGGTAGACGATTGTATCTTCGACCAACATTGGTTCTATAACAATCTTAGGCCTGGAAGTGGATTGCGGGAGGCATCCATTAACGCGGTGAGCATTTGGGCCATTGCCAACATTCTTGAGTATCGTTTGAAAAGCATTCCGCTGAGCTCCATCAGTGGAAGGCGAGGGGTTATCTTTCAACTTCTCAGCATATGAAGTCTTTCTCCCAACAGGAGAAACTGGAGGAGACCCCATCGGGCCCTCCCGGGACCACGAATGAACCTTCAGATGAATTCAAAATCAACCCCCCAAAGCCCCAGGCAAGATCTTCGGGCCAGAATCCCTCGAGCAACACCAGACGCCGTCACAAAAATTTTCCCGCCAAATCGCCAGAGCCCTCTACCCCTTGTTGCAAGGATTGTTGACCCTTGGTGATCTTTTTTAATTTAATATTAGATAGGATAATTGGTAATATTAATGGGTGTTGTCATTATAAACTTTAGTTAGTTGCGTGAGATGAAGTTAACAAAACCTTCAAATTTTTAGGACATCAAATTAGGGTAACTAACCAACAAACATTACCTTTTTAAGGCTTTTAATTGAGACAACATAAACATTGAGCCTCTACCATCTAATCTATCCCCTTCTAAGTATATTGTGGTTTGAACCTTAGATCTTTTCAAGAGAAGCTAAAACATGTTTGTTGAGTTAACTAAAGCGAATGGAACCCTCAACTCTCTAGGGCATCGAAATGAGGCGGCCAACCAACAAACTCACCAACTCTACCGTTGAGGCTAATTTATTTTTGGGTATGTCATGATTTGAACCTTGGACCTTCCCAAAGAAAGGCCAAAGCCCTAACCGCTATGTTGTCCTCGTGGTACAAATGTTAGGGTAAAGTGTGGATTATTATCAAAGGTTCTATCCTTTCATACATACCAAGGTTTGAACACGGATATTTTGATGAAAATGTAAGGATTTTTTTTAATGAAAACATAAAGATTTACTGCTATTGTATCATTCCTAAGATAAGTGTTAAGGTAAAACACAATTTTTTATAAGTTGTTCTTATCTCCATGTATTTACATGAAAACCCAAGCACTTACCACTGTGATATCCCTTCGCTAACCCTTTTGGCTAATATGAGACACAAGACCTAATAGAACTCAAACACTTCCACTATAAACCCTAGCTCGTTAGATAAGATGAATTCAACGGAACCCTAACCCTCCACAAAATCAAATCTAAGATATCCAACTAACAAACACTCAACCCTACTAGCCAACCTATCATCTTTGGAATGAGAAGTTGACATCATAGGTATAATGTGTTTGTAATTTGTTATTAACTAATAAGTATAAAGTGTTGCTCCCAAGAACTAAGGACTAGGTGGATTGATAGTTGGCTATCTGACCAAATACTTACTAAGAAGAGACCTAGGTTCAAACCTTAAGGGCATCTGTCTGACCGAGAACTTACCAAGAAGAGATTTAGGTTCAAACTTTAGGGGCATGCTTGTTGCAAAGGTAATAATTTGATCTAAATCCTCTGAGTACGCATTAGAATAACATAGTATAAAGTTCGAGTGATTGGTGGTCCTCCTCACGATAGGTCAACAATAACATGTGGTATAGGCTTGTTGGAGCAGCCTTTGTGATTTGAACCTTATACTTGAAAATTACTAATTACTAAAAATAATGTTGTAACTAACTCCCTTGTGTATCCAATAAATAAATAAATAAAGTGTTTGTTCCTACGAGGTATGTGGCGTGCTCTACAAGATAAGAATTTTTTTGTTTCCTTTAAAAGAAAATATTACTTGTGGTTAATTAATTCTTCTTCCAAGGAAGATTACGATCAAATACCAATAACTTATTTTTCTTTTGAAACATAAAAGGACTGAAATGGTGAGTGAAGGGCCCATGTACGCGCGTAGAAGAAAGATTTAGACCAATAAATTTGAAGCTACAAGTAACGTCCTCTTTTACGTATATGTTAACCCGTCCATCCACGATCCACCATTCCCCGTACCGCCGTCATCCCTCTCCTATAATACCTAAGGGAAGCCGGGCAAGAGGTAGAACCAACTCTTGGCACCTGAGGAGTCGGGCAATTCGTTGTTGCATTCTATCCACAACAAAGTTCGACAATGGAGAACCCCGCCAACGTGGAGAGGCTCACACAATTTCCTGCAGAGCAGCAGCAGCAACATCGGGGTGTGGACACGCTTGATTTGGAGGAGGAAAGGCAGCGTGGCAACCGGTGCTTCAGAAACATCTTTGTTTTCTTTGATAATTTGAAGCGTGTCTGAATATATCTTTGATAAACACCCAATCTGAATATAGCTTTAAGTAACGATGGTAAACATCCTGAAGCACTGCTCTTCATAGCATTATTTTTGTTTTCTTTGATAATTTGAAGCGTGTCTGAATATATGAATATACGGAGACGGCGAAAAGCCTTCGTTGAATGAATCCCGAGTTAAATTGTTATGAAGATTTATTTGACATTGTATGTAGTTTTGAATTTAATTTATGGCAATTTGTTTTGAATTATTGTATAGGAAGCGGATCAATGTTCCAACCCCAACCCAAAAACTGTAATTACTTTATGGACACATAACAGCTGCCTTTCATGAGGTTTCAATAGACAGTGCACTGCAAAAGTTATATTTCAATAGGCGGTTGCCTCCGTTGAAGTTGTTGCCACGTACGGATACTAAGCTTTGAAATTGATGAGAAGAGATACCATCTCAGAATGTATTCTCTACTCCATACGTTCAAATTTCCAATGAGTCTAATAATATTGAAACGTTAACCAGACGTGATGTTTTGCTCTTTTGACAAATACTTTTTTAATAATATTATTATATTATTGATATTTGCTTCGCTACACTAAAGCACAAAGTGATTGTGTATGGCTAATTTTGTTTAAATATTATATATAATAAGTTGTGTAGTTTTTATTTAATTATTTTTATTAAAAAATAAAATATATTTTAATAAGTTAATTAAACTAATTAATTTTTTTTATTTAATAAAAATTTATTTGTTTTTTATCAAAAATATTTGTTCTCCTTTTAAAATTGTTAAGTTTAGCAATGAAATTTTTGAGATTATTTTTATTAAGAGATAAAATCTTACTTATACAATTTATTTTTAAATTTTAAATTTTATCAAGAAAATATTTAACACCACAAATGACTAAAATATTTATTGCCTAGTTTCCATATTTATACATATTATCTATAATAATCTGGCAATCTCTTAATACTTTTTGTTAGGGGTTTTATTCATGCCCCTAATATTTTTTTTTATTTGTAACCCTCTATGTACATAGTGGCTCTCGATTTCAACTAGAGAGTTTTAACTACCCACTTGCTCTCCAACTCCTCTACATGAGCGAGATGCCCTAATATTCAATATTATTATCATACTAATTTATTTTATTTTATTTATGGACTTAATCCCACTTTTTGTTAATACTAATTATTTACTTTTTTTCTCATATCAATATCCCTTTGAGTTTCTTTTTCTCTTTATTTTTGCTTATTGGGTTTTTTTCTCTTTTTTGCATTTCCACCAATACTTCATCATCTTCATCAATCTCTTCAATGTTCTTATCTTGTTCATAGTAAGACTTATCATCTATAAGTTTATCTTGCTCTTAAGAATCTAAAGTGCAAGGAATAACCTCAAAAGCACATTCTTCTTTATGTTGCCTTGGAAACCCTAATGTATAGGGGTACTCTTCCATAGCAATTGCCTTCTTATTTTGCTTAAAAAACCCTAATTTTTTCAATATTTCTTCTATCCTTATTTCTTTATTATGCAACTCTTAAAACCCTAAAGTGCAATGGATAACCACTACACCACTTTCACTTTTATTACCAAGAGATGATTCTATACTACTTGAGGAAAATGAAGACGAATTAATTGGAAAAAACTTGACCTCTTCTGTCATCTTTGTTTTAATATTTTTCTTTACAACTTCCTTAGCACCTTTAAACTTACATGTTATACTTTCTCATCCTTTATATTCTTTATTTTTCTCATGATTGATCCAAGTGAGCTATGGTGGCCTCTACCATATAATATTATAGATAGGCTTTCTTTGCCTCTTCTTCTGGTATGGATCTTGATTTGAGCTAGCTCCTATTATTGCATTATTTCGTTGCTTCATCTTGAAGTTTATCTCAAGAACTAAAAATATTTAGGATGAAAAGTCATACAATAATTTAAATTCAATTCCCATTTTCACTTGATCCAATTTTGAATCTTCAAAACCCCTGACAAGGATCCATAAAATTTGCATATTAACCCTCTACTTTTAAGAACTATTATATCATACTCAATTATCTTATCCTTGATAGTCACTTCTAGTGTAACATCTTCTACCTAGATCAAACTTACTACATATTTGCTCTTTCACTTATCTCTAACTTGGGCATCCATAACTTTAGCTAGGGTATCCTAACTTCTCATTAGGGCTTTCAAATATGACTTTCCTTCCATACTAGCTAGTGAGGTTCACTCATAGTTTGCATTCCTCTCAGCTTGCACTCCCTCTTAGATTGCACTAGCTCTTATATCTTTTTTTTGTGATATTTATTTTCTTCAATGATTTCTAGAAATAATTCTTGATGCATTCGTGGTAAGGGTTTGAAGCATTGACACACTCTAGATGAACCTGCTGCTCTTCTACCATGACTAAATATCTATGGCTTTGAGACTAGTTTCCTCTAGTATCTAGTCTACTTTGTGTCTTTGTCATCGTCTGATCTATGCCATATTTGGTGCTCCTCTACGTGCTCTTCTATGAGATTCTTTGCCATACCCTATTAAAATACTATATTATTGATATAATAAAGTATAAAATTAATAATAAGGTATATTAAAATATTTGTAATATTTAAACTATTATTAATATAAAGTTTAAAAAAATATTTATTATTAAATTTATGGCCCATCAATATTACGAAATCATTATATTACGATTATATTTCAACAAATGACATAGTGATATATTGCATAATAATATTTGAACCAAGTCTTCCATTACATACACATATTTTTAATCAATTGAGCTAATGTAATTTTTGAGGCCACCATATGACCTTATTTTGATAACATTTTTTATTAATATTAAAAAGTGTGAATCTTATATAAGGAGGAAAAATATAGATATTGGTTAATATGTATAATTTATTTAAATATATTTAGATTAGTCCATTCTTTGAAGAAGTTGTCTCACAAAACTTCAAGCTAGACCCCATCAATCATGGGGTATTTAATCCTATTTCTACTAATCTTGAAGATCCCTACTTCTCTTCTCCTAAAATTGAAGGTATATCTAGTGGATTTCAAGCTTCTCATCTTCAAGATACCCCTTTAAATATTTCTTGTATATATTCTCATTTTTCATATACCCATAATATCATGTTTAGTCAACAACAACAATAATAACATTAACATCAATAATAGTGAAATACTTCTCAACATCTTTTTTAGACATAGAGAATCATATTGGTTTTATATAAATTCCTTATACCCATGAAATACCAAAGGGGTATACGATATTTTTTCCCTAATTCTTAAGAAGTATCACTAAAAATTAAGAGAAATATCCAAAATATTTTGTTGTTGTATGATCAATCTTGATGGTTAAGCATAATGATGTTTTACTCAAAATATTTGTGGAAACATTGACATATGTTACAACTTTCTAGTTCCAAGGATTAGATGATGTCTATATTAGAACTTGACTTTAAAAATTTGGCTACATTTTTTTCTTTACTTGATGATAAATATCTACTCTATCAACTTTTAGTGATAAAGAAGGACCACAGAGAGCTAATAAGGCAGTATAGAGAAATATTTTATAAATATGGAATCAGATTCTTGATAAAGCTAAAATCCATAATGCTTATGTTTTGCTTCTTTCTCAATTCTCTTCATGCTAAAATTTCTTTTATTTTCAAGTAAGCAAAGGTAGAAAACATGAAGGACACAAAATATCAAGCCATTTTAAGTAAATATAGAGCATATTAGCATAGTGGGTGGAAGAATAATTTGAGAAAAGAAAATATAGAGTTGTTGAGGTCTCTAGAAAAGAAAAATTCTCTATTATGAAGCTATTACAAAGTCTTAACATTGAGGTTATAACCCTAATGACACAATAATATGAAAACTCTTTATTTCAATCAAGGAAAAAAAATAGTTTAGGCCTAACCTCTAGGTGCCTCAAAGAAATACTCCTAGACTCCCACCTCATGTTCCAATGGAAAATCAAGTGGAATTTGAACAATATTATGATTTTCATAAAATTGGTGATCATGATCAATCAAATATATTATCTATTAGTGGATTATAGAGGTATAATTGTTGGTAGTTGATAGTTAGGAGAGGATGCTTTGAAGCAAGGATATTCAAGAAATCAATTTGAGTTGGCCAAAACATTAAATTGTACAAAATTTTCTAGGCCCAAAAAAATTGATCTTCAAGATAATGAAGAAGACCTAAATATAGTCTAAATAGAAAACTTGGTGAGTAAAATATAAGCAAAATCGAATAGGCAAGATCAAGATATCCAAAGTGATAAAGGAAACAATTCCTTAAAATGATTTTAAAGTAGAAAAAAGTATCGTTATCCCTAAATAAATAGATCTCAAAATATAATAGTGTACATGACTTGGCTAAAACTCATGCCCATATATCATTCCATGGAGTCTTGAAAAGTTCCCAAAGTAAGAGAATAAGTTAGATTTCATTTAAAAAGTGATAAGAGAGAAGCCTAAGTAGGAAGGAAATAAAGGAGTGAACCTATACAATATGTTCACTTATGTGGTAGACAAACCACCCTCTTTGTATATCATATTGTTGATTGGGAACAAAATATTGTACAACTACTTTTTTGGGTTTAAGGGAATGGACAATTCCATTACATTTAGAATTTCCAAGATGATTAGATTTTCATTTCAGGTTATTGACCAATAGTATAAGTAGTTGAATGCACAAACTATGAATGTGTTTGGGTATAACAAGGATCTTATCTTTTCATTGGAAAAATTCTTAGCCAAAAATATTTTAATAAATATTATAGTGGTTGATGTGATTACTAATTGGAGTATATTGTCGATCCAACAATACTCAAAAGATATGTATGGACATATCATCTTGGAGTGATCTTATGCCATGATTATTTTTTAGGATAAAATTGAAAGGCTTTCTCCTAAACCAAGAGAAAAATCATAGTGCATTAATCCAACTATAGAAATGATGTATTTTTTTAGGAATAAGGGATTCAAACATATCTTTTGAGTTTTCTATATTTGGATGAAAATAAATTAAATAATGAAGAAACAATAACAACAGTAATTAAAAATCTTAGCTCATCTACCTCTGTCGAATTCCTTTGAATGTCTAGGATCGAAAGGGAGAGTGGATTCCCATGTGATTAAGGATATGGATTCTTTGACTCTTTGGGTGGCTTCTATTGCTTCTCCCTCGAAGGAGCTTTCAGCTCCTAGGAATGTTAGGAAATCTTCTTCTCCAAAGGAGCTTTTTTCTTCCCTTGAGTGTAGCTTTGAGAGTCTGATTACTTCTTGGATGCTCATCTTGGATAACGTATCACCTGACCCAAAGACAAGAAGTCATCACAAAAGGGGTGTTGATACTGGGATGACCAAAAAACCTGGTAGACCTCCAAGTAAAAATGGAAGGAATAAATCTATGGATGAGGCAGTGGCTAATGGTGGTCAGGATCTCCTTGTGGTGAAGGAAGGGAATGGAGAAAAGTAATTGAAACTCGAAGGTTTCAAATCCTCTCCAACTGGGGGGCGGGAAAGAAACTCTCCTTTTAAATTCCAATGAAAATTTATTCATGGAATGTTAGAGGGCTTAATAGCTCCTATAAGAGACGGTTATCAGCTTCATTTAGAAGGGAAATATCTCTTGATATTTTATGTATTCAAGAGTCTAAATTAGAGGTCTCCTCTTGGGAGTCTATGCATAATTTGGTTTGGAAGGATTCGGGTTTCATGGCTAGTGAAGCCTCTGGTTCTTCTGGTGGCCTTCTCTTTTTTTGGAACCCTTTGAGATTGGATGGCCATGTTATTTCTTCCTCTAATCGAGTGATTAATATTTTGTTCTAGTGTAAAATCACTAATAGGAGATGGATTTTGTCTAATATTTATGCTCCAAATTCGTACACTGATAGACGTAATTTTTGGCTTCTGCTTCTTGAGATGAGGGAAACCTTTCGGAATGAGTCATGGGTGGTAGCAGGAGATTTTAATTCTCCCTTATTTCCATCTGAGAAGTGTGGTGGTAATCCAGTGGATGATAGGAGTCTATGAGATTTTTCTAAGTTTGTCAATTTGGATGAGTTTTGGGATTTGGATTTAAGGGGGGCAAAGTTTACTTGGAGCAATAGGAGATCTGGTAATAGTTTGATTTTGACTAGATTAGATAGGATTTTTGTTTCTACCTCCAAGAAAAATTTGTTTGGGGATGCTTCATTGTCTTCTTTACCCAGGATTGGTTTTGACCATAACCCCTTATGGTTGGAAGTCCCTGATGGTACCCCATTTCTTCCTCGACCTTTTAGGTTTGAAGTTATGTGGTGTTCCCATCCTAATTTTGAATCTCATGTTAAGGAATGGTGGCAGGAAGATATTATTGGTGAAGGGATGTTAAAGTTAACTAATAAGCTTAGGAGGCTTAGAATTAATCTAAAGATTTGGAATAAATTTTCCTTTGGTAATTTGTTCAGAGAAAAGGAAATATTGCAATCACAGCTGAAGGAGATTGAAGCTGTTATGGAAGCCCAAGGAAGTTTTGATGCTCTGCTCCAAGAAGAAATATCCCTCCTATCGGAATATCATAATAAGCAAGCAGAAGAAGAGTTGTTCTGGAAACAAAAATCCAGAGAGTTGTGGTTGAAAGAAGGTGATCATAATTCTCATTTCTTTCATGCTTCTACTTTGCGGAGGAGAGGTCACAATAGAATTAGAGATATTGAGAAGGCTAGTGGAGGGGTAACTTCTGATGTGATGGAATTTCGGGAGGAAGTTGTTGAATTTTTTAGCTCTCTGCTTTGCTCGGTGCTTGACCGCGATCTCCTTGTTGAAGGTGAGATGTTAGAAGCTATTCTGAGGATTGTTTTTTAATATTGGAATAGGAGACTTATGGCTCCTTTCTCGGATGAGGAAATTCATGTGGCTATTAAATTGATGGGTCCTCTTAAGGCTCTGGGGCCAGATGGTTTCCCTCCTATGTTCTTTTAGAGGTTTTGGCATATTTGTGGGGAAGATGTTTGCTCGGCTTTAAGGGATGCACAATGTTCTTTGTTTATCCTAAAAGTAGTGAATTCTACTTTCCTGGCCCTCATCCCCAAGAAAGACTCAGCTTCGTCCTTCAGTGATTTCAGGCCTATTAGCTTATGTAATACTATTTATAAGATTTTAACAAAGGCTATTATGAATAGGCTCAAACCACTTCTACCTTTGTTGATTGATTATGCTCATAGTGGCTTTGTTTCGGGAAGGCAGATTCTGGATGGAGCTATAGTTATTCATGAATTGATGCATTATGTTCATAAAAGTGGTAGAGTGGGATTTTTCCTCAAGTTAGATGTTAATAAGGCGTATGATCGGGTATCCTGGGCCTTTATTTTTAGTGTTTTGTAGAAATTTGGCTTCTATGAAGGTTGGATTAAGTTAGTAAAGGCATGCATTTCATTGGCTTGGTTCTCTATCCTCGTTAATGGCTCTCCTATAGGGTTTTTTCATTCCTACCATGGTCTCCATCAAGGTGATCCATTGTCTCCATTTCTTTTCATTCTTATGGTCGAGGCTCTTGGAAGGTCTATTTCTCGATGGCATAATGATTTTGGGATGCATTCGACACTTCCTTGTAATATGATTTCTCATCAGCAATTTGTTGATGACACTCTAATTTCTTGTGTTGCCTCGGTGGTCATCGCCAGGGAAGTCAAATCTCTTTTAGATTGCTATGAAAGGGTGGTTGGTCAGTAGATCAGTTTTTTGAAGAGCAATTTATTTTTCATCAATACTCCAAAAGTGAGGTAAAGAAGGATTGCTGACATTCTAAATTGCAGGATTTCCTCTCTCCCATCCTCTTATCTCGGTCTTCCTCTTTTTATTGGTCATGCCAAAGATGCTCTATGGACCCCGATGGTAGAAATAATTCATCATAAATTAGATTCCTAGAAGGGAGCTCTTCTGAGTCAAGTGGGGAAGGTGGTGTTGGTCCAAAGTACTTTGTAGAGCATCCCTATCTACTTTTTGTCCTTGTTCCACCTTTCGGGTAAAGTGGTAGCAAAGTTGGATAGCATTTGTAAGGCTTTTCTCTAGGCTAACCCTGAGCTTAAAGGTAAATTTCATCTAGTTTCTTGGGAGAAGCTTTGTAGAAGGAAGAAATATGGTGGATTAAACCTAAAGAGTGCAACTAGGATGAACAAGGCTTTGGTGGCAAAGCTCGGTTGGAAGGTAGCTTCTAATATTGACCATTTGTGGTACCAAATTTTAAAGGCTAAGTACAATTTTGATTCTTTCAAAATTGATTTCATCCCTTCTGACGGTCTAGATTTTTGAAACAGTCTTGTTAAATATCATGAGTTTATCAATGTTAATTATAGATGGATTGTTGGAAATGAGAGAAATATGAATTTTTGGGAAGACGCTTGGTTGAGAGATCATCCTCTGATTGAGGACCTATGTTTTAGAGACTTGTGTCAAGGGTCTAGGCTTGTTGGGCTTATTAAAGTGGTTGATTTTACTAAAGTTCATGGAGGCAGAATTATTTGGACCAATCCTTCTCCTGTGGTGAGGAACACCACGGATCTCCAACTCTAGAATTTGCTAATGGATGAGCTTCATCTTTACGTTGTGCAACAAGAGAATGTGGAGGATCATTTGGTTTGGAAAGTTGATAGTGCAGGTTTGTATTCATTCAAGTCGTCTTATGGGATCCTTAGTGTTGAAGGGGATGGCTTTTTTCCTCATGGACTAATTTGGTTAAAGAACTTAACCCCCAAAGTCAATATGTTCTTCTGGATGGTAGTGCAAAATAAGATTCTAATAGTTGAAAATCTTCATAAGAGAGGCATGTGTTTGGTTAATAGGTGTTATTTGTGCAAAGAATCCTGGAAATCATCTTTTCATTTACTTCTTAATTGTCAGGTTTTTTAGAATGTTTTGTTGTCCATTCTCTGTAGGACTGGTGTGAGTTGGGTTTTTCCAAATTTAGTTTTTAATTGCATCTTGCAGTGGGCTTATCCTTTTTTCTCACCCAGACTTAAGTGTTTTTTGGAAATTTCTTTTACCTCATGTGATGTGGGGTGTTTTGAAGGAGCGGAACGCTCATGTCTTCAAAGATAAAGAAAGTTTAGCATTTCATTTGAGCTCTCGTATTCTTTGGAGGATGATGGAGAATGTTTTGTGTGCCTTAAAGGAGTCAGATTTTTTGGAGGCTCTGATTCCTAATGAAGTGTTTATTGAGCAGAGTCTTGGTTTTGGGCATGTGGATCACCCCCCGCGAGCTCCTGATCCTAGAATTTCTATTCACTGGACCCCTCCCCTTGATGGTTGGTGTAAATTGAATTTTGATGGGGCTTCTAAAGGTAACCCAAGGGTGGCTGGTGTCGAGGGGATCATTCGTGATAATATCAACAATCTTCTTGTTGGCTTTTTAGAATATCTTAGTGTTCAATCATCCCAGTTTGTTGAAGCAAGAGCAGATTTTTTAGGCTTGTCTTTGATTAGAGATTTGGGTATTAAAAAATCTATTATTGAAGGTGATTCGTTAAATGTTATAAATATGCTTAAAGGTACTTGTCATGTAATTTGGAAGGTGGCCAACCTGATTGATGAATTTTTTGGAATTATTTGAACCTTGGACGATGTATTGATTGTGCATGTTTTTAGAGAAGGTAATGCAACAGCGGACTTGATGGTGAATCTTGGGGCCTATCATCCGGGATATTCTATTTGGTAGAGGGACTTCCCTCCTGAGATTATCCATTGTGTCAATAATGAATTTCATTAATTTATATCAAGAGGTTTACCTTCATTTGCTTTGGTGGGAAAGGTTATGGTGCAACTATAGTCGTTGGTCGAAGTGTCGGGTGGTGGATGATATTTACTTCTTGGGCTTCATGGGGATTATTTCCTTTCAAATTTTAAATTTTAAATTGTGTTTCCCCCTTCTTTATTGGTGTTAGGATATGTCCCAAAGCTTCTTTGGATTTTGTTGGAATGCGCTCTTTGTCCAATGTCTTGGCCTCATTACTTTGTGTTAGTTTTTCTTATTCGTTCATAGGAGAGAGTGCCTGCATTATTCTACGGATCGATACTAAATCTCATCTCTCATGTCTCTTTTCTAGCTTCTTGGGTGGTGGTGGTTGCTCCATTGGAATCATCACAGGGTGAGTACCCAGGTTATTTTTAATTCCCTATCTTGGGATTGGTATGGGGGTAATCATTGCTGGAATCGACCTTTTTTCTTGTGTAAGTTTATTCTTTCCAGGACATTGCCTTAGTTTCATCTCTATTAGAGTGCACTTTTGGTAATATTACACTTGTCTATAGAACCTTTGTTTATTGGCTAGTTGGCGGTGTGTTGAGGAACTGCTTGTATTGGCACGTAAAAGGTGGCTTTTCCCCTTTGCTTCATTTCGAATAGAAGGATGCCTGGTTTTGTTTTTTTTGAGCCTTGGTATTTTGTGCTCCTTATCATTGTTTCCAATTTATGTTTTCCTTTGTGTGTCCTCTTATTTTTGGAGTATGGGTGGAGAAGTTTTGGTTCCTTGGCTCTTCTCGGTGTTCGTGAGACTTTGGTATTGTGGACTTTCATAATTGGATTGGGGGATTCGGTTATACCTGTGATGGGGGTGGGCATCTATTTGTGCTTGGGCCTATTATGGGGCCTCCTATGTTTTGTTGTTTACTCGGGCATCTCCTCCTTTGGATACCTAGTGTGGAAGAGTGTGGTTTTAAGAAGTAGGGATTATGTGCCCTATTTGAATATGGGGAAGGCCAAAATTTATGGGCCCAAGTTGAAGCAAGTTAAATCTAGGGTGGAGCCTGATTCCCTGATTATTGATGAAGAGGTTAAATCTATTCTAAAGAATGGGGGCTTACTGGAATGTGTCCAAAAATTTCATGGACATAACTCAATTCTTTCCAAATGGATGGCTACTACATGGAAGGAGGGATGGGTAAGAGTCAAGTCCTGGTCCTTTGAGGTTTCTACAAAGTTGATCGGTTGCACTACGGGTTTGGTTTTGGATGGCGCTTATCACAACTGGGATAGGTATTCATTATTGAAATAAATTAGCTTCTTCTTAGAAGGAGATGAATTTTTACCTAGAATCTAGAATGGGTACAACACCAAGGCTTTGTCTCCACTATGGGATAGGGTGATTAAGGTTGTTATGGACTTTTTTATGTTGGATTCTATGTATGATGTCATACATAGTTTCCATGCTATGTTTTTGAATCATATTAGGAGACAAATATGGATGAATATCCCCTTATTTTTATTTTATTCTATGAGGAAGTCGATGTTGGCAGTTCAAGGTGGGCATGGTCAATTTCCCCTTCACTAGGGATTGGCTCTTTTGGTTTTTGAGCAAGCTACGATTGAGAAAGGGGTTGTGGTGGAGGTTATTCAACTATCCTTGGATGCTCTTTCAATCCCTATGCATGGCCAGGATTTGGTGGCTTTGAAGACTCTAAGGATGTTTATTCCTTTTCTATGGGCTCTAGTCCAGAGAAGATCTCCCGCAAGGTTCACATTTCTGCTAAAGGTGTGAGGGGATCTATGGTTAAGAGTTATACTGATGAGATTGTTAAGAATTCCTTAGTTTTTTTAGTGGCCACTCCTATGATGGGGGGTCCTCCTTCTATCAGTATGGCGGAAGGTAGTGGCACCCGTAAGTCGATGTGGTTGATTGGTAAAAAGAGGGATGTGGTGGAGTCCTCTCCCTTATCCCTCCCAGATGATGTGGAGGTTCTTCCCAAATATTTTTTTAAGGATAAAATGGTGGTTGATGTTTATACTCCGAGGGAAGCTTCTGTGAAGAAGAGTGCACTTTTGCATAGTTTAAAATTGATGGAAATCAAGCAACGTGTGGTGTGGAGTTCTATCAAAATGGTGTTGGATTATGTTGAGGAGGTTGCTCAAATATCTGGTAATATTACCCATGAGATCGATTTAATGTTGTAGAACTCTCTCAGTTCTCTCATTGATCATTTTCATCATATTTTTCTTGATGTTTTTTGGTGTGCCTCTTTTCCTTGTATTCTGTGGTTCTCTCTCCTGGTTGCCTTTGTGACAGGTTTCTTTGTAAAAGGTTGTGGGGTCCCTTTCAAAACCCTCCTTTTCTTATAACTACCAAAAAAAATCTTAGCTCATGTATTTTAATGGTAATATTTAC
The DNA here is from genome assembly GCA_028583015.1 of Wollemia nobilis. Taxonomy (NCBI): domain Eukaryota; kingdom Viridiplantae; phylum Streptophyta; class Pinopsida; order Araucariales; family Araucariaceae; genus Wollemia; species Wollemia nobilis. The sequence goes on from JAQPPZ010014470.1 coordinate 1,794,696, forward strand.
AAATTAAGAAGTAGAGTAGGGGTAATTTTTTAATCTTTCATAGGTGAGTTGTAGCTATACATATTTTATCCTAAGTTTGATTATACTAATAATACAATGAAATATGAATCCCTTCTTCTTGGGATTAATATTGCTAAAGAATTAAACATCAAAATGCTTTCAATGTTTAGTGATACAAATATGGCCATTAAATAAGTTGAGGGATAGTACCAAACAAAGAACAATCACCTCAAATGTTAAAATACCTTGGTGTTAAATGGAATAGAGGTATTTGATCCTTTCAATTTCCAGGCCATACTCAAGGAAAATAATAGGATGGAAAATGCTCTTGTCATTTTAGCATTCATGTTTCTTTTGAACAAAGTGTTTCCTATCCTTATTTAATGGAGATATTGTTTAAGCTTTAGGTTCCAAACAATATAAATTTGTGGTAATTTTTTATTGACGAAAAATAATTGGAGAATTTTTTGTAACTCTCCAGATAACATCATCACTTGTGTTATGAAGTTAGTTAGCCCTCATAATTTTATGATTAATAAATGAGATGTGTGCATGGTCCAAAAGAAAACTATAGGTAACCAGGAAGGCCTGTAGCACTCAAGTGATATGATGAGTGTTTTTAATGCTCATCATTTAATTTAATTTAATTTATTAAATATGGGGAGGTATCCTAGGGTTTTATACATTAGATATCTTTAAACTGCAATTCAGGTACTAGGACACTAAACTATTCTATGAAAGCTAGAAATATTTGTAGAAATAAAACTATGCTAATTTCACACTTACATGAAAATTAAGCTAATTAATTTGTAGGAATTAAAAATGCTGAAATTGAAAGTCATTAAACTACATTTACTAAATTGGAAATTCCAAAAATTAATGCTAAAATTGAAAACTAGCTAAAATAAAAATCAAGTGTAGAAATGTAAATGTTGAAAGAGAAATGAAAATTACATAAATTAATTGTGACCAGTCCGTTGCAACAAAATGAAACATAAAATGTTGACAAAAAGATAAAACATAAGGGAAAACATAGCAAAAACAGAGGAATGATAGATTTAACATCAAAAACAAAATTGCGGAAATTAAATAACATAAAAGAAAATACTAAAAATATTTCTAAAACTAAGTTAATACACCTTCCACTATTCCTTAGAGTGGGCCCAATCTCCAGGATTAGTGAAAGGTAAAAATTTACTAAAAAAAAAAAAGTTAACTTGCCAAATTATTCAAAATGCATGCAAAAAATAGAAATAATCAAGTTTATCACAATTTACCAAAATTACGCTTTTCCAAATTCATACGTGTCTTCTATTCCTTTCTTCTCTAACTTCTCAAAGGGGAAAACAAGGAGTATTATAATTAAATACTAAAATATTCATGCCCAAAATTAAGGGTAAAATTACAAAACAACTTGCTATCAAAAACTGATTAATAATTTGTTGTGTTGTTGCAACAAACTTAGTCTAGAGTTAGGATAGAATCTATTTTCAACTAGTTGTACATTTTTTCTCACCTCCATATTATGGGTAAATGGCTATAAAATAGGTATGATATTATTAATTACATACATCCATGTGTTATCTTCATTTGCCTCCCTAAAAATCTACCAAAAAAGCTATTTTCAACAAATTCTACACCTTAATTGACTTTGCCAACTTTAGGACAGTGAGCTGGAAATTAGAAATTCTCTCCTTTTTGCATGTCCAATATAGTGTGGGGTGCTTCATTCTTGTGCAATATTTCACCTTTTCAACTCATTGTTTGCACTTTCCAAAATAGTCAACTAAATGTTGTTTTTGTGCAGGAAATTATGTAGCAACTGTGTGAGAATGTGCTTGGTGTAAAATGAGTTGGAAAATGGTTTTGAGTCACTTCCAAGTGCTTTTTCAAGTCCTCCTAAGTCTGATCCATGCTCCCAATATACTTTTAAATAAAAATTGAGTGCTAAAACTCATCATTCTTTAAACCTATAGGTTACTACCTTGTTATTCCGAAGTTGTTCCAGATATCCTACATCCAACTATATTATATCCTATTTCAACTGCAATGTGGATTTTTTGGTGGCACATCATCCTAGAAACTTATTTGAGGTGGGAAAACACTTTAAAAATGCTTATATTTTAAAATTTCATAGTCTTTATTTAATAACTATTTTTATTATGCATTTTTACTATTAAAATCATGTCAAATAACCATAAAAATTATATAAAACTTATCCAAATAGTAACATATCATTTTTTGCTATTATCATGTTAACTTCAGCATAAACATCAATAATAATTTAACTACTTGATATTTTTTAGGTAAAATAGATAGTTTTATGTGTAAAAACACTAAAATAATGAGCCATTTTATGGCCTCGTTATTCCCCTTGCTTATCTTGATGCATGTCCTCATGCATCTCAGTGAGCTATAGAAATATTTAGGTCTAGCATTCTGAACAACATCCTTTATCAACCAAATGTAAAATTGTTAAAATTGTTGAAATGGTTGAAATCTTTGTTGTCGGACTCGATCGGACTTCCAAGCTCTCAACCGAGTTTGATTCCGAGTGGGCTCAATCACTCTGAGTCCACTCGAACTCATTTTTTTCTTGGACTTGACCGAGTCCAGCTGAGTTCAGGGCCAAGTTTGAACGTCAAGAATCAGCTGGCCCAAAACAAAAGAAAATTAAATTAAAAAACATGGATACTGACGTGCCATTTCACGTGTGCATCAAAATTGGGGTGCTAAATGGGTAATGTCTCTTGGTTGTCTATGATTTTAAATATTTAATATTATTACCTTGTGTACCTCCTTGACTATGGTGATTGTGTGTTTGCTTTGTGAATGTTTTTGATCAAAGCTTCTTTATGAAAATCAATCTAGAGTGGCTGGCATATCTACAATATGTTTGTGAGTTTCAGTCATCTGTACGAACCTTGCATTCTTATGTGCATACATGCTTATCATTACTCCCAATGGCACCTTCTCCGAGAAACATATCCAAACTCAAGGGTGCATGTCATCAAATTCTTGAAACCGCCAAAGTAAGAGGGTATTTCTCCCAACTCAAAATTCTCGAGACCTAACTGTTGAAGGGAATCGCAGGAAAACAGTGAATTGGGAAGCTGGAGCGAATGTAACTCGCAATCGCATTCTTTATGAAGTGCAATAGACTAGATATATTTTATCAATTGTTTCTATTAATACAAAGTTAGATAAGGATATGAATTTTAATTTTAATTTTTAAATTTATTTTTAATGTTAAATTATTTAAAAATATTATGATCTTAAAATAATTTTAAAAATATATACATTTGAATATAAAATTTTACATGAAAATTATTTATATGTAATTTTTTTTCATGAATGTAAATGCCTAACTTTTAAATAATTTAAAAATACAAGTCTTTACAAAAAAAAATGGGTGGATAAATAATTTGTGTATTTTTTATTTTATTTTATTTTGTATCTGATAAATTATTTTTTCATTTTAAACTAAAATAAATTTCTTATTTGTATAATGTTGAATGTTGAGTAAGTGTGTTAGAATATACTAATAAGTAATATGAATGAAAAACTTATTTTTGAATAAAATTAAGTTTTTTTCTTTCTTTTTGTTGAGTTTTTACCGAGTCTTGTCGAGTCCCGAGTCTGGCCCTTGAGTTGATCTTTCTAAGTCCGAGCCAAGTTTGAGTTTTTCTACTATGGTTGAAATGCTAAAATTGTTGTAATTTTTGAAAAATGTTGAAAGTGTTGAAATTGCTGCAATTTTGAAAAATGTTCAAAATTCTCCAATTCTAAAATTGTTGAAAATGTTGAGATTCTAAAATCGCTGAAATTGTTTGAGAAATGCTAAAAATGTTGAAAAATCCAAATGCTGCAATTGTTTCAAAAATGCTGAAGATGCTGCCATTTCTGAAATTGTTGCAATGTTTTTAAAAAATGTTGAAATTGCTACAATTTTTTTGTAAAACTGCTAAAAGTGTTGAAAATTCTAAAATTTCTGAAATTGATGAAAATCTAAAAATTGCTGCAATTTCTAAAAAATATATGGAAATTCTAAAACTGTTGAAAATTTTGAAATTACTATAATTTCAAAAAAATATTGAAATGCATAATGTTAAAGTTGTCGAAGCGAGGAATGGGCAAAAATTAGGTTAGTGTGTGAAAACACTAGGAGCTGGGAATTCGCCTTAGTCCTTGTAATGGCTACCACTTAGACGGTAGCTTCAACTTATGCTAAAACTACCAAAGCGAGGAATGGCGCTAGGGAAGAGACCTGCAAGTTCGTGCTAAAAATTTTCCATGAGGTAACAATACTAATCCTATTGTTGATATTCCTATTATTGAGTTTGATAATGCATGCAAGTGGCTAGAAGAACATACCTTGATAGGATATTTCCTGGGTTGTATTCCGAATGATACTCTAATTCAATCTTGTATTTAGTAGTATCGGTAACCTTATGGCATTAAGATACAAAATATCCAAAATTTGTCAAAAAGATTTTTTCTTTTTCACTTTGTTGATGCTTAGCATGCGCAAGAAGTTTTTAGTCGGGGTTCCTGGTATATCTGAAGTTTTTAGTCAAAGTTTTGTAATGCATGCAAGTGGCTAGAAGAGCATACCTTGATAGGATATTTCCTTGGTTGTATCCCGAATGATACTCTGATATGATCTTGGATTTATCAGTATCGGTAACATTATGGCATTAAGATAGAGAATATCCAAAATTTGTCAAAAGGATTTTTTTTTCACTTTGCTGATGCTTAGCATGCAAAAGACTTTTTATTCGAGGTTCCTGGTATATCTAAAGCTCTTTGCTTGTGTTTCAACAATAATCCAGATATTTCTCTATCAATTATGAGGCTTCTCTATAAGTGTTTGTTTGGGCTGAGTTCCCTGGTCTTCCGATGGCCTTTTGGCCATTCCTGCAAAGTATTACTTTCACCCTTGGGAAGGTGATTTGCTCAGAACCAAATAAATTTTATTATGTATGCCCTAATAGATGTGTGTGTTAAATTCAATCTTTCCAAGGAGCTTACTGATTCTATTGACCTAAATATTGATAACAAGATTTTTATGCAACGTGTTGTGTACATTAATTTATCCAACACCTACTACCATTGTCAATCAGCAGAGCACAAAAATAAAGATTATCCACTTATGGCTGATAAGTTCAAATCATGCAATACTTTTGTTCCTCCCCTTGCTTCGACAACTCCAGCTCTAGGAGCTAATAATCATCCAGATGAATGGACTACTATGAAAAATAGGAAAAACCATCAACCTAAGTAATCAATGGTGTAGGGAGGTTCTAGTTCCAACCCTCCAATGCAAAATTCCTTAGCACCACACATGCTAGCCCTTTTAGCTTCCATTGCTCCAGTGCAACCATCTCCCTCAGCACCAAGAAGGTCATATTTTGTACCTGCTTTAGATGGAGTTTCACCACCTCTAGTATCTTATTCTTTTGATGATTTTGCTACTTCCATTATTAAGCAAGCGTTACCTGAGGATCTATCATTCTTTAGGTCCCATCATCCATGTAGTCCAGCTCATGATGGGTTACATCAAGAAAAGAGATATCAAACCAAATTTCTTAGAGAAAATAATGAATGATTTCTCATCAATTCGTTCACTTACTCAATTAAAAATGATACAATGGTTCTTAAAAGTAAAGGGTTAGTATACGAGTTCAATGAATAGTAGTTAAGATTTTAAGGCATTAAAAAATGGGTTGATTAGAAGTGGGGAATGAATTCATAGTAGTTAATGACTTTCCTTTTGAAATGATTTTTTTAACATCTTCTCTAGTTCAAAAATTGAAGATAAAATGAGGCACGTAAGGCCATCATTTATGATAGATTTGGCTTTTATTTAGGACCATGATTTAGAAACTTTCTCGAGATAAAAACACTTGAAAAGTATCTTAAAAGGATTAGTATTTTGTACTTATTGTTGATCAACAAAATTGTCTGATTAGATTTGCACCTATAATTCTACAACTAATGGAGGGGAGGTTGAATTCCTCTTGACCTCCTAATTTAGGTGGGATCTCTACTAATCTAGATTAACTAACATAACCTAAGTATAGAAAAGTAAACTTTAAAATATAGGGTGTGGATAATCAAAGCAAAGTGCAAAAGCATTAATATGAATGGAACTATAGCAATATTAGTATGTGATTCATTAGCACATTTAGAAGTGATTGAATAAAATCAATGTGATTAAAAATTTGTATGACATGTTATAATAGAAGAAAAGACTAATAGTATGTGATAAGGAAGTACCACAAACACTATACACTCAAGGATGAAGAGGTAAAAGGACACGGTTACTCCATAAGCACCATGCATAGTTTTTCAATAATTAAAAATATAGAGTACAATGTCCAATCATAAAGCATAGCTCTAATATTCTCAAAATGGCCAAAAGATCCTTATAAATGACTCCATATCTCTTATTTGTAAAAATATTTAACCCTTATTTTCATTGCAATAAAATTAGTTTACTTTTTTATTTATAGTTAAAGGTTAAAAGATTGATCTCAAAATTCACATTGGGATTTATGTTTTCAAAATTCGTAAGTTTACTTTTTCACCTACTATTCAATGAAATACCTACCTTATTTATTGTTTGTTTGTCTTATTCGTAGATCACAATATTGTGTACTTAACCAAAAATTTAATATTTTCCTATTTTATCTCGTCTTAGATTTCATTTTGACTATAACCTAGGTTTTTAAAGAATTCAAATTCTGACAGTGATCATTACTTGTTAATATCCTTCTCCCCTTCTACCTAAAACATTTTACTTGACCAACAATTTGGGAAATTGTAATCAAAGGTAGTACCTCATACTACATTTCTAGTGACTTGTAGGGACACCAATTTTGGTTAACAATGAATCCCAAATTAGCCTATTTTGTTGAAGCTATGAAGTCATAAGAATTAAGAAAAAAATTTAAACTATGGAGGCATTTCCCTTACCTCTATATCATATCTTGTGATGCTTTCCACTCATCATCGAAAGAATTTTGGATGTCCTCCATCTAGGTGAGGATAATAACTAGGTACTTATGCTCTTCCTTTGATAGGTCCCCCTCTATCTTAGAAATTGATTTGGTTTTGTCTAGTAACGATTATATATTTGATATGGTATTGGGAGCATTTTTTGCTATTTTTATAGAATCCTTGTCTACTTGTATGATCTTCTTCTTTTCTTCTTTGACTATGCTCACATATTGATCATTAGAAAATATATATTCCTTGTCTAAAAGTGATTTGGGAGTACTCCTTGAACCAATTGTATAGTGCTATATTTTATATTATCCATTGTGTCTTTAGGAATTACATAGGACTTGTAGGATTTTAGAGTTTGCTTCTTTAATTTCACATTCATGAGACAAGTTGACATTATTTGCTTGTTGGGAAAGACCAGTAGTTAAAGTTGTTGATTTGAAACCTTATGATTTTGCCTCATCATTTGCATATTATTGGTCTTGGAGGCTAACTCAAATTAGGTGTTTTTAATGGTGACTTTAGCTACAATAAGTATCTTATCATATTTTTGGACATGTTACATGTAGATCCTTACTAGCTTCACTTTATTCAATACTGGATCTTAGAGTGCTTTGATGATGTCAGTGGTCAATACCTTGCTCTTCATAATTTCAATTTCCTTATTGAGGCTCTCCTCAATAGTTTGAATCCTTTTTATTTTAATATCATTATTTTAGGGTTTTTTCCAACTTTAGTTTTATATTTCCAGCTCTCTAGCCAAGTCATTATTTTCTTGTTATAATCAATTATACCCTTATTTAATTTTTTGTAATTGCTACTTAAACTCATCTTAATCTATTTTTAATGCTTTCAAATCCTCATCTAGTTTGGTAATATCTTCATCCTTCATTTAACTTATATTTTTCTTCCTCTCTAATGCCATTGCCAAATTATACATTTATTTATTATAGTTTTTGTTATATTTATCCAATTCAAGATAGTTAAGTGACATAGATAGGTTAGAGTATTTAGAGAATAACAATCTCACCATGGTCAAGAAGACAATGATATTATTTATTTTTTATGTACCTTCTGTATGTAATAATCCATTATATGCATACCTGAGTTCTTTGTGGTATGGTTGTTTACCATAAAGGTTGGGTTATGTCTTATGTTACATGGGTCTTTATATTTATTTTTATGACCACATGTAAAGGACTATGATTATGATAAGTTTTATAGCAATATGAGACCCTATACCAAGATTCATGCTCACTTTTGTATCAATTAGATGCTCAATATTTGAGCTTGTTTATGGTTGCATATAAATGAAAAACTCAACTTAGAAGAATCAATAACCTTTATTTGTTTAACCTTTCTATAAATATAATATCATGAGGAGAAGTGCATGGATCATGTATGGGAATCCATTATATAGGAGGTTTGAATGATAATGTAAATGGTGGATATTGGTGATGTGGGAATGAAGTAGTGGGACTTGGAAACATGGTGGTAGCAAAAAAATTGCTAATGGAGATGGCATTCATAGTTAGTGGTGAGTTAAAGGGTACAACTCCATATCTAGATAAAATAGAGAATAATCACCTCATTTTACTAGTAGTTATGGTTGCACTTGTTTAGGATGATGAAGATTCAATAGAATAAGGGAAAAGAGTAAAAAGTAAACTTAATAAAAAATGATAGAAGGTATATTAGATATGGTGGCGAAATATAGATATAGAGAATAAGAGATAATGGTAGGAAGACTAATTATGGAATCTTCAAAGGCCTTTGAAGTGGAAAATTCATGTATGACACCCCATCCTTGGTATGACTAAGATTTATTCTTTTGAACCTATTGGTATTTATATGTTCTTATTGAGTTAGTTATTGGATTTCCTTTACTTTAATTTCCATACCTAAGAAATATTATTATTCATGTTTTATTTCATTTGCTTTGTGGAAGCTATTGATGGTCATGGAGGGGTTTATATTAGTTCAGTATCCAACTCTTATATCTTACTTTTTATTATGGCCTACATGGACCCTTTCTCATCTAAGGTCCCCCTTTTGTATGCCTCTTCAACCACTATTTTCATTGTTGACCTAACTTTGACAATGGTCTCTTGACTTGTAGAATCTAGGGGGATGAGGCATGGAGGTAATGCTAATATTATTTTTGCTTCCTTTTTACCTCTTACCGATGCTACTCATCCCAATTGGTAGATACATCTTCATTGAACCTCTCCTTTAGTAACTTACCATGACCCTCATCACTTGTATCATATCTCATTCTTAAATAGGATATGGATTATTTCACACTTCAGTGGTGTCTTTCTCTAATGAGTGAGGTGATGATTTAGTGGTTTTCATATTATCACAATAATTATTAGTTTCCCAATAAAATCAAAACCATAAGAAGGGATTATTCCTCATAGCCTTATACTTGTATTCTTGTGCTTGGTCTAAGTCTAATATTTTAAAGACCTCATGCTCACTCAAGTTCTTTTAGACTTTAATATTAAGTCAATGTCCATAGCCATATATGGTAGAAATCCCCTTCCCAATTAGGTCTAAATAAATATGATATTGGGATAACAAGCCCATTAACCCATAGTTCCTTAGCTTTTTCTCACATATTATGTGTAGTCCTTTTATTAGTGGAGTTATGGCTAGGTAGCTGCTCTCATGATTTAACATGTTGGTCTTCTTTTATCCCTTACCAAATTGTATTATCAACAAGGTCTAGATGTCTCACTACCTCCATTGAAAAAATGGTATTGAAAATATATATTAGCAGTCTATATGCCTCTTTAGAGAAGCTATATAATCTTATAAAGGGGGAATACCTCTCTAGGTAAAAGTCATCAATCCCCTTATATTTTTTCTACATAATTTCTCTACATTCTGGTGATGACCTAAGAAGTCCATCTTACATTTTATGTATAATTAGTGCATACATATCAATATTGAAATCATAGCTATATTGCTTAGTGTTGTTATAGGGTACTATACATAAAAAACTCGCAATGTGTGTTTATTTCCCCCTTTTGGTTTTGATTGATTTTTAGGGAACTAATCCTTATTCTAATGTATTACCATCCAAACTAAATAAGAAAAAAATAAATATTATAATCCTCAAATTGTTATAATTATAGTATTATCATTTTTAAAATATAAGTGTCACTACTGAGCAATATGGGTCATCAAGTTATCCCTGACTGTGTGGAGCATAAATAATTTCTTCTTTTCCACCTTGATGCCCAACCTAATCCCCATAACAAAAGTGATGGCTATGAGGACTTTTGTTCCTCTTTATTGAACATTTTTATTTTTTGAGGTAACTCAAAACCTCTTACATCTAATGCATCATTTATTTTAGTCATCAAAAATAACTCTTATTATTCCCATAAGAAATAAGAATGGGGAGATTAGGCTCTATGTGGATTTTTGTAGCCTAAATAGTTTTCTATGAAAGATAATTACCCTCTTCCAATGATGGATCAACTACTACAGGTAGTTATTGGAGCCTAAATAATATCCATTCTTAAGAAATTCTTGAGCTATAATTATATCCAAGTATTTATTGACACCCAACATAAGACAAAATTTATAATTCCTTGGGGTATAATTGCTTGTAAAAAAAATGTCATTCAAGCCAATAAATATTGGAGAAATGTTCCAAAGAGCAATGGACTATGCATTAAAAATGTAATATATATATATATATATATATATATATATATATATTTCTATATATTTATATGCTTTAGTAGTGTTCTCTAAGAGAAAGCAGGATAAAATCATGCATGTAAGAAAAGTGCTTAAAAGTTCTAGACAATATGGAATTTCTCTCAATCCAAAGAAATCTCCTTTTGTCATGCTAGAAGTAAAATTATTTGACCATATTGTTTTTTAAAAAGGGATAAAACTTGATCTCAAGCATGTTCAAGAAATCAAAGAACCCCTACTATTTGCTACCAAAAAATATGCAATTCATTTTGAAAAACTCAATTTTCTTAGAAGACTTATACCTAATTTTGATAAAATAGTCCACCCACTTAGTTGTTAATGAACAATTGCATGTTATTCAAGTGGGATGAAGAGGCTAAGTATGCATTTACAAAAATTAAGGAGGCAATCAAATCCACCCCTATTTTGACTTGTCCAAAATATTTTTTTATTTTTTAATTTTTTTTTACTTTACATGGTGGAATCGGTAGCTTCCACGAATCCGGGCAGGATGTCCAGCTTTTTATGGCTACCATAGTATTCTGCGTTGTTTGTCCTAGAATCCACCACACAGATATTCATGTAGTCTACCCCTACAACCACCATGACACAATCATTTTAAACATTTTATGTCGTTGAAAGCACTAGGAAAGGGACAAGCGTTCGGTCCGGTGATTGTCCAAAATATTATAAGAATATTGTATTATTCTTATATATCTCCAAACATGTTATTATAGGTGTATTAATGTAATGCAATGATGATGGTATCGATCAACCCATAGATTTTGTTCACCATGACTTGAAGAAGCATAAATTAAAATACAACCAATTAGAGAAACATGTTTTTGTAGTGATGAAGTCTTTAAAGGCTTTCTAATTTTATATTTTGGATTCCAAGGTGCATGTCTTTGTTATTGATTCTATTGTAAAAACTATCATAGCTCAAAATGAATCCAAACACAAGAGCGATGTGGGTGGTCAAATTTTTATTCTTATAGACTCATAGTATTTATGAGTGCTATATAAATTTGGTTTACTATTTAACTTATGAGATATGTCCAGCTAGTTTAGATTATCTAGAGAGAAGGAAGATAAAGAGAAATGTGGTCAATTTTACATTATTGAATAGAATGTTATACTAGAAAATCTTAGATGAAATTTAGATAAAATACATGAATTTAGAGTTGATTAATTTAATTATCAAATAATATCACCAAGAAGCATGTGTTGGATATTTTTCTCCCCAAAATGATCTATCATATCTTAAGAGAATGATATTATTTTCCTACTATTTTTAAATATTTCAACCTAGAAGTAAGAAAATTTATCGATGTCAAAAGTATTTAGGAAAATAACATCCATCCATCCCCCTCAACCTGGAGGTAGTTTATGCTTGACTCAAACAATGCACCATGGACTTCTTAGGGTCTATAAATGCTCATTATAGCTAGAACCATGCCTATATCCTCATTATAAATTATTACTCTACACAATAGATTAAGGTTATCCCAACTAGGGATTACAAAGCTTCTATTATAATTAACTTTTTTAAACAATAATTAATAACAAGATTTAAAATTTTCATAAAATTAGTTTTTGACAAGACCATCTATTTCCTCTCCATATAATGTTTATATTTATAGATCTTATTATATCATTCTAGAGACTTCATCAATTACTATCCATAAGAAAATGATATACCCGAATCCTCAAACAAAAGCAACATATACATTATGAATAAGATTATTTTTGATAATCAATGAACTTGTTATAAGAAGTTGGATATTTAATATTGAATAATTCCCATATAAATATATAACTATTCCTTTTTTAGATAAATAAAAGAAGGGGGTTTAGGACTCAATTTTAGATAGAATAAAATTATATTTTGTAAGTTAGAAATTTTAAGTTCTTAAACATTGATGGAAGGCTACGACTCATAACAACTACATTTCAATCTCTCTCTCTCTCTCTCTCTATTTATTTATCTATCTATCAATCTATCTATCAATCTATCTATCTATCTATATATATATATATATATATATATATATATGATGCCACTTTCAAGATTACCAAAAAGGGGTATATATATATATATATATATATATATATATATATATATATATATATATATATATATATATATAGTATTCTAACAAGCGGTTTGATGATATGAAAATTTGTATTAGATAGTCTGCAATTAATCAAGAAACATATTAGGTGGTTAGTTAAGTAGAGGGATTCTAAATTTTTTTAGTTTGATACTTGGTTGAAGCCTTATGATCTTATTGTTGGCCTAAAGTAACAACTGCTAGCTTAAATAAATTTAACTTATAAATATTCAAAGGTAAAGCAAATATATTGAAGTGAGAAATAACTATAGATCATGGAATTCTATTAGCAACCTTGTTTAAGTAGATTACTCAAACAAATAATAGATGAACTTTAAAAGATGCTCTAAGAGTTCTATTTTTCTATTTTTATAGGAAGATATATAGCCAATTTGTGCTACAATTGTTTGGATCAATTAGAATTTCCTACTTCCAATGTTTTATATTGGAAGAATGTTTGGTCATTTGAGGCCCTTTCAAAGGATTCAACATTCCTTTAATTAATATTCCAAATTCAAATTCTTATGATTATTCATTTGCTTCCGTCAATGGTAGCCTTCTCTTCCAGATTCTCTTAAGGATAATTTTTGTAGGGGCTTTCTAAGAATAGTTTTTTAAGTTTGTAGTGTAATTTGAAGAAGGGTTTATAACATAAAACCCTAATGGATTTGGATCATGAGTATCTCATTCTAATCAGAATATTTTATCCAAGAGAAATATTCACTAATATAGAGGTAGTAAAGGCAAAAGTAAAAGTAGGGAGGCAAAGGTAGAACCAAGTGGTGGAGGTAGATTCTAAAGGTAGAGGTAGAGGTAGAAGTAGGAATATAGAGGTAGATTTGAGTGGTGGAGATAGATTCCAAAGGTAGAAGTAGATTCAAATGGTAGAGGTAAATTCCAATGTAGTTGATAGATATAGGTGTAGTTGATAGATCTAGGTACATGTGCAAAGTTTCTTTTTAGTAATACAAAAGTGCATATAAATATAAGTGTATATAAAATACAAAGATAAAACCATGAAAGCCTTCAATTTGGTCCAGAAGTTTGAAAGGTGAATAGATATATTTGGAGGGGCCAAGGCTAGGGTTTGAAAAACTAAGATCCCAAATATTCTAGTGCATGTTTTCTAGGAAATATTTAATCTAGTAATTGCAAACCCACAACACAAATAAGATAAAGTGAAAATAGATAATATTAACTTGAATAAGTTAGTTTATACCATGACTAGCCCATCTTGTGATATACTATTAGTTTTAGAAGGATGCATAGGGTCCTTACAACATGAGATGTTGGAATTGACTATAATTATGAGGGAGCAACAAATCCTCATCATGGAACAGTAAAAAATGAGTTTGGAATAAGTTGTTAAAATCAATCTCTTGGATACATCACTAGTAGAACTAAAATGCTCCACTACCATGGGTTTGTGTAGTAGTAATGATTCTATAAATGGATCATATATTTAAACTAAGTTGTACATTAGTAAAGAAAATAATAATAATAATAAACTATTACAAATAAAAGAAATTTAGGTAAAAATTACAAACATTATGACAAAAGAACAAGAATTGCAAAATAAATTAGAGACTAGATCATGGGCACAAGTGGTAAGAGATCCAATAATTATGACAGAGGAGCAAAAATGTTTAATATAGAAACAAATCAAAATACAACTATTAGAAGGAAAGGAAAGATAAAATAGATCCATTAACATCATCATTGAGGCAATAAAATAGCATGGAGAACAAGAAATCACTTATCAACTTAACAAAAAAAATATTTTCGATAAACTTCATTGGATCATATAAATTCATCAAGCATGCAAACTAGGAAAAGTAAGGGAACACATGAGAGCTAGACCAATCCAAGTCACAATGTATAGTGTAGAAGATAAAATATAGGCTATTCAAAATAAAGGATTGCTATGGAGGTTACATTTTTACCTAGATGAGGAGCTTACTTATATAAAATAAGAAGAGATGATAATGAAAATAGGTAAACAAAGTAAGAAGTGAGGGTAAAAAGGAATGGTTAAAAAATAGGAAAGCATATATTATAAATAAAACAAATTAAAATAATAGGAAATCAGGGTCCATTAGGAATACTTAACATTGGTCAATTGAAATTGTCATGGATATCCATGGAGAAGAGGTGCTAGTCTAGGGACACAAGTAAAGCAAATGATGTAATTGTACTAATAGAAACACATGAACATGATAGATGCAATACTCTATATTGTAAAGGATACAAAAAGATATTAGCATGGAATGAAGCAACATAAAATAGAAAATGACATGGAGTAGTAACAATACTAATAAAAGAGTATTAGGGTAGGCTCATATAGGTTAAGAAAGAAGACCCAAATAAACAATATAGATGGATTACAATCTCATATAATGACAAATTGATTAGAATTGTAGCTTGTTATTTTGCTCCACAATAATCAAAATTTTGTAATAAACATAGCTTAGATTATGATAATCCATATATGGCATTAAGAAAAGATGTTACAAAATATAACAAGCTTGGAGATATGGTTTTAGTGGGTAAATTTAATGCCAGGACAACAAACAGAAAATAATAGATGATAATCTACAATGGTTGGAAGAAGAGGTGGGTCTCACCGTTGGTTAAGGTCCTCAGATAACTGTTAAGGACCCATCACACACAATGAAGAAGAATTTCTTAACCTATGTAGCATAGTGGGATTGATCATATGCAATAAAATAAATATTTAACAAAAATATGGAAAATATACTTGTTAATAACATAAAGGATGTAGTGTATTTGATTATGTTATTTGTTCACCAAACTTCATTTCAAGGATAAAATATCTAGAAATTGAAGCAATTCCCATGGAGCTAAAATTTGATCACAATCCAATGTATATAAATATCCAAATGCAAGAAAGTGGGTAAGAAGAACATCTTCAAGTAACTAAAGGAAAGACAACAAAAAACATCTATATGACAAGGAAATTTTTTAAAAAATTTATAACATCACTCAAGCAAATTGTACAAAGGGGGTAAAGAAACAAATATTTTTTAAACTTATACTTTTGATAGCAATAAACTAATGTATATAATCAAAGAAACCTTTGAGTCATACAAAAACCTAAAATCCAAGAAAAGAAAACATGAAAGCTTCCTTGCAAATTCATGGTATGATGAAGAAATTAAAGTAGTAAGGAGAACCTTGAAAGAACTAGACAAAGAGAAAACAAATAGTAAGATATATAAATAACTACTAAAAACAAAAAAAAAAGGAAGAACAAATAAGAGCAAGGCAAAAAGAGTTATCTTTTAGGAGCCATATCTTTGTGAAGGGTTATCTGATTCAGCTAATTCTTAGATCAACTTGTGCACAACTTGAATAGCTTTAAAATGAGTGGTCATATGAAATAATATAAACAATATTGAAGAATATACGACCCTATGAAGTCAACCATATGAAACAAAAGCAATGATGATTTTTCAAGTCACAAAAAAAAAAATGCAATTATTTGTCAACTAGGGTTCGTATGATGGAAAGAGCAATTAAGGGCTAGGACTTTAGTGAGGAAAAAAATTCTATCTGGACATAGAGTTTTTTAGCTAAGTTTTTTTTCCTTCTTTATCTTAGAAATTTTGCATGAAAATTATTATAAAATAATTATCAAATATTATATTTGCTATAGGAAATTTTGATATATTTCAATAGATTTTGAGTTTTAGTTCTTTTTCCATGGATCAATTTATAGTTAAATACTTAGAATCATATCTAGTGGTAGAGGTTAGTGAGCGCACATTAGAGAGATCCTCGATGCTTCAAGATAGGGTAGTTTTTGGTAAATTTAATGGGTATTGGCCAAGGGTTTCAACCTTGATAAAATGGATTGATAAGAGTTAAAAGTCTTCAAGAGTTATTCTATCATTTCTTCCCAAAGGTTTCTTCCTAGCCATTTTTTGTTCTAGGGAAGAAATATAAAAAATCATAAAATGGGGTCCTTGCCTTATGGGAAGAGCAAGACTCTTCCTTACCCACTGGTATGAAGGCTTTTCACCTAAAAATGTAAATATATTCCTAGTACCAGTTTGGGCTAGGATGTTTGGATTGACCATTAAATTTTAGGAAATATATACCTTCAAGGAAATATACAACACTCTAGGAGAATTCCTTAAGATTTCAAATACTACGAAAGATGGATTCTTGGCTATTTATGCTCGGATATTGGTCATGATTGATATAAGTAAAGTTTTACTAGAATCAATCATTCTTAAGTATAGGGATAAGATGTGGATCCAAACCATAGATTATGAAAACATATATTTTAGATGTATAATATGTCATGAGGTGGGGCATATTGAGAGATCATGCCCTAAGAAGAGCCCAACATAATCATATGTAGAAAATCGTAAGAGAAACTTACAAATGGTTATGGATGAATATGGTTTTCAACTTCCAAAAAATAGATGTAGAAAAATAAAAGAAAAATTAATGGAGACTAATAAGGAAGGATATTGGAAGAAATACCAACTCTTTTAAGGCTTTAGCCTATGAAAAATAGATCAAAACTTAGAAGACACAATACAACAGTTTCAACATATAAACAAGGAATTGTCTTCAATATTATCTTGATTTAAGGAAGAAAATTCTAGATGAACTTAAGGAATGTGTCTCATCATATTTTGAAGACTCTCTTGAAGTACAATGCACCATTAGGAGAAAAAATTGGTAAATAAAATGTAAGTTTTAGAAGTTAACACCTCTACCATTAATAAGGAAATACCCAAAAATGAGCAGGATAAGTCAAAATCTTCTGTAGTAGAGCCAGGAGAGGATAAATATGATGAAAAATAAAATTGTGAAATAATGTTGAGGAATAGAATAATGAGCCCTACTCTTGATATAGGTAAGGCAAAAAGAGGAAAACCCTAAAATTATCAAGCAAGATTTAGGAAAGCAAGAGCAAACATACATAAAGGAACACAAACTAAGTTGGTTGAACACAAAAATTATATTGATAATACATAGACGGGGCTAAAATTTCCTAATGAGACATGACATTCGGTTCATCCTTATCAATGTCTATGGACCTACAACTCAGTTAGGTCCTGTATGAGAAGTAAATATCAAAAAACTCGATTCATGATCATAGGATATTTTAATGCCATTACTAAGCTAGATAAAAAATTGAGGGGGATTAATAAATTAACCCAAAGTATGAGATATTTCTCATCTTTTATTCAAAAAATAATATATGGGAGGTTGAGTTTGAAAAATACAACTATACTTAGACCAACAACAAGAGAAGCCAAAACTAAGAGCAGAAAAATTAGATAGATTCATACTCTCATATCATTAGTCAATAAGATTTAAAATGGTGGTAAGTGAATTTAAAAAATATCATATTTAAAATATGAGCAGATGTGGGAAGGCCATTCTCAATTTGTTGATATGATAGCTCAAATGTGGAATTCTTTAGGTAATGGTGGGTTGTATGCTCATCCAAATCATATTAAATCTATGACATCTAATTTAAAAGAAAAGAATAAGAACACTTTTGAAAAAAAAATTAGAAGAAAGAAGAACTAAAAGATAAACTTCCAAAATTCCAAAAAGGTGATCATAATTATCCAAGCTCGGAAGAAAGGGAGTTGCTTAGTGAATATCATAATATTTTGAGTAAAGAAGAGAAATTATGGAGATTAAAGTCAGTATAGACTTGGTTAAAATAAGGAGATAAAGATACAAAGTTTTTATAGGATAGCTATAGTACAGATATTAGCATCTAGAATTAGTATAATTAAATCAATACAAGGGGTTTGTATTGAATATTAGAGTGAAATTAGAAAAGAGGTAAAGTTTTTTTGTCACAATATTATAGGATCAAAGGAGATTGAAGTTTTTAATGATAAACTTCGTCAACATGTTCCTTTAGTTATAATGAATGAAGACAATAGAAAACTGAGGGAGCCTATTACTCTAGAAGAAGTTCATTTAGCTCTTTTCTCTTTTAATAAGGATAAATCCCCAAGTCCAAATGGGATATCTATAAATTTTTACCAACATAATTGGTATATAGAAAAGGATTCTTGATTGATGGTCGTGGAACAGTCTAGGGTAAAACAATACATACCTTATAAAACAAATGCAACATATCTTACCCTAATTCCAAAAATAAGGATGTTGAATTATTTGATTCTTTTAGATCCATAAGCCTATGTAATATGGCATATAAGATTATATCCAAAGTGATGGCAAATCGATTAAAGCCATTGTTAGAAAAAAATATTTTAGAAGAGCAAGAAGGATTTGTGAAAGGGAGACAAATTCTAGATGGGGTCATAGTATCTCTTGAAGTTATACATTCAACAACTTCAAGAAAAGAGAAAGAAATTATCTTAAAACTTGATAATTGTAAAGCTTATGATAGATTTAAAGGGGATTTTCTTTTTACAATTTTAGAAAAGTTTGGATTCAAGAAGAAATGTGTTAGGTGGATTAAATCTTGCGTCTCTAGAGTTTCTTATTCAATGTGTTAGAGTAATATTACCTTACTTGGGTAATTCCTAACAATTCACCAAGGTAGATTTTATTTACCATGTGGTAAAAAGTTATTTCTTGTTTTTACCACGAGGTTACTAGGTAACTAGGTTGATTTCTATTCTATCTTAGTAAGTTACAGTAGTCATGTTGACTACGTAACTTAGTTAGCTGTTAGCTAACTTAGGGGGGAGGACTCCTAATTTACGCTAGGGGATATTTTCTAAATATTCCTAGCACCTATCTTAAGCCTCCTAATGTTGTATTTAAACATGATAAATTTCTTAATGCAAGGTTAATGATTCTTTGTTGAATATTGGGCTCACTCTCCTTTCCACATTGGCATCAGAGCCGTAACGGGAGGCGAGACGAAGGTATTTTTCCTTGGTCCCGCCTACCCAGGTTAGGATTTTTTTTCATGTCCCACAGGACAGGGTCACGAGAGAGGGCCCATAGGCCCAAGTCACCGGGAGACCACGAGAGAAGGCCCACAGGCCCACATCATCAAGTGACCACGGGACAAGGCCGTAGGCCCACGTCACTGGGCGACCATGGGAGAAGGCCCGTAGGCCCACATCATCAGGTGACCATGGTACAGGCCCGCAGGCCCAGAAAGATCTGATAACATTTTGTTGTTCGACCTGTCAGGCCTAACAGGATGCCATAGGGCTATCCCTCGATCGGAGAGGGATATCCGATGGTGTAAGGATGACCGACCACCAGAGCTAGCCCTCCAACGACAAGCGGGCACCAGACACAGATTCATCAGCTAGGAATTGCGAGGGCAGGGGCGCCCTTCGACCCATCGTCGATGACCAGACCGACTACCATCGATGACCAAAAAGTGAGGGTAGGCACGCCATCCTTAGCCGATGATCAGACCGACTCACCATCGATGATCTCAAGCGACCTCGAGCATAGATCCCGAGGCACTGATAAGGGACAACCACCTAGACCGCCAACTGGACCAATAACCAGTGGCCACCCGAATGAATCAACACATGCTCAGGCATAGATCCTGAGGCACTGACTTAGCCTAATCATTTGGTGACACATGGCGGGAAGACGAGACCTTGGGCACAGATCTCGAGGCATTGACGTGGTGGACAATGACCTAGACCAGACATGAAACATGGCAAATAGCCACTAGACTCGAACTACACCATGACAAGTGGACCTAACTAAGCTGACATGGCGGACAGCCACTGGATGATGGACCGAACTCAGACTATACACGTGGTGGCCACATGGCAGACAGCCACGTGTGCCACCTAACATGTGGACCCCTTCGACCGTGCCACATGGGTGGCAGCAAAAGGGGTCTGACTGGACCCTGATTACCTGCAGGAAATCAAAGAGCACTAGGTGCTCTATTGCTTTTAAGCAACTTCATATCACCCGCAGGGGCGATGTGGGATAAATCCCACTCAATTCCTCGCTAGTCGGTGGGTAAGCCTTCAAGGAGAAGGCCATGAGCTACTCCTCCCATCGGGCTAGCTAGCCCGACTGGAGAGAGGGCCAGCGCTAAGGCGCTGCCCGATGGGAGGTCGGGAGTTCGACTCTCGTCGGGGCCGAGCACTCTGTCTTTTTACACAGGGTCGTAGAACGACTCCCAAAGGTAATTTTTTTGTAATTTTTGTTTATTATTTTTAATCATTTTAATTTATAATTTAATATTTTTATGATAAAAATTTAGTTTTAAATATTTAAAACTTATTTTTTTTGTCTTAACTATATTCCATTATAAACATTTGATTAAATCTATGAAAACATTGCATTAAAAATAGAAAATTTGGAGGGTATTTTTTTTGCAACACAACAAAATAGTGCTTTTGTTTTCTCACCAAAAAGGAGATATAAGACATAGAAGAGCATATTTTTTTTGCAAATTAGAGAACCTCCCATTCTTCTCAAACCTTGTCAATTTTGCACCATAAAAGGGAGACAAAATCAAACACATTTGATTCTTTATTGCAAATTAGACAACAAGGAGACTGAATTTTTTTTGTAAAATTCAAAAGGCAAAGTGTGCATTTGTTTTCTTCAAGGGGGGATATAAGACATAAAATTGCACATTATTTTTTGCAAAAATTGAGAAGAAATTGTAACCTTGGTCCACAAAAACTAAGTCGTGTGTCGACTAGTTCTGGAAGCCTTCCAAATGCGGGTCGTGTGTCGACTTGTCTTGGAAGGAGTGCTCAAATTGTTCATTTTGCAAAATTCAGTGGGAAAGACAACATTGTACTTCTTTTGTAAAATTGGAAAACATAGTAGGAGACATAAAAATATCATTTTTTGCACAACACAAAACACACATTTTGTTGCAAAAATTTAAAAAAGGTGCAGTATCGATTTTACTCAACACCTTAATTGGCAACCTAGGTGATAATAATTTTGAGGCCATTTCTTATTTGATTGTTGCATCATTCTTTTTGCAACTATAAGTCATATAATCAAGAACATCCAAACCTCAAAATTTCACAAATTTGTGTACATCCATGCACAGATTTAAAGCCAATTTCACTTGATATTCTCTCCTAAATCAACAAAACCCCTAATTCACTCTTATTTGTTTGGCTTAATTTCCTCAAACTTTTCATCCTTCTTGAAGGTTGTTAAGGCAGGTGCCATTAAATATCTGTTTGAGTGAATTATCTTTTGGTACTCTTTTAGGGTAATCAAAAAGAAAGAACAAGTTTTTGAAAATAAGGAACCTTAAAAGTTGTAAATCCTTTGCACTAAGGGGGACTAATTCCTTTCTTCCTTCAAACATAGATTTTTATAAGAGAGAAATATAACTTGTAGAGGCAATCAGAAAATTAGAAATCATCAACATTAAACCTTTTTTCTATTAGACTTCATAATAGCAATCATGCTTTAAGTACTTGCAATAAGGAAGGACAAATTGGTGAACTTTTTTGATCAAATTGCCTAGAAAGCATAGTTTTGCACAAATTGTAAAAATGACAACCATGACACCATTCAGTGTTGGTTTCCAAACAAGCAAAACTAAAATGGCAAAGGCACATCATAGAAGCCATCTTTCTAGTGAAGTGTCTCATTCTGATTTTGATTCTGGTTCAGAGAAAGCACACAGAGTGCTAATTGCTAAAACAATATTGTAGAGGGAAAACACATGTGTCACCTTGGGCAAAAGCACCATTTTATCTCTCTCCTCTTTTTGGCTTCATAAATAGCATAAGTATTTTGTTTGAAGACCTTGCAATAAGGGGTGCTTATACCTTTTTTAAGCTTCATAACTAGCAAATTCTAGGTGTTTGAAGTACTTGTAACAAGAGGAGCGACTTTTTGTGATGTAAAATTGTCTAGGAGGCAATATTTGTAAAATACTTCACAACACTCTTGCATTGCACACTTTTTGCAATTGAGGGGGATATAAATTTCTTTTCTTCACCATTTTTGTAAATAGGGAAGAAGGCTTATAAGGGTGCATTTTCGGCTTCGACCGACACCTTAGTCACACTTCCTTTAGAAATTGAATACACTATGTTTTGCAATGAGAAGGGGGGAACTTATAACGGTGCATTTTCGGCAGTGACCGACACCTTAGCTACCTTATCTTTTGCAAATTCATATTGTAAATGAATGAACTTTGTATGAAGTGATCTATTCTACTACACCTAGTGATTGTAGCAGTTGGTTACCCATGCAATTTGGTTGGATAATGTGATTACCATAAGGACATTCATTGACGTGAAGACAAAGTGAGAAATGACCCACTTTTTACTTAGGTGCAGCCAGAGCACTATGACAGAGCAAAGAACCAGCAGATCAACATCTGCTTCACTGTATTGGGGCAGTTATATACTTTACCCAAATATTGTTGTATAGAGGGATATGTATGTATTACCCAAATAATGTAATAAGGGGGGATGTTAGAGTAATATTACCTTACTTGGGTAATTCCTAACAATTCACCAAGGTAGATTTTATTTACCATGTGGTAAAAAGTTATTTCTTGTTTTTACCACAAGGTTACTAGGTAACTAGGTTGATTTCTATTCTATCTTAGTAAGTTACAGTAGTCATGTTGACTACGTAACTTAGTTGTTAGCTAACTTAGGGGGGAGGACTCCTAATTTACACTAGGGGATATTTTCTAAATATTCCTAGCGCCTATCTTAAGCCTCCTAATGTTGTATTTAAACATGATAAATTTCTTAATGCAAGGTTAATGATTCTTGGTTGAATATTGGGCTCACTCTCCTTTCCACACAATGTTGGTCAATGGGTTAGTAACAAAATATTTTAAATCCAAGAGAGGCCTTAGACAAGGAGATCCTCTATCTCCTTATTTGTTCATTATTATGGCAGAGGTTTTGAGTAGGAAATTAAATAAGGCTTACAAATATGGGCTTAAAAGTGGTCTTAAGGTTAGTAATAACATCGACAACATCACCCATCAACTATTTGTAGATAATACAACCTTTTTTGGAAGGGCAAGGATAAATGAGGCCAAAGCTTTGAATAGCATTTTATAGGAATATGAAAGATCATTAGGACAAAACATTAATAGGACAAAATCCAAAATTTACGTCCTTAACACTTCAGCTAATATCAAAGCAAAAATTTACAGGTTACTTCAAATGGAGAAGGCAAATTTTCCAGCAACTTATCTAGGGATGCCTTTATTTTAGGGGAGAATGAGGATAGAATTATGGAATCCAATTATTAGTAAAGTTCATAATAAACTTCTATCTTGGAAAGGTAGATGTTTATCATTAGCAGGAAGAGTGTAGTTAATTAATTCAGTCTTATAGGTCATTCCAACATATTA
This sequence comes from Wollemia nobilis, assembly GCA_028583015.1. Classification (NCBI taxonomy): domain Eukaryota; kingdom Viridiplantae; phylum Streptophyta; class Pinopsida; order Araucariales; family Araucariaceae; genus Wollemia; species Wollemia nobilis. The sequence continues at coordinate 1,818,855 of JAQPPZ010014470.1, forward strand.
TAAGTTATTGTATTCTATACCAAAATTAGTTGAACAAAGTTTAATCTATATTATGTGATCCTTTTTATGGTTAGGTTTACATGATAAAAGGAAATATTTCTTTGGTGAAATGGATCAAGGTGTGTGATGATAAAAATAGGAGAGGTATTTGTTTAAAAGTTCTTACATATGCAAACATAGCTCATATTGGGAAAGTAATATGGAGATTATGCAAAGAGATTCAAATGCACTGGGCAAGAATTCTTCTAATTATAATAAGCCCAGTGACCCAAGTTTAATATTTACTGCATTCTCTCTACCAAATGGTTCTAATCTTTGGAATGATTTAAAATAATCTATTGATCTAATAAATAAATGTTTAAGATAGGTGGTGGGAATTGGAGAAAATTTTTCTATTTGGATGCATACTTGGTGCGATAAAAAACCACTCAATTTAGATCCAATTTTAAAATCTTGGATGAGATTACTTCAAGATAAATATGGTGATAGGGTTTCAAGCATTTTGTGCAAGGATTAAGAAGGAATATATAAATGTAAAGAATAATTTTTTACAAGTATACAAGACATTGATGCTAGGAGGCAATTGAGTAGAAAAATAACAACTGTGATTTTTCTGAGGGATTCTAAGGATAAATTGATTTGGGAGTTGAATAGCTTAGGAGAATACACAACAAGAAGTTGAGATAATATACAAAACCAAAAAAAATAGTAATATCACTAGAATATGGAGATATATTTGGGATAGTCCAAGCATTCGTAAAGTTAAATATTTGTTTAGCTACTAGGTCATAGAAGAATTTTATCTTGGAATAACCTTATGAAAAAGGGTTTTCATGGTCCCTCTCAATGTGTTCTTTGTAAAAATGAGGAGAGTATAGACCATCTCTTGGGATATTGCTCAATAGTATGGAAACTATGGTAATTAATTCTTAATATGTTTGGTAAATACATGACGATGAATAGCATAATTGAATATTTGTTAAAGCAATGACAAAAGACTTATAAAATGAGGCTTTACATACAATATGGGATATATCAAAAGATACAATACTTTAGACTATATGGCTTGAAAGAAATAGAAGAATATTTAAAGAAATGAATAGTTAAGAGGTAATGAAATGGAATATAGGTTTAGCCATAGAGGAATCTAAACCAACCCTATAAACTCACCCATACCCTTATCTAGAAGCAAAGAGCCTTGATATATGGAGTCAAATAATTAAATGGAATTATAATTTTGGGTACAAGAGAAGCAAAAGAAGAACTCATGACCTAAGTAAGAACCAACTCAGGGAGATACGTGTTTCGAGGAATACCCAAACTATCAAACTTGTTTTGGTCATATTTCACTCATCCGGACTCGAATTGAGCTAAAATTTTGAGGGTATATGCTTGCAAAACCCTAGAACATCTCCACAAATTTTTAGATCATTTGGAGCAATGCAGATCCTAGCACATTCCTTTGTGTGAATGAGATTTTTGGCAAGTTATTGTGTGAGGGTTTCATCTAGGTTGAGTGCAAGAAGCTCCAAAGGTTGGTTTTTGATGCCTTCAGACCCTAATGACCAGTTTCAAGCAACTGATCACAAAACAAGTTTCAAGTTTCAAGCAACTAATCAAGTTTTTGAGTTCTTGAGGATGTCTAGGGCATGGATTAAAGAGATCACAAAACAATTTTCAAGCAACTGATCAAAAAATGGCTCAGATATCAAGTGAATCTATTGCTAAGTGTTAAAGTTAATGTAATGTGCACTATGCCAGTTTGACTCTTGTCAGTTTCATTGACAAGTGTCATGTTCATCATATAGGCTTATGCCTATATATTGTAACCATTTATCAATAAAATATAATCCCCTTCAGTTTTCCCTCCTAACATTTGGTATCAGAGCAGGCTTTCCCTACCCTGTGAAACCCCTTGAGGGGGGATTTCCCTCATGGAAATCCTCCCTCCCCCGTTATTTTTTTTTTTAATTTTTTACCGAGGGAGTATGCTCTCCATCATTTGATGGATCAGAAACCAGATGGTAAAAATTTAAAGTTTAAGAATTTTTTTTCATCCTAGGACATGCATGAGACCATTTTTTTAGGATCTGTTTCAGGTTCTGGTGCAGTACTGCAAGGCTAAGACGATCTGTCAATTCGAAGAAGTGGAGCTTCCCATGGGCGCAGGCCACCGAGCTTCTGCAAGTGCAAATTTGTGCTAGATGTTTTCTATTTCAAAGGCTGCAAATCATCTGTTCTATCACTCTTCTAGATCGCCTCTTTCCAAATTTTTGCAAGACATCTGTCAGACCACCGTTTCCTACTACATTATTTTTTAAGTTTTATATTGTCTGCTTTGTTTTATTTTTGGCAGCGAAGTGACAGGAGTGCTAATATGAGTGGGACGAGAAGGATGTAAAGTCCGCAGGAGGAAATATAGCAGAAGAAAATGAGTAGGGGCAAAAAAAAAAAAAATTTGGCGAGCTCTCGGGTGGATGCTGTTAGTGCTGCGTGGGCGTGCCAAAGTTGCATGTCGTTTAACCGGCTATTCAAATGGTGTGGCGCCATGGTTGGCAGCTTCCTGCTCACTCATATCAGCTCTGCTATTGATCCAGAATTCTACAATACAGAGCGGGGAAACGCGAGCAGGCGACACTAGCGGGCTTCGAAAGCGGGTGATTGTGGATCCGCCCGAAGAAGAATAGTATTGGAGGAGATTTGAGGGGGCAAGAAGCATGTTGAGCATGCTCCGACTGCACCTTCGACCTTCTACAGGAATTGCATTCTTGAAAGTCGCCAAGAGCATTGGCATTTCGAGGGCGGACGCACAGAAGCTCAAGATCAAAAATAATAGTAGGCAGCTTTAGATTTGTTTATATTGCCAAATGCCGGTAATGACACCGATGTCGATGCTGATTCCAATGGTTGTGATGGTGTTGATGGGGTGTGCCAAATAGGCCCTCTAGAGGTGGATATCGAAAGGCCCAAGTTTGACTGAGGTAATTTCCACTCAGCCAGAACCTGCAATCCCTTGTATACCAGTAATAGACATAGAGGACAGGGAACTGTGAGCAAATATAGTGCAAATTCTCCCTCTTCCATGGACAAATGTTCTCTGAACTTTCTCTGTGTGTGTGTATTGGACGAAGTGCGATACAAACAAAAGAAACCCAACACACGTCTAGTGGAACCGTAGAATCGTCTTCCTGGGGACCGAGGGTGATTTCAGATGTTATTACTAATGAGATGAGTGGTTTCGACGGCACTTTAGTACATCATCTTCGGCCTCTTGGCTGTGGGGGTACAGTGTGTTGACTGAGATTCTGAGGCGGCTCTAAATTTGACGACGGCCAATATACGAGTGGTTTTTATTTTTCCCCCGTCATGGAAAACGTGCTACGCAGAGGAAGACCATTGCAGTCAACATTTTTTGCTGCTGCTCGATGCTATTTATAAAGGCGACGATCGTGGGAGTGGTGGCACTAGTGGTGAGTTCGAACTGGAGGTCGTGCGTGTGGAGGCATTGCATATGGAGTCATCACCGGGGAGCGTGCTTTCCAGAATGAAGGTGGACGTCATTGAGGGCATCATAAACCAGTGCTCATGCTTGGAGCCTTCCAGCAGGTACCCGAGGTTGGAGGCACAATGATTTTTGGGCGTAGTAATGTTGCTCCCACAGATCTTGGAGAGCTTCGAAATGAGCTCTGAGTACAAGATGTAGCGGCAGCTGGTTGTCGTGTGTCCACAGGAGGATCTGCTTGTCGTAGCTGCAATGAACCACACCCTCCCCGCAACCATCACCATCGCCACCTCCTCACCACCGATGGAGCGCGGCATATTTTTTGTCGAAAAAATATCCTTTCCAATTTTTAGAAGATGCACGATTCAAAAATATCCTTTTGTACTTTTTGCGGGAGCGACGTGGTGGCATTAATTATGAAGGGTTCATGCATTAATTCTCCACGTTTGGAGATGGCCGTTGAGCCCCATGATGGCGGGGGCGCATCGGATTTCTAACAGACCATGGACAAGATGGCATTTGTCTCCAAATGGGATTATAAGGCACCATTAAACTATGGGGCATGTTTTTTATTCAAGTGGAAGAAGGGAACCACTTGGGAAGGCATTATTAAATTATAAAAGCATTTTTATAAAGTGAACGGCAATTTCAATGTATTGGGGATTTTTCTTTATTTGGAAGGGGCATTGTTTTTTTATAATAAAGTGAAGAAACCACTTTATGAAACTTGGAGAGTGCCCATGATTATTGGCCAACCAGCCTGGCATCAGGCCATTTTTTTTATGAAGAATCGAAGTGAAAGGCCTAAATGGCCCATGTAATTCCCTTGCGTGGGAAAATTGAGTCTGTCTTTTTTCCGCCAGAGTGCGATGCCAGGAATATGATATTCCTGAGGTTTATTTTGTTGCCTTAGATAGGCATGATGTTTTTTCCACATGATGAAGGCCCCTTTGATGGTGGAATATAGGGGTATTTATAGTCGTTGGAACGTTTTTCCATGACGGACACAATGGTGGTGTCAAATTGTAATTTTGAAGCTGTTTCCAGTAATTTTTTTAACCTCAAAATTTTTCTACCTTGGAGTGCACTTTCGGTTGTACCCGACACTCCCAAGGTAATTTTATATGTGATCCTTGTACCTAGTGACCTTTTCTATACACTTGGTGAATGTAGCGGCTGGTTACCCATGCATTTCGGTGGGATGACATGGTCACCATAAGGACACTTATACTAGGGACTACAGACAAAGACACCCTACACTCTATCCAAGGTTTTTTCGGATCTACTTATGAAGACTACAGATGAAGACACTTCAGAATATTCTCTTCTTTTCTTCTTCTCTCCTCCTATTTTGATCTATGGCTCATTTTATTGTATTGAGTGCATTTTCAATAGAGACCGACACTCTTATATGGCTCATTTTTCCTTTCATTAGGTGCATTTTCGACAGAGACCGACACCTTCTAGATTGAGTTCACCATAAAGAGAGATTTGATATTTATGGTGAATCTAGTCAGTGACCTATGAGAGGCAACATCCTCTGAGGATGACCTGTAGAGGCAACAGACCCGAGTGGCTGACCCTGAGGCACCCATGATGACCCTGAGGCAGTTAGACGGCTGACCCAGTGACAACAGACCTGTGGAAGTGGCTGACCCTGAGGCAACAGACCGAGATGTATACACAATGAATCTAGCATTATTCATAGTTGGAGATCCAAGCGCAGAGAGCACGAGCCTAAGACCAAATTAGCAATAAAGGAGGATGTAGATTTTTGTTAGAGAAGTCAACATTAAGGGGGAATGTTACCTAATGTTAACTTGTTTTTTTTTCTTTAATTAGGATAGTGCACATTAAGGGGGAATGTTAGAGTTAATGTAATGTGCACTATGCCAGTTTGACACTTGTCAGTTTCATTGACAAGTGTCATGTTCATCATATAGGCTTATGCCTATATATTGTAACCATTTATCAATAAAATATAATCCCCTTCAGTTTTCCCTCCTAACACTAAGGTGCACCCACAAAATAATCTACTATGAAAACCCCTATCAAGGGTAAGAATTTTAAAGACTCGTCCCCAAAAATGAATTTTAGGGATTTCCATCACGGTGGACAGCCTCATCCCAATGCTAATATTAATATTAAGGCTTCTCATAAACCTCTACGAATACCTAATATTGATCCTAGTAAAACGGAGTCAGGATGTCTTAAAGAAGCTGATGGAAATCCTATTGTTAAGCTTGATATGGGCACCATTTAGACTAGCATTGAAGATCTGGAAAAAATAGGACTAATTTATCGGTTCATGGGTTTTTGTCTGAGCCTATCTGCTTTCAAATTCTACGCTGCAGAAATATGGAAAACTAAAGGTGAATTACAAATCTCTATTTATCCAAATGGTTATTTTCTTGTTTTATTTTCTAATAATGAAGATAGAGAGAAAACTTTTTAAGGGGGTCCCTAGTTCTTTGGAAGGGCGGGGCTTTTCATGAAGCCCTAGCATACTAAATTTAAAGTTGAAGAAGAGATACCTTCTACAACTCCTATGTGGGTTAGACTCTTTGGCCTCCCTATTGAATTTTGGAATCCGACTATTTTTTCTTCAATTGAAAACTCTTTAGGAAATTTTATGATGATTGTTGATTGTACTCAAAATTTTAAACATATTATTTATGCTCGAATTTGTGTTTTAATGGATTTTGACAAACCCCTACCTAAAAATATCACATTACAATTTGGGGAGGACACTTGGGAGCAAGTAGTGGACTATGAGAGCATTCCTTTTCATTATAGAATTTTCCATGAATGTGGTCATTTGGCTAGTTTTTTCCAAAATAAAATTCCAAATCAAAAGAAAGAAGATATAAAATCAGCAGGTTTCCAAGTGTCTAATAAGAAGAACACCAAAAAAAACCAGTTATGAAGGATCAATCAAAGTCATCTGCTAATATGTTTGAAATTCTTTCCACAAACGATGTCCCAAGTGAGGAAGAGGAAATAATGGAAACAAAAATCTTAGAAAACAATATAAAAATGAAGGGAAGAACTCAAAGAAAAACCAATAAATCAAAGGTTTCAATAGAAAAAAAAAAGGAGAAAATATACACAAGAAAAAAAATATTTTAAATGTTAAAACTTCAAATAATACAGGTCCCAATATATACTCTTGTTGAACCTTCAGGTAAAATTTTGGCTATGTACAAGAATTATTCAAGGTTAAAAGCCATCTCAAATTCAATTGGAGTAAGTCAAGAAACAGGGAAAAAAATGAAGATGGATTCTAATCAAAATGCAGGTTGCAAGACCAATCAATATCATATGGTAAAAGAAGGTGAAAATCTTGTAGAGGAAGGTAATATTAATGCCCTTCCCAACTTTTTTAGCCCTAGTATTAATGAAGATCATCACTTGGAATATTAGAGGACTCAAAGGGAGTCATTCAAAACAAAATAAAATTAGAATAATGATTCAGATAAATCATTCACATCTTGTTTTTCATCAATAAACGAAGATGTCAATAGAGGATATGAACTCAATTGCTAGTAAAATTTGGCCAATTGGAAAAGTGGTTTCTCTCAGTTCCCAGGGGACTTCTAGTGGCATTGCTTGCCTTTGGGACCCAAAAGAGGTAGTCATTCACTATATGGTTTGCAGTTGGGGTCTTATGGCTATAGCTATTCAAAGTAGACATTCCAACCAAATTATGCTCCCCATTAATGTTTATGTTTTGATTGCTCTACAGAAAAAAAGAAGATAGTGGAAGGATATAACTTATATTATCTCTCATTTTCTATAAGTTTGGATCTTGATCGGAAAGGATTTCAATTCCATCCTCTCTAGATGAGAAAATGGGGGGAAGTAGAAATTTGGATAGAAGCACTAACCTCATGAGCGAATATATTACAAACCTCCATCTTGTGGACATCCATCCTGATAATGGCCTTATGACTTGGTCTAATAGAATACAAGGCTTAGCTTGTATAATGGAGATATTGGATAGGTTCTTGCTCTCTGACAATTTCTTAATCGATGGTCACATTCCTAAAGTGAAGACTCTTAACAATGTTGATTCGGATCACTGGCCTAGTCATGGTGAAAATGTGGAAAATCAATGTGAGTTTCTCTCCTTTATGATTCCAGTTAATGTGGCTGACGGATAGTTTCTTTAGACCTTGTGTGCAACAATGGTGGAAGGAAGGTAAACCTAGGTATGAGACTAAGATATTATGTTTTGTCAAAATACTACAATACATTAAATCCAAAATCAAGACTTGGAACCGGAAGGAGTTTGGGGATGTTCATAAAAAATTATGAAGTCATTACTCAACTTGAAAATTTGAATAAGAAAATCCATTTAGATGACCTCAAAGAGAGTAGAAGTGCAGATGAAATTAAACTCACTACTTAGTTAGAGGAATGGGAAAAAAAAGAATAAATACTATGGAAGCAAAAATCTAAAATTCAATGGCTCAAAGAATGATATAGAAACATCAATTTCTTCCACAAATATCTTCTAGCTCGAATCTCACAATTTTATTTCTTACCTGAAATCTTATTCTGGAGATGTAATGGCATGAAATCTATTGTTTTTTATTACTTTTCAAATATTTTTGTTGCTACTCCTCTTGACTTAGCTTCTCAACAAGATGTTCTTCAAGCAATCCCTTCTCTTACCACTTCTGAGGAGAGCTCTATTTTGACTGCTCCCGTTACTATTAATGAGCTTCAACATGTAGTTTTTAAAATGTAAAAAGGGAAAACCCCAGGTCCTGATGGTTTTCCCATTGAGTTCTACCAAGAGTTTTGGGATATCCTTCATGCTAATTTATTAGAGGTGGTGGAAGAAGCCAGGAAATCCAAAGAAATTTTGAAGGTTATCAATAAAACTTATATTACTCTTATTCCAAAATCTCAAGAGGCTAATCATATCTCAGCTTTTAGACCTATTGCTTTATGTAATGTTTTTCTCAAAATCAATATTAAAATCATGGCAAAAAGGTTGAAGTCTCTTTTGCATAAGATTATTTCCCCTAAGCAAGGGGGTTATGTTGAAGGACATCAAATAGTGGATGAGATAGTTCTTTCTCAGGAAGCCATCCATTCCATGGATATGCAAGAATATCCTTCCATGTTCATTCGGTTAGACTTATCCAAAGCTTATAACAGAGTGCATTGGCACTTCCTTATAAAATTTTGAGGCAATTTAGTTTCTCTCAGGATTGGTTGGATTGGATTATGTGTTGGATATTTTTAGTCTCCTACTTAGTTATTATTAATGGCAGGCTTATCAGTTGTTTCCAGTCTCCAGAGGTATTAGGCAAGGTGACCCCCTATCCCCTTATTTATTCATCATTCTTGTTGAATGCTTTGGTAGGACTATAACCAAAAAGAGAAAAAAAAAACCTTGGAGGAGTTACCATTTCTCATGGAGCCATACCTATATCTCATATTAAATTTTTTGATGACTCTACTCTTCTTGGTAAAGCTACAGTTAAGGAAGCTTCTAAAATTAAGTAAATCATTAGCTATTTTTCTAGGGCTATCGGGCAATTGATCAATGAAGATAAATCTAAATTCATTTTCTTTCACTGCTCTGCTACACAGGAATCCATGGTCTTGGATAAATTAATGTATAAGAAGACCTCCATTTCGATTACTTATTTGGGTATTCTCATCAATATTCAAAGACAAAAAAATATTGGAATTGGTTGTTGGACAAAGTCAAGAAGAAAATTAGAAAGTGGACCAATAAGTGGCTTTATTCTGGCGGTAGAATCACCTTGAAAAAATTAGTCCTTCAAGCTATTCTTATTTATGTTTCTACCATGTTGAATATCCTAAAGGTTGTTCTTCATGAACTGGATCAAATCAGTTATCAGTTCCTCTAGAGTGGTACTAAAGAGAAAATAAAATGGGCCTTCGTGAAATGGGACACTTTATGTCTTCCTAAGAATGAAGGAGGGTTAGGATTCCGGTCTACTATTAATAAAAACAAAGCTTTAGCTGCTAAATTTTATTGAAGGATTTTGCATAACCCAAATGCTCTTTGGGCCAACAATCTTCATGCTAAATATGTTGAGAACAAAATTACTAAAGACCTTGTTCGCTATCAATTACCTACCAAAGATTCTCCCATTTTAGAAGTTCTTAAGACTGGTGAGTATTTTATAAAGAAAAGTTTATTTTGGATCATTCATAATGGTCAATAGGCTAATTTTTGGCCTGATTCTTGGGATGGTCACAAGCCTTTGATAACTCAGTTTCCTAAATGAAGGCTTTGTATGGAGGAGATTCATCGAGCTAATTGGATAAAGGTGGCTAATTACTATCGATACCATACTGGTAATTCAAATGTTGGTAGATATTAGATCCCTATTGAGAAATGGCCTATTCAAATCTCAGAATGACAAAGACAAGATATTAATGCATCCTTCATATGAGATCTCTCTCTTGGTCCCATGAAAAATATTGTTTTGGATGTAACAACACTACAAAGGGTGATTATTCAGTTGCTCAATATTATATAATAATCCCAACCAATCATCTGAAATATTTTTTAGTTGTGGGCTCAAAAGCTCTAGCCTAAGGTGAGGTTCTTTACTTAGCTTTTATTACATCACAGGGTGCTTACTGGTGAGCATCTTATGAAGTGTGGTTTTCATGGCCTTTTTAGATGTGAAATGTGTGGAGAGAATGTGGAAAATCTCAAACATATTTTTATTGAGTGTACTCTAGTCTCTGAGCTATGGAGAATGGCCACTTATTTGGCTTACAGTGGTTCAACTTTTCTACTTTTGAATAGCTTTGGAGGGATTGGCCTAAACAAGAGGGTGTTTATCATTTATTAGGTAGTTAGTTTGGATGGGTTCTACCATTATTCTTTGGAATATCTGGAATGAAAGGAACAACCAGATTTTTAATCAAGATAGGAAGGATATTCACTATATCTTCCAAAATACCATTACCAACTTAGTTGAATCAGTCCAGAAACTCCTTAATCACCCCAAAACACCCACCAAATATGGGATCAAGTGATGCAGATATTGAATATTAACTCTTCCAAGGGAAACCATCTTAAAGGGAATGTGAGCAATTGAAATATGGATAGAACAAGGAATTGGCAACCTCCTCCTAAGGATTTTGGAAAAGTCAATACTAATGGAGCCTCTAGAGGTAACCCTAGAAAATCTAGTGCGGGAGGAATTGGTAGACTTTTAGATGACTTTCTACTTTTTACTTTTTTTGAGAATTTGGGTATTCTTTCCAATAACCTTGCTAAGGGGTATGGTATCCTTAGAGGCCTTCAAGAGGCTGCTAAGGTTGGATGGGAAGAGGTGTTATTTGAGTCTGACTCTCAACTCATGATTAATATTTTGAATAATCCTTCTAAGAATCATAAGTTTGATTAAAGAATAGAAATAATTATTGAAAATATTTAGTTAATCCAGATGGGATTTTTAAAAGTTGATTACAATCATGTGATCATAGATCAGAACAAGAGTGATGATGCTTTAGCTTATTGGGCTTTGGACAAAGGTGATCTTAGTTGCTATGGCCACCCTCCTCGATGGTGGGCTTCACAAATAAGGGTAGCTCTTTTGTCTATCATTTCTTTGGATGGCTTTAGTTCTAGAGGTACCTAGTTTATTCTTGCTTTATTTTTGCTTCTCTTTGGTTCGATCAGGATAGTTTAGTTTTTTGAGGTGTGTGTTTGTTTTTTGTTTTATTTTATTTTTGTGTTTTTTGTATTGTTTTTTGTTGTTATTGTGTTTTTTTGTTTTTTGTATTGTTTTTTGTTGTTATTGTGTTTTTATTATTTTGTGTTTTTTTTGTTTTTTTTATTGTTCTTGTGTTTTTATTTTTCTTATTCTTGTGTTTTTGTATGTTTGTGTTAATTGGTGTTTTTTTGTTTTGGTGTGTGTGTTTTCTATGTTTTTTTATTGTCTATTGTTGGTTGTCTTTTTTTTGTTTTTTAATTTTATTATTTTTTAAATATTTTGGTTGTTTTTGTTTTTCATTTTTTTGTTGGTTGTCTTTGTACCTTTCTGTTGTTTTTGTCATGTTTGTGTTTTTTTATGTTGTTCTTGTGTTTTTTTTGTGTGGTTCATATTGTGTTTTTTTTATCTTATTGTGTGTGTGTTTGGTTGTGCTTTATCTTTTTGACACACTCAAGGAGCATTTTTTTAATCTTCTTGTATTTTTGTGTTTGTGTATTCTTATTTTTTATTGTTTCAGATTTTCTCCTTGAGTATATCAAAGGTGGTAGGCCAGGTACAAGCCCTGGACGATTTTGGTGAAAGAGATACCCCTGCCTCCTTGGGTCTTATCCAAAAGTCTGGGAAGTTTTCCACAAAAAAAATAAGCAAAAAGAAGGTAAAGAATATAAAGTGGAAACCACCAGATGTGGAGTGGGTTAAATTAAATTTTTATGGAGCATCTAAAGGAAATCTAGGACCAAAAGCAAGAGGAGGAATAATTAGAAATAATAGAGGAGATATTTTATCTCATTACACTTTCAATAGTGGATATAAGACAAATAATGAAGTTGAAGCTTGGGTAGCTTTATAAGGGTTAAAAATATGCAAAAAATAAAATGGAATAAAGTATGGATGGAAGGTGATTCTCTCATAGTAATAAATGCAATTTTGAGGAAAGCAAAAGCTCCATGGGACATATAAGAGATAAATATGGAAATTCAAGATCATGTTGAAGAGTTTAAATAAATCAGGTTTACACATACATTAATGGAAGGAAACAAATTTGCAAATAGGTAGCCAAAAGAGGGATTTTGATTGAGGATCATGAAGTTAAATTCTCCTTTTCATGGTTAGAGGAAGTAGGAAGTTTAGTTGAAGCTAATAAGAAAATGTTGATTGCTTGAATCAAATAATGATTAAGATTTACTTTAATGTTTCCATTGGTAATATGTACTTCATATTGTAACAATAATGTGTTTTCATAAACTATTTATTATAATATTTGTGGTTGCACTTGTGTTTCAGTAAGGAAACTAGCAATTTAGATATCGTAAAGCAGACTATGATAGTACAATGTTTTGGAAATATTACTCTACTAAGATGCAAAACTAGGAGATGGATAATTACTTAGTAGGTATGGTCAAAATAAATATCTTTTGCACAACAAGAGTCATAGAAATCAAAAAATATTTTCTCATGGAATGTGAAGCCCATAAGGACATCTAGATTACATATGAGGACATTGTAAAAGTAAACTTATTAATGAAACCTTTTGAATAATTAAGAATAGAAAAAACAAGGAAATTTCTCATTAAAATCAACAATAGAAAAAACACACTCTAAAATATGATAAGAGGATGTTGAGCTTTTTGACTTTGTTGAACAATTTTCTTTCTTGAATGTTGTTAAACTTTAGAACTCTAAATAAGAGGTCTAAGGTTTGAATTGAAAAGGGATTAGGGTTGTATATCATAACTCTCATCTTGCATTAAAGCTCTTAGTTCTATAAATTATTTTGATCTTGTGAACGTAATTAAAATAATTTCATTTCATTTTTTTTTTAACTTTTTAAGAAATATTTTTATCATATTTTTTAAAAATATTAAGTATGTATGATTATAAATAGTTTTCAACATCCAAAAGGGCTAAGTCAAATGATATGGATATTGTTTACTCAATACATGTTTATTGTCAACCATACTCTAGTTACCCAAACATAATGTACAACCCTATCCCTAAGGATTCAAACCTTGGACCTCTATGGGCCTCTATTTCAAGTTCCAAAATCTTCAAAATAATATATGAAAGAAACTTAAATCTTATACCTTTACAACAAACAAATCTAATTACCACTTTATCCAAACCTTATATATTTTTATATGACTTCTTAATTGATATATTAAGATAATATAACTTACGTGGCCTAAAGGTAGAGACTTTAGAACTCTAAATAGAATTCCAAGATTAGAATCCTCCAAGTTTAGGGTATAAATCTTTGTAGGATAAAGGTATACCCTTAAATCTTTGTAGAATAGAGTTATACACTATGCTTTGGTATATTTGCAAGTGAAATTTTCAATTTTTTTATAGGATAGGGTTATGCACTATACTTTAGTAACCTATATATATAATCAATATCCTCCATAAAAATGGCCTCATATGTTCTTATAAAATATATTATATGACTTTAATTTAATATCAAAACACCCAAAATCAAACCAAGTAAAATGTGTATATAAATTTATATATAAAAATAAATTGTTTCATATAACTTTCTGACTTTCTGACTTTCTGACTTACTAGATAATAATAACTGCTACTAATATTCTCGCAACTTAAATTCTAATTGGTATTTGGAATTTGGAGCGTCTATGAGAAGTTAGTGAGTGCGCGTGAGAGCTTGGTAGGTGTTTGTTCGTACGAGGTGTGTGGTGTGTTCAAGAAGATATTATTTTTTTATTATAAAGTATATATTTTGTGGGCGTGAGAACTTGGTAAGTGTTCGTACGAGGTGTGTGGGGTGTTCAAGAAGATATTGTTTTTTTATTATAAAGTATATATTTTGTGCGCGTGAGAACTTGGTAAGTGTTTGTTCTTACGACGTGTGTGGGGTGTTCAAGAAGATACTATTATTTTATTATAAAGTATATATTTTGTTCGTACGAGGTGTGTGGTGTTCAAGAAGATACTATTATTTTATTATAAAGTATATATTTTGTTCGTATGAGGTGTGTGGGGTGTTCAAGAAGATATTATTTTTTTATTATAAAATATATATTTTAGTTATATAGAAGAGTTGATCACAATCACATTATTTTTTAGTAGTAATTGAAAAGTACAAGGTTCAAATCATAAAAACTGTTTTATCCAAGTTTAGGGTTACATTATTTTTAGTAGTAATTGAAAAGTACAGGGTTAAAATCACAAAAACTATTTTATCCAAGTTTAGGGTTTAAATCTTCGTAAGATAAAGGTTAAATAAAGGTTAAATAAAAGTCCAAGATTAAAATCTTCCAAATTTAAGGTTTAAATCTTTGTAAAATAGAGTTATACACTATATTTTGGTATATTTATAAGTCTAGAGTTTATAGAATAGAGTTATGCACTATACTTTAATATGTATATATATATATATATATATTAGATAATCAATATCTTCCATAAAAATGGTTTATATAAAATATGAAATATGATTTTAATTTGACATCCAAAACACCTAAATTCAAACGAGATAAAATGTATATATAAATCTATATATAAAAATAAAACTTAATAACTACTACCTATATTTTCTCAACTTAAATTTTAATTGGTATTTGGAATTTGGGGCGTCGTTGGGAAGTTAATAAGTGCGCGTGAGAACTTGGTAAGTGTTTGTAAGGTGTTTGTTCGTACAGATAGTAATTTTTTTTTCCTGTGATATTACTTTCGGTTAACTTTCTTCTTTAAAAAAAGATTATGATAAATAACACTAACTTAATTTTCCTGTAAATTATTACAGGACTGAAATGATGTGTGAAAACGGTCATAGTATGGTCTGTACCCTATTTTCCCGCGTTTAATTAGAAGCTACAACTAACACCGACTTTTGCATTTATGTTAATGCGACCCACCATCATCCCCTGTCCTATAATACCTTGGGGAAGCCGTGGAGGAAATACAACAAAATCTTGGCACCTCAGGAGTCGGGCATTTCGTCGTTGCATTCTGTCCACAACAAAGTTGGGCAATGGAGAATTTGCAGCAAATGATGTCTGCCATGATGTCTTCAGATTCGGCAAAGGATGCCTCGGAGTTGTTCGACAAGCAGGCTTTGCTCCGAATGCATCAAACCGCGCAGATCTGTTTTCGAGTCCAAGTCGATGCCGCCGCCGAAAGAGGGGCTGTTACTTACATGTCCTTCACAGAGCCCGGCGCGCCTTCTGTTGCGCTCCAAGGCCTTCGTCCCATCCGCCTCAAGCAACTTCAGGTGGGACGAGTCCACCACGGACGTGTCCTGTACGGCACCCTCTGCGCAGATCCCTTCAAAATTTCCGGAATCATGACCCTGCTCGAAGACGAGCAAGGTTTCGCCGTTAGAATTGCCATATACAATGCAGCATCCTCTGACTCCACTCCCGCGGCACTGCAGAGACTTTTCCCTAATGGAGCCAAAGTGGCCATCAAGGAGCCCTACTTCAAGCAGGCTGTGGACGGAAGCCTCGCCATTCGAGTCGAGAACCCTGTCAACGTGGAGAGGCTCACAGAATTTCCTGAGCAGCAGCAGCATCGAGGTGTCGATACGGTGGATTTGAAGGAGGAAAGGCAGCGTGGCAACCGGTGCTTCAGAAACAAAGACTGGAACGGCGCCGTCGCCCACTACACGAAATGCATCAAATCCGCGCTTGCCAAGGAAAATGACGCGGCGGCGAAGGAGACGCTTCTTTTGGCCTACTCCAACCGGGCTGAGACGTGGCTGCAGACGGACGAGTTCGAGCGTGCGCTGCAGGATTCGAACAAGGGGCTGGAGATCGATCCCCGCCATCTCAAAACCCTCTACAGAAGAGGCAGGGCGCTGCATGGCCTCAGAAATTATACCGACGCCTACAAAATCTTGAGGAAAGCCTCAGAGTGTTGCCCCGAGAGCACCGAAATCGACGCCGCTCTGCGCCAGGCGAAGACGCTTCAAGCGCAGAGGCGGCAGGGAAGCTACGACATTTCGGATTGCTTGCTTGGAGGGCCGCCGCCCGGGGAAATCGCCGATTTCGTCGGCGGCGTGGAGATAAAGATGACCAAGGACGGACGGGGTCGGGGTTTGTACGCCACCAGAAATTTCAACACCGGCGACCTCCTGCTTGTGAGCAACGCTGTCGCCGTCGCCCGTCACAACAGCGGCATTGATGTTTTAAACATTGATCATCGGAAAAAGATTAATACGGCTTCACAGGATGATCTTGTGACGGCAGTTGTCGATGCCGCCAGAAAATCTCAGAAACTGCTGCGACAGCTTCATGCTCTGGACAACCATTCTCCGGAGGTAATTGCGCAAGTGCCGGCCATGGAATTGTTTGAAAATGGCGGCCCCCAGGAAACCTTACTACAGGTGGATGTAAACCGCATCCGGGACATCATTGCCCAGAACTCCTTCGGAGGCGGAGTAAACGGCATCAGGGACATCATTGCCCGGAACTCCTTCAGGGACGGAGTGCAGACGTTTGCAAAAGTGAAGGCCAAAGTCGAGCAGACCCTTGCTTCGAACGACAATTTCACCGGACTGTGGCTGCTACCGTCGTTCATTAACCATTCTTGTCTGCCGAACGCCGGCTGGTTGCATGCCGGGAACGCAATGTTTGTGCATGCATGCAAGCCGATCAAGAGTAATGAAGAAATCACGATTACCTACTTCGACACCCTGGTTCCGTTGCGGCAGCGCGAGGCCAAGTGTGAGAACTGGGGTTTCAAGTGCAAATGCAAGCGGTGCACTGTGGAGCAATCTCTGGACCGCGCCCTGAGGCCTCTATCTGCACAATTTGAAGAGTTGCACAACAAGGCTTTGGAGGAAACCAATGCCGCGAGGTCTGCCGGAGAGACTTTCCCAACAGACCTTCCTAAATCCGCAGAATTTGCACAAGTGTACGAGAAGTTGGAGAAAGCTCTAGCGGAATACCCTAGGCTGAAGGACCATGAAAAGAAGTGGGTCCGGTCATCTTTTGTGCCTGCATATTTTGCCGGAACCCAGTCTAACGAGTTCTTTCCGAAAATTCTGGAAGAGCCCATTCCCTCAGGGGATGACATGATGCAAGCCATTCAAAATACCGTGGCGGGCGACGTGAGAACCCTGGTTATGGTGGCTCGTCTGCGGGAAGAGACCAAGCATTGGTTCGATGAAGGGGACATTACAAGGAATGCAGGAGAGCAAGCAAGAGATGCATGTATCCGAGTCTTTGGCAAACAAAAGGAAAGCGTCATTGGGCTGCTCATATCCCTCTATGCAGAGTGCCACACATTTTAGGTTAGTATTTAGCGTGTCAACCTAGACGGTATTTAGACATTCTAAGAATTTTGAAGGTTTCATTAGGTTTACATGGCGTTTCTAATGGTAAACATTTTGAAAAACAATGTCTCTAAACATTTTGAAGTAACGATGGAAAACATGCTGAAGCACTGCTCTGCATGCATGGCATTATTTTGTTTTCTTTGAAATTTTGAAGCGTGCCTTATATATCCAATTTGAATATACCTTAAACTTGCACAGCCTTCCATAATTGCTTTTTAAAAATTGTATTTAGAAACTCAATTTATCGAAAACGTTTATTTCTTTCCATTTTTTAAGGGTTTAAAGCAGAGAGTCCACAACTCTTTGGAAATTTTGCCGCATCCGTATTCCTCTTTGAAAGCATTGGGTGAATGAATGTAATCCTCTTGGAGGAAAGAGGTCGGAAGTCTTCTTTATAATCCTCAGCTAAATTGTTATTTGAATTTACGTGACATTGTATGTAGTTTTGGATTAAATATATTGAATTTTTTTCCGTCTTGGCCCCGTATCAATCAAAATGTTTCGTTACAGATTCCTTTATTATGTAACAAAAATATATTGCAATTTTTTTAATTATTAAAAAATAAATACAAATATAAAGCTCTGTGGTTCTATAAACTAGAGTAAGCCGATCAATGTTCCAACCGCAAAAGCTGTAATTACTTTATGGGCACATCATCGCCCTTCATCAGCTTTGAATAGACTGTAAACTACAAAAGTTATGTTTCAATAGGCGGCTGCCTCCGTCGGAACTGTTGCGACGTACGGATTATGGGAAGAGGTGCTACCTCAGTCTATACATTCAACAACAAAACATTAGTAGCATCAACATAAATAGTCCTTTCCAACCTCCCTTCTAGCACATTGGTCCCTTGCAAATTCTTTTTGCCCTTGAAATACCAAAAGAGGTTTTATGACATTTTTCCCTAATCCTAAGAAGTATTAAGACTAATTACAAATTCCTTTTGCCCTTGAAATACTTCTTAAGACTAATTACAAATTCCTTTTGCCCTTGAAATACCAAAAGAGGTTTTATGACATTTTTTCCCTAATTCTTAAGAAGTATTAAGATTAACTAAAAATTAAGATTAACATTAAAAAACTTTTGTTTTTGTCTGTTCAACCTTGATGGTTAAGTATTTGTGTAAACAATTAATAGATGTTGTAATTTCCTTGAATTTAGTATAATCTTGACTCTAAATTTTTGGTTAATTTTTTTTATGATGATAATGATATACTCTATCAGCTTTTAGTGATTAAGAAGGACTACAAAGAACCAATGAAAGAGTATAGAATAATTTATAAAATATGGAATCAAATTCGTAACAGAGTTCTGTCCCATAAATGACTTACACTTTACTTATTTTTCAACTCCCTTCACCCTAAAATTTATTTTATAAAGGGATGAGAGAGAAGCTTTGGTAGGGAAGCAATAAAGGAGTGAACTTGTACAATCTAATCACTCATGTGGTAGATAAACCACCCCCTTCCTATGTATTGTTGATTGGGAACAAAATATTGTGCAACTGCATTCTAGGTTTAGGGGAAATGGGCAATGCTAGGTGTTAAAGTAAATCACTATATAAAATATAGAAAAGCAATTACAGTGTTTCAAACTTTAGCAATAAAATTAACAAAATAAGACAAACACATAGTAGAAGAGACAACGATTTTAACGTGGTTCACCCAATGTGGGTTACATCCACCGAGAATTTTCAGTCCTTTCTTTCTCAATCCAAGCAATAGAGGGTTACAACCTACAACAAACATATGTTGTAATTTCCTCTCTATATTTACAAGGAATCAACAAAGTAATTTTCATTGTATACTTTGTTTTTCCTCACAACTATATATATGAAAAAAACAAAAAAAAAACTGCTTTTCTTAATACATTCCAAGATTAACACTGAGTTCCCAGCACCTAATTTTGGGATAAAAACAAAAAAAACTTTCCCTGGTTGTCCTGTTGTAAATCCGAAAACTTTCTCTGGTAGACTAACAGACTGTAAATCTGGAAACTTTTCCTGCCTGTCCTGCAAGAAATCAGAAACTTTCTCTGTTTAGCCTCCTCATAATTAAGCTCCATTCCTAACAATCTCCCACTTGGAGACTAATTCCATTGCACCATACTGCAACCAAGGACTGAAAAATTCTCATCATGGCCTCTTATTCCTTAAAGCCAACTGAAGTTGAGCAAAAACTCAACTTTTATCTTGACACCACTTTTGTAAGCATGTCAGCAGGATTTTGTGATGTGTGAACTTTTCCTAATTTCAAAGATCCATCTTCCACTACTGATCTAATGAAATGATACCTGAGTTTGATGTGTTTAGTTTTTGAATGGAATACTGAATTCTTCGCAAGGTGTATAGCACTCTAGCTATCACTCCACAGCCTATTATCCTCTTGCTTCTTCCCAGTTCTTCCATTAGTCTTTGCAACCAAACTATCTCTTTGCTTGCTTCTGCAACATCAACATATTCAGCTTCAGTGGTTGAAAGGACAACTACGTGTTGGAGTTTAGAAATCCAACTAACCGCTCCTCCTCCTATAGTAAAGATGTAGCCAATAGTGCTCCTTCCACCATCAAGATCACCTGCCATATCAGAATCTATAAAACCTTTTAAGCATATATTAAAGCCTCCAAAATTCAAAGAATAATTTGAAGTTCCTCTCAAGTACTTGAGTATCCATTTTACCGCTTGCCAATGTCCTTTTCCCGGATTACTCATAAATCTACTCATTACTCCCACTGCGTGGGCAATGTCTGGTCTTGTACAAACCATTGCATACATCAAGATTCCAACCGCTTATGCATAGGGAACCTTAGCCATATGCTCTTGTTCATTTTGTGTCTTGGGACACAAATCTTTGGTGAGTTTGAAATGCTTTGTCGATGGAGTAGCAACAGACTTTGCATTGTTCATGTTGAATCTCTTAAGCACTTTTTCAATGTATTTTGCTTGTGACAATTTTAGAGTGTGACTCTCCTTATCTCTTTTTATCCTCATACCAAGGATTTGTTTGGCTTCTCCCAAATCCTTCATGGCAAAGGATTTAGCCAACTTCTTCTTGAGCATGTTTATATCTTGCATATTTGTTCCTACAACCAACATGTCGTCCACATACAATAGAAAAATAACATAGTTACCATTTCCAGTTTGCTAAAAATATACACAGTGATCACTTTGACATCTTTCAAACATTTTATTAGCCATGAACTTATCAAATTTTAAATACCACTGTCTAGGAGCTTGTTTTAACCCATACAAGCTCTTTTTCAGTTTACATACCCAATCCTCTTTATCTTTCACCTAAAAGCCTTCTAGTTGGTGCATATAAATTTCCTCCTCCAAATCACCATGAAGAAATGTTGTCTTCACATGCAATTGCTCCAGATACAAATTTTCTATAGCTATAAGACTCAAAATAGCTCTAATAGAGGTCATTTTACAATTGGAGAAAAAATCTCAACAAATTCAATACCTTTTTTCTGAGTGAATCCCTTGACCACTAGTCTTGCTTTGTATCTCTTATGCCCTTCATTCTCCTCTTTAATCCTATACACCCATTTATTGGTCAAAGCTCTTTTACCTTTGGGTAGCTCAACCAAATCCCAAGTTTGGTTGTGGAATAAAGAGTCCATTTCTTCATTCATTGCAAGCTCCCACTTATTCCTGGTATCCATCTGTAATGCTTCCTGAAAACATTTTGGCTCACCAGCATCAGTATACAAAACATAATCAAAGAAACATTGAGGAATTCTACTTATCCTGGTAGATCATCTAACAACACTTTCTAGAGATTGAGGTGCTTGTTGTTGATGTTGTACATTTTGATCTTCTACCACTTTTGGAGTTACCTTTTCTATGTGTCCATCAAGGTCTATGTATTCAGTATTTTCCTCTTTCTGTTTCTTTCCCTGCAACCGATCTTTATATAAGTTTTTTTCATTAAATATGACATCCCTAATTCTAATGACTTTTCGGTTATCACAGTACCATAATTTGTAACCCAAGCCATCAATACCGTAACCAATAAAATAGCACTTTTGGGCCTTAGCATCTAACTTATTTTTGTTCTCTTTGTCTATATGCATAAAAGCCTCACATCCAAATACCTTAAGGAAAGAATAATTTAATTGGTTTACTCGTCCAAAGCTCTTCCGAAATTCCTCCATCCAAGGCACTAGATGGTCCTCTATTAATCGGATATACTTGCAAGTATCAACAAGCATGAGCCCATAAAAATAATGGTAAGCCTGCATGTATTCTCATGCTCCTAGCACGCTCCATGATGGTTCTATTCATTCTTTTTGCAACCCCATTTTCTTGATGTGTTCTTGGAACTACCTTGATTCTTCTAATTCCATTTTTAGAACAAAACACATCAAATTCTCTACTACAATATTCTCCACCATTATCCGGCTTTAGACACTTTAACCTTTTTCCAGTTTCATTTTCAATTAATGCTTTCCAATTCTTGAAGGTATTAAAAACATCACTTTTATTCTTAATGCAATATATCCATGTTTTCCTTGTTGCATCATCAATAAAAAGTACATAGTAAGAGGAACCTCCAAGAGAAGTTATCTGAGTTGGGCCCCAAACATCTGAGTGCACAAGCTCCAATTTCTCTTTTTTTCTTTCCTTGCCATCCTTGAGAAATCTAACTCTCTTTGCTTTACCATAAACACAATCCTCACATAATTCCAAATCAATCTCTTTTAACTTAGGCAATAACTTTCTTGAATGTAAAATTTCCATACCTTTTTCACTCATATGGCCAAGTCTTTGGTGCCACAAAGATGCACTCTCACCTGTAGAAACTAAATTCATGGAGCAGTGAGAAAAATCAGTAAGTAAATAAAGAGTGCCCACCAATTTACCTCTAGCTACTATCAATGAACCTTTAGTAACTTTCCAAGCATTTTCTCCAAATGCAACCATGTATCCTTCACCATCAAGCTTACTTGTCGATATAAGATTTCTCTTTAAATCTGGTATGTGTCTCACATCTTTAAGAGCCCATTAACATCCATTTGGGGATTTAATCAAAATCTTTCCAATACCCATGATTTTACATGGTTGGTCATTTCCTAATAGAACCTGTCCATAATCTCCAGAAACATAATCTATGAAGTATTCCTTATGTGAGGTAGCATGGAATGAAGCACCACTATCAATTACCCAATAATCACTATTTCTATCAAGAGATAAGATTAAAGCATCTTGTAGAATTTATCCAACAATATTGGCTTATGAAGTGTTACCATTATTATCATTACCTTCATTTCCATCACCCTTTCTTTGTCAACAGTCCTTCTTGAGATGACCCTTTTTGCCACAGTGCCACACTGTAGCTTTCCTTTTCCATGTGATTTGGATCTGCCTTTGGATTTGCCACGACGTGAACTCTTGCCTCTTTCTGTTCCTCTTCCTCTATTCTCAATAGTTAAGGCGGTGCTAGATGATTCTCCTGTGGTTTTTCTTCTCATGTCCTCATTGAGTATCACACCAACCACATCATCAAATTCTAATTTATTTGAACTCGAAGAAGAGTTACTTACCGCCATTACCAAACTGTTCCAACTTTTTGAAAGAGAGCATAAGATTAATAAGGCCCTAATCTCATCATCAAAATCCAATCCTACTGAATGCAATTGATTAGTGATAGTATTAAATTCATTTAAATGATCATGCACAGATCCTCCTTCACTCATTTTCATGTTAAATAACCTTTTCATTAAGAATACCTTATTTGATGCTAATGGTTTCTCATACATCTTGGCCAACTTATCTATGACTCCCTTGGTAGTCTTTTCATCGGAGATGTTGAAGGCTACGGTGGCCCCCAAGCACAGCCTCAAAGTACCCAATGCCTTTCTATCAAGGATACTCCACTTCTCATCAGACATAGTTGAAGGTCTCTCTATTTCCCCCTCAAGAGGTAAGTAAAGATCCTTTTGGTACAAGTAATCCTCCATCTGCATCTTCCAGAATTGAAAGTTCTGGCCATTGAATTTTTCAACTCTAAACCTCCCTTCTTTCGCCATTGCTCCCACTTAATCCAAAAATTATCCTTCTGTCAAGTGCACCCAACAAAACATACGCTCTGATACCACTTGTTAGAGTAAATCACTATATAAAATATAGAAAAACAATTATAGTGTTTCAAACTTTAACAACAGAATTAACAAAATAAGACAAACACATAGTAGAAGAGACAATGATTTTAACGTGGTTCACCCAATGTGGGTTACATCCACCGAGAATTTTTAGTCATTTCTTTCTCAATCCAAGCAATAGATGGTTACAACCTACAACAAACATCTGATGTAATTTCCTCTCTATATTTACAAGGAATCAACACAGTAGTTTTCATTGTATACTCTGTTTTTCCTCACAACTATATATATGAAAAAAATAAAAATAAAAACCGCTTTTCTTAATACATTCCAAGATTAACACTGAGTTCCCAGCACCTAATTTTGGGATAAAAACAAAAAAACTTTCCCTGGTTGTCCTGTTGTAAATCCGAAAACTTTCTCTGGTAGACTAACAGACTGTAAATCTAGAAACTTTCCCTGCCCGTCCTACAGTAAATCTAGAAACTTTCTCTGTTTAGCCTCCTCATAATTAGGCTCCATTCCTAACACTAGGGTCCATAAATATTGCCAAGATGGTTGTATTTCCATTTTAGGATACAAACTAGAAATATGTTTAGTTGAATGCATAACTTGTAAATGTGTTTAGGTATAACAGTAATATTATATTTTAGTTAGTAAAATTCTTGGTCAAGAAGATTCTAATGAATATTATAGTGGTTGATGTGCATGATAATTGGGGTATGTTGTTGAGTCGATAATACTCAAAACATATGGGTGGACATATCATCTTGTAGTCAAGGAAAAAATTGAAAGGCTTACTCCTAAACCAAAATAGAGGAAAACCATAGTGGACTAATCCAACTTTAGAAATGATGTCCTTTTTGAAGAATATGGGCTTGGGACATATATTTTGACTTTAATGCCTTTGGATAAAGAATAAATCAAATAATAAAGAAGAAATAAGAACAAAAGGCAGAATACAAATCTAACTTGACTATTGTATTTTGATGGCAACATGTGCAAACTAGGGAGTGGAGCAAGGATAATTTTTTAATCCCCCATAGGTGAATTATAGTTATACATATCTTATCTTGAGTTTGATTATGCTAATAATACAATGAAATATGAATCCCTTCTTCTTGGGCTTAAATTTGCTAAAGAATTAAACATTAAAAGACTTTTGGTGTTTGGTGATGCAAAATTGATCATTATATAAGTTGAGGGATAATTCCAAAAAAAAGAATAGTCACCTCATGTTATAATACCTTGGTGCTAGATGAAATAGAGGCATTTGATCCTTTCAATTTGTAGGCCATACTCAAGAAAATGAATAATATGGTAAATGCTCTTTCCATTTTAGTGTTCATGTTTATTTTGAACAAAATGTTGCCTATATTTCATTATTTGATGGAGCTATTGTATAGGCTTAAGGTGCCAAACAACATAAATTTGTGGTAAATTTTAATTGATAAAAAATAATTTACGACCTATTCGTAGCTCTTGGGAGAACACCATCACTTGTGCTCGAAAGGCTGTTAGCCCTAATAATTTTGTGATGTACAAAAATAGGTAGAGGGTTCAATGTTATAATTGAGGAGCAATAAGATCCCAAAATGTCTTTAGTTCTGAGGAAGGGTTCTTTAAATTCCATGAAAAATATCTAAAAAAATAAGATTTAGAAAAAAATGTTGCTTAGAAAGAGTGAACAAATCAAAATAAGTATAGAGGAAGATCCAAAGTATATATTCATCAATTAATATTGCACTCCAAAGAAAAGAAAAATTTCATGGAATTATTCAAGGAATATGAGGATATCATTGTCTAGTCTTATGATGACTTGATGACATATAAGTTGGAGGATTTATATCATGTCATGCCATACCAATTAATAAATATGCCAAACCCTTTTATCGAAAGTAGCATAGATTCATTCTCTTAATTAAGGATGTGATCAAGGAGGTAGATAATTTACTCAAAGCTATAATCATGTTTTCTATAAGGTCTTCCACATGGGTTGCAAATGTTGTTCCTATAAGAAAAAACAATAGGGAGATAAACTTGAGTATTTATTTCTATTTAAACCTAAATCAAGCTTTGGTAAAGGATAATTATCCTCTTCCTATAATGGATTGGTTACTTTAGGAATTCAATAGGGATCAAATGATGTCATTTTTTGATGGCTTTTTTAGTTACAATCGTATTGAGGTGTTAGCAAAGACAAGATTGCATTTGTAACTTGGGGGGATACATTTTCTTACAAAATAATACCTTTTGGTTTGATGAACATTGAAACAATATTCAAGTTCAACGGATTATGCTTTTAAAGATGTTAAAAACAAGTTTATTGTGATATATGTATGGTATTTTTTTAAGATAAACAAGACCACATGAACAATGTAAGAAAAGTGTTGCAAAGATAGAGGTAGTTTGGGATTTATCTTAATCCCTATAGTAACCCAATTACTACCTTGAGATTCCTCCACATTTTAAAGGTGTGTAAAACTTTTGAATTGACCAATTGAGACCTCAAATCCAATGTTGCAGAATTTTAACTAGAGGTGTGATTTGCTCAAACTGGTGTGATTAGCTCTTGAGGAGCAAAGCACTAGACAAAATGGAATGATTGATCACTGAAGAGAAAAATATTAGCAAAATGGAACAAAATTTTCCTATTGAGGAGAAATTTGCTTCCCTCTTAAAGTGAATCATTTATTGATAGGTAAAAGTACAAATGAAAATGCATGGATCCAAAGGAAGATCTTTAAAAAGTGATATTTTGGCTTGTATTAGTACCATTAAGCATTTTTAGAGTTGCAAAGAGATTGGCTAATTGGGGAATAGAGAGAGGTCATCATTGGTGGGATTATGGTAGGGGGCAAAACCTAGGGGAATATTATATGGACTTGCAGGTTTTGCTTTGACAAGATTACCCCAATGATGGGGAAAAAATAAGTACTAGTGTGGCAACTCTTGGGAGGAGGGAAGATTTGCGCACAAGGAGATTGAAAGCCTTGACGTTTTAGGATTAGGAATTGTTTAAATCACTATGTACATAGGAAGGTGGAGATAGGACAGATAGATAACAGTGGAGATTAGTAGGATGAGTTGGTGGAGTTGTAGAAATTTGCAATCACCATTGGAAATGAATACCTCTCGAATGCGGGTTCGAGAGGATATGCGATATACAAGGAATATGAACCGATGGTTTTGTCTTATTATTGTTTTGAGGAGTCCTCCTTTGATATGTTGTTTAATGATTAGGTGTAGCAATGCTTTTTGTGCAATTTTTGTCTATTCTCTAATTGGGCATTTAACCTTCATGGGATTATAGGCATGTATATCTGGAGGTACTTCCAGGCTATGACCCACGTACGGAAGGCCTCACAACTATGTAATCTGGTTTCAATTTAATAAAATTTAGTCTTTTTTGTCAAAAATAATAATTTTGTCTAATTCTTCCTTTAGTCTTTGAATATTCTACAACCAAATTTTATCTCTAGTGCCAAACTCATCTACTCTAATATACTCTAAAGAAATTTTATTTTCAAAATTCTCTCACTATTTGTGAGTTGTGTCTTAAGTTTCCAACCTATCAACCAATATCATTCTATCCAAAATTGAGTCATAAAGCCCCTTCTTTCCTTTATCACACATAGGAATGCCTAAATATGTTGATGATGATTTTATTACTTTAAACCCTAAAATTTTCATAATTATCCATTATAAAACCCTAAAATTTTCATAGTTATCCATTATAAATCTAAGATAGCCTTTGCGATGGCCAAAATATAAAACATCATCAACAAATTAGAGATAATATTTAAAGGGACCATTTGTTGTAGCCTTCGCTACCTTGGCAAATTCCAAAGAATAATAAAAAATATCTAGCAAGACATCCTTTGATTGAAATAAAATATATTGGAGTGTCATAACAACATATAATAAATTTACACCAATATTGATCAAATTAATTTTTTAGAATAATGTAGACTTAGTTATCAAGTTCGAGTTCGTATTCGAATTCGACACTCTTGAAATTAAAAAAAAATTCGTTATATTTAAAAATTCAAAATAAATTTCGACATAAAATTCAATATATATATACAATAAATTGTGGATTAAATATAAAACCAATATTTTTTAATACATTGCATTACACTAATTAAAAATAAAAATAAAAATAATAATAATAATAATAAATGATACTCGTCCATTGAAAATGTTTGGTTTACTAACAGTACATTAAAAACGTGTGGTTTACTAAATCAAAATAATAATATTGGGCACCATGTAAATTGCATAAAATTTCATAAAAATATTATTATTTGCAAAGTAGCATAGAGAATATGCTTGTTATCATAGCCAATCATCTCTGTCATAGAATGTGCCCACAAGACTACTGGATGGCTTCTGCATACAAAATTTTCAACTAATTTAATGAATTATTTCCAATATACAGTCTACCTGTTTGCAAAAATGAACTACCTTCAGTGGGAAAGTACTGAAATCATAGCCTTTGGTTTTGTGATACCAATATAGTACGTAATATTTCTTGGTATTTCAATGATGCCATTTGCATTATTGGTGATGTGATCGGGGTTCATGATGTATGTGTATAAGAAGTATTATAAAAATATATATATTATTATTATTATTATATATAATTTGTATTCCCTTGTTCCTGAAAACTCTCGATCAAATATTTTTTTATCTATAATTTATATAATTTGTATTGTTTTATATATAGTTTCTTCCCCATGGATCAATGTATAGTTAAATTCTTAGAATCATCTCTAGTAGTAGAGGTTAGTGAGAGTCTCATAGAGGAGCGATCCTCATATTTCAAAGATAGGATAGTTTTTGGTAAATTTAATGGGTTTTGGTTAGGGGCTTCAGCCTTGAGAAAATGGATTGATAGTAGTTGGAAGTCTCCAGGAGTGATTTTATCCTTTCTTCCTTAAGGTTTCTTCTTAGCCATTTTTTGTTTGATGGAGGAAAGAGATAAAATCCTAAAAGGGGTTCCTTGGTTTATGGGAAGAGTAGGACTCTTCCTTACTTGTTGGTATGAAGGCTTTGTGCTTAAAAATGGAAATCTATCCTGAGTACCAGTTTGGGTTAGAATCTTAGTTATAAAATTCATCGAGTTTTTTAGTTGAAATTCAAAATTCGTCTAATTTAAAATCTTAATGAATTTTTTTGACAAACAAACCTTAAATTCAACAAAAATAATTGGTTCGGGGATGTAGAAGGGAAAAACACCTGCGACAATTTATTTTTTCATAACTTGTAAGTTGTAAATATGGAAAAATGTACACTTTTTTTTTGGTTTGCGACCTCTGCATGGTTAATATAAATTTAGATTAAAATCATTCAAATTTATAATATAGATTTAGTTCAGAATTTTTTTTGGCAATAATTTACAATGCAAAAAACCTGTCTTACAATAAAACTCTAGGGCACTGTCAGAAGTAATTGTGCCCATTTATTAGAGATAAAGAGGAACAATGTAATTTTAGAAGAATTTTCTAATAGTACTTCCTATTCCACATATTACAGGAAATCCTCAACTCTACTTGAGTACAAAGAGTGAGCAGTATTTTGAGGTAGTTGGAATTAGAGTGAGAACAAAGGATGTTTCATGCAATTCTATTTCCCCACTGTTAGAAAATAGTTTTTTCTGGTAAAATAGACAACTATTATGGTACAACCTAATATTCTTAGGCTAACAATAGTCTTAACAGAGAAGTGTAATCCAAGCCGAAGCGCACAGGAACACAAAAATTCTTAGAGCTGAATAGCATCTTTAGTCCTTGATAGGAAACACTTTTTATCAAGATTTTATCAACTTCTAAATCTTAGTGGCAGATAAGATGAGAATATTGAATAATATGATTGGTTCTATATTTATTGCACTTTTTCATTGTAAAAAAAAATCTTAGCTTGGTTTGACAACATGGAGTGTTTAATGAAAGGTTTCAGGTAAAAAAATGCAAAATCATTATCTTGAGATTAGATGAATGGAAGGACAGAAGACAAACTCACTTAGAAGTAACCCAACACGCATACAAACTTGGGCGATGACTTTAGACGAGTATGAAGTTGATATAAGCACCAATGAAGCCATGAAATTCAATGGGACCTTATTCACACCCCTTTTATCGTTATATATTCGTATTTACTAAGTCACCTATGCATGGCAATGGAAAAATGTTATGTGTATATACTAAGTTTATATATTCGTATTTATTATATATCGAATTTTATTACAAATTTTTAAACATGTCGAATTTTTTTCAAACTTTAAAAGTGTCGAATTCGAATACAAACTTGAACTTGATAACTAAGGTTAGAATGTATGGATTTTGGAAAACAAAAACCTTTAAGGCAATAGGCAACACTTTGGGAGAATTCCTTGAGATTTTAAAAACTACAAAATATGGATTCTTGGATATTTATACTTGGATATTAGTCATGATTGATATAAGTAAACCTTTACTAGAATCAATCATTCTTAAGTATGAGGGTAAGTTGTGGATCCAAACCATAGATTATGAAAATATATCTTTTATATGTAGATGTCATGATGTGGGGCATACTAAAAGATCATGCCCTATGAAGAGTCCAATAGAATCATATGTAGAAAACTGCAAGATAAATTTGATATGGATGAGGATGATTTTCAACCTATCAAAAAATAGGTCTAGAAAAATGAAAGCAATAAACAATAGAGACCAATAAAGTAGGATATTGAAATAAATACCAATTCTTTTGAGGCTTTAGCCTATGAAGAAAACACATATTAGATTTTAGAGGACACAGAACAAGAAGTTCAAAATATTAACAAGGAATCGTCTATTATATATGATTCAAATTTAAGGATGAACATTCTCGATGAACCTAAGGAATATGTCTCATTATATTTTGAATACTCTCTTGAAGTACCATGCACCATTCAAGAGAAGAAAATTGGTAGATAAAATGTAGTGCTAGATGTTAATACCTCTACCATTAATAAAGAAATACCAAACAATGAGTAGTACAAATCAAAAGCTTTCTTAGTAGAGCCAAAAGAGTATAAGTTTAATGAAAATAAAGTTGTAAAAGAATATTAAGGAATATAATAATAAGACCTACTTTTGATACAGGAAAAACAAAAAGAGAAAACCCTCAAATTATCAAGCGAGATCCAAGGAAGCAAGAGCAAATATAGAGAAAGGAACACAAACTAAGTTGGTTGAACTTCTTTTTACAAAACAATAAAATTATATTGGTAATTCACAGGTAGGGATAGTATCCCCTAATAATACATGATTACCATATCGTGAAATATAAGGGGTGTTATGCCCCTTCAAAGCAGAGGTGTATCAATGACCCTTGTTTAAGTAATAAGTATGATAATTTTTGTATCCAAGAAACTAAAATGACAAAAGGAAGAAGTTTACAAAACTATGAAAGCAATACAGGCAAGATGTGAATGGTATGTTATGGATTCTAAAGGAGTGACGTGGAAAATTCTAACATGTAAGAATCCTATTAGAACCTTTTGTGTAACCATTCATAAAAATTGGCATTGGATAGCCTCTTTAGTCACTTGTTACTTTACAAATATTTATTTCATCCTTATCAATGTCTATGGACCTACAACTTAGTCAGGTAGATTAGAAGTATGAAGTGAGATTGAAGCATTTATGAGAAGTAATGACCAAGAAATGCGATTCATGATCATAGGAGAAATCAATGCCATTACCAAACTGGATGAAAATTTTGGGAAAATTAGGAAATTAACACAAAGCATGAGAGATTTATTGGCTTTTATTCAAAATAATAATCTATGAAAGGTTGATTTTAAATAAGACAACTATACATGGGCCAACAACAAGAGAGGCCATAACCTAATAGCCAAAAAACTAGATATATGCATACTCTCAAATCATTGGCTAGATGAAGGGACTTGTGCTAAAATTAATACATTGACAAGGATTGGTTTAGATCACTTGCCAAAAAGAGCTAAAATGGTGGTAAATAAATTATAAAAAATATATCATATTTTAAATATGAGCATACGTGGAAAGACCATCCTCAATTTATTGATATGATAGCACAAACATGGAATTATTTGGGAAATAATGGATTGTATACGCTTCTTAAATAAATTAAATCAATGATAGCTAGATTAAAATAATAGAACAAGAACACCTTTGGAAATATTTTGAGAAGAAAGAAGAACTTAAAGATAAATTTTTAAAATTCCAAAAATGTAATCATAATCATCTAAGATCAAAGGAAAGGGAGTTGATTAGTGAATATCATAATATTTTGAGCAAGGAAGATAATTTTTTAACATTAAAATCAAGATAGACTTGGTTAAAAGAAAGAGATAAAAATACAAAGTTTTTTCATAGGATCACAACAGTATAGAGATCAACATCTAGAATTAGTATAATTCAATCAACATAAGGGGTTTGGATTAAAAACTGGAGTGAAATCAGAAGGGAGACACAATTTTTTTAGAATATTCTAGGATCAAAAGAGTTTGAAGTTCTTAATGATAAACTTCTACAAGAAGTACCTTTAGTTATAACAAATGAAGACAATAGGAAACTAATGGAGCCTATTACTTTTATAGAAGTTCATTTAGCTCTTTTATCTTTTGATAAGGATAAATCCCTAGGGGTGGAGGGACGTTTTTCGCAGGACTGCCCAAACTATCAAACTCGTTTTGGCCATATCTCACTCATCCGGACTCGGATTGAGCTAAAATTTTGAGGGTAGATGCCTGAAAAACCCTAGAACGTCTCCACCAATTTTCATATCATTTGGAGCAACACAGATCCTAGCGCATCCCTATGTGTGAACGAGATATTTGGCAAGTGGCTATGCGAGGGTTTCATCTGGGTTGAGTGCAAGCAGCTCCAGAGGTTGGTTTTTAGGGCCTTTGGGCCCTAGCGGCCAATATTTTTGTGGTTTATGCTCAATATTTTAGCAAGAAATGTTGCAGGGGATCCAAGATGGGTTAGAAATTTGTCTTTCAATAGATCATACCGTGAACTTGAGTGACAACGACTTCCAATTTGCTGCACAAAAGAAAAGTGAAAACCATACCTTTCCACGACGTCTAGGGCAAGGATTAA
Organism: Wollemia nobilis; assembly: GCA_028583015.1. Taxonomy (NCBI): domain Eukaryota; kingdom Viridiplantae; phylum Streptophyta; class Pinopsida; order Araucariales; family Araucariaceae; genus Wollemia; species Wollemia nobilis. The sequence continues at coordinate 1,851,592 of JAQPPZ010014470.1, forward strand.
AGAGATCACGAAACAAGTTTCAAGCAGTTGATCAAAAAATGGCTCATATCTCAAGTGAATCTGGTGCTAAGGTGCACCCACAAAATAATTCTACTATGAAAACCCCTGTCAAGGGTAAGAATTTTGAAGACTCAGCCCCAAAAATGAATTTTAGGGATGCCCTTCATGGTGGACAGCCTCAGCCCAATGCTAATATCAATCTTAGGGCTTCCCATAAACCTCTAAGAATGCCTAAGATTGATCCCAGGAAAACGGAGTCAGGATGTCTTAAAGCAACTGATGGAACTCCTATTGTTAAGCTTGATATGGGTAACATTCAGACTGGCATTGAAGATTTGGAAAAAAGAGGACTAATTTGTCGGTTCGTGGGTTTTCGTCCGAGTCTATCTAGCTTTCAAAGTCTGGGCTGCAAAAATCTGGAAAACTAAAGGTGAGTTACAAATCTCTATTTATCCAAATGGTTATTTTCTTGTTTTATTTGCTAATAATGAAGATAGAGAGAAAAATTTTCAAGGGGGTCCTTGGTTTTTTGGAAGGGCAGGGCTTTTCATGAAGCCCTAGGCATACTAAATTTAAAGCCGAAGAAGAGATGCCTTCTATAGCTCCCGTGTGGGTTAGACTCTTTGGCCTCCCTATTGAATTTTGGAATCCTACTATTTTTTCTTCAATTGGAAACTCTTTAGGAACTTTTATGATGATTGCTGATTGTACTCAAAATTTTGAACATATTATTTATGCTCGAATTTGTGTTTTAATGGATTTTGACAAACCCCTACCTAAAAAGATCACATTACAATTTGGGGAAGACACTTGGGAGCAAGTAGTGGACTATGAGAACATTCCTTTTCATTGTAGAATTTGCCATGAATATGGTCATTTGGCCAATGCTTGCCCAAATAAAATTCCTGATCAAAAGAAAGAAGATATAAACTCAGCAGGTTTCCAAATACCTAAGAAGAAGAACACTCATAAAAAACTAGTTATGAAGGATCAATCAAAGTCATCTCGCTAATATGTTTGAAATCCTTTCCACAAATGATGTCCCAAGTGAGGAAGAGGAAATAATGGAAACTGAAATCTTAGAAACACAATTTAAATATGAAGGGAAGAACTCGGAGACAAACCAACAAATCAAAGGTTTTCAACAGAAAAAAAGGGAGAAAATTTACACAAGAAAAACAATCTTTCAAATGTCAAAACTTCAAATAATGCAGGTCCCAATATAGACTCCGTTGAACCATCTAGTAAAATTTTGGTTGTGTACGAGCATTCTTCAAGGTTAGAAGCCATCTCAGATTCAATTGGAATAAGTCAAGAAACAGGGAAAAAAAATTGAAGATGGATTCTAATCAAAAAGCAGTGTCGCAAGACCAATCAATATCATATGGTAAAAGAAGGTGAAAAGCTTGTAGAGGAAGGTAAGATTAATGCCCTTCCCAACTTTTTTAGCCCTGGTATTAATGAAGATCATCACTTGGAATATTAGAGGACTCAAAGGGAGTCTTTCAAAACAAAATGAAATTAGAAGAATGATTCAGATAAATCATCCACATCTTGTTTTCCTTCAAGAAACAAAGATGTCAATGGAGGATATGGACTCAATTGCCAGTAAAATTTGGCCAGCTAGAAAAGTGGTTTCCCTCAGTTCCCAAGGGACTTTTGGTGGCATTGCTTGTCTTTGGGACCCAAAAGAGGTAGTTATTCACCATATGGTTGGCAGTTGGGGTTTGTTGGCTATAGCTATTCAAAGTAGACATTCCAACCAAATTATGCTCTGCATTACTGTTTATGCTCCGACTTCTTTGGAGGAAAAAAGAAGATAAGTGGAAGGATATTACTCATATTATCTCTCATTTTCCTGAAGCTTGGATCTTGATCGGAGGAGATTTCAATACCATCCTCTCTCTGGATGAGAAAAGGGGGGGAAATAGAAATTTGGACAAAAGCACTGACCTCATGAGCGAATATATTGCAAACCTCCATCTTGTGGATATCCAACCAGATAATGGCCTTATGACTTGGTCTAACAGAAGGCAAGGCTTAGCTTGTATAATGGAGAGATTGGATAGGTTTTTGCTCTCTAAAAATTTCTTAATCCATGGTCACATTCCTAAAGTGAAGACTCTTAATAATGCTGGTTCGGATCATTGGCCACCATGGTGGAAATGTGGAAAACCAATGTGAGTTTCTCTCCTTTTCGTTTTCAATTAATGTGGCTTAGAGACATTTCCTTCAGACCTCATGTGCAACAATGGTGGAAGGAAGGTAAACCTAGGCATGGGACTAAGATGTTCTATTTTGCCAAAAGACTGCAATACATTAAATCCAAAATCAAGACTTGGAACTGGAAAGAGTTTGGGGATGTTCATAAAAAAAACATGAAGTTATTGCTCATCTTGAAAATTTGAATAAGAAAATCCGTTTAGATGGCCTCACAGAGAAGAGAAGTGCAGATGAAATTAAACTCACAACTCAGCTAGAGGAATGGGAAAAAAGAGAAGAAATCTTATGGAAGCAAAAATCTAGAATTCAATGGCTCAAAGAAGGAGATCGAAACACAAATTTCTTCCACAAATCTCTTCTAGCTCGAAGATCTCACAACTTTATTTCTTCCTTAAAATCAGATTCTGGAGATGTTGTTTATACTTGGGATGGCATGAACTCTATTGTTGTTGATTACTTTTCCAATATTTTTGCTGCTACTCCTCTTGACTCAACTTCACAACAAAATGTTCTTCAAGCAATCCCTTCTCTTATCACTTTCGAGGAGAACTCTATTTTGACTGCTCCTGTTACTATCAATGAGCTTCAACAAGTAGTTTTTAAAATGCAAAAAGGGAAAACCCTAGGTCCCGATGGTTTTCCCATTGAGTTCTACCAAGAGTTCTGGGATATCCTTCATGTTGATTTATTAGAGGTGGTGGAAGAAGCCAGGAAAGCCAAAGAAATTTTGAAGGTTATCAATAAAACTTATATTACTCTTGTTCCAAAAGCTCAAGAGGTTGATCATATCTCAGCTTTTAGACCTATTGCTTTATGTAATGTTCTTCTCAAAATCATTACTAAAATCATGGCAAAAAGGTTGAAGCCTCTTTTGCATAAGATTATTTCCCCGGAGCAAGGGGGTTATGTGGAAGGACGTCAAATAGTAGATGAGATAGTTCTTGCTCAGGAAGCCATCCATTCCATGGATATGCAAAAATCTCCTTCCATGTTCATTCGGTTAGACTTATCCAAAGCTTATGACAGAGTGGATTGGCACTTCCTTATCAAAGTTTTGAGGCAATTTGGTTTCTCTAAGGATTGGATGGATTGGATTATGGGATGTATCTCTTCAGTTTCCTACTTAGTTCTTATCAATGGTAGGCCTTCTCAGTCATTCCCAGCTTCCAGAGGTATTAGGCAAGGTGACCCGCTATCCCCTTATTTATTCATCATTCTTGTTGAATGCTTGGGTAGGACTATAACCAAAAAGAGGGAAAACAAAACCCTTGAGGGAGTTACCATTGCTCATGGAGCTAGACCTATCTCTCATCTTCAATTTGTGGATGACTCTACTCTTTTAGGTAAAGCTACGCTTAAGGAAGCTTCTAATATTAAGCAAATCATTAGCTATTTTTCTAAGGCTACTGGGCGCTTGATCAATGAAGACAAATCTAAAGTTATTTTCTTTCACCTGCTCTCGCTAGACAAGAATCCATGGTCTTGGATAAATTAAGATATAAGAAGACCTCCCTTCCAATCACTTATTTAGGTATTCCCATAAATATTCAAAGGCAAAAAAATAAATATTGGAATTGGTTGTTGGACAAAGTCAAGAAGAAAATTGGAAAGTGGACCAACAAGTGGCTTTCTTCCTGGGGGTAGAATCACCTTGGTAAAATCAATCCTTCAAGCTATTCCTATTTATGTTTCTTCCATTTTGAATATCCCAAAGGTCTGTTCTTCGAGAATTGGATCAAATCAGTCATCGTTTCCTTTGGAGTGGTACTAAGGAGAAAAGAAAATGGGCCTTGGTGAAATGGGATACTTTATGTCTTCCTAAGAGTGAAGGGGGGTTAGGATTCCGGTCTTCTATTAATAACAACAAAGCTTTAGCTGCTAAATTATATTGGAGGATGTTGCATAACCCCAATGCTCTTTGGGCCAATAATCTCCGTGCTAAATATGCTGAGAACAAAAGTCCTGAAGACCTTGTTCGCTATCAACTTCCTACCAAAGGTTCTCCCATTTTAGCAGTTCTTAAGACTGGTGAGGATTTGATAAAGAAAAAATTATTTTGGATCATTCATAATGGTCAACAGGCAAATTTTTGGACAGATTCTTGGGATGGTCACAAGCCTTTGATAACTCAGCTCCCTGATTGGAGGCCTTGGATGGAGGAGCTTCACCGAGCTAATTGGATAAAGGTGGCTAATTACCGTCGGTACCATACCGGTAATTCAAAGGTTGGTAGATATTGGATCCCTATTGAGGACTGGCCTATTCAAATCCCAGTAAAGGCAAAGACAAGATATCCAAGGCATCCTTCATATGAGATCCCTCTCTTGGTCCCATGAAAAAGATTGTTTTGGATGGAACAACACTACTAAGGGTGAGTATTCAGTTGCTCAAGGTTATTTGACCTTATGCCATAATAATCCCAACCATTCTTCTGACATATTTTCTCGATTGTGGGCTCAAAAGCTCTGGCCTAAGGTGAGGTTCTTTAATTGGCTTTTATTGCATCGTAGGGTGCTTACCGGTGAGCAACTTATGAAGCGTGGTTTTCATGGCCCTTTTAGATGTGAAATGTGTGAAGAGAATGTAGAAAATCTCAACCATATTTTTATTGAGTGTACTTTAGCCTCTCGAGCTATGGAGGAGAATGGCCACTTTACTTGGCTTACAATGGTCCAATTTTTTTACTTTTGAACAGCTTTGGAGGGATTGGCCTAATCAAGAGGGTGTTGATCATTTTATTAGGCAGCTTAGTTTGGATGGGTTCTACCATTCTTCTTTGGAATATTTGGAATGAAAGGAACAACCAAATTTTTAATCAAGATAGGAAGGATATTCACTATATTTGGCAAAAGACCATAGCCAACTTAGTTGAATCAGTCCATCAACTCCTTAATCACCCCCAAAACTCCCACCAAAGATGGGATCAAGTGATGCAAATATTGAAGATTAAATCTTCTAAGGGCAACCAACTTAAAGGGAATGTGAGTATTAGTAAGATGGATAGGACAAGAAATTGGCAACCTCCTCCTAAGGATTTTGGAAAAGTCAATACCGATGGAGCCTCTAGAGGGAACCCTGGAAAAGCCAGTGTGGGAGGAATTGGTAGACTTTCAGATGGCTCCCTGGTTTTTACTTTTGCTCGAGAATTTGGGTATTCTTTCCAATAACCTTGCTGAGGGGTATGGTATCCTCGGAGGCCTTCAGGAGGCTACTAAGGTTGGATGGGAAAAGGTGTTAGTTGAGTCCGACTCTCAACTTATGATTAATCTCTTGAAGACTCCTTCTAAGAATCATAAGGTGGATTGGAGAATAAAAAGAATTATTGAGAAGATTCAATTAATCCAGATGGGATTTTTGAAAGTTGATTACAATCATGTGGTCGGAGATCAAAACAAGAGTGTTGATGCTTTAGCTAATTGGGCTTTGGACAAAGGTGATCTTACTTGTTATGGCCACCCTCCTAGATGGTGGGCTTCTCAAATTAGGGAAGCTCTTCTTTCTATCATTTCTTTGGATGGCTCCAGTTTTGAAGGTACCTAGTTTCTTCTTGTTTTTTTTTTTTTGCTTCTCTTTGGTTCATTCAGTTTTTTTTAGTTCCCTAGCTCATTCTATTCTTTATTTTGTTTCCTTTGTTGATTCTTGCCTTAATAGTCTTCTGGTCTAGATAGGTCATTGTTATGTTCAATTTTTTTTTTTTTTCTTTTTTTTTGTTTAGTTTTTTAAGGTGGGTGGGTTCTTTTGTTTTGTTTTGTTTTTGTGTTCTTTGTGTTGTTTTTTGTTGTTCGTTTTTTGTTGTTTTGTTTTTTTATGTTTTTTGTTATTGTTCTTGTGTTTTTTTCGTTCTTGTTCTTGGGTTTCTCTTTGTTTGTGTTAATTCGTGTTTTTATGTGTGAGTGTTTTCTATGTTTTTTGTTTTTGTTTATTGTCTGTTGTTGGTTGTTTTTTATTTTTATTTTTTTTTTAATTTTTTAGGTTTTGGTTGTGTTTATTTTTCATGTTTTTTTTGGGTTATGTCTTTGTAGTGTTCTGTTGTTTTTGTCTTGTTTGTGTTTTGTTATGTGGTTCTTGTGTTTTTCTATGTGGTTTGTGTTGTGGTTTCTTTTATCTTATTGTGCGTGTTTGGTTGTGCTTTTGTTTTTGACACACTCAAGGAGCATGTTTTTTATTTTATTTTATTATTTTTGTTGTTATTTACTTATTTTTAAATTGGTTTTGTGTGTTTGTTTGCTCCTTGAGTATGTCAAAGGTGGTAGGCCAGGTCCGAGTCCTGGGCATTTTTTGTGGAATGGATACCCCCGCCTCCTTGGGTCTTACCCGAAAGTGGCATCCCTTTTGGGATGTTTTCCACAAAAAAAAAAGGATAAATCCCTAGGCCTAGATGGGATATTTACAACATTCTATCAAAATAATTGGGATATAGTGAATGTTTTTATTGGTGTTTGTGGAATAGTCTAGGGTAAAACAATACATTCCTTATAAATTAAATGTAACATATCTTACCCTAATTCCAAAAAATATGGATGCATAATTATTTGATTCATTTAGGTCCATAAGCCTATGTAATATGACATATAAGATTATCCCCAAAGTTATGGGATATTGATTAAGACCTTTGTTAGAAAAAATATTTCAAAAGAGCAAGGAGGTTTTGTGAAAGACATACAAATTTTGGACAATATCATAGTAGCTCTTGAAGTTATGCATTCAACAACTTAAATAAAAGAGAGAGCAATTATCTTAAAACTTGATATGAGTAAAGCCTATGATAGGGTTAAATGATATTTTCTTTTTGTAGTATTAGAAAAGTTTATATTTGGTAAGAAATGGGTTAGATGAATTAAATATTGTGTCGCTAAAGTTTCATATTCAGTGTTGGTCAATGGGTTAGTAACAGAATCATTCAAATCCAAGAGAGGTTTTAGACAATGAGATCCTCTATCACCATATTTGTTTATTATTATGGCAGGGGTTTTGGGTAGAAATTTGAATAAGGCTAATAAATATGATTTGATAAGTGGTCTTAAGGTTGGTAATATCATCGACAATGTCATCCATCAATAGTTTGTAGATGATAAAACCTTTTTTGGGAGGGCAAGGATAAACAAGACTAGAGCTTTGAATAAGTTATTAAAGAAATACGAAAGAGTGTCAAGGCAAAGAATTAGTAGAACAAAATCCAAAATTTACTTCCTAAATACCCCAACTAGAATAAAATTAGGGATATGCAAGTTACTTTAAATAGAGAAGGCAAATTTACCAACAACTTATCTAGGGACACTCTTATTTCAGGGAAGAACGAGGATAGAATTATAGAATCTAGTTATTAGTAAAGTTTAAAATAAACTACCAGTATGGAAAGGTAGATGGTTATTGTTAGCAAGAAGAGTGCAACTAATTAAATTAATATTACAGTCCATTCCAACTTATTGTATCTCCTTGTATACTATGTCAAAATTGATAGCAAAAATTTTAATCTATATTATGTGGCCCTTTTTGTGATCAGATGTATATGATGAAAGGAAATTTACTTTGGTGAAATGGATCAAGGTGTGTTATGATAAAACTAGGGGAGGTATCGATTTTAGAGTTCTTATGGATATAAACTTAGCTCTTAGGAAAAAAAGTAATTTAGAGATTGTACAAAGATAGTGAAATATAATGGACAAGAATTCTTCTAAGCATGTTGAGCCCAATTACCCAAGCTTAATATTTACTACATTCTCATTTCCAAATGGTTTTGCTCTATGTAATGGTTTTAAAAAATATATTGATGTAGTTATTAATGGTCTAATATGGGTGGTGGTAACTAGAGAAAATATTTCTATTTGGATGGATACTTGGTGTGATAAAAAATCACTCAATCTAGATCCAATTTTGAAACCATGGATGAGATTACTTCAAGACAAATATGGTGATAGGGTTTCAAATATTATGTAAAAGAATTAGGAAGGAATATACAAATGAAAAGAATATTTGTTTACAAGTATACAAGACATTGATGCTAGGAGGCATTTGAGCAAAAATATATCAATAGTTATTATTATTAGGGGAGCCAAGATAAGCTAATTTGGGATTTGAATAGCTCAGAATAATACACAACAAGAAGTGGCTATAATGTGAAACACCAACAAAATAGAAATATCACAAGAATATGGAGAGATATTTGGGATAGTTTGAGCATTCCTAAAGTTAAAATGTTTGTTTGGCTAGTATGTCATAGAAGAATTTTATCCTGGAATAACCTTATGAAAAGAGGTTTTCATGGCCCCTCACAATGTGTTCTTTGTAAAAGGAAGGAGGAAAGTATAGACCATATCTTAGGATACTGCTCAATAGTATGGAATATATGGCAATGGATTCTTAATATTTTTGGTAAATGCATGGTGATGAATAAAATAATTGAAGAATAGTTAAAGCAATGGCAAATCAAATTTCAAATTAAATATTTATAAATAATTTGGAATATATAAAAAGATACAATACTTTAGATTGTATGAGTAGAAAAGAATAGAAGAATATTTAAAGGAAATAAAAGTTGTTTAGAGGTAATGAAAAGGAATATGTATTTAGCTATAAGGGGGTCTAAACCAATTCTATCAACTAACCCAATTCCTAATATAAAAGTAGAGAGAATTGATAGATGAAGTAAATTCATCAAATGAAATTATGATATTGGGTATAGGAGAAACAAAAATGAGGTAACCATATGTGGAGTTGGTCAAATAAAATTTATATGGAGCATCTAAATGAAATCCAAGACCAGTAGGAGAAGGAATAATTAGAAATAATAGAGGAGAGATATTGTCTCATTATGCTTTCAATAATGGGTTAAAATAATGAGTTGAAGCTTGGTCAGATTTGAAAGTGTTAAAAATATACAAAAAATAAAATGGACATAGTATGGATAGAAGGTGATTCACTCATAGTAATAAATGTAATTTTGAGAAAAGCAAAGGTTTCATGGAACATACAAGAGATAATTTTGGGAATTAAAGACCTTGTTATAGATTTTGAAGATATTAGGTTTACACATTCATTAAGGGAAGGAAAAAAATGTGCAAATAGGCTAGCCAGTAAAGGGGTTTAAATTGAGGATCATGAAGTTAAATCCTATTTTCCATGGTTAGAGGAAGTAGTAAGTTTAGCTAAAGCTGAAAAGAAAATATTGACTACCTAAATTAAATAATGATTAAGATTTACTTTAATGTTTTCCATTGGTAATTATTGCTTTATTTTATAACATTAACGTGTTTTCATATAAACTATTTATTCAATTTTTGTTGTTCACATATGCTTATGGAAGGAAACTAGTAATTTAGATTTGCTAAAGCCGAGTATGATAGTGCGATGTTTTGGAAATATTACTCTACTAAGATGCAATGCATAGATAGTAAAGGTGGATTTTTGGTATTGTGAAGGATATTGTAGGAAAATATCAAGAAAGATGTTGAATTCTGGAATATTTGTATTCACATAGAAAATTTGAAGATCCATAAAACAAAAATCAAGAATTTAGATATTTTGTGAAAAATGTAGGTATCTAGCTATAAAACATCTCAATTGAGATGAGAATTGAATTTCTTTGTAAAATATCAAGATCTAAAGGATATATTTATGGCTTGTCAATGGTGGAGGACCAGAGTACAACCCCTTGTTCTCCAACAAAAAAGGTTGAGACAATTTTTATTAAACAAGATAATTTTAACTAGTTAATCTATTTTGCTTCTAGGAAAGAAATTAAGGTTCAAATATTGTGTTAAGTTAGTGTAATACTACTATGTGGTGAGATATAATATGGATGGGGTTTATTTTAATCCCATATAATTCATTAAAAAAATAAGTTAAGGTAAATTTTTAATACGTATCCTTATTTTTTTTAAGGGTTATATGGGGTTGAAATGAGTTGGACCTATATTACATCATGATGATATAGTGGTATTACAATAGATTGGTATTTATGCATGTATAAATTGGGAAGATTTGAACCTCTTAGTTTTCTCCTTGAAAGTTGAGGAGTCTAACTGATTGAACTAATGTCATTTTATTAGTTTATATCATTGTTTTTATTTTGTTTTTTCAACTAGTTATATGGGATTGAAATGGGTCCCACCCATATTACATCATCATCACGTAGTGGTATTACAAAAACTTGGATATTATCCATGTATTGTTTGGCAAGATTTGAACCTGGGTCTCCTCCTTGAATGTTAAGGAATTGTTGGCATTTTTGCCACATTGATTTGATTACTGATTATTCATGATTAAGTTGTTGCAATTCTAACTTCTCTACTGGTTTTGATGCAAAAAGAGCAAAAAAATGACTAAGTCCGAAGACTGTCGCGAAATCACGACAAAAAAGCACCAAGAAGGCCAAGTTTGAAAACCGTCGCGATGTCGCGACATGTCGCAAAATCGTGGTCAACGCAGTCAACGGATGCAGGTGGGCAAGAACCGTCGCGATATCGCGACGTGTATGATTTTCGTGGCTTGCGACGAGCAAAGGAGGGCAAAGTGACAAACTATCATGAAATCGCGACAAAACTCAGCTGAAGGCGTAAAACTCAATGCCGTAGCGAAATCGCGACGAAAACGGACGCACAGTGCATAAGTCGAAAGACGTCGCGAAATCGCGACGCGTCGCGTTTTCACGACGCGGGTGGCTTCAAAGGGCTTAAGTTGCAAAATGGTAGCGATATCGCTACAGTTATGAAATGGAGCTAAACAAAACAAAAAGTGTAGCGAAATCGCTACATGTTCCAGAATCGCGGGTCATTTGTTGAAAAGGAGTCTAAGGCACAAAAGCGTAGCGATTTCGCTACACTTTTAAGAAGGAGTTCCAGCAAGGCAAAAGACGTCGCGAAATCGCGACAAAGAGTGGCAAATGGTACGGAAAGGAAAAGACGTAGCGAAATCGCTACATGTTACAGAATCGCGACAGTTTTGGAAAGAAAAGCTTAAGACACGGAAGTTGTAGCGAAATCGCTACACTTTCGATGATAAGGCCAAGCAAGATGCAGACGTCGCGAAATCGCGACAGGGTGAAGTTGAAGACATTCAAAGGCAAAAGTGTCGCATTTTCGCGGCCTATGAGCAAGGCCGTACAGAGTGCCGAAAAGGTGTAGCGAAATCGCTACATGTTCCATTTTCGTGGGTTAGAAGGGAAGAAAGAGCCGAAAGATAGAAAGCGTAGCGAAATCGCGCAGCGTCTCGTTTTCGCGGTGCAAGCTAGCGAGGGAGATAATGAAGCCGAATATGCAATGATTTCACGACAGGGAGAATTTTTGCAGGTTCTAGCAGCAGAAGTGTACGGCACAAAAAGACGTCGCGATTTCGTGACCTGTCGCGTTTTCGCGACCTGCGACAGTTTCCCGCCAAAACACAGTTTAAACGACCCGATAAGGTTTTTCTAATTTTCGAAGATTAAATGCTTGCCATAATTTAATATTTTGCTGATTTTTGATGCGGTCAAGGTCGAAGAACGTGCCCAAGCTACCAGAATTGAAGATTTTATTTATTCGAAGCTGTTGTTCGTGGATTGTTCTAATGGTTTCATGCACATTTTCAAGAAATTTAATGAAGACGACTGCCGACGCCTAATTGCATTCAATTTTTGGGTTCTTCGAGGCTGGGTTCAAAGGAACCATTTCCTTGTTTCCGTTGCACAAATTGTAGATCTCGAGGAGGTCCGTTGCAAATTTTAAATGCTGCAAAGAGGCCGGCCCTCTATAAAAACCAATGTAAACTTCATTTGCAAGGGTCGGGAGTTTGAGATACTTTTGCTGAAAGCTTGAAGTTCATTGCATGAATGAAAGAATTGGCCTCTGATTTTTCAAGCAGTTGTTTGTGTGATTTTCCTTTCTGTTATTTACGTTTCTAATAACACTCATATTCCTTAGTTGTTGTTTCATTTGAATTCTGCATGTTGGATTTGAATATTGCTTGTGAGGGAGTGAGTCCTGGAATGTAATCTTGGAGGGATTTTCTGCATACGGTTGTAAGGGAATTAAGTTGATATCTTCTGTTATTTGTTGTTGTTGTACTTTAAGTGATCTGTTGTTGTTCTTCCCGATCTTATAAATTCGGCTACGGCCATATTTCCCATTTCTTTCCATAACTTTACAATTTCTTTCCTGCAACCTTGATCTTAAAACAAATTTAGAATAGTAAGGGAACCAGCCCACTCTGGAGATTGGTCTGGGAGCCATTTCTTGCTTCCAGCCTTTCAATGTTGGCCGGGTCTAGGGTGCACTTAATGTAAAAATCCTTTCCTATGGCAGATTCGTGACCAACAGTTTTTGGCACGCCCGATGGGACATATTTCTTCTGTCTCTAAAAGATCCCATAGTGTTGAAGGTTTAATGTTCGCCTTCAGGCTGTAAAATTAGAGCATTTGGTGACTCTGTTGTACTCAGAAATCTCTGAACGTGGATGCAGTGAAAGTTGTACTTCATGATCATGAGATCACAGTCTAAGAAAGTTGGAGATCTTGTCGAGTTTTTTGAACTTGACAGCACAAGAAGTGGTGAGCATTCTAGGTTGGTTTCTCCATCCCTTCCATCATCTGCCATCTCCACACAAATCTCTGGTATTGTTACTAGTGTTTCATCTTCTCAATCATATCCACTAGTCCCAATGGCCCAGTATCCTCCACCCAGGAAGTTCTTGGCATGGAACAGCTCTGGAGCCTTGAATTTGTAGGCTCAGAATCCAGTTCCTCAGGCCGCTTTGAAGGTTTTGCCAACTTATGATGGTACGGGTAAGACTGCATATGAACACATTAATGATGTAGCTTCTCTGGCAGCTATTCATGATATAACTGATGAAGATGTAATGGTGAAGTTGTTGGTATGCTCCTTGAGAGGTAAATTGGTGTTCTGGTACCGAACGTTGCCACCAGGCACCGTAACATCATGGGATCAGCTAGGAGAACTACTAGTTAAGAATTTTCATGAACAAGCTGACCCATTTTCATTGTTGAATCAGTTTAATGTAATCCAGAGGCACCCATAGGAAGAGATAGCTAATTTCAACATCCGATTTACTAGAACCTGGCAGAGAATTCTTGATGGTCTTCGGCCTGCTGATGAATTGGCTGCACTTTACTACCTCAGAGCGTTCAACACAGATATCGGCTGGGCTGTCCGACAGTCCAACGTGACGACATTTCCAGAGTTGTTTGAACAAGCGATAAAGGCGAAAGCTGATCTGATTGCTATAGGTAGACTTCCTCCGAAGGTAACTATGCCTATTATACCTAATTTGCCTAAGTATTTATATTCTAGCTCACTTCCACAGCCCATGCCATCTATGTATCCCACCCCATCATGGAGCTCCAAAGCACCTCAAATTGCACCTATCCCAGCTCCTCAGTTGTCTACTTTAGCAAGTCTGCAGCTTCCTGCACCCAACATTCCACCATTTCTTGTTTCCACCTCATTTCCAGCATTGCCAGCACCACCAGCTCCTTTGCCCTTACCAGCACCTCCTGCACCTGTAAACCCTGATCCTTATACAACACTATTGCAAGAGGTAAAATCTGCCAATTCGGCAATTAGAGCAATGGGTAACAAGATCACACTTATTGAGAGGAAGCAAGCTGAGCGAGATTTCCAGCCAAGGAGATTTCAACCTCCTCCAATTACTAGAGATCAAGCTGCTTCGACAAGCAAAGCACCTGAGAAAAGCTTGACTGCTTTGGTAAATGAAGATGCAGTCCTTGCAGACAGAATGTATTGGTGTTCGACTTGCAATGATCCTCATGGAGAAGACACCTGCATGGTCCATCTGAATTATGTGCAGACGTTGGCTGCTAGTTCTTTAGGAGGGCAAGTCAATATGATCTCTGAGGCAGGCCATAGCTTAATGACTCCACTGGAAGAGCAAGTTTCAGTTCTCACAAGGACTGGAAAGAAGCCTGTGACAGTTGATCCTGCTGACTTAGAGCCGTTAAAAGTGCCAACTGATTTGAAGAAGCCAGTGAAAGCTCCTGTGCCAGTTTCGAAGCCTGATGCGCCTGTTTTGCCAAAGGATCCTGTTTCCCACAGAGTTCAAGAAAGGGCTGCAGCTGCACCAGCTAGATCAGAAGCAGAAGAGCAAGCTCGAGAAAAGTTAAAGTATCCTTCATTGACAAAGAGGCTAAGAGTGGAAGCCACTCAGCAGTATCGAAGCAGATATGAACATCCTGTTGAAAAGAAGGACTCTGCTACGGTTGTATACAACATTGTTGAAGAACTGAAAAAGACCCCAGCTAAGGTTAGTCTTTTCGATGCATTGCAGTTGCCTGGCCAGGTAGATTTATTGCAGGAATCATTAAAATCTGTAAAGGATAATGAAAAGGGTCCTACCCAGACAGTTTATGCTCAAGCTTTAACTACTTCTGTTACTGGTAAAAATAGACCACCCCCGTTTTATTTATCATTGCAAATAGAGGGTTGGATCGTGCATAATTGCATGATCGACTCTGGAGCTGCTACAACTGTCATGCCCAAGGGAGTTTGTGAAGCAATGGGAATGGAATACACACGAAGTAGCCCTAGAGTTCTGCAATTAGATGGTACTCCTGTAAAAATGGTGGGTGTAATCAAGGATGTCCCAATTGTTTTGCATACTATGCCCCAGATTACAGTTATTCAAGAAATTGTTGTGGTAGATCTAGAACCCTATTTTAGTATGTGCTTAGGGGGTTATCTGGCACATTGGATTATTCCCACTTAGAAATTCCTTTCAAAGGTAAACGACTCAGGATTCAGAATGAAAAACCTTCCTCTTTTCATATCGAGAAGCTGGAAGAAGCAGAAAAAAACATGCAGTCTGTTCACATGCTTACTGAAGAGTCCGAGGATTCTGTTTTAATGCATGAGGTTTTAGATGATCTTCAGTTGGATGATCAGTTTTCTATGCTTGATTTCAATGCCATGCTGGAGACTGAAATCGGCTGTTATGCCATCCAAAAACCCGAGAGTGACACAAAGCAAGAATTTCCTAACCAAGCTGATCAGAATTCTGTCACAGACCAACTATGGCAGTTATATTTCGATGGGGCTAGATGCAAGAACGGCAGTGCGAGCGGGTATTGTTTCTGATTTCTCCTTCTGGTTTACAAAGAAAAAATTCACCCCCCGTTTTGGGGGGGTAAAAACAAACACTCGCGGGGATGAAGCATTATGCTTGGGCTTGAAAAAGGCAAGAAAGTTAGGAATCGAATGAGCTCCAGATTTTTGGTGATTCTGAGCTTATTGTAAACCAGATCACAAACAGGTGCATTTCTAAGCAGCATTACCTTAAAGCATACCGCAACCAAGTTTGGGACCTGTTTGAGTTTTTCATAGCTCTAAATATTCAAGCCATTTCCCGAGAGTTGAATAAGCATGCAGATCTTCTAGCATCTCTTGGAGCCAATTTTTCTCCTATTGAGCAGGTAGTGAAGAAACCAAAGACAGTAAGGATGGTGTACAGGCCAAGTGTTCCAGACAAAGATACTTTCTGGCAAGTCTTTGAGGATGATGAGCAGATTTTCAACTTTTTGATTCATGAAGCTGCCACTGTCGAAGGGAGAACCTTGGAGCACGAAGAAGCCGAAGGTCTAATTCAGTTATGGAATAATCACATTCCGAAGGGTCTTATAACTCTGGAAAGTTTGTTTGATCAGCATGATCGGTCCAAAAAACATCGGATCGAGATTGATAAAAAAGAGTACATGGAGTTAAAGTTAGAGCCCAATAAGGTTATTAAGGTTGGAACTGATTCTACTCCTGATGAACTGCAAGAAATCAGACAACTGTGTGAGGAATTTTTTGATATTGTGGCTTGGAGTTATGAAGATTTGAAGGGATACGATAAACAGATTGTGCAGCATACGATTGAATTGGAGGAAGGAGTCAGACCTTTTCGGCAAAAACAGCGACCAGTAAATCCAAAGATTGAGACTCTCATGAGGGCTGAGCTTGTGAAAATGCTGCAAGCCAAAATTATATATCCAGTTAAGCACTCAACTTGGGTTGCCAATCTGGTTCCAGTTCGAAAGAAGAATGGAGACATACGACTGTGTGTAGATTTTTGAAATCTGAACCGTGCATCTTTGAAAGATCATTATCCTTTGCCACATATAGATCAAATACTGCATGTTGTTGCTGGAGCTCAACATTTTTCACTGTTGGATGGATTCTCTGGATATAACCAGATTTGGGTTAAAAATGAGGATCAGTACAAGACAGCATTCACAACAAAGTGGGGCACTTTTGCTTATCAGAGAATGCCTTTTGGACTATCAAATGCTGGGGCCACTTTTCAGAGAGCCATGGACATTGCATTCAAGGAATTATTAAACAAGATTATTGTTATATATCTTGATGACATGACTGTCTTTTCACATAGACGGGAAGATCACTGTTCTCACCTGAGGCAAATTTTTGGAAAGTGCAGGGAATTTGGGATTTCCATTAATCCAAAGAAGTCAGTGTTTGCAGTGAAAGAAGGTAAGCTCTTGGGGCATGTTATTTTAGAGGATGGTTTAGCAATAGATCCAGCCCGAGTTGAAGCATTGAAAAAATTATCACTCCCTGCAAACAAAAAGGAACTGCAGTCTTTCTTTGGACAGATCAATTTTATCAGGAAGTTCATTTCTGATTTTGCCCAGGTTGTGAAACCTATGACTGAGTTGTTGAAGAAGGATGCAGACTTTCAATGGACAGCTCGAAGGAAAGAGGCATTCCAAGAAATTAAGGACAGAATAGCGCAGGCTCCTATACTGATTAATCCTGATTATTCAAAGGATTTCATTCTGTATGCAGTTGGGGAAGATGAAAGTTATGTTGTAGTTCTTACACAGAAAGGGGACGATGGGAATGAAAGGCCCATTGCTTTCCTTAGCCAGGTTATTTTACCTCATGAGGCAAAGTATAATTTCATTGAAAAACAGGTGTACGTTGTTATGAAATCCCTTAAGAAATTCAAGCATTTTATATCTCAGAGTAGAACGATTGTCTATGTTATACATCCTGATGTAAGAAATTTCATTATTCAAGGAGAAATGGGTGATAAACGTGCTGGTTGGGTCACCAAGATCCAAGAATTTGATGTTGAAATTCATCCGACTAAGCTAGTGCGTGGTAAGGCTTTATGCCAGCATTTAGCAAAGATGGCAGCATCTGGTATAGGTGAATATCAAGCAGAAAATCTTGCTAGTGATGACAATTTGATGAATCTCTTAGTTCAGGAACAAGATTGGGCAGATGACCTCATCGATTACTTCATGACTGGTAAATGTCCTTCACAGTTGAATGCCTCACAGCGGAGAAGATTTCATCTGCAAGCTCTTCGGTATGTTTTGTTGCCAGAAGGATTGTTTTTTAAGAATATTGATGGCGTTCTTCTAAGATGTGTCAAGGAATCAGAAAAGGCTAGGCTCCTGGAGGAGTTTCATTCAGGCATATCAGGAGGACACTTTGCAGGTAGACCGATGGCTTTAAAAATAATTTGAGCTGGTTACTATTGGCCGACCCTGTTCTCAGACGCTTTCAGGATTGCCCAAGCATGTGACAAATGTCAGAGATATACAGGAAGAGTTAGGAATGCATCATTGCCTTTGCATCCGATTCAGGTTGAAGCACCCTTTCAGCAGTGGGGGTTGGACTTTATTGGGATTATTGATCCGAATTCCTCAGTTGGACACAGGTATATTTTGATAGCTACAGATTATTTTACGAGGTGGTCTGAAGCTATTCCAACCAAGGTTGCGAATCAGAGTGTGGTGATTTCTTTTATCGAAGGCTTGATTACACGCTTTGGCATTCCTGATGCTATTATTACAGATAATGGGACTCCATTTATTGGAGCTGAACTAGCTGAGTTTGCAAACAAGTATGGCATTTTCCTGAAAACATCTTCCAATTATTATCCACAGGGAAATGGCTTGGCAGAGTCCACAAATAAAAATTTGCTCCAAATTTTAAAGAGGTCTTTGGGGGATAACAAGAGATCATGGCACCTTCTACTGAATCAAGCTTTATGGGCAGATAGGATTTCAGTTAAGAAGTCTATCAAGACCTCACCCTATGCCCTAGTTTATGGAAAGGAAGCAAGGTTGCCTGTTCATCTAGAGTTGCCAGTATTGCAACAGTTGCAGGATTTTTAGGATGATGAAATAGACATAAGTTCCTTGGATATGCGGTTGGCTCAGTTGTTGCAGTTGGAAGAGCAGCGTTCTGAGGCATATGAAGAGTTTTCTAAACACACACAGGGTATTTCGAAGTGGTTTCATAAACATTCTGTAGATCGTCCACTTAAGGTGGGAGATTTGGTCCTGAAATGGAACGAAAACAAAGCTAAGCCTGGGAATCACAAGAAGTTTGATGCTCTGTGGGAGGGTCCCTTCCACATTATCAGTGCTGGTGCAGCAAATTCGTTCTATCTGGAAGACTTGGATGGTAGCCCACTTCCTATTTCAGTGAATGGCTTTCATCTGAAAGCCTACACTTCATGAGCTGGCAGTCCAGTATCAACTTGTATATAGTAAAAAAAAAAAAAAAAAGTATTGTTTTTATTTGTCCACCTCGGCTCTTTTTGCCTGCGAGCCGTAGGTGCTTTTTTTTTTGTTTTGTTTTTATTCTCCCTTCCCAGCAGTTGGTGGCTTTCTAGAAAATTCTTCCTTTCCCTTCCCTTTTTCTTTCCTTCCTTTCTTCATCTTCCTCCTTCTTCTTTTTCTTCTGTAGTAAAAAAAAAAAGAGCCACGGCTATTGTTTCTTTTCCCCATTCCTATTATTCCCGTTCCTTCTTATCCCTTTCTTCTAAGTTCTGTCATTTTACGCATTTATTTACAGTTCAGTTCATTCTCATTCCACAGCCTTCATATTTCTCATTAGCATTCCATTGTTTCATTTACTTCCATTCCACTTCCATTGCAGCTGGTAGTATAGCAGCATTCTGCTACTGTGTCTACCGCATCACTCCTCCACTCCACTATTTCATTCCATTTTCATTTGCATTTCACCGCCTGCGCATCCGTAGGATCTCATTCCATTTGTTTCCATTCCATAATCAGTCACATGCAGGTTCTTTCAGTTTCAGCTATTCAGCAAAAGTTATTGCAGCAGTCCACTGAGATGTACCACAGCAGCCAGCTTTCTGTTCTAAGTTTTCATGACTCTGTTGCCCAATGGATTCAGGCCTGGATTCTTGCATACAGCAGAACTGTATACCCCGCGAGCCGCCAAGAATGTTGGCATTTTTGCCACATTGATTTGATTACTGATTATTCATGATTAAGTTGTTGCAATTCTAACTTCTCTACTGGTTTTGATGCAAAAAGAGCAAAAAAATGACTAAGTCCGAAGACTGTCGCGAAATCACGACAAAAAAGCACCAAGAAGGCCAAGTTTGAAAACCGTCGCGATGTCGCGACATGTCGCAAAATCATGGTCAACGCAGTCAACGGATGCAGGTGGGCAAGAACCATCGCGATATCACGACGTGTATGATTTTCGTGGCTTGCGACGAGCAAAGGAGGGCAAAGCGACAAACTGTCGCGAAATCGCGACAAAACTCAGCTGAAGGCGTAAAACTCAATGCCGTAGCGAAATCACGACGAAAACGGACGCACAGTGCATAAGTCGGAAAGACGTAAGCCCATGAAATCGCGACGCGTGCCATGATAACGGCGGATGGTTATGAAATGGAGCTAAGCGAAGAGAAAAAGGTAGCGAAATCGCTACATGTTCCATGGTCGCGGGTCAGTTGAATGAAAATAGTCTAAGGCAAGAAACGGTAGCGATATCGCTACACTTTTAAGAAGGAGTTCTAGCAAGGCAAAAGATGTCGCGAAATCGCGACAAAGAGTGGCAAATGGTACGAAAAGGAAAAGACGTAGCGAAATCGCTGCATGTTACAGAATCATGGCAGTTTTGGAAAGAAAGGCTTAAGACACGGAAGTTGTAGCGAAATCGCTACACTTTCGATGATAAGGCCAAGCAAGATGCTAAATGTCACGAAATCGCGACAGGGTGAAGTTGAAGACATTCAAAGGCAAAAGTGTCGCATTTTTGTGGCCTATGAGCAGGACCGTACAGAGTGCCGAAAAGGTGTAGCGAAATCGCTACATGTTCCATTTTCGCGGGTTAGAAGGGAAGAAAGAGCCGAAAGACAGAAAGCGTAGCGAAATCGCGCAGCGTCTCGTTTTCGCGGTGCAAGCTAGCGAGGGAGATAATGAAGCCGAATATGCAGCGATTTCATGACAGGGAGAATTTTCGCAGGTTCCAGCAGCAGAAGTGTACGGAGCAAAAAGACGTCGCGATTTCGCGACCTGTCGCGTTTTCGCGACCTGCGACAGTTTCCCGCCAAAACACAGTTTAAACGGCCCGATAAGGTTTTTCCAATTTTCGAAGATTAAATGCTTGCCAGAATTTAATATTTTGCTGATTTTCGATGCGGTCAAGGTCGAAGAACGTACCCAAGCTACCAGAATTGAAGATTTTATTTATTCGAAGCTGCTGTTCGTGGATTGTTCTAACGGTTTCATGCATATTTTCAAGAAATTTAATGAAGACGACTGCCGACGCCTAATTGCATTCAATTTCTGGGTTCTTCGAGGCTGGGTTCAAAGGAACCATTTCATTGTTTCCGTTGCACAAATTGTAGATCTCGAGGAGGTCCGTTGTAAATTTTAAATGCTGCAAAGAGGTCGGGCCTCTATAAAAACCAATGTAAACTTCATTTGCAAGGGTCGGGAGTTTGAGATACTTTTGCTAAAAGCTTGAAGTTCATTGCATGAATGAAAGAATTGGCCTCTGATTTTTCAAGCAGTTGTTTGTGTGATTTTCCTTTCTGTTATTTACGTTTCTAATAACACTCATATTCCTTAGTTGTTGTTTCATTTGAATTCTGCATGTTGGATTTGAATATTGCTTGTGAGGGAGTGAGTCCTGGAATGTAATCTTGGAGGGATTTTCTGCGTACGGTTGTAAGGGAATTAAGTTGATATCTTCTGTTATTTGTTGTTGTTGTACTTTAAGTGATCTTTTGTTGTTCTTCCCGATCTTATAAATTCGGCTACGGCCATATTTCCCATTTCTTTCCGTAGCTTTACAATTTCTTTCCTGCAACCTTGATCTTAAAACAAATTTAGAATAGTAAGGGAACCAGCCCACTCTGGAGATTGGTCTGGGAGCCATTTCTTGCTTCCAGCCTTTCAATGTTGGCCGGGTCTAGGGTGCACTTAATGTAAAAATCCTTTCCTATGGCAGATTCGTGACCAACAAGAATCTAACTAGTTGAGCTAATGTCTTGATATTAATACATATTCTTGTTATTTATATATTGTTTAATAATTTATATATTATTTTCTATGTCCATTTCTATTAAATAAAAAAACATTATATTTGTTCTTAGGTTAATTACATTGGATTTTTTAATTTTTTTTATAAAATATATTCTTCATTTGTTTTTCTATCAAAAATGTATATTTTGCAAATTGTTTTATTTTTTGAAATCAACTCTTTGATATTAAATTTCATTAAAATATAACTTTTCCTAAATTTCTTGTCTTCTAAAATTTGAATTTTTTCAAAATAAAGATCTAACACTATGATTGGCTAAATTATTTGCTACATTATTTTCTTCTCTATAGATATCATAATATTCAGGGTTATGCATAAGGGATCGGTCCCAAAATGTATTTATAAAAATTTGGCGAATCGGTTTCAAAATCCAAGTGAATATTGTCGAAACACATGTAGAAGGTTCACTATTATTTGGGGCAACGTTGGAAATTTAAACTTGAAATGGTCAAATTATTATAAAATTGGGGCGAATCGATCCCCAAAAAAAATTGCACCTGGAAATTTTTGGCTAATGGACCTTGGTCAAGGATCCCAAATATTAGCCAATTTCAAATTTTTAAAATCCTAATTTTAGCCAATTTTGCGAAAATAGCCACTATGCATAACCCTGATAATATTTCCAAGATACTACTTCTAACAAAAATTCATAGATATAAAAAAAATGTTATTTTTAATTTAATTCTACATCCATTTTTCTTTGTAGCATTAATAATAATTTGTGAATTCTCTCTAATTGAAATATATTTCTATCCTCTCAATAATAATCTAGTTTGTGAATCCTCCAAAAGTGAAATATATGTCTATCTTTTTCATAAACAATCTTGATTCCCCTAAGAAGTGCCTTACCTTTTGTAAATTGAAATCAAGCAGCACTGATACACAAGATAAAATAGTCAAAAGTACAGTAATACACAAATATTACACAAGATATATAAGCTTTTTATTAATGTGGACGGATCTCAAAATGATACAATCAATGTGCCCCAATGTGGGGTTTTACAATGTTGTTGGTGATACAAATTTTACAGTTACTAGGGTTCTCCGAAACCCTTGTTCAAAATAATAGCCGATGTCTTCACACTTGTCTTCGATCCAAATGAGGTTGCGGGTGGGCTTGTGTATCCTAAAAGGGTCACCCTAGCTTCAAAAACTTCTAGATATATGACCTCCAAATAGAAAAAAAACAAAAGAGATTAGTAGCACCTATGAGGGCTCCACAGTGTGAGGTCCTTAGAAAGATAAATCAATTAAACCCTAGACCTTGAATGCAATACTGAAAATATAAGTGCAGGAACATGAAATGAATACAAATAACTTTATTACCTTGTCAACACAATGATTTCCTACTTTTTATTTGATAAAAAATGGTCGTAGGGACGCTTGAATGACGTGCGAGGGTCGTAGGAATGCAGATTTGTTGCAAGAAATACCCAGAGGTATTCTATGATGGTAGAATATGCACCAGGGCATTCTATGATTGTGGTAGATGCACTAGGGTATTCTGTGATGATAATAAATTATACCAGGGCGTTCAAGGGTTGAGGAAGATGTCGTAGAACCACATATGGTTCTACATAGGTTATGCAACGATGAATGTGAACGATGTGAGGGTGATGATGGTGGGAAAGAGTAACGGTGAGATGGCTAGGATGGATTGTTAAGGGTTTAGACCTTCTGATAATTCTTTGCGAATGTTCATTGATAGAATTCAAACTCAAAAAAATTAGGGACCAAATATTAAGGGAGAGCTTAGGGTTTGATTTTTCAAAATGACTCCTCTTTTATAATCTTCCCTTGAACATGTTAGGGTTTCGAAGATACAAAATGAGCAGTTGTGTTTAAAAAATGAGGAAGGATGGAGATTAAATTTGGGTAAGTGGTATGGATTAAGGTGGATGGATGGCTAAGATTAAAATGTGGCAGAGGGCTAGGATTAATTCACACACACACACACCCACACACACACACACACACACACACACACACACATATATATATATATATATATATATATAGAGAGAGAGAGATATAGATATATATAATGGGTGGTTGTGATTGGAGACACGGATGGATGACAAGTGGCTAGATTTTGGTGTCTACACCTTTGCATAATTTTTTATTGAAGTTTTATTTGATTCTTACTAAACAAATAAAATTTGCCTTAATTGTTAAGAAAAAATCACCTTAGCGTACATTTTTATATTTTCTTTGAAAGCACCACCAAAATTAATTTGGATAAACCCAAATTTGAGAGAGTTTTTTAAAATTAATTTTTTTGGTTAAAGTAATGCAAAGTAAAACTCTATCACTTCACATCGCTTAAACCAAACCCATGGGAAAAATGTTAATGCTTATCCCTAAGATTAAAACCTTAGTTCATGGTATGAAATCGTCAATTTCTCTCCTAATTGTTTATCACAAACCCCTTCAATACTACATTAAAGATTTTGAAATTATTAAATATTTTATTATGCTTTAGTTTTTGCCCTTATAAGACATTCAATTTTAAATTCTACACTAATATATATATATATATATATATATATATATATATATATATATATATATATATATATATATATATATATATATATATATATATATATATATATATATATATATATATACACACTTATGAGATTATAAAATTTAAATACATGTTTTGATTTAAAATCTATTTTCAACTATTAAAATTATGATTAGAGAAAGATATTGAAATCTTAAATAATATTTGTTCTCTTAAATTATTTATTTTATTTATTAAATAAACAATATTTTTACATAGTAACACTTGTAATGTTTATCCAAAAATAAATTATGGAAATCTATCCCCATTTTCATGAATAATATTACTTGTAATATTTATTCCCAGGATACGCCATGTAGAGTTATATCTACTTTCATGAGGTATAGATGTAGTAACTAAATTGTAATCATGCTGATATTTTTTTTAAGTGACTCTAAAGACTTAAAGGTCATGTATATTTAACATTTTTTGATCAATAGTTCACTTCCAAATGATAAATATCCTCCCATAGTAAATCTAGAAGTTTTAACAAGGAATTCAGTGTGAATAAGAAATGAATCACACTTTTAGAGTTCTTAACCTTAAGATAAATTCAAGGAGTGAAATATTCTCATATGGAAATATTATGTACCAAGGAAAAAAAAGGTCATTTATGGAAGGCCTAACTAGAAATAGTGATGCACTGGTTATAAAAAGTAATTTTTATCAATTAAGAACAAACATAACAAGTCTATGATAATACCTATCTGTGAGGAAGATGTTTCACCAAAAGTGATTACCAGTGTTGAAATAATTAAAAATGATAGAATGGTTCTTAAAAGTAAAGGGTTAGTATGTGAGTTCAATGAATAGTGTTCAATATTTTAAGGCATTAAAAAATGGGTTGATTAGAAGTGGGGAATGAATTCATAGTTTTCAATGAATTTCCTTTTGAAATGATGTTTTGAATATCTTCTCTAGTTTAAAATTTGAAGATAAAATAAGGCAAAGAAGGCCATCATTTATGATATATTTGGCTTGTATTTAGGACCATGAGTGAGAAATTTTATAGAGATAAAAATACTTGAAAAGCATCTTAAAAGGATTGGTATTTTTGTACTTATTATTGATCAACAATTTTTTTTGATTGGATTTGCATTTATAATTCTACAACTAATGGAGGGAAGGTTGAATTCATCTTGACCTCCTAATTTAGGTGGGCTCTATACTAATATGGATAAACTAACCTAACCTAAGTATAGAAAATTAAACTTCAAAAGATAGTATGTGACTCATTAGCACATTTAGAAGTGATTGAATAACATCAATGTGATTGAACATTTGCATGACATGTTATAACAAAAGAATATACTAATAGGAGGTGACAAGGAAGTACTATAAGCACTATACACTCAAGGATAAAGAGGTCAAAGGACAAGCTACTCCATAAGAACCATGCATAGTTTTTCATTAATTAAAAATATAAAGAGTACCATGTCTAATCATAAAGCATAGCTCTAATATTCTCAAAATGGCCAAAATATCCTTACAAATGAATCCATGGCTATTATTTATAAAAATAATTTCACCCTTATTTTCATTTTAGTAATACTAGTTTACTTTTTTATTTATAGTTAAATGATAAAATATTGCTCTCAAAAGCCACATTTGGATTTATGTTTTCAAAATCCATAAGTTTGCACTTTTTTCACCTATTGTTAAATGAATTACTCACCTTATTATTTGATTATTTGTCTTATCAATAGATCGCAATATTTTATACTTAACCAAAACTTTTAAGTTTTCTTGTTTTATCTCTAGTTCGAGATTTCAAAATTGGCTATAACCTAGGCTTCTAAAGAATTCAAATTTTGACATTGGTCATTACTTGTTAAGATCCTTCTCCCCTTCTACCTAACACCTTTTACTTGACCACCAATTTTAGATATTGGAATCAAAGGTAGTACCTCATACTACATTTCTAGTGACTTGTAGGGACACCAATTTTTTTTTATGAAAGGTCATTTTAATTATAAAAATAATAGTCCTTTACAGCCAAAAAAAAGTGTGGGTGGAGAAAAAAATCACACCCCAAATGTCACTAACTTATCCTAATAGCGGATAAAGAAAAACAAACTGCACCATACGGGCACCATGACCATCAACAAAAAACTAGAAACTATCTACATCCAGAAATGTTTTTTAGAGAAGGGGGTCTGTGGCAGACATGGCCTTATCCATTTGAAGTGAGTGGTTCCCCCCACCCATCAAAGCGCTCCTCATCCCAACTTGAAGCATGAGTAATTGGAGAAGAAGGACGAGACCAGCTAGAAATATTCTTGTGAATGACTGAAGCCCCCCAACCATCATTAGGCACAGACGCATATTGTGAAGTGATCATAGGTGCAAAATATTGGGAGGTGTACATATCCGACTTCTGCAATGAAACCCCATAATCACAGGATTTGCTCCAAGGAGACTGACACCATACACGATCAGGGCATCAACATGAATGGAATCTGGCTGGATGAGGAGGCGAACAATTAGGGGCCTCTCTATTGATAGCACAAGGGGCATCACCCTAGTAATTTAGTAAAGCCTACAAATGGTTCAGCTTCATAGCCACATTTTTAGCCTGGTCACATATCTAAAACCACACATCATGAAAAACTTCAAGCTTGTTAGCAAATGAAAAATCATGAGATGGTTCAACCTACTTGAAAATAATCTTGTTTCTAGATTTCCAAATGTGAAATAGAAGGCTGAATCTAAATATTTGCCACACTTCCCTCAATGGGAGAGAAAAATGAATGGGATCACCCAGAAGGACATGATGCCAAGAAAGTTGCAAGGACATAAATGGGGTAAAGAAATAACCCACCCAACTCCAAGCGAGACTGGCCCGTATACATACCCATAAAATATGCATACAATATTTAGGTTCTTTATAAAATGGACATCGGGGCTCAGGAACCCCCATATAAGAAATTTTGCGACCAAGGGGCAAACCCTGATATAGTAAGCTCCATGCGAAAAAATCTTTCTTTGGCTCAAGATAAGACGCCCAGGCTGAATGAAATCTGGTTTTCCACCTAGATGGTGATGAGAGAAGATCCCATTTGACATTGATTTTGGGCACCGTAGGTGCAGTTGGTGTAATCCAGTCATAACCCTACCTGGCTCTGTAGTTGAGCAAGGAAGTGCTCTTATACCAGGCCCAATATTTCCACCAGTTTTTCTGGGATCTGACACCTAATTTTTGCCATAAGTAGAAAGGTGTATTGTCCATAACAACATCATACATAGCCTTGTTAGTGTTGGATAAGCAAAACATCCTTTTAAAATATTTCCAAGGAATACAGTCTCTGTTTTCCCTGGAGTAAAAATCTACAATGGTGACAATGCCCCTCTTAAAATATTTTTGGGCATGGACCCAGGTAACTTGGCCCAACATCTTACCCTTAATATTGAATACAGGGGACCACCAGACATTGAGAATATTAATGTAAAGGCCTTTATGTGAACGGACCCCCTTCCAAACAATCCAAGGGTTTAATTCTTGCTAGACCTTCTATATGATTTTTATGACAAAGGAGCCAAGGATTTTAATGAAAATTGGGTCTAAAAAAAGAGAGGTTAAATCCATTCCTACCCAGGCTTGGTGGTTGAGGGGAAGCCCAATTGAGATGCAATGTTTGATAAGAACTTTTCATGCTTTCGGTCCTTTGAGAGCCTACATAATCCATTTAGCACATAGGGCTAACCCTTGATGCTTACAGTCCAAAAAACCCATACCCCTTACTTGTCATGGGAGACAACAAATATCCCAAGCCACTCTGTGAAATCCCTTCCGCTCAAACCCACTAGACCATAGAAAATCCTACAGTAATTTTTCAAGCCATTTGTAACAAGCATGGGAAGGGACCCAACAAGATGAGTAATAAACATGCATGGAAGCCAACACTTTCGAGAAAATTTGAAATTTTCCAGCAAGAGACAGCTTCTTAGCATTCCAATATTCCAGCTTTCTTTCTACTTTGATGATGACATAAGACCATAATTGGGACGAAGAGCCTTGAAATGCAAAAGGAATGCCCAAGAATTTGAAGACTTCTCTAGGCTGAATCCAAATCCACTGCACATGTTGAAGCCAATGGGGAAGAGGTTGTAGGGATTTCCTATAACATGAGGTTTTCCTCCATTGGATATTAGACTTGGAGGCTTTGCAAAAAATATCAAGACAAGAAAGAGCTTCAGAAAGAGATTGTTCATCCTCATTCAAAGTAAAAAAGGAATCATCAGCAAAATGGTCGTTAATGAGTTGACCAGCATTCCCAGGAAGGGAAATACCCCAAAGCATCCAAAGAGAAGCACAATGAGACAAAAGATAACCAAATACTTCTACTACTAAAATGAATAGAGAGGGGACAAAAGGACAAACCTGCCTTACTGACCTATGCAAGCCAATAGCATCTGTTTGAAACTTGTTGAGAGAAAGCACAGCTGATGCATCCTAAAAAAGCATTTTAATAGAGGAACTAAACTGAGGACCAAATCCAAGAGATTCCAACACAAAAAGAATGAAAACCCACTCAATTAGATCATAAGACTTTTCAAATTCAATCTTGAGGAAGAGGGCCTACTGACTAGACCTGCGAGCCTACTCCATCCTTTTCCAAACAGCGAGAACATTGTCTAAAATATATTGATTATGGATAAAGCCAGTTTTCTCAGGCCTCACAATAGAGGGAAGCAAGGGCCTAATCCACAAAGCAAGTGCTTTGGAAATGATCTTGTAGCTGACATTAAGAAAAGTTATTGGCCTCCAATTTGTAATAATTTTTAGATCCTCAAACTTTGGGATAAACTTGATATTGCCCTTATTTTATTTTTTGGTAAATAAAAGTCTTCATTAATTACCGGGTTTTGCAAATTAAACCAAAACCTATTATAATATCCAGCCTTCTGCTGAGATTGTAGATCCTAGTCATCCTTGAAATTTTCTTACCAAAAATTGTGTTGAATCCCCTACAACACCTTACTAACAAAGCACACCCATACTTAAACATAACTGTAAACATTACTTACATTGACAATAATTGAAGTTTGGAACTTTGCACTTATGAAACCTGTTGCTTGCCCATTTTCTATTCTCTGTCAAAATCTTCCAAGGTTTACACCCTGTTACCTTAATTTCCAATTTGGTATGATTTAGAGGGAAACCCCATAGTTATTACCATCTCCATGGGGAAAGAACACCCATTCATATTTCTCCTTAATGGGTAGGTTTATTTTCATGACTAATAATTTTTTCCACTTCACGTGGCACACCTTGTGTCCATGTCACCAAACTACCAATATCAACACCTATGTTGGCTAATTTGTCAGCTGACATGTTGGCCTCACGGTACATGTGACGAGCCCTCTTGTTCTGTCTTGCCGCAAAAAGGATCCTCACTTCATGGATGACTCCCTCGATTCTCCATGGAGGTTTTTTGCCATTGGTTAATAGTTTGATGATGTTTATAGAATCACCTTCAATAATAAAGTTACCTTGAGTTTCTTGGGAAACTTGCCACCCTATCCAAAGGGCTCTAGCTTCTGCTTTGTTATTAGTTCTGATTCCCAATGGTTCAGTGAAGGCCTTGACCAGATTTCCTTGATGATCCCTAATTATTCCTCCAACTCTAGCTCTTCCCGGGTTCTCCTTGGCTGCACCATAAAAATTTAGTTTAAACCAACCCTGGGGGGGTGGCTCCCAATAAATCCCATTTCTGGGATTGGGCAAAGGAATGTAAGGTTTGTCCTCAATACTTAAGGCCCGAGCTAATTTTTTTTCTTGGGGAAGAATTGAGTGGTTCTCATCCACTAAGGTGCTAAGGTTTTCTTTCGCAAAGATAATAATCCTGTTGAGGATGGTTTTTGGGTTGTGAATGGTATCCTTAAAGGCTCTATGGTTCCTTTCTAGCCAAATCTACCAAAGAAAATGATGTCAATAGGTTTTCCATAGGTACTTAAGTTTTAGGCTAACAAAGGGTTGAGGCCATAGATGGAACACTTCAGATATAAGAGCAGACTTAATCCACGATATCCTAAAGGCATGGAAAAGTTCATCCAGGATGGACTTCGCTATCGAACACTCTAGAAACAAGTGTTGGGTTGTCTTCCATCCTGCCCTGCACATGTAGCAACGGTTAGCAATAACCAAACCTTTGGATAACATATTGTCCATAGTGAGGATTTTTCCTTGAATCACTAGCCATGAAAAAAAGGATATTTTAGGAACTAAGCCTTTGATCCAAACCAAACTCGGTTGAAATTGTTGACCTTCCATATTGAGAAGCAAATTATAGGCAGACTTAACTGTGAAGTCACCACTTTCAGTCTCAGCCCAAACAATGTGATCTTCATCCTCTCGAGAGGGAATAATTTGCTGAGTTAAAATGTTATAAAGCTCTTCAGACTCCGCTTCAAAACCTCTGTACTCTGATGTGTTTCCACCTGTTGATATTTATATCCTGCCACATATAATTTGCAACCTTCTTCCCAATATGCTACTCCATATGCTCTTGAATCCTAGCCAAACAAGGATTCTAGGATAACTCCTCAGCTCTCACCCACCGATCCTTCCAAAAGTCTATTGTTTGCCCATTTCCTAAAATCCATATAAGACCTTTCTTGACAAGATCCCTACTCATGAGGATTGCCTTCCAAAAAGCAGACCCCCTGCTTGATAAGTTGTCATTAAGGAAGTTCACACCTTGGAGGTATTTCCTCCTAACTATGGTAGTCCATTCATTATCGACCTTAGTCAATAATTGTCACGCTTGTTTGGCTAACAGAGTTGTATTGAGATGAGCAACTCTCCTCAATCCTAACCCCCCATAAGCTTTAGGTTTGCAAACCTTGTTCCAACCAACTAAATGGATCCTTTTTTTATCCTCAGTCCCTGACCAAATTTTTTTTTTTTGAAGCTACTCAATTTTGTGATACACCTTACTGGGAGCTCTGAAGACTGATAGGAAGTAAACGAGTATACTTTGAAGTGAAGCCATAGTTAAAACTGCTTTGCCTACTTGAGATAACAGATGTCCTTTCCAACCTACTAGATTTTTTTGGATCCTCTCCAGAACTATGTTCCACATTGATCCTTCAGGTTTACCCGTAAATAGGGAAAAACCTAAATAGGAGGTGGGAAGGGATGCAATATGACATTCCATGATCCTTGCTATGTTGTTTTGCCTAGGAATGAGAGTATTGATGAAATAAAGTTTTCTCTTATCAAAATTCATTTTATGTCCAACCGCTTCTTCATACATTATGAGAATATTTTTAATCCTTCTTGCCTCAACCACAGAAGCCAAAGTCAGTAGCAATGTATCATCAAAAAATTGTTGATGTGTCACAGGGGTAGTTAGCGACGTGGACTTGATACCTGATATGCTACCGCTGCTACCTTAATGGTTCTTCCCAAGGCCTCAACTACAATTATGAACAACATAGGACTTATGGGATCTCCTTGTCTTAGACCACATTTGCTTTGAAAAAAACCTGCAGTAGACCCATTAACCAAAACTGAAAAACAAGGCTTAGAAATACACTCTCTTATTAGCTTGACCCATTTCATGTTGAAGCCAAATTTTAATAAAACTGCCTCTAGGAATTCCCAATTTATCCTGTCATAAGCTTTTTTCATGTCTAACTTTAAATCCATGACTACTTTTTTTATCTGAGAGGCTGTATGAAGAGCCTCATGAATAGTAATAACTCCATCTAAGATTGATCTTCCTTGTACAAAACTTCCTTAACTTGGATCAATGATAACCGGTAGAACTTTCTTCAAACGGTTGGCTAAAAATTTGGACAGAATTTTATAGGATATATTACACAGGCTAACCGGCCTAAATTCAGCCATAGTCTTGGGGTTGGGACCTTTAGGGATCAAAGCAATGAAAGTTGAATTGAAACCCCTTGGAATATGATTTGAAATTTGGAACTCCTTGATTATAGTAATAATATGATATTGCCCTTATTGATAATAGCACCTAAGGAGCCAAACTGTAGGGCCTCTAAATATACTTTATGCAAGTCAGGACCAACAAACCCCTAAAAAGTTTTGTAAAATTCATAGGGGAAGCCATCAAGCCCTGGGGCATTTGCGTCTACCATTTGAAACATGGCATATGTAAGTTCTTGCTCTGATAGGGGTCATTCACATTCATTCTATTGCACTAGGGAGAGGCAAGTTGGGATAACCTCTTTGCAACATTGAAGGGCTAATTCTCATTTAGGGGTGTACGTATGAGCAGCAAAAACATGAGAATAATACCGTGTAAATTTGACTGCTATCTCAGGAAAAGAAGTGTGAACCCCATTAACCATTAAAGATTTGAATTGAGTGGAGTGATGTGAAGGTCGAAGCCTCTAGAAAAACTCTTTAGAAACATGGTCACCCACTTTGATCCAATGTAATCTAGATTTAATCTAAGCCCCTTTGACCTCATACACTTCAGCCACTTTGATATCATGTCAGAGCTGAGCGACATAGGCTTGAATGGCAAAGTCAAAAGGAGAGGCCTCAATATGGATAGAGGCCTGTGCAAGCTCATTACATAGAGTAGTATTATAGTGATGACATAGTTATTCCACATTCTTCCCTAGGATTCTGAGCAGAGCAGTGGTACAAAAAATGGCATCATTCCACCACTCAATCCATATTGAATCTCAATTGGGTCTGGGTATAATGTTCCAGATCCTTTGGATGTGACAAACAATAGTTTCATGTTGCAAGAAAGAATTTTTAAGAAAAAACTGAGCATGAGTAGGCTATTGATGGGTAGAGGAAACATGAATAGAGAACATTATAGGGGAACGATCGGACGAGACCATACCAGGAATGGTTTCAACAAAAGGGACTGAAGGGAGCCGACAAGAAAAATAAAACTCACGCTAGTCTGACAACATAGCCTTGTTCAACATTTTTAAAAATATTGCGGGGCCTAACTAAAAATTAGACCATGTGAACCACAAATGCTCAGGAAACTAACCCACAGAGAAACAACCATTGGGATTGAAGACCCCTAGTTTGTTTTTCATAAAATACCAAGCATGTCACTCTCCCGAGGCCCACCTATTAGGAAGCTAACCCATTTTATCATAAGGCTTCTCGACCATATTAAAATCACCACACATCAGACATATTGCGGTAGGTAAGAACAAATCACACCATATCTATAGTGCACATCTATCTTGGACCTCATTAGAGGCGTAAATATTAATAATACCGAAGGAAAGACCACCAAATTTGAGCAGAATCCAAACTACATGGTGAGAGGGGTCAGAATCCCATGTGAAAAAATTGCTCACCCACCTATTATTAAGAAAAATGATAGCACCTCTGCTACCATGATTGTGGTTGATAGCATACATCTAACTTCCAGGACATAACATAGAACAAGTAGATTGTAAACTGAAACCTGCCACTTTGACTTCTTTTAGACACACAAAATCTAGATGACCATAGAGACTAGAATAGGTAGTGAGCTCATCCCAAACCATGTAACGACAAACATGATCCATCAACCCACGCATATTCCAGGATAGAAACAACATTAAAAAGAGTCAAGTTGCATACCCCCACTGGACTTAGTCACATTATCTGACAACATGTGATAGGGATTATTATTGAAGGCGTACATGGTGGTGGAGGAAAGAGAAGTTTATCACCGATTGTATAAATGAACAAGTCTCTCACCTCATAAGGGGCTATGGGACCGCCGTCCTAAATTATGAGAGAAACTTCCTTTAGCCCCTGCCTCATCTAGAGAACCCAAGGGTACAGTGGACTAAATCCCTTCATCGTGGTCTATAGACTCGACGACTAGAGGAGGAAAGTGAATAGGGGTTGACTCCATAATCAACGGTTGCATGGGAGGCTTAGGCACTAGGGCCTAAGCATATGTGGTCACTGTGTGCCCCGCATGAGCGGGCTTACTACTTTTCCATTTCTTACCCAAAATTTTAGTCCATTCACCATATTTTGGAGGGTGTTGGGTAGTGGGAGATAATACAACACCAACTGCCAAGGTAGTCGCCTTGGTCTTGAATTTTTTGGCCATCAAGGGGCAATCCTTAATGCGGTGGGAAGCTGACTGGCAATGGTAACATGTATTAGGGAGGTTGATGTACACCATCCACTGATGAATATGGGTAGAACCAACTTGAATTTTGATATACTCCATCAGGGTTTTAGCTAGGTCAACCTTGATACACATTCTCCTACTAAGGAGGACCGACATGAACCGATAGGGTTCATCACAGACAAATTCACCAACGTTGGATACCGAGTTTTTTAGAAAGGGCCAACATGCAGTGGGGAGGTCCAGGAGTTCTACCCAAATATGCATGACCAAGGAAATATAATTAGAAACCATGAAATCTCGGCTCCATAGCTGTAAAATGAGTAGTGAACTATTAATGTAACTAGGACCCTTATTGAGGACCTTCTGGGCTTGGTCGGGACTACCAAATTGGAAATGAAAAAACCCTTAGAGATATTTTGGACATGGTCGACTTGAATCCCATACGGATGCCAATATTGCTCAATCCAATTTCTAAGGACATGCTCGGGGAAAATCCGACCCAAAAAATACCCTATAAGAGTATTATTTTCAAACCAAGAACATGCCTAATTGAATTCATGCAGAGGAATCACAAAATTATGTTCCATATTGGGAACAAATTTCCTAGGCTATTTGTTCACCTTCGGAGCCATTCCTCTCGTTGCCAGCCTCAGACGAATCAGGGGGAGGATAAGTCGACATAATAACACCAACAGAGCAAGCGCAACATGTAGGCCAACACAAGCTCCCTGAGAATGAACATAAACTATCAGAAACCCCAAGACAACATGCAAACTGACATGCACACAACCCTCAGTTCATGTTCTCCAAATTTTTTTAAAGATCCTCTACAAGCATTCACTTCTCCAATATTATTTCCCTTGCAAATCCTATTCCACTTAAAAAGAGAAAACCCCAATGACACCAATTCTTGTTAAGAATGAACCCCAAATTAGCCTTTCTCCATGAAGCTATGAAGTCATAAAAATTAAGCAAAATTTTAAAACTATGGAAGCATTTCCCTTACCTCTATATCATATCTTATGATGTTTTCCACTCATCATCGAAATCATTAAAAATGTTCTCCATCTAGGTGAGGATAAAAACTAGGTACTTATGCTCTTCCTTTGATAAGTCCTCTATTTTAGAAATTGATTTGATTTCTTCTAGTAATGATTATATACTTGAGATGATATTGGGAGCATTAATTGATATTTTTATATAATCCTTGTTTGCTTGTATGATCTTCTTTTCTTCTTTGACCAAGCTCACATATTGATCGTTAGGCAATATATATTCCTTGTCTGAAAGGAATTTGGGAGTACTCTTTGAACCAATTGTATAGTGTTATATTTGATATTATCCATCACGTCTTTAGGAATTTCATAGGACTTGTAATATTCTAGTGTTTGCTTCTTGGTTTGCACATTCATGAGCCAAATTAACACTATTTTCTTATTTGGAAATACCAATAGTTAGAGTTGTAGATTTGAAACCTTATGAGTTTGCCTCATCATTTGCATATGATTGGTCTTAGAGGCTAACTCAAATTAGGTGTGATTAATGGTGACTTTAGCTATAGTAAGGAGCTTATCATTTTTTTGGGCATGTTACATGTAGATCCTAATTAGTTTCACTTTTTCCAATACTTGATCTTGGAGTGCTTTGATGATGTCAGTGGTCAATCCCTTGCCCTTCATAATTTAATTTTTTTCTCAATAATTTAAATCCTCTTTATTTTAATGTATTTCTTTTAGGGGTTTTTTCACCTTTAGTTTTACATTTTTAGCTCTTTAGCCAAGTCATTATTTTATTGTTACAATCATTGTTGCCCTTATTTCTTTTCTTTTAATTTCTACTTTAGATCATCTAATTCTATCTTCAAGGTTTTCAACTCCTCTTCCAGGTTGGCAATATCTTCATCCTTCCTTTAACTTATATTTTTCTTCCTCTCCAATGCCACTGCCAAATCCTAAATTTATTTATTATAGTTCCCATTATATTTATCCAATTGAATATAGTTAAGTAACATATATAGGCTAGAGTATTTAGAGAATGGACAATCCCACCATTGCCAAGAATATACTTATAATGATATTATTGATTTGTTATGTGCCATATGTATGTAATAATCCATTGTATTCATGCCTTAGATTACTCATGGTGTGGTTATTTACTACAAATATTGGGTTATAGCTTATATTACATGGGCCTTTAAATTTGTTCTTATGACCACATGTAAAGGACTACTAGCATGCTAAGTTTTTTAGCAATTTGAGACCCTATACCAAGATTCATGCTCACTTTTGTATCAATTAGATGCTCAATCATTGAGCTTGGTTATGGTTACATATAAATGAACAACTCAGCTTCCTTAGAAGAATCATTAATCTTCATTTATTTAACCTTCCCAAAATTAAAATTTCATGAGGTAAAGTGCATGGACCATGTATGGGAAGCCATTATATAGGAGGTTTTAATGATAATGGAAGTGGTGGATATGGGTGATGTGGGAATGAAGAAAGTGGTGGGACTTGGAAACATGTAAAGAAAATAGACACTCCAAATACATAAACTGCGAAGCAATTGATTATTGATGATGTTGCAGGTTAAATACATTCATGATGGTGGTTCGGTTGGTTGAACCACCAAGTTGGTTGGTGAACCAACTTAATTAATTAGAGAGCGCTAAAGCGCTTATTTTATCCACCCGCAAACTAATGAAATAAATATGCACTATATAATATAATATGCTAACATCCCCCATTATTACATTATTGGCAAATACCAAGAGTATTACGGAACAATTCAAATTTTACACATGCAAGTGCCTTGGTGAAGATATCTGCAACTTGCGCATCAGTGGGAATGTATTGGAGTTGTATGTTGTGCTTTGGAACTTCATCACGAATAAAATGACAGTGAGTGTCAATGTGTTTGGTGCGATCATGAAAATTGGATTCTTGACAAGATTCAAAACACCTTGATTATCGCAAAAAAAATGTAGTGGAAGATTCACTAGAAGACCCATGTTTGTAAGAATGCGATGTAACCATATTATCTCATAGATTGCTCCACTAGTTGAATGATATTCTACATTTGTAGAAGAGATAGCAACCACCTGCTGCTTCTTGCTATTCCAAGAGATAGGACCAGACCCAAGATGAAATATGTATCCAGAAGTTGATTTTCGATCATCAATGAATCCAACATAATTGGAGTCCGTGTACCCTTGTAGATATAACTTGTTATTCTTTTTGTATTCCAAGCCAAAATCTGTTGTACCACGGACATAATGTAGAACTCTTTTTGCTGCTTTCCAATGACTTACCTTGGGTTCCTGCATGAACCATGAAATATAACCCATAGTAAAACTGAGATCAGGATTGGTGTTCGTTAGATATAGGAGAATCCAAATCAGCTGGAGATAGAGAGTACCATCTACCTGAGGTGATTCATAATATCATGATAACTTAAGTCCTTGTTCCATTGGAGTTGTTTTAGACTTACAATTAGTCATCCGATATTTTTTGACTAATGTCTTGGCATACTTCTTTTGTGTAACTCTGATATGGTGCTTTTTCTGAGTCACTTCCAAACCAAGACAATAGTGAAGAAGTCCTAGATCTATCATTTCAAAATATTGTTTCAAATCATCTTTTATTGCATCAATCATTTTATCTGAACTTCCTATTATGATCAGATCATCTACATATAACACCAAAATCACTATATCAGAACCATTGTTCTTAATATAGAGATTCACATCTGAAGGACTTCTTTTTAATCCATGTTACACTAGGTGACAATCTATCTTGATATACCAAGCTCGAGGAGCTTGTTTGACCCCATACAAGGATTTGATCAATTTGCAAACTTTATGTTCTTGCCCTTCAACCACAAATAATTTTGGTTGGGTCATGTATACTTCTTCTTATAAGTCACCATTTACGAAGGCACTTTTCACATCCATATGATGTAACTTCCACCCAAACTGAGCTGTCATGGCACAAATTACTCGAATGGTAGTCATATTTTCATTAGGGGCAAAAGTCTCTTCATAGTGTATGCCTTATTTTTTATCATAGATTCTTCTATAGCAACCTTCCACTACGGCTCATTAAGTGCATATTGAACTATTATAGGATCATTTTCATCCAATGTTGTCATATAAACTTGTTCATTATCCATATATGTGTCTTTGTCTTCTTCTACATCTACAGATAAATCATCAAACTATTGGCAAAACTCATCAACCTCTGAAGATGATGCCTCTACTCTTCTCTGTTGTGTCATACTCTGAGTACACGATCGATATTGACTTAGAGATGGAAGTGTATTTAGTTTAGAATCTCTCAATTTACGAGTATACTATTTTGGAACCTTCTTCTTTGGAGATGAGCTTTCTTTTTTAGGTTTTTCTTCTTCTTTGAGGTATACATTTATAGATGTGATATCTTATGTGGAAGCTTCATCAAATAATACATCTATAATTATATGTGTTTTCTTGGTGATAGTATCTATCAAGCGATATCCCTTCGAAAACTCATCATAACCAAGAAAAATACATTGTAGGGTCTTCTCATATAACTTCTTCCTTTTCTGTTTTGGGATGTATATGAATACCTTACACTAGAAAAACCTTAGATGAGAAATGGAGGGTTTCTTACCACTCCATGCTTATTGTGGGGTTTTTCCTTGTAGAGCTCTGGTGGGTGCTCTATTTAGGAGGTATGATGTTGTGGTCACTACTTTTTCCCAATACTGATCCTCAAGATGTGCTCCCTTTATCATACATCGAACCAATTCCACAATGGAACGATTTCTCTTCTCTACAACTCCATTTTTCCGAGGTGTATAGGTTGTAGTCAGTTGTCTCTTAATCCCATGTTCTTTCATAAATGATGAAGATTCTTCAGAGGTGTATTCCCTCCATAGATCTGAGCGGAGGGTTTTCGTGAAACATCTTGACTCATTCTCAACAATTTTCTTGAATTATTGAAAGTATGAAAAAGCCTCTAATTTTAACTGAATGAAGAAAACCTACATATTCCATTAGTAATAATCAACAAACAATTGAAAATACTTATTTCCACCATAGTTGGTTGGCATAGAACCACACATATCGGTGTGTACCAACTATAAAGGTTTCTTAGCTCTGGAAGAGCTAGCTTCAAAAGGTACTCGGTGTTTCTTCCCTTCTAAGCAATCCAAACAAATTGGTAATACATAGGAGAGGTGAGGAAGTCCTCTCATGATCTCATATTTGCATAATTCAAGAAAATATCCTGAACTTAGATGCCCATAATGTCTATGCCAGAGAGAAGTGTCCTCCTTTGTAGTTGCAGCTAGAGCAACATGAGGTGTTGAAAGAGCATATAGAATGAACAATCCATGCTTGTAGGACCCGATTGTGACATGTTTACCTTTGTGGGTTATAAAACATCTCTTCTTGCCTTTCACAACTCGAAACACAACATCCATATTTCTATCCAACATTTGTGGAACAGACAACATATTATTGGCTAATCCAGGGACATAGAGGACCTTCTCTATTTGAAATTTACCATCTGGAAGAGAGACAAAAACATCCCCTTCACCCTTCACCTGGTAGACTTGATTGTTAGCAATTGTGACTGGCTTACCTTCTTTCTCCTCAAATGTTTCAAACCATGATTTTTCCCCAGTCATGTGCTTCCTAGGTCCTAAATTAATATACCATACAATATCTATCTAGGAAGATGAAGTATGGGTCATGAGCACCTTGTGTGCTCTTTCAGAGTCAAAATCCGAATCAAACCTAGGGGAATATGAGTCTAAGTTGGAGTCAACATGGCCCTTAGGTTGCTTATGTTTCTTTTTATATTTTTGTTTCTATTTGCCTATCTTCTTAGGAGGTTGGTCATTTTGTTGCTTGTTTTTGAACCAACACCTGTTGGTGTCATGGTTATTCATATCACAAATCTTGCAATATTGTTTATCCTTTTGTTGATTTTTGTTCCCTTTTCCCTTGGAATAAGAACTCCATTTTTGAAACTGACCTTGTTTCTTACCCCTTTGTTGGGTAGAAAGGACATTATCTGGCACCTCATCTTTCTGAAACTGATTTGCCTCATCAGTCTAAAGCAAATTTTCCAACTCCACAAATGATACTTGTCTACTAGAAACATTGAGGTAAGTGATCAACATCTTTTAGGAATCAGGCAATTCTCTCAAGATGATAGAGTTTAAGATATCATCATCCATTGGTTTTTCCATAACATTCAATTTGGCTTTCAAGTCCGCCACTCTGAAAAGGAATAGATCAACTATCTCCCCAGAATTCATACTAAGGGTATGTAGTAGAGTTTGAATATGTAGAATATTGGATTGATTATTTCCTTCATACATAGTAATCAAAGCATCTCAAGCTTCCTTACTGGTTTTGGCATCACATATATGAGGTTGGACCTCATCTGTAGTAGCAAGCAAGACAAACATGAGACCTTTTTTGTCCTTCTTATCCCAAGACTCTTGATCTATTCCTGTTGTTTGAGGGCATTTTGTAGTTCCAGTCACTACATCCCATAAATATTCCACCTAAAGAATGGCTCTCATCTTTGTCTTCCATGGAATAAAGTTAGGACCTTTCAAAAACTGTGAATCTAAGAGATACTTGTGAATAGTGGCCATTGTAAAGGTTCCTTATATCACCAATTGGTCTCCATTTCTTTATACCTACCAGATATATATAACGTAACCACTCAATATATACTTTCCCTTACGTGAGGGAGACTGTAGGCATATATGAACAACACACCACTCAATATGTACCCGCCCTTATGTGAGGGAGACTATAAGTACATATGAGAAGCACGATATAATGAATTTAGGAAATACTGAAATGGCATCATGTTGTTAATGACACCTACCATAGAAAGTGTATTCCTCATGCATGGGGCATAACTTTCCCTAAACACTTTGAAAAAAACCTTTGTCAGGATTTATGCCTAACAAAAATCATGATGTGGATATGAAATGAAGTGAACAATAGAACTGGTTTGCCTTGTTTCTCTTCGATTATTTATAGAGAACAAGATTAGACATCATTTTTGTAGCTATATTAGGTGGCGGATATAGTAGCCCAAAGCATGACAACATTACCTGTAAGTGTGGGCCAGAGGTATCACAAATACCGAATGCTACCGTGCAATAAATTGCACATATAGGGTAAAAATTTTGGGGTCTTTGATTTTCTTGTAATTTATTAATGCAATAAAATAGAATATTTACCCACAAATTAAGTTACTCTAGGTGTTTACAATACCAGTTTTATCATGCAAGAATTCACTTCCATCAAATTTTTGATCTCCCCCCTTTTGCCTTATAATTTTACAAAAAGAATATTGGATTCCCCCCTTCTGGTTGCAAAATAAACAAGGAAGAATAACAAAAGTGTACCTGGACCCTTGAAAATTGCACCTGGACCCTTGAAAAAGTGAAAAAAATCCTTTCCAAGCATCAAAATAGGCTTTTCAAGCATCAAAATAGGCTTTTTAGGCATCAAAATAGGCTTCTCAGGCATCAAAATAGGCTTCTTAGGGCGTCAAATGGCCTCTATGGGAGTCAACGGGCCTTTTTGGGCATCAACAAACCTATTTAGGCATCAAATAGCCTCTTAGAGCATCAAAAAAACATGCGCGGGCATCAAATGGCTACGTTAGGCACCAAAACATAGTAGCGGGCGTCAACGATGCAAAAATTATGTCACTACATCGAGCAGAGCATCAAACAATGCATCATCAAAAGAACAATGCCAAGGAGGGTTGAAATCATGACCTCCTTCTCACAAAGCACAACATAGACCACATGAGCCACAACGCTCGACAAGTTTGGGAAGAAATGACCAACTATTTGTAGTTGGCGTTGAGGCCGAGCAACAAAAAAAATTAAAAATCCCACATTCGGCCTTTGGGAATGCAAAGAGGGTTTAAGTGGCACAAAATCCACCTCTACTTTCAGTTGCCTTCAGGCGATCACTCCCTGTCTTAGCCTCCTTTTGGTCCCACCTTCTCTGAGCTACCTCGTTGTGCGTGTTATCGTGTCTCCTTTGAATTGCCTTGTTGTGCATGTTATATTCTACGAACTATCTCATTTTTGCATGCTATCGTGTCTTTCTGCCTAGCGTGTTGTCTATGATTACGTCTTGGTTTGTGTCATGCCCTTGCTCTGTGTCTTCACGTAATGTCTTGGCCTCCTGCCCCATGTGTTGTCTATGAGTGTCTTGATCTCTTGCTCTCGTCGTGTGTCAAGAATGTGTTACAGTTAGAAATCGCCTTATTCGTTTCCTCGATCACATCGAACTTGGCTCTGGTACCATAAATAAAATGGACACTCCAAATATATAAACTGTGAAGCAATTGATTATTGATAATGTTGCAGGTTAAATACATTCATGATGGTGGTTCGGCTAGTTGAACCACCAAGTTGGGTTGTGAACCAACTTACTTAATTAGAGAGCGCTAAAGCGCTTCTTTTATCCACCTGCCAACTAATTAAATAAATATGCACTATATAATAAAATATGTTAACAACATGGTGGTAGATTTTTTTTTTTTTTGAGGTAACTAAAAACCACTTTTTTGTCACAAGGGGACAATGCAACGGTTTGATATTTGGCTCTTCTTTACGAGGTCCAAGGTTCAAACCATGGCATAAGCGACTGTATGAAGGGGTGTGTGTGTATGGCTATGCATAATAAATATCTATTTTTTTAATGATTTTACATACATTTTTATGAGGGGTCCTGGTCCCCTCATATTGTGTGGGGTTTGAATATTGGACCTCTTAAAGAGAGGCCAAAACCCTTACCACTGTAGTAAGCTTGAAACTCATGTAGCTAAAAACCTCTTACATCTAATGCATCATTTATTTAAGTCATCAAAAATACCTCTTAGTATTCACATAGGTAGAAAATTGGGGATATTAGGCTCTATATGGAAGTTTGTAGCCTAAACAGTTTGTTATGAAACATAATTATCCTCTTACAATGATATATTAACTACTATAGGTATTTATTGGAGCCCAAATAATTTCCATGCTTAATAAATTCTTGGGCTATAATTAGATCCAAGTATTTGTTGACACCCAATATAAGACAAAATTTGTAATTCCTTGGGGTATAATTTATTATAAAAGAATGTCATTCAATTTAATAAAAATTGGATAAATGTCACAAAGAGCAATGGACTATGTATTTAAAGATGTAAAAAATAAGCTCATTACTATATATTTAGATTTTTTAGTAATGTTCTTCAAGAGGAAGTAGGATAAAATCACACATGTAAGAAAAGTGCTTAAAAGTTGTAGACAATATGACATTTCTATCAATCCAAAGAAATCTATTTTTGTCATGCCAGAAGTAAAATTATTTGGCCTTGTTGTTTTTTAGCAAGGGATCAAAATTAATCTCAACCATGTTCAAGCAATCAAAGAACCCTACTATTTGATACTAAAAAATATGCAATTTCTCTTTGGAAAAATCATTTTCTTAGAAGACATACCTAATTTTGTAAAAATAGTCCAACCACTTAGCTATCAATGAAAATCACATGTTATTCAAGTGGGATAAAGAGGCTAAGTAGGCATTTACCAAAATTAAGAAGGCAATCAAATCTACCCCTATTTTGACTTATCCAAAATATGATAAGAATATTGAATTATTCTTATATACCTTCAAACATGTCATTATATAGGTATCAATGCAACGTAATGATGATGGTATCGATCAACCCATAGTTGTTGTTCACCATGAATTGAAGAAGCATAAATTAAACTACAATCAATTAGATAAAAATGCTTTTGTGGTGATGAAGTCTCTGAAGACTTTCTAATTTTATTTTTTGAATTCCAAGATGCTTGCCTTTGTTCCTAATGCTATTGTAAAAATTATTTTAACTAAAAATAAATCCAAACACAAGAAGGGTGCATGGGTGGCCAAAGTAAGAGTTGGTATTATAGACTCAGAGTATTGATGAATAGTATATCAATCTAGTATACTATTTAACTTATGGGATTTGTCTAGCTAGTTTAGATTATTTGGAAAGAAGGAAGATAAGGAGAAATATTGTCAATTTTACATTATTGAATGGAATATTATACTAGAAAATATTGGATGGAATTTTTATGTGAATTTAGATTAGATTAACTAAATCATCAAATAATATCACTAAGGAGCATGTGATAGATATTTTTCTCCCCAAAATGACGTATCATATCCTAAGAGAATGATATTATTTTCCTACTATTTTTAAATATTTCAACCTAGAAGGAAATTTATTTGATATCAAATGTATTTAGGAAA
This sequence comes from Wollemia nobilis, assembly GCA_028583015.1. Classification (NCBI taxonomy): domain Eukaryota; kingdom Viridiplantae; phylum Streptophyta; class Pinopsida; order Araucariales; family Araucariaceae; genus Wollemia; species Wollemia nobilis. The sequence goes on from JAQPPZ010014470.1 coordinate 1,896,115, forward strand.
ATAACAACATACATCCCTCCCCCTAAACCTGGAGGTAATTAATGCTTGATTCAAACAATTTACCATGGACTTCTTAGGGTCCATAAATGCTCATTCTATTTAGAACCATGCCTATATCCTCATTATAAATTATTACTATACACAATAGATTAAGGCTATCCCAAATAGAGATTGTAAAAATTCTATTATAATTGAATTTTATAAACAATAATTAATTTCAATATTTGTAACTCCCATAAAAGTATTTTTTGACAAGGCCACCAATTTCCTCTCCATAGAATTTTGAGATTTATAGATCTTATAATATCATTGTTGGTACTTCATCAATTATTATCCTCAAGAAAATGAGATATCCAAATCCTCAAACAAAATCATCATATGGATTATGAATAAGATTATTGTTTATAATCAATGAACTTGTCATAAGAAGTTGGAGATTTAATATTGAAGAATTCCCATCTAAATATCTAACTATTCATTTTTCGAATAAATGAAAGAAGGGGATTTATGACTCAATTTTGGATAGAATGAAATTATATTTTAGAAGGTGGAAAGTTTTAAGTTCTTAAAGGCTATGAATCATAAAAAATACACTACAATCTCTCTCTCTCTCTCTCTCTCTCTATATATATATATATATATATATATATATATATATTGTGTGTGTGTGTGTGTGTGTGTGTGTGTGTGTGTGTGTGTGTGTGTGTGTGTACATCTTTGGACCTTGAACATAACCAGAGATACACTTTGTGAGGCTTACCTTATAATTGCTAACCCCCAACCAAAATATTTTACAAGTCAAGGATTCCTGCTGGTTAACCCAACCAAAAATTTGTTAAAGCCTAGGAATGTCAAGAAAAATAGCCTTGGATATTGCAGGAACTCAGTTCCAACCATTGAAGCTGAAACTTTGGGATCCATGTTGGACTGATATGCACACTCAAATGATTATCGGAAAGGTCCAGTTCAGTGAGGGCCGTGAGGTTATCGAACTGAGAAAGTGGCACTGTACCCTCTAAATTATTGTAAGAGAGTCTGAGTTTGAGGAGCTTTTCGAGCTTGGAAAAGGTGGATGGAATTGTCCCATTTAAGAAGTTTATATTCAAATCCATTTCGAAAAGGGAGGAAAGATGACCCAGAGTCGGGGGAATATTGTCATTCAACTGGTTGTTGGAGAGCTCAATCCAACCAAGGGATGAAATGTTGCCTAAAGAAGACGATATTTGGCAAAGGAACGTCGAGAAAAATAAACCCCAACCAAAAAATTGTTAAAGCCAAGGAACGTCAAGAAAAATAAGAGACAAGGGAAATTGTGAGCCAAGAGGGAGTGCAAGTTGGGAGTGAATGCAAGGTAGGAGAGAGTGCAAGGTAGGAGAGAGTGTAAACCAAAATGGAGTGCAAACTAAAAGGAAGTACAAGTCAAGATTCAATCATGATGAAAGAGTAGCATGTTCATCCAGAGTGCATCAATGCTTCAAACCCTTACCACGAATGCATGGAATATTATTTCCAAAAAATTGTTGAATCAAAGGAATGCCAAGAAAAAGAAGACACGGTAAATTGTGAGCCAAGAGGGAGTGCAATCTAGGATCAATTGCGAGGTAAGATAGAGTGCAAGCTAGGAGCAACAGCGAGTGCAAGCAGAGAGGGAGTGTGAACCAAGAGGGAGTGCAAGACAAGAGAAAACCCCATTAGCTATTATGGAAGGAAAGTCATTTTTAAAAGCCCTAATGGGAATTCAAGATGCCCTAGCTATAAATTAAAATGCCCTTTTTGGAAGTATGAAGGCCCAAGTTGGAGATAAGTGAAAGAGCAAATACATGGCAAGTTCGATCCAGGTAGCAGATGGTACACCAGAAGTAAGTATCAAAGATGAGATGATTGAGCATGATATAATGGTTCTTAAAAGTAGAGGGCTAATATGTAAGTTCCGTAGATCATAGCTAGGGTTTTTGGATATTCAAAATTGGATCAAGTGGAAGTGGGGATTGAATTCAAATTATTATGTGATTTTTTTTCCTAAAGGTTTTTTCCTCATCATCATTTCCAGTTTAGGAAATAGGGATAAAATAATGGTTGGTGGCCCATGGTTTATGGGAAGAGATGCACTTTATTTGATACCATGGAATGAAAAAATTTTAGTTGAGACAGAAGCTATTAAGAAGCTTCCAGTGTGGGTTAGGCTTTTTGGACTTCCATATCAACTTATAAATAAGGATGTTTTGAAAAATATTGGAAATACCCTAGGAGAATTCATCAAGGAAGGAGCAAAAACTAAGGAGCAAAAGCATGCTATATATACTTGAATATGTGTTGCTATGGATATTTCAAAACCTTTGCCACAATCCATTAAGATTAAATCTAAATTAAGAGAATGAGATCAACAAGTAGATTATGAAAATATTGCATTTCGTTTCCACAAGTATTTTGAGATTGGACACATAATACGATTTTGCAAAGTTAAAACTATGAAGAAAGAGACAAAAAAATCTAGCCATGAGATAAAATTCAAGACGAAGCAAGGAAATCATTCAATAATAGAAGCTAGATCATATCAAGGATATTCCACTACAAGAGAAGAGGTAAAGAAATCCTATCAACAATATCAATTGGTAATTTTAGAAGGAATTAAAGGTGCAAAAGAAGATGTGGAGATAAAACCCAAAACAAAGACAAAAAAAAGGTCAAGTTTATTCCATGTTAATCATCTTCATTTTCCTCAAGTATTATAAAATCCTCTTCAGGTAATAAAAGTGAAAGTGGTGAAGATGTTATCCCTTGCACTTTAAGGTTTCAAGAGCATAATAATAAGGAAATGATGTTTGAGGAAAACCATAACAATTTAGGGTTTTTAGGGTAGAATAAGAAGGTAATTGCTACAAAAGAGCATCCTTGCACTTTAGGGTCTCCAGGGAAATATAAATAAGAGTGTGTTTTTGAGGTTATTCCTTGCACTTCAGATCCTTCAGAACAAGGTAAACCTAAAGATGATAAGTCTTACTATGAGCAGTGTGAGAATATTGAAGAGATTGATGACGATGAAACAATTGTTGAGAATGAAAAAAAAAAGAGGAAGGCCCAAGAGGTAAAAACAAAGAGAAAAAGAAACACAAAGGGATATTTATATGGGATTACAAAAGAAAATATCACAAGTATTAACAAGAAGTAGGGCTAAACCCATAAATCAAATAAAAAAATAACAATAAAAATAATATCTTGGAATATTAGGGGAATGAATAAGAACCCTAAAAAAAGGTATTAATAAATTGTGAGGTTGTTATAGACAATATATTTTTGGATATAGAAGTTGGGCAACAAATATTTTAGCCATTCACAGTGTTGAATTTCATCTTGACAAAATTTAAATTTTTGAAGGCATTTGATATAAAAGGAGTTGATTGTGGAAACTTAGCAGTTTGAGGAAGATGAAGAATATTTTTTATAGAAGGGTAAATGAATAATATCTTCGATAGAAAGACAAAGTTGGATATGTTTTAATTAACTTGTTATAAATGTAATGAGAGCAATGTAATGTTTTGTTTTAGTAATGGGAGTGGTCCCCAATAGAAGCCATGCATAACTTATTAAAAAAAAAAAAAACCTTGATCAAAACTAAAATTTATGATATTATCATGCAAAAATACCAATAGATCCTATCATATGCTTGTTCATATTAAATTTTATAACTATGCATAGTTTTTTCATGGAATGAAGAGAATATATGGCCTGCTATGCAATAGTTATAATACAAAGAATTTGTATACTATGAAAAAAACCACTTTGATCCTATGAGATAACACAATCTAGAATCATTTTCAATCTAGAGTTTATAATAATCCTTTATAAAATTATATATAATATATTTAAAAAATATGGGTGAATATGCTAGACAAAAGAAAGTTATAATTAGTGGTACCAATGCCACCTTTATAGATAGTGGCATATTAAATTATAGGAAATCTATCAAGACTTGGTGTTTTATTAGGGATAAAAAGGAAAATGCTTCTTGTAGATTCTACATAAATATATTTCTCATCAAACTCTCATTTGATATAAAAAGAATTAATTGTGGAAACTTGGCAGTTTGAGGAAGATGAAGAATATTCTTTATAGAAGGGTAAATGAACAATATCTTTGATACAAAGACAAAGTTGGATATGCTTTAATTAACTTGTTATAAATGTAATGAGAGCAATGTAATGTTTTATTTTCGTAATGGGAGTGGTCCCCAATAGAAGCCATGCATATCTTATTAAAAAAAAACAAAAATCTTGATCAAAACTAAAATTTATGATATTATCATGCAAAAAATACCAATAGATCCTATCATATGCTCGTTCATATTAAATTTTATAACTATGCATAGTTTTTTCATGGAATGAAGAGAATATATGGCCTCCTATGCAATAGTTATAATACAAAGAATTTTTATACTATGAACAAAACCACTTTGATCCTATGAGATACCACAATCTAGAATCATTTTCAATCTATTTGCCATATTTTTTAAATATATTATATATAATTTTATAAAGGATTATTATTGGAAAAATAAAAAATAAAAACTTTTTTCTTATCTTTCTTGGAACCAATGCAATAAAGGTGGCATTGGACCACTTATTATAACTTTCTTTTGTCTAGCATATTCATTCATATCCAACATATTGCTCTTCAAAAAACCAATATATTTGAAATAAAATGATAGGAAATCTATCAAGACTTGGTGTTTTATTAGGGATAAAAAGGAAAATGCTTCTTGTAGCTTCTACATAAATATATTTCTCATAAAAATCTTATTTAGTGCTTGTATAAAATTTGATGGGATAATTTGCAAACGCTTACCCAACCCAACTTTCAAAATAATATATTTGAGATAATTAATTTATTTCTTCCTAGTATCTTCGTCTTCCTCAGTACTTCTTCCATTTGGAATTGAAATATTTTTTATTTGATGAAAAGATAATTTTTATTTGGTTATAGCATGAAAAAAATAGTATTTATGATTCCTTCCTTAAGTCATCTCTCCCTAATATTTTGGGATCACTATGACTCTTCCTTTTGCAATTAATTATGATAATAATACTGAAGTATTTTTTTCTCTTTAGTTCATCCCATTGATTTATACTATCTATTGTAAATTGTTGATCTTGGATTTAATTTCTTCTTTTATATTAAAAATGTTATCAAAATATTTAACATTCCCAAACTTAATTTTTTCCTTTAGATATTCCATCTTTTGAACAAACCTACATATACATGATTCTTCAAACATTGGTCCATCTAACCATTATCTAGATGTTTGGAAGAACTCAAGGTTTTGATGCCATATATTTGGATGACCATTATCGAGTAGATTACATATCAAGATAATAGGTCTGCGATATGATCCTGCTTGAGTTAAAATGTTAAAAGAGACTGTATACTTTATTTACAACCAAGTAGTAGATAACAAAAATCCATCCAATATTTCTACCAAATGAATTTGTCCATTATATCTCTTATCCCATGTAAATTGAAAGCTTGAGGGAACAACAAACCCCAAGTCCATTTTAATTAACAAAGAAGGCAAATCCAACATTTATTTGGACCATACAAGAGTCCCAATATTTTTTTAAAAGTAGATAGAATTATGTTGTGTTGAAATATGTGGTGGTTAATCTTCTCTTGAGTCCACGATTGATTTTTTTTTATGTTTTACCTTTGAGCTCTTGTAAACGTTGAAAATATATTTTTGTAATTCCTTCTTATTTTATTTGTAAGGGTTGGTCTCACAATATTGACCTAAAGGTAACTTGTACTTGGATATAAATACCCCTCCTCACTAATCATTTGTTTATCAACTTGAGCATAATTTTGATTCTCTTTGAGTAAAGATATTTTGGTGTCTATGGACGCCCTATCATGTACTATGTTTTTATCTGTTGTGTATTTCTCTTATTAAGCAATATTAGACAATGTTTGATTCCATTCATTATAGAAACTACTATAAAATCTGACATTGTATCAAAGTGGGTGTAAATATTTATTATAAGTTTACTTCTGGTACTAGTAGGTTTCTTTTTTAGTTTCTCTTGAGGACAATTTTTACAGAGGCTCGTAGAGAAGAATTTTTGAAACTAATGGAATAATTTGAAGAAATATTTTTGATAGAAAATCCTTGTGGACTTGGATCGTGAGGATCTCACTTAAATTAGTATATTTTCTCTAGGATAATATTCATCGACATGTTCATCCTTTTCTCTCATTGTTACTCAATCTTGTTTTATTAATTTTTTTGACCATATAGATGCCCTAGTTTTAGGATTGATATTTTCAAGGTTTTTTTAATACCTTATTTGTCTTTTGTAATTTAAAGAAAAAATCATTTCCTTTTCTCTTCTAGCTTTTGATGACCAATAACAACATTTGTGAGAGCATAAACTACTTGATAAAATTAAAGGCTAAAATTTATTAGACAATCCTTAGTGCCAGAGAATTCATGGATATACTTTTTTGCTTAGTAAAGACATCCAATCCACTTTTCAAAGTTGCAAAAATGGTCTATAAATTTTTTTATTGCATAGGTATGAGAGGAGGGCTTTATTGATTGCATTCGATAAAATGTTTATTTAGGGCAATGTATAGTAGATATGGATGAACCATCAATTTTTTTAGATTCTATGTAAAATTTTAAGGGAGTCAAAACTCAATACTTTTTATCATTTCATCTCCAAGTACTTCCATTTTTAATTTTAAAATTTTACCTATTTCCCTCTAAATTTTGAATTTAAAATATGAAACAAGAAATATTCTGCAAAATATTCCTTAGTATAAATAGAAAAATGCATGATTGGGCATGCTAACATGCGACTGAGTCATGCATGTAGGAATGGAGGGTGGTTGAGCATTTTTTGCATAGTAAATTTATTCATTTAGTTTTACCTTCCAAGCCATGCATTTGGGAGGGAAACCAACACACTTTGTGCTTGAGCATTGTCCAAGGGAGATCTTGAGTTTGAACCCCCCCCCTTATTTTTTGATATTGATGTCAACAATATGCCTCTACTCTTGATTATGTAACCATAATTGATGATGTGGCATCCCTAGATGACATCCCTTATGATATGATCAATAATATGATACCCCTTTTCTTCCAAAGTGATGACATGCTTGGGTTGTACGAATACCATTTGGTAATATTTATAGATAAGGTGGCATGAATCTCAAGGTGATAATTGGTTATTTATATAGTTGAGTTGATAGATACAGATATCTTGAGGTGACGTGTCAATTTATATAGTCAAGGTGATATCAAGTGCATGCATCCCAAGGTGACTCAATAGTCCATACAATTGACATTGTTGTCTATACAACTAAGATGGTAGATATACACAACCGAGGGCAACATGTAGCAATTTTTGTAAAACTAAGGTGGCACCAAGTGTATGCATCTTGAGGTGACATATGATAGTCTATATAGTTGACATGGTGTCCATATAGGTGACTTGGTAGGAGATGCATAAATCTCAAAGAAACACATGATAGCTAAGGTTGTAACCTAGAAAGGTGATGTAGGGTGACACATCAAATTTTAAGGGCATTGGTGTGACACACGTCAAGGCCACATGTAGCATACACTAACTGGGTTGACATGGTATTTCGTACACCACTTAGTGTTTATAAAAATAGGATTTCCCAATCACATTCTTCCATCTCATCAACCTTGACAAGTAGCTCACGTAATCAACAACAGACTTGGTGATGCATGAATTTGAGAGTGAATTAGACAATGATAAGTGGCACAACATGGTTCAAAAAAAAGGAAGCAAATCATATTATAAGTGGCATCACATGGTTCATTGGTATGATGCACAATCATTGCATAGTATGCACCATCCTAGCCACTCACGTAGTGACATGTGATGGCCTCCTCATTCACTATAGTTACGAATATTCTTCAATTTTATAAAAGGTTTTGGAGTTAAGTTTTGTGATTTTAGGGGTAAACTTCTAGGGACCATAACTTTTGCATATAAAAGCATTTTCAACCTCTTTCTTTTAATTCTTATATTTTCTGAGCTCTTTGCATTAGCATTATTGTTTCTAGTCACAAATGCATGTAAACTCTTTAAATTTTGGTAAAATAGTTATAGATCATCATGTACCCCTGTTGAATGGTCCCAATTATGTCACATGAAAGCTTAAGAAGTTTTCAATAATCCTAATTTTTAGTTCTACAAAATAAAAGGACATAAGACAAAATTTATAGAATTCATATCAAGAAATTGGAGGAAGCAACAAAAAAGAGGGGTGCAAATGTTGCTCTCTTTTATGCACAAGGTGAGGACAATTTGATAAAGAAATCTCATAGGCACGTATTGTAGTCCATTATGCATATTGGAAACACACTTCTTCAAATGAGTGAAAAGCTAATTTAGGGGCTATTAGGCACATGATAAAGCACAAGTACCTTATTCAAGGCTATAACAAAATTGATACAAACAAATGTGTTGTGATTGGAGATGACTCTTCATTACAGGTTGGATAAAGTGGAGATATCACTATTGGATCTTCGTCATTTGATGAGGTACTTCATGTTACTAATGTTGGTCTTATGTAAATAATAAAAATGGACATCATGCGTATAAAATGGGATTAACAAAGAATGATAATATGAAAAAATGGTAGTGTCACAATCATCACACATTCCACAATCAAAGAGGATAGTGCCACTAATTGAAAGCAAAATATCTCACGAATTACTCATTAATCCAAGAGGAAAGATCAATTATAAGGTAAGCCTCACAAAGTTTAGCTTTGGTTATGTTCAAAGCCAAAATATATTTACAATTAAGCCAATGGCTCTTATTTATAGAAATAATTCACCCCTAATTTACATTGGATGAGAAATTCTTACTCCTAGTAAAATTAAATATTTGGGGGTATATTTAGCAAAATGATGCACCTCCAAATGTTACATGCCTCTAAATACATTCCTAAACAACTTAAAAGGCTTCTAAAATGCTTAATGTAACTAATACATGCCAAAATATCACTTTCTAAAGATCTTCCTTTGGATCTATGCATTTTCATTTGTAATTTTACCTATCAATAAATGATTCACTCTAAGAGGAAAGAAAATTGATCCTTAATAGGAACACTTTACTCCATTCGACCAACATTTTTCTCTCCAAGGACCAATCACTCCATGTTATCTAGTGCTTTACTCCTCGGGAGGTAATCACATCACTTTGATCAAATCACACCTCTAGTTAAAATTCTGCAACATTGGATTTGAGGTCTCAATTGGTCTATTCAAAATTTTTGCACACCTTTAACATGTGGAGGAATCTCAATGTAGTAATCGGGCTTCTATAGGGATTAAGATAAATGCCAAACTACCTATATCTTTGCAGCACTTTCTTTACTTTGTTAATGTGGTCTTCTTTTCTCTTAAAAAATACCATACATATATCACAATGAACTTATTTTTGACATCTTTAAAAGCATAATCCATTGCCCTTGAATATTACTTCAATGTTCATCAAACCAAAAAGTATCCTTTTGCAAGCAAATGTATTCCCTAGGGTTACAAATGTAATCTTGTATTAATATTTTGCTAACACCTCAATATGAATGAAACTAGAAAAGCCATCAATAATTGACATCATTTGATCCCTATTGAATTCCTAAAGTAACCAATACATTATAGGAAGAGGATAATTATCCTTTACCAAATATTGATTTAGGTTTAAATAGAAATAAATACTCAACCTTATCTCTCAATTCTTCTTTCTTATAGGAACAATATTTGTAACCCATGTGGAAGACCTTATAGGAAAAATGATCCTAGCTTTGAGAAACTTATCTACCTCCTTCTTGATCACATCCTCAATTAAATGAATGAATCTATGCTACTTAAACAAAAGGGCTTGGCATATTTTTAAGTGGTATGACATGACATGATGTAACTCCTCCAACTTATATGTCATCAAGTCATCATAAGACTAGATAATGATGTCCTCATATTCCTAGAATAATTCCATGAAAATTTTCTTTTCTTTGGAGGGCAATATTAATTGATGAATAGATACTTTGGATCTTCCTCTATACTTATGTTGATTTTTTCACTCTTTCAAGGCAACATGGTTTTCTAAATCTTCTTTTTATAGATTTAGTTAATAAACGTTTAAAAAACCTTCGATAGAACTAAAGACCTTTTGGGATCTTACTTATCCTCAATTATAACATTGAACCCTCTACTTGTTTTTTTAAATCATAAAATTATGAGCGCTAACTATCTTTCGAGCACAAGTAGTGTTGTTCTCCCAAGAGCTACAAACAAGTTGCAAATTATTTTTTATTAATTGAAAATTATTGCAAATTTATATTATTTGGCAGCTTAAGCCTATACAATATCTCTATCAAATAATGAAAGATAGGCAACATTCTATTTAAAAGAAACATGAACACTAAAATGGCAAGATTATTTGCCACTTTTTTTTTTCTTTGAGTATGGCCTACTAATTGAAAGGATCAAATGCCTCTATTTCATCTAGCACCAAGATATTATAACATTTGAGGTGACTATTCTTTGTTTGCCATTGTCCGTCAACATGTATAATGATCAATTTTGCATCATCAAACACCAAAAGTCTTTTAATATTTAATGCTTTAGCAACTTTAAGTCCAAGAAGAAGGAATTCATATTTCATTGTATTATTAGTATAATCAAACTCAAGATAAGATATGTATCACTACAATTCATCTACGAGGGATTTAAAAATTACCCTTACTCCACTCCCTACTTTACACATGTTGCCATCATAATACACGAGTCAAGTTAGATTTTTATTTTACCTTTTGTTCTTATTTATTCTTCATTCTATAATTTATTCTTCATCCAAAGGCATTAAACTCAAAATATATGTCCCAAGTCCATATTCTTCAAAAATGACATCATTTATTTTGTTGGATTAGGCCACTATGGCTTTCCTCTATTTTGGTTTAGGAGCAAGCCTTTCAATTTTTTCCTTGACTACTTCAAGATGATATGTCCACCCATATCTTTTGAGTATTGTCGGCTCAATAATATACCCCAATTATCAAGCACATCAACCACTATAATATTCATTAGAATCTTCTTGACCAAGAATTTTGCTAACTAAAAGATAAGATTATTATTATACCTAAACACATTTACAAGTTATGCATTCAACTAAACATACTTCTAGTTTGTATCCTAAAATGGAAATACAACAATCTTGGCAATACTTATGGGCCTAGCATTGCCCATTTCCCCTAAACCTAAAATGCAGTTGCATAATATTTTGTTCCCAATAACAATACATAAGAAGGGGGTGGTTTGTCTACCACATGAGTGATTAGATTGTAAAAGTTCACTCCTTTATTGCTTTCCTACTAAAGCTTCTCTCTCATCCCTTTATAAAAGTAGTTTTAGGATGAAGGGAGTTGAAAAAAAAAGTAAAGTATAAATCATTAATAGGGCTAAACTTTGTTATGAATTTGATTCCATATTTTATAAATTATTTTGTACTTTCTCATTGGTTCTTTGTAGTCCTTAATCACTAAAAGCTGATAGAGTATATATTTATCATCATATTAAAAAATAAGCAAAAATTTAGAGTCAAGATTATACCAAGTTCGACATCATCTAATCCTTGAAACTAGGAAATTACAACATCTATCAATGTTTCCACAAATACTTAAGCATAAGGTTGAACATACAACAACAAAAACTTTTAAGTATTCTTCTTAATTTTTGGTTAGTCTTAATACTTCTTAATAATTAGGGAAAAAATGTCATAAAACCTCTTTTGGTATTTCAAGGGCAAAAAGAATATGCAAGGGACCAATATGCTAGAAGGGAGGTTGGAATGGACTATTTATGTTTATGCTACTAATGTTTTGTTGTTGAATGTATGGACTGAGGTGGTACCTCTTCCCATCAACTTTAAAGCGTAGTATCCTTAAGTCGCAACAACTTCGACGGAGGCAGCCGCCTATTGAAATTTCGCTTTTGTAGTTTACAGTCTATTCAAAGCTGATGAAGGGCGATGATGTGCCCATAAAGTAATTCCAGCTTCTGCGGTTGGAACATTGATCCGCTTCGTGTAGTTTATAGAACCACAAAGCGTTATATTTGTATTTATTTTTTAATAATAAAAAAAAGTGCATTATATTTTTGTTACATAATAAATGAATCTGTAACGAAACATTTTGATTGATACGGGACAAGACGGAAAAAAAATCAATATATTTAATCCAAAACTACATACAATGTCACATAAATTCAAATAACAATTTAGTTGAGGATTATAAAGAAGGCTTCTGACCTCTTTTTTCCAAGAGGAATGCATTCATTCACCCAATGCTTTCACCATCGTATAGTGGGCGACGCGCTGTTTCAGTCTTGGTTTCTGAAGCACCGGTTGCCACGCTGCCTTTCCTCTTTCAAATCCACCGTATCGACACCTCGATGTTGCTGCTGCTCAGCAGGAAATTCTGTGAGCCTCTCCACGTTGACAGGGTTCTCGATTCGAATGGCGAGGCTTCCGTCCATAGCCTGCTTGAAGCAGGGCTCCTTGATGGCCACTTTGGTTATACTTATGTTAAGATATCAATTAAGAAATCATATAAAAATATATAAGGTTTGGATAAAGTGGTACTTAGATTTGTTTGTTATAAAGGTATAAGGTTGAATTTTTTTCCATATATTATTTTAAAGATATTGAAATTTGAAATAGAGGTTCATAGATGTCTAAGGTTTGAATTCTTAGGGATAGGGTTATACATTATGTTTGGTAACTAGAGTATGGTTGAAGATAATCATATATTGAGTAAACAATATCCATTTCATATGATTTAGTCCTTGTGGATGTTGCAAACTATTTATTAAAAAAAAAAAATGAAATGAAATTATTTTAATTATGTCTACAAGATCAAAACAATTTATAGAAATAAGAACTTTAATACAATATAAAGTATGGTATACAACCCTACTCCTTTTTGAATTCAAACCTTAGACCTTCTATTTAGAGTTCTAAAGTTTAACAACATTCAAGAAAGAAAATTGTTCAACAAAGTCAAAAAGCTCAACATCCTCTTATCATCTTTTAGAATGTGTTTTTTCTATTGTTGATTTAAATGAGAAGTTTCCTTGTTTTTTCTATTCTTAATTCTTCAAAAAAAATCATTAATAAGTTTACTTTTACAATGTCCTTATATGCAATCTAGATGTCCTTATGGGCTTCACATTCCATGAGAAAATGTTTTTTGATCTCTATGACTCTTGTTGTGCAAAGATTATTTATTTTGACCACACCTCCTGATTAATTGTCCATCTCCTAGTTTTACATCTTAGTAGAGTAATATTTCCAAAACATCGTACTATCATAGTCCACTTTACGATATCTGAATTGCTAGTTTCCTTACTGAAACACAAGTGCAACCACAAAAATTATAATAAATAGTTTATATGAAAACACATTATTGTTACAAAATAAAGTAGATATTACCAATGGAAAACATTAAAGTAAATCTTAATCATTATTTGATTCAAGCAATCAACATTTTCTTATTAGCTTCAACTAAACTTACTACTTCCTCTAACCATGGAAAGGAGAATTTAACTTCATGATCCTCAATCAAAATCCCTCTATTGGCTACCTATTTGCATATTTGTTTCCTTCCCTTAATGTATGTGTAAACCTAATTTCTTCAAACTCTTTACCAAGATCTTGAATTTCCATAATTATCTCTTATATGTTCCATGGAGCTTTTGCTTTCCTCAAAATTGCATTTATTACTATGAAAGAATCACCTTCCATACATACTTTATTCTATTTTATTTGTTTGCATATTTTTAACCCTTCTAAAGCTGCCCAAGCTTCAACTTCATTATTTGTCTTAAATCCACTATTGAAAGTGTAATGAGATAAAATATCTCCTATATTATTTCTAATTATTCCTCCTCATGCTGGTCCTAGATTTCCTTTAGATGCTCCATCAAAATTCAATTTAACCTACTCCACATCTGGTGGTTTCCACTTTATATTCTTTACCTTCTTTTTGCTTCTCTTGTACCCAATATCATAATTCTATTTAATGAATTGACTCCATCTATCAAGGCTCTTTGCTTCTATATTAGGGACTGGGTGAGTTGATAGGGTTGGTTTAGATTCCTCTATGGCTAAACATGTTGGATATTTTGAGTAGATAAGTTGTCATTGATGTCAAGAGTGAGTTGTCATTGATATGAAAAGGTACTAAGGAGAAATGCAATTGATTGGTTCCAAAAGAGCTTCATAATTTTATGTGAGCAAAGATAAAAGGTTTTTATTAAAACCATGGATGAGCAAAAATAAAAGGTTTTATTAAAACCATGGAGGAGCAAATTAAAAGGTTTTTTATTAAAACCATGAAGGAACAAAATAAAAGGTTTTTATTAAAACCATGGATGAGCAATGTAAAAGGTTTTTTATAAAAAACCAAGGAGGCCTTTAATTTCAAAATAGAAAGCCCAAGAAAGTTTTAATATGTAATTTATAAATATTTAAATTCAAATTGAATTTAAATTTTATAAAAAAATATTATTTATTTACTTGAAGTGGTAAAACCTAAGTTTATTCCGCCGACGTGCAAGTCGAATACTTCCCCCCGTCGACGTGATGGAAGTGATAATAAAGGCATATATATATTTGCTTTGCTAAGGTAAAAAAAAAGGATGTGTGATATCTTTTGAAAAATGCATTGTAAATTGTGGAGGAGATGTAATAGTTTTCGTGCGCTGCATAAATTTAAAATTTGATGTGTTTAAGACGTCGAGGTACTTAGTTACTAGCACCATCCAATGGCTATCTCAGGTGGAATTTGGCTTGGCACTTGTGGCAGAGTGGTTACGGGTTCGAACCCGACGATAACAAGTTTGGAAGCCCTTTTGCATTTCTGTTTCGACGGAGATAGAGAAGGTAATAGAGTGCATGGGCACTCTAGCTACCATGTGAATGCCTAGCTCACAAAACAACCAAGGCTGTGGCTAGGGCGCTTGGGGAGATAGCATCGTGGGTTCAAAACCCACTAGGAGCAAAGGTACATTTTTTAATATAATTTTCATTGACCTAAGGTTTGACGTGAGGTAGTTGGGAGGCATAAGGATTAATTAAAGTTAATTTTTTGTGGTGATTTTTCATGGTAAAATAGTGAAGGGAGTTATAATGAGTTTGATCTTAATTTTAAAACAAAGTTCTAATTGTTATATTTGCATATTGGAGGAGTAATCCTTTTAAAGTGTTGATTTTATTTTAAAGGACTTTTTGCCAAAGGGATTATTGTGAAAGTAATTGTTCTAATATTTTTAGGGTGTTGGATGTTATTTTAAAAATATGGAGTGATAAGGTGTATTTGTGTTTGATATTATTTTATATTGTGATTCTTTGAGAGAGATATTATTATCTTTTAACCTCCTTGAGTTTGGCAAAAAAGTGTTTATGATTGTGGCATATTTGTGTGGTCTAGTCCTCATCAAGAAAAAGGTATGGGTACATTCTTCCTTGGTTGAGTTGATTGGTTGGTTTTCTATAAAATAACTTTGGAGTGAAAAGGACTTGATTAGGTTTCCTTAATAAGTTGTTGAGCTATTGTTGAAGTGAATGGTTGAGTGAAGAACTTGAACTAGGGTTTGTAAAGATCATGAGTATCATTGTTATGTGAAGATTGTTTGATAAGCATTGTTTTTGAAGTGATTGGTTAAGTGAAGAACTTGAACTAGGGTTTGAAAAGAACATGAGTATCATTGTTATGTGAGATTGGTTGATAAAAATTGTTGGAAATATTTTGAGTGAGTGTTCATATGCTTGGACTAGGTTTTGTGAGCAAGTATTATTTCATTGAGTGATTGGTTGAGTATAGTTGGTTGTGCCTAGTCAAGTGAATGTGTAAGGTGATAGTTCAAGTTCTATAAAATAAATTGTTCTATATTATGAATTGATTTGAGAAAGAGGTTGAGTGTTGATGAGTGTGAAACATATTGAGTCTCTAACAATTCTCTATATGTTTTTGTGATAAAAGAGAGATTGAAAGTGATTGAAATTTTGTGAATGTGAAGCATATTGAGTCTCTAAAAATTCTCTATATGTTTCTAAAAGAGTGATTGAAAGTTATTGAGCATTGTGATGAATGTGAAGCATATTGAGTCTCTAAAAATTCTCTTTATGTTTACATGAGATTGGACAAGTTCTAGTGTGGAATTGTTGAGAATATTTGAGGTAAGTCTTAGATAATACTTGTGGATAGATTTGTGTGAGCTTTTGTGGAAGCTTATAATACATATTGAGAGCATATTTGGACAATTTCTAGTGAGGACTTGTTGAGAGTAGATTGAACAAGTTCTAGAGAGGACTTGTGGATAGGTTAGTGTGAGCTTTTGTGGAAGCTTACAAGGACAGATTTGTGCTAGACCGAAGGACTGTGTTTAATGCAAATCAGAGGACAGATATTGAGGACAAATTTGTGCTAAACCGAAGGACTATGTTTAGTGCATATCAGAGGATAGAGATTGAGGATATATTTATGCTAGACCGAAGGAATATGTTTAGTACAAATTCAAAGATATATTTTGGTGTAGACTTGAGGATAGGTTTGTGCCAAACCAAAGATAGAGATTGAGCAGATTTGTGCTAGATCGAAGGATTGTGTTTAGTGTAGATTTGATACAAAATTTTGAAGGTGACAAAGTATAGAGGACGATAGTATCCAGTATATGGAGATCCATTAGCCAGAGCAGTGAGGATAGGTGTCTTCAGTGGATAGATATACATTATCTAGAGCAGTGAGGACAATAGTTATTCTATAATATCACCAACTAGAGTAAGAGGAGAAAGGAGTTCTCCTATGGATAGAGATCCACAAACTTAATTAGGGGGTTGGTGTCTCCTTTGTACAAGAGGTCCATAAAACATTGTAATAGGGAAAGGATTCCCAAGATATTTATTGAGAAAATTTTAGTGAAATATTTTCTCCGTGGAGTAGCCCACATTGAGTGAACCATGCTAAATTGGTGTCTCTATTGTGTGTGGTGATTTGTGCATTTATTTTATCAATACTATTGATATTTATATCTATACATTACATATTATTGATTGGAAAATAAAAGTAAAAAGTGGTCTTATACTGTTACCCCCCCTCTAAGTATAAGCTTGTGTTCTTCAAAACATATATTCATTTTATTTACCTCTAAACTAATTTGCTTTCATTTAGATATTCTTCTATTTATTTCTAGCCATACAATTCAAAGTATTGTATCTTTTGATATATCCCATATTGTCTATAAAGCCTCACTTTTATAAGTGTTTTGTCATTGCTTTAACCAATATTCAATTATGCTATTCATCATCATGCGTTTACCAAATATATTAAGAATCCATTGCCATAGTTTCTAGACTATTGAGCAATATGCCAAGAGATGGTCTATACTTTCCTCATTTTTACAAAGAACACATTGAGAAGGACCATGAAAACCCTTTTTCATAAGGTTATCCCAAGATAATATTCTTCAATGACCTGCTAGCCAAACAAACATTTTGATTTTATGAATGCTTGGACTATCCCAAATATCTCCCCATATTCTAGTGATATTACTATTTGATTGGTGTTGTATACTATACCCACTTCTTGTTGTGTATTCTCTTGAGCTATTCAACTCCCAAATCAATTTATCCTTACAACCCCTCAGAATAATCACAGTAGTTATTTTTCTACTCAATTACCTCCTAGCATCAATGTCTTGTATGCTTGTAAAAAAACCTTCTTTCCATTTATATCTTCCTTCTGGATCCTTATACAAAATGTTTAAAACCCTATCACCATATTTATCTTGAAGTAAAATCATCCAAGGTTTTAAAATTGGATCTAAATTGAGTGGTTTTTTATCACACCATGTATCCATCCAAATAGAAACATTTTCTCCAATTGCCACCACCCATATTAAACCTTTAATCATTAGATCAATAGATTTATTTAAACCATTCAAAATATCAAAAATATTTGGTAGAGAGAATGCAGTAAATATTAAATTTGGGTCACTAGGCTCAACATACTTAGAAGAATATTAAAGTAATATTTTTATAGACAAAAAAATTATTATCTTCCTTAGCACCCCAAACATCTCATACGAACAAACACCTTACACACCAAGTTCTCACGTGCACTTATTAACTTCCCACAAATGCCCCAAATTCCAAATACCAATTAGAATTTACGTTGGAAAAATAATAGTAGTAGTTATTGTTATCTAGTATGACATAAGTTATATGAAACAATTTATTTTTATATAGAGATTTATATACATATTTTATGGTGGTTTGAATTTAGGTGTTTTGGATGATAAACTAAAGCCATGTGTCCTCGAGAGCTAGGTGGATTGGTAAGTGCTTTTTTGGCCAGACATTTACCAGGAAGACACCTAGGTTGGTAAGTGCTTGTTTGGCCAGGCATTTACCAAGAAGACACCTAGGTTGGTAAGTGCTTGTTTTGCCAGGCATTTACCAAGAAGACACCTAGGTTCAAACCTCAGGGGCAACCTATTTACAAAGTTAGTAGTCTGATCTGAATCCTCTAAGTGTGCGTCAAACCGATATTGATAGTACGAATCCCAAGTGAACGGTGGTCCCCTTCACATCGGGTCAACAATAATGAAGTGAAATAGGTTTGGTGGAAGCAACCCTTGTGGTTTGAACCTTGCACTTGTTAGTTACTAAAAATAGTGTGGTTGTGACCAACTCTCCTATGTAACCAAAAAAAAAACTAAAGCCATACCACATCATAGGGAGAGGATGTTGATTATCTAATATATATAAGTATTCAATTATATTTTGATTACTAAAGTATAGTACATAACCCTACCCTATAAAAAATTGAACTCAACTTGCAAATATACCAAAGCATAGTGTATAACCCTATCCTATAAATATTTGAATGGAGGATTCTAATATTGGACTTCTATTTAGGGTTTCAAAGTCTCCACATTTAGGCCACTTAAGTTATACTTATGTTAAAATATCAATTAAGAAGTTATATAAAAATATATAAGGTTTGGATAAATTGGTAAGTAGATTTGTTTGTTATAGAGATTTAAGTTTCTTCCATATATTATTTTGGATATTTTAGAACTTTAAATAGAAGTCCAAGGTTCCAATCCTTAGGGATAGGGTTGTACATTATGTTTGGGTAACTAGAGTATGGTTGTGGATAATCATATATTAAGTAAACAATATCCATCTCATATGACTTAGCCTTTGTGGATGTTAAAAACTACTTATAATCATACATACTTAATATTTAAAAAAATATGATAAAAATATATATTTTTAATTTAAAAATTAAAATGAAATTATTTTAATTATGTCCACAATATAAAAATATTTTATAGAACTAAAAGTTTTAATACAAGATGAGGTATGGTATACAACCCTACTCCCTTTTGAGTTCAAACCTTAGACCTCCTATTTATAGTTCTAAATTTTAACAACATTCGAGAAATAAAATTGTTCAACAAATTCAAAAAGCTCAACATCCTCTTATCATATTTTAGAGTATGTTTCTTCTATTGTTGAATTTAATGAGAAGTTCCCTTGTTTTTTTTTTATTTTTATTTCTTCAAAAAGTTTCATTAATGAGTTTACTTTTACAATGTCCTCATATGCAATCTGGATGTCCTTATGGGCTTCAATTCCATGAGAAAATGTTTTTCAATTTCTATGACTCTTGTTGTGCAAAAGATATTAGTTCTGACCATACCTCAGTAATTTTCCATCTCCTAGTTTTACATATAAGATGGTGTGAACTAGATCTTAGTTGGGCTATAAACATTTATTCCTTCCATTTGATATTTGCATCTATGTATTTCTTTTGGTTGTGTTCACAGTTTGGGTTGAACTCATTGATGTATAATTGTTTTTTCTTCTTAAAATTTCAGCTCATAGTTGCTTTTGAATTATTTCTATTTGTCTCCATTTAAAATTTAATGTATTACTAGCCCACACCTCACACCTATGTAACACCATCGAAATAACTAATAACCCAAAAAGGACTCTAATGGTTTTCCAATTCCATAACTCTATTTTTTTACCCCTAGTTAGCAATGAGTAGAGTGCCCTCCATATTGCTTGTATTCGTTTCATCCTATATATTTCCCAATTGAGTTTTATTTTAAAATATAAGCCAATATATTTGTATTTTGTTACTCCCTCTAAAGGATTTCTTTCAAATAAAATATATGGCTATTTTTGCTTCGGCTTCCTTATTTATCTTAAATCCACTATTGAAAGTGTAATGAGATAAAATATCTCCTCTATTATTTCTAATTATTCCTCCTCCTGCTATTGGTCCTAGATTTCCTTTAGATGCTCCATAAAAATTCAATTTAATCACTCCACATCTGGTGGTTTCCACTATATTCTTTACCTTGTTTTTGCTTCTCTTGTACCCACCATCATAATTCCATTTAATGACTTGACTCCATCTATCAATACTCTCTGCTTATAGATTAGGGACTAGTCGAGTTGATAGGGTTGGTTTAGACTCCTCTATGACTAAACATATATTTATTTTCACCACCTCTAAACTACTTTGCTTTCCTTTAAATATTCTTCTATTTCTTTCTAGCCATATAGTCCAAAGTATTGTATCTTTTGATATATCCCATATTGTTTGTAAAGCCTCACTTTTATAAGTGCTCTACCATTACTTTAACCAATATTCAATTATGTTATTCATCACCATGCATTTACCAAACATATTAAGAATCCATTGCCATAGTTTCCAAACTATTGAGCAATGTCCCAAGAGATGGTCTATACTCTCCTCCTTTTTATAAAGAACACATTGAGAGGGACCATGAAAACCTTATTCCATAAGGTTATCCCAATATAATATTCTTCTATGACCTACTAGCCAAACAAACATTTTGAATTTACAAATGCTTGGGCTATACCGAATATCTCTCCATATTCTAGTGATATTATTGTTTTGTTGGTGTTGTATATTTTATCCACGTCTTGTGTATTCTCATAAGCTATTCAACCTCCAAATCAATTTATCCTTGGAACCCCTCAAAATAATCATAGTTTTTATTTTTCTACTCAATTGCATCCTAGCATCAATGTCTTGTATACTTGTAAAAAACTCTTCTTTCTATTTATATCTTCCTCCCTGATCCTTATAGAAAATATTAGAAACCCTATCACTAAATTTATATTGAAGTAATCTCATTCAAGGTTTCAAAATTGGATCTAAATTGAGTTGTTTTTTATCACACCCAGTATCCATCCAAATAGAAACTTTTTCTCCAATTCCCACCGCACATTTTAAACCATTAATCATTAGATCAATAGATTTTTTTAAACCATTCCAAAGATCAAAATCATTTGGTAGAGAGAATGCAATAAATATTAAACTTGGGTCACTGGGCTCAACATAATTAGAAGAATTCTTGCCCATTGTCTTTGACTCTCTTTGCACAATCTCCATATTACTTTCCCCCTAAGAACTAAGTTTGCATCTGTAAGAACTCTTAAACCAAGACCTCCCCTAGTTTTATCATCACACACCTTGCTCCATTTCACCAAAGAAATTTTCCTTTTATCATGTAAACCTAACCATAAAAAGGATCACATAATATAGATTAAACTTTTTTCAACTGATTTTGGCATAGAATAGAATGACTTATAATATGTTAGAATGGCCTATAAGACTAACTTAATTAACTACACTCTTCCTGCTAATGATAACCATATATTTCAATGCTAGAAGTTTATTCTAAACTTTACTAATAATTGGATTTCATAATTCTATCCTCATTCTCCCCTCAAATAAAGGCCTCCCTAGATAATTTGTTGAAAAAATTGCCTCCTCCATTTGAAGTAACCTGTAAATTCTTGCTTTGATATTAGATGGAGTGTTAAGGAAGTAAATTTTGGATTTTGTCCTATTAACTTTTTTTCTTGATGCTCTTTCATATTCCTTTAATAAGTTATTCAAATCTCTAACCTCATTTATCCTTGCCCTTCAAAAAAATATTGTATCATCTACAAACAGTTGATGGGTGATGTTGTCGATGTTATTACTAACCTTAAAACTACTTTTAAGCCCATATTTGTAAGCCTTATTTAAGTTTATACTCAAAACCTCTGCCATAATAATGAACAAATAAGGATATGAAGATCTCCTTGTATAAGGCCTCTCTTGGCTTTAAAATATTTTGTTACTAACCCATTGACCAACATTGAATAAGAAACTGTAGAGACAAAAGCTTTAATCCACCTAACCCATTTCTTCTCTAATTCAAAATTTTATAAAATTGTAAAAAGAAAATCCCCTTTAACCCTATCATAGGCTTTACTCGTATCAAGTTTTAAGATAATTTCTTTCTCTTTTCTTGAAGTCGTTGAATGTATAACTTCATGAGATACTATAATCCTGTCTAGAATTTATCTCCCTTTCACAAATCCTCCTTGGTATTCTAAAATAATTTTGTCTAAAAATGGCCTTAACCGATTTGCCATCACTTTGGAGATAATATTATATGCCATATTACATATGCTTATGGGTCCAAAAGAATCAAAAAATTCAACATCCTTCTGTTTTGGAATTAGAGTAAGATATGTTGCATTTATTTTATAAGGTATGCATTGTTTTACTCTAGACTGTTCCACTACCACAAATAAAGAATCCTTTTTCTATTCCCAATTATGTTGGTAAAAAGTTATAGAGATCCCATATGGACTTTTGGATTTATCCTTATTAAAATACAAAAGATATAAATGAACTTCTTCTATAGTAATAGGCTCCTTCAGTTTCATATTGTCTTCATTCATTATAACTGAAGGAACATGTTGAAGAAGTTTATCATTAAGAACTTCAATCTCCTTTGATCCTAGAATATTTTGATAAAAATACTTTACCTCTTTTCTAATTTCACTATGATATTCAATCCAAACCCCTTCTATTGATTTAATTATACTAATTCTAGATGTTGATATTTGTACTATAGCCATCCTATGAAAAAACTTTGTATTTTTATCTCCTTCTTTTAACCAAGTCTGTCTTGATTTTAATCTCCAGAATTTATCTTCCTTACTCAAAATATTATGATATTCACTAAGCAAATCCCTTTTCTCTGAGCTTGGATTATTATGATTAGCTTTTTGGAATTTTGAAAGTTTATCTTTTAGTTCTTCTTTCTTCTAAAAAATATTTCCAAAAGTGTTTTTATTCTATTATTTTAATTTAGATGTCATAGATTTAATTTTATTTGGACGAGCATACAACCCACCATTACCTAAATAATTCCACATTTGAGCTATCATATCAATAAATTGAGGATGGTCTTCCCACATTTACTTAAAACTTGTGTAGGTTCACAGATGCTATTGTCCCTTCAAGAACATGCACTTAATCTTATTTTAAAAAAATACACTATGCACACTTTTATGTTTACTTCTTATTACATTTGCAGCTACTCTTCTTGTTATTTTTAACTAGGATTAATACTTGCAAAAATTAATATTAATCAACTTATAACACCTTAACAAAATAGCTCTTTTAATATCAATTTGCAAACTTAATTTATGTTTCCTTATTATATTTCTACCTTACTGGTTTTGCTCACCTTTTGTTGTCTAAACTTATTTTCCAATAACTTCAAATTTGCAGCTCCTTTACTTCTTGAAATGCTGCCCAAATATTTTAAAATTTGTAGCTCCTAAAGCTGCCTAAAAATATGCCTTCTTGATTTTTACTTGCTGCCTAAAAAATCTAAATTTCATAGCTCTACTTCTCCTTAAAATGTTGTCCAAAACATCTCCTTTCTCCTTCCAAAATGCTGCCAAGAATCTCTAAAATATGCAGCTTTAACTCTTCTTCAAATGTTGTCTCAAACTCTAAAATTTATAGCACCAAATATTGTCTAATATGCTACCTTTTTGCTATCCAAAAAATACCTATAAATCCTTCAATTCACTGCCTTAAATTATTATGAATTCCTTCTTCAATTAGTTATATGAGGACACTTCAAAAATTGTCTTATAGCTCTTCAATACATAACTCTATGTCTTCTCTAATTTGTTGCCCTGAAACTCTTCAAATTTTATCCTGAAATTCTGCAATCTTCTCCTTCAAAAATCAACCTTCAAAACTTTAATGGCTACCTCCAAAAATATCAACTTATGGTCTCTTTCAATTATATTTCTCCTCCTTAGATCTTGCTAAATTATGTCTTAAAATTTGACCTCTTTGTTGGACTCTTCTTCAAGAATTTGAATGTCTTGAAGTCTTCAAAAATACTTTCTCAAAATTTTGTAAATCTTCTTGCCAAATCCTTCTTTCTTGAATTGGTTTCACAAATCCTTTTGGGCTTGTTGTTGGATAGTGACAATTGTCCTAATTTTTGATGTGATTACCTCTTTTTAGGATTTTCTTCTTCTTGCAATCTTCTACTTTGAACTTTATTCAAATCTTCTTGAATGACCACTTCTTCAATTTCTCAATAGGGCTTCTATATCCTCCTTATTTATCTTTCCAAATTTGAATGGGACCTTTTCCTAGGCCTCCTCAATCTTCTCTCTCAAATATCATATATCCTTTCTCAAATATTCAATGAGACTTATTCACTTGGGTCTCATTTTTCTCAATCTTCAATAGGGCTTTTCTAACCCCTTCCTCTCTTCTCTCTTCAATCTACTATGTGACCTCTTCTCTTGGATCTCCTCAATATTTAGTATTCAATATTCAATGGGAGCTCTTTGGGTCTCCTTAATATTCAATCTTCTTTCTACAATATTCAAATTATTCTATCTTCAATTCTTCAAATTCTCCAATGATACCTTTCTCTTAGGCCTTCAATCTCCAATATTTTGTTACAATTCCAAAATCAATTCTTGTGCAAGGAAAGCACATTGACTTTCAAGTAATCTAAGGTGAAATTATTCTTCATATGTTGTAGTAAGCTTCTCAAATTTTGAGAACTAATTTTTTGCAACAAGATCTTAGAAAATAGTAATCAAATACATCCAAATCCTCAAAAATCTAAAATCAGTGATCTTCACTAGTTGTTATTCAATCTAGTGGAAATAAATCTATGCTAAGTCCTAGTATTCATGAGTTTTTTGTAACCTTGTGGAAAGACTCTAGTCAAATAGCAACTTTCAAATTCTATAAAAGAAATCTCTCTATCTCCTATCAATCTCCCTTATGGCTTTGATACCACTGTTAGCTTTTGATGCTTGATACTTAATGCAAATAACCATAAGATAAGATCTCAAATAAATTTGAAATATAAAATACATGATAATGGTAATATTTTAATCATATATAACTCATATATAACTTCTGTAACAACTCATAAAAAAGACACTAAGAAATGCTCATGAAAAATAGTAACATGATATTGAATAAAGATCACATACATCACTTCCTCTGTTTACAATATTTAGTCACATATATAATAGAATGTGACTCTTCATATGGAGTACTATTGGCCTTCACTCTTCTTGAGACTCTTTACTTTCCTATTCTAAGGATACTTGTGCACATATACACTCACTACAAATGTAAACTTAACTACATGATACTTGTGCATTTCCTACACATTATTACATTACATAAAATATTTAATTATACTCTAATATAAGACATACTCCTAATATAATGATGTACCCACGGTGGTACATTAGAATTTAGAAAATAACATAATATACTCTAACAAAGACTTTGTGAGAGAGAGCTTATTGAAGCTGAATATTTATGGAGGAAGTTTGAGAAGTTTGATAAAATTTGAAAAGGAGGGATAGTGGCCCAAGTTTAAATTAATTAATTGTTGGAAGAATTGTAAAGTTGTAGTATTGAAGGCATTGAGAAAGATTATTATGAAGAACAAATATATTGCTCATTGGAGGTGCTTGATATTTAGTGAGGATGAGTTGGAATTTTGGAGGTGCTTGATGAACTGAAAGAGAGGACAAATTGGAAGATCAAGATAGAAACGTGGACTATGATTTTTAATCTATGAGGTGATATAGACTAGAAACATGTAGACTGTAAGTTTGTTAAGCTAAGAAGAGCATTGTTTTTGAAGCTAAAAGGAGATTGTAGACTACAAAGTCGAGAGAAGACAAACTATAAGCATAAAGAATACAAATTATGAAGCCAAGAGGATATGTAAGCCTATGAGTCGAGAGGATATGTAAACCAATGATCCTAGAAAACATGAGAGCCTTCCTAGATCAAAGAGCTTACCTAAAGGGGATAACTTATGCAAAGCCAAGAGTTTGAAGCAAAAAGTCAGTAGAACAAAGAACCTAAAGTGGAAAATAAGAAAAGCATCTAGAGGATGTAGAAAGTCTATGAGCCTGAGATGTTGAAGATTCAAATATAGAAGATTCAGTGTAGTTAATTAATAGCTACTGGCCAAACTTTACATAAAATCCAAATAGAGCGCATGACATGGAGGAGTAAGATAAAATATTTTATTTATTAAATGATTAATTGTTTATTTTTTGGTGCATAATTTTGATTTGGAGTTATAAGGTTTGGAAAGTGAATTTGAAATTTGATTTTATAATGTTTAACCTTGGTGGTAGAAAAAGTGATCAATATGAGTTATAAGGGAACAAATTATTTAAAATACGAATTGAAGTTAAAATTATTTGGAGTAAGGGTGAAATAAAAAATTGAAGGAAAAGGAGAATAAAAATTTGAGGAATGTGATTTAATGAATGATTTGAGAATTGATTGAAAGAGAATTTGATTTGATATTTGAAAATTGATTTATATTGAAATTTGAAGAAGGAGAGAATTTGAAAATGAAAATATTAAAGTCATGACAATGGTCAAAGAAAAATATGTTACATATCAAATAATTGGTATATTGACTCAGGAACAAGTAGACATGTGACTACAAATAAACAATGTTTTAAAAAATTTCAAGAGAAATGTGAGAAACTAGTCACCATAGTAGATGATAGAACATATGAGGTTAAAGGAGTAGGAGATATATTAATCAATTTATCTAAGAATAAATGTATAATTAAAAATATGTTATATGTACCAATATTAACTACTAATCTACTCTCAATATCTCAAATGTTAGATCAAAAATTGGTGATTGAGTTAAAAGTTATTGAAAACAAAAAAAAATGTATTATTACTAGACAAGAAAAATTCATAGCCTCTAGTTCCTATACAAATGGTCTATTTTATCTCGATACATTGACAAATATAGTTCTATCAATAAGAAATTTTGTAGTCTGGTTTGTCATCAAGTCAACACTAGAACTGTGATTATTATCTTGAGATATTTTGATAGTGAGCACCCGCTAATCACAACCCAGACTAAACATTAGATGAACCAAATTGCTTTGATTCAACCTCCAGAAAAGATTGGTATACCTTGTCAACTTAATAGGTGTTGACTCTATTTAGCTGAAAATAGCAAAAGTTTAAAGATAGAAATGATAGGGTTAGGAATGTGTGCATATGAGGTGGACGGGTGAAGATAACATCATAGACATCCACAAAGCAACTTCTGATGAATTAAATTTTAGAAACAATATTCGGGACTAACAACATTTAAAACTCAGTAATTACTATATTAATGGTATTTTGCACACTTAAAGAATTGTTTCAAACATCTAAAGCATTAATTATCTAAATTAATAGAATAATATCAATGCCTTGACTAATAGAAATATAATTCTCATAAGCATGAATGTAAGAATGAATTATCTCAATTTACTCTAAGTTAGCTATCCAAATTAATAAAATAG
This sequence comes from Wollemia nobilis, assembly GCA_028583015.1. NCBI lineage: Eukaryota > Viridiplantae > Streptophyta > Pinopsida > Araucariales > Araucariaceae > Wollemia > Wollemia nobilis. Next base: position 1,923,933 of record JAQPPZ010014470.1, read on the forward strand.
AACAATCAAAGTAGTAACAGTAGAGATAACTTTATAAAATTATATTCAGCCAATCAACACAAGTGCAAGTTTGAGGTAAACATCCCTTGTAATGCTTCATTCATTAAATTGAAAAAATGTACACAATAGTGCAAGCAAACACTTCAGAGCCGATATCTTGAAATGAGATCACTGTCTTTATTTATAAAAATTTACAATGATAAGCATTCTAAGCATTACAAGAACTTTGATATTTTTTTATTTTATGGGCAACTTCCTATCCATGGTGCCAACCAACTTCATATTTCTTAATCTATTACAACCAACTTCAGCTTAGAGTCATCTGCATCATCGATGGTTCTTGTGTCTTTCATTCATCAATTTGCAACTAAATCTATTCGATCAGAAGATTCTAAAATGTTTTGAATTGTAAATGGTGATTCAGCCTCCATGATGTATGATTCATCTTCCCCCTAACTTGTACAACAAGTAAGCGCATCAAAACATGTTAAAATTCTAGATCCAAAGAAAATTAACAACTACCATTGATCTACAAATGAGCAACTGAGATAATTATCATGTAGCCATTATTTACCTGAATCTCATTTATGCTTGCTTGAGATTAGTCTTCCTTAATATTGATCATGAAAACATAAAATCACACAAAATAAAAACTTTGCTCACATTTCTTCAACCTTCTAAGCTCAACGCATTTTTTATTTGCACATCAATAACAAAGAAGACAAAGAACCACACCTTTATGCCTTTCAACCTCTTGGTCAACCTTCTCCACAAAATTATTTCCTTAGTGATTTTTGATTTATGCACATATTACAAAGGCTTTAGGAAATCTTACGTGAATGCTTTTCTCTACTTTTCATATTTTCTCATGAATTCCTATTTTCTAGAACTTTTCATATTTGTGTGCGATCAACAAAGGCAGCAAGAAATCACACAACTTACAAAGGAAGCACAAAATCACAACTCTTCAATCTTCCCCTATTTTTAGTCATTTCTAGAGTTTTCTTGTCTTTTCGCACTTTTATGTTTGCATGTAGTTTACAAAGGCATTGGAGAATTGTGTATTTCTACCTTCTATTCGACTTTGGCCTTTTTTTCATGAAATCCATTTCTTTGGCGCTTTCCTATTCTAACACTTTTAGGTGCTTTCTAACTTCGCACAACCAACAAAGATAGCAAGAAATCGTAGCATATCTTCTTTCCTCATTTTCAGCCATTTTCAACATTTTTCTATTTTTTAGCGATTATCTAAATTTTGTACAGCCAACAAAAGGATCTTGGAAAATTTCTAATTCAACTATATTGCACATAGATTTTGCATCCACGCCTTGGGTTGCAAATTGTGCCCTTAGCATTTTTTTAAATCACACATCTTCATTCCTTAGAAAACTTCTTTGAGCTGACACATTTTAGCCATAGCAAATTGACCATTCATAATACATTGATCTTATCCTTTTTTAATAATTTTACATATGTAGCTTTTTTAACCTACATTATGGTGCCTCTCGGGGAACTTTACTTGGAAAGTTGCAAAACTCAGATAGTCTTATCCTTGAGCAAAAATTTTATCATAAATGAAAATGAGGCCTTAACTAATGCACTAGGGGAGGAAGAGGATACTAATGCAATGAATGCAACGAAGGAGGAGAAAACAAGACAAAGTGATACTAAAATGAAATGGAGACATAGAGAGGTTCAAAGGATAACAAAATGAACCTCAAAATACACATGAAATACCAACAGGTAGCTAAGGATAGGGATAAACCATAATATAAAAACCTATAAAAAACAAAGGGGAATACCAAGAAAGGTATGGAAAATGAAATGTTTACAGGCGGGATGAGAGAAAGAGTACCAAAATGCTGGAGAAAAGGAAAGGAAGGCAAGAAATCAAGGGAATTGGAAGTACACAAAATATTAAAACTATGACAAAAATTGTACCTCCATATGTATACTCCATCGAGGTGTAAGTTGCATATGTATATTCCATCGAGGCACAAAGCCACTTCCAAGGTAGATAAATTACCATAGTGCAAGTAACTATTTGACCTTTTATGTGTCTCTTCCTCTTCCTCACATAATGAAATTGTAAATTTTTTAGCCAACTATATACCCTTCTACAACTCCTTATTTGCATCATCTAGCTCATATTTCCTATAATATCTTTAAATATTCATTTTGTTGATTGATACTCCTTATATAGTCAATTTTAAGGATGGTTATGGTGTCATCTTATGACTGTAGAATCATACCTTGAGGATCTCAAAAGATATTTGACTTGCTTGAGCTAGTTCTTATGCATCACTTGAGTCCTTTATTTATGTGGCTAATCTCCCTACTAAGCTCATTTTGCATGAGGTATGTCATAGTTCATTTTATTCCACCCATGTGACCCTTAATTCTTCCCACATTTTTTTCTCTTCTTTGGGATTACTTTGGTTTCATCCATTGGGAAATCGAGTCAAAACAACCTATGCTAAGGTCCCTTCTTATGGAGTGTGATTTCTTGATATTATCCCAAATACTTCCATCACTAACCTATAATATATGTACATGATACTGCAAGACATATGTTCCATAAGGGAGCTATCCTGCTTTATTCATCATGACCATATTCAGTCATTTTATTTACTTGTCGGTTATGTACACAAAATTTGGTATGTAAAAATCCATGCTTAGCTTCAGGGTTCATTTTATAAAACTATCCCATGAATATGCAATGCACTAACCACATGGTTCTATATATGTACTTCTCATCATACCCCTAATTAGATATTTCATAGAATTCTTCTGTATTTTATATAAAAATTTCTAATTCCATACTTCTCTCTAGACGATCAGTAAATGAATTTAATAATGGTTCATCTACCTCAAAGACTTCAACCATTGGTTTTTGGCATGGCATTTGAGCCACTGGATCATTCTGGAGATATCCATCCATATGCACATTTAGTGATCTAGGCCCTTGTTGTATTGTACCCCCTTGATTGCTTGCATGGGAGGAAAAATAATGGCCACTGTATGATTTTTGGCATGGGATCATCATCACTTCTGATTGCTCATAATACCAAGAATGGCATAGTACCTAATATCCTTGTAAAAAATGTTCACCTCTGCTTCAATACTATTGATAACTTCGAAAGGCATGCTGAATTGATCCTACTTGTATCCCTCTATTATGAACAATTGAAAAACCTTTTGAAATATTTTGAAAGTATTGTTTTCTCCAAAAAATTTAACCAGATTTACCTCATTCTCAAGGTAAAACCCATATTTATTGAAGTGACATCCAGAAAGGCATATACCAAATAGAGGAAGAACATTCACCACCATTATATCATGCACCACAACCAAATTGGGATGCCTATACATCATTACAAAGTGCCTTAAGATGCATATGGCCCTTATAGTCCTTCCCTTAAAATTTAGCCTCCTGGATTCCATTTTGCCTATGGCCAAATTCAAAGTTTCACATATCATTAGGTGTATTATCAACACCTCAGCTTTAGGATCTATTATGCAATTGTGCAATATACATTTTTCTATAAAGAGAGATAAATAACATGTATCAACCTCCTTTTGATGGAAATTCAAGACTGTGTTCTTCAAAGATATGCTACACTCTTTGATTTCTAAAGAGACATCAATCAAATTAACTTCTGAGTGCATTAGCAAGTATTCTCTTAAAATTTGTTCATGTTGAAAAGAGTCTTGGAATAAGTTCTAGAGCTGGTCCACATTTTCTTTCCTTTTTTCTTGAATTAGAGCCAAGAAATACAAACTTCTAGAGGCTTCAAATATTTCCTGATCCATGGTCTTTATTGACGAAGTTTTTTCCTACATCTCTATTTACTCCTCTAGGACATCTTCATTCTAAACTAAGAGAGCTTGGAGGTAGTTATCATTTTCTATCAAATGACCGATATCTGCATTATGACATATATCCCTTCTTCGATCCCTTTGATGTGGGCATGTTGTCTGAATAAAATTGATCGATGGAACTGGTATCGAGGACAACCTATCTTCACTTCCCTCTTTACCACATCCTTAGACTTCTTGCTTCTTTAATGAATGTAATTCCTTCTATCCATCCCACCAATTAGAGTGTTGTTTCATCAAACCTAATTCTTGATTTTTAAGGTCATAATCTATGTGACAATCAAGGGGATACTCATTCTTTCTTTCCTAGCCTGACCATGCCTCTACCTCATCCTAGAATCTACTACAAAATAATATAAAGGGGTGATTGAATATAGGGTTAACTTCTCTAGGAGGAAGCTTACCAGTTGTGATCAACATATTTTTAGCTCAGATAGCCTCTTGGAAGACCTGAGGGAACCTCTTTTCTTTGGATTGCTGAACAAGGAGGCTTAGATCAGGATGAAGTGTATGTATGTAGTAGAGATATGTTTGGGGGTGGGAGGGTTGGTATTCTTTGGGAATCCTTCTTCACATTATTTTAAAATGGATATTAAACTCGGGAATAATTTCTTGAGGAGCCTTTTTTATGAATCAAAATTGGGTGAGCAGTACGAAGGGATCTCTAGGATCGTCAAACTCATCAATGAGGGCTTTGGATAAATCTCTCCAATTATGGATACTTTTGTCTTCCAAATATTTATACCATAATAGTACCTTCCTCTCAAGGGACAACGCAAGCAGTCTAACCATGACATATTTAGCCATAATATTATAAACATAGGATAACTAGGCTATATCTCGACAATGCTCTTTTGTAGATTTTTCTTTGTCCTCATAGTTGGGTAGATTTTTTAGAGTGATTCTTAGGATTTCATGGATAACGGGGCTATTCAATGATCCGGTGTCATACCATGGGGGATAGTATTGATACGCCATCCTACCCCAACCATGTTAAGAAAAAAATTCTATGATGATGATGATAGCTAGGTGTGGCTTCCAAATTTTTAAAGATAGCAGTGTCACCATGTGAATCTAAATTCTTCTTTCATATATCGAGGAAATTCACCTAAACTTGACCTCCTTAGGTGGTAATTACTAAGATATTAGCCACAAATCTTCGTAGCCTTAAATATGACCAATAACTAGATAGGGTATTTTTATTAATAGAGTCATCAGGTAAATTTAATTACAACTTGATAATGCATGGAATCACCACTCCCTGAACCACCTAATCCTTGTGGACGAAGTCCCATCAGGTGTGCCAAAAACTATTGTATTATGGTTTGTCATAAATACAACACTAGAACTATTATTATTATCTTGAGAGATTTTGAAGGTGAGCACCGGCTAATCACAACCCAGATGAACCAAATTTTTTTGATTCAACTTCCAGAAAAGGTTGGTATACCTTGTCAACTTAATAGGTGTTGACTTAATTTAGCTTAAAATATAAAAAGCTTAAAGATAGAAATGATAGGGTTAGGAATATCTGAATATAAGGTGGATGGATGAAGCTAACAACATAGACATCCACAAAGCAACTTCTTATGAATTAAACTTTAGAAACAATATTCGGGACTGACAACATTCAAAACTTTGCAATTATTGTATTAATGGTATTTTGCACACTTAAAGAATTATTCCAAACATCTAAAGCATTAATTATCCAAATTAATAAAATAATATCAATTCCTTGACTAACAAAAATAGAATTCTCATAAGCATGAATGTAAGAACGAATTATCTCAATTTACTCTAAGTTAGCTATCCAAATTAATAAAATAGACTAACCATAGCAGTTTAGCAAAGACAACTTTACATAATTATATCCAGCCAATCAACACAAGTGCAATTTTGAGGTAAACATCCCTTGTAATGCTTCATTCATTAAATTGTAGAAAATATACACAGTAGTGCAAGCAAACACTTCAGATTTGACCTCTTGAAAGGAGGTCACTGCCTTTATTTATAGATTTACAATGATAAGCATTCTAAGCATTACAAGGAGTTTGATATTTCTTGATTTTTTGGGCAACTTGCCATCCATGGTGACAGCCAGGTACATATTTCTTGATCTGTTACAACCAACTTCAGCTTAGATTCATCTTCGTTGTCGATGGTTCTTGCGATCCTCTTTCATTCATCAAATTGCAACTAAATTTATTTGATTAGAATATTCTAAATTTTTTTGAACTATAAATGGTGATTCAACCTCCATGATGTTTTATTCATCTTCCTCCTAACTTCTGCAACAAGTAAGCACGTGAAAACATGTTGAAAGTCTGGATCCAAAGCAAAACTAATGGCTACCATTGATTTGCAAATAAGCAATTGAGATGATTATCATGCGACCGCTCTTTACCTGAATCTCCTTTATTATTGCTTGAGATTAGTCTTCCTTAGTCTTGACCATGGAAATAGAAAATCACACGAAATAAAAACTTCGCTCACATTTCTTCAACCTTTTGAGCTCAGCGTATTTTTTATTTTTGTGCCAATAACGAAGAAGACAAAGAATCACGCCTTTATGCTTGTCAACCTCTTGGTCAACCTTCTTCGCAAAATAATTTTCTTAGTTATTTTTGGTTTGCATGCATATTACAAAGGCTTCAGGAAATATTGCATGGATGCTTTTCTCTACTTTTTACCTTTTCTCACGAATTCTTGTTTTCTAGCGCTTTTTAGATTTACGCGCGATCAACAAAGGCAGCAAGAAATCACAAAAAATACAAAGGAAGCATGAAATTGTGACTCTTTTATCTTTCCCTATTTTCGATCATTTTTGGTGCTTTCCTATATTTTCACACTTTTATGTTTGCATGTAGTTTACAAAGGCACTAGAGAATAGTGTGTTTCCACCTTCTACTCGACTTTGGTATTTTTTTGCGAAATCCTTTTATTTGGCGCTTTCCTATTTTTGACTATTTTAGGTGCTTTTTGATTTATGCATGATAAAAAAATGCAGAAAGAAATTGCAACACATTTTATTTGTCCATTTTTGGCCATTTTCAATGTTTTTTCTATTTTTTAGCACTTATATGATTTTTGTGCAACCAACAAAAGGAGCTCAGCGAATTTATAATTCAACTATATTGCACATAGATTTCACATCCACACCTTGGGTTGTAAATTGTGCCCTTAGCAATTTTATTTAAATCACACATCTTCATTCCTTATAAAACTCCTTTGAATTGCCACCTTTTAGCCATAGAAAATTGATCGTTCATAATACATTGAGCTTGTCCTTTTTAAGAAATTTTACAAATATAGCTTTTTTAACCTATGAGAAAATTAGAGACAAAATAAATTTGGCATAAAATTCTAGGACATATAAGTGCATATTATTTGAATAAAATGAGTAGATATCAAATGGTGGCAGGATTACCTAAATTAACATGGGAATCTATAGTTTGTATAGAATTCCTTGCAATAAAATAGCATAGAATACATTTTGAGCTAACTATATATAGATTATAGAAGCCACTAGAACTATTATACGTAGATCTATGTGGACAAATGAACACTACTAGCCTTGGAGGACACATTTTTAGTTTTTTATTGATGACTACAAAAAAATTGGGTATACTTCTTAAAACTTAAATCAAAAGCTTTTAGTTTCTTTAAACAATTCAAGCAACTAGTGGAAAAAAACCAGAAGATCAATCAAGAATCTTCACTCAGATAGAAGTGATGAATTTCTATTAAAAGAATTTGAATCATTTCTAAGACTATATGGTATAAAAAGACAACTTATTCACTCCAACAAAATGATATAGCAGAAAAAGAACTTGTTCCATTATGGAAATGGTACATTGCATGCTAAAAGAAGAACATCTTGATAAAAAATATTGGGCAAAAGTTGTTAAAAATATAGTATACATACAAAATAGATCACCCACAAGAATACTTAAAAATATTACTCCTAAATAAGCATGGTCAAGATGAAAACCTTTAGTAGAACATCTAAGAATCTTTGGATGTAAGGCATATGTGCATGTCCCAAAGAAAAAAATAAATTAAATTAAATGACAAAAACATGTGGAATATTTATTGGTTATGATGATGATTCAATAGGATATATAATAATATATCCAATCACAAAGAAAATACATGTGAGTAGAGATGTGGTTTTTGATGAAGAAAAAATCTTGTTGAAAATTCAAAGGTCAATACAAGGCCTATTCTAAATATTTTATCAAATGAAAAAAATTCTTCAAGTGAAGAATTAGAATTAGATATATTTAATGAACCAATTGAAAATTCAAAATTCATAATGTCACCACAAAGAAAAGAGGCAAAATGGTACATAAATACGCTTAAGGACTCAAAGCTAGAATAAATGCCATATTTTGCCACCACAAGATCTCAAACTCAGAGCATGACAAGAATGAATATAGGATTAATGAGTTTAGTAATAAAACCTGCAACTAAATATGTTGTCATAAGACAACCAGAATAGGAAATAACCATGGAATTAGAATATGCAGCATTAATAAAGAATAAAATATGGGATTTAGTTGATCTACCACAAGAAAAGTAAGTAGTAGGGTGTAAATGGATCTACAAGATAAAATACAAAGTATGTGGTTCTCTTGAAAAATACAAAGAATGCTTAGTTGCAAAGGGTTATACTCAAACAAAAGGAATTGACTATGAAGAAACCTTTGCACCTACAACAAGAATGACTACTATTCGTACAATTTGTGCATTAGCAACACAACTTGGGTGGAAACTACATCAAATGGATGTTAAGAGCACATTTCTTAGTGGTGATATTGAAGAAGAGGTATATATGACTCATACAAAAGTTTTGTTATCAAAGGATAGGAACATAAGGTATATAAATTAAACAAAATATTATATGGATTAAAACAAGCACCAAGAGCATGGTATATTAAGATTAATGATCATCTACTATAACACAATTTCAAAAGGAGTGCATCAGATTCAAATATTTATACAAAAAAGGTTGGGTCAGAGAGAATAATTCTTGTAGTATATGTTGATGATATAGTAATCATAGGAAGCTCAAATAATATGATAGATGAAGTTAAAAAACATCTAGAAAAATACTTTAAAATAACATATCTAGGACTGTTACACTACTATATTGGTGTAGAAAGTTTTCAAAGAGACAATAACATCACAATAACACAGAAAAAGTATGCAAAATCATTACTCAAAAAATATAAAATGAGAAAATGTAAAGCTAAAGACACTCCTATGGAGCAAGGATTGTAATTATCAAGATATGATAAGACACCACTAGTTTTTGCTACTATGTATTGACAACTAATTGGAAGTCTTTTGTATTTAACAAATACTAGACCTGATATTGTTTTTGTTGTAAATTATCTCTCTAGGTTTATGCAAGAGCCTAGATAAAGTTATTGGAAATATACAAAGAGAATACTACAATATACCAACAAAACCACATAATATGGCTTAAAATACAAAAGAAATGATCATTTTTACTTATAGGGATATTCAAATTCTGACTATGTTGGATCTATAGATGACAAAAAATCAACATCAAGATATGTATTTCATCTTATATCAGGACATATTTCTTGGTATAGTAAGAAACAACATGCAATGGCTCTTTCATCAACAAAAGCAAAATATCATATAGTAAGAGATGTAGTATGTGAAGCACTTTGGTTATAGTAATTTTATCAAATATGGGAATAAAAAAGGCTCCTACAATACTAAATTATGATAATCAAGGAGTTCTCAAATTAATCAAAAATCCTATGATTCATGAACAAACAAAACATATTGAAGCTCAATGTCACTTTATTAGATATCATGTTCTAGATCATCATATTCAGATAAAATATGTCCCCACTAAGGAACAACTTGCAGATATTTTTACAAAATCACTTGGACAAAACAAGTACAATATATTTTAGAGCCATGAATGTACATAAATATATATTCATATCAAATAATGTAATACAAGGGGGTGGTGTAGATATTACATTATTTGGTACCTTTGTAAATATTAGATTAGAAAGTGTGTTTTATATTTATCTAATGTATGTGTCAAAGTGTGGAGAGTGTTATGTGTTATGTAATAAAGTGTGCAAATTGTCAAGAGAGCAAGTCAAGAGTCATAGGTGTTAGGTGGCAAGATGTAAAGTGAAGATTCATGAGAGTTTTGTCATATGTGAGGAATGTAAAAGGATGCATCTCATGGATGTTTAAGGAGAGTAATAGTTGAGTATTGAAGAGTCATTTGTAAGGTTATTTAATGGAGATAAAACTCCATGCATTATAATAAATTTCCTTGATATTTTTGATGATTTATGAATATATTGTGATTTTAATTATCTATAAATATTCTTGTTATTATGTGAATGAGATTCATGTTATGTGAATTAATTATTGTGATTATTATTTGATCTTGGATAAGGGACCTAAGATATAATCTCAGAAAATTCCCAACAATCTAATATGTGTTTATCTAATCATATTCCAATTATCAAAGCATGGTGTATAACCTTATTCCCATAGTTTTAAAACCTTGAACTTATATTTATATTTTTAAATTCTCCATTGTTAGACTACTTGGATTGCAAGTACTTACCCACTCATTTTGTATCCACTTATTGTGTTTTTGTCTTTCTTTGGATCATCAATGCTAAAAGGATATAATAGCAACATGTTTTTCATTCATTTTATTATGATAAGAATGATAATAATAAAGTAACATTGAAATATATATATATAATATTTTAATGGGTTATATGGGATTGAAACGGGTCCCACTCGTATTACATTATCACCACATAGTGGTATTACAACAAATATTAGATATTATCTATGTATCGTTTGGCAAGATTCGAACCTAGATCTCCTACTTGAAATGTTGAGGAATCTAACTGGTTCAACTAATGCCACTTGATCAAAATTTAATTGATAAAAAACTTGGGCCCCAAGGGCCTAGCCCGCTACAATATTCGATTCAAGCAACAACCAAGGCATGTTCAATCGACATCCTAACAAAGTCAATGTAAATAAATGGTCCAAGTGCAGCCAGTCACGAATGTGACTCACAAGCCACCACCAAGCTGGATTTGGTATTTTTTCAATGAGTTTACATAGTATTTTATGAGAGGTTATGGTCCGCTCATACTAAGTTGGGTGACCCTTGGACTTCTCAAAGAAAGGCCAGATTCCTTACCATTACAGTAACCTTGTAGATTTAACTTTGAAAAAATATTTATTACAATCATTATATTTTTTAATATATTTTAGAAATTAAATATATATATATATATAATGAATTAATAAATATCTAGTGTCTTATCTAATTTCAAGAATAAATATCCTTTTGAGAAAGTGCAACTCGAGAGCAAGTGTAAGTTGGGAATGAGTGTGAGCCAAAAGGAAGTACAAGATAGGAGTAAGCTCCACTAGCTAGTATGGAAGGAAATTCATATTTGAAAGCCCTAATGGGAAGTTAGGATACCCTAGCTAGAAATCAAGATGCCCTAGCTAGAAATCAAGATGCCTTAGTTGGAAGTATGGATGCTCACATTGGATATAATCAAAAGAGTGATTATATGACAAGTTAAATCTAGGTATTTTAAGTTACACTAGAAGTGATTATCAAGGATGAGATGATCAAGCATGATATAATGGTTCTTAAAAGTAAAGGGTTAATATATAAGTTCCATGGATAATGGCTAGGGTTTTTAGAGATTCAAAGTAGATAAAGTGAAAATGGGGATTGAATTTAAATTAATTTGGGAATTTTCTTCCCAAAGTTTTTTTCCTAATCATATTTTCTAGTTTGAAAATCAAATATATAGTAATGGGTGGTCGCGCATGGTTTAGGGGGAGAGATGCCCTTTAATTAAGACCATAGAGTGACAAAAATTCTATTGAGATATAAATTATTAAGAAGCTTATGGTGTGAGTTAGGCTTTTTGGACTTCCATATTAGCTTATCGATAAAGATATTTTTAAGAATATTGGAAATACCCTAGAGAATTCATCAAGGAGGGAGTAACTGTTAAGGAGCGAAAGCATGCTATATATACCTAAGTATGTGTTGCTATGGATATTTCAAAACCTTTGTCATAATCCATTAAGATTAAATATGAATCAAGATAATGGTATCAACAAGTGGATTATAAAAATATTACATTTTGATGTCATAATTGTTATGAGACTAGACACATGACAAAAGATTGTAAAGTAAAAGTTATGACAAAAAAGGTACACTTTTTTGGTCATGAGATAAATTTCAAGATGAAGTAAGAAAATTATGGCTCTAAAAGTTTTGCACTCCTTTCCTTTAGGCTAATAGATCTGTACCTCAAAGGGGAATGGTAAAATGATAGGTCTACACCTCAGATGAGAGGCACTTGATGTCGTGCCCTCTTTGGTGATTTTTTGACAAATTGGGTGGGTTCACCAAGAAATATTTATATGGTAGTTTCCATGCCTAGGTTATGAGTTGTTTGGTTTTTTTCCTTTTAGTTCACTCACATTCACCTAGTTTTACCAAATGCAACTAAACCTATACTACATGAAAAATAGATTCAAATGAATATAACACACAGTAGTGTACAGAAGATAAATGGATGTAATGCTTAATTATTAAAGAAAATTCACAATCTTACTCAATTCGGATGGTTGATTTAGAATTCTTTTACTTGTTGCAGGTAATATCGGATGTTGCAGGGCAATATCAAACGTCTGATCTGATATCGACAAGTCCAATCTAGTACCGACAGGTCCAATCTAGTAAAAAACCTAAAATTTCATAGATTGATACCAAAAACACAGATTTGCAGCATAACATGAACTTGATTAAGCATGGATTAGATTATATGAAACTCAATATGTGCAGTACTTGATAGAAATAATATGAATCTATGCTATTAATGTAAAATAACCAAATGCAATGCAATGGTGATGAACTCTTGATATGATAAAGAAAAATTTTATGCTTAAATGAGATGATAAACAATAGATATACTCTTAGAAATGCAAAATAGAAGGCTAGAAATGCAAACCAAATTTTGAAGGTGTCCCTAAGTAGCCTGCAGATGATATCAGATTTTTCAAGGCAATATCGGATATTTCTAAACGTATCATATCGTACCAGCCGATACATAGCTTCAAAACTCTGAACCTATAAAAGAATATGAAACTAGCAATATGTACTATAACACTAAGAATGCAAGAATGATTGAGATCCAGGGGGAATCCAAGGGATTAAATACACAAAGGTGAGTTAGGGGCGTTGGGCTAAAAAATAAGGGGAGTTATGATTTCTCCCAATCTGGACGATATCGGTTGATCCGATACCATAACGTTCATGTTGTTGGACATGTATAGACAAAAAGGTTACAACAAATTTTATCATTTTGCCGATCTGGAAATTTTTTGTTTTAGACAAGATCAGAAATCTGATTTCGTACAATGAGGTCTGATATCGCATCGGACAACCAATATCGTTCAAATAGAGCCGATATCATTAGGAGGTTAGAAATAAACTTGATGTAGGCACAAAAATTGAGGCAAGAGGTTAGAAAGCAGTTTTAATTAATTTTTTGAATGTTTTTGACTTAGGATAAATTTACATGGGTCAATTTTAGCCTATTACAAAAATCATACTATAATAGAAGTTTATATTAGATCAAGGGTATTCCACTCCAAAAGAAGAAGCAAAGAAATCCTATCTACAACATCGTATGGCAAAGGCCAACATATCTCACTTGGATTAACCATTAGAAGAAACAAAGAGGGATTTAAGAAATGAGAAAGTACAATGTGTAAGTTCAATTTTAGAAGAAATTAAAGGTACAAAGGAAGTTATGGAGGAAAATCCTAAAAGAAAGATGATAAAATAAGTCAATTTTATTCTAGGTAAATTATATTCTAGAATATTTTTCTAATCATTTTTTTTAATTTACATGGTGGAATCGATAGCCACCACGAATCCGGGTAGGCTGTCCATATTTTATGGTCACCAAAGTACTTTGCACTATCCATCCCAAAAGTTGCCACACATTTCTTCACGCATTTTGCCCCTCTAACCACCATGCCACAATCATTTTAAATATTTTACACTACTGAAAGAACCAGGAAAGGGACAAGCATTCAATATGATGAGGCTCGATATTTGAACCTTGGACCTCTGCCTCCCTTACGAGGTTTGGTCAAACCAAAATCCTTTTTTAATCATAAAAGTGAAAGTGGTATAAATGTTATCCATTAGACTTTAGGGTTTCAAGAATAACATAATAAAGAAATGAGGATGAAGGAAATCCTTAGTAATTTAGGGTTTTAAGGGCAGAATAAGAAGGTAATTACTATGATAAAGCATCCTTGCACTTGAAGGTTCTAGGAAAACATAAATTTGAATGTTATTTTGAGGTTATTCCTTGCACTTCGAATCCTTTAGAGCAATAAAAACTTATAGATGATAACTCTTACTATGAGAAATGTGAGAAGATTGAATAGATTGATGAAGATGAAAGTATTGGTGAAAACAAAAGTAAAAAGAGGGACACAAGAAGCAAAAATAAAAAGAGAAAAAAAAACTCAGAGGGAGATTGAAATGGGAAAACAAAAGCAAATATTGCAAGTGTTAACAAGAAGTGGGGCTAAACCCAATAACTTTAACAATCCAAATCTACCAATCTATTTTTTTTTTAAATAACACCCACCACAAGGGCTTATAAAGAAGAAATCTTCCTTTTATTAATTTCAACATGCAAGGCTTCACCACATTTGAGTTCCAAGTCACGATAGACAACACTTAGTGGATAGAAGTGGACAACTCCCATATTTTTTTAAGGATTCACCTTACTAAACCTACATGTTTAGAAGGATGTCAATAAGTACCCCCCCATCTTTACTACATCCTCCTCGGTATAGGACCATGTGACCTCAACATAGGTATTACCCTTTAAGTCCCATAATACTTAAAAGGGGTATTCCAATTCCCTAACCTAATCCTAGCTTCTCTCAGACATGTTATTTGATTTAGAGCCTTGGTGCTTAGTTACCACACCTCCACGGGCTAACTAAGGTTATTGCCACTTTGAAAACAACTAATATGATCTTTATATCCTACTCGATAAAGGAGTCACCACTATTATCTTGTGAATAGGTTTTCCCACACATCCAATCCTACTCGATCAAGGTACGACTACTCACAAGTACCCTAGCTATTGTATACACATAACTCATTCTAGTTCATGAGATCCTAGCTATTGCATTCTAACAACTCCTTCTAGGACTCATATTCACCCAATTATTGCATACCCGCAACTCCTCCCAAGATTATATTTTATGGTTTACAAGAGAAATATCCTACCCACCCCAAGGATAGATAATCATTACAATATTTACCATAAATTTAAATAATGTACTTAGCATAATAAGCAGTATATAATCCATCATATTTGAAATGCGTAACAAATATTCCTCTTAACCATAAGCTAACTATGCATAAATCAAGAGCTTGATTCAATTACTTTATAACAACATAAATGCATAGAAAAGATAACTTATATCCTTAACATAATATGTATTTTTTGCATTTTAAATAACTCAATAATAACTATCCCAAAAGATTACTCAAAATCACATAATTTACAAAAACCCAAGTTGTCATTAAACAACATAATATTTCAATTTGTACAATAATAAAATATACAAAACTTATTTATCAACTCAATCATTACAAAGCCTTTAATTTCCACAACTTCTAAATATTTGAAGTTCTATGAAGCTATTTGAATCAATCCTCAAACCAACTTCAAGACAACAAGCCTCTTCGTGATGGGAAAACCACCCACATATTTATGAGGTATACTTAGGGATCAAAACAACTCTTCATGCAATGCAACTTAAAATATGCCTCAATTTACTATGCAAACAACCATACACATAACATAAGCAAGCTATAAGAAGAGAATCCTTATTTTATTTTTATAATGATCCCTTAACCCACAAAAGTCTTAGGAATCATTATAATAATTTCTCTTTTCAATCCAACACCAAATATTCAACATTAATACAAGAGGATCTCATACTTCTCTTTATGATGTTTCCTTAATCTACACAAATCATAGGAATCATTATAATAGTTTCTATTTCAAAACCAACATGCATTCACCGATTAACTCCTTAACTATCACAAGTATCAAGAATCCAATAGCAGTTTTTCTTTAAAAACCAACATGAATTAGGCCATTGATTCCTTAACTATCACAAGTCTCAAGAATCATTTAGTAGTTTCTATTTCAAAACCAACATGCATTAATCCATTGATTCCTTAACTATCACAAGTATCAAGAATCAATAATAGTTTATCTTTCAAAACCAAACTCAAACAATAATCCATTGATTCTCAATCCACAAAGATCAGTGTATAAGTTTCTATTTTAAAACTAAAATTAAATATTCAAAGAAATACAATAGAATCCCATTCTCCTATTTATAATGATTCCCTAACTCACAAGAGTCTCAAAAATTGTTACATTTCTTTCTCTTTCAAAACCATAATCAAAATTTAAAAACATTAGAAGAGAATCCCATACTTCTCTTTATAATGATCCTTTAATCTACATAGATCTCAGGAATTATTATAATAGTTTATAACATAGAACATGTTTTAACTTTAACTTCCTATACAACAACTAAAGAAAGGATTAAGGCAATTTATTCTAACATAAATATTTCTTTAACTTTAACTTTATTTACCATAACTAAGAAATATTAAAGCACTTAATATAACATAAAGCTTTCTTTAACTTTAACTTTTCTTTACCACAACTAAGAAAGATTAAAGCATTTAATCTAACATAAATTTTTCTTTAACTTTAATTTTCTTTACCACATCTGAGAAATATTAAAGCACATAATAGATAATAAAATCACCAGTATGTTTTTTTAACTAAATCCATGAATAAACATTAATAAAAATTTAGCAAAGCACTTAAACCACAACAATAATAGTATCTAATCACATTCAAAAAACAATGACAACTCAAAACATAAACAAAACAAGCTCAAAAAGGAGATCCAATTATAGCCAATAAACACTACACTCACCACTAACTTGCAAACGAAGGCATTACCAGGTACGCTCGACAAGGTAGCAAAGCAACAATACTCAAAGTGTAGATGTAGATAGCCTCATGAAGAAATCATAGATAAAGCTTACACAAGGTGGTCATAGAAATGCTTACACCAAGCTATCACAGGAAACATAAAATAAAACAAATCCTATGAGGAAAAGGAGATAACTACTGCTACACAACTTGATAAGCAGTGACTTGGTTTAAACAAAAATTTGGCTCAAGGGAAGAAAAAAACCATCCAAGCACTATAGTATAACACACACTATAAAGGGACCAAAAAATAAATAACATCTATGGTCTAACAAAGATAAACATGGTACTCAAACCTGAAGCATAGACTTCAAATAAAATATTCCACCAGGTGCAAAACATAGCAAATGTTACCAACAAACCAAGGTATTGATTGAACAAACAACTCAACCAGAGAGCTACCTAATTTTAGCTCATCCAATGTTCACCATCCCATTGTCCCTCTAAAGTAGATGTGCTCCTTCCAGTACTTTGACAAAAAACCCCTAAAAATCTCCCCATGCCTTCCCTCTTAAATAAAAAGGTATTGAACAATCTTGAGCATGGTAATGGTAACAATCAACTCCAAAAAGTGTTACCATCGATTGCCTTCATTGGAAATTAAAGCACCACTCATGTGCAATAAAGGAGAGTCTTAATTTAACTTAGGAGATTAACTAAAATTGCCATCTAACCATAACCAAACTCAATATTAAAGTTGACCAATATTTTATTGAGATAAATTCTATTATGGTATTTAATTGCTTTTCTTTTCGAATAATAATGCCTCTCATCTAATAAATGATTGTATAACATTATAGCATTAAATACAATATTCGATTAACTTAATAACTTGAAATAAATAATATTATCAACTTAAATATTCTAAAGTATCAAAGTTAATAATTTAATACTTGATAAAAATTAATCCAAATCTATGCATACCACGAACACATAGATTCACTCCAACCATGTTTCACACCATTGTTTTATCCCTAAGTTGTTGGCATTTTTAATATATTCTAATGCTATCACCAACCTATTAAGGAGGCTTATTGCATAAGGAACTTCCTGGTCCAATGGTATGAACATGGAGAACAAACAAAATACAATGAATATAAATGAAGGGTAGCTTTTTTCTATGTTACCCTAAGTTATCGATGAGCAAGTCATCATCATAATCATTTTTCTAAATATCTCTCTTTGTGATTAGTTCACCCCCATGGTACCACCAAAGAGATAACATGGTCTTACACCCACAAATACATCAACAATACCATATTCAAAGATAAAATGATAAAATAATCTTATCAAAAGACATCATAGCATATAGCTATATCATAATATAAACACACCAACACATATCTTACTATCCATAATGAGCTTTGCCAAGGAGGGGTGTTACATACTTCCACCCTTAGGCTAAATATAGTCCTTTGTGTTTCCTGCAAGTGAATAAACAAGTGTTAATTCAAATATAATTGGAAATTGTTGCCCTTTTTCTTCAACACATTTCTCAAAATATGGGTCCCACTAGACCTTACAAAACTCTAGGGTCCATTTTCGTAACACATTGCAATGAAACCCCAAATTCTTAACTAGTATCACCTCAATGGTAAAGTAAATTTATCCTTTGCAAAATAGAAACATTCCACATGTGAGTAAATAGAGATATGTGGAAAGCATCATGGATATTTAACAAGTTGGGTAACCAAGCAAGCCTACAGGCTACTGAACCGATCTCATAAGATTCCAACATAGAAAGGGTTCAAATTTGTTGACTTGATGGCACTTCTTCATGGGTCTTACCCTTAAGAAGACTCTGTCTTCTACAGAGAATTATCTTGGTGATCTTTTTAGATCATCATAGCTCTTCTAGCGATCGACTGCTTCCTTGAGCCCAAGCCTAATCACTCTGAGCTGCTCCTCCATCTCTTGGATAGTGATTGGCCTTATCATCACTCAATCCTATGGATTGTCCCATGATAGAGGTGTCTTGCATCTTTCACCATACAAGGCTTCAAATGGGACCATCCCCAATGATGCATGGTATCCAAATTATTACATGCAAACTCCATGAGATGCAATAAGTCTTCTCACTTGACTTTTGATCCATGCAATACATGCACAACATATCTTCTAAAACTTGGTTTACCCTCTCGATCTAACCATCTATTCAAAATAATATGTAGAACTTAAAATTCAACTTAGTGCCTCCTACACACTATTGAGCTTGTCAAAATTTAGATGTGAACCTAAAAGTCCCTGTTTGATATGACTTCCTCAAGAAACCCATGTAGCCTAAATATTTCTTTGGCAAAATTTTTTGCCATCACTGGTGCATCACCCTTGATGTCCCCCAAAATGTGCAACCTTGGTCAACTTATCAACCACTACCAAGACCACATCAAGCTGGTACCTAGTCTTAGGTATACCTACAATAAAATCCATAGAGGTTACCTACCTTTTTTGCATAAGTACCTTATGTGGGTACAATTTACCCTGTTGGATGTCGATGTTTTTCCCTCATATTTTAGGGTATTTTAAACATCTTGTAAAAACCTTAGTGATATCTTGCTTCATTTCAGATCAAAAGAAGACCTTTTTCTCATATTTTCCCTCATTTTGATCCTCTTGAATGAGCACAATAAGAAGAATTAGGTGTCTCCTGCATGATCATTATACTTAACTATATTATCCTTAAAACATAAAATTCCATCCTTGATGTTGAAAACCTTATTCTCTTCAATTTTTCCCTTGATTTTACCTTGAACTTCTATACAATATGGGTTTGGCAATTGCATTTCATAAACCCTATCCATCAAATCTATATGGCTTTGGATCAATACAACCACGTGCCTCTTCCTACTCAAGGCATAAACTACTTTTTCGCATTCCCTTAGATGAACTCAATACCAAAGTCATATTTTTCTAATAACTCCATCCATATTCTTTGTCTTACATTCAACATAGATTGGGTAACAATATACCTCAAACTTTTGTGGTTTATCCTTAGCTCAAAAGGTCTACCCAAAAAGTGATGTCTCAAGCCTTCATAGGTATGGACACTATATACATGGAAAATTGACCCACTTTAGTGGGCAATCTTCCATGAGCCCTCTAGGGGACCCCTTAGACTTGCCTAGGGTAAGGACAAGGCTTTTTCCTCCTTATTTTGCTTGTTTTCTCTCTTTATGTGAAATTATATCTGATCCTTGATGGGGCACGACTTCGTATTGCGATATCACGATCATCCTAGATAGAGTGTGATTTTACATTTTTAGTATTTGACACATTAAAACCCTAATTTTTAGGGGCTGGCGTGTTTTACATCGATCCTCCTTGGTTTTCTTGCTCTTTTCACTCTAATTGATATTTAATGGTACCTATATAAAACATATCTTGAAGAAGGATAATTAGTTTTAGAATTTAAATCCAAACAAGAACTAATGAAAGAGAATTCACTCTAATTGATATTTAATGGCACTTGCCTAAAAAACCCTTATGAAGAAGGATGATCAGTTTGAGGAAATTGAGCCAAAAAAGAAGAGTGAATTTAGGGTTTTATGGAGAGAATATCAATATTAAAATTGGCTTATACCTATGCAATGAATTACACAACTTATTGTAAAATTTGAGGTTTTGAGTGCTCTTGATTTTGATGACTTATAATTGCAGAAAACAATAAATTAAATGCAATAATCAATCAAAGAGTGCCCACAAATTTTTACCACTTAGGTGTCGGATGCAATCGAAAATGCACCTAATTTATCAAATGCCAATTTTTTAAAGGTGTCGAATGATATCAAAAATGCACCTTATTACAGTAATTTTTGCAACAAAAAATGTGATTTGTGTTTTGCAAAAAAATATGATATTCAATTTCTCCCCCCTTGTGTTACAATTTTGCAAACAAGAAATACAATTTCTTGTCCCCCCTTTGTTTTGCAAAATTAACAAGGTAACACACATTTCAAGACAAGTTGACACATGAAAAGCTTTTAAAAGTTAATCTAGAACTAGTCGACACACGACTTGGTTTTATTGAACCCGTAATGCTTCAATATTAAAAAATTGGAGGTGCATCAGGATTAAAAGGTTCTCTAATCCTCATGGCACCATATATACGATCCAAACCCTTCTAAGGATTTGTGTAAGAATTAAAATGGGGTAAAATATTTCTATGCCTTCTAAGCATCCACCAAAAATTGGATCTGGTGGTTTGACGACAATGTTTGTTTCTTCTTCGAATGATTCTTAGACGCCAAAGAGCTTTGGTGATCCAAGGTCTATGCTTCATGAGACAAAACTTGTACTCTCAAAACAAATATTAAAAAAAAAATTATAGCAAAGTAGTTAGGAGTCTCAATGTTTGCAAAAAAAATACTGCTTTGCTTTTTTTTTGTCTCTTATCCCCCTTTTGGAGAAAACAAAAAAAACACTTATTCTTCTATTTTGCAAAAAAAAAATAGCCTTTTAATTTTCTATTTTAATGCATAAATTTAATTAATTTAAGCATAATTTAATTATTAATAAAATAAATTTTATTAAAATCATGTTAATCTGAAAAAAATGATTATATATCAAAAAGATTAAATTATTAATAAAAAATACTAAAAAATAATTAAAAAATACAAAAAAAAATAAAAAAATTATACCTTTAGGATCAAAAATTTAATTTGTTTTTTTTTTGACAAAAAAATGCTTTTGTCCCCAATGGGAATCGATCCAAGAACCTCACAGATGCATGTGCTATACTAGTCATGCTTACCAGTCGAGCTCCATGGTTGATCTGAAGGTCAAGGGGAGCTAGGTTTACTTTATTCTGTCTTCGAAGTTGGAGACGGGGAAATTTTTTTTTGGGATATTAATCCCACATCTATGAGGTGGATGTATTTGTGCATTTTAAAACCATAACTGCATCCCTTTGATGTTATTGCTTGCGGGTAATCAAGACGAGCTTTTTTTTCCATGCAAACCAAGATGATCGTGTCTGCCACGTATTGCTAGTCAATTGTTGCCAAGTGTCCACAGATGGAATTCCTCACCTACCATGTATAGCTTTGCATGATGTTCGATGTGCCACATTAGCTATTCCATATGAGGTCCACATCAATTACCTTGAAGTCCATGCTCACCACGTTAGCACCTCGGGGTGCATGCTAAGTCATAGAAGATGTTAATGTTAGATCACAATGTCATGCTTTGTGTTGATAGATGGTGTCAGTTGTGGGATTCATGTTCATGGTAGAGGAGGCATCATAGATTTTCAGCATTATAGTTGTTCAAGATGGAGTTTTGTTGTCAGAGGTCCCATAGAATCACAAAAAATTTTAGAGGTCTCGTAGGCCAGGAGGTTATGCACTGTTAGAGAATTGTGTGATTTCGATGTCCATGCCCACTAGATAGATCCAATCCTCATTGTCTACATACACGTTGGGTCTTTCTGTGTGGGCTATTAGGTCCTATGTTAGTTCCCACACTACAAGGATTGCTTCAGGCCCATTAGATGAACAAGATTGCATCAGCAATAGGTCATCAGATGGTGTTCCATGAAAATAGATACTGCACTACAAGAAATTTTGTACTGCAAGAAATTTTGTACCCAGATTCAATCAGATATTTCATACCATAAAAATTTTGTGCCACAAAAAATTTCATGCCATGAATTCAACGCAGCACATCAGCCAATAGATCACCTTGAAATTCATGCAGGTTCCATATGCCTCGAAAAACATGTCGAGTAGCAAGGTTATGGAGGGGGTCCCATATCAAGAATTATGCCCTGTTGTCTAGTCACCTCAATTTTTCTCACCTAGGCAAGTGCTCTGATACCAATGAAATAAAATGAGCATGAACATTAGATATTATTGAATAATCAAAGGTGCTTTATACAAATGACATAGGCTAAAGATAGCCTTACGCGTTGTGTAAAATAATAATCCCTAGTTCATAGCTAACCATATGCAATATGGTGCTAACAACTAACAACTAATGCTAACCAAGACATATCCACTAAATAAGATATTTAGTGAATAATCTAACTTAGGTTTAAAATAATGTAGTTATAACATATGTACCCTAACAATAAAGCTTCAACTTCATAATTTGTCTTAAATCCACTATGGAAAGCATAATGAGACAAAATATCTCCTCTATTATATCTAATTATTTATCCTCCTCCTATTGGTATGGATTTCCTTTAGATGCTCTATCAAAATTCAATTTAACCAACTCCACATCTGGTGGTTTTCACTTTATATTCTTTGTCTCCCTTTTTCTTCTCTTGTACCAAACATCATAATTCCATTTAATGACTTGAATCCTTCTATCAATGATCTTTGCTTCCAGATTAGGAACTAGGTGATTTGATATGGTTGGTTTAGAACCCTCTATGGTTAAACATATCTTCATTTTCATTACCTCTAAATTGCTTTCCTTTCCTTTAAATATTTTTCTATTCCTTTCTAGCCATACAGTCCAAAGTATTGTATCGTTGATATATCCCATATTGTCTGTAAAGCCTCACTTTTATAAGGGCTTTGCCATTGCTTTAATTAATATTCAGTTCTATTATTCATCACCATGCATTTACCAAACATATTAAGAATCCTTTGCCATAATTTCCAGACTATTGAGTAATGTCCCAAGAGATGGTCTATACTCTCCTCATTTTTACAAAAAATACATTGAGAGGGGCCATGAAAACCCCTTTTCATAAGGTTATCCCAAGATAAAATTCTTCTATGACCTACTAGCCAAACAAACATTTTAACTTTAGGAATTCTTGGGCTATCCTAAATATCTCTCCATATTCTAGTGATATTACTATTTTTTTGGTGCTTTACATTATATCCACTTCTTTTTGTGTATTATCCTGAGCTATTCAACTTCCAAATCAATTTATCCTTGGCTCTCCTTGGAATAATCATAATTGTTACCTTTCTACTCAATTTCCTCCTAGCATCAATGTCTTATATACTTGTAAAAAAATCTTCTTTCCATTTGTATCTTCCTTCCTAATCCTTGTACAAAATGTTTGAAATCCTATCACCATATTTTTCTTGAAGCAATCTCATCCAAGGTTTCAAAATTGGATCTAAATTGAGTGGTTTTTTGTCACATTAAGTAACCATCCAGATAGATATTTTTTCTCCAATTCCCACTACCCTATTAAACCTTTAATCGTTAGATCAATAGATATTTTAAAACCATTCCAAATAGCATAACCATTTTGTAGAGAGAATCCAGTAAATATTAAACTTGAGTTGTTGGGCTTAATATACTTAGAAGAATTCTTTCCCATTGTCTTTGACTCTCTTTGTACAATCTCTAAATTACTTTTTCCCTAAGAGCTAAGTTTACATCTGTAAGAACTCTTAAACCAAGACCTCCCCTAGTTTTATCATCACACACCTTGCTCCATTTCACCAAAGGATATTTTATTTTATCATGTAAACCTGACCATAAGAGGAATCGCAATACCCTTTAAGGGATGACTAAAAAATTATATATAAATAATTTTAATTATTTAGCAACAAAATTAAATATAATATATTTTTATTTAATTTAATATTTTTTAATTATACTATAGGAAGGTTTTTTTGAAAGGTTCTCAATTTTTTATATTTTCATAGAAAAAATATGATACCTTGATACAAAGCCTAAAATGTGACGTAAGTGAGTTACCAATTTGAAAATACAGCCCACATAACCTATATCAACTTATACTATAAAAAGTCAATTTAGTTAAAAACTTAACAACATAAACACAAAACTTACACAAATGCTTAACAATTATTTCATTTTATCATGTAAACCTGACCATAAAAAGAATTGCATAATATAGATTAATTTTTTTCAATTGATTTTGGCACAGTATACAATGAAATATAATATGTTGGAATGGTCTATAAGACTAACTTAATTAACTGCACTCTTCCTTGTGCAACTTCTATTGGGGACCACTTCCATTATTGCTCTCATTACATTACTACCTAGTTAATTAAACCATATCCAACTTGCCTTTCTATCAAAGACATTTTTCATTTGTATTCTAATCAAAATTATTCACCATTTTTTATATCAACTCCTTGATATCATTTTTTATTAAGAGATAAAATCTCATCCATACAATTTCCTTCTAAATTTTAAATTTTGTCAAGATCAAATTCAACACCACAAATGGCTAAAATATTTATTTCCTGGTTTCCATATCTACATATTGTCTATAACAACTTGGCAATTTCTTAATAATTTTTTAGGGTTCTTATTCATGCCCCTAATATTCCAAGATATCATTTCTACTATCATTTTTTGTTTTGTTTGTGTAACACTCTTCCTTGGAAAAGCTCATTATGGATAGTAAGCTATGTGTTGGTGTGTTTATATTATGACATAGTTGTATGTTATGATGTCTTTTGATAAGATGATTTCATCCTTTTTAGCTTTGAATATGGTATTGTTGATGTATTTGTGGGTGTAGGACCAGGTGCTCTCTTTGGTGGGACCATGAGGGTGAACCACTCACAAAGATATATATTTAGATAAATTATGATGATGAATTTCTCATCGACAACTTAGGGTAATATGGAAAAAAACTACCCTTCATTTAGATGCATTATGTTTTGTTTGTTCTCCATGTTCATACCATTGGACCAAGAAGTTGCTTATGCAATGAGCCTCCTTATAAGGCTAGCGATAACATTAGACTATCTTAAAATATACCACCAACTTAGGGATAAAAAATGGTGTGAAAAATTGTTGGCATGAATCTATGTATGTTCGTGGTATGCATAGATTTGGATTAAGTTTTATCAACTATTAAATTGGTAACCTTGATACTTTAGAATATTTAAGTTGATAATATTATTGCTTTCAAATTATTAAGTTAATATATTTTTGGATTTAATGTTGTAAGATTAGAAAAACATTGATTAGCTGAGTGGCATTATGATTTGAAAAGAAAAGCAATTAAAGACCATAATAGAATTTATCTCAATAAAATATTGATCAACTTTAATCTTGAGTTTGCTTATGGTTATATGGTAATTTTAATTAATATCCTACGTTAAAGTAAGCCTCTCATTTATTGTGCATGGGTAGGAAATCTATGGTAATGCTTATTAGAGTCGATTGTTACCATCATCACGCTCAAGATCATTCAATACCCTTTTTTTAAGAGGGAAGGTGTGGGGAGGTTTTTGGGGATTTTTTGTTGAAGGACTAGAAGGAGCACATCTGCTTTGGAGGGACAATGTGATGGTGAACATTGGCTAAGCTAATATCAGGTAGCTCTTTGGTTGAGTTGTTTGTTCAATCAATACATTAGTTTGTTGGTACCGTTTGTTCTGTTATGCGCCTGGTGGAATGTTTTTTTCAAAGCTTGTTCTTTAGGTTTGAGTACTTTGTTTATATTTCTTAGATAGTAGATGTTCTCCTTTGTATTTTGGTCCCTTTCTAGTGCATGTTAGACTGCAGTGCTTGGGTTTTTTGTACTTTCCTTAAGCCAAATTTTTGTTTAAGCCAAGTTAGTGCTTTTTGAAGTGTGCAATATTGGTTGTTTCCTTTTCCTTATAGGCTTTGTTTTGTTTTATGTTTCCTGTGATAGCTTGGTGTAAGTGTTTTTATGACCAATTTGTATAATATTTATCTATGGTTGCTTCATGAGGCCATCTACAACTACACCTTGAGGATCATTATGCTGCTACCTTGTGGAGTGTACCTAGTAATGCTTTCATTTTTAAGTTAGTGATGAGTGTAGTGTTTATTGGCTATAATCAACTCTCCTTTTTTGAGCTCATTTTATTTTTATTTTGAGTCACCACTATTTTTTGAATGAGGTTAGATAGTATTGTTGTTGTGGTTTAATTAAGTGCTTTGCTAAAGTTTTATTATTATTTTTATATATATTTAGTTATAAAAGCATATTGGTGATTTTATTATCTATTAAGTGCTTTAATATTTCTTAGTTGTGGTAAAGAAAGTTAAAGTTAAATAAAGCTTTATGTTAGATTAAATGCTTTAATATTTTTTAGTTGTGGTAAATAAAGTTAAAGTTAAAGAAAACTTTATGTTATATTAAATTCTTTAATCTTTCTTAATCGTGGTAAAGAAATTTAAAATTAAAAAAGCTTTATGTTAGATTAGATGCTTTAATATTTCTTAGTTGTGGTAAAAAAAATTAAAGTTATAGAAAGCTTTATGTTAGATTAAATGCTTTAATACTTATTAGTTGTGGTAAAGAAAGTTAAAGTTATAGAAAGCTTTATGTTACATTAAGTACTTTAATATTTCTTAGTTGTGGTAATGAAAGTTAAAATTATAGAAAACTTTATGTTAGATTAAGTGTTTTAATCTTTCTTAGTTATGGTAAATAAAGTTAAAGAAAGATTTATGTTAGATTAATTACTTTAATCTTTCTTAGCTATGATAAAGAAAGATAAAGTTAAAGAAAGCTTTATGTTAGAATAAGTTTGTCTAATCCTTTATTTAGTTGTTATATAGAAAGTTAAAGTTAAAACATTTTCTATATTAGAAAATATTATAATAATTCATGAGATCTATGTAGATTAAGGGGTCATTATAAAGAGAAGTATGAGATTCTCTTGTAATATTTTTGAATTTTGATTATGGTTTTGAAAGAGAAATTAATGTAATGATTTTTGAGACTCTTGTGAGTTAGGGAATCATTATAAAGAGAAGTATGAGATTCTCTTGTATTGCTTTGAATGTTTGATTTTGGTTTTGAAAGAGAAACTATTACAATGATCTTTATGGATTGAGAATCAATGGATTATTATTTGAGTTTGGTTTTGAAAGAGAAACTATTATTGATTCTTGAGACTTGTGATAGTTAAGAAATCAATGGATTAATGCATATTGGTTTTGAAAGAGAAACTACTAAATAATTATTGAGATTTGTGATAGTTAAGGAATCAATGGACTAATGCATGTCGGTTTTGAAAGAAAAAACCGCTATTTGATTTGACTTGTGATAGTTAAGGAGTAAATGGGTTAATGCATGTTAGTTTTAAAATAGAAAATATTATAATAATTCATGAGATATGTGTATATTAAGGGATAATTATAAATAGAAGTACGATATTCTCTTATTGATATTGAATGCTTGATGTTGGATTGAAAATATAAATTATTATAATAATTCCTAATACTTTTTTGGGTTAAGGGATCATTATAAAAAGAAAAGAAGGATTATCTTCTTATAGCTTGCTTATGTTATGTGCATGGTTTTTCGCATAGTGGAGTGAGACATGTTTTAAGTTGCATTGCATGAAGAGTTGTTCTGATCCCTAAGTATACCTCATAAATTTGTGGGTGGTCTCCCTGTCATGAAGAGGCTTGTTGGCTTGTAGTTGGTTTGAGGATCGATTGGAATAGCTTCATAGAACTTAAAATGTTTAGAACTTGTGTAAATAAAAGGCTTTGTATTTATTGAGTGGATCAATAAGTTTTGTATATTTTATTATTGTACAATTTGAAATATTATGTTGTTTAATGAAAACTTTGGTTTTTGTACTTTACATGATTTTGAGTAATCTTTTGTAATAGTTATTATTGAGTTATTTCAACTGCAAAACATGTATATTATGTTAGGGATATAAATTATCTTGTCTATGCATTTATGTTGTTATAAATTAATTGAATTGAGCTCTTTATTTATGCATAGTTGGCTTATGGTTAAGAGGACTATTTCTTACACATTTAAAATCTGATGGATTATATACTACTTATTGTTGTGCTAAGTACATTGTTTAAAATTATGGTAAATGCTATAATGATTATCAATCCTTGGGGTGGATAGGATCTTCCTCTTGTAAACCATAAAACCTAATCCTAGGAGGATTTGCGAGTATGCAAAAACCAAGTGAATAGAGTGCTAGGAGTTGCGAGAATGCAATAGCTAGGATCTCATGAACCTGGAAGGTGTCATGCACATACAATAGCTAGGGTACTTGTGAGTAGTCGCACCTTGATCTAGTCAGATTGGGTGTATGGGAAAACCTATTCATAGGATAATAATGGTGACTCCTTGATTGAGTAGAATCTAGAGATCATGTTAGTTATCATCAAAGTGTTAATAACCTTACTTAGCCCATGGAGGCATGATAACTACGCACCAAGGCTCTACACTGAATAACCTATCTAGGAGGAGCTAGAGTCAAGTCAGGGAATTGGGGTCCCCCTTTTAAGTTTTATGGGCCTTAAAGGGTAATTCCTACACCATGGTCACATGGTCCTATACCAAGGAGGGTGTAGGAAAGGTGAAGGGGATGAATTATTGGAATCTTTCTAAATACATTGGTTTAGTAAGGTGAACCCTAAAAAATATGGAAGTTGACCACTCCTATCCACTAAGTGTCATATTTAGCAACTTGGAACTTAAATGTGGTAAAGCCTTGCATGCTAAGATAAATAAAAGGAAGGGTTATTCCTTATGAGCCATTGTGGTGGGTGCTCTTTTAAAAAAAATGGGTTGGT
The DNA here is from genome assembly GCA_028583015.1 of Wollemia nobilis. NCBI lineage: Eukaryota > Viridiplantae > Streptophyta > Pinopsida > Araucariales > Araucariaceae > Wollemia > Wollemia nobilis. Next base: position 1,953,476 of record JAQPPZ010014470.1, read on the forward strand.
AGATTTGGGTTTTTATAGTTGGTATCATAGCTCTAGGTCATAGGGCTTAAGGCTTCCAGTAAGTGTGCTTAAGGTAAGACTTGACTGGATGTGTTGCTTTGGATAAGGCACCTTGTGTGAAGGTAAGTACAACCCTAATCATTATTAATTGAGTGATAATAATCCTATCAATAATAACAACTTGTATATAGGAAATTTTGGCTATGACCTTCATCAAGAGGGTGATAATGAATTAAATTAGTGCATAAGGGTAATGCAACTAACTAAAGTTAGAAGTACAATTTTGAGGAAATGGTAACCTAATTCAGGTCCCTTGTAGTTAGAGTAAATGACACATTTCAAAGAGGTAAGCATGACCATGATCATTATCAAACAAGTGATAATGTTCATACCAGAGGTGACACCTTGAAGGTAGGCAAGAGTGACCATGATCATCATCAGATTGAATGACACCTTATGAAGAGACAAGCATATCCATGATTATTATCGAATGAGTGATGATATTTATATTGGATATGACACCTTTTAGGAAAATAAGTGTTACCATAATATTTGTCCAAAAATTAATGATGGGATTCTTAGAGATGGCATCTTATGGCCAGATAAGTATGGCCATGACCCTATCAAGAAAATGATAATGATCTAAGTTAATTCATGGGAGATGAAACTAACGAATTATAAGTATAATTTGGAAGAAATTATAACTTACCCAACTCCTTTTACGAATGAGAGATAGAAATTAGTTGGAATAAGGATCTTCCAAGAAGGTAAGGTCAACTACCAAGAGGAAACTATAGTATATTTTCAAAATAAGACAAGGGGGATAATAGACCCCAACTAGAAAAAAATCAGAAGAATGAACCCCAGTAGGAAGACTAGGAGGACAAAAAAAATCAATAACTAAACCAAAAGAATAAGTAGGTTCCAGTGAAAAGGAAATAAAACCTCTCTTTCATAGTTAAGTTGTTTCAATAGTAGATGGAGCAATAATGAGAGATAATAAAAATGGTATCAAAAATCCTTTTTCATTAACGATTCAATGTCATTAGCTAAACCCTTTTTCAAGGACACCCTATAGGTTGACCCCAACAAAATTGTAAGATCATATGCTGCAACTACAAGGCTTTATAGTAAAGGGGCTAATCAAACCTAGAGTGTCACATTGAGGTTCTTTGGTATTATTTGTGAAAAAGGATGGTTCCTTGAGATTATATTAAGATGCTGAATAAGGTAACCATTAAGACTAAGTACTCTCTACTAAGGATAGAATATCTCTTCAATCCAATTTTTGGCCATAGTGTGAGTAGAGGGGAAAAATTGCCCTATCGTGTACAATTCCTAAATAAGGCTAGATCCACAAGAGAGAAGATAAGCCTTATGGGATGAACCGTAGGGGTTGTGTTGTTCTCTACACTCAGGTGTGAAGGATGGGGAAGGGTTCACTAGGAATATCTTTAAGGACTCACTCCAAGTTCATAGGATTTTAAGGAATGTTGGATGCATTCGATTTAAGACAAACACCTAAATTTGACATTTCTAGATCTATTCTATAAAAATATAAAGGAAAATGCAAAAATACATAATGCAAGAATACAAGGACTAACTCTAGTATGATTATTTCTTTTGAATGATTTCTAACCTAGGATTCTAAGAAAATAATCTTTAAGGGCTCAAGAAGAGATGCAAAAAAAAATTAACCCTAAGTGTACACTATATGTTGTTTATATTTCAAATGCCTTGAAATTAATTAAATATACTTCTATAAAATCAGATCTAGGGTTTATAACAAAAATAGGAGGCACCCAAAAAACAACCTAAATATTAACTGGAACACTTATCGTATCTGATGGTTAATCCTTGCTTTTATACCTTTATCCAATGCTATCAATAATACCTATTCCTGCAAGATAACTCAATAAACACTTGAAAATAGAATTAGCACTAGAGGGCCTACTTAGGATACTGTACAATAATGCTTGGAGGTGCAACAGTCAAGCCCCCTAAGTCCTTTTAGCTAACCTTTGATAATTAAAAGTAGAAATTGACCTTTGGAGGAAAAAAAACATTAATGCAATACAATAAAATAGAATATAGAAATCACAAAACAAAATATGCCACTATGCTCTAGATTTAGTTTAGCATACAATGGTGAAAATAAGAAAAATTGATTGCCCCCATATTGATCTCAAGAAAAATTACACCCCATTTTGGATGACCACGATAACGCTATGTGAATTTACACCCCATAAAGGACTGGGTACGATTTCGTAGAAGTGAGATGAAACATCTCATAAAAAAGCAAAATAATTAAATCAAGACTTAGCGAATGAAAAGAAACATGCAACAGAATGTCTTCACCTACCAGAGAGCGAGGAAGTAGGCAAAAAGGTTTAAGATCTTCAGAGTAATCAATATTTTCTTAAGGCGTCAAAAATAATCCACCAAGAGCGAAGAAGAAAAATCTAATGTAGCAGATAATCAAAATTTGAACTTCAAAGTTGCTTGTGAGAAGAGAAGAAGAAGAATGCAAATCGAAATAAATATTTTGTGAGAAATCAAATACAAGCAATAAAATTATCAAGTTCTAATTATGTTAGCATATGTTAACTTGTGTGTCGTAATCGTGTGTGAAAATTGAATTCAAAACCTCCTTATATAGCATATTTGAAGGCAAGAAGAGCTTGAAAACCAAGGAGGACCTATGTAAAACATGCCAACCCCAAAAAATTAGGGTTTTAATGTGTCAAACCCTAAAAAGGTAAAATCACACCCCATCCAAATCGACCGTGATATTCCAATGCAAAGTCTTGCCTCATCAAGAATCGGGCATGATTTCATGTAGAGAGATAAAATAGGTAAAACAGGGGGAAAAAGCCTTGTCCTTGCCCTAGGTAAGTCTAAGGAGTCCCTTAGAGGGCTCATGGAAGATTAACCACTAAAGTGGGTCAATTTTATGTGTCTACATTTTATCCCCTCTTTGATGCATTTATGGCCTAATAAATGTGTCAAAGAAGAGATGTAAACACCCACAAACAAAAAACTACAAGCATAAATGGGGTGGTTGGTTTAGAAGAAAGGGATGGTGCAAAAACGATGTTCCTCCGAACACTTTCAAGTTTTCCATGAAAATTGAGGCATTAGGGACATTAATGCCTCTAAGGCCATGGTATCCCCTCAAGTTTTATGAGGGATACGTTCCTCATAAAAAATCAAAAAGGATGATTCAAAAGAAGAAGCAAAAAAAACCAAAAGGAGAAAAAAAGTGTGCAAAAATAAGTTTAAAAGGTGAAAAGGGGGAAAAACCCTAATTCATTTTAACTGCATGAGGGAGAAAAAAGGAGCTCTAGAGAAATAGAGGATGGCACTACCGATACAATGTTCAATGATCGTAAGGGGTGAAGCTAGCATAAGAATAAAGTGAGCACAGGTAGGATCGAAAACCACTCCTTGCATGTCAATTTTTTCAAAATTTTCATGCATTTTTAGTAGTTTTCTACCAAAATCAGTGGTTTTGCCACGTACGACTTGGGTGCAATATCATGGCCTAGCCACAATTTCACCTTGGTTAATAGTAGCAAAATCATGCTTGGCAAAAATCGACCAAGCATGATTTCACCAAAAAAGAAAAAAATAGCAAAAAAAAGGAAAAATAAAAGAGGGAAAAGAAAAAAAAACAAGGAAGAAGGGAAAAGGATACAAGTAAATAACTTTAAATATATAGAATTGAATTACCATAAATTTTTATTGATTTAATTTAAATAATTAATTTTAACGTATTAGGTTTTTAATTAAATTTATTAATGGAAAATATGTTTTATTGTTATTGCAGCTTAGGGTACTCGAGAGCCACGAGTGGAGAGTAGGCTCTCTAGAGGTGGAGCTAGAGGCACTTGGATAGATAGAGAGGGATACATTGGCAGTGGTGGGGCTATACCATCTAGCTAGACTACCTCAGGTAGAGGCAAATAGGGCTCTTATGATAGCACTAGAAGAGAGGTGGTATCTAGAGTCGTCTACCTTACGGTTACCCATAGGAGAGATGACCATCACTCTAGAGGATGTGTGGAACATCTTGTGCATACCCATTAGGGGGAGATCTATTTATAGAGTGCAATGGAGACCAACTACCTTGCAATTGTTTTCAAGAGACTGGAACCACTAGGTGTGAGAGAGCACCATAGTCATGGATGACCTGGTGGGGTGGTATGGGGCAGATCCATTTTGTAGGGTGGTTGTAGGTATGCTAATGTGCCACACTAGCAAGTGATATCTACCATGGTCGATGGTGGGTATAGTGGTAGACATACAAGACCATAGGGCTAGGTTTGCATGGGGTCCATATGTGTTGGCTCGCTTGTATAGGATGTTGTACAACATTGTGTACAAGCAGTATACAAGGATAGTGTATATGAATTTAATCCAGGTATGGAGCTAGGACCACATAGTGATGCTGAGATCGAATGCACCACTAAGTCCATTACTTGGTCCAAAGCAACCAAAAGTATATAGATGGCCTATATCCCTAAATCAGGTCATGAGGACATATGTCGAGCATCTACCACTAGTGAGGTAGATAGTAGATGAGTTGAGGGAGGCTAAGATAGTATGGCAACCTTGGTGTCTACACCTAGGATGGGCTAAAGATAGGACATATTTGTGGAGGATTAAGAGGATTAGGTGGTTGAGTATAGAGAAGGGGGAACTAGAGGTCTTCATATTTGATCAAGTTCTAAGGCAGTTCGGGATCTTGTAGGGCATCCTGAACCTGGGGGATCACTAGTACCAGAGAGTCTACTAGGACCCAAAAGGGGTAGGAGGTAGATTCAACCTGACTAAGTGGGCCAAGTATGACCTAGATGATCCTCCTTACATGGATCCTAGGGTGGACAACATGGGAGTGGCCTTTGGCTACTATTGGTGGTATAAAGGATTCATACCTTGTAGGGTCTTCCCACCAGTTTTAATACATGGGTACTAGGTGATGGGCCTGGGAATGTAGTGAGCATTATGATAGGTAGCTCATAGTGCCAAAGAGAGGGCTTAGTAGGGACCAGTAGCTTTGAGATAGAGGTAGGCTTAGGTCAGGATTGAGCTAGTTATAGAGGAAACAAGTGTTGTTGGGACCAAGGAGGTAGGGGTATTCAAATTTGCCCCCATAAAGGCCAGGGTACTACCAAGTGGAGGATTAGGAGAGGCCTCCACATCAATAGTATAAAAATGAGGCTAGGCCTCAGGATGAGGGGATCCAAGGGAGAATATAGAGGTGCTATGAGCACACATGATGACTATGTAAAGGTAGGTGGACTTGCTCCAAGAAGATAGGTCCAAGAGGATCGAGGGATTGCAGGGCTTGCTGAGTATCATAGAGAGGGAGAGGGATGCAACTCAAGCAGAGGTTGATCATCTTTGATAAGAGGTGATCTGATTAGACATAGAGCACCATAGAGCTTGGGTAGAGGGGATGGCTATCATTAGGAGCATCCAGGTTAGTGATGGATTCTACCTTCTACAAGTGGAACTACAAAGGGGAAGGGAGAGGCTAGAGATGGACATTTAGTGGGCTATCTTTTATGATACTGTGTACTACTAGGTTATACCAGCCTAGTCAAGAGTGATGCTTCCTTAATCCCTCTAGTCATCTAGTAGGTCATGGTCTCAATCATGGATGTTCTTGACATCATTGTCTGTGGGTATACAACTGCCTGGACCACCTCCCCCTTTGGGCAGAGTAGAGATAGGCTCTCAAAGCTAGGATAGGGATTGGGATGACATGTAAATTTTGATTATGGCATGCACCCCTAGGGATTGGTTGAGTGTATTGATACTAGACTATGGTACACCAACCAGACACGAATGTATCTCTCTCTCTTTTTCATCGAGTAATACATAACTACTTTCTCTTTTTATATTTTTTGAATGTGTGCATGCGATTAATTATCATCTTAGATGTTCTTTAATTTTATGCTTTATGAATGTAATATATCTTAAATGCAAATATATATGAAATGCATGGATAAAAATGGATGGAAGAAAAGAAAGAAAACAAAATAAGAGGACAAGGAAAGAAAACCAACGATACGAAGAAGAAGAAGAGAGAGAGGACAAAGAAAAATATGAAGAAGAAGACACAAAAGAAGACAAAGAAGAAGATAATCCAAAGGTCAACCATATGAAATAGAGAAGGATGGCCAAAATATAGTATTAAATTAACATAGCTTGCAAGGTACCAACGTGACTAAATACTATGAATCATACCAGAAAATAAGGGAGCTAAACCCATTATGGGTGTAGTGCTTACCAAGAGGGATGAGGTGTTGGAGTCTGACCTGTTAGGGGTGGTTGCTCACTTAATGACTTATATGGGGAGATTACTTTCTAGGATGTATGTTGAGGCCTACTAAAAATGGCCAAAGAGCTTATCCTGTAATGGGGTGTTGAGCCCGTTGAGTCAAAAGGGAGTATAACCTGATAGACGATCATATATGATAAGATATCCAATAGGATGCATAACTATCCCATGTGGGGTGTAATATATAAGGATAAAATATATATATTAGGTGAGCGCTACCCTCGATAGGGATTTAGATCAAAAAATAAGACAATGAGTGTGTGCAAGTGTGTTGAGAGTACAACTTGAAAGAAAAAATAAAGAAACAAAATGCACATATTTCCTTATCAAAAGTAAAGGAAGACAAAGAAAAAGGAAGAGCAAATAAAAAGTGAGAAGGAAATATTAACAAACTATCACCCTTGATCTAAGAGATACTCTCACTATTATGAATATTAAGAAATACATTTTAAGAAGCAAGAAAGAAGACTAAATGATGCAGGAGCATCCAGTGGTAGCAGCACAATATTGCAACAAAAGAAATAAAAGAGTGAAACAAAAACACAAAATACTCTAAGTGTTGAAAGTTGTCGCGATATCGCGACATAAAAGTTGTCGCGATATCGCGACGCATTTTTGAACCAAGGCGCAAGCAAACGCCAGTGTCGCGATATCGCGACATAAAATTTGTCGCGATATCGTGACAAACTCAGAACAAAGCCAAGAGCCAAACGCAGTGTCGCGATATCGCGACATAAAAGTTGTCGCGATATCGCGACAAACTCAGAACAAAGCCAAGAGCCAAATGCAGGTGTCGCGATATCATGACATAAAAGTTGTCGCGATATCGCGACAAACTCAGAACAAAGCCAAGAGCCAACCGCAAGTGTCGCGATATCGCGACATAAAAGTTGTCGCGATATCGCGACAAACTCAGAACAAAGCCGAGAGCAAAATGCAAGTGTCGCGATATCGCGACATAAAAGTTGTCGCGATATCGCGACGAACTTGAACAAGGGCAAGAGCAAACCGCAAGTGTCACGATATCGTGACATAAAAGTTGTCGCGATATCGTGACGAACTTTGAGCAGAAGTGAAAGCAAACGAAAGTGTCGCGATATCGCGACACATTGGCAGACAAGGACAAAAGCCAAAAAAGTGTCGCGATATCGCGACAGGTTGGCAAAGAATGACCAAGGCCGAAAAAATGTCGCGATATCACGACAGATGGACTAAAAGGAAAAAGTGTCACATTTTCGTGACCCGGCTAGGAGAGAGAAGGGCGGGTTGAAGAGATGTCGCGATATCGTGACATGTTACTTTTTTGCGGACTGTTACAGAACGACTTTTGACAGTTACCCAAAGTCGTTATGGTAGTTCCAGGGGACCGTTGCAGTGGTTACAGGGACAGTTAAGAATGACGGTTACAGCAAGAATCTACCATTATAAAAAAGAGGTTGCTCGAAGGATTGAGGAGGTGGGAGAGACGAAGACTGCGGCTTCTTTTTGCATTTTTTGTACTTTGTAAATCATTCATGGTTCGAAATTGTAATCTTTCCATGCTTCTAAATGAAAATTGAGTCTTTTTCTTTGTGTTAAAATTTGGCTCCCCATCAAGTGGTATCAGAGCGAGAAGATTTTGAGTGTGTAAGTAGAGCGCCGAACGTGAGGCAACTTGCACCAGGATCTGGGGTTAAGGGTTCTGAGAAGAAGTGAAGAAGAATGTCACCGCGAAGAAATCGTGGTGCTGGAAGGAACGTGGTTCCTGAAGGAGACTTTCGAGCATTGCAGAGGCAAGTGCAGGCCCTGTAGGAAGAATTGCGAAGAGGAGTAGAGCCAAGAGGAGAAGACCAGAGCGATGATGAAGCTTGCGGAGTTGATGACCCATCAGAAGAAGAAGAAGAAGCAATGAGTGTTGCAGAATCTCGAATGATTAAAGCCATTTCTCAAATTGGGAAAAGGTCGAAGATAGACGTATCCACATATTCTGGAAATTTAAATCCAGAAGAGTTGATTGACTGGATCAACGATATGGAGGAGTATTTCGAATATGAGGAGGTTGAAGATCCAAATCGGATAAAATTTGCAAGAACAAAGTTGAAAGGCCATGCTGGCATATGGTGGAAAGGAGTGCAGCTGGAACGAAATCGAAGAGGAAAAGAAAAGATCACCAGGTGGGATCGAATGGTTGAAAAACTGAAATGGCAGTTTATTCCAACAGATTACGAATTAGATCTACTGAGGAAAATGCAGAGTTTGCGACAGTCCAGCAAGTCTGTTAAAGAATATACAGAGGAATTTTTTAAAATTTCCATCAGAACCGGCCATACAGAGGCAAATAAAGAGAGAGTAGCCCGTTACATTAATGGGTTGAGAACCAACGTACAAGAAGAATTGAGTTTGGTTCGAATGAGCACCATTGAAGATGCTTACCAGTTTGCTCTAAAGGTGGAAGAGAAACTGAACCATAGATTTGACAGTAAATAGAGAGGAAGAGGTCGTGGTGGAAGAACTGGTGGAAGAACCAGTGGAGGTAAATATGATGACTCAAAGAAGACTGGTGAAACAAGCAATCACCAAGAACAGAAGGAGGAGAATGCCTACCGACCCCGTAATCATAACAATGATTATCAAAGGGGACGAGGTAGAGGTGGACGCGGATATGGAAGAGGAAGATTTCGTGGAACCTGCTTCAATTGCGGGGAAGAGGGGCATCGATCATATGAGTGTCCCAAACACCAAGAAACATCGAATAGAAGGCCTGAAGGTAATGCTCGAGCTGCGGTTGTTGATGATGGTGTTGAATCTGAGCACTCTAAAGAAGCAGAGCGAGGAGAAGTGATGATCACAAGGAGAACCTTGTTGAACGAAGAGAGGGAACCAGACCAACGAAAAAGCCTATTCCGCACGAGGTGCAAATGTTCAAGTAAAATCTATAATATAATTATTGATAATGGTAGTACAGATAATTTGGTCTCTGAGGATATGGTGACTAAGTTAAAGCTAGAAAGAAGGCAGCACCCGCATCCATACCGGATTGCGTGGTTGCAGAAGGACCATAGAGCATTGGTCGATGAACAATGCTTGGTCAAGTTTCAAATTGGAAGATACCAGGATGAGGTCCTGTGTGATATTTTGCCGATGGATGCTTGCCATTTGTTGTTGGGAAGACCATGGCAATTTGACAGACGTGCGGCGCATGATGGGCATGCAAATACCTATTCCTTGACAAAAGATGGAGTGCACCACAAACTGAAGCCATTGAAGGAGGTTGAGGAAAAGGTATGCAATAATGCTAGAATTTGTTTAGTAGATGGCAAAAAATTTTGGATGGTCTAAAGAGGGATTCAATGTGTTATGCATTAATTCCTATTGTAAAGAGAGAAGACACTACATAAATTCTAGTAGAAGTTGAACATCTATTAGCAGAATTTCTTGATATTATATCAGACAATGTGCCTGAGGGTTTGCCGCCAATGAGGAAGATTAGTCATCAGATTGACTTAATGCCAGGATCTAGCTTACCCAATAAGGCCGCCCATAGAATGTCTCCTATAGAAAATGAAGAGTTGAACCGCCAGGTTCATGAATTATTGAGGAAGGGTTTGATTCGAGCAAGTTTGAGCCCTTGTGCAGTATCGACAGTACTTGCACCAAAGAAGAATGGCGAATGGCGAATGTGCACTGATTCCCGAGCCATTAATAAAATTACCATTAAATATCGCTTTCCATTACCTAGAATGGACGATATAATGGATTGTTTGAGTGGAGCTAAATACTTCACTAAGATTGATTTAAAGAGCGGATATCACCAGATACGCGTTAGAGAGGGTGACGAATGGAAGACAACCTTTAAAACCAAAGAGGGTTTGTATGAGTGGTTAGTTATGCCATTTGGATTGACTAATGCACCCAGTACATTCATGAGGCTGATGAATGAGGTATTGCATGACTTCCTGGAAAAGTTCGTGATAGTTTATCTGGATGATATTTTAATTTTTAGTAAAACATTGGACGAGCATTTGATGCATGTTCGGACAGTTTTTGAAAAACTGCGAGAGGAGCAGTTATTGATAAATATACAGAAGTGCAGTTTTGTACAGAAAGAGTTGATATACCTGGGATTTGTTATCTCAGAGGAGGGTCTGAAAATGGATCCTGAGAAGGTGAAGGCTATCATTGAATGGCCTGCCCCAAGGAATGTAACAGAGGTAAGATCATTTCATGGTCTTGCAAGTTTCTATAGAAAGTTTATTAGAGACTTTAGCAGTATTTGTGCACCCCTAACAAAAACTATGAGAGGGGATAAGAAAGAATTTAAGTGGACTGCCAAGGCAGGTACCAGTATGGACATATTGAAGAAGAAAGTGATAGAACAACCCATTCTGGCACTTCCAAATTTTAATAAAGTGTTTCAGGTTGACTGTGATGCCAGTGGCAGTGCCATTGGAGCTGTATTGAGCCAAGAAGGTAAACCCGTTGCATACTTTAGTGAAAAATTAAATGATGCTAGAAAGAAATACTCTGTTTATGATCAAGAATTCTATGCTATCATTCAGGCTCTTAAGAAATGGAGACATTATTTGTTAGCCAAAGAGTTTGTTTTATATACTGACCATCAAGCTTTGCAGTATATAAATAGTCAAGGTAAACTTAACCAGCGACATTTGAAGTGGGTTGAATTCCTACAGAGTTATACCTTTGTCCTGAAGCATAGAAGTGGCAAATCTAATAGAGTTGCAGATGCCTTGAGTAGAAGGCATAATTTGTTGATAGAAATGAGAGTGCAAGTTGTTGGGTTTGATGAACTCAAGAGTTTATACCCAGCGGATCCAGATTTCGTAGAGGCATGGATGGCATGTTTGTCTCCTACTACTGTGGATCGCACTAAGTGGTTGGATTTTATGATCCAAGATGGGATGCTATTTTGGAAGAACCAGTTATGCATTCCTAGAAGTTCCATGCGGGAAAATCTGATCAAAGAGAAACATAGCAGAGGATTAGCAGGACATTTTGGTCGAGATAAGACCATTGCTCTCGTCAGTGAGAATTACCATTGGCCACAGTTGCAGCCGGATGTGACCAAATTTGTGCAGGGTTGCAGAGTGTGCCAGATGGTGAAAGGAGTAAGCCAAAATACAGGAATGTATCAGCCATTGCCTGTACCAGAGAGACCATGGGAGGACATCAGTATGGATTTTGTTCTTGGTCTACCAAGGACACAATGCGGAAATGACGCCATTTTTGTTGTCGTTGACAGGTTTTCAAAGATGGCCCATTTTATTCCATGCCAGAAGACAAGTGATGTTGTTCATATTGTAGGCTTGTTTTTCAAGGAGGTAGTACGCCTTCATGGTCTACCCCAAAGCATTGTCTCGGACAGAGATACCAAATTTGTGGGTTATTTCTGGAGAACTCTGTGGAAGAAGCTGAAAACAGAATTGAAGTTCAGTTCTGCGTACCACCCGCAGACTGATGGACAGACCGAAGTAGTCAACAAAAGTTTGGGTAATCTTCTACGATGTCTGGTAGGAGATAAACCCAAGGGATGGGATCTGATTTTACCACAAGCAGAGTTTGCTTACAATAATTCTATCAATCGTAGTACTGGTAAATCCCCATTCCAGATAGTGCATGGGAACAACCCGAGAAACGCTTCTGAGTTGAGGTCGATGGATAAAGGCGAAAAGCGCAGTGTTGAAGCTGAAGACTTTGCAGCACACATGAAGAATTTACATGAAGAGGTCCAGTAGCATATCAATAAAATGAATGCTACGTACAAAGCCAGAGCAGATCAGAAATGACATTTCAAGGAATTCCAGATAGGAGATGAAGTCATGGTTCACTTGCGCAAGGAACGTTTTCCTAGAAAAACCTACAATAAGCTAAAGATGAAGAAGTTTGGACCATGCCGGATCATAGGTAAACGAGATTCAAGAAATGCCTATGAAGTAGATCTACCAAGTGAGCTGAATATTTCACCTATTTTCAATATTTCAGACTTGGTCGAATATCATGAAGGAAGTTGCAGCGAGCCACCCAGTCCGGATCTATGGAACATTCCAGCATCCACTCCAGACAAAGAAGAAATCGAAGACATACTCGACACTCGTGAAGGCAGAAGTACCCGAAACAGGCAATATTCGGAGTATTTGGTCAAGTGGAAGGGCCGACCTGTCGAAGATGCAACATGGTTGTCCAAATCAGAGGTTGATCGCCTGGGTTTTCCTCTGACCATCCAGAAGTGAGGATCACTTCTCAATCTACCCCGGGTGTCTGATGCAGGAGCATCCAGTGGTAGCAGCACAATCTTGCAACAAAAGAAATAAAAGAGTGAAACAAAAACACAAAATACTCTAAGTGTTGAAAGTTGTCGCGATATCGCGACATAAAAGTTGTCGCGATATCGCGACATATTTTGAACCAAGGCACAAGCAAACGCAGGTGTCGCGATATCGCGACATAAAAGTTGTCGCGATATCGCGACAAACTCAGAACAAAGCCAAGAGCCAAACGCAAGTGTCGCGATATCGCGACATAAAAGTTGTCACGATATCGCGACAAACTCAGAACAAAGCCAAGAGCCAAATGCAAGTGTCGCGATATCGCGACATAAAAGTTGTCGCGATATCACGACAAACTCAGAACAAAGCCAAGAGCCAACCGCAAGTGTCACGTGATATCGCGACAAACTCAGAACAAAGCCGAGAGCAAAATGCAAGTGTCACGATATCGCGACATAAAATTTGTCGCGATATCGCGACGAACTTGAACAAGGGCAAGAGCAAACCGTAAGTGTCGCGATATCGTGACATAAAAGTTGTCGTGATATCGCGACGAACTTTGAGCAGAAGTGAAAGCAAACGAAAGTGTCGCAATATCGCGACACATTGGCAGACAAGGACAAAAGCCAAAAAAGTGTCGCGATATCGCGACAGGTTGGCAAAGAATGACCAAGGCCGGAAAAATGTCGCGATATCGCGATAGATGGACTAAAAGGAAAAAGTGTCGCATTTTCGTGACCCGGCTAGGAGAGAGAAGGGCGGGTTGAAGAGATGTCGCGATATCGCGACATGTTACTTTTTACGGACTGTTACAGAACGACTTTTGACAGTTACCCGAATTCGTTATGGCAGTTCCAGAGGACTGTTGTAGTGGTTAAGAATGGCGGTTATAGCAAGAATCTGCCATTATAAAAAAGAGGTTGCTCGAAGGATTGGGCAGGCGGGAGAGACGAAGACTGTGGCTTCTTTTTGCATTTTTTGTACTTTGTAAATCGTTCATGGTTCGGAATTGTAATCTTTCCATGCTTCTAAATGAAAATTGAGTCTTTTTCTTTGTGTTAAAATTTGGCTCCCCATCATCGAAGAAGAAAGCCCTAGGTGGGGATATTACTAGGCATCAGAATCCTAGAGAGTGAAATGCATGTGAGCTACAACCTAACTAGGTATCATCACATGCCATTGTTGTAAGATCCCCAAAAATATATATGATCAAATAGTCATGAACATGCAATCATGCAAAATATGATATTCAAAAATGTAAATTATATTAAATGTCTAGTTGATGATGCAAAAGGATGACAATCAACAATGCAATATGATCAAGCATATGGATGCAACGGAAATTCAAATGCATAGATAAATGATGATTTATTAATTTGATGTAATTTCTATTTGTTTTTATGATTTAAATTAATTAATCTAAGCAAGCAGAATGAAATTTGACACAATATCTAAGTGTGCCACCATTCTTAACAAAAATAACAGGTGTACCATGAACCATTTTATCAAAGAAATATCTAAAAGGTAAGCCTTATCAATAATTAGAATTACATAGAATCTCCTTTATAGCTATTTCTTTGGTATCCATAGCATTATAATCAATGCACTCATGAACATAACCATTCTTTTTAACATAAGGGGGATCAATTCCTAACTTTTCCAAATCACTATAGGACAACGAAGAAGGGTCCTCCTCTAAAAAAATAGGTTTACTTTTAGAAAACACAGTATAAATCATATTGCAAAACAATACATCAGAAGAATAAGGAAAAACATCATCCTCATCGTCCACTCCTGAATTTTGATAATCCATATATTCAGCATAAGTCATAAGATGATCATCATTGTCAAATGGTAAAGGTTGGTCTTTACTAGGTACAAAGCCTATGCCACATCTCCCAGGATAGATATCAACATCCAAAGGCTCTTGAATATCCTTCTGGTGTGATCCTAAACCTTTGACTACATATCCCATTCTAGATAGGATCTATTTAGGAAGTGGGTAATCATTGGAAAGTTAACAATGAGAAAAATAATGCTCAACAGAGAGGGGTTGCTTACCACGTATCTTATCCTCAAAGGTAGTTCCTGCAAAGACAAAAGTACACATGCCAAAGTGTACAATATCACATTTCTTATGGGCAAAACCTATGGTTCTTGATGATGGTATTAGCTTAGCTATATCTAGAAGAGGTTCTTGAAGAAATTGATTATCATGATCCTGAGATGAAAATTTAAGATATGTTCCTCACTCATTTTTAAATTTTGAACTTGTTTTGATATTTGAGATGAGGAACATGGATAAACCATTGAATATATTGAGGGACATAGATTAAACTTGAATCAAGATCACTCTATATTTGAACAAAATTCAAATGGTCCAGGTTCACTCGGAATGGTGATAACTTGATTTTTAAACTCAAACTTGAGACACTGATGAAGAGTAGAAGGGATAGCCTTCATTGCGTGAATCCAAAGACATCTGAGGAGAAGAGTAAAATATGCAAGACAATGTACCACATAAAACAAAGTATACAATATTTTAGGCCCAGCTTTGAGAGGAAGAGATATGACACCACAGGCTTCTTGCGACTCATTAATGAAAGCTTTTATAATTATATCAGATTTTGTTAAGTCTTCCTTTTTTAATACAATATTTTGAAAGAATTGATATGTACCCAAATTGAGAGAAGAACCATTATCAATCAGAATTCGCTTGATAAAATTATCCTCAATAAGTGTAGTGATGTAAAGTGAAGAATATTATTGCAAGTTTGAGGAAGGTTTATCATCATCCTAAAATGAGATATGATGTATCCCAAGAGAACCTATGATATCAACTATGGCATTGGGTGAAATATCTGAAGGAACTAATTATTGCTTTAAAAAATTCCATCAAAGCATCTCTATGGTTGGGATAAGTTTTAAGGAGTCCTAAAACTAATATCTTTGTTGGAGTACTAGCCAAATACTTTTGGATATTAAATGAAACCTTAGTTTGTGGTCTCAACACAATAGGTGGAATCCCTGCATCTGAAACTTTTCCTTGATTATTCTTCAAAACTGATTCAGGCTATAATACAAAAATTTTTCCTTGTTGAGGATGTTGAGTTTGAGCTTGTCTTCTTGTAGTTACCCCAACCATACCAACCATATTGTCATAGGGAGGGGGCTCATTCTTATGAGCCACCCGATTTGCTACTTGTTTATTATGATTTGGTAATGGATATTTAAATATCCTCATATCTTGATTGGTAGTTAAATTTTGTTGGACATTTTCTTGATTATTCACTACTTGAGAATTACCTAAGTCAATGCATCCTACATCAATCAAATCCTGGACCACATATTTCAACATTTTACAAGAATTTATCTAGTGTCCTTTTACTCTATGATATGTACAATGCTGACCTACCTTATACCAATGAGTTGTAGTATCTGGTTGTCTAATATGAGGCAACTCAATTGCCTTAGTTTCTAAGATTTATTTCAAAACTACTTCCATAGACATATTAAGCCTTGTAAAATTTCTTTGTAAAGGTTTCAGAAGTACTATATTTTGTAGGTTGTTAGTAACATTATTAACATACATACTATGCATTCCATTATCACATCATATATGTCTATTTTTATGTTGAGACTTAGTAGGTTTCTCTTCCTTAACTTTGAGTTGACCTCTCCTGATGAGATCTTGTTCTAATTTCCTTGCTAAATCAATTGCTTGGTCAAAATATGTAATAGTAGTAGTATCTAATGCATAAGATAAATGTTGTAAATTACCAATAAATATCTCAAGCATATCCTTAGGAGGTAAAGTATATCTCAAAAATCCAACTAAAATTCTCCAACAAGCCAAGAATTTTGAAAAGCTTTCTTCTTTACTTTGTTTTAAATTATAAACATCTTTCATTGTCACTTATTTCTCAATGTAAGCACCAAATTGCTGAATAAATAATTCTACCGTCTCTTCAAAATTCTTTAAGGAATAATTAGGCAACCAATAATACCATTCTAATGCCATGCCATCAAGCCTCTTAGGAAATTTTTTAAGCAACAACATATCATCATAAATGAGACATGGCAAGCTATTTTAAATCTTCTTAAATTCTCTATTGGATCTTCTGCCCCTTATAGATAGGAAAAATTAGCATAGAAAAGTGTTTAGGATAAGGCCTAGTAGCAAAAATAAGATCCAATGACTGATTACACATTCCTTATAACTATAAGTAAATCTTGAAGGTTGAATTATCTCAAATTTTAAAACCAACTGCTTCACCATATTTGCCAAATTTTGTACTTTTGGATTACTGTTGTGCATTATTCCTAGTTTCCCATATGTATGTTGAGGAACCAATACTTGATTCAAGTTGGAAGCATGTATATTATTGTTATATGTGGAAACTTGTGAGAGTGGGCAACTAATTTTGGTAAGAACAAAAGAATAATTTTTTATATTAGAATATTGAGGAAGAAATTAAGAACACTTTTGAGTGACACTACTAATTGGAGGAGATTGCATATTCCTTCCAATGTTGGTGGTTGTAGTAGTATCAACGACTGAATTTAATTTATCAAGATGTATTGATTTAGGTAAGGGGTTTTATTGTTTAAGCATAGGGTATCTTATTGGAGGAGGTGGAGGAATCTCATATCTTTCAAGGTGACCTTCTTGCTCCATGCCTCCCAATATCCTATTCCTATTAGCCTTCAAAAAACCACAAATATGCTCAAATGATGAAAAGACAAAGCTACAATTAGGTCCTTCATAAGGATCAAAACTCATCTGAATATCCATGTTGTCTTGCTCTTCTGGATCTACATTAGGATCCTCTCTATCAATTTTATCATATTTCGGAGGAATACAATTAGATTCAAGATGCTTTTGCTGACTTCTAAGGACAGGAGCCATTAAAAAAGCAAAATGATAGAAGATAATTATAACAATAGAAAAAAAATATTTTTAAAGATATTATTAAGATTATCCAACCACACAAAAAAAATTAATGATATTGTTATTTTTTTTAAAAGAAAATGAGGTGTTCACGTCGGGTTCACCAAATATGTAGAGGGGGAAAACAACCCTACTGCATTCAATTCCCAAACAAGGCTGGATTTGTAATAAAGAAGAGAAGCCTTATGGGGTGAACCATGGGGGTTGTATTTTTCTATACACTTGGGTGTGAAGTATGGAGAAGGGTTCACCGATAATGGATTTAAGGACTCACTCCAAGTTCAGCATAAGTCATAAGATGATAATCATTGTCAAATGGTAAAGGTTGGTCTTTACTAGGTACAAAGCCTATGCCACATCTCCCAGGCTATATATCGACATCCAAAGGCTCTTGAATGTCCTTATGTTGTGTTCCTAAACCTTTGAATACATATCCCATTCTAGATAGGATCTATTTATGAAGTGGGTAATCATTGGAAAGTTAACAATGAGAAAAATAATGCTCAACGAAGAGGGGTTGCTACCACGTATCTTATCCTCAAAGGTAGTTCCTGCAAAGACAAAAGTACACATGCCAAAGTGTACAATATCACATGTCTTATGGGGCAAAACCTATGGTTCTTGGTGATGGTATTAGCTTAGCTATATCTAGAAGAGGTTCTTGAAGAAATTGATTATCATGATCCTGAGATGAAAATTTAAGATATGTTCCTCACTCATTTTTAAATTTTTAAATTGTTTTGATATTTGAGATGAGGAACATAGATAAACCATTGAAGATATTGAGGGACATAGATTAAACTTGAATAAATCTCACTCTATATTTCAAAAAAATTCAAATGGTCCAGGTTCACTCGAAATGGTGATAACTTGATTTTTAAACTCAAACTTGAGACACTGATGAAGAGTAGAAGGGATAGCCTTCATTGCGTGAATCCAAAGACATCTAAGGAGAAGATTTAAAGATGCAAACAATGTACCACATAAAACAAAGTATACAATATTTTAGGCCCAAATTTGAGAGGAAGAGATATGACACCACAGGATTCTTGTGACTCATTAATGAAAGATTTTATAATTATATCGGATTTTGTTAAGTCTTCTTCTTTTAATCCAATATTGTGAAAGAATTGATATGTACACAAATTGGGAGAAGAACCATTATCAATCAGAATTCACTTGATAAAATTATCCTCAATAAGTGTAGTGATGTAAAGTGAAGAATATTATTGCAAGTTTGAGGAAGGTTTCTCATCATCCGAAAATGAGATATGATGTATCCCAAGAGAACCTATGACATCAACTATGACATTGGGTGAAATATCTGAAGGAACTAATTATTGCTTTAAAAAATTCCATCAAAGCATCTCTATGGTTGGGATAAGTTTGAAGGAGTCCTAAAACTAATATCTTTGTTGGAGTACTAGCCAATTACTTTTGGATATCAAATGAAACCTTAGTTTGTGGTCTCAACACAATAGGTGGAATCCCTACATCTAAAACTTTTCGTTGATTATTCTTCAAAACTGAATCAGACTATAATACAAATTTTTTTCCTTGTTGAGGATGTTGAGTTTGATCTTGTCTTATTGTAGTTACCCCAACCATACCAACCATATTTTCATAGGGAGGGGGCTCATTCGTATGAGCCACTTGATTTGCTGCTTGTTGATTATGTTTTGGTAATGGATCTTTAAATATCCCCATATCTTGATTGGTAGTTAAATTTTTTTGGACATTTTCTTGATTATTCACTGCTTGAGAATTGCCTAACTCAATGCATCCTACATCAATCAAATCCTGAAACACATATTTCAACATTTTACAAGAATTCATCTAGTGTCCTTTTACTCTATGATATGTACAATGTTGACCTACCTTATACCAATGAGTTGAAGTATTTGGTTGTCTAATATGAGGTAACTCAATTGCCTTAGATTCTAAGATTTATTTCAAAATTACTTCCATAGACATATTAAGCCTTGTAAAATTTCTTTGTAGAGGTTTCAGAAGTACTATCTTTTGTAGGTTGTTAGTAACATTATTAACATACCTACTATCCATTCCATTATCACATCATATATGTCTATTTTTATGTTGAGACTTAGTAGTTTTCTCTTACTTAACTTTGAGTTGACCTCTCCTGATGAGAGCTTGTTCTACTTTCCTTGCTAAATCAATTGCTTGGTCAAAATATGTAATAGTAGTAGTATCTAATGCATAAGATAAATGTTGTTGTAAATTACCAATAAATATCTCAAGCATATCCTTAGGAGGTAAAGTATATCTCAAACATCCAACTAAACTTCTCCAACAAGCCAAGAATTCTGAAAAGCTTTCTTATTTACTTTGTTTTAAATTATAAACATCTTCCATTGTCACTTATTTCTCAATGTAAGCACCAAATTGCTGAATAAATAATTCTACTGTCTCTTCAAAACTCTTTAAGGAATAATTAGGCAACCAATAATACCATTCTAATGCCATGCCACCAAGCCTCTTAGGAAATTTCTTAAGCAACAACATATCATCATAAATGAGACATGGCAAGCTATTTTAAATCTTCTTAAATGCTCTATTGGATCTTCTGTCCCCTTATAGATAGGAAAAATTAGCATAGAAAAGTGCTTAGGATAAGGCCTAGTAGAAACAATAAGATCCAATGACTGATTACACATTCCTTATAACTGTAAGTAAATCTTGAAGGTTGAATTATCTCAAATTTTAAAACCAACTGCTTCACCATATTTGCCAAATTTTGTACTTTTGGATTACGGTTATGCATTATTCCTAGTTTCCCATATGTATGTTGAGGAACCAATACTCGATTCAAGTTGGAAGCATGTATATTATTGTTATATGTGGCACCTTGTGAGAGTGGGAAAATAATATTGGTAAGAACAAAAGAATTTTTTTTTTATATTAGAATATTGAGTAAGAAATTAAGAACACTTTTGAGTGACACTACTAATTGGAGGAGATTGCATATTCCTTCCAATGTTGGTGGTTGTAGTAGTATCAACAAATGAATTTAATTTATCAAGACGTATTGATTTAGGTAAGGGGTTTTCTTGGTTAAGCATAGGGGATCTTATTGAAGGAGGTGGAGGAGTCTCATATCTTTCAAGGTGGCCTTCTTGCTCCATGCCTCCAAATATCCTATTCCTATTAGCCTTCAAAAAACCATAAATATGCTCAAATGATGAAAATACAAAGCTACCATTAGGTCCTTCATAAGGATCAAAACCCATCTCAATATCCATGTTGTCTTGCTCTTCTGGATCTATGTTAGGATCCTCTCTATCAATTTTATCATCTTTGGGAGGAATACAATTAGATTCAAGATGTTTTTGCTGACTTTTAAGGACAGGAGCCATTAGAAAAGTGAAAGGATAGAAGATAATGCTAATAATAGAAAAATATATATTTTAAAGATATTATTAAGATTATCCAACCACATAAAAAAATTTAATGATCTTGTTATTTTTTATTAAAATAAAAGGAGGTGTTCACGTCGGGTTCACCAAATATGTAGAGGGGGAAAACTACCCTACCGCATACAATTTCCAAACAAGCTTGGATCTGCAATAGAGAAGAGAAGCCTTCTATGGTGAACCATGGGGGTTGTATTTTTCTCTACACTTGGGTGTGAAGGATGGATAAGGATTCATTGATAACGGATTTAAGGACTCACTCCAAGTTCAGCATAAGTCATAAGATGATTATCATTGTCAAATGGTAAAGGTTGGTCTTTACTAGGTACAAAGCCTATGCCACATCTCCCAGGCTAGATATCGACATCCAAAGGCTCTTGAATGTCCTTCTGGTGTGGTCCTAAAAAATTGACTACATATCCCATTCTAGATAGGATATATTTAGGAAGTTGGTAATCATTGGAAAGTTAACAATGAGAAAATTAATGCTCAACGGAGAGGGGTTGCTACCACATATCTTATCCTCAAAGGTAGTTCCTACAAAGACAAAAGTACTCATGCCAAAGTGTACAATCACCTTTCTTATGGGGCAAAACCTATGGTTCTTGGTGATGGTATTAGCTTAGCTATATCTAGAAGAGGTTCTTGAAGAAATTGATTATCATGATCCTGAGATGAAAATTTAAGATATGTTACTCACTCATTTTTAAATTTTGAAATTGTTTTGATATTTGAGATGAGTAACATGGATAAACCATTGAAGATATTGAGGGACATATATTAAACTTGAATCAATCTCACTCTATATTTGAACAAAATTCAAATGGTCCAGGTTTTCTCGGAATGGTGATAACTTGATTTTTAATCTCAAACTTGAGACACTGATGAAGAGTAGAAGGGATAGCCTTCATTGCATGAATCCAAAGAAATATGAGGAGAAGATTAAAAGATGCAAGAAAATGTACCACATAAACCAAAGTATACAATATTTTAGGCCTAGATTTGAGAGGAAGAGATATGACACCACAGGATTCTTGCGACTCATTAATGAAAGCTTTTATAATTATATCGGATTTTTAACCCTTCCTCTTTTAATCCAATATTTTGAAGAATTGATATGTACACAAATTGAGAGAAGAACCATAATCAATCAGAATTCGCTTGATAAAATTATCCTCAATAAGTGTAGTGATGTAAAGTGAAGAATATTATTGCAAGTTTGAGGAAGGTTTATCATCATCCGAAAATGAGATATGATGTATCCCAAGAGAACCTATGACATCAACTATGGCATTGGGTGAAATATCTGAAGGAACTAATTATTACTTTAAAAAATTCCATCAAATCATATCTATGGTTGGGATAAGTTTGAAGGAGTCCTAAAACTAATATCTTTGTTGGAGTACTAGCCAACTACTTTTGGATATCAAATGAAACCTTAGTTTGTGGTCTCAAAACAATAGGTGGAATCCCTGCATCTGAAACTTTTCCTTGATTATTATTCAAAACTGAATCAGGCTATAATACAAAAAAATTTCCTTGTTGAGGATGTTGAGTTTGAGCTTGTTTTCTTGTAGTTATCCCAACCATACCAACCATATTGTTCATTCTTATGAGCCACCCGATTTGCTACTTGTTGATTATTTTTTGGTAATGGATCTTTAAATATCCCCATATCTTGATTGGTAGTTAAATTTTTTTGGACATTTTCTTGATTATTCACTGCTTGAGAATTGCCTAAGTCAATGCATCCTACATCAATCAAATCCTGAACCACATATTTCAACATTTTACAAGAATTCATCTAGTGTCCTTTTACTCTATGATATGTACAATGTTGACCTACCTTATACCAATGAGTTGTAGTATTTGGTTGTCTAATATGAGGTAACTCAATTGCCTTAGCTTCTAAGATTTATTTCAAAACTACTTCCATAGACATATTAAGCCTTGTAAAATTTCTTTGTAGAGGTTTCAGAAGTACTATATTTTGTAGGTTGTTAGTAACATTATTAACATACCTACTATCCATTCCATTATCACATCATATATGTCTATTTTTATGTTGAGACTTAGTAGTTTTCTCTTCCTTAACTTTGAGTTGACCTCTCCTGATGAGAGCTTGTTCTACTTTCCTTACTAAATCAATTGCTTGGTCAAAATATGTAATAGTAGTAGTATCTAATGCATAAGATAAATGTTGTTGTAAATTACCAATAAATATCTCAAGCATATCCTTAGGAGGTAAAGTATATCTCAAACATCCAACTAAACTTCTCCAACAAGCCAAGAATTCTGAAAAGCTTTCTTCTTTACTTTGTTTTAAATTATAAACATCTTCCATTGTCACTTATTTCTCAATGTAATACCAAATTTCCGAATAAATAATTCTACTGTCTCTTCAAAACTCTTTAAGGAATAATTAGGCAACCAATAATACCATTCTAATGTCATGCCACCAAGCCTCTTAGGAAATTTTTTAAGCAACAACATATCATCATAAATGAGACATGGCAAGCTATTTTAAATCTTTCTTAAATGCTCTATTGGATCTTCTGTCCCCTTATAGATAGGAAAAATTAGCATAGAAAAGTGCTTAGGATAAGGCCTAGTAGCAACAATAAGATCCAATGACTGATTACACATTCCTTATAACTGTAAGTAAATCTTGAAGGTTGAATTATCTCAAATTTTAAAACCAACTGCTTCACCATATTTGCCAAATTTTGTACTTTTGGATTACTGTTATGCATTATTCCTAGTTTCCCATATGTATGTTGAGGAACCAATACTTGATTCAAGTTGGAAGCATGGATATTATTGTTATATGTGGCACCTTGTGAGAGTGGGCAACTAATATTGGTAAGAACAAAAGCAAAAGTTTTGATATTAGAATATTTAGGAAGAAATTAAGAACACTTTTGAGTGACACTACTAATTGGAGGAGATTGCATATTCCTTCCAATGTTGGTGGTTGTAGTAGTATCAACGACTGAATTTAATTTATCAATATGTATTGATTTAGGTAAGGGGTTTTCATGGTTAACCATAGGGGATATTATTGGATGAGGTGGAGGAGTCTCATATCTTTCAAGGTGACCTTCTTGCTCCATGCCTCCCATTATCCTATTCCTAATAGCCTTCAAAAAACCACAAATATGCTCAAATGATGAAAAGACAAAGCTACAATTAGGTCCTTCATAAGGATAAAAAAATCATCTCAATATCCATGTTGTCTTGCTCTTCTAGATCTACGAGGATCCTCTCTATCAATTTTATCATATTTCGGAGGAATACAATTAGATTCAAGATGCTTTTGCTGACTTCTGAGGACAAGAGCAATTAGAAAAGCAAAAGGATAGAAGATATTGCTAACAACAGAAAAAAATATTTTTGAAGATATTGTTAAGATTATCTAACCACATAAAAAAATTTAATGATCTTGTTATTTTTTTTTAAATAAAAGGAGGTGTTCATGTCGGGTTCACCAAATATGTAGAGGGGGAAAACTACCCTACCGCATACAATTCCTAAAACAAGGTTGGATCTGCAATAGAGAAGAGAAGCCTTCTGGGGTGAACCGTGGGGGTTGTATTTTTCTCTACACTTGGGTGTGAAGGATGGAGAAGGGTTCACCAATAATGGATTTAAGGACTCACTCCAACTTCAGCATAATTCATAATATGATCATCATTGTCAAATGGTAAAGGTTGGTATTTACTAGGTACAAAGTCTATGCCACATATCCCATGATAGATATCGACATCCAAAGGCTCTTGAATTTCCTTCTGGTGTGGTCCTAAATATTTGACTACATATCCCATTCTAGATAGGATCTATTTAGGAAGTGGGTAATCATTGAAAAGTTAACAATGATAAAAATAATGCTCAATGGAGAGGGGTTGCTTACCACATATCTTATCCTCAAAGGTAGTTCCTGCAAAGATAAAAGTACACATGCCAAAGTGTACAATATCACCTTTCTTATGGGGCAAAACCTATGGTTCTTGATGATGGTATTAGCTTAGCTATATCTAGAAGAGGTTCTTGAAGAAATTGATTATCATGATCCTGAGATGAAATTTTAAGATATGTTCCTCACTCATTTTTAAATTTTGAAATTGTTTTGATATTTGAGATGAGGAACATGGATAAACCATTGAAGATATTGAGGGACATATATTAAACTTGAATCAAGCTCACTCTATATTTGAACAAAATTCAAATGGTCTAGGTTCGCTCGGAATGGTGATAACTTGATTTTTAATCTCAAACTTGAGACACTGATGAAGAGTAGAAGGGATATCCTTCATTGCGTGAATCCAAAGACATATGAGGAGAAGATTAAAAGATGCAAGACAATGTACCACATAAAAAAAAGTATAAAATATTTTAGGCCCAGCTTTGAGAGGAAGAGATATGACACCACAGGCTTCTTGCGACTCATTAATGAAAGCTTTTATAATTATATCGGATTTTGTTAAGTCTTCCTCTTTTAATCCAATATTGTGAAAGAATTGATATGTACCCAAATTGAGAGAAGAACCATAATCAATCAGAATTTGCTTGATAAAATTATCCTCAATAAGTGTAGTGATGTAAAGTGAAGAATATTATTGCAAGTTTGAGGAAGGTTTATCATCATCCGAAAATGAGACATGATGTATCCCAAGAGAACCTATGACATCAACTATGGCATTGGGTGAAATATTTGAAGGAACTAATTATTGCTTTAAAAAATTCCATCAAAGCATCTCTATGGTTGGGATAAGTTTGAAGGATTCCTAAAACTAATATCTTTGCTGGAGTACTAGCCAACTACTTTTGGACATCAAATGAAACCTTAGTTTGTGGTTTCAACACAATAGGTGGAATCCCTGCATCTGAAACTTTTCCTTGATTATTCTTCAAAACTGAATCAGACTATATTACAAATTTTTTTCCTTGTTGAGGATGTTGAGTTTGAGCTTGTCTTCTTGTAGTTACCCCAACCATACCAACCATATTGTCATAGGGAGGGGGCTCATTCTTATGAGCCACCCGATTTGCTTCTTGTTGATTATGTTTTGGTAATGGATATTTAAATATCCCCATATCTTGATTGGTAGTTAAATTTTGTTGGACATTTTCTTGATTATTCATTGCTTGAGAATTTCCTAAGTCAATGCATCCTACATCAATCAAATCCTAAACCACATATTTCAACATTTTACAAGAATTCATCTAGTGTCCTTTTACTCTATGATATGTACAATGCTGACCTACCTTATACCAATGAGTTGTAGTATCTGGTTGTCTAATATGAGGTAACTCAATTGCCTTAGCTTCTAAGATTTATTTCAAAACTACTTCCATAGACATACTAAACCTTGTAAAATTTCTTTGTAGAGGTTTCAGAAGTACTATATTTTGTAGGTTGTTAGTAACATTATTAACATACCTACTATCCATTCCATTATCATGTCATATATGTCTATTTTTATGTTGAGACTTAGTAGGTTTCGCTTCCTTAACTTTGAGTTGACCTCTCCTGATGAGAGCTTGTTCTACTTTCCTTGCTAAATCAATTGCTTGGTCAAAATATGTAATAGTAGTAGTATCTAATGCATAAGATAAATGTTGTTGTAAATTACCAATAAATATCTCAAGCATATCCTTAGGAGGTAAAGTATATCTCAAACATCCAACTAAACTTCTCCAACAAGCCAAGAATTTTGAAAAGCTTTCTTCTTTACTTTGTTTTAAATTATAAACATCTTCCATTGTCACTTATTTCTCAATGTAAGCACCAAATTGTTGAATAAATAATTCTACTGTCTCTTCAAAACTCTTTAAGGAATAATTAGGCAACCAATAATACCATTCTAATGCCATGCTACCAAGCCTCTTAGAAATTTTTTTAAGCAACAACATATCATCATAAATGAGACATGGCAAGCTATTTTAAATCTTCTTAAATGCTCTATTGGATCTTTTGTCCCCTTATAGATAGGAAAAATTAGCATAGAAAAGTGCTTAGGATAAGGCCTAGTAGCAACAATAAGATCCAATGACTGATTACACATTCCTTATAATAGTAAGTAAATATTAAAGGTTGAATTATCTCAAATTTTAAAACCAACTGCTTCACCATATTTACCAAATTTTATACTTTTGGATTATTGTTATGCATTATTCCTAGTTTCCCATATGTATGTTGAGGAACCAATACTTGATTCAAGTTGGAAGCATGGATATTATTGTTATATTTGGCACCTTGTGAGAGTGGGAAACTAATATTGGTAAGAACAAAAGCAAAATTTTTGATATTAGAATATTGAGTAAGAAATTAAGAACACTTTGAGTGACACTACTAATTGGAAGAGATTGCATATTCCTTCCAATGTTAGTGGTTGTAGTAGTATCAATGACTGAATTTAATTTATCAAGATGTATTGATTTAGGTAGTGGGTTTTCTTGGTTAAGCATAGGGGATATTATTGGAGGAGGTGGAGGAGTCTCATATCTTTCAAGGTGGCCTTCTTGCTCCATGCCTCCCAATATCTTTGCATTGTTTACAAGCAGTTTTTTAGTGTAGATCTCCCAGAGTTCTTCCTAACTACTCCTTCAATGCAAATCTATGACTGATCCTTCCCCCTATGATGGTCAGTTACATACAGATCTAGGTCTTGGATTCTATAGGAATCCAAGATCTAGATCTAGATCTAAATCTAGAAGGTATACATATGCATCCTCACAAGAAAAATAAAAGAACTCAAATATTATAATTTTTATGCAATGAAGCCTTAGCAAATTGGAGAGTGATTGCATACCCCTTTGAGGAGTAGCAAAGCACTATTTAGTTAAGCGATTACTACGAGCCATCCAAGCATTTAGATCAAGATTTTTTTCACTTCCAATCAGTGTACGAACATAGAGGTGATCCATTGATGTAGGAGCATCCGGAGACAGTAAAGCAATCTTGCATCTTCCAAAAAATTTTCAAAATTTTCTAAGTTCTGTGCACTTTGATTTATTTATTTTCAGTATTGGGAAGGTTTCGTAGTTCATTATTCAGTTTGGAGAAGTTTTGTAAGGCAAGGGGAGGAGAGGTCATGAAATCCCGACATGTCGTGATTTCATGACATGTCACGAAATCGCGACCTCGAAAGTTGCTATGTAACTTTGGCAGGGTTCCGTCGTGATATCGCGACATCACGATATCGCGACGTCGCGATATCACGATGATATTGCAAAGGCAGAGGAAAGAGCTTCAGT
Organism: Wollemia nobilis; assembly: GCA_028583015.1. Taxonomy (NCBI): domain Eukaryota; kingdom Viridiplantae; phylum Streptophyta; class Pinopsida; order Araucariales; family Araucariaceae; genus Wollemia; species Wollemia nobilis. The sequence goes on from JAQPPZ010014470.1 coordinate 1,981,730, forward strand.
CGTCGTGATATCGTGACGTCGTGATATCATGACGGTCTTTGAGCAAGGTGGAAGGGAAGGAGTCCTGTCACGATATCACGATAGGTCATGATATCGTGACTGGTCATGATATCGCGGCCAGTCAGAGGCCGCCACGTGGCATTTTCACATTCAGCATCAAAGACTAAGGCAAGGCGGAGAAATTATAAGGGACTTCATCAAAGTAAAGGCTGAGAGGGGGGAGGGGGTCACAAAATCGCAACATGTCACGATTTCGCAACCCCAAAGAGTTGTGGCTTGAGGAGGCGCTTTCGGTCGTGATATCGCGACATGTCGCGATTTCGCGACCTGTCGTGATATCGCGACCAGGTAAAATCTTGACCAAAGAGAATGAGCCGAAGACCGAACAAGGCCGAATTTGACATGTGGACGGCCACGTGTATCAAAAATATTGAGAAGGGCACGTGTTTTAAAAATGTTGCAGCAAGAAGTAGGCGTAGCCAAGTATGCATGCAGACGGCCAGGGAAGGTCAAAGTAAACACGTGGACAGCTACGTGTGTTGAAACAAAATGAGGGTTACATAAATTTTTGGGGAAGGTGTCGGCCGTGCATTCCTTTCTTATTATTTTTGGAATTGTAGCATTTAAAAGGGATGGCTTGATGGAGGAGACACAGTGCAGATGACGGTCAGAACAATGCGGCCAGTGCAGGGAAGCCATCAATGCTAGTACCATGGTAGATCGGGCAGATTGCCATTAAAGATTGAAATTTTGAAAAAAACCCAGGAGGGGGGGGGAATTTGAATTTGAAAATTTTGTTAGGTAGAGGCATTGATTGCCTGGAGGATCAAGGCTTCGTTAAAAACTCGAGAAAAACTCTATAAAGGGATGGTGAAGCTCGGGATTGAGGGAGAAGTTGTATGCTAGAAAAACTACTGTATTCTGTATTAAGCAATTTAATGAAATTATTGTGAAATTACTGTGAATGTTTTTGTGAGAATCTCGGCTCGCCATCACCCATGGACATCAATTTATATGAGGAATCTAGTTCCACAACCCCTACTTCATGAGGAAGAATATTTCAGTTCGTAGCCACTATCCTTGATAGTGGCATGTAGGCACAACCTTGGATTTTAGACACTATTTCTTGAGTTTTAGAATAGATCTTTATTTAGACACCTAAAACATGTCATGTTTAGGAGACTACTCATATGAGCACATCTGAAGACCATATGACCAATTTTGGACCTTTCCAAGAGCAAGCAGTGGTCCTAACCACTCAAAATGGTAGTTTTAGCCCATTTAAGCTTAGTCAGTTGTAGACTAGAGTGACCAAATGAGTGGCCAGTTTAGCCACTGTAGACTAGAGCAGCCAGAAATATTGGCCACTGTAGGCTAGAGCGGCCACAACTAGCCACTACTGATGATAGCGGCTAGCCCTGAAACATGAACTACCATCACGGATTACCCAAATCACGGGCGGTAACAATAATTTGCATGCATTTCAAAGGGATTTCGATGAGGAACTCCCAGAGTTCCTCCTAACTACCCCTTCCATGCCAAGTCAAGACTAAACCTTCCCTCTGGGACAGTCAGTTGGCATGCATATCTGGAGCTTGGCTTCCCCAGGAAGCCAAGCCCTAGATCTAAACCTAAAACCTGGAATTCTATATATGCAGATTTCTAGTAAGGCAAAAGGATCCATGAATGTTCAAATCTTATGCAGCGAAGCCCTGCCAAATCAAAGAGATAGAGAGTTCAAATTGTGTGCATTGGAGCACCGTCTAGCTGAGCCACATCCACGCATCAGTATTCAGACCCATCGTTCTTAACCGCCAATCAGTGTAGGAGACACACTTGATGACCCTTGAACATCAATTTGAGCCAAGGAGTGATTAATTACAGCCCATAAGACCTGAGGTAACCTATTAGTTAGAGGTCGCTGTCTTTGACAACGGCCCATAAGCATAGCCAAGTTTTTAATATGGTCATTCCTTTGTTCTTAGTAATAGATCTGCATTTATTATTATTTCATTTACATGTCTTTAGCATAGATCTGAATATTTCATTGCATTTAGATTAATATTTCTTATTTTCATATGCATATTACCCAGATCTGGTATATTTCAATACACATTATGCTTATTTATCTAGATTATCATATTTTCTAATAAGAGCCTCTTCCAGAGAGGTGGCCCATACTACTAAGCATGCTTTGTTGTTTCCATGTATGCAGATCTATAGGTTTACAGGACCAGATCAAGACATTCAGAGCATGGGATCCCTCCCAGATGAGAGAAGGAGAAGGAGGCATCTGTAAGCCCTCGTATAGTTTTGTGCACAAAATTGGGAAGCCTATGAAGGTGCACCACCCCTTTGCAAGGGGATATTTTATTCACTTGTACTTCACTGTATCAAAATGGGTATCCCTTAGAGGGACCGACATGTAACCGAGTTTCAATATAAATAAAAGGATCTCTCTTTGTTATTTCTATGTTATATGCATTTCATGGTCTTTCATTTCATTTTGATATAATATTGCAAGTAGAGTAGAGGTGCGTGCTTCCTGGGGTCGCTACAGATGGCGATCACGGTGGGACCCCCACCAAGTTTTTATTTTCTATCGATTTATTGATTCATGTTTTTATGTGCAGGTTCGACTGCTCTGGCCTATAGTTTTTAGGTTGGGACACACAGGAGTGCAGGTTTGACGGGAGTGCAGTAGACAACAAAATCTCTATTGTTTGAGTGGGATTTGAGGTTGGTACACACTTCTTATGTTTTTTGATCTTCTGTTTGCATCTGGTTTCCTAAAATAGTGAACATTAAGACACATTTCAATTTGGGAAACTAAGAAATGAAAGAAAAGAACTTGCATGTTGCATCTTAGGTTTTTCTTTTAGATTTTCTCTAGGCGTTGCTAGGAACAATGACTTATGCTTGTAAAGTCTGCCCTAGAATCTAACGTGCTAGGAATCGTGTGTTGGTTTGCTTGCTTTGTGGCCCAACTAGAGGCCATATGTGTACGAAATAGAGTGCACTCATGAAACTCATACTAGTTAATGCATATTTCTGAAAAGTGAAACGTCATTTATATCAGGCATATAGGAAAGATTCATTGCTATTGTATGATGCATTTTATTTTATGCAAATTTAAAATTAACCCCACACACACATACATGTTTTAAACATTGGGAGGTTGGATTTCATCACCGACCCCCAATTCAGTTCGGTGACGTTGGAATTCACCTCCTTCCATCGACTTGCCCCCTAGATTTTCCTAGAATGGAATAAGGAACTTCTTTATAGTGGTACTAAGTTACTCATGTTCAAACTATCTCCCACTATTGGAACAACCATTGGTTCAGAGTGGAAGAGCTAGGCGAACCCCCCACTGGGATTTCAGCGGTGTACCCTAGTCTCTTTTTGAGAAAATCATGTTTGGCATGGGTGTTCTTGATTTCCACTATGGATGAGTCCCCTCATTCTAAATCCAAAACAAGAGCAAGAAATCAAGAGCAACAACACATCTGAAACACACTAAAACAAGTTCTTAGGATACACATTTAATCCTTAAAAGAGATAATCATATTGTCTGCTTTGTGTGTTTCTTTGTTATTAGGGACCAAACCCTAACCATAATTTTTCAAAATTTTATTGAAAAAAAAATCTACTTTTTGATTCTACATCCAATGGATCGAGAATCATGCAAATCAGAGCTATAACAAAAAAGTTATTTTGGTTTTATTTTTACTCTATTTTCGAAGCTAAAAATAGGGAAAAACTGCACTGAAACAATCATAAAGTGGGCTAGACAACTCCAAAAACTGCCAAATTTATTTTGTTGTCTTAGTTAGCCCTTGGGGCACCTCTCCCAAAAATTTTGAGTCCTAACTCTTCACGATTCAAAAATTCCTAAAAATTCCTAAAAGTGGGCATTTCCCCATGGACCCCGGTTGGCCGATTATTTCAAAAATACAAAATTTTGACCCAAAAGTCAAATTTTGGAGTTATAGCTCATTGTGATCAGCGCAACGCATTGATCATTTTGATATATGACACCCACAACCTTTTTCGGAAGTCAAAAATTTTATAACAAAAATTATGGCTAGGAGACCTCCCATGGTGAGCAAGACCTTCAATCTAGAGAGGGAATCAGGTTCCATACCCACCACATCTCATTACACTGAGAGTTCAAATCAGCCCAATGAGGGGCAAGATAGAGGGAAGAGAGTTGCCAACCTTGTTGCACAATTCGAAGTAGACAAGAACCCTCACATAGAGTTGCAGAGTCATAGGCCCAACACAACAAACCGATCAAATCAGTCACATGGGTCACATGCAATTCAAAGAGAACAAATGCTCCAAGATCAATTGGATGAGTTGGATCAAATCTATTCGAGGTTGACTCCCAAAACCATAGCCATAGAACATTCTGCATCTGGAAGCTCACAAAGTGTAACTTCTAAACGCACCACTCAACCTAGGGAAGCTTCAAAGCAACCCCATAGTTCACATGTAGCATCCGACTATAGGGACACTTATCAACATATAGAATACATAGAGCAAGTTACACTAGCTAGCCAAAGAAGAGAAATAATGGAAATCTCTTCGAGGGACCTACGAATCAGAACTACACGAACAAAATCAGATAGATATGAACCTTCTCTAACAATGCAATCTGACCATGTACGACGGTTAGAAAATGCATTGTGCAAAGAGCGAGAGCTAGTGGAAGCTCTCAAGCATGAAAAACAAAGAGAAAGGCTTTTGTACCAACATGAGCAATATTTAAGAGAACAAGTTGAGCAACTAGCTCGTATCAATCTACAAGAAAATGGTAATGATCACCAAAGAGATAAACGTGCTGACTCACCAAAAGAAAGGGTGCACTAGGCAAGAAAGAGAACAAACAGCCCACAATGAAACCACCACTCAAATCATGAACAAAATCAAACTAGTGGGGAAATGGTAAACATGATAAATCAATATCAAACACATCTTGAATCCCCTCTTATGAGGGAGGAGAATAGAACAAGTCAATTGGATAAAGGGTTACCTCCATTACCACCATGAGTGGGTCTACAAGAAGAGGAACTCCTTGCCTCAAAGGCATTCCAAGAACTCATTGAAAAGATCAAATCCTTTGAGAAGCAAGATATGGTTGGGAACCAACCGACATTGAGTAAAATACACAACCAACCATTGTGCCCATTAGTCCCTAGCCCCGCATATCCTAAGCACTTTGAGATGCCTAGGTTAGAAAAATTTAAGGGTGAAGAGGATGCACAAGAGCATGTTACCAACTTCATCAATGCATGTTTTCATCTTGAAGACAATGATGCTCTTATGTTAAGAACCTTCATTATGACATTTTTGGGTGCTGCCACTCAATGGTTCAACCAACTGCCCAAGCACAACATATCCAGTTTTGAACAACTAGTGAATGCATTCTTAAAATGTTTCTCTTTTGGTGCTAAGAAGAAGGTGAATCTCTCAGACCTGGCCAACCTAAAGAAGTATGATGATGAGCCAGTCATGGATTATGGGGATAGATGGAGAAAAATCATGGCAAAGTTGTCATTTTCCATCTCGATCAAAGAGCTAATCCGAATGTTCACAAAAAGTTGTGCCAAGCACATCTCATTACTATTGCAACTACAGTAGTATGATACATTCGAAGAAGCCTTGGCTCAAGCCAAGCTTATTGAAGATATAAAGCTGGAAGAAGGAGACCTAAAGCTCCATAGCAAGAAAGAATGGAACGAGAGCACGCAACATCAACCACAACAGACCGAACCTGTGCACGTCAACCAGATTATGTTAAACGTTCCAAAAGTAGCACAGAGCCAACAACAAGAGAACTATCAGGCTCAACCTCCTCCTGTGCATTACGACCAACGCAACAAAAATCAAGGTAGGGGCAAACAGAAACAACCCCCTCACAACTATACACCATTGCTTGAATCCTTGGCATCAATTTTCAACCACCTTTGTGAGGCCAAGGTTCTAAACTTGCCTAAGGTGCGCACCCTGGATCCTAATTGCCCCAAATCTAAGGGATATAGGGAAGATCTCTATTGTGTTTACCATCGAAAAAATGGCCATGATATCCAGGATTGTGTTGCATTCAAGAATGTAGTGCAAAATATGTTGGATAAGAATGAATTGCAAAACATCGACATATTCAAAAATTCTCCTCCCAATCATGGGGCCAAAAACAATCAAGTTGAGCACGTCAACGAGGTGCATATAGCCCCACCTAATGAGGGTTTTATCGGTATGATCAATACTACAATAAGAAGCAAAATATGCCTTGATCAGCCCAACATACCAAAGATATCAACTAAAGCTGATAATCTATCATGGTCCACACCAACAATAAGTTCAATTCACTTACAAAAGGACCCTGTGATTACCTTTCATAGGTAGGATATTAAGACAATATCTCAGGATGAACCTGATCCTCCGCTCCACATCATAGTAAGCATCAATTGAATTCCATACAAGAGAGTCTTGATTGACACTGGGTCATCCATCAACATCATCACAACTGTAGCTTTGAAGCATTTAAATTTACCACCTTCATGCATTAAGGACACAACATTCACATTGAGGGCCTTCAATGATGCTACTTCCCCAATAATTGGCACAATAATCCTACCTATACAGGTTGGGATAAAGATGATACCTACATTGTGCCATATCTTGGAAGGTGAGAGGTAGTACAACATATTGCTAGGCAGACCATGGATGAGGGATATGGAATGTGTGCCTTCCATAGTACACCAAAATCTAAAATTCATACACCAAGGACAAGTGTATGTGGTCCCCCATGACCCTGAGCCATTCAAGTATTACAAGAAGGTCGATGAGACACAAGAAAAAGTGCCTTCTCAAGAGTTTGTGGCAATGGTCAATAGCAAGGTAGAGGACCAAGTGACTCTAAAGAAGATAAAACAAGATGTGGAGCAATCATATGTTGCCTCCCCATTGAAGGGATCAAAACCATTGGCTTTAGTCACCCCTGATTCACTTCTCATGTTGCCTCCTCAAGAACAAAAACAAGTGCTCCCCCCACATCAGACTAGAGGTACCAAAGCTAACATAGTTCAACACCACCAAGTAAGACAGAAACATGAACTGAGTCATAAACATGAGCATGTGGATACCACTATCAAAATGGGTCATCATGAAGCCTCCACATCGACTCAAATGAAGGAAATCGGTGACTTAGAGTTACCTAGTAGATCTTTAGCACCTACTCTTTTGCCTCCTTCAATAGACAATGGTATTTCAAACCAATCGCTAGAAATACACATGGGAGCCTTATCAGTATTGGAGCATATGCAAAATCACCTCTATAATATAGAGGCCCAAATGGATAAAAAAATGAGGCATTGCACTTTATCATGAACCAACTTGAGAGCCTAGAATTACGGAAGCCACCCTCATCTGAGATCAAACCACCTCCTGTGCATCCATAGGAAAAGCCTCAACCAGAGCAAGCACCAACTCGATCGCCTCAACAACCTAGCAAGCATCCCTCATTGCCTGAGCCTGCATTATCGATTTTCAATCGGTTAATTGTCGTAAATGCCATCACCCTATCGGAGGTGCAACCTTTAGATGCAAATCATCCTAAACCTCGAGGGTATGAGGAAGAGTCACACTATCTATATCATAGGCAAAATGGGCATGATATTCAATCATGTCAAGGTTTCAAAGCCATAGTACACAACATGCTCAACAAAAAGCAACTTCAAATCATCAACCAACAAGTGACCATAGTCAACAATCCATCTCTTGCACCGAAAAGGCAAGAAGAGCCCCTTGAGCCAGCAAGTGACATACCTAGGGCTCAACCTGGTCCTCATACCAGGCCAAAGCATGCTAAACAATCAAAGCAACAACAACACATTTGGACTCCTTTAAACGAGTCTATGTCTGATATTTTTAAAAGTTGTAGGAAGCTAGGGTCATCACCTTACCCGACATAAAGCCTCTAGACCCAAACAGAGCTAAACCCAAGGGTTATAGGGAGGACCATTACTGCATCTACCACCGAATAGAGGGCCATGACATTTGCAATTGCCATGGATTCAAGATTGTGGTCCAAGACCTATTAGAACGAAATGAGCTCCATCCAGATGGTTCACTCATTCCTCCCCACCCGGACAGGGGCACCTCACAAAGATTTGTGCCCCAATCAGGAGAGTTGATTTCCGTCACTCTTCCTAAGTAGGTTGATTACATTGCAGTGGACAACATGTGCACTGGGGGTCTTAAAGGTAAAATACCTTCCCCATCATCCACATCAAGTTCAATGAGACAAAGTGAGGGTTCTGAAGGTATCACACCTTCCTCACTTTCATTGAGTGGCACACACATTGGGGGTATTTAAGGTATCACACCTTCCCCCCATAATATATCAAAAATACAAAAACATTCAAATATATCAAAAATATAAAAACAAATATAAAACATAAAAATACAAACAAATCAAAAAACAGTAAAATAAAAACAAAAGGCACCAGGGGCATCTTCATGCCACTTGGTCAAATTAATCAAAAATGCTCCAAGGGCATCTTCATGTCGCTTGGTCAAATTAATAAAAAATCTCCAAGGGTATCTTCATGCCACTTGGTCAAATTCAATCAATCAAAATGCTCCAAGGGTATCTTCATGTCGCTTGGTCAAATTCACATTAATCAAAAATTCTCCAAGGGCATCTTCATGCCGCTTGGTCACACTAATAAAAAATGCTCCAAGGGCATCTTGCCATTTGGTCAAACCACAAAAGGCTCCAAAGGCATCTTCAAACCATTTGGTCAAACACAAACCCCAAGACACAATAACCATTTGGTCAAATCACAAAAAAATTCAAAACAATCAAAGTTAAAAAAAAATTCAAAACAATCAAATATTCTAAAACAATAGAAAACATCAAAAGGCTCCAAAGGCATCTTCAAGCCATTTGGTCAAAACATCAAAAAGCTCCAAAGGTATCATCAAGCCCTTTGGTCAAAATAAAAAAGCTCCAAAGGCATCATAAGCCCTTTGGTAAAATAACAAAAAGCTCCAAAGGCATCTTAAAGCCCTTTGGTCAAACCACAAAATCACCAAAGGCACCATAGGCCCATTGGTCAAAAAAACAACACTAAAACTCAAAAACAATTCAAAATCAAAAATCTAAAACATCAAATTATTTAAAACATCAAAAGGCTCCAAAGGCATCTTCAAACCATTTGGTCAAAACATCAAAATGCTCCAAAGGCATCTTCAAGTCATTTGGTCAAATCATCAAAAGGCCCCAAAGGCACCATAAGCCCTTTGGTCAACAATTCAAAAATCAAAAATTCAAAAATCAAAATTCAAAAACAATTCAAAAATCAAAAATTCAAAAACATTCAAAACAATCAAAGTTCAATAAACAAAGGAAAACATCAAAAATACCAAAAATATTTGCATTTCATATTTACATTTCCATTCATATAGTTGCATTGCATATAGGCCTTGCATCCATTACATTTGCATTAGAGACAATTGTGTTTGCAATCTTACAAATGACACCATATTTGTACCTCAATCATGCATCATCAAAATCCATCGCCATCCATCACCCATGTGTGTAACTATGTTTTTCAACACAACCCCTCCTATTGCTAAAAGGAATATACTAGGGTTTTTGGTCACTCAGCCATACCTAGTGGTTTTATCAAACTTTGTAGAAAGTTGTCTTAGCTTTTGATAGGTGAGGTTTAGTTTTGATAGTACCTGGTATATCTCAGAATCCTATCACTAATAAAAACACTAAAATCCTAGTTGAAACAAGGGAAATATGAATGCTACGAAGCGGTATTAGGTATCCTAAGGTGAAAAAGTTTTATCTTGCTCATCCCCCTATGCGGTCGATTTGGAAATGTTGAGAATTGGCAAAAGGACAAGTTCACCCCTACCCAAAGAAATCCCTTGCTTTGATCAAAACAAGCAAAAATCCTGAACAAAGCAAAAGTTCAAAAACAAGTGATTATCATCACTACAAAAATCCCCAAACAAATCAAAGTTCAAAGTTCAGAATAATTCAAAAGTACAAATAAATAGTGATGATCATCACTACATAAATCCCTTTCTCAAAAGGAAAAACAAAAAGTCAAAATAAACAGTGATTTTCATCACTAAAACATGAGCAAGTATCCCTAATAAATATGAAGAAAATAAGGGAGTATGAACTTGAATCCCTAGAATTCTCAATATGAACGAGCCTTACGCACGATGATATGTCTATCACATTAGCATCTCGCTTTTGTATAGACCAATGTTTGCATGTGGATGAGCTAGCTTTGGGTAACCCAATACTGCCTAGTGGTATAGTCCAACTAAGTCCAACATAGGATCATATGAACACTTGAGGATCCCCGATCTTAGCAATGGGCTGAAAGAATCCCACCTGACATCGGAGGAAATGCTTGAGTTCTATCTAAATATATTCATTTGCACACATAGGGATAATGAGTATCTAGGTCTTCATAACAAGAACTTTATCCTTCAAAAGCTCTGTATGGTCAGTATACAACTTTTGATGGAGTAACTAGGGTGTTTGAGTCTCAGGGAAAACCTCAAAAATCTCCTCATAGCAACAAATCATTTCATCTCATAAATCACTATATACATATCACATCATCTCATCTCACATTTGAAGGTGTAAATAATTAATCCTTATTATCAGAGTGATTATTTACATTCATGATTGTTATACATTTTGTGGTGTCGCCCATTAGATTGTTAAACTCATATCACATGCATACCTTATATTTTAAGTGATTAAAGCATACAGGTTCATGTACATTAGATCACCATCATAATGCATTTCACACATTTCATTTATCATATCATAACAATATAAGTTAGATACATACAATTAAATCAAAATTAAACATGCATTTAACAATAAGCACTGCATCCATAAATGCATACATCATAAGTAGTCCATCTACATCTAAGTCACAACATCTAAGCATACATCCATCATCTAGCTAGTGCATGTCACTAGTACATTGCATACATATAGCAAAATCAAATCATTATCTAGGCATAGCATCCATCATTGCATCCATAACATAAAATCAAAACAAAAATATTTGCTAAACATCAACTGGGGCATTATTGGTATCATACCTCCCCTAATCAGCAATCAATCCAAAATGCCCCAAAGGGGATAAGCCCTTTGGTCAAACCAAAATCCCCAAAGGGGATAAGCCCTTTGGTCAAACCAAAATGCCCCAAAGGGGATAAGCCCTTTGGTCAAACCAAAATGCCCCAAAGGGGATAAGCCCTTTGGTCAAACCAAAATGCCCCAAAGGTGGCATAAGCCCTTTGGTCAAACCAAAATGCCCCAAAGAGGTATAAGCCCTTTGGTCAAACCAAAATGCCCCAAAGGGGATAAGCCCTTTGGTCAAACCAAAATGCCCCAAAGGGGATAAGCCCTTTGGTCAAACCAAAATGCCCCAAAGGTAGCATAAGCCCTTTGGTCAAACCAAAATGCCCCAAAGGTAGCATAAGCCCTTTGGTCAAACCAAAATGCCCCAAAGGGGATAAGCCCTTTGGTCAAACCAAAATTCCCCAAAGGGGATAAGCCCTTTGGTCAAACCAAAATCCCCAAAGGTAGCATAAGCCCTTTGGTCAAACCAAAATACCCCAAAGGTAGCATAAGCCCTTTGGTCAAACCAAAATGCCCCAAAGGTAGCATAAGCCCTTTGGTCAAACCAAAATGCCCCAAAGGGGATAAGCCCTTTGGTCAAACCAAAATGCCCCAAAGGTAGCATAAGCCCTTTGGTCAAACCAAAATGCCCCAAAGGTAGCATAAGCCCTTTGGTCAAACCAAAATGCCCCAAAGGTAGCATAAGCCCTTTGGTCAAACCACAAAATCCCCAAAGGCATCATAAGCCCTTTGGTCAACTCACAAAATACCCCTCAAGCCCATGACTTGGGGCATCCAATGTTGATCAGATCAATGATCACCGCACACCCTACAATATGGCCCTAGGTGGTCTACTTTTTTGCTCCACGCTGTGTTTTGCTCACAATGCATCCCAAAAAGGGGCATCTATAGACACCTAAAATGTGTCATGTTTAGGAGACTACTCATATGAGCACATCTAAAGACCATATGACCAATTTTGGACCTTTCCAAGAGCAAGTAGTGGTCCTAACCACTCAAAATGGTAGTTTTAGCCCATTTAAGCTTAGCAGTTGTAGACTAGAGCGGCCAGCTGAGTGGCCAATTTAGCAGCTATAGACTAGAGTGGCCAGCAATCTTGGTCGCTGTAGGCTAGAGCGGCCATAGCTAGCCGCTACTGATGATAGCGGCTAGCCCTAAAACACGAACTGCCATCATAGATTACCCAAATCATGGGTGGTAACAATAGTTTGCATGCATTTCAAAGGGATTTCGATGAGGAACTCCTAGAGTTCCTCCTAACTGCCCCTTCCATGCCAAGTCAAGACTAAACCTTCCCTCTGGGATAGTCAGTTGGCATGCATATCTGGAGCTTGGCTTCCCCAGGAAGCCAAGCCCTAGATCTAAACCTAAAACCTAGAATTCTATATATGCAGATTTCCAGTAAGGCAAAGGATCCATGAATGTTCAAATATTATGCAACGAAGCCCTACCAAATCAAAGAGATAGAGAGTTCAAATTGTGTGCATTAGAGCACCGTCTAGCTGAGCCACATCCACGCATCAGTATTCAAACCCATTGTTCTTAACCGCACATAGTTCTAGGAACCCAGGAAAACATAAAAGAGATAAATACTTGTTTACTTTGTTTATGTGTTATAAAATCTAGATAAAAATATAATTCACTATTGTCATGGTCTACATGTAGAGCAACCACCCTCAGTCCAACATTGAGGTGGAATTTGATGCTCTGCATAATCACAATCACAATATCATTGAGCCACCCACACAAAATTTCATTGAATGAAGTTCAGTGAGCCTTAGGGGTGATAACTCAACCCATGAGGGAATCCTCGAGAAACCCCAAATAGAGAGCCATATCTAGGTTCCTATCATGGTAGGCATGAGGGGGATTTAAGACCCCCATATTCACATAGACATGAGGAGGCCTCAAGCCCTCAATATTCCAATAGATATGAGGAGGCCTCAAGGCCTCAATCATATCATAGACATGAGGAGGCCTCAAGGCCTCAATCTTCACATAGACATGAGGAGGCTTCAAGACCTCAATCTTCACATAGACATGAGGAGGCATCAAGGCCCTAATCCTCACATAGGCATGAGGGGGCTTCAAGGCCCCAATATTCACACAGACATGAGGGGATGCAAGGCCCCAATCTTCACATGACACACTTAGGTCATATCAACCCACTAAGGGGTAAAACATAAGGGTTGCATCCAGTCATAGACCCAAAACACCTCCTAGCCTCCCTGGAGATGGGACGATACCCATAGATCATGTTCTCATTGTGGTTAATGGGATTCCATGGGATCGACTATGGAAGTCTAGATAGCTTGATGAATTGGATCGAGTTCTCTCAAGACTGACTCAAAGAAGCATTGCTACTACACATTCTATTTTAGGAAGTTCACATAGCCATCAAACTACAAGGTACACCAATGAGCTATGGGAAGCTTCAAAGCATCCCCGCCACATGTGCACTACCTTTGACCATGGGGATATAGAACATAGATCACTCTACCACCCTAATAAACAAGGGCAAAAGTATAACAAGAGCCTCTCCAAGAGGCCTATCCATTAAAACTCCTCATATGGAGTTACAAAGCCATAGACCTTCAGTGGTAGATCAATCTAACCATGTGTGTAGGCTATATGAGGATGCACAATATCAGAAAAAGCTACTCCAAGACAAGGAAAAAGTACTATGCATAGAGCAATAGCATCTAAAAGCCCTCGAGTAAGAGGAAGCATGGAAAAAATGGTATTTGAACCTTCAGGAACAATGCTTGATAGGAACAAATAGAGTGCGATGAGCAAGTGGATAGGTTGGCCCAGGCTAACTTGCACATAGGCGGTGAGCATTACCAACCTGACAAACATGCCAATTATTAGCATGAGAGATGCACTAGATAAGAAGAGGAGTGCACTCACCATACCTCAAAGTATCAACAATGCCTAGATCCAGAATAAATACAACATAATCAAGAATAGGCGGGGATGGAAGATCAAGAGCAGATATATCTTGAATCTTCATCTATAGTCATGGGGGATGAATATAGATGCTCAAAATGGACAGACATAGGATTAACTCCCTGACCATCATGAGTAAACCTTTGAAAATAGGAGATCATTTCTTCGAATGCGTACAAAATACTCATTGAGAGAGTCAAATCTCTCGAGAAAGAGGATGCGGTGGGGCAAAAGCCAACCCTGAGTAAAATACACAATCAACCTGTATGCCTTTCAGTATCAAGTCTTGCATATCCTAGGCACTTTGAGATGCCTAGGTTAGACAAATTTAAATGAGAGGAAGATGCACAAGAGCATGTCATAAATTTTATGAATGCGTGCTTCCAACTTGAACATAATGATGCCCTAATGCTAAGAACTTTCATCATAACATTATCAGGTGCAACAACTGAATGGTTCAACCAATTACCTAAGTATAGCATCATCAACTTTGAGCAACTAGTGAATGCATTTCTTGAATACTTTTATTTTGGAATCAAGAAGAAAGTAAATTTGTCCAATATGGAAAACCTAAAAAAATGTGATGACGAGCTAGTTATGGACTATGGGAACAGATGGAGGAAGATAATGGAAAACTACCATTATCTATTCCCACTATAGAGCTCACCGAGATATTTACCAAGAGTTACACAAAGCACATCTCATTGCTATTGCAACTACAACAGTATGAAAATTTTGAGGAAGCCTTGGCTCAAGAAAAGCTAATAGAAGACATCAAGGTTGAAGAAGGAGATCTTAAGCTCTGAAACAAAAAGGATTGGAATAATAACAACTGTAACAATAAGAATCAATAAAAGCAGGCCAATCCTGCTCAAGTCAATCAAGTTGTTTAAACATGTCAAAATGAGGGAATAACCAACAACCACAGAACTATCAGGATCAACCCCCATCAGCCAATTACAACCAGAACAACAACCAATTTCAAAACAAGCAGCGTCGATCACCTCACTATTTCATACCTTTATCTGAATTGATGCAATCGATATTAAACTAGCTAAGCAAGACAAAAAGGCTTAAATTTCGTAACATACAACTTCTTGACCCTAACCATTCCAAGCCCAAGGGATATAGGGAAGATCAAAATTGCCCATATCATAGACAACTAGGGCATGACATCAAAGCATGCATTGGATTCAAGAATGTTGTAAAAAACATGATTGAGAGGGGTGAGCTAAAAGTTGACAATCCATTAGCACCCAACAATAGAGACATGGGCATATTCATAAACCCATTGCCTAATCATAAGGTCCCAAAATATTAGGGCACTCAAGTGAACCAAGTCTAAGTTGAACCTCCCACTTAGGGATGCATCGAAATGGTTGAAATATTCAACATGGTGACAAGAAGCTGATGATATAACCAACTAGAGCCTCCAGCAGCTCCTATGCATATCCCAACCGCACCTCGATAGAGGTAGGTGCAAAATAATCCTCCAGATCCAGCAACATAACATGTGGTAACTATCTTAAGTAGACTTGTACAAAATATCTAAATGACACCAACCAAGTTATCAATCTATGAGCTCATTCAATAGTCCCCAAAATATAGGAAGACTTTCATGGAAATATTGATATCGATTGATCTGCAGCCCCAGAACCCATATGTATTCACAAACTTTGTGGGGTAGGTCTAGTAGTGTCAAGAGCCTATGATCTATTTCTATGATCATGAAATAAAGGTAGTGTCTCCTATCATAGCATATCCACCTCTGTATATCATTGCATCCATCAATGTTATACTATTCAAGTGATTTCTAGTTAACACAAGCTTGTCGATTAATATAATCACAACAAAAGCTATAGGACACTTAAAAAACCCTAAGTCAAACATTGTCTCAACCTCCTATACATTGAGAGCTTTCAATGATGCACTTTGCTCCACAGTGGATACAATTGTTCTACCTATAAAGGTAGGGAAAAAGACCATCCCTATGATGTTTCATGTATTGGAGGAGGTAATGCAATACAAAATCCTCCTAGGGCATCCTTGGATAAGGGACATGCAGTGCATTCCCTCAATCTTGCACCAATGCATCAAGTATGTGCACAAGGGATAAGTACACGTGGTTTCATCAGATGAAGATCCGTTTAAATACATGCATCAGGTTGACTTGCCGAGGGATTTTATCCTTTCATCAATGCACCTGTACATCAAGCCATCACCCTTGACCATGCAACCAGAAAGTAAGTCTAAATTAGTGTGAGGTGACCTGTCCACATCGACACCACCTTCTAGATCTAAATCTACTGGTTATTTTGAGAAAACCACAACATTGAAGGAAAAGGACTATCAGAAGCTAAAGGCACCCTTGGTGGAGGAAATACCTAAAAAAATTCTAACTATAGCAATTACAAAAATTCCAAGTCCCATGGAGGAGGAAGATTCCCAAGTCATAGCCGAGGAGGTACCTCAACCTGCCTCATCTACCTTATCAATGATATCATCTGCACCATAGGTGATAGTTCACTTAGCCAACATAGGGTTAGATGAGTATATTGTGTAGAACATGACTTTCATGCCCATTATTGAGTCTGCACAAGACATGGGATGACCAAGAGTCCCAAACTTTCCAATAGGGATAGTGGTTCCATTAGGGGTCCTCCTAACCAAACCAAATTCATCTATGCTAGTTTGGATTGTGTCCATAATGCTTCAAACATTGAGAAATATGAGGATGAGTTGTTCACATCGAATGTTCATTACTTATCTAATCTTGAGTTTGCTCTAAGATACTTTGAACACAACCATTGGCATGTCTATGGTTTGGGTCTATATGAGCAAGGGTGATATAACCCACTAGAACCATGATATCTACTACCTACTAATAGATTTGACCTAGGATATCACATCTGAAGCCACGATGATTCATTGTCAGCAAATCTGGATAGACAAATCTTAGGGTTCAAGGAATATATTGAATGAAATATCTATCAACCAAAAAGAATTTGCTTGAGTGATAGATGGGTGGCTATGGTCAATATAGGACCACCCGATGAGTATCATTCAAATTTCTCTCTCGAAGCAAGCCCATCAAAAATTATCCTATGGGAGGATGAGCCAAGCCATGGTTATGAGTGAGAAGAGAATGAGTATGTCATACGTGAGTCTGAGGGTGAAGTTGGATTGGCCTATCACAAGCCTCGATATGTACAACACCCGCTTGGTTAAGTAACATAGAAGGTGGATACATTATGGATGAAAGTGGCTATGAGTCAGAGGACTCAACTGATATGGCCTACCTTAGGCCTATACATGCACACCACATCGTAGGGCCTATGGAAATAGATAATAGATTCTTCATAGATGATAGTGACTATGAAGATGAGACCAAAATGGCCTATCTTGGGCCTCAACATTCAGGTCAATGCCCAATTCTAGTGGGTAGGAATGAGGGGTTCTTCATAGATGATAGTGACTATAAGGATGAGACTGAGATGGCTTAAATTGGGCCTTGTCACTTACGTCAAGTCAAATCAACTTGTGGAAATATATGAGATACTCCGCATAACATATCCTGGCCCTCACTTTAGGGGAAGACTACTCAATTTTGATATGATCTATCACATGGTTTTTCTTGATCCACCTACATTTAGAGTGCTACTTTAGCCTAATGATCCCATCATCTCGTCTATTCATAGATTGGATCCTAAAATCCCCCATACCCCTAGAGCCACATATTGGGTATGGAAATAAAAACACCAATACAGAGTTTCACCCATGTGGTCCTAGAGATTTCATCCCATCCATCAACATTATCTCCATTGATGCAATCGATATTAAACTAGCTAAGCAAGACAAAAAGGCTTAGATTGCCTAACATACAACTTCTTGACCCTAACCATCCCAAGCCCAAGGGATATAGGGAAGATCAACATTGCCCATATCATAGACAACTAGGGCATGACATCAAAGCATGCATTGGATTCAAGAATGTTTTAAAAAACATGATTGAGAGGGGTGAGCTAAAAGTTGACAATCCATTAGCACCCAACAATAGAGACATGGGCATATTCATAAACCCATTGCCTAATCATGAGGTCCCCAAAGATTAGGGCACTCAAGTGAACCAAGTCTAAGTTGAACCTCCCACTTAGGGATGCATTGAAATGGTTGAAATATTCAACATGGTGACAAGAATCCGGTGATATAACCAACCAGATCCTCCAGCAGCTCCTATGCATATCCCAACCGTACCTCGATAGAGGTAGGTGCAGAATAATCCTCCATATCCAGCAACATAACCTATGGTAACTTTCTTAAGTAGACTTGTACAAAATATCTAAATGACACCAACCAAGTTATCAATCTATGAGCTCATTCAATAGTCCCCAAAATATAGGAAGACTTTCATGGAAATCCTGAGATCGATTGATCTGTAGCCCCAGAACCCAGATGTATTCACAAACTTTGTGGGGTAGGTCTAGTAGTGTCAAGAGCCTATGATCTATTTATATGATCATGAAATAAAGGTAGTGTCTCCTATCATAGCAGATCCACCTCTGTATATCATCGCATCCATCAATGTTATACTCTTTAAGTGATTTCTAGTTAACACAAGCTTGTCGATTAATATAATCACAACAAAAGTTATAGGACACCTAAAAAACCCTAAGTCAAACATTGTCTCAACCTCCTATACATTGAGAGCTTTCAATGATGCACTTTGCTCCATAGTGGATACAGTTGTTCTACCTATAAAGGTAGGGACAAATACCATCCCTATGATGTGTCATGTATTGGAGGAGGTAATGCAATACAAAATCCTCCTAGGGCATCCTTGGATAAGGGACATGCAGTGCATTCCATCAATATTGCACCAATGCATCAAGTATATGCACAAGGGATAAGTACACGTGGTTTCATCATATGAAAATCCATTTAAATACATGCATCAGGTTGACTTACCAAGGGATTTTATCCTTTCATAAATGCACCTATACATCAAGCCATCATCCTTGACCATGCAGCCAGAAAGTAAGTCTAAATTAGTGCGAGGTGACCCATCCACATCGACACAACCTTCTAGATCTAAAGCTACTGGTTATTTTGATAAAACCACAACATTGAAGGAAAAGAACTATCAGAAGCTAAAGGCACCCTTGGTGGAGGAAATACCTAAAGAACTTCCAACTATAGCAATTGCAAAAATTCCAAGTCCCATGGAGGAGGAAGATTCCCAAGTCATAGCTGAGGAGGTACCTCAACCTGCCTTGTCTACCTTATCAATGATATCATCTGCACCACAGGTGATAGTTCACTTAGCCAACATAGGGTTAGATGAGTATATTGTGTAGAACATGAATTTCATGCCCATTATTGAGTCTGCACAAGACATGGGATGACCAAGAGTCCCAAACTTTCCAATAGGGATAGTGGTTCCATTAGGGGTCCCCCTAACCAAACCAACTTCATCTATGCTAGTTTGGATTGTGCCCATAATGCTTCAAACATTGAGGAATATGAGGATGAGTTGTTCACATTGAATTTTAATTACCTATCTAATCTTGAGTTTTCTCTAAGATACTTTGAACACAACCATTGGCTTGTCTATGGTTTAGGTCTATATGAGCAAGGGTGATATAACCCACTAGAACCATGATATCTGCTACCTACTGATAGATTTGGCCTAGGATATCACATTCGAAGCCACGATGATTCATTGTCAGTAGCTCTGGATAGACAAAGCTTAGGGTTCAAGGAATATATTGAATGAAATCTCTATCAACCAAACAAAAGTTTCTTGAGTGATAGATGGGTGGCTATGGTCAATATAGGACCACCCGATGAGTATCATTCAAATTTATCTCTTGAAGCAAGCCCATAAAAAATCATCCTATGGGAGGATGAGCCAAGCCATGGTTATGAGCGAGAAGAGAATGAGTATGTCACACGTGAGTCCGAGGGTGAAGCCAGATTGGCCTATCACAAGCCTTGATATGTACAACACCCGCTTGGTTAAGTAACATAGAAGGTGGATACATCATGGATGAAAGTGGCTATGAGTCAGAGGACTCAACTGATATGGCCTACCTTAGGCCTATACATGCACACCACATCGTAGGGCTAGTGGAAATAGATAATAGATTCTTCATAGATCATAGTGACTATGAAGATGAGACCAAAATGGCCTATCTTAGGCATCAACATTTAGGTCAACGCCCAATTCTAGTGGGTAGGAATGAGGGGTTCTTCATAGATGATAGTGACTATAAGGATGATACTGGTATGGCTTATCTTGGGCCTTGTCACTTATGTCAAGTCAATCAACTTGTGGAAATATATGAGATACTTCGCATAATATATCCCGGTCCTCGCTTTAGGGGAAGACTGATCAATTTTAATATGATCTATCGCATGGTTTTTCTTGATCCACCTACATTTAGAGTGCTACTTTAGCCTAATGATCCCATCATCTCGTCTATTCATAGATCAGATCCTAAAATCCCCCATACCCCTAGAGCCACATATTAGGTATGGAAATCAAAACACCAATACAGAGTTTCATCCATGTGGTCCTAGAGATTTCATCCCATCCATCAACATGATCTCCATTGATTTGACCACTCCACTCCATAACCCAAACGATCCATATAAACCATTATGTCTTAGTTTAGAGGCCATTGATTGGTATCATGTTGATTCACCCTTGGAGCCTGAATATTTCTTCCCCAACAAAGAAATGCTACAACTATTTCATTTGCACCAGGCTGCGCACATGATGTTTATCATGCTGGTTTCGACCATGATTTAGTTGAACCTTTAAATCTAGTAGATGACATCCATTTAATCCCCACTCATCACCAGATTGATGAGGGGTCACATATGGTAATAGGAGACTTTTGAAGTGGACATCAATGATGATCCTTCTAATCCAAAAAAAATCAAATTTGGAGAAAGCTTATCTCCAGAATAACAGGCCATTATTATTCCTCTATTGAAAGAGAGACCTAGTCCCTTTTCTTGGAAATACAAGGATATGTTGGTACTAGATCCAAAATTGGTTGTCCACAACCTTTCATTGGATCCCACAAAGAAGTCGGTCAAGAAAAAGATCAAAAATATGCATCCAATAATCGCCTTGATGGTAAAGAACAAGTTGCAAAAAATGTTGGATGTGGTCTTTATTGTGCCCATCGACTATCTAGAATGGGAATCCAACATGGTGCCCATAGGAAAACCTAATGGAAGACTCCATATTTTCATGGATTTCAACTATCTCAATAAAGCAACGCCAAAGGATTCATTCTTGTTGCCTATCATACATGCTCTTGTATATGCAACTACAGGTCATGAGATGCTCTCCCTCATGGACAATTTTTTTAGTTACAATCAGATTTGGATTAAACCTGAAGACCAACACAAAACCATGTTCGCTACTCCATGGGGGAAATTTTGCTACAAAGTAATGCTATTTGGTCTTAAAAATGTTGGTGCCACATATCAGTAGGCCATGACATACATTTTCTATGACTACATGCATAAGATCTTAGAAGACTATATCGATGACTTATTGGCCAAGTCATTACTATGTGAAGAGCATGCCAAGATTCTAAGGAAGGTCTTCGATCACCTAATTGAGCACAATGTCAAGTTGAATCCAAAGAAATGCATCTTTGGCGTAACTTATGGAAAACTCTTGGGATTCATAATATCTAAATGAGGGATCGAAGTAGACCCAACAAAGGTAAAGGTTATCCTGTAAATGGTTTCGTCCACTAACATCAAATACCTGAGAAGCTTACAAGAAAAATTAGCATCCATAAAGTGATTTATCACAAAAATATCAGATAAATGTCGACCCATGAATCAAATGCTACACAAGGGGGTCCCATTCCATTGGGACGAAGAATGTTAGCAAGATTTTTCTAAAATCAAGAAATACCTGGCAACGCCACTAGTATTAGCTCCATCAAGGCTAGACATACCATTCTTACTATATATCTGCTATCGATTTTTCATTGGGCACCATATTGGCTCAAAATAATGTGCAAGATAAAGAACAAGTGATATATTATATCAACCGCACCTTGGTAAGTTATGATCTAGGGTACGCATACATAGAAAATTTGTGCTTAGCGATGGTCTTTGTGATCAAGAAATTATGCCACTACATGTTGAGCTATACAACTATGTGATATTGAAACACAATCCTTTGTAGTATATTATGAGCAAGACATATCATAATATACGTACTGCAAAGTGGATCATACTATTGATAGAATTCGACTTGGAATTCATAAGCCAAAAGTCCATCAAGGGACAATTCATAGTTGATCAACTGGTAGAGGTGCCTCTTTAAAATAGTATGCCTCTCACCATAGAACTTCTTGAAGATGTAGTCTTTGCATTATCAGAAGCACCCAAACCCAAAGAGCCTAAAAATAAAGCTAACATGAATTTTTTCTTCAATGTTTCAAAGTGTGAGCAAGGAGGTGGTGCAGGGATTGTGTTTTTCACACCGCAAGATGCTCCAATGCCCTTGTAATTCAAGATAGACTTTCCTTGAATGAATAACAACACCAAATATGAGGCCCTAATCTTGGGTCTCCAAACAACCATCGCTATGAATATCAAAAGGCTAAACATCTTCGGTGACTCCCTTCTCATAGTCAATCAAGTTAAGGGACTATTTCAATATAGGTATCCAATCGTGAAAGCTTACAAAGATCTTGTAGACACTTATCTAGCCCAACTATAATGGTATGACCTCAAGGTAATCCCTCACACATCAAAAAAAAATTTAGATACTATGGCATATTTGGGATCCTTGATCCCTTAGAATCCATTTGTTGATTTCACTACCATTCATGTGTAAATGATCTCGCAATCAGTGATGCAATATGAGACTTTTGACAACAAAGAATTAGTCAACATGATTCATATATAACCATACCATGAGTGATTCTATAAAGCCAAATATTTTCTAAAGAAGGTGCCTTGGGGGTCCTTGATCTTGTAGGGTCCTACGGGGAATGGTACCATCATTCACTACAAGGTTGTTTCTCAATATGCATTTGTGCACTTCGAATCGCAGGAGAAACAAGTTGTCTTATATATTGAGGTTGTAGCTTATCAAGATTGGATATCCCAATTACAAGATTTCCTAAAAATTAGAATCATCCCACATAAACTTTTGTATGCCAAAAAATGAGCATTCAAACAAAAAGCGACAAGATATGTCTTGCTAGGAGCCATATTGTATCATCAGAGCTACGATGGAGTCCTACATTACCTTGAGCCCCAAGAATCAGCTTGGGAAATTTTGTAAGCTCATGATGGTACATGCAGTGGCCAATTTAGTGATATTTCCATTGTCAAGTGCATCCTTCAAATGAGCTATTATTGGCCTACCATGGAAAAGGATTGTTGTTACTATGTCAATAAATGTGTTAAATTTTAGCATCATGTAAATCTGACGCACTTGCCATCTCAGGCCTTACAACCCATTCAGGTGGCTTGGCCATTTTATTAGTGGGGTTTCAATATAATTAGAAATATCTCTCCCCTATATTTGGTCCATCACACATTTATCTTAATGACCACTGAGTACTTCAAGTGGGTGGAATAATTTCCCTTAACATTGACAATTGGACCTCGAATTGCGGAGTTCATACTTCACAATATCATTTGTTGCTTTGGGGTCCCATACAAGAAAATTTTGGATAATGGTCCTTCATTTAAGAACAAAAATGTATGGGCTTTAATGACCAAATATAGCATTTATCATATTTTTGCAACACCATATTATCCACAAGCAAATGGGCAAGCAAAAGCCTCAAACAAAACAATCGTATCCATCCTAAAGAAGACAGTGGATTGGCATCTGCAATTACCCCTTGCATTTGGGCTTACAGGACTAGAGTGTGGACACCCACTGGGGTAACATCATTTTTGCTTGTATATTTCACTGAGGCCATTATGCCCTTAGAGTTGGAAATTCCAACATTACGCATCGTGTTGAAATAATTCATCGATGACAAACACTATGTGTCAAGCTTACCTTGATCAATTGACCCTTCTTGATAAACGTCACATAAATGCTCTTGAGCATCTTTGTATTTACCAAGATCATCTAAAATAAGCTTATAACAATAAAGTCCACTTGAGAGACTTTAAATTTGGGGATCTTATGCTCAAAGAAAATCAACAGAATTCAAACCTACCACCACATCTACAAGACAAATTTATGACCAAACGGATAGGTCCTTATATCATATCTAAGAATATTGGACCTGGGACATATTGCCTAACATCATTAGAAGGTTTTGAAGAGCCATATCATCTCAAAATTATTCACCTAAAGGAATTTTACACATAAGCTCAAAAAAATACAAAAACATTCAAATAAATGTCAAAAATATCAAAAACATTCAAAAATTTCAAAATTACAAAAACAATAGAAAAATTCAAAATCAAAAGGCTCCAAAGGCATCATAATCTCTTTTGTCAAAGCACAAAATGCTCCAAAGGCATCTTAAAGCCCTTTGGTCACTTCACAAAAGCCCCAAAGGCATATTAAAGCTCTTTGGTCACTTCACAAAAATCCCCAAAGTGAGAACTCCACAATGTTCTATTGATTAACAAATAATTACAATATTATATAGGCTTTAGAAGCCATAAAAAGCTTCTAACAAACAACTCTAAAATAGACTAGGACTTAGAATAGAATTGCGATAAATCCTCTAAGCACAAACAAACCAACTACGTATCATAAAGGGCTAACAAATAGGCTATAAATAGACTTTGATAAAACATTGACCTAGGAATATGCAAATACTAAATACTTAGGACTTTAAGACTTAGGGATAACGTAATATTCTAAAATTCTCCCCCTTGATGCTAAAGGAACTCATTCAGTGAGTTCTTAAGCATCACTAATTTGGAAGAAACACAATCTCTTGTGTTTCCTCCAATCTATCACAAAAAAATCATAAAATGCAAAATGATGTCTTTAGCACTCCTTCCACGGTTTGTGTGGGATATCCTTCATAATTTTTGTTGCTCCTTACAACAAGTAACCGAGTGCCTCATTTTTATGAGGTACTCTCCCTTCATCAAAATCTTCTTCAAATGATTACATTCCTATAATGCCACGTATTGGTTCTCACTAACCAATCTAGCACATTGCTTTCATCATTCATTCTATGGTCTTCAAACTATATTTTAGCTCCTAATACGCCTCCTGAGTATGTACAATGCATCATATTATGTAGCTAGTTTTACCATATTACAATTTTACATACCTCTACATAGATCTTCAAACAAAATATAGCTATGCAATAGCTAGTTACAAATGCAACAACAAATTGTTGCTCCTCACACAATGTTTCACTCTTTACTATGGATTTACATGATTCCTTCCAAGGAATTTTAAACACAAAATACAGCCAACACATATCTATTTTTTCATCACCATGCTATCCATGTTATTTCCAAATTAAATAAATTCATCTTTGAACAATGCCTTTTTAAGACATTCTCCTTTGTTCTTCAAATACTTGTTCACAAAAAACAAATAATTAATCACAAAAATATTACCTCCAATGTGATTATATTTGGTGCTCCCCATAAAGCTATTTTGTGGCAATTCTCCTTCATTGTATGTTGCTTCAAGAGCAACCATCAACTCTTCACTAAGAGTTCTCCTCCTTTGTTCAATCCATGTTGGTGTGTTGAAACACCATTCATTCAAACAATCATACATTGTTGCCTTTTCAAGACAACTCTTTTCCTTCAATGTAGACACTCCAAGTGAGTGATATTCATTCATGAGTGATGTTTCCTTTGCCATTACAACAAGAAAATCAGCAATCTCATTTTCATTTTCTATTTCTATCTCATTTTCTCTTTCACTTTCCACCTTCCAAATGAGATAATCATTTGTGCTATTTTCTTCACACAAATCATTTTCTTCTTTGAGATTCACAAAATCTCTCTTCACACAAAATTCTTGGGCTGATGAACAAGAAGTATCTCTATTTGTCACATTCTTCTCCCCCTTTAGATGAACCCTAACAATTTTATATTCTCCTTGTATATATTCATTTGCTTTGTCAAGAGAGAATATATCCATTCCAAGTGAATGGTCTTCATCATAAGTGAGCCAATGGTCTTCCATGAACATTGCTCCTCCATCATCATGCCAAAAATTTTGGTTGATCCCAATTGCCACATCATTTTCCTGCATGATAATTTTAGGTGCATTCTCCATAATACACTCTTCATTTGTCTCCTCCATGAAATATTATTCATCACTTTTTCTTCTATCAGCGGAAATTCCTCGTCTTCCTCCTCTTCCTATTGGGGAATACACACCTATATTTTATTTTCTTCAAGAATAATTTCTCCATCATCTTCCTCCATAAGGAATAATTCATAATGCATACCTTCGTCATAAGACATGTCTTCACAAGCATCTTCACAATAAGACTCTTCAAAAATACCTTCAAAGAAACAAGGCTCCTCCTTGCTTTGGGAATTGCTACACATATCTTCTTCATAAGCATCGTGCAATGCTTTCCAAGCCATTGCAACTATTTTGCATCTTGCAATGAGTGGAAAGGTGTTCTCCATCATACTCTTCCTAATCTCCAAGAGGGCTAAGCAATTTTGATATTGCTCTTCCTTTTTCTTGCTTCTTTCTTCTCCCACAAGGCTGCTCCAGCTCTTAGGTTCTTTGTAACCATATTCAATGGTGTCCCAAAGTCCATTGGCAATCAAGAATGTCCTCATCTTGACATTCCAAAACATATACTCTTCTCCAAAAAATCTTGGAGCTTGCAACTCATAGTTGTTGGTCATCATACCAAGACAAAAAGCAATTATAATTGTAGATATTTCATTAATCTTCTACAAGAGTCCTAAATTGACTCAAAATATTGATTCAATCTCTTAGAATTAACCTCTGATTGTAATAAATAGCAGTTTGAGAGGAGGACTTCTCCTCACTCCACACGCAATAGTGTGAGCTTCTCCTCGCAACACTCAATGTTACTAGATTTACGTACTCCTCACAATATGAACAATAATTAGCACACCTCACAATGTCAAGCCTCTTAATTTTAGCACAACCAACCTTACACGGGATTTACCTTCACTCAAAGCAAATGCAAAAACATTTCACTATCTAGATTTCAACAATATTATTCTAGTCTATATGGAGATCACTGCAATAGTAATATTATTTCGGTTCCATGCTATTCGTTGCAAGAGCAATATTCTACAAGACATCTCAATTTTCCATAGGATGTCACTTTTAACATAACATATTATCAAACTCTTAACACAACAAATTATCAAACTTACATTGTGATGTTTGACTCTCCAAAGCACAACATCATAGTAATTTGACTATTCGAATTACTAAAACAATGTAGTAATTTATAAAAGTGCATATTAAGGTAGATTCGGTGACTTTTCAAACTGTATATAATTGCAATGATTCATGATTCTTATCAAACCTTATCAAACTTCATGCTCACCCAGATCTGCATTGTCTATCTCCATGTGGATCAATAGATAACCACATTGGCTACAGTAGAATCATTACATAGGATAACCACGGAGTAAATTGCATCATCTATCATTAACAACACATCGAGGGCTTCCTTAGTGCAGCATTTCTCAACACATCATGAGCTATGCACAATGTTCTACTATATTTTAACAAATCAAATGCAATCTTCAATTCAGTAATTTCCATGTAACCATTGCTATCATGTGCAACAAGCATCTCAAACATGCACGGGATTAGATGACTTCAGATCTTATCCCCAACACACATGGTGGGATTTTTTGCTAGGTCTTTCACCTCTATATTCAACAAGCGCATCTTCACACCATGCTTGACCTCCATGCTCTTTGGCATATTAGCAGTCAAACACTCCACGTGGCCTAGTTAATGTGAAACACTCCTCTCCAGTGGTACAAACTCCTCATACATTCTATGCTATAGCACCTAATCTCCTTGGATCATCTCAAGAACACCATCTAGTATCTTTGGTCTCTCATACAGAAAAATACAAGGTAGCAGGTTCAGTTTTAGAACTGCACTTGCTCGCATATACCACCTACTCTTGTATCATTGATTTTCCTTGTGACACACATTGAAGCAATCAGGAACAATATGCAAAAAAAATCTACCATATATCCGCTTGTACCCCCAAAAGCACCACTCTATCTGTGACTGGGAATCAAGACCTTTATCACCTTAGCAACCAAATTTATCATCTAGGCTATGATCATCTTGGTGAGGATGCTATTTAGCAGAGATATCTTGGGCTCTACTATTGCAACTTGTTGTCTGCAGTGCTAGATCAGATCGATGTGGCAACTAGATCATCTTCAAATTATTTTGATGAAAACATCTACAACATCTAACTCTTGGGCTGCACTAGCCAATCAGAATATCAAAAATTCACAATCAAAACTTAGATCAAACAACACTTAGCATTGCTAATGTTCAACATGTGATGAAACCTATACAATATCAGTTGTTGTTCAACATGCATCCTCCATAGATTGTAGACATGTTGCACTACACTTATGCACATGGATACAACATTGTTTCACCATATTTGGATCACTAGATTTGGCTGTTGTGCCACTTGAAATGATCGACACACAATCGAGTGTAGGTAATTAATTTAATGCAAACGAAATATGTTAGAATATCTTCAACACTGATGTGTTCACTGTTAATGGCTGAAAATTTTTGGGTCTGCAACACATGAAATGATATCTGCAATTTAGAAAAAAAAAATTATCAATGAATTTGGTGCGTGTGTTGTTGGCAACTGTGAAATTATCACCTAAAACCTGATCACTGCATCTAAAAAACAATCCTCCAATCATGCAATAAACACTTCATTTGCTGCAAACATCTCTTTTAGTCCACACGACCTACAAATCATCTACAAATCTTTGTCAACATTGAGGGCTACACTCAATTTGTGTTTGCATGAAACAAATCGATGGCTTGCAAATGCCTATGACCACATATTTTTTCCTGTTACATCCTGCAACTAAGTCCCACATGGGACATGTGGGAGCATAGAAGCTATTTTAAAAACAAGTACTCACCATCATTAAAGTGACTACCTTTGGGTAGTCTCCCTTTAACAAACCTTTTGTCCATTAGCCCCCATAACTTAGGTGTCCACGGTCCCCTAGATAGGGTCATAGATTATTTTATTCACCAGTCATATCTCTGTCACACGTGTAGCTATCATGTCGAGGGGGTCCTCAAGTATGCTACCCACATCTCATTATGTCCATGTTGTTAGGTGTCCATGTCTAACTAGAGTCATTTAGCCTTTCATTATCTAGCCATCGACACATCAGATTGTTTGTTTCACTGATCGCTATAGGTTCATAGTTGGGTCAGATCCAACTATTCACACCATTTAGGGTTATGTCCAATCAGTTCGTGTTATGGTAAACCCGTATACCCATTTTTGTGGTCTAATAAAAGCGTGGATGTCTACTCTACGATGTCAATCCAATATGCTTCTACTTTTGTACGTCCATCACGGTGCTATAGGATCTATGTCAGTCCCCTTAAGATCAGTTCACGAAGACATATAAGCTTTGTGTTTTATGGCTATAGTCCTCTATGATATGTCTCGCTTATCTTCAACTTCATATAGTGTTGTTTAGTCAGCTATCGAGCATTGCTACATGAGTGGTTCAATATAACCTATCTACCACTTGTCATGGTCGATTGATCGTCTTCTTGCTATGATCCACAAGATCTTCTCCAGGTTCCCCAACCAGCAGGCCAAAAATACCCAAGTTGACTCACCTTGAGAAGCATACTTGAGTGTTGTGTCCTCATTGGCTCTGATACCAAATGAGAACTCCACAACGTTCTATTGATTAATGAATAATTACAATATTATATAGGCTTTAGAAGCCATAATAAGCTTCTAACAAACAACTCTGAAATAGACTAGGACTTAAAATAGAATTGAGAGAAATCCTCTCAGCACTAACAAACCAACTACGTATCATTAAGGGCTAACAAATAGGCTAGAAATAGACTTTGGTAAAACATTGACCTAGGAATATGTAAATACTAACCACTTAGGACTTTAAGACTTAGGAACAATGTAATATTCCAACACAAAGGAATATTAAAACCCTTTGGTCACTTCATAAAAAGCCCTATAGGCATCTTAAAGCCCTTTGGTCACTTCACAAAAATCCCCAAAGGCACCTTAAGCCCTTTGGTAAAAAACAAAACACAAAAGCACAAAAATAGTTTAAAGTCAAAAAGTTCAAAAACATTCAAAATAATCAAAACTCAAAAACAATTGAAAACAAAATGCAAAAACATTTGCATTTGGAATTTGCATCCATTAGTTGCATTGCATCCACTGCATTTGCATTAGATAGATTTGTGTTTTCAATCTTACAAATGACACCATTTTTGTACCTCAATCATGCATATTCAAAATCCATCATCATCCATAACCCGTGTGAGTAACTATATTTTTCAACACAACCCCACCTATTGCTATAAGGGATAACTAGGGTTTTTCGGTCACTCAACCATACCTAGTGATTTTATTAGATTATGTAGAAAGCTATCTTCACTAGCAGAATATGAGGTCTAGTTGTGATAGTACCTAGCATATATCAGAATCCTATCACTAATGAAAACACTAAAATCCTATTTGGAACAAGGGAAAGATGAACACTATAAAGTGGTACTAGGCATCCTAAGTGAAAGGTCATCACCTGCTCATTTTGTGATGTGTGTGGTCTAGGATTTTGATCATTGGAAAAAGGACAAGTTCCTCCCTACCCAAAGAAATCTCTTGCTTTCATCAAAACAAGCAAAAATCCTGAAACAAAGCAAAATTCAAAAGCAAAATAAATAGTGATTATCATCACTACATAAATCCCTTGCTTGAAAGAAAACAAAATTTAAAATAAACAATGATTTTCATCACTAAAGCATGAGAAAGTATCCCAGATAAATGTGAATAAAATAAGGGGGTGAAGAGCTTGAATCCCTGGAATGGTCAATCTCTACAAACCATTGAGTGATCCCTAATACAACAATGGGTTGAATGAATCCTACCTAGCATTAGGGTAGTTCTAAGAAAGTCACAAAAGGAGCTAGATTTAGGTGTCATATATCACCTAATGGTCTAATCCAACTGAGTCCAACTTAGGATCATGATGGGCATTTGAGGATCCCCAATACAGTAATGGACTGAATGAATCCCACCTAGCATTGGGGTATGC
Source organism: Wollemia nobilis (assembly GCA_028583015.1). Taxonomy (NCBI): domain Eukaryota; kingdom Viridiplantae; phylum Streptophyta; class Pinopsida; order Araucariales; family Araucariaceae; genus Wollemia; species Wollemia nobilis. The sequence continues at coordinate 2,013,192 of JAQPPZ010014470.1, forward strand.
TTATGTTTCATCTAATATATTCATTTGCACACACAGGGATAATGAATATTTGGGTCTTCATAACAAAATTTTATCTTTCAAAAGTTTTGTATGGTCAGTATACAACTTTTGATGAAGTAACTAGGGTGTTTGAGTCTCCTGGAAAACCTCAAAAATCTCCTCATAGCAAAAAATCACACCATAAATCAAGTCAACAACTTTCTTTATGAGGTTTTATTCATTAAAGGGTGTTCATGAATAGGACAGATACCAGATAAATTCTGGTAATTATATTTAGATGACCACTAACTATTTTTTACATATCTTTTAATTTACGAAAGTTTACAAAGAAAACACATACAAACCACATCATCTCATCTCACATCTGGATGTTTAAATAATTAATTCTTATAATAGAATTTATTACTTATTGATGATTTTTATACATTATGTGGTGTCATCCATTAGATTGTTAAACTCATATCACATTCATTCCATATATTTTAAGTGATTTAGGCATACAAGTTCATTTATATTAGTTCATCATTATCTAAATAATACATTACACACATCGCATTTACCATACCATAACATCATAAATTAGATGCATACAATTAAATAAAAATCAAATTTACATTTAACAATAATCACTGCATCCATGTATGCATACATCACAAGCAGTCTATCTACACATCTACATCACAACATCTAGCTATTGCATGTCATATATACATCACATCATATAGCATAATATCATAAGCATTGCATCAAATAAACATAAAATACCCATAATAAGTCTAAAATAGATAACATCATATATATGGGTGTATAATGTGTCAAATAAGTATGGGAAGGTACAAAAATACCCATAGGCTACAATAGTGTAGGTCCATCGACCTTACACCCAAAAAAATAATACAAACCATCTAACTATCAAACATGGCCTGCACCCATAGACTTGCCTCCACCCTCTTCTCCATCCTTGGGATTCTATCTAGAGATAGTCCCTATGGTACACTCTATCCGATTCTTTGTCCTATGGCTTGGCCACACCGACGACTACCCTGATACACTCTGCATGTTGTGCTGTGAGCCCCCTGTTGTATCCCACTCTTGAGGAGTGCTACCTAGAAGCCTAATCTAGGACTGCAGGGTGACAATATAAGCAGCATATGATGCCATATGAGCCTCATATTCCTCTATAATACCTTGTAGATACTTGACCTCTGCACCCAAGTCCAAACCTGTGGGCCCCTGTACAACTGAAGCAATTGGTACAACCTATAGTGCAACATCCCTCTCGATAGTAAGCTAATCTATCCTGAGCTGCACCGAGTTAATCTATGCTTGGAGGGTGGTCCCCTCCTCATCAAAATCCTTGACTTGAGATTTAAGGGTGGTGATGGAAGTGTCCCTCTACAATATTTTAATATGAACTTCCTGAAGCTTGACCTCTACACTGTGTAACTAAGCCCGAAGAGGAGACTCATGCTCCTCTAGAGCTAACTCCTCCTCCTCCTATAGAGCTACCTGCTCCTCTACTACCTACTGGTTAACTACCTAGCCCAACTGCTTAGTCCTAAGTCACACCCAACGTGCATCAAGATCCTTCTCTATAGTTGCTTCATCCTCAATTCGCTCTAAGCGACCACCATCGTATCGTAGCCGTATAACCCACAATTGGGTGTATGCTTTTGTAACCCCGACATCTGCTATATCGACATCAACTATAGGAGGTTCCTCCTCCTATAATACTACTACAACTTAGGATGGTGTAAGATCCCTCTCTATGGTGATCCACATGTACAACACTAGCTCAAAGAGGACATCCTACTGGACCCCAAACTGGCGAAGCACTCGAGAGTAATGAAAGAACTCTCTAATCCTTCCCTTGTGATCGATAACCCATCGATTGTGCCTAGTCCAAGCTATAAATATATCCACCTATGGATATGTAGGGTACTCAAAATAAGGCCTCCATATAATGTCCCTCTCCTATAGGCCAGTTAGAGTAGTTGCATAATGCATCAAATCCCCTGCATGATGTTGGCTTCGACGCTTCTCTCACTCTCGAGGCCTCCTACATCCATAGCACTGGGCCACATCAGCTATGGTGGTAATCCTGATAGGTAATCCTCTTGAGTGGTCCAACCTGATGTGCTCCAAACCCTAGATCTAAAAAATTAGGCTACAAGCAACACTAGCTCGTCTACATCACTGAATCCTATAGAGATCATCATAGCATTGAGCTAGTAGCACGCTCCTCCAAGCCATAATAATAGGTTCCTCACTGTATCAAGTCTTGAACAATAGCTTGGAGGTTCCATGGGAACCTCAATCCAAAGCAATATGGTAAAATCATGTTACATATAACATGCATCAAGATTGCCTGCCATCGTGTGAAGACATCCTCTCGATACCATCGAGCCACGAAGACTCCACCATACCGGGTGTCAACCAATGTTGTAGCTTCATGATCTCCAAATACTCTCACGAACATAGTGTCTCTAGCATCAGTAGGAGAAGAGACAATATCCACTCCATCGAAAGGGATCCTAAAGATCCTGTACACGTCCTCTGGAGTGATAGTCATTTCACCAGTAGGGAAATGAAAGATGTTCATCTTGGAATCCCACCTATGTGCCAGGGCCATAAGATAGGCCAGGTCCTACATGATCGTCAATAGCCTCGTGATATACATGAGTCCTCGGGCATCAAACCAATCCAAATCCACATCATCCATCAGAGGGAGAAGCTGCACAAGCAAACTAGGGTCAAGAGCCCAAGAAAATAATAGCTAAAGTGCAAAAATAAATGCCTAATTAAAAGCACTTAAACTAAAAAAGCACAATAAAATCCAAAAATAGTGCAAACACAATTCAAGATAAAGTAGAATACAAAAATTCTAAGCAAATGCACCAAAAAACACAAAAAAATCAAAATTTACACTTCAAAATTAAAAAAAAAATTAATTAGTAGCCTTCAAAATCAAAGAAAAAAAAAACTAAATAAAATTCCTAAAGTGACACGGTCGCTCATGCCAACAACGGTCGCGAAGTGACCATTGAATCCAACAACGACCAACCACCAATGGTCAAAAATTTGACCGTTGGAATTCAAGTTGGCTGCTTTTAGTAGCAACCCCTCTTTCCAAATTGGGGGTCGCTCTGGGCGACAACGACCATGAGGCGACATACCGATGGCATCTGCCCTCGCTCCAAATTCCAAAAAAAATTGTAAAAAGCTAAAAAAAACTAGAACCCACTTAAATTGAACCTATTCTAAACCTAACTACCAGTTCGGTTTGTTACCAACGAGTTTAGTGAGATTCATTTACCAAATTACTTAATGAGGTTCATTTTATCGGTTAAATAGCAAGTTAGGGTTTAGAGAAATACCTAGGAATATCTTGCTCCTCCATTTGTGGATGCCTCACCTTGCTATGCCATGGTGTCAAGTATCATCAGTGTTTTGGGTCACTAGGGTCACTTCAGAGTCAAAAGTAAAAGACAACTGGCAATAATGAAAGTCAAAACTCTAGAATTTACTTTTATATTTACCTCTTTTTTTTGTGGTCACTGTTGGCATCAATAGCATACACTTCTTGGTCGCTGACACTGGCAATGGCCACGAACTTACAATTGATGGCCATTGCTGATGATAACAGGTAGCAAACAAAAATAAAAATACTCAATTTCTCATCATGAGGAACCTCAAAATTGGCAATTAAGCATATTTATTGGTCCAAAATAATAAAAAATTGCATAAATACAAAAAAAATCACAAATAAAAATTAAAAAACAAAATAAAATTCAAAATAACAAAAAAATCAAATAGCAATAAAATTTCAAATGCGCCTCATATCCAGTTATTTATTCTATACACTTGGCGGTTGTAGCGACTGGTGCTCCATGCAATCCAACAAGATGAGTAAATCACCATAAGGCCATTTGGGGTAAACTAGTTATAGCTGAATTGAGACGCTTCACTACAATTCCGAAGAAGGCCATGGCAGCCGGACTGCCCCATGGGAATGAGATTTCATCTCATTTCTTCTAAAATATTTTTTCAACAAATCATCGAGCATAGTGGTTCATCATAGGCTAAAATGGAATTACTATCATCTTGATTCCCTAAGAAGGCCATTGCGGCTGAACCGCTTTATGGGATAGAGATATATAATTACTATAAATAGTTGATATCATGCATGCAATGGGATCTTCTTATAATAAATCAAACATCTGAAAAGATTCAAATCATTCATCTTGGTCAAGCGACTCTTCGTTTTATTCATTGTCCTTCCCTAATAGACTCATCATTTTAGGGGGTAGTCATAATATCAACAATCATAATCAAAATCAACAAAGGATAACTCGATCATGTCAAATTGTGTTTGTCTTATGAATAATTACCAACAACTATCATAATCTTACCCTTTTCTAGGGAAAAAAGCAAATATGACAGTTAAGCTTGTAGCTCTCCTCCTTTTGGACCTATAGTAGCACTGAAGCTACTCAATCGAATGATGGACGTGGATAAGCTTTTGTAAATTTAAGTCTTCCATCTTGTAGCTTTCTCATGACTAGGTATCTAATGTTGATTAGATCAATGATCATCACACACCCTACAATGTGGCCCTAGGTGGTCTATTTTTTTGCTCAGCGCTATGTTTTCCCACAATGCATCACAAAAATGGGTATTTGTAGACACCTAAAATATGTCATGTTTAGGAGACTACTCACATAGGCACACCCAAATACCATGTGACTAATATTGGACCTTTCCAAGAGCCAAAAGTGGTCTTAACCACTCACAAAGAGTAGTTTCGGCCCATTCAAGCTCGATCGCTATCGATCAGAGCAGCCGCCAACACTGGTCATTGAAGCTAAGAGTGACCACGTCTAACCACTGCTCTGGATAGTAACTAGAACCAAAACATAATATGGTCATGAGGGAGGGCCCAAATCATGAACAGTGATGGTAGTTGTATTGTTTACGAGTAATTTTTTGGTATGGATCTCCTAGAGTTCCTCCTAACTTCTCCTTCAATACAGATCTATGGTTGATCATTCCACCTCTGATGGTTAGTTGCATGCAAATATAGATCTTGGCTTCTCCAAGAAGCCAAGATCTATATTTGCATGCAACTAACCATCAGAGGGGGCATATGCATCCTCCCAAGAAAAATAAAATAACTTGAATATCATTATTTTTGTGCAACGGAGCCCTATCAAATTGGAGAGTGATTCCATACCCCTTTGAGTTGTAGCGAAGCATTATTCAGCTAAGCAATGACTACAAGCCATCCAAGAATTTATATAAAGATGTTCTTCACCATCAATCAGTGTGTGAACACAAAGGCGATGCTTGGAAATCAATTTAGATGAGGAATCTAGTGCCACAGCCCCTGGTTCGTGAGGAAGAAGATTTTATTTTACAATCACTATCCTTGATAGTGGCCTATAGTCATAGCCTAGGGTTTTACACACTATTTCCTGAGTTTTAGCATAGATATTTCATTTTTTTTTCTTCATCAGTTTAATATTAGCATAGATCTATTTTTCTTAATGCATTTCCATAGTGATTTTTGAGTTATCAATGCATTCTTGCTTAGTTTTGCTTCATTATGATTCTATTATATTTTTATATCATTCCTTGCAGATCTACTAATAGAACCTCATCCTGAGAGATTGTACGTGCAACTGATAATTTGTTGTTATTTCTTGTATGCAGGTTACAGGTTCTAGGACTAAGTCAAAGAATTCAAAGTATCATATCCCTCCAATCAAGCAAATGAGAAGAAGGCATAAATAAGCCCTTATACAAGTTCATGTATGAATCTGAGAGGTCTACGAAGTGCAACATCCCATTTGCAAAGGGCCCATATCTACTTGTAATAATTGTATCAAATGGGGTATCCCTACGAGGGACAAATCTATAACCAAAGTTTCAAAAGAATTAATAAAATATATCTCTTGATTTTGTTACTTCCATGTTATTTATGCATTTGTGGTATTTTCTTTTGATATTATGCTACAAATAGACTAGGTGTCTACTTTTCAGGGTCGTACACTTAGCAGTTTGTGGTACAGCTGAGACTACCTCCACCCCAGGGAGGGCTAGAGGGAGCTAACTCTCAGAGCTAGGATAGGCTAGGCTAGGGATTAGAATGATGCACCAATTTTTTATTATGGTGTGCATCCCTAGGTTGAGTTTACTGAGTTTGCATTGTTGTACACCAACCTCACAAGATGACCTCTTTTCCCTATGAGTAATACATAGCTAAAGATTTATGATTTTATGTGTTTATGTGCAATGATTTAATGCTTGTTTTTATATGTTTACTAAGTGTGTTTATGTATGAAAACTATCCTAATTCACACTATAAATAATTAAATGAATACAAGTAGAAGAAGAACCAGGAGAAGAAATAGAAGGAGAAACAAACTCAAGCAAGAAAAACAAGAGAGAAAGAAGAAAATAAGGAGAGAAAGACAGGAAGAAGAAAAAGGAAGATAAAAGAGAGAAGAAAGAATAGAAGAAATATAAGAAGAAAGAAGAAGAAGAAGAGAGAGGAGAGGTCCAAAGGTCAACCATCAAAAAAGGAGAAGAATGAATGATCCAAAGTATAAGGCTAGCATAGGTTGTTGTGAACCAGTGTAGCCAGACATTGTGGATCTGGAAAATGAGATAGCTAGACGCGTTAAGGATACAACACTTACATTAATGTGAACAAGTGTGTGGAGGTTTGACCCACTATGGGTGGTTTCTCCCTTATTGACTATTGAATGACTAGGATGTATGAATATCCCATATGGGGTGTAATATATGTAAAAATATTATGCAAGAGCTATCCCAGAGTGGGAATATGAGGAAGATTTTACCACAATAAGAAAAAATCAAGAAAAATAGGATAAGTGACCAAAATAATAAAGGAGGAAGGAGGGAAAGAATCCCTAGGGAGGGTCTTACTAGGCATCAGAGTCCTAGTGAAAATTGCAATGCATATGAGCTATGACGTAACTAGGTGTCATCACATACCATTGTCACAAGATCACCAAAATATATATGAGCAAGCAGTAATGAACAATGAATCATGCATTTATGATAGTAAAACATGCAAGGTGTTAAGTTAGATGTCAAGCAATCATGCAAGGATGACAAGTAATAATGCAAAATGAGCAAGTAATCGGATGCAATGAAAATGCAACTATATGAAACTTTTTTTTTTTGTAATTTATTTCTAAGGATTGAAATCAATGCAAAACCTGAATGCACCATGCATTTTATTAAAATGGATTAAATATGCCATGAGGTGTCAAATCAAAGATATCCTCAAGGAGTGCATATTCTCTATGATGAAAATCATGAGAAAGTTCTTCCAAGGCCCTTCTTTTGACATCCATGGTACGATAATCACAACATCTTTTAATAGCCCCATTCTTTTTAGTATGAAATTCATCATACAAATATTCCTCATTATTTTAACATAGAAGAAAATTTACTTTTAGAACAGATAGAACCAATCATGCTACAAGACATTATATTTGGAGGAAAAGAAAATTTAATATTTTTATTATCATCTATTGACAACTTTTGATATTCCATATATTCTGCATAAGTCTTAAGATGGTCATCATACTCAAAATGTAAAGGTTCATTTTTATTAGGCATAAAACCTATACCACATCTCCCAGGTGAAATCTCAACATCCAAGGGATCTTGAATACCCTTATGTTGTGGTCCCAATCCTTTACTTGCATATCCCATACTGGATAAGATCTACTTAGGAAGGGGATAATCATTAGTGAGATAGCATTGAGCAAAAGAGCACTCATTGAGAGATGGGTTGCTACCATGAAGCTTTTCTTCAGAAGACATACCTCCGAAGATAAAAACATACGTGCCAATTTTTATAATATCACCCTTCTTATGAGGCAAGCCCATAGTTCAAGGTGAAGGTGGTAGTTTTTCCAAATCCAAAAGAGGCTCTTGAAGAAACTGATTATCATGATTCGAAGATAAAATATGGGCCCTATGTTCCTCACTAAATTTTAAACTTTGAAAATATTTAGACATTTGAGATGAGAAACATGGGGAATTTTTTGAAGAAATAGAAGAACATGAATAAGAATAGATTTGGGCTAACTCTATATTTGAATAGAATTCAAATGGTCGAGGGTCACCCGAAATGGTGATAACTCGATTCTTGAACTCAAAATTGAGACATTGATGAAAAGTAGAATGGACGACCTTCATAGCATGGATCCAAGGTCTCCTAAGAAGAAGATTAAAAGATGCAGGACAATGTACCACATAAAACAAAGTATCCAATATCCTTGGCCCCACTTTTAATGGGAGAGATATGACACCACAGGCCTCTTTGGACTCATTGTTGAAAGCTTTAATGATTATATTAGTTTTTGTTAGTTATTCCTATTTTAATCCAAATATTTGAAATAATTGATATGTACACAAATTGAGGGATGAACCATTATCAAGGAAAACTCGCTTGATAAGGGTATCCCTAATAAGTGTGGTGATATAAAGTGATGAATCTCCATGTAAGTTTGAGGAAGGTTTATCATCATATGAAAATGAGATATGATGTATCCCAAAAGAACCTACGGTTCCAACTATGGCATCAGGAGAGATGTCTAGGGAAACAGATTGTTGTAAAAATTTTAGTAAAGCATTTCTATTATCGAGAGAAGTCTACAAAAGCTCTAACACTGAGATCTTCACTAGAGTACTAGATAATTGCTTCTGAAGATCAAATGAAACCTGTGACTATGGTCTCAATACTATAGGTGGAATCCTTGTAGTTGAATCTTTTCTCTAACTTTACTTTAAAATTGAACTGGTCTAAGATACCAAACTCTATCCTTGTTGATGTTGTTTATTCTGAGTCTATTTTTTGGTAGTTACTCCAACCATTCCAACCAAATTACCATGGTTTAGGAAACCATCTTGATGAGCCACTTGATTGGTTTCTTGTTGCTCATGCTTGGGTAAAGGATCCTTAAATATTCCCATATCTTGATTTGTTGTTGGAGATTGTTGAGTAGGATTTTGACTACTCGTTGATTTGAGATTTTCTAAATCAATTCATCCCACATCAATTAAAACTTGAACCACATGCTTCAATTTCTTACAAGTGTTCATCCAATGTCCTTCTGCTCTGTGATAAGTGCAATATTGGCCTGCCTTAAACCAATGAGTTGTAATATCTAACTGTCTTACTGGAGGTAATTCTATTGTCTTAGCATCTAATAGTTTCTTTAAAACTTCTTCCATAGGGATATTAAGTCTTGTGAAATTCCTTTGAGGAGGTTTTTGAAGCAAAATATTTTGTAGGTTATTATTGATATTGTTAATAGGCCTATTATCACTATTATCTCATATATGCTTATTCTTAGGTTGAGACTTAGTTGGCTTATCTTCTTTAACCTTGAGTTGACCTCTCCTAATGAGAGCTTGTTCCACTTTTCTTGCTAATTCAATTGATTGGTCTAAATATATTATAGTGGTAGTTTCTAAAGCATAAGATAACTATTCTTGTAAATTACCATTGAATATATCAAGCATATCTTTCTGAGATACAGACTATCTTAATCGACCAACTAAACTTCTCCAACAAGCTAAGAATTCTGAAAATTTCTTCTTTACTTTACTTTAAATCATATAAATCTCTCATTGTTACTTCCTTTTCAATATAAGCACTAAACTAATGAACAAACATATATGCAGTCTTCTCAAAACTTTTCAAAGAATAGTTGGGCAGTCGATAATACCATTCTAATGCTACTCCATCAAGACTCTTTGGGAATATCTTTAATAAAAGCATATCATCATAAATAAGATCATGGTAGGCTATTCTAAATCCTCTCAAATTCTCCATTGGATCTTCAATCCCTTTATAGATTGACAATACTGCCATGGAAAAATGCTTAAGATAAGGCCTAGCAGCAACAATAGGATCCAATGGCTGACTACACATTTCTTTATAACTATATGTAAACCTTGATGGTTGAATCATATCCATTCTTGAAACAAACTAATTCACAATACTTATCAAATTATGTATTTATGAATTACTATTATATATATCCCTTAGGCTTCCCAAATATGGAATGTATTCATGTTGAAACCTTGATGTTGGATTCAAACTCTGGATACCTTGGTTGTATGTGGTATTTTGAGAACAACTAACATTTGGTGGAATAGAAGCAATATTGTTGATGTTAGAGGATACAGGAGGAAATTGAGAACAAATTTTTGGGCCACTACTAGTTAGAGGGACTTGCAGATTCCCTCCAACATTGGTGGTATTAGTACTGGCACAAGTCACTTGGTTCTTGAAATTTTTTTGATGCAAGGATTGAGATGTAGAAATACCATGATGAAATAAAGAAGACCTATAAGAAGGGGAAGGAGTATCATCCTCTTTCTCAAGATGAGCTTCCCATTCCATATATTCCAATAGTTTTTCCTTATGAGCTTTAATGAATTCCCAAATATGATCAAATATTGAAAAGACATAACTCCCATTAGGCCTAGAAAAAAGATAAGTATTAGTTTCAGTTTCCATGTCTACCTCATATTGCTCTTCTGGATCTACATTAGAGTTTTTCCTATCAATCTAATCATCTTCCAAAGGAACATAATCAGATTCTAATTTTTTCCTCTAACTTCTAAGGAGAGGATCCATTAGAAGTATTGAAAAATAAATAGGAGAAAACACTAATAAACAAATTCTTAATTACTTAAAGATTTTTCAAATAAAATTAATGATCTTGCTTAATATTTAAGAAAAATGAGGTGTTCACATCGGGTTAACCAAATATTTAAAGGGGGGAAACTACCCTACCATGTACAATTCCCAAACAAAAGGTTGGATCCATAAGGAGGAAATCCTTTATGGAGTGAACTGTAGGGGTATGTTGTACTCTACACTCGGTGCTAGGGGAAAGGGTTCACCAGGAATGGTTTAAGGACTCGTTATAAGTCCTAAATATATTCGAGAATGTTTATGTATTTATTTTTAATACAAACACCTAAGTTTGGCCTTTCTAGATTTGAGCTAGAAAAGATAAAGGACAATGTAGGAAACATAATCATGCAGTTGAAAATAGAATGCAAGCATACAAAATCTATCCTAAAAAGACTCTTTATTTTGAATTCTCATTAACCTAGGGTTTAATTCCATAAAACCTTTAAAGCAGAGAAAACACAAAATAGATGCACCAAAATTATCCCTATATGCAAACTAAATGTCTTTCACTTTCAGATGCCTAGGAATCAATAATTAAATCAGATTTTCAACTAGTAGAATGAGTGGAGCACTTATCTAGATCGATGGTTGACTTAGCTTTTTCTACCTCTTGCTAATAATATCAAGAATACCTATTTTTGCAAGATCACTCATGAAACACTAAAAAATAGAGTTAGCATTAGGGGGCTTGCTTAGGCCGCTATGTAACAGATCTTGGAGGCACATCAATCAAACCCCCTAGGTCCTTTTAGATGAATTTTTAATACAAAATCATAAATTTACCTTTGGATAATTAATCATAAATCATAAATACAGTAGCAAAAAACAAAAAATAAAGTGCAATAGTATGATCTAGAGACAGAATGGAATGCAATAGTGAAAGCAAAATCTGGAAATTTTCCCCGGTGTGCCCTGGGGAAAAATCATGCCTTGCCTAGAGTGGGCATGATAACACAGTAGCAAAGTCACACCCTACATGGACGGGGCACGATTTCACTTCTAAAAATTAATTTACCCTAATTAGGGTAGGTGAAGTCACAACTTGCTAATACTAGGTGTGATATCACTGTAGACTAATGAAAAATAAAAAGTGAGTGCAAAAGATGAAATAAATGCCAAAACAAAGTAATCAAACCCTAATGGACATCGCAGAAGTAGGCATAGAATATTGAAGTATCTGAATGGGTATTCTATCTCTCCGAACTATGCCATAGGCCCACCAAGTCACAAAACAAATCAATCCAATCCACATAATAGAAGATAAATCTAAAATTTACACTTCGGGGTTAGCTTGTAGCAGAGAAAAAAAATAAGAATGAACTATCATACATATTTTGATCTTAATCAACTTGCATAAATATCGCACAATGAAATTCATACAACATAATTTTTTTCGCATATATGATTTGGCAAAAATACTCTTCCTTTTATAGACAAAATTGGAGGAAGAAAACGGGCACAAATAAACTCACAACCAATGCCAAAACATGTTGGAGGGTTTAAACCTAGGTTTAAGTGGGCTCAAAAATAATAAAATAAAATAAATTAAAAAAAAAAAGGTTAAACAGCGAAGTTGTGCCCCATCCTAAAGGGGCACAAAGTCGTGCCTCGTAAAGACAGAGCAAAATTTTTCTAAAAGATAAACAAATTATAAAAGGGAGGAAAATATGCCTTCCCTTGCTCTTGGCAGGGGTTGAGGGCCTCTTAGGGCCACTAAGGAAGATTGCCCACTCAAAGTGGGTCAATTTTTCGTATCTACACTAGATCTATGCTATAAAAAGATAAAGGACAATGCATAAATACAAAATGCAATAATACAAGGACTAACCCTAGTATGATTCTTTCTTTTGAATGCTTTCTAACATAGGGTTCTAAGCAAATAACCTTTAAGCAAGGGCTAAAGAAGATATGCACAAACATAATTAACCCTAAGTGCACACTATATGTTGTTTATATTTAAAATGCCTAGAAATCAATTAAATATACTTCTATTAAATAAGATATAGGGTTTATAACAAAAATAGGAGGCACCCAAAAAACAACCTAAATATTAACTAGAACACTTATCATGTCTAGTGGTTGATCCTTGCTTTTATCCCTTTGTCCAATGCTATCAATAATACATGTTCCTGCAAGATAACTTAATAAACACTTGAAAATGGAATTAGTGTTAGGGGGTCTACTTAGAATGTTGTACAATTGTGCTTGGAGGTGCAGAATTCAAGCCCCCTAGGTCCTTTTAGCTGACCTTTTATAATTAAAAGAAAAAATTGACATTTTGAGGAAAACAAACATTAATGCAATAAAACAAAATATAATGCAAAAATAACAGAATAGAATATGCCATTATTCTCTAGATTTAATTTAGCATGCAATGGTGAAAATAGGAACACTTGATTACCCTTAGATTGGTCTAATGTGAAACTATACCTTGTAATGGGCGACCGTAATAATGCCAGGTAAAGTCATGCCCCATAAAGGATCAGACGTGATTTTGTAGAAGTGAGATGAAACATCTCAAACAGAGGTAAAATAATTAAATCAAGAAGTAATGAAAAAATAAAATATGTACCAGAATATCTTCACCTAGAAGAGAGCAAGGAAGTAGGTAGAAATGTGTAGTCAATATTTCCTTAAGGTTTCAAAAATAACCCACCAAGAGTGAAGAAGAACAATTCAATGTAATAGACAATCAAACTCTAAACTTCAAATTTGCTTGCAATAAGAGAAGAAGAAGAATGCAAATCAAAATAAACACTTCGTGAGAAATCAAATGCGAGTAATAAATTCACCAAGTGTCAATTATGTTAGCGTATGTTAACTTGTGTGTTGTAACCGTACATGAAAAGTGAATTTAAACCCTCCTAATATAGCAAATTTGAAGGTCACCTTAGATGTAGTATCTACACCTCATGCTGCCATGGCGGTCAACACGAAGGAGGCCACTTCTCTTTGGCATAAGATATTTGGGCATCTAAGTTCTCGATATTTACTTGAACTGAGTAAATATGAAATGGTAAAAGGACTTCCTAACCTTTCACCTACATTGCCCATGTGCTTAGATTGCTTAGCAGGAAAGCAACATAGAGTACCATTTGAAGCTAGCTCTTCACAAGCTAAGAATCCATTAGAGTTGGTTCATATCGATCTGTGCAATCCTATGCCACATAGTTTTGGAGGAAAAAGGTATTTCTAATTGGTTTTTGATGATCACTCACGAAAAATATGGTTTTTCTTCCTACAATTTAAGCTAGAAGTATTTGTACATTTTTAGCAGTTCAAGAAACTTGTTGAGAAAGATTTTGGATGCTACATCAAGACCCTTTGCTTATATTGAGGGGGGAATATACCTTAAATGAAATTTCTTCATTTCTAACTAAACATGGGATTAGAAGGTAGCTGACCACAACCTATACTCCATAGCAAAATGAATTTGTTGAGAGGAGGAATAGTTTCATAATGGATATGGTTCATTGTATGCTTAAGAGAGCAAATATTGAGCAACGATATTGGGTTGAAGTTGTCACAATAACATCATATCTTTTGAATAGAGCTCCCACAAAAGCTCTTAAAGGTATGACTCCATAGGAAGCATGGAGTGGTAGGAAACCCTCCATATCTCATCTAAGAATTTTTGGGTGTAAGGCATTTATGCATATACCAAAATAAAAGAGAAATAAATTAGATGAGAAGACCTTGCAATGTATTTTTCTTGGATATGATGAATATTCTAAAGGCTATCGGTTGATAGACCCTATAACCAAGAAGATACACATAAGTAGAGATGTCATGTTTGATGAGGCTTTCACATCAAATAACACATATAATGTATACCTGGATGAAGAGGAGCCAAAGCAAGTAACTCCTCCCCCATATAAAAAGACTCCAAAATGGTATACAAGTATGATGAGAGATTCAAATTTGACCACACCTCCAGATCTTACCTTAGATCATCCTCAAACTCACAACATGACTCAACAAAAAAGGGCACAAGCATCAACTTCAGAGGTTGATGAGATTTCTGTAGATCCATAGGAATATAGTAGAGAAGATATAGAAGTGGATGATGAAAGGGTTTACATGTCTTCATATGATGAACAAGAACCGACCATGGTCAAAGAATCACTTAGTGAGCCATAGTGGAAGATGGCTATGGATGCTGAACATACATCTTTCATTAAGAACAAAACATGGAAGCTGGTTGATTTACCTTTAGGAAAGAAGACCATTGGCTGCAAATGGGTTTACAAAGTAAAATACAAGGTATATGGAACTATTGATAAGCATAAGGTCCACCTTGTGGCAAAGGGCTATGCTCAAATAGAAGGCATCAATTACGAAGAGACTTTTGCACCTACTGTAAGAATGACTACCATTCATGTTCTTTGTGCAATGGTAGAACAATACGAATAGAAACCTCATCAAATGGATGTCAAAAGCATCTTCTTGAATGGTGATTTGAAATAGGAAGTATACATGACTCAACCACAAGGATTTGTTGAGGAAGGCCAAGAACAAAAAGCTTGTAAATTGGTCAAATATTTATATGGGTTGAAACAAGCCCCACGAGCATGGTATATAAAGATAACAACTGCAGCACAGTGCGGCAGTTGTTATTGCTGCCCACCCTCCACCCTCAAATTAGAAAATCACCTCCTACAACATGGATTCAATAGAAGTCCTTCAAATGCAAATATCTATGCTAAGAACATTGGTTCTAAAATAGTTATACTTGTACTCTACGTGGATGATCTGATCATAAATGGCAACTCAGAGACATTAATAAACACCATTAAGGATGACTTGAGAGAGTCATTTGATATGATAAATTTGGGAATTCTCCACTATTGTCTTGGCATAGAAATTGAATAAAAAAATAATCATCTAAGGGTGACTCAAATAAAGTACACCAATACATTGATTGATAAATATCGTATAACTTATAGCAAGCCTAAAGCAACACCTATGGAAACAGGGCTACAGTTGTCACAATATGATAATTCTCCACCAGTAGATGGTATTCTCTATCGGGTTTATTGGGAGTCTTATATATCTGACCAACACTAGGCTAGATATTTGTCTTGCTGTAAATTATCTTTCAAGGCTCATGCAAGAACCTAAATTTAGTCATCATAAAGTAGTAAAACAGGTTCTCCACTATATCCGTGGTACCATTGCATATGGCCTAGAGTACAAGAGGAATGATAAATTCTTCTTGTAAGGATACATGGATTTTGACTATGTTGGATCTATAGATGATATAAAATCAACTTTTGGGTATATTTTTCATCTAGGATCTGGACCTATCTCTTGGCATAGCAATAAGAAATAAGTGGTTATTTTATCTTCAACAAAGGCATAATATCATGCAACACAAGGAGTAGTGTGTGAAGTGATATGGTTGAGTCACATTTTGGCAAGTATGGGTTTACCCAAGAAACTTCCGATTCACTTGTTTTGTGACAACCATGATTTTTTGAACTTAGTCAAGAATCCAGTTCATCATGAGCGTGTCAAACATATTGACACATAGTGTCATTTCATTCATGATGAATTTACTAAACACAACATCAAGCTCCAATACATTCCCACTGACGAACAGGTTGCAAAAATATTTACAAAGGCACTTGCACGTGTTAAATTTGAGTTGTTTCGCAACACTCTTTGTATTTCAAAATAATGTAATAAAGGGGGATGTTAGGGTAGAATATGTTATTACTATATTATTTTAAACCTAAGTTAGATTATTCACTAAATATCTTATTTAGTGGATATGTCTTGGTTAGCATTAGTTGTTAGTTGTTAGTGCCATATTGCATATGGTTAGCTATGAACTAGGGATTATTATTTTACGCAATGCGTAAGGCTATATTTAGCCTATATCATTTGTATAAAGCACCTTTTATTATTCAATAATATCTAATGTTCATTCTCATTTTATTTCATTGATCAGCTTTAGAAGGGTTAAAAATATGCAAACAAATGAAATGGAATAGAGTACGGATGGAAGGTGATTCTCTCATAGTAATAAATGTAATTTTGAAGAAAGCAAAGGCTCCATGGAACATACAAGAGATAATTATGGAAATTCAAGATCTTGCTAAAGAATTTGAAGAAATTAAGTTTACACATGCATTAAGGAAAGGAAATAAATGTGTAGATAGGCTAGCCAATAGAGGGTATTTTATTGAGGATCATGAAGTTAAATTCTCCTTTCCATGGTTAGAGGAAGTAGTCATTTTAGTTGATGTTGACAAGAAAATACTGATTGCCTGAATCAAATAATGATTAAGATTTACTGTTAATGTTTTCCATTGGTTTATAAAAATAACGTGTTTTCATATAAACTATTTATTATAATTTTTTGGTTGCACTTGTGTTTCAAGAAGGAAACTAGCAATCTAGATTTGGTAAAGCGGACTATGATAGTGCAATGTTTTGGAAATATTACTCTACTAATATGCAATGCATATATAATAGAGGTGAATTTTTTGTATTGTGAAGGCTACTATAGAAAAATATCAAGAAGGATGTTGAATTCTAGAATATTTATATTCATACAAAAAATTGAAAAGATCCAAAAAATAAAAATCAAGAATTTGGATATTTTATGTAAAATGATGTAGGTTTCTAGCTATAGCATCTCAATTGAGATGATAAGTATATATATTTGTAAACTCTCAAGCTCTAAATAAGAGAGTTGTCATTTATTAAGGTGGGGGACCCAAGTACAACACCTTATTATGTAGCCAAAAAAAAAATTGAAAAAAATTTGGATTAGTATGACCATTGTTGAATAGGTCACATATTAAAATATGAATTTTATGATCTAATCCTACTTGCAATAGAATGGCCAGAGATATTGTATAATTTATTTGTAATCAACTATCAGATAGTGGAAATTTTCCCAATTGTTCTACTACATAAGGTCTCCTAATATGCCTATTACTTGTATATATTAAAATATTTAAGGAATAGCATCTCAAAATTCATTTAGATTGACAAAGGCAGAAAAATATTCCATTGACCTAGATCATCAAGGATTACCACATTTCCTTTTTAAATCTAGAACCAACAACTATGATTCACCATTGAATTTGACATAAATGAAAGGAGGTCCTTCCAACATCTATCTCAAAGAGTAACTATGTAAATGAATCCAATTTTTTTATTTTTTATTTCTTTCAATAAAGGTTGGTATTCTAATAATTATTGTTTCTAGAAATTATCTATCTGATTTGTGATTATCTCATGCCATTACAATACCCCCTATATTTCTCATAACAAAAAAAGTTATATAACCCTCATATTCCAAGTTGTTTTGAAGGCATCCTTATATTCCTCACTTCTTGTTAACATTTATAACATTTATTTTTGGCTCCCCAAATCAACCTCCATATGAATTTTCTTTTCTTTTTGTTCCCACTTTAGGTTTTTTCTCTCTTTTTAAATTCTAACTAATATTTTCATCCTCATCAATCTCTTACCTTTTTTAAGACTTTTCAAATTTTGATGTACAATCTATATGATTATATTACCTAATAGAACTTACTTTGTAAGGGATAACTCAGGAGATGTTCCTTTCTCTAAAAAAGTAGGAGGCATTTTGATATAGCCAAGAATTATAGAACTCCCAGTAAATATAAGGTTGAAATGAATCATTAGGAAGAAGGTATAATGTTCAAATCATGCTACCATCATTTTCCCTCTTGGATGACATGGGTTACATATTTTAGACTGTAGGTGTTCTTTAAAGTGGATTGTAGAGCTCATTCATAACTAATTTATATTCCCTATTGTTTAGAATATGGTGGCTTAGCCTTTTTATAAGAGAGGTCCAAAATTTATCCTCATAGTATCCTAGTTAGACTTATTTTTTGAGTTAAGGAAGGTAACACGCCTTCATATCTTGGAGGTCCCTTCTGATTCTTAGCCAATGGGTACAAGAATTAGGCTAGCTTGGCTATACTAGGATGCCAATCATCCAATCAATGAGGGTTCAAATTCAACTACTATAACTTGTTATGTATTGTATTTTGAACTAGCATTAGAGGCTAATATATTTATTGACATTGATCCTACTTGTCTAAAACAACAAAATTTGTGTATACAAATGAATATGGATGTTTAGTCGTTATGTTCTAAGTGGTTGACCTTGACTCATGTGCTTCAAATAGTAAGGATAGGTGATGATAGTGTGTTAGGTATTGTGTATCCTTATGTGATAAGTGCCATCGTTAGGTTCATCACATTTTTTCTAAGGTTTGAGGGAATTAATTAATTTTTTTCTTAGAGGAGTAATATGCCTAAAATTTTGGAAGCCATACATTTTGCATGCAAAAGCATTTTAGATCCATTTTTTAGCTCTTCACATTGGTGATATTAATTCAAGGATATATTATAGTGCTAGATATAATTTCAAGTAAAATGAATCGTTTGGATTATTTTCTTGTCTAAATAAGAAAAATTATATTATTTAGTCAACCCAAATGATTGGTTTATCAAGAAGAATATTTTATGCATCCTTAAGGATGAAACAACAAAGGTTATTGATGAACAATATTTTACTCTTAAGAAAGAGAACGCTTTGTGTTTATTTTTTATGTTGGTCAAACCTTACATTCTTTTCCACACTAAATATGAAAGTGATCCCACCAAGGTTTGAATAAATGTGAAAAATTATTTGGAAATGTTGGTTGGTTGGGGTGGGAGCTCTCTTATCTCAACATGATGGATTTTAGTAATCTCAAGAACTATATTTTCAATTCAATACTTTAAGGGAAAATATTGCATCTTTAGTAGACAATGAGAAAGATAATGCAAAATATGTAAAGACTTTTCTTACTAATATTTCTTCTTCCTTTCATATTATTGAACTAGTGATTCATGTTGCTCTTATCTATAGGAAGGATCATCTAGATATAACCCTCGATGCTCTCTTTTATCTTATCATTTAATTTTAGGAGGCTATGCAAAATTATGGCATTTCCTATCAGGGATAATCTCATGAAAAGGGTTTTAAATCAATAATAACCAAGGCTTAAAAACATAAAGGTAAGTTTAAGTATTAAAAGAAGTCAAAAACTACTTTTGGGTATTACAAAAGGGAAGAACATCCTATTTAGAATTGCTTAGTAAGGTTATAAAATGTTAAGCTAAAGTTTAGAAAGGCAGAATACAATATTCCAAATGAGAAAGGGATTCACATGGGTCCTCCTTATATCACAATGAACCAACCCACTAGATCTTTCATTAAAAGTGTTATTAATGCCTTCTTCTTGGCCCCTCAATGTAGATTATAGGGGCATTGAAAGTGTGTAGCCTTGTTTTATTGGCCATGGTTTAGATTGTATGATGTAATTACATATAAACCTTATGGTAATCATTCTATAATTTTTAATATGGTTTTTTGTATTTAGCCTATGTAATAATGGTTTAACCATGTCATGATTAACCTCATTAAACCATTTAAGCCTAATGATATTTTAGGCAAGGGTTAAGTATATTGTAATTAACTCTTTAGATCAAGTTATTAATACTTCTCATTCACCCAATTAGTTGTATAAATATGATCTTATCTTGAGTATTTTTTTGGGTGCCTAATGGAATGCTTCATCTCTTGTGAGCTATCACTCTTTTCTTTTACTCTCAAATTTTATTTTTATTTGATTTCAGTTGATGTGTTGCTTCTATTTATTTTAACAAAGCATTATAAAAATCCAACATATGTCCTACGAGGAAATTGACCTTTGAGGATCAAAGTAGACTTCTTTTTATTTTGAGATTCAAACTAAAAATATGATATTTATCTCCTTGAATATCCTCTTATCCCTTTTTCTTATTCAAGTGGTACTTATATATTTTATAATTATTTCTAGAAATCCTAGAAGAACCCTACCAAGAATCCATTTAATCTTATCACTTTGACCCATTTCATGAAAAATAATATTGCTCTATCTTACTTCTCTTTCTTTAGTCTTAATAATTTGAGACATATACCATAGAATTCATGGAATATTCCATTGTTCTATCAATATCTTCCTTCTTTTGCATTCCTTAAAATACTTTATTGCTAATATACTAATCTGTGAGGGTCTTATCTTGTCCTTCCTCCTAAAATAATTTTTTTTTCTTTTCCTATATACCATTATCTTATTATGTTTTTTTTTTTCTTTTATACCTCTCTTCTCTCCATTCTAATCAAGTGACTTTTGGTGATCCAAAATAATTCTTCATATGATATATATCTATATATATTTTAAGAATATATCCTTAATTGATTTTTAATATCCCTCACTTATTACCTAGAATGCCTCCATTTTATTTTCCACTTATTACTTTCAATAAAATATATCTCCAAAAGTATGCGTAGGCTTAATTTATTTTACCAAACAAATGTCAAATATTATTAGGAAATATAGCACCCTATCAACTTTTTGCAAGTATGGTATGTCGATAGTATTTTAAATATCAAGGTGAAAATTACTTTAATCACCCTTGGTGATAAGTGTTGCAACTTTCAATTTCAAATATTTAGTAATGATTTTCAAATTGCCTTTTTTTTTAGTAGTGACCAATTATCTAGGTCGATTAGTAATTTTCTCAAAAATTGTTTTGCTTGCAATATTCTAAATTTAAATGCCAAAAATATTCAAGATATTATCAAAATGATACCTTAATGATTTTTAGAAATAAATTAATTATGAGCATAGCATAGTCTACCTTTGAAAAAGTTGAGTACCTAATGATAAAGGATTAGGTATTCTAGATAGGAGGTCCAAAGTTCAAATATGAAGAGCTTGGAGTGAATAAACCCAATAGGAAGATAACACAACAAGAGTACTTCCTCATGTGTATAATAGATCCAAGGAAGTATTGGATGGTATGATATATATAATGCTCACATATTCTAAAATTTACTTATCTTAATGAACAACTCATACCTTCATTTTTCCAACTCTTATATTGTTTTAAAATTTGATTATTGTAAATAAAAACTTGTTAAGAAAAAACCATCAATCATTTACATAATAATAATATTTTTAGTTTTTAATTTATCAAAATATTAATAAACAAATGTTGCATAGTAGCTAACCATTTTTTTTTTGGTAGATAAGATACTATAGCATTAATACCGGGTTTTACAGGTTGACCCAAAACCTTTTACAAAAATCAGCCCAGGGTTGTTGATGAACATATCCTTACTAAGGATCCTATATATGTAAAATCTACATGCCGCCAAAGCCATTACATCCGGTAAGGCACATAGCCTGTTATCAAAAAGAAACTTCCCATACAACATTTTGGGTATACCCCGAGAAAACACACATGCATCATAATTACAAAAAAGAAACAGACACGGATCCCTTCCTTGAGACAATGGAGAAACAAAAAGCTGTAGACACACATAGCAGAGTACTAAAAAAACTCCCACAAGCTCTGTATTGATAGTTACTCTTAATAATTCTTTGGTAATTGCTTTCTTCCATATATGACATGCTTTGGTACCACATACTATCTTGGCCAATCAGCCTTGGAGAAGTGAACCTGCTGGCTAGATTTATGGCGGTGGCTATCTGGTGGTCCACGTGGCTTTGGTTCGAAGTCTTATATTGTCGTTTCTTTCCTTCCCTGTGATTATCAACCAACCTCAAATTACTAAGATGACTAGGAGCCATGTTATCTGACATGTGACTATCCCCATTAGTCTTTGTGGTATTTCCAAGCAGCATCCATGAAGACTGACAACTCAGATAATTTTTATTGTGAGTCCAATTCAAAAAAGAGACGGGAATACTCCTAGCCTTCGAACTTACAGTGCCTTCCCTATTGGTAAATTCGACTATCATTCTTGGCATTCTTGTTGAATAAGCTCCTCTACTTCACTCGGGACACCGTGTTCCCATTTGAAAAGTTTGTCACCATCGACACCCAAATTGGCCAGCTTATCAGCAATTTTGTTAGCTTCCCGAAAGACATGTTGGGCTTTTCTGTCCTGTCTTCCCTGGAAAAGGATCCTAGCCTCTTCAACAATTGTTTTAATCCTCCAAGGAGGTGTTTTCCAATTATTGAGGAGATTTATAACATGCATAGAGTCTCCTTCTATGATCAAATTGCCTTCTAAGTCTTGAGTCATTTGAAGGCCTCTCCACATAGCTCTAGCTTCAGCTTCGTTGTTCGTCCTTGTTCCCAAATATTTAGAAAATGCAAGCATCATATTCCCATTATGATCTCGCACAATGCCACCAGTGCCTGCTCTGCCAAGATTGTCCTTAGCTGCTCCATAAAAATTAAGCTTAAACCAACCCGTAGGAGGTGGAGACCACTTAACATTGGCTCTGGGGTTGACTACCCTAGGCACAGACTCATCTAACAAGGTTAAGCTTAAATATTGAGCAATCGTGGTCTCCTGCAGATGAGGTTTACAACTATCAAAAGGGATAAGGTTCACATTCTCATTGGCAAAGGATAGGATCCTGGCAATGATAGTTTGATGATCATGGATAGACTCATTAAAGACTCTATGGTTCCTTTCTAACCACACCTGCCAAAGATAGTGATTGAGACAAATTTTCCACATGTATCTAAGTCTTTGGCTTGAAAAGGGGCAAGGCCACTAGATGAACAAATCAAGTACGATGGCTGGTTTAACCCATGAAATATTGAAGGCCTAAAAACCCCACTTAGGACAGTCAAGGAAAAAGGGCACTCAAGGAAAATGTGATAAATGGTCTCCCAATTAGCCCTGCACAGATAACAATGATTAGTGATACAAATACCTTTACGCATCATATTATCAATGGTTAGAATTCTTCCTTGGATAACCAGCCATGAAAAGACTACAATTTTTGGAATTAAATTTTTTATCCAAACTAAGTCCTTTTGGAGGACAAAATCCTCGTCATCAAGCAGAAGCTTGTAAGCTGATTTAAGAGTGAACTGCCCATTTTTCGTAGGAGCCCAGGTCACTTGATCTTCCTTGGGTCTCATGGGGATAAACTATTGCCCGAGAATGTTACAAAGATCATTTGATTCCGCTTGAAATCCCTGAATTCTTATTTGTTTCCACTTCATTCTACCTCTGTCCTCAACCATATAATCGGAGACTTTTCTGCCAATGAGTTCTTCTGTGATATCTCTGATTCGGGCTAAGTTAGGATATTGCGTCAGTGGTTCATCCTTAGCCCACCTATCATTCCAACAATTTATCCTCTCACCATTGCCTAAAACCCATCTTAAACCTTTTTTGATGATTTCCTTACAATTAAGAATTGCTTTCCAAAAAGCAGAACCTCTGATTGGAACTGAGTCACTTAGAAATTCCATATTTTGAAGATACTTTCATTTGATGATAGTTGTCCATTCATTTTCTTCACCAGAAATGAGACGCCACGCCTGCTTAGCTAGTAAAGCTAAATTTATATGAGCAATTCTCCTCAGACCTAAGCCCCCATTTTCCCTAGGTCTGCACACTTTGGTCCATCCTACAAGGTGTATCCTTTTTTTCTCCTCTGATCCAGTCCATAAAAATTCTTTTTGGAGTTTCTCAATTTTTGGAAAACCTTCACAAGGGCTTTGAAAATGGAGAGGAAATAGACTGGAATGCTCTGAAGAGAGGCCTTAGTGAGGGTCAGCTTTCCTGCTTGAGATAGAAGATGACCTTTCCATCCAACAAGTTTTTTTGAATTCTTTCAATAACCCTGTCCCACATTGACTCTCTCGGAGAACCAATGAAAAGAGGGAGACCAAGATACGAAGTGGGGAGGTTTGCTATATCACACCCTAAAATTTTTGCAATCCTTCCTTGCCTCTGAATGGGGGTGTTCAAGAAATATAACTTGCTTTTACTGAAATTAACTTTTGACCAGCAACGTCCTCGTAGAGTTGCAGGATGTATTTAATTATTTTGGCCTCAACCACCGATGCCTTAGTCAATATAAGGGTATCATCGATGAATTGTTGGTGAGAAACAACCCTAGTGAGAGATGTTGCCTTGATTCCCGATATTAGCCTTGAACTGCAAGCATTTTTGATGGTTCTGCCTAAAGCTTCTGCCATAATGATGAATAACATGGGGCTGATAGGGTCCCCCTACCGAATTCCTCTATGACTTTGAAAGTAACCAGCAGTTGTTCCATTAACTAGAATCGAGAACCATGCTTTAGAAATACATTCTTTGATCAAATTAACCCATTGGTGGTGAAAACCAAACTTAAGGAGGACAACAATCAGAAAGTCCCAATTTAGCTTGTCAAATGCTTTGTTCATATCAAGCTTGAGGGCAAAAATAGACCTGTTAGTCTTATGAGCAGAGTGCAGAGCTTCATGAACTGTGATAACTCCATCCAAGATTGACCTACCCTAGACAGAGCTTCCCTGGCATGGATCTATGATGCGGGGCAGAATATCTCTCATTCTATTTGCAATGGCTTTAGTTAGGATCTTGTAAGAAACATTGCATAGACTGATTGGCCTGAAGTCAACCATAGATTCAGGGGTTTGCTTCTTAGGAATTAGAGAAATAAAAGTAGAGTTGATACCTTTTGGGATATGATTGCTTGCTTGGAATTCTATGACAGTAGAAATTACATCCTCACTTACGATGTCCCAAAAATCTTGATAGAAATGAGGGGGAAAGTCGTCGGGTCCCGGGGCTTTGTCTGGCTCCATGCTAAACAAGGCTTCCTTAATTTCCTCATCAGAAAAGGGAGCTAGAAGCTTAAGGTTTATATCCTCATTTATTATGCTAGGAATGGATTGCAAGAGAATATCTTTGGCCTCCTCATTGCACTATGATTCCTGACCAAGGATAGAATTGAAATAAGTTACTGCCTCCTTTATGATTTTTGTTAAGTCTTGAGTAATAGAACCATCTACTTTTTTAAAAAATTTATCTTGTTATTGCTTCTATTTCTAAGCGTGGTGACGTGAAAAAACTTGGAATTTGAATCTCCATATTTCAACCAAAGAGCCCTTGATTTTTGCCTCCAATAGATTTCCTCACAGGCCAAAATGTTATGAAACTCTGCTAGTTTTGTTCGTTCCTCCTGCCTAGTAGTTTCATCAACATCACCATGTTGGATCCTCTGATCAATTATCTTCAAACTTTCAACAACCTATTTTTTATTTTCAAAGAGGTTCCCAAAGACCTCTTTGTTCCAAGTTCGAAGCTTTTCCTTAACAAACTTTAATTTTCCAACAAGTTTAAAAGTTGCACTACCCCTGACAGGTTGCTGCCACCACTGACTTAAGTTATCTCTAAAACTAGAATGTTTGATCCACATAGATTGAAATCTGAAAGGTTTCTTGAAGGACAGAGAGTTAGGGATCTCCAAAAAAATGGGATTATGATCAGAGGCAATTTTAGGAAGGGCTTGTAGGGTAGAATCATCGAACAAAGTTGTAGCCTCCTTTGATAGAAAAAACCTATCAAGCCTTTCTTGAATGAGATGACACCCTATCCATCGATTGCTCCAGGTATAATTCGCTCCTCTAAGTTTTACATCCATCAACATGTTGGAGTTCACAAAGTCATTGAACTCATCCATGCTCCTGATAGGTGGTCCATTTCCACCCATTTTGTCTGAAGGGTAAAGAGGAGTGTTAAAATCCCCAACCAGAATCCAGGGGACATTATGGAAGATTTCACTCAGATTGCCTAAGTACTCCCACAGTAGAGCTCTCCCTTGAATTGAAGTCGGGGCATAAATATTTGAAAGGATCCATGACCTGTTGTTGTTTATTTCCTTAAATAAAACACTAAGAACCCTGTCATATTTCTGAATAATGGTGCCTTCTACTATCTAGGGATCCCACAAAGTCATAAGGCCTCCAGATGCTCCTCTGGATGATTTGCAAACCATCTCCCCTTGATTCCAGATTTTTTTGCTATTTTTTTTACTGAATCTCATCATTTTTGTTTCTTGCAACATGATAATAGTTGGATTCACTTGATTTCTTATTGCACTGACTTCCCTATGTTTGGGCAGGCCATTGAGGCCTCTCACATTCCATGAGAGGAACTTCATTTAGATTGTTTGGGATTTCTTCCTCTCCCCCTCCCTTGAGGGGGTTTTCCTAATTTGTTGTCTTCAGAACCTAGAATAACCTGTTGAAACAAGGTTCTCTATTTTCCATTGGCAATGTCATTATCAGTTTTAATTTTTTGATGCTCAGCATTTGATATTCTCCCTCTTCTTTTTTCACTGCCAAAATCTATAGGAGACTTCACAGTGCTCCTGGTTTGTTTAGGACTAAATTGAGGGGAGGTAATTTGTTGCAGAACCGGACTGCCATATTCCTCAGTCTGAAGAGTTTCACATATCTCCACCCCTACATCCAAATCTTCTCCTTTTTTCCTATATTCCCTTGGTCTACGGGATGGCCCCTCAGTAGGATTCACTTGGCTCCTAGTGATGATGTTAGGGAGATGAGATTTTTTATTTTCCAATGCCTCAACTTTCTTCCTAAGTTCTTCAGCATTAGGGTTTGGCTTTGGGATGCCCACTGGGCTTGAAGTATTTCCAACATTGGGGTTTAAGGATCCTGACTTGGATGTGGATTCTAGAGATCGTGCATTAGGGTTTGGATTTGTGATGCCCACGGGGCTTACAGTAATTTTAGCATTAGGGTTTGAGGATCCTGACTTGGATGGGGATTCGAGAGAGTCAGAAAGGTTAGCCTAAAGGTGTTGGGCTTCCATGTCTTCTGATAATCCTCCTACTCCCATATTGGATAGAATTGAAAATTTATTTGAAACTAGAGGATTGGAACTTACCTGAGTATTTTGGTTGCCAACAACCTGTTGTTTTCCTTTGTCTTGTTGGGACCCTGCACCCTCTCTTTTATTTTTTTGGTAGACATAGTTTGCCTGATTGAAATCGCCTCTGCCAGGGAAACTCCTCAAATTTCCTCTATCTAGCATTCCCTACTTCTGCTTTTCTCTATTCATTGCCAGGTTAGGGCACTGATTGCATAGATGTCCTTGATTTTTACATTCTGCATAGAATGTCGGTCTATTCTCATATTCTATCGATTATTTTCTATAGTATTCTCCATACTCTAGCTCCACAAACCTTGGCAATTCATTATTCAAATTAGCATTTACGTAGATTCGTGCATGAGTCATCCTTGTCCTGGCCAAGGTCGCATGGTCAATGGAGATCAGGTCCCCTATAGTTCTGGCTATGCCCTGCAGCCAATATTCATTGAAGAACTGGGTAGGTAGACTCGGGAGACGAACCCAAATAGGGGCAATGTTAATATTTTGCTTTTCAGGGTCGAAATATTCACCCCATCGTCTGAGAAAAAGGCTCCTTTTGCCTAGAAACCAAGGACCTCCTGTTAAAATGTGGTTAGCATCCTCCATATTGTTAAAATGGATAATGAAGAACCCTCGAGTTAGAGCTACCAACTCCAAGCTGCCTACCAGTCACCATTTACCCATCGCCCAAGCCCTGATAGTCTCCATGTCCGGCCTACCTCCCAAAAACTTGCCTACCAGGGAGAATTCTTCCATTAAAAGAAAAGGGCTCATGGAACTTGTCGGGGCTGAAATTTTATTATTTACTGGAACTAGGGGCGGAAGAGAGAGAACCTCCTTTCTTTTTCCTCTAAGAGTCTCAGCAAAAGACAGCCACTTCTTGGGCCCCGCATTGTCCTTCGTATATTTTTTGTCGGGGTCTTTCTGAGGAGGGTCGGGCCCCCGTGTGATGCCCGCCTCCAAATCTGCCGTAGCCTGACCGCCTTCCTCTGGATCCTCGCTTGATCCATGCTCGAGGTTCCCACCCGCCCCTTCCATACCTGCTCTACCTCTACCACCTTGGCTGAGATTCCTGCCCAAAAAATTCAAACCCTCACTCCCGCCGCACCCGCTAAACCTCAGCTCACTCATTCCTCTTGTCGATATCATGCTCACTCATAGTACCTAACCCTTATGGTTGTAAAAGTGTTTGTGTTTAAAATTTGTATATGCTTAATACAAAAAATATTTGTAGTATCACATAACAATAAATACTTATGGTTACTATAGGGAAATTTTCTCTATAACCCTTCTTCACTCTAATAAAACTTAGTCAAAAGTAATACAACCGAAATAATATAGTCAAAAGGTGCTTCCCACATTTATTCATAAGAAGAGAACTCCAAGATAAAGGTGAACAAGCTCAATAGTGATGTCGACCATTAGATCTTCCATCTATATTCGACGCTCATATTTTATCCAAATCTAGCCACATTGAGGGTGCTAAGACTTGTGGGCCATTGATCTTTAATCCAACAGTCTATGTGGTCCTTTCAACAGAGAAGAGTATAGAAAAAAAATCCTTGATAAAGCGTAGAGATAGGCACGTGGTGACTTGTCGAGAGCCCAAGAAGAAAAGTGTTAATGCTCAAATGATGAAGATCCATTATTGACCAAAGGAGGTTCCACCTCAACTAGGGATATGTGGTAGTTGTACATGGAAGGAAGGAATTAGTCAAAGGAGCATTTAAGAGAACCACCACCATTGGCTATAAATATTGGATTTTGCAGCCTAACCTATCAAAACCAATTGTATGTTAGTTGTAGTAACTGCCCACCATATGCATGAGCCTACCCTACCAATCTACATTATAAAGGTAATGCATTCTAGAATAAATATGATGAAAAATTAATTTCTCAACCACCCTAATGTAAAAATGAAAATATAAGTTAACAATAATTTGTCATTTAAAGGCCTAAAACCTCTTACCATTTATGGCGCTAGATCTAAAGACCTCAAAGTTATTATTCCTAGTTGAAGAAGGATTTCAGCTATATAATAGATGATAATTTGTGGGCCTTCTATGCAAAAATTCAAAGGGAATGAACCCTCCTCCTGGCTTATAAATAAGTCTAAATGTTATTATAAAGGCATTGGAAGTTGTTTGCTCGTGCCTAGAACTTGGCCTTGTGAGCTCCTCCTTTCACCCCCTTTTCTAATTGTAATAAGGGAAGCTCAAAACGTGGTCTATTTCCTAAGGAACATTGAACCCTTTGGGCCTCATTGTCTTGTGATCATTTTTGGCATGTTAATGGAAGTCATGAAAAATTTTGTTTTGTCCTACTTTCTTTAACTTATTTTCAATTATTGGTAATGTGTTTGTTTTGTTGTGCTCACTTAGTCGTAGGACAATGGATATCATGTTCATTTATGGACACTTTTTGTAGTCAAAAGTAGTGGTCTTAAATATTATATGCATCATCCTCTTAGCTTAGATCTTATTTTCTACAAGTATCTACTTTTACTTTTTTTAATTTTATAACTCCTTTCCTTGTAATCCCCCTACCCTCAACTTGTGAAGGTATCTATGCATCAAGGATTAGTATTTACAAGGATCCATCCATGAATAAAAACCTTGGAGGTTTCTCCATAAGCAGTATTCCATCTACGATGCTTCTTATTATTTCATTCTACATGAGGCACGGGTGCATTTGGCTCATCAGGCCTTTCGTCCAAATTGGCAGGTGCATTCAAAGACAACAATTTTTTTGGTATACCTAATGGGATGAGCTTCTATGTTCACCCCATGAATATTGAAATTTTTTACTATGACTATGGTAAAGGTCATATTCCACTTGCTTGAAGTGAAGCACCCAAAATTTCACCTAGCGAATCCACTTAAAAATAAAAGTACATTGAAGAAGTTGTCCAACCAAATATAGATTGAGACACTGGTGGGGTATCTATATCATGATTTTTTTGAATTAAAATCCCCCCACATGGAAAATATTCTCAAAATAAGAGCCCATAATTATGAGTGAAAGTCGCATAACAAGAGCCTTTGTCTGAGCTAATTAGCAGGATTTGGTGCCACCATTGAATTGAAGACAAAGGAGGAACCAAAAATGCAACATGACGACTATAGTGCACCATCCTTCCTAAAATTTCTATTTATTCCACTAGTTCTACTTAACATGTGGGACTTGATTCTTGCCTCAACACTCAACTCCTTACCTTCTTGGGAGAAGATGTTGTCACATTGATAAAACACTTGCAACACTTGGTGAGCTTGTGCACTATTTATTTTATTGAAAATAAATATATAGCCTTGAGTTTATTGGTGAATCCTTTCTAAGGGAGAGCTCATGAATAGTACCTTAGCCTCAATCCATGATTATTCAAAAGCTTGGACTAATTAGTGGAGCTCCTAATAAATAAATTCATAGAAAATGTAGATGGAGCATCTCTCCTAGAATAACTCATGACCATCAAGAGGGTACCTATGGATACAAAGGATAATTTCAACATTTGATTCCATAAGACTTAGCAAAGGATCCTCTACAATATCTAACCACCTCTAGGTATGGAATTTATTTACTATCTAGAAGATTTCAATTTTGAGATTTCCATGATAGTTAAATATAAGGGTGGGAATTCACTACTTAACGCCTATGAGATAGCAATTCAAGTTTAAAATGACTTAATACAAATATTAAGGGTGGCCCCTATACCACCTCTATCATTATTTACTTCTATCCAACCCTCTTATCATTTATCTTTGACCATATAGTCTATCACTAGTCTAACTTGTCCTATTGCATACTCAGAGCAAAATCAAACTTTCTCTCCTCTAGATGCCAAAATGAATGAATTTTTCAAAAATATTAGGATCCTATCTAATGATGTCACAAACCTAAAGAGTTATTCTATTGTCCAAATTTTTCTCTACTAGAGTTATCCAAAGCCTTTTTTCCAACAGGGAAACCCAAATATCTAATTTTCTCCAACTAGATATCACAAGCCTTCATTTTTGGACAACAAGAATCCTAGTCACTCCTAGGCCTCAACCTAGCAAATATAACCCATGTTAGTCCTAACCCAAAAAATTCCTACAAGCTTAGCTAAAGACTTGGTCACCAACCATAATAATTACATTGAAGATCCTAACAGTTGGTACTATCCTACTTCTAACTACCCTTCCTCCAACTATTTTGTAAGAAAAAAATTTCAAGTTATTGGGATGCCCATTTCTTACCATAGTATTGCACATCATCCTCAATAAAAAATCTCAATTCCAAGTTTAAAACCTACCATTTTGTCTCTAACCACACCATTAATTGCTAACTCTTCAACTCCAAATCATATATTTGTTACTTGGAATGAATCAAAAGTATACGCTATGTTGAACAAAGCTGGTCCCTCAAATAGGAGGTCACATGTTTGATTGAAGTATAACACTCAAACAAAAATAAGGGTTATTGAAGAGCAATGAGTACTTATTTTGATAGAGGTTAGACCTTAAAGAAGAGAAATGAACAATTTAAGGATCCCTTCAGCACAAGTTACACCAAAACAATGGGTTTGAGTGGTCCTGATAGTGATAAGAGCTACCCTTGAACCTCCAAGGCAACCTATTGAAAATCTACCAAGGCTACCTCTAATGGTAGAAAGGACCAGGATTTATACATCATCAATAATTCCAAGAGTCCCTTCTATCATATAATTTAATATTGTGGAGCACCTAAGGAAGTCAACTATAGCCATGCCTCTTTGGGATGTCCTCTCTATTTTAGAATGAATGAAAAACTTGGAATATGCCTTGAAGAAGCATAAATAGATTAGCAAGACAAGGGACACCCTTCATGCTAGAAATTTTAGGTCTAATTCCATCCCATTGTACCTGACCTGGATCTAAAAATATTAGTTGATACATAACTACATAGGTTATTCAGGGTCTAGCATATTGGTTATGCCAAAAAAGGTAGCAAAGGCACTTGGCTTATTTGTTGAGCATGCTAAAAACAAGGTTTTTTAGTTATATGGTACTCTAATACCACTATTCAATCTAATTTGGGACCCTCCTATGGCACTCCAAGAATGCCTTGACCTAAAATTTTGCTAAGATATAACAATTATTGATCTCTCAGCCACATTTGGAATATGTCTCTTAAGAGACTTCACTGCTAATATTGGAGGATACATGTTCTTGAATTGGAGTCATATGCTACTCCAAAGTAGGTATGGGACTAAGTTCATAATCCCATTGAATCCCCTCCACATGTACCACATAGAGCAAATTCCATTCTAATAAAATGGAGAAGAACAAGCCTACATGATAGAAGAAGAGTTTCCAAACTTTGACTACTTCATGGATGAGGTGCATCCATACATCCCTGATGATTATCTAGAGCAATGGATATCTGAGACATGGGGGATGGATCCTAACAAGATATGTGAGCTAGTTGGAATGGGGTGATCTATCACCAGGTATTCCTTTGTACCTAGTGTAAATATTGTATATAGTTCCAAAAAAAAATTTGAGAGGAACATCAAGAAAGCTTTCTGATACCAAAGGGCTAAAGATTTACAAATATAGAACTTACAACATTCCCAAATACACATTCAATCAAAGGGAGGTATCTCCAAGCAAAAAATTATGGTAGGATTCAATATCAAAATATTAAGAAGGCTCCATCAACTGTCTGATCATACCTCATCCACTACTAATCATACATCATTCCCATTATTAATAAAGGCACATGACCCAACCTTAATTGATAATTTCCCTAGTATGCATAAGGAGGTGTGCTCATATTGCTAATACAAGGTGTCATCTAAAATGGCATGATGATCAAAACCTAGGAGATACATACATAATCCAGGAGCAGATGATAAAATTTCCTTGCAATAAGTGTCAAATATAACAACTGAGATTATACACAGGTACTAATAAGTGCTCTATGAACAATCTAGAATATTAGCATAATACCAAGTAACTATGTTGCATTTGGTAAGAGATATTAACATGATCAAAGGAAAATCAGTGTGGAAAAGGTGCTCTCTTGAGTATCATCGATGACTAACAACTTCATGGGGAACTAAAGCCTCCATGGGGACTAAAATTCAACACCAATAGGCCAATCAAATTAAAAATAAACAACTACCAGGATTGAGCATGAATAAGGATGATGGATAAAATATGATTTTGCTAATGCAACTATACAAAATCAACGTACTATGAGTAATTAACAAAGGACAAGGCCCAGAGAAGAAGTCTATAAAAAGGAGGTTTTCCATATATCATGCTATATGAACTCCAACACATATCTACCTTAAGTGAAGGAAGCCTTCCCCCTAGAATTTCACCTTAAGAAGAAATTTTAAAGTAGAGTAGCAATGAGTAGTTGAGCATTATGAGGATACCTACAACTCCTTCCATATGCTAAAAAATTATTATTGATAAAATACTAAAAATTATGACTAGAAAAAGGACCACACTAAAATATGATAGCAAATTTAAATCTCCCAACTCCATGAGGTGATGCTAATCACCTGAACTATGTGATTGAAAGGTCTTTAGCCTTTTTGGTGATAGCTAAGCCTAACCCTACCCTAAGTAGAGATCCTAAAACTCTTCTTATGGTAGCTAAGAGAGATATTCTAGTGGTAGGGTTTATATTTGCGTAGAAAATATAGATTCAATCCCCAATAAAGGGGATGGATTTGGAAACCTAGCCAACCTATGTGAGTAATTAGGTTGCAATTGTAATCTTGGCTTATTTTGTAAATGGCAATAGTAATATGCCAATGAAATAAAACCCAATGCCCTTAGGAAATGGGATGAAATGCTCAATAAGGGATTTAATAAAGCTCATTTTAAGCTTGCCAATCCAAATGAAAGTTTTCCAAAAAACATCGTGGCATAAAAAGTAAGGGAGAGTAAAAAAATCAAAAATAAAACTCTGACACACTCATCAAAAAAATTTTTTTGAGGTCCTTATCTATAGATAAATTTTAAGCATCCTAAGTTAGGTAAGGAGTAGGGTGGCATTCGCTGGACTGGGAGAGAAGTTATCAAATTTTTTTAAAGATATTCAAGATTTATAAACATGTCTAGAGTCATAATATTCCCAAAAATATCACCCCAAATATCCTTTGCCTTAACCAGGGTTCCACATCAAGTAAACACCATCAAGAAATGGGCCTCAAAAGGCACATCAAGGTAAAAGTAGTAGTATATATGTACCTCCTTTACTTTTGAATTTTTTTTATTCTTTTTACTCTATTATAGCTTTTAATTTTTGCCTTTGTGCCAAAGGACAAGGCAAACAACCTTTGTTCATTCCATTGTTAGTAGGTTAAAAAGCCTTGGGATCCACCAAAGCTATAGGGAAATTTTCCCTACACCCCTACTTCACTCCAATGAAACTTAGTCAAAAGTGAAATGAACCAAAGAATATAGTGTTGGCAATTTTGGGTATGTTGCCTAGCTTCATGTTTGTGAGTTGTCATTGATGTCAAAAGGAGTTTGTGTTGATGTCAAAAGGAATTTGTGCTGATGTCAAAAAGAGTTTGGTGCCAAAAAGATCTTGAAAGTTCCATGATGTTTGTTTAAGGGTTTTTATTAAAACCATGGTGACAAGGTTAAAGGTTTTTCTTAAAACCATCTGGACTCATTAAGGGTTTTTATTAAAACCATCTTGGCTTAATGAAAAGGTTTTGCTCCTTGAAAAAACCTTAAAAGTCCATTTTGATTATTAATAAATAAATTAACTCAAACCTTTGAAAAGGTTTTAAGTTAAGTTTATTATTAATAAAATAATAATTATTAATTTAATAATTATTATTGAAAGGGTTTCTAAACCCTTAGCGGCGCTCATGTAAAAGACTTACCTCACCGACGTCAACTTGCATGGGATGAAAAACACAATGTTTGAAAGGAGCACCGACGTCAATTTGCATGGGATGAAAGACTATTAAAGGGCATTATTTCCTAAGGTTTTAAGCACCTTCGATTTGCGTGATTACCTTCGAATTTGTATTGCTCTGTGACCTTCGATTTTGGATTGCTCTGTGATTTTTGAGTCTCATTTTTCTCGTTAATTTCATTTCTGCACCAATGAGGAGAAAATTGTTTGTTATATTATTTTTTTGGGGGGGGGGGTTTTTTTTTTGGAAGAGAAATTTGGTTGTCTTTTTGAGCAAAGGGAAGGTAAAATGATGAGTAGCGCTTGAGAGTTTCATTGGGCACTTGTGCTCCAACGGTGGAGGCAGTGGAGCGAAGGCGCTCGCTAAGCAGAGGTGTCGAGATCGATTCGCGATAGGCGTGTTTCATTTCTTGGTCATGATTATTGTGCACGTGGTACAACAGTTGCTTTGGGCCACGAGTTTGGAGGAGGAAGCACTTTGGCGCTTATGTTGGTGTCTCCACACTTCTCCTAAGGTTGGAGAATTGATTTTTGGCCAAGGTAGATCTTTTGTTGATAATGTGGAATATTTGATTTGACTTGGCAATTATTGTTGGTAATTGGATGGAGGTATAAGGTTAAATAGAAATATTGCTTTGACATTGTTATTATTGATGCTTAATGTTTATGTGGTAAATGCATTTAGAAGTAAATGTATTTTAGGAGTTATAAGGGTTTAAGGAATAATTGTGCTTAATGTCATATTGGGGTTAGAGAGCCTTTGGAGTTATTGAGTGGATATTCTCTTGTAATTATTTTTGAGGTTGAAGTTATTTTGTGATATATTAAGTAGGAGTTATAAGGTGTAAAGGAATATTGTTGATATGTATATTTGTGAGTTTTGATTATTGATGAGTTGGAGTGATAAGGTGTTATTAGGACTCTTATCATTGTGCATTATTCCATTGTTGCTAACTCTAATTTGTGGCAAATTGAGAGTTAGTGTTGTGACAGATTTTGAGTTCTCCTTCTTCATCAAAGTAAAGGTATGGGCACATTCTTCCATGGTTATTATTGATTGATGGTTTTCTGAAAATAAGTTTGGAGTGAAAAGGATTAAATTAAGTTTCCTTATTTGGAGTGGATCTTATTTTCTGAAAGTGGAAGTATTGATTATGCATTATGAGATCATGATGAGTTTATGAGTTATTGCATAATTCTGGTTTATGAGAGTGGAAGCATTTGAAGTTTGCTTTAGGGTTTTTGAGTGAGAAGCTTATGCCATTGCTATAAGTTGTTGAAACCCTAATTGAGTTGTTTGGTTGTTGAGAGTTTGGTTTTGAGATTGCTTCCATTGAGATTGAGTTGATCAAGTTATGCTTTACTTGATACATGAGTTGGGCTTGCTCCTTTGAGATTTGATTTTATCAAGTTGTACTTTGCTTGATAAACTTGGTTGTGTGGTTAAGTTGAGCATTCCCATTTGAGAGAAGTTGGAAATATCTTGAACCCCTTTTTGATGCTTAGAGAGAGATTGCTTTGAGTTCTTGAAAACTAACTTGGCTAGGGTTTGATAGCAAGTTATGGTTCTATGTTGGAGGAGTTGATTCCTTGATATTGCATTATTGACAATTGTTGGGTTGTGGTTCAAGATCTTGTGAAAGTATACTACTTCTATGAGATTTATTTGAGTTGAGAAAGAGTTTTTTTTATTAGAATATTTTTTTTCTAAAATCTCTTTATGCTTCTATGAGATTGATTTGAGTTGAGATTGAGAGTTGAAGGATAGAACATATTGAGTCTCTAACAATTCTCTTTATGCTTCTATGAGATTGATTTGAGTTGAGATTGAAAGTTGAAGGATAGAACATATTGAGTCTCTAAAAATTCTCTTTATGCTTCTATGAGATTGATTTGATATGATTGGATGAAACACATTGGGTCTCTAACAATTCTCTTTGTGTGTTCACATTGGGCAAGTTTCTTGGTAAACTTGCTTGAGCTGATTTGGGCAAGTTCTTGGTGAGCTTGCTAGGACAGATTTGGACAGGGGATTGATAGGTTCTTATGGAGAACTTGTGGACTGATTTGGATAGGTTCTTGTGGAGAACTTGTGGACTGATTTGGATAGGTTCTTGTTGAAGAACTTGTGGACAGATTTGATGAAGTCTTGGTGAAGACTTGTGAGCAGTTGTGATTGATTTGTTCAAGATTTTGGCTTAATCTTGGGACAGATCTGACAGAGATTTGAGAGCAGATTTGTGTTGGACCAGAGGACTGAGTTTGGTGTAGATTTATGATAGAGTTTGAGAGGACTTATGCTAGACGACTGACTATGTTTAGTACAGGTGTTGATGAGCAGCTATGGAGGTGATCAGTGAGGACAGAAGTCTCTAGAGCTAGAGCAAGGAGGACAGGATGTCTTCTATGGAAAGGAGTTCCACCTGCTAGCGGTAGAAGAGGCAGTGATCTTCTGAAGTATCATTTCTAGAGCTTTGGGGGATAGGACATCTCCTTTGGGTAGGAGGCTCATAAATACTTCTTTGGGGGATAGGACATCTCCTTTGGGCAGGAGGCTCATAAATATTTTATTAGGGGAAGGATTCTCCTTTGGACAGGAAGTCCATAAACATTGTAATTGGGAAGGATTCCCAAAGGATTTGATTGAGAAAATTTAGTGAAATATTTTCTCTATGGAGTAGCCCACCTTGGGTGAACCATGTTATATTGGTGTCTCAATTGTGTGATGACTTGTACACTAGTTTGATTACTACTTTGATTTTGCTATTGGTTCATTGCATTGCTTTCTAAAGTAAAAGGAAAAAGTTAAAAAGTGGTCTTATACTATTCACCCCCCTCTCAGTATAAGCTTGTGTTCTTCAATTGGTATCAGAGCAGGTTCCTTCGGAAGAGTTTCATAACTTGAAGGAAAATCTTGAAAAGAACACAATGGATTTTACAAGTGGTAATTCAACACCTATTCTTGATGGGACAGATTTTGGTCTATGGAGCATAAAGATGAAGGTTCATCTAATGGCTCTTGGAAATGAAGTTTGGGAAGTAGTTGAGTTTGGGTACACTATTCCAAATCTCCCTCCTACTACTAAAGATGAGAAACTTCTACATCACAACAATTCAAGGGCAATGAATGCAATTCTGAAAGGTCTACAAAAGGCAGATCTTACAAAGGTGATTCATTGTAATACAACAAAGGAAATGTGGGATCAATTGCAAGTGGTTCATACAGGTGATGCAAATGTCAGAAAAGCAAAATTGAGATATTACAAAGGTATGTTTGAACAACTCAAGATGAATGATGAAGAAAATATTAGTGACTATATGCTTCGTATGGATGAGATTGTTAATTCCATGAAGGAACTAGGTCTTGAGCTTGCTGAAAATGATGTTTGTGATAAAATTTTGAGGTCTCTTCCAAATAGATTTAGTGAAAATATTTCAGCTATTGAGGAAGCCAAGGATTTGGATAAATTGAAAAAGGATGAGCTTCATAGTATACTTGCAGCTTTTGAGTTAAGAACTAAAGTGGTACCTGATCCTAAGAAGGAGGCAACTTTCAAAGCTACCAAGAAGTCCAAGGGTAAACAACAAGAAGACAGTGATGAGTCTTCTAGTGATGAAGAAGCAAACTACAATAGGAAAGGCAAGTTCTCAAGAAAGCACAAAGGTATGAAATCTGTTAAATGTTTCAATTGTGGAAAGTTTGGTCACTATGCTACTGACTGTCCGAAACCCAAGGATGATTGTGATGAAGAAAAATAGGATTATAAGCACAGGGAATCTGAGAAGCACAGGTATCAAAGGAAGAACAGAAATGAGCAAAATAGTCAAGGGAAGAGGTACTTCCAAAAACACAAGAAAAGTTTCTACACAGACAAAGCAAGTAAGTGTTCTAGTAGTGATGATGGAAGTTCTTCAAGTGATGATAGAAATGAGATGTTGTTTCTAACAGAAAAGGAAGGAAAAGAAAAGAGGAATAGATTTGTTGTGCTTAAGTGCTTTAGATGTGGAAATTTTGGTCACCTTGAGGATGATTGTACAAATGATGGTTTGAATTCTGGTAATACTATGTATGAGGATGCTTCAAAAAATTATGAGGAAGATCTTCTTATGGCTTTAGATGAAGGTAGCACCTCTAGTGGTAAGAAATCAGAAAAGGATATTGATGTTTCAAAAGGTAAACAAATAGAGGATGTTTCAGAAAAGGGAGAAGTAGATCTTGAGGTTGAACTTGTTAATGCTCTTGATGTGTTAAAGAAAGAAAGAAAGAAATATGCTAGACTCATTGATAGGTTTGATGAATGTCGTTATGAAAGAGATGAGCTTATAGGGAATCTTGATATCTCTATAGCAAAGACACAGGAACTCAAAGAAGAGTTGGCAGCTAGGTCTCTTGAGTGTAAAGAGTTAAAACATGAAGTAGCTTCCTTGAAAAAGGAAACTAAAGAGTACAAGGAGAAGCTTTACAAGTTTGAAGAAAGTTCCAAGAAGGTAAAATCAATCATCAAGGATCAAAGAAGGACAACAGATAAAATAGGTCTTGGTTTTGGAAAGAAACAAAAGGAACAGGTTGAGGAATCTAGTATGAGCTCCCAAGAAGAAGATGGTTCAGATGAAGAGAGTACTTCAGAGAGTAAGTTTTCAGATGGTAATTCAGATAGCACAGAATCAAAAAATAGGAATCAACATAAGGGGAGAAATACTAAAGGACCTATGAGGTCAAGGCAAGGAAAGTTCAATGGAAGATGTTTTGCATGTCACAGGTTTGGACACATGGCTTCACGGTGCAGGGCTCAAGCAAGACAGGTTAATGGAAATTTTAGAAATGGTAATTTCTTTCAAGGGTATTGCTACTCTTGTAATCAGTTTGGGCACAAGGCAGTTAATTGCAGGGTTAACAATAGGAACAAGTTTGGTCCAACAGAGAGGATTCAAAAAATAGGTACATCTCAAAGGAATAACATTGTCAAATGTTATAAGTGCAATAATGAAGGACATACAACCAGATGGTGTAGAGCAGAAGTTCCAAGGTACAGGTTTAGGGCTATGAATAGGAACAAGAATAATGGTAGGAACAGGAATAATGACAGGAATAGGAATAATGGCTTGGACAGAAATAGGGATGAGAATATGAACAAGAACAAGAATAGGAACATGGACAAGGATATCAAGAAAAATCATGGAAAGGTAGCTATGGACACTGATGATGATCAGTGCCTAATGGGAGTTTTACTCCCACCCCAGAATTAATCACCTCAACAGGAGGTGGGGGAGGGGCTAAGCTAAGAGGCTCATTCTTAGCCCTGAGCCCCAAAGGTGACCCTTTGCCATTGATGACAAAGGGGGAGATATTTGAGTAAGGGGAGAGCCTTGAGTTAGGGGGAGCAAAGCTTCAGAGGATGGTTTTCAGTTGGTTTCAGTTTTGATAGTTGGCAGTGGTTTCAGTAGTGGTTTGCCATCAATGACAAAGGGGGAGATTGTTGGTAATTTTGGGTATGTTGCCTAGCTTCATGTTTGTGAGTTGTCATTGATGTCAAAAGGAGTTTGTGTTGATGTCAAAAGGAATTTGTGTTGATGTCAAAAAGATTTTGGTGACAAAAATATCTTGAAAGTTCCATGATGTTTGTTTAAGGGTTTTTAATTAAAACCATGGTGACAAGGTTAAAGGTTTTTCTTAAAACCATCTGGACTCATTAAGGGTTTTTATTAAAACCATCTTGGCTTAATGAAAAGGTTTTGCTCCTTGAAAAAACCTTAAAAGTCCATTTTGATTATTAATAAATAAATTAACTCAAACCTTTGAAAAGGTTTTAAGTTAAGTTTATTATTAATAAAATAATAATTATTAATTTAATAATTATTATTGAAAGGGTTTCTAAACCCTTAGCGGCGCTCATGTAAAAGACTTACCTCGCCGCGTCAACTTGCATGGGATGAAAAAGAAAACAATGTTTGAAAGGAGCCGACGTCAATTTGCATGGGATGAAAGACTATTAAAGGGCATTATTTCCTAAGGTTTTAAGCACCTTCGATTTGCGTGATTACCTTCGAATTTGTATTGCTCTGTGACCTTCGATTTTGGATTGCGCTATGATTTTTGAGTCTCATTTTGCTCTATTTAATTTCCAATTTTCCGAATTTTGAGCAAAGGGAAGGTAAAATGATGAGTAGCGCTTGAGAGTTTCATTGGGCACTTGTGCTCCAACGATGGAGGTAGTGGAGCGAAGGCGCTCGCTAAGCAGAGGTGTCGAGATCGATTTGCATTGGGCATGTTTCATTTTTGGTCATGGATTATTGTGCACGTGGTACAATGGTTGCTTTGGGCCATGAGTTTGGAGGAGGAAGCACTTTGGCACTTATGTTGGTGTCTCCACACTTCTCCTAAGGTTGGAGAATTGATTTTTGGCCAAGGTAGATCTTTTGTTGATAATGTGGAATATTTGATTTGACTTGGCAATTATTGTTGGTAATTGGATGGAGGTATAAGGTTAAATAGAAATATTGCTTTGACATTGTTATTATTGATGCTTAATGTTTATGTGGTAAATGCATTTAGAAGTAAATGTATTTTAGGAGTTATAAGGGTTTAAGGAATAATTGTGCTTAATGTCATATTGGGGTTAGAGAGCCTTTGGAGTTATTGAGTGGATATTCTCTTGTAATTATTTTTGAGGTTGAAGTTATTTTGTGATATATTAAGTAGGAGTTATAAGGTGTAAAGGAATATTGTTGATATGTATATTTGTGAGTTTTGATTATTGATGAGTTGGAGTGATAAGGTGTTATTAGGACTCTTATCATTGTGCATTATTCCATTGTTGCTAACTCTAATTTGTGGCAAATTGAGAGTTAGTGTTGTGACAGATTTTGAGTTCTCCTTCTTCATCAAAGTAAAGGTATGGGCACATTCTTCCATGGTTATTATTGATTGATGGTTTTCTAAAAATAAGTTTGGAGTGAAAAGGATTAAATTAAGTTTCCTTATTTGGAGTGGATCTTATTTTCTGAAAGTGGAAGTATTGATTATGCATTATGAGATCATGATGAGTTTATGAGTTATTGCATAATTCTGGTTTATGAGAGTGGAAGCATTTGAAGTTTGCTTTAGGGTTTTTGAGTGAGAAGCTTATGCCATTGCTATAAGTTGTTGAAACCCTAATTGAGTTGTTTGGTTGTTGAGAGTTTGGTTTTGAGATTGCTTCCATTGAGATTGAGTTGATCAAGTTATGCTTTACTTGATACATGAGTTGGGCTTGCTCCTTTGAGATTTGATTTTATCAAGTTGTACTTTGCTTGATAAACTTGGTTGTGTGGTTAAGTTGAGCATTCCCATTTGAGAGAAGTTGGAAATATCTTGAACCCCTTTTTGATGCTTAGAGAGAGATTGCTTTGAGTTCTTGAAAACTAACTTGGCTAGGGTTTGATAGCAAGTTATGGTTCTATGTTGGAGGAGTTGATTCCTTGATATTGCATTATTGGCAATTGTTGGGTTGTGG
Organism: Wollemia nobilis; assembly: GCA_028583015.1. Classification (NCBI taxonomy): domain Eukaryota; kingdom Viridiplantae; phylum Streptophyta; class Pinopsida; order Araucariales; family Araucariaceae; genus Wollemia; species Wollemia nobilis. Next base: position 2,056,108 of record JAQPPZ010014470.1, read on the forward strand.
TTCAAGATCTTGTGAAAGTATACTACTTCTATCTTTATTCTCCTATGAGATTGATTTGAGTTGAGATTGAAAGTTGAAGGATAGAACATATTGAGTCTCTAACAATTCTCTTTATGCTTCTATGAGATTGATTTGAGTTGAGATTGAGAGTTGAAGGATAGAACATATTGAGTCTCTAACAATTCTCTTTATGCTTCTATGAGATTGATTTGAGTTGAGATTGAAAGTTGAAGGATAGAACATATTGAGTCTCTAACAATTCTCTTTATGCTTCTATGAGATTGATTTGATATGATTGGATGAAACACATTGGGTCTCTAACAATTCTCTTTGTGTGTTCACATTGGGCAAGTTTCTTGGTAAACTTGCTTGAGCTGATTTGGGCAAGTTCTTGGTGAGCTTGCTAGGACAGATTTGGATAGGTTCTTTGAGAACTGACTATTTGGATAGGTTCTTGTGGAGAACTTGTGGACTGATTTGGACAGGTTCTTGTGGAGAACTTGTGGACTGATTTGGATAGGTTCTTGTTGAAGAACTTGTGGACAGATTTGATGAAGTCTTGGTGAAGACTTGTGAGCAGTTGTGATTGATTTGTTCAAGCTTTTGGCTTAAGCTTGGGATAGATCTGATAGAGATTTGAGAGCAGATTTGTGTTGGACCAGAGGACTGAGTTTGGTGCAGATTTGTGATAGAGTTTGAGAGGACTTGTGCTGGACCGACTGACTATGTTTAGTACAGGTGTTGATGAGCAGTTATGGAGGTGATCAGTGAGGACAGAAGTCTCTAGAGCCAGAGCAAGGAGGACAGGACGTCTTCTATGGAAAGGAGTTCCACCTGCTAGCGGCAGAAGAGGCAGTGATCTTCTGAAGTATCATTTCCAGAGCTTTGGGGGATAGGACATCTCCTTTGGGTAGGAGGCTCATAAATACTTCTTTGGGGGATAGGACATCTCCTTTGGGTAGGAGGCTCATAAATATTTGATTAGGGGAAGGATTCTCCTTTGGACAGGAAGTCCATAAACATTGTAATTGGGAAGGATTCCCAAAGGATTTGATTGAGAAAATTTAGTGAAATATTTTCTCTGTGGAGTAGCCCACCTTGGGTGAACCACGTTATATTGGTGTCTCAATTGTGTGATGACTTGTACACTGGTTTGATTACTGCTTTGATTTTGCTATTGGTTCATTGCATTGCTTTCTGAAGTAAAAGGAAAAAGTTAAAAAGTGGTCTTATACTGTTCACCCCCCTCTCAGTATAAGCTTGTGTTCTTCATATAGTTGGAAGGTGCTTCCCACCTTCAATTAGAAAGAGAGTACTCCAAGAGAAATGAAAATAATCTTAGGAGCCATGTTGACCATTAGATCTTCCATCTATAACCAAATCTCATATTTTGCCCAAATCCAATCACATTAAGGGTGTTAAGTCCCATGGGCCATTGATTTTCAATCCAATGATCCTCATAGTCATTTTTATGGAGAAAAACATTAAAAATAATAAAATCCATAATGAAGCCCAAATATGGACATGTGGCAACCAATCAGAAGCCCAAAAAGGAAAGTGTTAGTGCTCAAATGACAAAGGCTTATCATTGGTTGAAGGAGGTTCCACCTTAGTTAGGGACACATGGAAGTCATGCACAAAAGGAAGTAAAAAAAGTAACATTAAGATAACCACCCATCATTAGCTATAAATATCGACCTAATTTGTCAAAGCCACTTGTGTGTTAGTTGTGGCAACCACCCACCATACATGTGACCCTACCCTATCAATCTGCACTAGTCAAAGAGGCCATGCCCATAACGTAAGTAAGGTGATGCATTCTAGAAGAAACATGATAGAAAATAATGGTACAATAACCCCAATGCAGCAACAAAGAGATGACTCAACAATGATTTATCATCCAAAGGATCAAAAGCTCTTAGTATTTATAGCCCCTTATACCAAGATGTCAAAGTTTTTATTCCCAATTATAGAAGGATTTTATATGTAGAATAAAGGATAATTTACAAGCCTTCTATGCAAAAATTCTTGGAAGGAACCCTCATCTTAGCTTATAAATAGACCTAAAATTTATTATAAAGGCATTGGGAGTTGTCTACTCATGCCTAGTACCTGGCCTTACAAGATCTTCTTTTCACCCCCTTTATTTTTTACCATAATAAGAGGGATCAAACCTTTGCCCACTGCCTAAGGATAATTGAGCCCTCTGAGCCTCATTATATTGTAGTAAATTTTGGCATGTTAATAGAACTTGTGACTAATTTCACTCTATCCTCCTTCTTTAACTAATTTTTAATTCCTAGTAATGTGTTTGTTTGGTTGTGTTCACTTAGCCATAGGACGATATATTTCATGTTCATTTATGGCTACTTGTTGCAATCAAAAGTAGGGATCCTAATTCTTTTGCGCAATTTCCTTAAATCTTATTTTTTATTTTTTTTGCAAGTACTTAAATTTTCCTATTTTTTTATTTTCATTTCAATCCCTTTCCTTGTAATCCCCATGGCCTTAGCTCATGAAGGTATTTATGCATCAAATATTAGTTTTGATCAGGAGTTAGCCTCAATTAAAAACCTTGAATATTTCCTTGTAGGCATCCTCCCATCCATGATGCTTCTTGTTGTTTTATTCTATGTGAAATGCAGGTACATCTATCTTGGTAGGCCTTTCACCTATATTGGCAAGTGCATTTAGAGACAATAATAGTTACCAATTTGTTTATATTTAAAAATTTACATATGTATAATGGAAAGGAGATATTGAGATACAAATTTAAATGGTCATGGAACTTATGAACTTGTTTTTTAAATATGTACTTATTATTTTCTAAGTTGTTTTGTCAATAAATTTATTTTGGTTTTCAAATTAGTTTTTAATTAATTTGTATGAAAATAAAAATATCAAAATATAAGTATTTGTGGATATGACTAGTGGATCTAGTAATAAAATATTGTTTGGATGAATTGACTATAGGCATTAATAATAACTTTGATATCCTAGAAGATGACAATGTTAAAATTATATAAAGTTTTAACTTTTTGACAAAAATAAATGAATGACCTTGATAGCTCCAATATCTTATCCTTATTTACAAATACTTATTCGACAATTAATGAATTTAAAAATAAATTCTTTGTCAAATTTATTAGTATATCCAGGAACAAATAAAATCAACACATTACTCAATAGAATAAGGTAAATATCATATAAGCACAACCCATAAATAGAAGGTGCCCTTAGATACCAAATAATATCACTAAATAATATACAAGTATGTCCAGCTGATGATAAATTGGTTGGACATATTGGGGTATAAATACTTGAATTATAAGTTACCTTAGATCAAGGTTAAAGAACCAATCTTAAGGATTAATAATATTATATTACAATTATCACATATAAAAAATTGCATGGTCTTATAGGGTAGCTTGCAAATTATTACAATGCAAAAAAATTAATGGCCTCAAATGAATATTAAGCTCAATATGGGATACATTAAGAGAGATCCATATAAATCATCTCTCTGTAAGGCACACTCTCTTACTCCAATATATTTGGCATAACTTTTGTTAGGATATTTCTAGTCTGATCCATAAAATGCACGTAGATTGGATCAAACATCATAAAATCATGAAGCTAATGGATATAGTTCATCCACAACTCAATGTGATATTTTTAGTAATTGAAGATAAGATTGCAAATAACCTTAACATAACTCTTATTATCACAACAATGAGAAATAAAAAACTACTGAGGAAGGCTAACTGCCCAAGAATTATCAACATCCAAAAAAGGTATTTAGTATCCTCATTAGCAGCGCAATACTCAAATTTCATAGAAGATTTGAATATATCCAAAACCAAGGTAGAGCATAAATCTAGTGGTAGAATTATATTGGTCAAGATTACCTATACAATCTACATCAAATAACCTTTTAAACTAGAGGAACCCTAATAGAGTGATGAATGCTCATTTAGTAAGTATTTTTGATATACTATAGGATTTGTTTAGCCATTTTCTAATGAATATTATAGGTGTGTGCATATATGTGGAGCAATAACTAACAAAAAAGGGTGTGCAAGGTAGAGAAGACCTTCAACAAGAGACCTATCAAAACATGGTATCTACCAAAGGAGTAGTATGATTATATTAAAGTTTCAAACCTAAAGAAAATGGAGTTTAGGTAGGCTTACACTCCCCCATTTTAAATGTATATAGAAGGTCCAAAGCATAATTAGGTTGTGATATAGTGATATTATAAGGTGACCAATCAATTTAAGTCCCAAAAAAATAATAAAGACCTAAATTTATCATATTGAAGGTACCATGAAGACATGACTTCATATCATTGATCAAGGATGTTGATATTCCTATGATAAGAAGGTTATAAATATACAAAACAATAATTAGAATATGTCAATCATGATGCTCTATGTAAACATGCTCTGCCTCATACTACCAAAAATCACAATTGAGAAATAATGAATGAATCATCTTATATCAAACACAACATACCTATTTAATCCCATCAAAGACTTCCCAAGTTGACAAAACAAAGGAGTAACTCTGTCTAGGGAAAATTTAGGTGGTTGTTGCATACAAATCTTCTCTTAGAGCTAATCATGAAGAAAAACATGCTTCAAATTTATCTAATGAACTTTCCATCCATAGGAAGCAAAAATAAAGAGAATCATTTACATGGAATTCATTCAAGCAACAAGGGTTAATTATCTCCCAAGAGAAAAACTTAGCTATAAGGCATACCTTATGCTTCTAATCATCTAAAGTGTACTTGGTCTTGTAGTCCACTTAAATCAAACTATGTTTTTGCTCTCAAGTAGAGGAATAATATCCCAAGTTTGATTCTTCATCAAAGACTTGTATTCTACCAACACAACATATTCTCATTAAATAAATCCCTTGGAGTAAGAGTAAGTGAAGGGATTTTTAGAATCTCAACCTTTAAGATCAAAGCATAAGAATGAGAGAGATTTTTATGATGTTCCCTTGCAATAATGGGTTGTTCATCCTGAAGAAGGATCTAAACCCACTTGAACATCAATCAATCTTGTTAAGGCTAGGGAAAATCATTTATAATATCACCAACATAAGAAAGAATTACATAATACATCACATACTCATCATTTAGAACCATTGCATAATTGATATAGACAAGAAAAATATGATTTATGTATATGCATGTCATATGCCTTTACAAAGTAATATGTGATTTAATGGTTTACAAACTATTTTCTAAACCTGTGTACTAAACCATGGTGAAAAAACCATAGTATAAAACTATGTACTAACAACCTATTTCTTGTTAGAACCAAAAGTGATTATATAGTAATTATTCATGAATGAGTACATATAGGAAGAAATTAGGGTTTGGAAGATATTAGAGTTTTTAGAAAGTAAACCCTAACCCTAATAGGAAAAACCCTAACCCTAATCATAGGTAAGTGCACATTAAACACATTAATATTTTAACATCCCCCCTTAATGTGCACTTTTCTAAGTACAAAATACTCATTAATATTTTAATATCCCCCCTTAATGATGAAGCTCATCTAGAAGGTGTTGGTCTCTGTTGAAATTGCACCTTTATACAATAATATTGTCATCCAAAAAGTTGTGTTGAAATAGCCAAAACATGATGTTGAAGCTTGATGAGGTTCTATCCTAAGTGTCAAAAGTGTCCTTATGGTAACCTCCTCATCCTACCAAAATGCATAGATAACCAGTCTTGCATCCACCAAGTGCTATAGAGAATATGACTAGGTACTAGGTTCACTTACATTGTGATGTTGGAAATATTTCTATTGAAGACATGAGCCAAGCTAAAAGTCATTGATCCACTAAGAGACAAGCTACTAAAGGAAAAAAAAAACTCCCAGACTTGAATATCCAATATATTTTCATGATAAAAAAACAATATCTCCTATTGTAGGAGCATCCAAAATCATGATGGAATCTCAAGAGGGCCATGGTCATGAAGAAAAAGGTACTTCCAAGAGTCTCTAATGACAAAAGTGGATTGAGGAGTGTCAGGTTCAACCGAAAGTGCACTCCATATTACAATAAAATTCAAGGTCCAAAAAAGCATATGAAACAACCTCAAAATAAAGAATGAACACCTCCATTGTGTCCAGCTCAAAAAAATATTTCCAATGACTAAAAACACAACTATATTTGGATTTGAATGGAGCCCTAAAAATTGAGAAAAATAATTAGCTCTTCACAACAAAATAAAGGGGAAACCCTTTTACAATTTAAAATATAATATTCATCAACGAGAATATTCATCGATGAGAATATTCATTGAAATATTCTCTATAATGCAAGATATTTAAAAAAATTAGGAAAAATCAAGGCACCCAAAAGTCAACAATCAACAACAAGCAAAAATTCAATCGCCAATAAAAATATGTTTGCAACATCAACCAAAGCACATACAAACAACATGCCTACCAAGGGAACACTCGCTAGCCACTAAGGATGATGATACATTATCTACGGTGGAAGGCTTTTAAACAACCAAAAATCCTTTTGTATCCCAATGTGGGATTAAATCATAAAATACGATTGCACTTCTAACCGCCAAAAAAATAAAAAATTCATTGAAAAAATAAAAAATCCATCAAAAAACATAGAAATCCACCTAAAAACAATGAAATTTCATTGAAAAATGCAAGATAACAGCTGGTAAACATCGAAAAGTTCTAGAAAAACCATAGGGGGGTTTGAAATTTCATTGATCAGTTGAAAATACCACATGGAGGATGTTTATGTTGATGTCATTGAGCTTGACATCATCGAGTGTAACCAGGAGGACATTACTAGCCTTGTTGCTAGAATTTTTGCCTTTCATGATTTCGTGCTAGTTGGAGTACTACAAATATATGGGTCTACATAAAAAGACCAACAGTCATGTGTTATACCATCATTAAGCAAGTGCTCTTAGTGGGAGGCCATAGCTTCATGAATAATGTTCTCTCAACATCACTTTGACTAATTGTGAATCACTGATGTACGATTCAATGCCTATCGGCTTGGCCTTCATATCAAGACCTACCACTTGTATCCACTACTATGATGGCTATCATAGCCACCACAACCATAGAATAAATACTCAAAAACTCCACTTTTAATTTAGGAGTTCAAAATAGGTAAGCTTTATGGAGAAAGAAAAAATGTATTCCGACTCCAATTTCAAGTCGAGCGATCTAAACTCAATCTTTCATCTCCAAGATTGACACAAGGAAGTTTCACAACCACCATTCCATTGAACCAAACTCTTCAGCGATCTAAACTCAAGCTTCTATCTCCAAGATTGACACAAGAGAGTTTCATGACCACCATTCCATCGACCAAACTCTTCAACTTAAATCTACAAATGGAAAGAGGGGGAGATTTCCTTGAGTTAAATCCCCCCTTACAATTGAATCATAGGTGGATCGTACTGCTCTGATACCAAATGTTGGAACTAAAAGTGATTATATAATAATTATTCATGAATGAGTACATATAGGAATAAATTAGGGTTTGGAAGAGATTAGGGTCTTTAGAAAGTAAATCATAACCCTAACCCTAATAGGCAAAATCCTAACCCTAATCATAGGCAAGTGCACATTAAACACATTAATATTTTAACACTTCTAGAATCCATCTTGAGTTATGGCATATGAAGAGTGACATATATTTTCCCTTAATAGAATATAGACCCTTACAATATAACATGATATGCTCTTTTAATTCTTATCATTCCTCCCAATAATGAAAGCATTAGACTCCAATGCTTTAAACAAAGAAAAAACCAATTGCTGGTGCTTTTGAAGTACTCAAAAAATATTTAGTAGTAGAATGAAATGTAGGGAACAACAATAGATGACATAATTGAGTAGTGCAAAGAAGTTTCCAACAACTTCCATGTTTATAGAGTGCAAAAATGTGATCCACACAAGACAAGGTGGAGAAAAACCTCCATGAATCTTTGAAGCTATCAAACTCATTCCAATCCAACCGATAATAGAAGGAATGAAGCAGAAATTAAGATGACATAAACGTGCATAGGCATGGCTATTGTAGGCTTAGGAAGTATAACCCTAAAATGTACCAATAGATAGAAATTTTCCAATGTATTGGAAATGGAAACCATAATATATACCCTAGATCATGGAAATGCCTGAAAGCATACAAATAGACCATAACAGAATACCCAATTCCAATGTCAAAATCCCAAAAGATTCAAAAAAGGACTAGGCCAATAAGTGCAAGGACATGGTAGTCAATTACAATTTTTCAATAAGAGGTACATATTTTTTGTTATGGATCAAAAATAGAAATATGTAAATTTTTCTTAACTCCTTATAGTTTCTAGTTACCACTTCTAGCCCTTTAACCTAGACTATCTCAAGAACCCAAAGTTGTTGTGCCCAAATTAATAATTTGAGAATATTTTATAAAAATGTATTGCAATTTCTTTAAAAATATATTTTTATTACATTCTATACTCTTTAAATAATATGGGAACACACACAGATTTACAATATTTGATTGTGTACCTTGTTGACATGTCATTTTGACCCACCACCTTCACCTTTGATGCCCTGCATTTTTATTTTGCTAGAAACGTTAACGAAGGAACATATGATGTTCATTTGCAATGTTCTGAACATAGGAACAATGGTGGTGTACAACTCACATGGTTTCACCATGGTAGACAACATGCTTGACAATTTTGTCAAACATGGAAAATACTGGCTAGTGCAAATGTAGCATCATGTGTTAGTGCAGGTGCCACATGTCAAGATTTTATGTACATCCAAGGATGTTTGAACATGAAAGAGTATTTAATAAGGGGTTCCATCATGGTATCGATATATTACCTACTATAACCAATTGCCACATAGTTGTAGGAGCCTCAAAACAAAGGAATGAATATCCATTCATCCCTTATTTACTCCATTTATCTTAACTCTTGTTCCAATGGTTGATCATCAAATTTAAACTAGACAAGAAAATTATTGGATCTTCTATATATTAAGCATAAGAATGAGATTTTTCTCATCTAATAGGACACCATACTTTTTGTCTCATTGAAAGAGTTGTTAAAGACAAGCTACAATAAATTTTGAAGAATAACATTTTAGACTGAGTGATGCGACATTAAAGTAGAGTATATCATGTCTTTAGAGGAGACATATTTAGGTATCTTATATATGTTGGATTTTTAAGTCTTTCTACCAAAAAATATCATTGGTTCTCACACAGGTCCCAATATAAAATAACCACAATATTAAAGGTCAAAATAACCTTATAATATGAGTAGAATAATATGATAAAATTAATATGTATATCAAAGCTTATATAATAAATCAAATAACATTCATTTATATACTGAAATATAAATGTAAATAGCTTGAATCATTCATGAACTATGTATAAAGAAAACTTTCAATATTAATTGCTCAAAATTTTGTATGCAATATTTATTCCTTCTCTTCCTCTTAGAATAATATATTTAGACTACTATTGGATTGTTTTTCTATGGAGCATTATCTCCGTAATATAGCCATAGTAATATGACTCTTCACATACTTGATTATTTCTCTCCATATGACAAGTCCAGTGACTCTAGGCTTATCATATTTCCACTTGCATACTATATGGACACTCGACTATACAACACTTGCACACATCTACATGACTATTACACTTCTACATACACTCCTAATATAAGACACATGCACATTCTCTCTTACATGATACTTTATTTCTTGCATATTGACACTTACATAAAATGGAAAATATAAATCACACTCTAAACTATAGAATCAACCCTAATATATTATATATTTACAATTGTACCATGAAAGTACCATGGGATTACATTAGAATGTACCAAATAATGCAATATATCTCAATATGCCCCTGTATTACATTATTTGGTTATTGAAAATTTTAGTCTTCAATCTTGGTCTTTAATATTCAAGCAACCTTGCACTATTTACAAATCTCTGCTTGAGACTCATCTTCAACTTCTTTGAGTTTAGCTTCAAGTTAATCTTCATTATTTGACTCTCTTATATTTGGAACTTCATGATCTAGATCATGAACTTCTTGAACTTCTTATTCTTTAACTTCAGGTTCATATGTATGAATGGCTTGAACTTTTTCTTTATCTTTAACTTCTAGACCATGTGCTTCATTCGATCTAGTTTTCTTACAATATTGATATTGTATTGTATCTTCTAAACATTCACTTAGAGCATCATAATAATTTCCTAAATTTGATGAACTTGGAATGTCAATATTACAAGAAGAATGAAACATTATTTTTAGAGATGATTCACTTGATTCAATTGTATCAATCTCTACTTTCCTTTTTAGAGTTTCAATCAACTCTTTTTGTTTTAGATTTTCATCTTTATAAAGTTCAAGTGAAAGTAATGTCATATACATTATGCTACCTATATCAAGAGGTATCATAATATCATCCTTTGAATTATCAATTGCTTCAATAAGTTTTGAATGTAAATAGTATTCAAATATTTCAAAACTTTTATCCATGACTTCTCTATAGATGAATTGTAATGACATATCTAGCTTACCTTTAGATTTTTCAATCAATGTTCCAATGCCATATTTAATAACTTCTAATCTTGTCTTCTTGATTAAAGACTCCATATTTCTTTCCATAATTATCAAAGTGTACAAGTTTATTCCTTTCAAAGTAGAAAACCTTATAACTCCCAAATTTCTATATAATATAATTTTTGCAAATTTTAAAATTTTATAATCCTTTGGTGTAGGAAACCTTTTAACTCCAAAATATTCAAAGAAATTTAAATCAAAAACTTCTTCTAATTTCAAGAACCTTTAAAAAACTTCACTTTTTAAAACTTCAACAATCTTCAAAAACTTTAAAATCCAAATTACTTCAAATTAAAAACTTCACACTTAAAAATCCTTAATAATCCTTTTAACTCCAATTAATCTAATAACCTTAAAAAATATTAAACTCTTCAAACCTTATCACTCCATTCAAATTCAAATCATAATTAATTTTTTGAAAAACCTAATTAACCATATCTAATCCTTATTACTCCACTTTAGTTTTTCAAAAATTTAAATATGCTTTATTTCCCTCCAAAAACTTTATTAAGCATTGGAAATATTTGTAACATCAAGTAACATTACCTGGATCAACATGAATCTTGTTACAGTGTTAGTGTTGCATGTTTATGAATGTTTTTGCTTGCATTAACATTTTCCTCTATTATCAAATGATTACTTTACTAGAATCCTTGACCTCTCATGGCTTGTTGAAGGCTAGAACCTTGCTTGTTGTTTGTTGTATGCTTTGGGTAAATTGGTGAAGGCAGAACTTTGCTTCACCAAATACATTGGCTATATTGTGATTTATCTCCTTTGCTACTGGATATGTTGTTTTTCACCTTCACTACATTGGAGATTATCTATCTCCTTTGTTTCTAGACTTCACTTTGAAGAAGTCAAATAACTTCTAGGATGTGCTTGGAGGAAGCCAAGCATCTTGTCTTTTGGTGTACGCTTGAAGGATACCAAGTCTCTTGTTCTCTGGTCTATGCTTAGTGGAGGCTAAGCATCTCATATTTAATCTATGCTTGGAGGAGACCAAGAATCTCGTTCTCTGGTCTAATCTTGGAGGAGTTCGAGCAGTATCTACTTCTATGTTATGCTTGAATAAGGTCGAGCGATCTCTTCTTCTGTACTACACTTGTATGAGGTCAAGATGTATCTTCTCTTATGCTTGGATGAAGTCGAGTTGAATAAATTTCTTGAATTATATTTTTTATATCTCTTCCACACCTTATATTCTCTTATATGTGTTGGCTTATATTTGGCTTCTCAAACCATTATACTGCCACTATTTTCAAATATGGTCACCTTATACTGCAATGTTGGCTTCTATTGGCCATAATCTTCCAATATTTATTTTTTAATCTCTTTTGATCTATTATTTTCCTTCAATGTTATGCTTGTTGTTGTTATGCTATTTATCTTCAATGATTGTGCTATTATGCTTATGCTTCTATGGATTACTTATTATTATGTCACTTTATCTATGTTGATGATTACTCCACTCTTTTCCTCTTCTTATTTATGGTATCTTATTTTTACTTTATTCCTTATTCTATGTGGATAATAGCTCCACAATATTCTTCCTTCTTTATAATTTCTTCTCTTTTCTCTTTGTTTTATCTCTAGAAGCTGAAATTCTTGTCTATCTCTATAGGAAGCTTCCAAAAATTTTGTAGTTTAATCTTTGATGCTCTTCTTTTCTTTGTCAATCTAAAATTTTCAATGTCTTAGGTCACACCTAAGAACTCAATATGATTCTCCTCCTTACTAGAGAACCCAATATCAATGTTAGGGTGGCATTGAATATCCCTAAATGATCAACTATCTTCTGAGTTGATTCTACCTTAATCTTCAATCTACTAATTCTCAAGTTTTTCTAATTTCAAAAACTTCAAATTTCAAATCAATGTCAAGGTGACATTGAATATCTCTTAATTATCAGCTATATTCTAATTTGATTTTACCTCCTCAAAATTTCAAATTCAAAACTTCAATATTTAAATTCTTCAAATCAATGTTAGGGCAACATTATCCCTGAATGACCAACTTCCTTCTAGGTTGGTTCAACCTATCAATAAATATCCAAATTCTCTTCTAATTCGGCCGTTATATTCAATATAGTTGATTCCTATTCTTATTGGTTTTCCTTCAACCTAGTGGAAAGACCCTAGCCTACTCTACTCAATAAGACCTTTAAAAATATAGTCCAATTCTACACTGCCTTTAAAGTGGACATACTCTAAATTAAATTTATCAAAATTGGACAAAGCTAATTAATAATGGTGGATCATAAATAACTCTATCAAAATAGATAGAGTCTAGTGGTAGCTTTGATACCACTGTTAGCTTTTTAAGCCTTTCTACCAAAAAATATCATAAGTTCTCACACAAGTACCAATATAAAATAGCCACAATATTAAATGTCAAAATAATCTTATAATATGAGTAGAATAATATGAGAAAATTAATATGTATATCAAGGCTTATATAATAAATCAAATAACATTCATTTATATACTGAAATATGAATGTAAATAGCCTAAATCATTCATGAACTATGCATGAAGAAAACTTATAATATTAATTGCTCAAAATTTTGTATACAAGCTTTATTAATTCTCTTCCTCTTACAATCAAATAGTTAGATGTTCATATTACTATTGTATTTCTTTCCTATGGACCATTATCTCCATAATATACCCATAGTAATGTGACTCTTCACATACTTGATTATTGCTCTCCATATGACAAGTCTCATGACTCTTGGCTTATCATCTTGTCACTTGCATACTATATGGACACTTAAATCTACAAAAAATACACACATCTACATGACTCTTACACTTCTACATGCACTCCTAATATAGGACACTTGTGCACATCATCACATTACATATTTGCACTCTTACATATAAGATACATGCACATTCTCTCTTAGATGACACTTATGCATTTCTTACACATTAACACTTACATAAAAGGTGAAATATAAATCACACTATAAACTATAGACCTAACCCTAATTTATTACATATTTATAATTGTGCCATTATGGTACCATGGGGGTACATTAGCATGTACCAAATAATGTAATATATCTCAACAATGTAAAGCAGGACTGATCAATAGATGTGTCATTCCTCCAAGTAGTTTTCAAGTTGCAAGACAAGATGGTTCTAGGTGGAAGCATCAGGAGGACATAGATGTAAAATAAATGAGGTTTTTTTCTTCTCATCGAAACCTCATTTTGATGGATATATCTGGCATGTATAAAATTGTAATCAGCAACATAGCAAAGAAATAGTTGTAGACCTAGACTAAAAGAACAATGTTTAATTCTCATAGGTACTAAAAGGTGCATGTATTAGAGCGGAGAACATGCAAAAGTAGGAAGGGAGGGATGGAGGGATGATTGCAGATGGGGAAGTGCCAACAAGAAAATATCCCCTCATATGTAAGACCAAATTGCTATGATACCAACTGATACAGATAAAAAAAAAATGATTTATTTATTCATAGACCAAGGTATAAATAGTCATGTCATATGCTTTTATGAGATAAGAAGTTATTTAATGCTTTACAAACTATTTTATAATCTCATGTGCTAACGCTATGGTGCAAAAACCATTGTATAAAACTATGTATTAACAACCTACTTCTAGAAGCCATTGTGAGTTATGGCATATGAATAGTGACATACATTTAGCCTTTTTAGAATATAGACCCTAAGCATATAGCATAACATATGTTCCTTCTCAATAATGTATAGGAGGATCATTCTCATTTGAATTATGATCCAGCAATAATAAATACCAAAGGATAATTTTTATTATCAACACTTGTACCATAGGTGTCTATTAGAGGATTAAAATTGATGAGATAAGAATTTGGAATCCCTAGAGAGGAATCATATAGAAGAGAAAGATTGAGAATAAGAGGGAAGGCAATGTAGGAGGGACAAGATCATTTTCTAAGATAATTAGAAGTGAGATAGAATAATTTGAAGGAATAATATCATCAAATATTAAAATCATATTTAATGATTATATGTTAACTAATAGAGTCATAGAGATGATAAGCCTTAAAAGTGTCATAGTATCCCACATGAATGTAGTTATGACTCTTAGCCTAGAACTTGTTTCATTTATCTTAAGGTATATGAGCCTGTGTAATAGACCCACAAATATGAAACTGGGAAACATTATGCTCAGCTCTTATCAATATCTCAAGAGGTATACATACAACCCAAGTTAGTACCTTGTACTACTCAAGTTAGTACCCTATTGCTAATATAAATAACATAAGTCATAACCTCATCCCAAAAAATATCTTCATAATTTTGGCATGCTACATACATCTAGCCATCTCTAAAATGTGATATGCTCAAAAACCAATGCACCAATAAAAGCAACCAATGATAATGTAAAGCAATAATGAACATGAACATATAACCAATACACAAAGATAAAGAATAAGAACAAGCGAGCCAAGTCCTTTATTTTAATGATAATCTCAAAGTGTATTACAAATATGTTCCCTTTGAGGGAGTTTAATGATGCGATGCAATTATCACAATAAATGAGGGTTTTTCCCCTTTTTAAATAAATCCTAGCACACTCTGCAAGATATTCTCACAATCACAAGTGTTTTGGATCAGGCTTCCATAACCACTGTTAGTCTTACAATGACACTGAGAGGGGGGGGTGAATCAGTGTAGCTCTATAAACTTAAATTTACAGCTCTTAATACCGCAACAATTAAAACTTATTACTAGATACAACAAGTATAACAAAAGAGCATCACACAACACAAGATTTAACGAGGTTCACCAATGTGGCTACTCCTCAAAAATTGACTGCTTGGACTACCATCCAAATCTAGCCTTTGCAAAGCACCAACTTTACAATCAATTTACCAGCACCCACTGGAAGGAGCACCAACCCCTTATTTATCTGCACCAATAGAAAGGAGCACCAACCCCTGATTTATCTGCACCAACAGAAAGGAGCACCAACCCCTGATTTATCTGCACCAATAGAAAGGAGCACCAACCCATACACCACCCGATGCCAGCAACTTGGACTTCAATTTGAATCTATAAGTTTGATAGTAAGATACCTTTGCTTTTGCAAGACCCTGACTAGTCTTCTTCACCTTTGCATTCTCTATGCACTCTGCTCTCTCTATGCAATCACTTCGCACACTCTGCTTCATTACAGTCGAACTTCACGATCATCTTCTCCCTTTTGTGCACTCTGCTCTCTTTGCAAATTTTACACTTAGCATGATTCGACATGACTTGCTCTCTACGCACAATGACCGTATTTCACACACATTCGACCATCTTCTCAATTCTCCAAACAACCCTCCTTTTATAACAATATTTTTTATGATGAAAACCCTAATCTTAGTCGATTGTAAATCCTAATCTTAGTCGGCTTTCATAACAACTATAAACCCTAATTTTAGTCGGTTGTCATCGGTCTTCATCGACTTCAACTCAAGAAGATGTTCGGTTTATCCATCGCTTGATGATTTCATTCTGGACAGACCCTGTAACCGCCATACTGACTTTTGATCACTCTTCATATTTTAGCAGTATGAAATCACTCTATAACTACCCCTGTAAATGTCGTAGTGATGTCGGTCCACTATCATACTTCTCATTTCAATCGGGTTCTCCTTCTTGACTTGCGCATTTATGACCTATCATGAAATCGTGACATTTTTGCCTCTATAGCTTCTTTTGTTGCTATTGCTGCAAAAATACATGTCACGATATCATGACACTTTCACCTCCATACGCTTTCTCTATTCTTTTGTCATGATATCATGACATTTCTACCTCCGTAGACTTCATCTTTTCTTTTGTCATGATATCATGACATTTTTGCCTTCGTATACTTCGTCTTTGCTTTTGTCACGATATCATGACACTTCTACTTCCATAGACTTCGACTTTGCTTTTGTCACGATATCGCGACACTTCTGCCTCCATAGTCTTCAACTTAGCTTTTGTCATGAAATCATGACACTTCTACTTTCGTACTTAGCTTCTTTGCTTTTGTCATGAAATCATGACACTTCTGCCTTCAAAGTCTTCTCTGCTTTTGTCATGAAATCATGACACTTCTACTTTCATACTTTACTTCTTTGCTTTTGTCATGAAATCGTGACACTTCTCTACTTCAAGTCTTCTTCTTTTGTCATGAAATCGTGACACTTACTTTCTACTTCTTCTTTCTTTTGTCAAAATACTTTCTTCTTTCTTTTGTCACTAACAAAACACTTTTTGTCACAAATCATGACACTTTTCAACACTTCCTCTCTTTCTTTTATCATGAAAATGCGACATGTCGCGATATCGTGACACTTTTCAAACTTACTTTCTCTCTCCTATTTTAGTCATAAAAATGTGACATGTCACAAAATCGTGACACTTTTCTTACTTGTTCTCTTTCTTCGAACTTGTCATGAAATCGTGACACTTTTTCCTACTTTCTCTTTCTCTTCCAACATGTCACGAAATCATGACAGTTTTTCCACTTGCCTTTTTCTCTTCCAACATGTCACGAAATCACGACAGTTTTTCCTCTTTTCTCTCTCTTCCAACATGTCACGAAATCGTGACAATTTTTTCTACTTTTTCTCTCTCTTCCAACATGTCACAAAATCATGACAGTTTTTCCTACTTTTCTCTCTCTTCCAACATGTCACGAAATCATGACAATTTTTCTTGCCTGTTGTATATGTCGCGATATCGCGACACTTTTCTTACTTGTCTTTTTTCTTTGATCTTTTGCATATGGGCCACTTCGGTCTTCTTGGAAAATCACTGTACATACTCTGAATAACCTTTGAACTCCTGTCTTCTGCATCTGAATAGCTTTTGAACTTCCTATCCATTGCATCAACAGATCTATCTGATTGTGTTGACAACAATGACAATACTATTGTTGCACCTTGCTCAACAATCTCCCCCTTTGGAATTTTTGGCAACACATGTGCAATTTCCTGTAACTCTTCTCCCCCTTTGACAATAATACCAAAGGGCTACTGCAGACTCCCCATGAGTCCATGCACAACATTCTCAGGCAAAATTTATTACACTTAGCAAAAATCATGAACATGAGCAAAAAGATAATCAAATACTTAAATGCTCCCCATGAGAATGTGATCCCTGTAGCTAGTCAATTCTTGGGAAGTGTGACCACTCCCAATTTATTGTGAAGGTACTCAAAAACTTC
This sequence comes from Wollemia nobilis, assembly GCA_028583015.1. Classification (NCBI taxonomy): domain Eukaryota; kingdom Viridiplantae; phylum Streptophyta; class Pinopsida; order Araucariales; family Araucariaceae; genus Wollemia; species Wollemia nobilis. The sequence goes on from JAQPPZ010014470.1 coordinate 2,073,981, forward strand.
CTTGGGCAATGGTTTTGTGAAGATATCTGCTACTTGCTCTGTAGTTGGAACAAAATCCAACTTAACCTCACCTTTCGCAACTTTCTCCTTCAAAAAGTGATACCTGATAGCAATGTGTTTTGTGCGTGAATGCATAACCGGATTCTTGGAGATGTTAATGGCACTGGTGTTATCACACTTAAGTGATATTGGCTCACTGAAGCTAATACCAAGATCTTTCAGGGTTTGTTTCATCCACAATACCTATGTACAACATGTTGTCGTTGTAATATATTCTGCCTCTGTTGTCGATAAAGAAACTGACTCTTGTTTCTTACTGTGCCATGCGACCAATCTGTCTCCAAGATAGAATGCACCTCCATTGGTACTCTTTCTGTCATCGACACATCCTGCCCAATCTGCATCTGAATACGAAATAAGGGTGAAGTCTTTACCTTTCGGATACCATAACCCATACTCCATAGTACCCTTGAGGTACCGAAGAATCCTCTTCACTGTTGTCACATGAGTCTCCTTGGGATTAGCCTGAAATCGTGCTACCATGCATACTGCCTACAAAATATCTGGTCTAGTAGCTGTCAGGTACAGTAAGCTCCCAATCATAGATCTGTACATGGTTTGATCAACAGGTGGAGATTTGTCATCCTTGCTCAACTTGCAACCTGTCATCATGGGAGTGCTAACTGGCTTACAATCCTCCATTGTGAACTTTTTTAACATCTCTTTCACATATTTAACTTGAGAAATAAATATGCCCTTCTTATTTTGATTAACTTGCAACCTGAGGAAATACGAAAGTTCACCAATCATTGACATTTCAAATTCTTTCTGCATCTTATTTGCTAAATCTTTACATGACTCATCTTTGTTGCTGCCAAATATGATATCATCTACGTATACAACAAGAACAATAAGATGCCCATTTTCTATTTTGACATACAAATTACTATCCACCATACCTTTCTTAAACCCTTGTTGAGTGAGATAGTTGTCTAGCCTTGCATACCATGCTCGGGGTGCCTGTTTTAAGCCATATAATGCTTTCTTCAACTTGCAAACCAAGTTGGGATCATCACCAAGTTGGAAACCATCTGGTTGCTCAATATAAACCTCTTCTTCAAGTTTCCCATTCAAAAATGTTGATTTCACATCCATTTGATAAACTTTGAAATTCTTGTAGACTGCTAAAGCCAGAAACATTCTAATTGCCTCTAGTCTAGCTACTGGTGCAAAAGTTTCCTCAAAGTCAATGCCTTCAACTTGTGCATAACCCTTACATACCAATCTTGCTTTATTTTTGACTACCTGTCCGTCTTCATTCAATTTGTTTCGAAAAATCCATTTAGTCCCGATTATATTTTTATTTGCAGGTCTAGGTACTAACTCCCAAGTTTCGTTTTTCTCGATCTGATCTAATTCTTCATTTATTGCCTTCATCCAACTTTCATCTTTGCTTGCGTCAACAACATTTTTGGGCTCAATGCTGGATAATAGAGAGTAGTTACTTACTACTCTTCTTCTTGTCTGAACACCAACTTTGGGGTCTCCAATTATTTGCTCTCTAGGATGATTTTTTTGCCAGCTGCTTGTTTTGAATTTCTTATTTTCTTCCACTTCTGAATCACAACTTAAATCATCTGAGTCAATTTTTTGTATCTTTTCCATTTCGTTTTCCTCATCTCCTTCAATAACCTCTTCATAAATTGGGTAGTTCTTTTCATAGCTAATTACTCGTTCTCTACCTTCATCAAATTTAACATCGACACTGTCCACAATTTTCTTTAGCCTCTTGTTGTAGCATTTGTAAGCTTTGCTTTTTGATGAATAACCAACAAAAATACCTTCATCCGCTCTATCTTCAAACTTACCAAGATTATCTTCAGTTCTTTTGATGTAGCACTTGCTGCCAAAAACTTTGAGGTATTTTGTTGTTGCCCTTTTACCGAACCACAACTCATAAGGAGTTTTGCTTTCATGTGTTCTCAGCATGTACCTATTTTGGATATACACCGTAGTATGGACTGCTTCTTTCCAAAATATGTCTGCTACTCTGCTTTCAGCCAACATAGTCCATGCCATTTCCTGCATTGTCCTGTTCTTTCTTTCTACCACTCCATTCTGTTGAGGTGTCATGGCTGCTGAAAACTGTCTCCTAATACCGTATTTTTCACTGTACTCTGTAAACTCCTCTGAAATGAATTCTCCTCCTCTATCTGATCTTAAACATTTGATCCTCTTTCCTGTTTCATTCTCAACTTGGTTTTTGAAAGTCTTGAACATTTCAAAAGCTTCTGATTTATGCTTCAAGAAAAATATCCATGTCATTCTGGAATAGTCATCAATGCACAACATAAAATATTTGTCACCATTTATGCTTTGTGTTCTCATGGGTCCACATAAATCGGTGTGTATTAGTTCCAAAGGTTTGCTTGTGTAGTACTCTTTTGTTTTGAATGTGACTCTAGTTTGCTTCCCCTTTTGGCATGAAGCACAAATGTTGTTTGCGAGGTTTTGTTGATGGTGGGAATATCTCTCACTACCCTTTTTGAGTTGATTTTTACTAGATTATCAAAACTGATATGACCGAGTCTCTTGTGCCACAACCAATTTTCTTCTTCCTGTCCAATAAAACAAGCTCCTTCTGAAGTCTCCGAGAGCGTGTACAGGTTTCCGAGATGTCCTTGATCCGAGTTGCTATCAATTTTCCACTATTTGTTTTTCTGACTTCACAACCCTGCTTCTTAAAAACTACTTCATGACCTTTATCACAAATCTGACTTACGCTCAACAAGTTATGTTTCAAACCATCCACAAACAAGACTTCTTTTGACTTAATTTTTTCGTCACTAATTTTAACTGAACCTTTGCCAACTATCTTAGCTCCATCATTATTTCCAAACTTTCTTGAACCACCTTCATATTTCTGTAACTTCTCAAATTTTTGTTTGTCACCTGTCATATGATTGGAGCATCCACTATCAAGTATCCATGGTACATATTTATTCTATGCTTTAAATGTTGTTTGTACGATTAAGGATTCCTTTTCTTCCTTAAGTCGCTCTTTTTCTTTCCACTCCATTTTGATAGTAGTTTTGGGCTCTTGTTTTGCCTTTCCCTTATCAATAGCTTGTGCATGTTTTTCGAGAAGTTTTCTATTTTGTCTCATCCTATTTGGTTGAAATTTTCTTCCCTAAAACTGATTTGATGCAAATGTACTTCTATAGTTTCTTGCAATGTGCCCAAAATTATGACAGTTATAACATTCTACTGTATAATTCATCAGAGGAGAAAAAGCATTTCTATTGGTGAAATTCCTTGGTCTTACATTATATTTGCAGTTTGAGATTTTATGTCCATAGCCATTGCATTTAAAATAGAAACCAGAAAAGGGATAATTGAACCTGGGTGATGGTCTTTGCCATGTTGTCGTAGGAGCCATAGGTCTTCTTCTTCTTTGATGTGTGACATTGGTGAATCCATCATTGTCAATTCTCCTTTCGTGCCTGGCATTATTGCTTTCTTTTGCATGAGACATTTTTCCTTGATCAACCTATTTCTTATCTTCATTCTTTATGGATTCTACATTTTTGGCCTTTGATCCATTTGATGATTCTCCTTCGATGAAACCCAGACCAAATTTGATGCCTGCAGGCCTTTGGTCATTTATAATCTTATCCAACTTCATAGAACTTTCTTCGCGTTTGTGATAGCAACTAATTTTGTGATTCATCTCTTCTATCTGCATCCGTAAACCAACATTCTCTTCTTCTAGTTTGCAGCAATAATCTATTTTCATGGTAATTTGTACTTCGAGATCTTCAGATATTTTCTTGTATTCTTCTGTCTGTACTTTCAGACTGGTTATGATTTCATTTGCATCCTCAAGCTTTTTTGAAATTTTCTTATTCTTTTTCCTCTCTATTTTCCACTCTTCAAGTGCAGAGATCAACTCACCTTCTAGATCTACTTCAGCCTCAGGGTTTTCACCACATACTTCAGAGTTCACTCCTTCCTTTTCTGATTTTACTTCTTCAAATGCCATGAAAAGAGCTTCACCTATTTCCTCTTCAGAATATTAACAAAATCCTGATTCTCCAGAGACGCACGCGTAATTAGATCCATCAAACAATGGTGCTTTGTTTGATGAGAAGCCTTCACCACCTGCCATTGTGTTACTTCCAAGATCACCCTAGCCGGTTAAGCTTGTACAGGAACTTAGCTATGATACCAATTGTTAGTCTTACAATGACACTGAGAGGGGGGGTGAATCAGTGTAGCTCTATAAACTTAAATTTATAGCTCTTAATACCATAGCAATTAAAACTTATTACTAGATACAACAAGTATAACAAAAGAGCATCACACAACACAAGATTTAACGAGGTTCACCAATGTGGCTACTCCTCAAAAATTGATTGCTTGGACTACCATCCAAATCTAGCCTTTGCAAAGCACCAACTTTACAATCAATTTACCAGCACCCACTATAAGGAGCACCAACCCCTTATTTATCTACACCAATCAGAAAGGAGCACCAACCCCTTATTTATCTCACCAATAGAAAGGAGCACCAACCCCCTAATGCCAAAGGTGCAACCTGGACTTCAATTTGAATCTATAAGTTTGATAATAAGATACCTTTGCTTTTGCAAGACCTTGATTGGTCTTCTTCACCTTTGCATTCTCTACGCACTCTGCTCTCTCTACGCAATCACTTCGCACACTCTACTTCGTTACAGTCAAACTTCATGATCGTCTTCTCCCTTTTGTGCACTCTGCTCTCTTTGCAAATTTTGCACTTAGCATGATTCGACATGACTTGCTCTCTACGCACAACGATCGTATTTCACACACATTCGACCATCTTCTCAATTCTCCAAACAACCCTCCTTTTATAACAATATTTTTTATGATGAAAACCCTAATCTTAGTCGATTGTAAATCCTAATCTTAGTCGACTTTCATAACAACTATAAACCCTAATTTTAGTCGGTTGTCATCGGTCTTCATCGGCTTCAACTCAAGAAGATGTTCGGTTTATCCATCGCTTGATGATTTCATTCTGGATAGACCCTGTAACCGCCATATTGACTTTTGATCACTCTTCATATTTTAGCAGTATGAAATCACTCTATAACTGCCCTTATAAATGTCGTAGTGATGTCGGTCCACTATCATACTTCTCATTTCAGTCGGGTTCTCCTTCTTGACTTGCGCATTTACGACCTATCATGAAATCATGACATTTTTGCCTCTATAGCTTCTTTTGTTGTTGTTGCCATGAAAATATAACATGTCACGATATCATGACACTTTCACCTCCGTACGCTTTCTCTATTCTTTTGTCATGATATCATGACATTTTTACCTCTGTAGACTTCATCTTTTCTTTTGTCATGATATCATGACATTTTTGCCTCCGTATACTTCGTCTTTGCTTTTGTCATGATATCGTGACACTTCTACTTCCATAGACTTCGACTTTGCTTTTGTCACGATATCGTGACACTTCTACCTCCGTAGTCTTCAACTTAGCTTTTGTCATAAAATCATGACACTTCTACTTTCGTACTTAGCTTCTTTGCTTTTGTCATGAAATCGTGACACTTCTACCTTCAAAGTCTTCTTCTCTACTTTTGTCATGAAATCATGACACTTCTACTTCCATACTTTACTTCTTTGCTTTTGTCAATAAATCTACACACTTTTTTTCAAAATAACTTTACTTCTTCTTTCTTTGTCAAAATCTACATTAAGTCTTCTTTCTTTTTGTCAAATTGACATTTTACTTTACTTCTTTCTTTTGTCACAAAACTGACACTTTATCTTGCTTTCTCTTTGTCATGAAATCATGACACTTCTTCTTCTACGCTTCCTCTCTTTCTTTTGTCAGAAAATGCGACATGTCACGATATCGTGACACTTTTCAAACTTACTTTCTCTCTCCTATTTTAGTCACAAAAATGCGACATGTCACGAAATCGTGACACTTTTCTTACTTGTTCTCTTTCTTCGAACTTGTCACGAAATCGTGACACTTTTTCCTACTTTCTCTTTCTCTTCCAACATGTCATGAAATCATGACAGTTTTTCCACTTGCCTTTTTCTCTTCCAACATGTCACAAAATCATGACAGTTTTTCCTACTTTTTCTCTCTCTTCCAACATGTCACGAAATCGTGACAGTTTTTCTTTTTTTCTCTCTTCCAACATGTCACGAAATCGTGACAGTTTTTCCTACTTTTTCTCTCTCTTCCAACATGTCGCGAAATCGTGACAGTTTTTCCTACTTTTTCTCTCTCTTCCAACATGTCGTGAAATCGTGACAGTTTTTCTTGCCTGCTGTATATGTCGTGATATCGTGACACTTTTCTTACTTGTCTTTTTTCTTTGATCTTTTGCATATGGGCCACTTCGGTCTTCTTGGAAAATCACTGTACATACTCTGAATAACCTTTGAACTCCTGTCTTCTGCATCTGAATAGCTTTTGAACTTCCTATCCACTGCATCAACAGATCTATCTGATTGTGTTGACAACAATGACAATATTGTTGTTGCACCTTGCTCAACAACCACCACAATGAGTAATGATATCGAGTTCTTGTGCTCCTTTGTCCTTGTAGAATCCTAAAATCTACACACAAATAAAGCAAAGGATGTTAATAGCATGTGTAGAGCCCAACAAGATTGGACTCATATTCAACAAAGTGAATGCAGAAATAAATGAGTTGAAAGTAGAATAAACCATGTGTAAATAAAAGTTAATATAATTCTAGAAATAGTAAAAAGAAAATTCAACTATTGTAAATGAAAATATAGAAAAACAAATCTTTTCCAAAGGTCATCTTAGGGTAGGATGGCCTTGTATGTAGGCCATATTAGGTTGATATGGTCGTTATCCTGGGACTATGTTTCTTATGATCGAGTTGGGGTGAATTCTAAGTTTGATCTAGGGTTTTGTCGATGGATTGGTGGACTTATAGGAACATCTTAGTGGATCAAATCGATCATTGAGGTAGAAGCATTTGATTTACATAAAATATGGAATCACAACCTTTAATCCTTGCAGCAATCTAGTAGCATGGTTTTTAGTAGTGAGAGATCTTGGGGATAAAAAATATGGTAGCACTTCAAGATGAGGAAGCTTAAACTTTATAACAATATTGATTCAGGTAATAAATATTGTAGTAGGGGTTCAAATTGATGGGGTGAGTGCTAATATATATATTTCTTGAAATAAATCTAATAATGGCACAAACCCTTTGCATGAAAAAATAAAGAGGCAATTTGCATTAAGAAAAATGAATGCTTATCTTTAGAATTTCATGCAATTGATTAATGCATGCATTTTTCTATTTTGGCTCATGCAAGGTGCTAAATCACAATGTAATATCATGTGCGGGGTTAACTAGTAATTTCAGTTTCCAACTATCCTGCTCTATTTTTAAATTTTACTTTTGATGCGGTTGTCTCGAGGTGAGATGGCCTCAATTTGGAGGTCAGCTCAAGATGAGATGACCCTGATATGAAGGTCATCTCATGGTGATATGACCCTAGTTGCAAAGGAGAATGCCCCTATTTAAGTGGTGAAAACCACTATTTTAGCCTCGAGGATACCCAAGGTGGATCACATGATTTAAAGGAGTCCATTTAGGTAGTCTCCTCAATATGACAAATTTTAGGTGTCTACAGATACCCCTTTTTGAGACGCATGTGAAAGCACAGTGTAGAGAAAAAATAGATGACCTAAAGTCATATTGATGGTTGATGATGTCCATTGATCTAATCAACGTAAGATGTCCCAATCATGGAAAGAGCATGCACTTTTGAACCATTGCTTTTGACAAGTTGAAGAACTTGATTTTGGTAACCTTTGGGGCATTGGAAGACAATATTGAGTCTACACTTTAACCTTAGGGGATACCAATCAAACAATTTTAGTTGTCTTGTTATGTGTTTAGTTTAAAATTTTTGCTTGCTATTTACCCCAAGCAAGAAGGGCATAATTATCTTTGGCAATGATTCTTGGACAAACGTAATTTGCATGATTAATTGTTGACTTGATTATAAATTTTGTAATTATATGACTACCCCCTTAAGCAATGAGTTGATAAAGAAGATGGAAAATAATTAAAGGGATGAGTCGCTTGACCAAGATGACTTGATTTTAGTCTAAATAGGTGATTATGCAATTCTTAGGGTTTATCTCCTTATGACCTTGGTGATTACGATCCATTTTGTTTTTTTTTTTTTTTTGTGAGTGGCCTTATGGTTATTTAATCATCCTACTGGATTACATGGATAATCAGTCACTGCAATCATCAGGTGACTAGAGTAGATCATTATATACAATTTTCACTCAAATATTTTTTTAATTGATGTCACCAAAGTGGTTAGTTACCTTAGGAGCCTTTTGAATTAATGTGAGCAAAGGGGTTGGGTGCCTTTTCAGCATTTTGAATTAATTTGACCAAAGGGGTTAGGTGCCTTTGGAGTGTTTTAAATTGAATTTGACCAATGGGATTAAGTGCCTTTGGAGAATTTTAAATTGATTTGGCTCTATTTTTTTTGGTAATTTAAGTAGTAATTACACAAAAGGTTTTGAAATGGATCCAAAACCTTATTACAATCAAGGCTAAAACATCATACGCAGAGACAACATTTACAAAATGGTACTACCTCCCAACACAAAACCCTCTAAGATCCAAAGGGGAAACAATAAAAATTGTAGACCAGATGAAAGCAGAAAACAAAAAACCACCAACAAAAAGAAACAGGTTTCCTTCAGACAAGGATAAACCCTAGAAACCAGATGCATCAGTTTCAAAATTCTCGCCCAAACCCTAACTCAAAATAAAATTACCAACAGCAAAGTGAACCCAGCCTACATGCCACCATCCCAGCGGGAGGGTCCTGCACCTGTTAATTCTTGCCTTCATCCTTTTTCCTCATAGCATAACGTGACAACATCTTGTATGCCTCCTTTAGGTATTTTATAGATGTGCCAATGGTGGAAGCCACCAGCTCTAAAACCATCTGGGAGCACTGGTCCTCTTTGTAACTTACAGAATAAGATATGACATGAGTGGAGGAAGAGGATAGCTCCACTTTTGGATTTTTAAGCCTTAACGATGATTTACCCACTAGGGGAGTATTTAACACCACCGTGCATTTCTTCTGCTCATCATGCCTAGTGCTCCTAATATGGGAGGCTTTGGAGTGGCCCCTAGTTGGGCCATGGTCAATAGGGGACTCAACAATAGGGTTGGATGATGGGGGGGCTCATCAAGGAGACTAATAGATAGAGGTTTGATGTTGTGGATAGGATACCTGTTAGCTACAAATTGCTTGAAGATAATTGCTAGGAGCCCTTGGTGAAGTGACTTCCCATTCATCTTTTGGCATTTTTATAAGGTCAGGGAAAGGGAGTACAATAGGTAATTAGGGACACAAATTGCCTTACCATCTTGGAGGTGGTTTATGAAGGCTAGGTGGAAGCTACGTAGAGGCTTCTATGGATCATCGTAGGTGACTATTGTGAATTGATGCTAGATTTAAAATATCTTGATAATTATCATAAGCTATCTTACCTGATCCATCATAAGTGGGGATATCTTTAGATACAACCTAGGGGATGGCATTAATTTGGGCTAATCTCAGGGGACCAACTGTGTTCCAGTTGGGGTACTTCTATAATGGCTGATTAGGAGCCACATTTTATGCCATATTTTTGGATGTAGGTCTTGTTGGAGGCACTGCCAGATTAACTATAGGATTTTCAACCTTCTGAGTATCTTCGAAATCCATCCTGATATCAATAATATTATATTATTTCTAGAGTTCACGACGGAATCTTCTGAGTATCGTTTCACTCTTCTCTGCTCTGTGAATGCAATTTGCTACTGAATGAACATTACTCAAGATTTTTGGTTCTTATTTCTTGGTGCACACGTATCTTTCACCATTAATGTGACTATTATGCAATATACCTACTGGCACACTTTCCAACTTCCACTCATTCCTTTCGATGGCTCAACAGTGGCATTCTAAATTTTCATTGGTCAAAAATTCAAAATACACTACCAACTCATTGTGTCTCTTTGGCTTCTCTTTGGTTCGAACATGAGTTTGTTATTATTGAATGTGGGCTTTTCTTTCCTCTCCATGTGGCATGGTCACAAAATCACTTCTTGGCTCCACCTTGGTTTGTAAACTGATGAATTGAAGATGCCTTTGATTCTACTGACACTTAGCTCTCTTTTTTTACTTGTGGATTATCACCTTGGTTCCATTCCACTATGCTTTAGCTTCAAAAATCCCCATATTGGAGATGCTTTCACTTATTTTGAGACTTATCTCTTTTTTTCACACAAAATAATGCATTTTAGCGTAGATTGGAGATGCTCACCGTTTTGCCATACTTTACGTGTATTTGAGTGCGGAATGGAACCTCATTGAATACTTTGTCAACACTTAGCCATTTTTTTGCAAATATTTTTCAATGAGCTTGTACAAAGTGCAGAAAGAAAGGGAAATATAATACAAGGTATATACATATGTTACAATGAGCTCATATTTCAAACGTAGTAGCATTTGAGGTGAAAACAATTTACTGGAATTAGTTGTATGTTCCCTTATTGATATTCAAGCTGGAACACATTAGACTCCTTGGCCTCCACTATTTTGAAAGGGCCATCCCAAAAAGAATTAAACTTTTCATGTTTGCTTGGTTTTGTTCTATCAACATTCCACTTGAGAACTGCATCTCCAACCTGGAATTTTCTGAATTTGGCCTTCTTATCAAACCATGCCTTGATATCTAAGGGATGATTTTGAAAATTGGCACATGCCTGAGCTCTATTCTCTTCAATTTGCAGCAAGTGGGTCAACCTGGTCTTTAACAGATTTTCCTTTAACTCTTCCTCTACATTGATAAGTTTAAGTGTTGGAATTTCCAAATTGAAAGTTAGCATTGACTCTTTGCCATACACCAGATCATAAGGGGAAGTATTAATAGACTTTGTGATAGTAATCCTATCTACCCACAAATCTTGGTCTAGTAATAGGTGCCAACTTATCTTGTTATCTTCAAGTGATCTCCTTAGAATCCTCAATAGGTTCTTATTAGTAGATTCAACAAGTCCATTCCCTTGAGGTTAATAGTTAGAATTATTCTTAAGCATGATTCCATACTTTTTGGCAAACTCAATATACTTGGCTCCTATGAAATCTAGGCCATTGTCACTCACCAAGACTTCTAGAACTCCGAACCTTGAAATCAAGTTTTCCATAAAATTGATCACAACTTCCTGATCTGATTTCTTAGTAGGAATGGCCTCTACCATATGGTAATATAATATGTGGTGGTCAGGATATATTTGTGCTCTACTGAGGATTTAAGGTTGATGAATCCTATGAATTCTAGTCCCCATTGTTGAAAAGGCTCTTAAACATGTATCGTCCTGAGGAGGAATGAAGCATTCCTTGTCCTTCTAACATATCTCTAACATTTTTCACAGGCCCTAGTAACTATGTAAGTATCAACAAATATAGTAGGCCAATAATAGCTTACTCTTATGATTTTCAAAGCTATAACTATTCATGAGCTATGCCCTCCAGCTGGTCATCCATAGAATTCTTCAATGACCCTCTTTTATTGATCATCTTTTAAGCATTTTAGAAGAACTCCATCCAAGTTTCTTTTATAAAAGAATTCTGGTAGTAGTACATATTTCAAACCATAAAGCCTATATCTCCTTCTTTAGGATGCATTTATATTTAGGAGGCACACTCCAGTTTGAAAGTACTTGGTCATCTGATTGACCCAATTAGAGTCTATTATCTGTAATCCTCCAACCTGATTCCCTTCTACTATCTGGAAAGTTGTCACTTATACTGAAGTTGTAGCCTTTGTCAGACCTTGGCACAGGGATCTACCTCTCACGATATAGGTGGGATGTATTTCTATATCATACTCTTGGATTTTGGTAATCCAACCAGTTCTTTTATCTCCTAATTCACCTTGAATGATAAAACTTCTTACATTCGGATGAACCACATGTACCAGGGTTTTACTTTGCACCATGTACTGCCTGAACTTCTTCAGTGACTTCATCACAGCAAATACTTGTATTTCAATAAAGTTATATTTGACCTGGTAGTCATGTAGTGTCTAGCTCTAAAATAATATATGATGCTCTTCACCTTGATCATATTTTTGAGTAAGCACTGAGGCATAAATTTCTTCAGATCTATAAGCATAAAGGATAAAATATTTACTGAAATCCAGATTTACCAGTACTGGGGTTGTTGCAATGGACTACTTGATAATATCAAAATCTTATTTTCTGACTTCAGTCCACTTAAACTCAGAATTTTTCTTGAGTAACTCATATATTGGCCTTACTTTTTATGCAAAGTCAAAAATGAATTTCTTGACAAAACTGATCTAACCTAAAAAATATTGCAAGGCTTTCTTGTTTATAGGAAATGGGAGAGAAAGAATGGATATGATTCTATCTGAATCTATGGCTATACCTTCTTCTAAGACCACATGACCTGGCAGCTTTCCTTCCTGGACTAAAATAATGACTTCTTAGGATTGAGTGAAATGCAATTCTCTGTATTTTTGAAAAACATGCTCCAAGTGTGATAGGCGATCTTACTTATCATGGAAAAACACAGTCATGTCATCCAAATATATTAGAATGAATTTGTTGATCAGTGCTCCAAAGGCATAATCCATAGCTCTCTGAAATGTTGCTCCCATATTGGATAGCCCAAAAGGCATTCTCTGGTAGGTAAATGTGTCCCACTTTGTGGTGAATGTTGTTTTATACTAATCTTCATCTTTCATCCAAATTTGATTGTATCCAGAGTTACCATCTAGTAATTAGAACATCTATGCCCCTACCACTATGTATAATATATGATTAATTTGTGGGAGGGGATAGTGATCCTTAAGGGATACTTGGTTAAGATTTCTAAAATCTACACACAAATGAATATCCCCATTCTTTTTCCTCACGGGTACCAAGTTGTCTACCCAGGTTGAATGTTTTATTTGGTATATGATCTTAGCCTTTAATAACTTTAAGAGCTTCTCTCTTATAATGGCTTCGATCCTTGGATTTACAAGTCATTACTTCTGCCTAAAATATTTTTCATCAAGATCTAGCTCAATAGTATGTTGGATAACCTTTTTATCATATACCTTGAGGTCTTCATATGACCAAGCCATAATATCTTGGTATTTTAGGCATAGGGTTTTGATATCTTTAGCTTCCTCTGGTGAACATTGAACTCCAACATTGAGATTATTTTCAGTACCAACTTCAACTTCTTTATAGATTTTTTCACTTACTTTCATAACTTTGGTCATTTTTTGTCCTCATTATCAAACAAGCTCTCTAGGGTGACCAATCCCCTTGTAATGTGATTGTGTCTTAGTTGAATAACATATTTTTGATAAATTTCCTCTAAATTTTCCTCTTGGACAGTGAAGATACATGCTTCTCTTACCAGAAAGTCAATTATCTTTTCATCACTTTCAAAAACCTTCCAAAAAATTTGCTTGTCTAGTACTGCAGATCTAAAAATCATTTTGATTCCTTTGGCTTTCTTGATTCCATAGTCTACAAAAGGGTTGAAGTTAGATCCATTTTCTACTAAGGATGCTTGAGTATTCTTTTCTTTGGGAATAAAATTTAAATTTAGGGTATTAAAGGATTCCATCAGATCCCATACCCTATTTCTATAAGCTTTTAGGTAATGGTGCTTATTGCTTCACATGTTTCTTACTTGATGGACTATTAACTCAAAATCACCATATATGTTCAAAATATTAATGCCCATGCTTTCTACCTGCATTAGTCCAAGACACAAGACCTCATATTCTGCAGTATTATTTGTACATGACCATGTTAGTTTGTAGGCAAAATTCTTTATCCCCTTTGATTGGGGCTTTAAAACCATACCAGCTCCTGCACCATTTCTATATTTAGCACCATCAAAGTGCATGATCCATGTTTCATTTTCTCTCAGAGACTGATTGGATATAGTAAGGATTTTCTTCTCTAATTCAGCTAAGATACTATATGTTCCCATACCAGTTCCAAATTGATTGCAATCCTCTCTAAAAGACAACTCATCCTCAATATCTAACTCGTCAATGTTTTAAACCAACTCAAATTCTTCCAAGGGAGTAATATTGCACATGTCTTCCTCAATATTTTCAATGTGATAAGCTACTAGCTTTTTAGGTGTTATCCTTATTCTCTTTCCTTTAAACGGAATTACCATACTAGAATAATTCATGTACATACATACACCCAGTTTTGCAGTAAATTCCCTTGAAAGTCATAATCCAAAATAGGTTTCTAGGTCAACCACAACTATTTCTTGTACTATTGTCACATCAAGGGATCTATGCAGCCTCATTAAAACATCCTTAATGACTCTAACAGTCTTAACAGGTGTCCCATCCAGTTGTAACACTCCAAGACAAGATCGAGTATACTCTATACCCATTTATTCATAGACTACTTTAAGCATAACTGTAGTTGATGCTCCTAAATATATCATACAATTTTGGACTATCCAACCTTCCATCCTTAGAAATATATAGAAAGTAGAAGGTTTATTATTTAAAACCATAGGGGAAATCTCTTTCTTTTCTGATGGCATTCTAAGGATTATAGTGGACTTCTTATCTTGTAGATACTTATTGAGGAAATCCTTAAGTAGATCTATCTGACCAGGAATGAATAGAGTGTCATATAGGCTAGCTTTTGATGGAATATTTTTCATCTCTTCAACAATATTATACTCAGATTTAGTCAGGGTAGGTCTTTCCAGCCTTCTTTTTGGCTTACCATATTTTCTTTTGTACTGTTGAGTGACCTCTATTCTTTATCTCTTGGTAATAAATGGGAATCTAAACCTTTCTTGAGCCTCATATTTAGATCTCATCCGGTCTCCTTCAGTTTCCTTTTCCAACCTCTTAGGAAGATTGTTTGTCTTCTCTTTCCCTTTAGCTTAAGGGATGGGGAAAGTATCACCGCTTTGAGGAAGGGGATCAATTATTTTTTGAGAAGGGACTTGGAATTGCCCCATATTTTGGGGATATACTTGCAAGGCTTTCTTTCTAGACCTTATCATAACAATAATTGGGTTGTATTCATCTAGCTCTCCCCCAACCATGATTTGATCAAGCTGCCATAACATGTTTACTCTCCCTTTTTTATTTCTTTTAGCTTGATCCATAACTTTTTGGACATGGTTTTGGTACATAATACAAGACTATGAGTCATAAGGGTCATTACATACTAGACATCAAACATTTACAAGAGTAGTATCTAAAGAAAACTCAGGATCCTCATATGTTGTGTTCACTCTGACCCCAGTACTGTTACTAGGACCAGGTCTCTGATATTTATTTACATATGGAAATCTCCTTTGCTGTGACCTTTCTTGGTATCTCTTTTCCATCAAATTCATTATATTGCTCAAATTTTTTAGAGTATTTTGTATATCCAAAATAGAAGAAAACTCTTGAGATGGTTACGAAGGAAGGGGAGGGAAAGGAACTATAGAGGATGCTGGTTTTGGTTGAGGAATGATATTCATTTGTGGAGATAGAGATGATAAAGAAAGGGGATCCATGTAAGATGGTTATGTAGTTTGGCTTTGGCTATTAGTGGCTTCTGAGTTATAAGGTAGCACAGTCTTTGAGGTAGTCTCCCCACCTTAATTAAGATATTCTTAGTATGAACTACTATATTGTAAACTTAGGAGAAGGTTTCTACTCCATATTGTTGCGTCTGCAGGCCTAACCTTGATCCAAGAGCTCTGATATGGTACATATAAGCCAAATATATAGTTGGTCTAGCTATAGAAGGTATTATCTTCTATGTTGTGCTAAATCTCAAATTGAAATAAGATATAGTTTCTTGTTGATATTTTTACATGGATGTAAACTGGTTAAGTAGGGAAAAGGGGTCCACAGATTCATCAAACTCTTCCACAAAAGGCTTAGCCAATGCTTGCCATGAAGTAATGGTGTTATCCTCTAGAGTTCTAAACCAATGTAATATCTTTCCTCTAAAGGACAGGGCTAGGAGTAACATATTGCATTATGGAAACAATGGCTATATTCCATGGATCCAGGAGAGAAGACACATGGAGGGTGGATTTATCCCAATCCAAGCACTTACCTTTATATGGGAAATGGTCTGTCTCCTCTTCCCAGTTATGCTTGTCATGGTGGATGAACCATCCTATCAATAGAAAGCCAGTAATTTCTGCAATAAATTCGATGGTCACCTTGAAATGGACTCCTTGAATGGTGACCTCATCCTGATTCCATGAGGCTACAAAATTCTTGATGATTTATTCATCTGCTTCAAAGAATTTTAGCAAAAAGGGAATGAATCCCTTAGTATCCATGAAGATTTTGGCTGCTAGGTCAAGGGTCAACTTAGCTGGCTCGACAAAGGCTATGCTCGTAGTAAGGGAATAAGGGCAATAAAAAGGAGATAGGAGGAGGGGGGAGGTGATGTAGAGGACCAGTAGATCCAAGGTAGGGAAGGTAGAGGAGGGAGTATGAGAAAAGGGCCTAGAACTAAGGCTGGTTAAAAAGGAGTGAGTCATGGGGGGTATCTGAAGGTGATGGAAATGGGTTGAACTATACAGTGGTGGGAGAAGGTATGGGATGGCCCTTGGAGGAAATTTAAGGGGAGCATAAAATCATTCTAAATTGAGGGAAGAATGATCACAATCGACTTGAGATTTGGAAAAACAAAACTCACACGTGAAACCTAGGAAGCTTCTAGAAAAAACTCTACGAAGGGATGTTAGGAGTATTGGAAAAAGAAACAAACATCTTTAGGAGATATTAAATGATGGGGAAACTTGTCGTGATTAGTGGGGTAGGGGTGGATACACCTTATTTGCTTCTTGTGAGTGGCCACATTGTAGGAGAGATTCTGAGAACTAATAACTTGGAGCACGATGGTTTTGAATGCCCACATGCCATTGGCCTTGAGGTTTGGATAGCACCATAAGTCATTCAAGTGGGGAGTGTGTTGGATTTTACCCCCCATGAGCTTAATCATAATGACATACCCAAACCATTCATTCCAGTTGTCCATGCAGTAGGACAAAGGTCTAGAGACACCGCCCATGGTGAGGAAAGCTCCTGTGATAGGCTAAGATTCAAAGTTTGATTCATTGGGATAAGCCATTTTTAAAATTATCCCTTTCATGACTTGTTGCATTGGAAATGTCTTGGAAAATGTTATCTCCAAATTTTGAGGTTGGTTTAAGAAGCTACCAGGTTGACCAAGATATTGTCTAGCTGGTTAGCCTCCCTAAAGTTATGTCAGATGCTCATCTATGGGTAACTTCTTGGATTGTATTATAGACTTTCCAGGAGGGAATCTTTTCATTCATTATGTAGTTGACAATATTTAAGGAATCACCCTTCATGATGGCCTTTTTGGTATCCTCTTGGAGCAAGACAAGTCACCTCCATAGAGCCATGACCTCCATAAAATTATTAGTTGATGGTCGAGGAACTCTGCAAAAACCAGGATTAGAATATCGTTATGGTCTTGTATGACCCCTCCTGCCCTAACAAGGCCAAGATTTCTCTTGGAAGCCCCATAAAATTTTAGCTTGATCCATCCTTCTAGGGGTGGCATCCACTTGAGTTTGGCTCTGGGGTTGGCCCTAGGCTGGGCTCCAGGATCCTCTTCAAGTATACCAAGAGATTTTAAAATGGCACATTCAAGAGCCTGGGAAGGGGCCATGGAGCAGGGGATGATCCAGATGTTTTGAATAACATAGGCAATATATTTGGAAGCCATAGTTAGGGGGTTCTTGGAGAGGACAAGAAGACCCTATTATTGTACTCTAGTCAGATTTACCAAATGAAGTGATGGAGGCAAAAGGACCAGAGAGAACGGAGCCTGGGATTTCTAAACGAGTTTGGCCACTAGGAAAATAGGGCAATGATTGAGTTGGGTTGGACCCACTGGATGTGGAAGGAATTGAGCAAGTGGCCTATGGCTATGAAGGAAAAAATGTAGTTGGTGAAGATATGATTTGTAGATTCACAGCTTGAAATACACATGTAGCAACGGTTGGGGATCATGAATTCTCGTTTGGCTAGATTTTCAAGCATGAGAATCTTATTTTGGATGGCAGTCCAAGAAAAGAGGCCAATTTTAGGGATGAGTTTCTTCCTGCAGACAAGGTTGTAAGGGATGGTTACAGCCTGAGCCTTCTCTTGGAAAGTGTAGATAGACTTTATATAAAATGACCCTCCATCGGTTCCTCTCTAGGTGGGCCTATCCTCTGTCTCTCCTGTTGGAATGGTGACTATATTGAGTAAGCTAGAAAGGGTAATATCTTAAAGGAGGAAGTTGCCTATATCAATGATTCTCCATTTGGGGTCTTTGTTGCACCTAGTGATAAAATTTGCAACCTTACTCCCCAAGTTGGCATCAGTGGACAGTCCCTATTTTCACTCAAGGGTTCCTCTTGGATCCATTTGTCATGCCAAAATTCAATGGTGTTCCCATTGCATAAAATCCACCTACTGCCTTTCTAAATGAGACTTCTGGTATGGGTGATAGACTTCTAGAATGTAGATCCATTTCAATGTCCCTGATCATTTAAGAATTGGTGATTTTGCATGTATTTCTTCTTGACTATCTCGACCCACTCTGCATCATTTTTGGTGTAAATATTCCACGCATGCTTGGCTAGGAGAGCGAGATTCATTTGAAAGACTTTCCTAAGTCCAATACCTCCTTTGCTTTTGCTACGATAGACAAAGTCCCAAGCCACCAAGGGAATTCTTTTCTTATCCTTGCACCCAGACTAGAGGAACCTCTTTTGGATTTTTTCTATCTTAGAACTCACAGAGGCCGAGATTCTGAATACGGAAAGGAAGTATATCAGGATGCTCTAAAGATAGGCCAAAGTGATAGTGTCTTTGGTTTCTTGGGAGAGGAGGTACCCTTTCTAAGAGGCCAACGTTTTCTGGATTCTTTCAATGATATTATTCCACATGGGTCCAATGGGATTTCCAGAGAACAGGGGGAGCCCAAGTTAGGAAGTGGGGAGAGCCTCTGGGGAGAATCCAATGATCCATGCAATTCTGATTTACTAGGAATGGGGAGTGTTGATGAAATAATTTTAGCTTTTGAGGAAGTTGATCTTTTGGCCTACAGTGTTCTCATAAAGGTGGAGGATGTGTTTAATGGTCTTGGCTTGGGCTACTGAGGCTGAGGTGGGAAAATGGTATCATAGAAGAACTATTGATGGGTTATTATATTAATACCAGAGGCCATTTTGATACCAAAATGAGCCCTCTCCTATCAAAATTTGCAATGGACCTCCCTAGAGCCTTAGCCAGGATGATGAACAAGATTGGGGATAGAGGATCTCCTTGTCTCAGACCTCTAGAGCTTAGGAAGAATCCAATAGTGGATTCATTGACCAAGACTAAGAACCATGGAGAAGAAATACATATTTTGATAAGATCGACCCAAATCAAGTGGAAACCAAATTTAAGGACATCGATGAGAAACTCCCAGGTGACCCTATCGAAGGCCTTGTTCATGTCAAGCATTAGGAGAAAAGTTGATTTCTTGGACAAAGTGGCAGAATGCAAGACCTCATGGATGGTTATCACTTCATATGGTATGAGTCTCCCTTTGATAGTGCTACCCTAATAGGGTTCAATTATAAGGAGGAGTATCCCCTTAAGCATGTTAGCCATGGCTTTGGTAAGGATTATGTAGAGAATATTGTAGAGGCTAATAAGCCAAAAGTCAAACAAATATTTGTAGGCCAACACTTTGGGGACCAGGGAAATGAAGGTTGAGTTAATCCCTTGGGGAATGACCTTGAATGACTGAAGATATCTGATAGCTACACATACCTCAAGCCCAATCATATCCCAAAATTCTTAGAAGAAGTGCAGGGGAATCCATCTGGTTTGGGAGCCTTGTTAGGCTGCATGGAGAACATAGCTCATTTGATCTCTTCAATGGATAGAGGCTTAATGAACATATCATTAGTGGAGTAGGATATAGAGTGGGGAATATTTCCCAAGAGTGCCTCAGTATCTTGGGGGAGTCAGGGGAGGATGTGCCCATAAGGGATTGGAAGAAGTTGGTGGATTCATTCCTGATCTTAGATATATCCCTTGTGACCCGTCCATCACTGCAAGTGAGCTCTAAAATATTTTTGGAGCTTATGTTTCTCAAGGTAGATGCATGAAATAATTTGGTATTAGAGTCTCCATACTTGATCCACAAGGCTCTCAATTTTTATCTCCAATACATTTCTTCTCTAGCCAAGATGTTGTGGAACTTAGCTAACAACTTGCTCTCTTCAGCTTTGATGTTACTATTTTGGTTGCCTTCTTGGATTTTTTATTCTATGATCTCCATATTATCTTTAATTATTCGCTTTCTTTTGAAGATGTTGAAGGTTTCTCTATTCCAAGTCCTAAGATTTCCCTTGATGAATCTAATTTTTTGGTATAGTTGCCTAGATGGGGACCCATTGAAGGGCTGCTGCCACCATTGAGAAACTTGGTTCTTGAAGTCTGGATGGCAGAACCACATCATATCAAAGTGGAAGGGGATCTTGAAAGAGGGAGCTTTGGTGGCTTCGAATATAAGGTCACTATGATCAAAACCAATTTTAAGGAGGGATTTGAGGGTGGCATCCCCCAAAACAAGGATAGCCTCTTTAGAGAGTAGGACCCTGTCCAACTTGACCTAGATGATATTGGTTCCAACCCTTCTATTAATCCAAGTGAAATTTGCACCCTTTAGCTATACATCCATGAGCTCATTCACATGAATTCCCCCAGTTCCTCCATGCTTTTGGTAAGCATGGTGTTACTTGCTCTCTTGTCATATGGGAATAGGGGGCTATTAAAGTCTCCTACAAGGATCCATGGGATGTTTTTGAACGAGTTTCACATATGGATGATCAAGTTACATAATGAGGCTCTTTCGAGAGGGTTATTAGGGGCATAAAAATTGTAAAGGATCCAAGTATTGTTGTTAGTTTTGCAATGGAAAAGCATATTGATGATCCTATTGGAGGAGATCAGCATTCCTTCAAATTTTGTCAGGTCCCACATGAATAACAGTCCTCCGAACGTTCCTTGGGTGGGAGTGAATATTAATTCACACTTATTCCATATTTCTTTAGCAACTTTGGGGAAAGAAATCTAGTCTTGGTCTTGGTCTTGGGGCTTCACATGGGAACCCACTACAATATCAGAAGCATCATTCTTACCTGGTCTTGGTCCTTTATCCGTCATTACAGTAGAATGGATCCCGTTGTTGCCATCGCTGCCCTCTGCCTCCGCCATCTTCTCAAAACTATTTTACTTCAAAATTCTTGAATCGATTTGGATCGGTTTTGATTTATATGGATTTTGTGATTTTTTTTATGATATATAGTTGATATTATCTTTTTAGTTACCTTATCATGTTATTGATTGCTTGTCTTGAATGCATGTATGGATGCACATATGGATGCAATGATGGATGATGGATGTATGCCTATACATTGTAGTATGTATGCCTAGATGCACTTGTAGTATACTTTTGATGTTATAGATCTAGAATGTATACCTATATATATATGTTTGTATGTTATGTTCTAATGATATTATGATGCAAACTATGAGTTTTATGTTTAAATGTGCAACACAATGAATGAATCTAAGATGAAAAATAACCTAAGTGTAATCACCATCGAATGTATAAAATTCATGAATCAAAATGCTAACCTTTTCATGAAATACATGCATTTGAGGGTAAACTATTTGAAATAAAGTGTAATATGACAAAATGTAAATTATGTATGTGAAATAGTGGGAGGTCATAAGTGAACAGCGAGGTTTTTCATGAGATTCAAACATCCTAGTTGACCAATAAAAATTTGTATACTGACTATACATTACTCTTAAAAGATAAAAATCTGCTAGGAAGACCTAGATATTCAATATCCCTATGTGTGCATAGTGTAGTTTATTATTGTGATGCATAATATTACCCCATTTCTAGGTCGGCTCTTAGATCCCATTTTTGTAATGAGTATCACCCTATGGTCATCATTATCCTAATTTTGTACTTAATTTGACTAGATTACTAAGTAATACAAGTCACCCCAAGCTAGCTCATTTGCAAGCTAACATTGGTCTGTACAAAAGAAGGTCACTAATGTGATAGACATATCACCACATGTAAGGATACTCCACTACTATGCTAACATCTATAGCCCATTATTGGCGATGGAGATTACCCCATGGCTTTTGAATAATTAAGGATTCCAAGGATTCAATCTCTTTACCCCCATTCTTTTCTTTTGATTTCTTTCTTTGTATTTGTTTGGGATACTTGCTCATTTTTTAATAGGAGCAAGGGGATTTATCTTAGTGGTGGAAACTAATTTTGTTTTTATCGGGATACTTGCTCATTTTTTTGGAGCAAGGGATTTTATTGCTTTGGGTAGAGAAGATCTTGTCCTTTTGTCAATTCTCAACATTCTAGACCATGCACATAATAGGATGAGCAAGGGAAACCTTTCACTTAAGGGGCAAGGACTATTTTGTAGTATCATTCTTCCTTGTTAAAACTTAGATTTAAATGTGTGAATATGTGTTTGGTATTTTGATATATATAAAGAACAATCAAAGAAAGACCCTACCTTCAAAAATCAAGATAGCTTTCTAAAAAATTTGAAAAAAAAACTAGGAATGGTTGAATGATCAAAAAACCCTGGTGAACACCTTATAATAACTTACTGGGTGGGGAAAATAACACAAACACCTAGGACATGGAATGTGGATGTATATGATGCGATATATGTGTGTGTTTCCCTTATGAAATTTTTAAAACTAAGATGTGTGCATAAAATAGTCAGTGTTTGTCTAAACATCATTGTGGATGGTCATCTGATATCTATCCTATCTTACAAGGACCCCATAATAATAAAAATATCATAAGAAAAAGTGCAAATGAAGGTGATGGAAAAGGTTTGATTAAGACTCATGACATTCATATAAGCATGGTGCTCTACGAAATGCAAGAACAAAATAGGTGAATGCAAGTGCAATGAAGGAACATGCATAATGCAATTAAACCATGAAATGCAGTAATGTGTAATTCATGATGATGTAAGAAATGCAATATTTTTCATATTTTTTTACTTTTATTGTTTTTGCAATTTTTTTGTTGTTTTTTTATGCCTTGTGTGTCATGCATGAAATGCCTGCAAGTGGAGAATTTTGGGAGTTTTAGGTTCCTCAACACCCTTAAGAGAAGCTAAACAATAAGTTGCTTGATGCCCCCAAGTGTAGAACACATTTAGTTGCTCAAACCCCCTAAGTGTAGGAGGTGGTTTTGGTGGAACTAGAATGATAGGGTGTGTCCTAGGGGGAGTGGAGGAAATGGAGTCCCTTGGTGGGAGAATTTGACACATCAAGGATGGTGGTAAATGCAAAAAAAGAAGAAGATAAAAATTTTCTAGATCATTGAGGGGCTCGATAGAAGCTGATTTATCCTCAAAGCTATCTGAAGCAATAGATATTGTGTCATACTCTTGGTAAGATGAATCAATAGACATGTCATCACAATATTGGTCATATTTGTCATCTTCTTTAATCCAATCATGTTTAGGGTCATTGCCTAGTTCAAACTCCTTTTCGTTGGTCTCTTCTACTTATTTAGGCTCATCATCAGATATCCAATTGCTTGTATGCTATTTATTAGAGGATGAAAGAGGTTCAATTAAAACATGATCGCTAAGCAACTAAATACGACTAGGATCGAGATACTCTAAATATGTCTCATTCTTATTTTCTTTGAATACCTCACTAGAATATTTGGAGGGCTTAATAGTTATCATCGTGATTAGAATATGATAACTCAGCATATGACTATGACTAGGATTGGTGTATTCATTCCTATCAATCCCATCCCCAAAGCCTAAGGTAAGGTGTTGGAGTGAGTCAACAAGGAGCTCATATTGCATATGCATAGAATACCCTAAGCTAAAATTATCTGTAGGCAGTTGATAATATGCTTTATAAGGAATTTAGAGGCCTTGCTCATACCAACCTAGACCACTTCCATGCCAATGGTAGTGGTAAACCTATCGTAGGACAAATATCAGATTTGACATGTAACTGATGTTTGTAAAGAATGACTCATCGTCTTCTATCTTAGGAGATGACTTTGAGGTAATATCAAAACCCCCATAGATAAAGTTCATCTAATTTGGAGGAAACCCTAGAGGTGCAATGGTACTTATGAGTAGGGGTATCTGGTGAGGTCTACCCATATCTTGCACTGACTCAATGAGGGGATTAAGTGTAACATTCTATACCATTTACTCAGTGAGTCCTAGATTTCTTATATGGACTATGATTTATGGGAAGGAAGATTATGATGATGGGGATGCAAGTTGGGATGACTCATCTATGGCAATAGGTGATTCTTCCTCATCCATAGGAAGTGGAATGACTAATTCAAAAAAAGTGGAGATGGATGACGAGGTTTTATTTATTGGTGCCTTCGATAGATTCCCACATGAAGGATCTGATGATGAAGAAGAATATCAAAAGAGACCAATGGATATGGTTGGGATAGGGTAATGGTGATGGATTGGTGGATTTTTGTGGTGAGGTATCTGGATCTTTGATAGGGTCATTAGGTCAGATGTCTAGATGCATTGAAGGCAAGGTATATTCTTGTAGATTATTGACCATATTGTAGAACTTGAAAGGATCTAAACTTGTAGGAATTACATGAACCTACCCTTCATGGATGTACTTGATGCATAAGTGCAATATGGACGAGACACTTCATATCACAGATCCAAGGTCTACCAAGTAATTGTTGGTCATCAAATCTGCCTAAGAAAGGATTTGGATAGGTGTATGCGCCCTAGACCTGGACCAACATTGAAAGGCCGAAGGGAAGAGATGCCCCTCGTGCCAATATTCGGAGAAAGGTCGGCTCCTATGCTAAACTACTTTGGGGTTTTGAGATAAGGGTGCAGGAAAGAGATAAAAGGAGTTAGGGTTAGAGAAATAAAATAAAAAGGGGTAAGGGAAGAGAGATCTGTGATTTAAAGTGGGAGAGAACAGGAAGCACGATCACTAACTGACAACCTGAATAGAAGCAAAGAACACCAAGAATAACCGAAAGAAACGTAACACTAACATTCCTATGTATCCTTCAGGCAAGTTTCAAGGTACAACCCTCGATCGCACACCGGATGCAGAGTTCAGCTTCTCGGTATACAAACGAAGGAAGACAACAGAATTCGAACACAGAAGGCAGCATAAAAGAAAGTCAATATGACATTTTTCCTCTCCTATGTATCCTTCAGGCAAGTTTCAAGGTACGACCCCCGATCGCACACCGGATGCAGAGTTCAGCTTCTCGATATACAAACGAAGGAAGACAACAGAATTCGAACACAGAAGGCAGCATAAAAGAGAGAAATTGAGCCCAAAGCTCTTTAGTATTAATCATAGGACATCAAGTTATAGCAGCTTTCTTAGCAGATAGTTCCCCCCCTTTTCCATTACAATGCCTGGGTTTTTATAGAGGACCCGACCCTCTGAATCATAATTACATAGGATGGCGAAGTACGTCCTCGAGCTCTGAGAATTTGGCCTCCCTCGGCTCTCGTGATCGAGCTCTCAATTCCATTACCAGAACTAGCATCTACGACCAGGTCAACCATGGAAAGATGCATTAATGAGCCGCCTGGGTGTCCTTGGTTCCCGGGTGCGGTGCTCGAGTGGCTGCCTTGCTCGCTAGTTCCTTCATCATGAACTGATACTTCACTCTCGATTGCTAAAAATGAGCAACGGGCTTATCGGGCATGAAAAAGTATATTTACGAGACGCTTGATCGCCTCAAGAAAATACCCAGCTTGGGGCGCGTGCCTTTGAAGTACTTCGCTAACTTTCAACTTGTCTGTGCCGAAGCAAACCTTTCTTGATTTGCACTTCGCATGATAAGGCTTCGCAAGACAGCTTCGGGGGTGATGGAGGCCGAAGTATATCTCCTTCGCAAAACAGGCTCTTCATAATTGCTTCACTGAAAATACTTCGGGTGAAAGTACTTTGCACGAAAGTTTGTCGAAGTAGATGCTTCGCAATGATTTTCGGCGAAGTAGAAATGGTTCGCTGATGCAGGGACCAAAGTGGATGCTTCGACGGCTTTCGGGCGAAGTGATTTCAATACTGCGTTCCTTTAGATCCCGCTTCGCAAAAATTTTGCCCGAAGTACCCTTTTGAAATGCTTCAGGGCGAAGTAGTTTCATCCTTCTTCATTTGCACTTTACTTCGACGACATCGCTTCGCAAAAAACCCGCCCAAAGTATTTGCTGGAAATGCTTCGGGCCCGAAGTAGTTTTCTTGCCTTAGCCAATTTGGACCGCGGTTTGGACTCCTCCTTCGGCGAAGTGGTTATTTTGAATGCTGCTTCGCACAACCTTCGCCCGAAGTAATGGTTCGGAGCATTTCGGGCCCGAAGTTCTTCTTCTTCAAAGACTACTTCACAAAACTTTTACCCGAAGTAGCGCTGGAAATGCTTCGGGTGTGAAGCTCTTCTCATTTTCCTTCGGCGAAGCTCTTTTCTTTAGCTTATTTGGCAGTGAAGTTCTTTCTTTTTTTCATTTTAGGTACAAATGGGGGCAGGGAAAGCCAAAATTGCTGCAACTTTTACAAAACAAAAACATCAAAGAAATACTTTACAAAATACTGTACAAAAATTTGATTTCTTTTTTACCCCTTGAATAATGTGACAAAATTGTCAACATTCTTGGCGGCTCGCGGGGCAACGAGCTCATCTCGGTGGGAGAACCCTTAGCCTTGATCCATTGGGCCAGAGTCATCTCCTCCTTTTTTTGCACCTTCTTCTTCTGGGAGTGCCTCCGCAGCTAGTTCTCCTTCTTCTTCTGCTCCCTCTTCTTCCTCCTCCGCTCCTTCTTCCTCTTCTGCTGGCACAGCCTCTTGCGACGGCGATGGGGCAAGATGATCACGTATTTTTCTCATGGTGTGGCGAACGTGAGCCCATACCCCTTTCTGAAATATCTCTTGGTCTTCGAGTGCCTTGACCAAAACATAGAATCGATCAATCTGCCCGATGTCGGCGTGTTTGATTCTTACACTTAGGTCATTCAGGCAAGCCACAATTTTGCAGTGTCTCAAGATGAAGTCGGTGACTTGTCCTTCTGTGACCGGATCTTCCCACTCATCTATTTTTGAGGTGTCACCTTCGAAACGGAGCCATGTCGGCTTGAGTTCTTCCCGGGTGAGAAGGTTCCCATCATCGTCTGTGAAACTCGAGAAACCTAAGGAAGAGAGGTCCTCAAAGTAACCCATTGATGTGCGCTGCTCCTGCTCAAATATATCTAGGAGGTCCTTCGCCTTTTGAGCTTTCTTTACCTTGGAGAAGAAGGCGCGAACAGTGGCTTGGGCAGTAGACCAATCCCTAGCCATTCGGCTCATAGCGGCAACCTGCAGGTCCTGATATCTAATACTTTGGACTTCAAAAGCCGGCTTGAGTCACCTTCTGATTTTTTGGATAACCTCATTTACTACTGGCCCTTTCTTTGCAATGGCATACTGGGCTTCGGTGACATAGATTAAAATTGACAGGGCACTGGAGGCCCGCGATCTGAAACCTTGGAGCAAGTGGGAGCGGATTTCCTTGATTCTGCCTCTATTGAACAGCTCCAGGTTTGCCTTTTTGAACAATTGCTGCTGAGCCTGCAAGATCTTGTTTTTGAGCTCTTTTGCTCTTAGCTCATTTTTGGCCTGTATCTGTGCTTGGTGCTCGACCGAACACTGCAATTGTAGTATCTATTATTTTAGGGCATGTTTTTCTTTCTTCATGAGTTTACACTGCTCCTATGAATCTTCCAGCTCAGAGCGGATTTTAGCCAGCTCTTCCTCCAACTTGATGTTGGCGCTCTCTGCTTCAAACCTGCGCTGATTGGCAATATTTGCATGCGCTTGGAAAGTGTCGATCCTGACATGCATGGACGCGGATTCTTCATTTATGTTCAAATGCTCCAGGTCCTTGGTCTTCTCCTGGTACTCATAGTCAGCTGGAGTCATTTCATCCAGAGGCTTCTGGACCCTAGGGACCTTCTTAATCTTGTGCAACTTTTCGCCCTTCAAGTCGAAGACCGCACATTTTTCAACCTGGGCCAGAGATCGCCCTCTTTTCTTTCTTGCCTCCTTTAGCATTTTCTCTGTGTTTTGTCGAGCTAGGAGTAGTTTCTCGGCTAAGGGGCATTCCTTTATTGAAGATAGATCAGTTTCAAAAAAGGCTGGATCTCCAGCTAAAGGTGTGAACAAATATAAAGGGTTAACGGGGAATGATTCCCCAAATGGTTCGGAGATGGGGGTAGCAGGGGCTTTGGCCAGCGGGACTATGCTATGAGCGATGGGAGAGTGGGCTGTGGGGCTTGGCATTGGGACATTGCCTTCGCCCTGACTTAGGACCAAAGGAATGGCAGTGTGCATGGGCAAAGTGATTTCAATAGGCTTGCCCTTATCAGACGGTTCGGGTGGATTGGAGCTATGCAGGGTTGGACTGGCAATGGACAATGCCTGAATGGGTGATTGACCTTGTGGGGGAGGGAGAGACTGATGGGGACCTTCGAATGGAACCGCAGTAGACATGTCAGAGACCAAGGCAAAAGGGAGAGAGTGCATACCTACGTGCCCTCCTGGCAGAGCGGTTGTGGTGACATCCTGGGTGATTGGCTCCTGTTCCTCTTGGGTTTCAACACTCTTGACCTTCATGACTTCTTCTTCGAGATCTCTTTCTTGTTGGAGGAGCTCCTCCACATCAATGTCATCGATATCAGTGACCATATCAGCACTTGGTGGCCCTACATCCTCTACATTTTCTTTAGTCAGACCAGATGCAGGTGGTTCGGCAGGAGCACTGGCGAGCTTCGTGCGAGGTCGTTTTGGGTGAGTCGGAGGCATTTGACTCTGCTCTTGCCTCTTTCTTTTCTTTCTTTCCAATGGTTGTTCTGCCTCTTCTATGCTTGAGTCATGGCTACCCGATGGTCCCTGTGGTGGTGTCGTTGGCGTAGCTTCGGCCTCTATTTCTTCCTTTTCTTTCGAGGCACCTTCAGCTCCTCCTGGGCTTTCGCCTGATCCTGGGGTCGCTGGGGGCACAAAATCTGCAAAGGATATAGACTTCCAAGTTTCAACATTGGCTTCATAAATAATCGTGAAGTCTTTATCCGATGCCAAGAGTCCATAAGAATTCATTTTTTGGTGGTGGACTCTCATTATCCACCACTCCCGAAGCTTTTCCTCGCTCCAATTCTTCAACTCCTCCTTTAAATCATCCTTTGCCCTTTTCCAAAATGTAGAGCTTGGAGTTGGGAGGGGGTATTGATCAGGGTCGAACTCGACCTCCATGGGGTAGAACTCATGCCAAGGAGGCAATGTCCTCATTTTCTCCACATGCCACTCCAGATCTTTCCCATTGGGGTTATTCCTTTGTTCCACGATCTCGGGGTGGAGGCAAATGTGAAAATTCTTGAATTTTAAATGATCCCTCATTACGCCCAAAGGATCATAGAGCCATTGTTGAGGAATCTGAAGTAGGCCAAAATCGACAAGCTTTTGCTCTAGGAAAATGCTCTGTTTTAGGGCAAAGACTTCAATCACACCCATCCTGAAGGGGAAGTCACAGGTATGTGCCCATTTTCGGCCGTGATCATATACTGCATTTGTAGAGTCGCTCTGTCGAGCGACTTCCAAGGTGAACTGATATTCAGAGGGGTAAACTGGTAATAGGAAGGGCTTCCCTATGAAACCGAACAAGCGAATCACCAAGCCCTGTGTCAATTGGAAAACATCTCCTCTTCTTTCTTGTACCACTCTATCTCTCAAACTGAGGGGGACCCGAGGACAAGAACCCTTCAACAAATGCATAGCGGGTCCCAAAAATTGTTGGTTAAAAGAATAATAGGACTTTGTCCTCAATAGAAGGGGAGTCCATTGGTACACCGATAGAGGATTTCCATCCCCACCGCTTGGAGTAATGGCGATATGGGGAAATCGCTTATGGACCTGGTAGAAAAACAACCAGACAAGGAGAGAGCAGGGTGAGAAGTATTGGCCCGTCATCGAATCCTTCATGTTGGTGAGCCTTGTATGCAAGGTTCGGGCCACCCATTCCACCCAGTCGAAGAAGACCGGGTTGGTGTTTGGTCTTGAAGCATCGAGGGCATAGAATTCCCCTCTCGAAATACATTCGACTAAAGAAACCTACTAGGGTTGCACTGAAGCATCTATCGATAGTCCCGCCACCCATGCAATGATGGAGAAGATATCGATGTTTTTGAAGGCCACCAAAGGTAAGGGCATCTGGGGCAGTTTGTTCGAAGGTAGCCCGCCCTTAAGATTCTCGTGCAAGAATTTCAATATGTAGTTGCTAGAAGTGAACCTCTCCATTTGTTCATTTAAAATGACATTGCGAACAACATAGCCTTTGGGCGGACCTTGCTTTGGAGCGAAGGCTGCTTGCACATCTTCCTTCAGAATGGAAAATAATTTATGGCCTGAAGCATCCAACACCTGCCTGGATGCAGGCTGGTAATTCTGCGCGATAGCATAAATTAGCTCCGGGCAGTGGTGAGCAGGAGGGGCCAAAAACCAGTAAATCTGAGAATAATAGGCAGCAGCCCTCTTATTTTCTGGAGTGAGTCGGCTCACCATAAATTCTATGGTGTGTCGGAGGTCGGACACACCCTTAGAGAGCTACGTGTCTCTAATATTCTCCCACCCATCAATCGGCGGTTCTATAAACTGTTCCTCCTCTGAATCATCCCCTTCTTTGATTGGCTATTTTTCGGGGTGAAGAGGGGGATTTGTCCTTTTTGGAGTATGCCTTTTTTCTTCCTTGCCCTTATTTGTTTTCTCAGGGCCTGCAACTTTGGGTTCTTTCCCCTTTTCTTTGGAATTCTTCTTCCCCATGATGGCGGCTGAGTCCTTGACACAGAAGCTTGATGCGAAAGACTTAGATGCAAAAGGCAGGAGAATTGCAGAGTAATTGAAAGCTCTTAGTCTAGCTCAAACTGATGGATAAATAACCTCCTTCTTGCTAGGACTTCGCATTTTATAGCCCAAAAGGCAACCGCCTGAATTTATGGCACCTGCTAAAATTAAATTTACACCTCGGATGAAGGAGGTTACCCTACCTTTTAATTGGTTCTGCATCGACGCAGTACGCAGGGCCACATGCTTTGATGATTACGCTTTGTATTGGAGAAGCAATCTGCTGCCACCTCGTACCAAATCGCCTCGGGACACGCACCGCCACCCTCGCCTTAAATTCATCTGCTTCGAGCTCTTTTCAAGATGGTAGTCGGCACATTTCTCGAGACGTGTTTTAAATGCTCTCGCTTCGGCAAAAAACATTGAAAACGCTTCACGGTGAACCTTTGGTGCGGGCCACTTTTCGATACTTCGGGCCCGAAGTACTTCTCCTTATGTTCTTGAAATTTGCTTCGCAAAAGTCCTTTTCAAAATTTACTTCGCAAAATTTCTACCCGAAGTGACTGCTGGAAATGCTTCGGGTGCGAAGCTCTTTTGTGCCTTTGTTTGAATTTTGGTTCGGCACTTTTCTTCCTTGCAACTGCTACTTCGGATAAAAATCCCCGAAGGAGATTTTGGAGTGTAGTTCTTGGCTTTTGCATCTCGGAACAGGACGTATATACACAAATGAAAACAGATATATACAAAAGTACATATACACACATTTTTTTTTTTTTTTAAAGAGAGAAATTGAATTGCTTCAACGATAGAAAGTCTTCAGATGAAGACCATTGACAGAGATCGGTAAAACCTGGCCATCTGCATCTTTGAGGATGAAAGAGTTGGCCGAGTTCACCTTCACAACTTCGAACGGCCCATCCCAAAAGGCATCCATTTTGTCATGGTTCCCAGGCTTAGCCTTCCAGGAGTCCCATTTCCATACCAGATCTCCTACTTTGAATGTGCGATCGGATGATTTCCTTTTGAACCAGTCTTGGGTGATCTGAGCATGCCTAGCGAAGCTCTGGTAGGCTTCCTCGTGATTCTCCTCTAGTTGCAATAGCTGAGCTAATCTGTTTCCCATCGGGCCAACTCCATCTTCTTTTGCTAATAGCTGTAGTGCAGGGATCTCCACATGGGTGGGCAAGATGGCCTCCTTACCATAGACCAGGGCATAAGGTGAAGTCTTGATTGACTTCTTGATTGAAATTCGATCAGCCCATAGGGCCCGATTCAGCAGAAGATGCCAAGTCCTTTTGTTTGTCTCTATAAGCTTTCTCAACACCCTCAACAAGGTCTTGTTGGTGGATTTTGCTAAGCCATTGCCTTGGGGATAGTAATTGGAGGATACTTTATGATATATCCCGTATTTGTAGAGGAATTCATTGATTTTGGTGCCAGTGAAGCCAGGACCATTGTCCGTAACGATTGCTTCGGGGAGGCCAAATCTGGTGATCAACCCTTCTAGGAAGACGATGACCATCTCTTGATCTGCATGTTTTGTAGGAATCGCTTCAGCCCACCTGGTAAAGTAGTCCGTCGTAGTCAATATGAATTTATGCCCAGTGGAGGAGTTTGGCGATACGACTCCTATGAAATCAAGCCCCCATTGTTGAAAGGGCGTCTCTACTTGCATTGGTTGAAGAGGCATTGAAGCATTTCTGCTTCGACCGATGAACTTCTGACACTGCTCGCACCTTTGACAAACTAAGAAAGCATCAACAAAGAGTGTGGGCCAATAATAACCCGCCTTGATGATTTTCAGCACCATCGTTCTCCCTGCGAAGTGACCTCCAGATAGTCCTGAATGAAATTCTCCCAGGACTCTCCTTTTATCATCATCTTTGATGCACTTAAGAAGGACACCATCAATGTTTTTGAAGAACAGGCCTTCGGGACGCAGAGTGTATCGGGAAGATCGCATCCTAAAATGTCTTCACTGTGATGCATTCAGATGTGAAGGACATCTTCCGGTGTTGAAATAGTCAATTATTTCACTAACCCAATCCTTCTCATCTTCCTCCTGGTTCGTGAAGCATCCTTCGGCCGGTGAGTCATCCCCTTGAGATTCGGTTGCTTCGGCCGCTGCGCTCTTCGCCAATGCTTGACACAATGCGCGACCACGAACTAGTTTCATGGGCCTGATCTCAATGTCAAATTCCTGTATCTTGTTCACCCAACCGGCTCTCTTGCTCCCCAATTCTCCCTGGATGATGAAGTTGTGCACGTCGGGGTGTATGACAAAGACCGTGACCCGACTTTGGGAGATGAACTGCCTAAACTTTCGGAGGGACTTCATTACTGCATGCACCTGATGCTCTATGAAATTGTATTTCTCTTCATGGGGATTGATCACTTGACTCAGAAATGCGATGGGACGCTCTTCACCGTCCTCCCCATTTTGCGTCAGGACTGCAGCATAGCTTTCGGGCTCTCCTATGGCATACAGGATAAAATCCCGACTGTAGTCAGGATTGATTAGGACCGGCGCCTAGGCGATTCGGGCCTTAACCTCTTCGAATGCCTCCCTTATTTCTTCTATCCAGATGAATTCGATGCCCTTCTTCAAAAGTTCGGTCATTGGTTTGATGACTTGGGTGAAATCAGGGACAAACTTCCTTACGAAGTTAATCTGGCCAAAGAAAGATTGAAGACCTTTCTTGTCTGCTGGGAGTGGGAGCTTCGTTAGAGCCTCGACTCTATCGGGATCTACAATGAGTCCCTTTTCTGATATTGCGTGTCCCAACAACTTTCCTTCACTAACTGTGAATATGGACTTCCTTGGGTTGATTGAGATGCCGAACTCTCGACATTTTTTGAAAATTTGTTGTAGGTGTAGTGGGTGATCTTCCCTTCTTCGAGAAAAAATGGTCATGTCATCTAGATAGATGACGATAACCTTATTCAAAAGCTCACCAAAAGCTAAGTCCATCGCCCTCTGGAAAGTGGCACCAGCATTCGAAAGGCCAAACGACATTCGTTGGTAAGAAAATGTACCCCACTTGGTAGTGAACGTTGTTTTATGCTGGTCTTCATCCCTGACCCAGATCTGATTATATCCAGAGAAACCATCGAGCAGGGAGAAGCGTTGAGCTCCGGCCATCGAGTGCAAAATCTGATCGATTTGCGGAAGAGGATAGTGGTCCTTGAGGGAAGCCTGGTTCAGGTTGTGAAAGTCCACGCATAGCCATATATCTCCATTCTTTTTTCTGACAGGGACTAGGTTCGCCACCCACGAAGAATGCTTGATAGGATATATTATCTTTGCCTCAAGCATTTTCATAAGTTTGGCCTTCATCAGGACCTCGATCTTTGGGTTAACCGGCCTTTGCTTTTGTCGAAATGGTTTGACTCCTTCCTGCAATTCGATCGTGTGTTGGATCAGCTACGGATTATATCCTCTGAGGTCTTGATAAGACCAAGCAATTATATCTGGATACCTCCTGCACAGAGTCTGGATCTGTTCTATCTCTTCTAAAGTGCAATCAGTTCCAACTTTTATTGCCTTTCTAGGTTCGAGCTCTAAATCTCGATACTGCTTTTCATTAACTTTGATCATGTGAGAGAGTGCTCGATCATTCTGATCAAATAGGCTTTCAAGAGTGACCAATCCCTTGGGAACATAGTTGTTCTTCAATTGGACCAGCTCCTCATATCCTTCTTCATCAGGGCTCCTTTCTTCGATTGTGGCGGCTTCTTGAATCATGAAATTTACAATCTGCTCGTCATTGTCAAAGACTTGCCAATGTAAGTCTTTGTCCGGGACAGAGGGTCTGTAGATCATCCTCATAGCTTTGGGCTTGTGAACCATGTCCTCTGTGGGAGAGTACTTAGCTGCGATGGATGCCAGAACATCGGCATGCCAATTCTTTTCCCGTGGGATAGACTACAGATTGAGGGACTCGAACTGGTCACACAGATCCCATACCCTGTTGCGGTATGACCTTAGATAATGCTTTTTTGAAGTACACCTGTTTGTGACCTGGTTGCAAACCAGTTCAGAATCTCCAAAAATTTGGAGGTGCCTTATGCCTAACTTATCTGCTTTCTTGAGTCCTAGGCATAATGCTTCATACTCTGCTGCATTGTTAGTGCAGCTCCATAACAATCGGTAGCAATACTCCTTTTGCTCTCCGGATGGTGAAACTAGAAGAATCCCTACCCCAGCACCATTTTTACATCGGGCATCGTCGAAGAACAACTTCCATAGTCCTTCCTGGGCACTTGTTCTATTCTCTGGTTGAGTGTGTTTATCGGGCTTAGTGATGGTATAACATCCCATCTCGGTCTCTACCATGGCATTAAAGTCTGCTAATGAGAACTCATCTTCATAACTTAGTTGCGCAAGAGCTTTCCCGACCAAGTCCATCTGCTCTACTTCCTCTACTATCATATTCATTGGATCGCTGCTCTCTTCCTCGGTCATTTTCTACACAAGGAAAGAAGAAGGCTTTTCATTGTAGATTTTCACCTTCTTTCCTTTGAACGAAATCTCCAGATGAGAGTAATCCATAGACAGATATCCACCCAGCTTTGCTGTGAACTCCCTTGACAAGCACATACTGAAGTATGGTTCCAGGTCGACGACCACTACCTCTTGTATGACCGTGATCTGAGGCATCTTATGTAGTCGAATAGGAATGTCTTTGATCACTCCTACAGTCTTCACTGGGGTTCCATCCAACTGGAGTACACCTTGGCTGCTCCATGTATATTCCATCCCTATTTCTTCGTAGACTGCTCTCGGCATAACAGTTGTAGCGGCCCCAGAGTCGATCATACAGTTATGTACAATATACCCTTCCATCTGTAGGGATAGGTAGAACGGAGGTGGTCTGTTCTTCCCCATAATGGATGTGGATAGGGTCTGCACAAGAGCAAGCGGTGCTGCATTTTTTGCTTTAGTCATCTTCAATGATTCTTGCAGTAGGTCCACTTGTCCAGGTAGTTGCAGTGCATCGTACAAGCTGATCTTGGCTGGAATCCTCTTCAACTCTTCCACAATGTTGTACGTCAGGGAATTGAGCACCTCGGGTTCCTTCCTTGGCTCATATCTAGTGTGGTACTATTCTGTAGCCTCAACTCTTTGTCGCTTAGTTAGTGAAGGAAACTTGAGCTTTTCCCTAGCCTGCTCTTTAGTTTCTGCCTGAGGTGGTTCGACATGGGCCTTTTGAGCTTTTTCTTTGTTCGTTGTAGGTGGAGGAGCTTCGTTCGAAGCTAGAGTAGATGATTGTCCCTTCTCGGGTCGAGTTTGCACTTTCAAGGGAGCCATCTGGGTAGCATCCACTTCTATTGTCCTCTTTCCCCCTCTGGTAAGCACTACAACCGGTTCTTCTTCGCCAATCGCCAGGTTCTGACTCGTTTGCATGATAACGTTGACTTGGCCACCATGACTACTGCTCGCCAGCATTTGTACATAGTGTTGGTGCAGCATGCAGGTATTTTCTTCATGCGGATCATTGCACGTAGAGCACCAATATACATAATCGAAAGTGCTCGGAGCTTCATCAATTGCAGCATTTCTCGTCGAAGCCTTCCCTTGCTGGACTGCTTGATCTTTGGTGAGCGCAGGTGTAGGATAAGACCTTCTTGGTAGAAATTCTTGTTGCGCTTGCTTCTTCTTCACAATAGTCATGTCGTTGGACAATGTCTGAACTATGGAGTTCAGAGATTGCATCTCTTGTAGGATTTTAGCTTGTATATCATCGACTTTTGGAACGAGTGGCAATGGAGCCATGGTCGGTATTGGAGGTAGGGTAGGATGTTGAGGTGGTGCTGGTAGTACAGGGAATGCCGAAGTGACAGTGGGCTACGGAGTTGAAAATGTGGGAAAATGGATTTGTGGAGCGGTGATTTGAGACACAATAGGATTTGGGTTCCAAGGTGAGATCGGGAGTGCAGGTGTCATGGAGACCTACAAAGCGGCTGCGCTTGCATACTGGGATTGAGGAAACTCGAGAAGTATTGGCATCGTCATTCTTTGGGGAAGCTTGCCCATAGCTATCAAATCTATTTCTGCCTTCTTGGCTAACTCATACAACTGGGGAAAAGTATTGATGTTAGAATACCTTACCATGATACTGATGTCAGGGTTGAAAGCTCAAAGGAAATAATATGCTGCAGCTTCGTCGGTTGGCCGAAGCCCAACTGGTACTCTCTGCCAGGTTCGAGCGAACCTAACATTGAAGTCTACGATCTCCTCTTGTGGATGTCTCTGGATTGAAGTGAATTGATGTAGGAGAGAGGTAGGATCGGAAGACTCATTGAAGTTTCCCATCAGCTGCCCAGCTAACTGGTCCCATCCCGTAATAGCATCGGGCGGTAGAGATCTATACCAGTTGAGGAGTTTTCCTCTAAAGGACAGAACCAGAAGCTTTACCATAACTTGTTCTTCGATGATGTCATGAATCGCCGCCAGAGAGATTATGTCTTGAATGTGCTCCAGAGCGGTCTTCCCAGTTCCATCGAACGTTGGGATCTTCTTTACAGCAGCGGTCGACACTTGCCCTTGTCCTGCTAGATTCAGTGGTGACAAAGAATCCCATGCCGGGAACCACCTGGGTGGCGGTTGCTGCTGCACTTGCTATTGTTGTTGTTGTTGTGCCATACTTGCCCCTAGATTTTGAGAAACAGGATTCCCCGAAGCTCCTCCTTGATTGCTAATAGGTCGACTAATAGGAATGGGGGCACTAGGATGCTTCGATGAGTTGGGAGGATTGGGAGGAAAACTAGATACTATGCTATCAGGAGTCAGGCCTTGTTCATCGACAACAGCCTCTTGCGAGGACGTTTCGCGTAATAGTGATTCGGGGGTGACCAACCTTGATTGCTCCCCAAAGGCATCAATATCTAGCTCAAAGAACTCGGTTTCCTCTCCTCTATTCTTAACTCTCCATCTTGTTTGCATGAAGGCACAAACTTTGGTACCGGTCTTTTCGACTTAAAGATTCTCGGGTAAACAGAGTCGCCAGATGCTAAGAGTCTTTCGGTAATGAGAGCATCGGTTCTCACTACCACTAGTCAGGTGAGACTGACCGGGTCACACCGGGAACTGATTAGAACTATTGGCCCCGGTGAAGATGGGTTTGCATTTAAAATATGGGACCTTAACTGGTTATGAATCTTTCTGAGACAGACACAGTTGGGTCCCATCGGGCGTGCCAAAACTGTTGGTCATCAAATCTGCCTAGGAAAGGATTTGGATAGGTGTATGCGCCCTAGACCTAGACCAACATTGAAAGGCCGAAGGGAAGAGATGCCCCTCATGCCAATCTCCGGAGAAATGTCGGCTCCTATGCTAAACTACTTTGGGGTTTTGAGATAAGGGTGCAGGAAAGAGATAAAAGGAGTTAGGGTTAGAGAAATAAAATAAAAGGGGTAAGGGAAGAGAGATCTGTGATTTAAAGTGGGAGAGAACAGGAAGCACGATCACTAACTGACAACCTGAATAGAAGCAAAGAACACCAAGAATAACCGAAAGAAACGTAACACTAACATTCCTATGTATCCTTCAGGCAAGTTTCAAGGTACAACCCTCGATCGCACATCGGATGCAGAGTTCAGCTTCTCGGTATACAAACGAAGGAAGACAACATAATTCGAACACAGAAGGCAGCATAAAAGAAATTCAATATGACATTTTTCCTCTCCTATGTATCCTTCAGGCAAGTTTCAAGGTACGACCCCCGATCGCACATCGGATGCAGAGTTCAGCTTCTCGGTATACAAACGAAGGAAGACAACAGAATTCGAACACAGAAGGTAGCATAAAAGAGAGAAATTGAGCCCAAAGCTCTTTAGTATTAATCGTAGGACATCAAGTTACAGCAGCTTTCTTAGCAGATAGTTCCCCCCATTTTTCCATTACAATGCCTAGGTTTTTATAGAGGACCCGACCCTCTGAATCATAATTACATAGGATGGCGAAGTACCCCTCGAGCTCTGAGAATTCGGCCTCCCTCGGCTCTCGTGATCGAGCTCTCAATTCTATTACCAGAACTAGCATCTACGACCAGGTCAACCATGGAAAGATGCATTAATGAGCCGCCTGGATGTCCTTGGTTCCTGGGTGCGGTGCTCGAGTGGCCGCCATGCTCGTTGGTTCCTTCATCATGAACTGATACTTCACTCTCGATTGCTAAAAATGAGCAACGGGCTTATCGGGCATGAAAAAGTGCATTTATGAGGCACTTGATCGCCTCAAGAAAATACCCAACTTGGAGCATGTGCCTTTGAAGTACTTCGCTAACTTTCAACTTTGCCTGTGCCGAAGCAAATCCTTCTTGATTTGCACTTCGCATGATAAAGCTTCGCAAGACAGCTTCGGGGGTGATGGAGGCCGAAGTATATCTCCTTCGCAAAATAGGCTCTTCATAATTGCTTCGCTGAAAATACTTCGGGTGAAAGTACTTCGCACAAAAAATTTTCGAAGCAGATGCTTCATGATGATTTTCGGCAAAGTAGAAATGGTTCGCTTGATGCAGGGACCGAAGTGGGTGCTTCGACGGCTTTCAGGCGAAGTGAATTCAGTATTGCGTTCCTTCAGATCCTGCTTTGCAAAAATTTTTCTTGAAGTACCCTTTTGAAATGCTTCGGGGCGAAGTAGTTTCATCCTTCTTTATTTGCACTTTACTTCGGTGACATCGCTTCGCAAAAAACCCGCCCAAAGTAGCTACTAAAAATGCTTCGGGCCCGAAGTAGTTTTCTTGCCTTAGCCAATTTGGACCGCGGTTCGGACTCCTCCTTCGGCGAAGTGGTTATTTTGAATGTTGCTTCGCACAACCTTCGCCCGAAGTAATGGTTCGGAGCGTTTCGGGCCCGAAGTTCTTCTTCTTCAAAGACTACTTCGCAAAACTTTTACCCGAAGTAGCACTGGAAATGCTTCGGGTGCGAAGCTCTTCTCATTTTGCTTTGGCGAAGCTCTTTTCTTTAGCTTATTTGGCAGTGAAGTTCTTTCTTTTTTTTCATTTTAGGTACAAATGGGGGCAGGGAAAGCCAAAATTGCTGCAACTTTTACAAAACAAAAACATCAAAGAAATACTTTACAAAATACTGTACAAAAATTTGATTTATTTTTTACCCCTTGAATAATGTGACAAAATTGTCAACAGTAATATGTTGTACTGCATTGCATCCTCCAAGATGTGGCATAATGTAGGAATTGTCTTCAACCCAACCTAAATGGAGGACTATTGTGTTGATAGTGGAGCATAGAGCATCGTTAAAATCTTGAAGGGTGAATATAGACAATGTAATATGTGATGGTGGTAGATTAATATGTTGAAGTGCAATAGTGGTAATAATATTAATGGAGGAACATGTATCTATCAATACTCGTTTATAAGGGATCTAATTCACACTAGCAATGATATGCAGTGGGGGATCAACTATGTCAGTGGGTATCAACTTGATTTTATGATTGTGGAATGTTATAATAGGCTCCTTGCAGTTTTGAACATGCCCCACAAAATTATTGAAAGAGTTAGGGTCTTGTGGCTATAGTTCAATTGACTTTAGAATTTCCATTAGAGCCTCTCGATGTGGAGTTGACTATTGGATTAGCTCATATATGGAAATTTTTGTCGATGCCATCTTTAGAATCTAAGTGAGTCAATATCTTATCATGACCATTGAGCAATATGGTAGAATTTGGATTGGATTTTGTTGCAGCAATGACTACGATGTTGAAGGAACATGGGTTGGACCTACAGGTTGTGTAGGTTGGTTTGAGTATCTTTGGTTCCTTGTCACTATGCTAATCATCCCAAAAAATCCCTAATATGGTGGGGTTGTATGTATCTCATTCACCTATCTAGGTTGTTTTTCCTAGCCCCCATGCATAGGTAACGTGATCCTGGAATATGCCAATATTTTGGTTGTTTGTAGCAAGAGGATTATCGATTTGAAGCTCATTTTGCTCTATCATATCTTGCACAAGGTTCTTGAATGCATAGCAAGTTTGAATGTCATGACCATTTTACCGGTGATAGACACAATGTAAATCCTCTCTATAATTCTTTTTTTTTTGCTTATTTAGATCTAGTTTTAAAAATTTAGGTAGAGTGATGGCCTTTGCCTCACACAGTCAATGAAAAAGAGAAGCCAATGGTTCAGGAAATGGTGTATACTAGTGAGGAGGATGATATTGTTGATTTATCTATTGATTCTACTAAGGTTGAATGTTATACTGTGCAGGTGGGGGTTGCACCTGATAATTAGGTGGTTGAGGGGTAGTTTGTTATGAAGGACATGGTACACTTAAGATGACTTGATTTACTAGAGTAAATTTTGTTGCGTGTAGTTACCTTTAGAATTTTTATTCCAATCCTTTTTTGGAGCTTGATTTCTCCCTCTTAGACCTTGATGTCCTCAATAATATTTGCCTAAGCTAAGGCTTCCTCAAATATTTTGTACTATTGGAGTTGTAGTAAGAGTGAAATCTATTTTGAACAACTCCTAGTAAATAGTCGAGTTAGCTCTATAATAGGCAAGGTAAATGGTAATTTTGTAATAGTTGATCTCCACCACTTGCCATAATCCATGACTGACTCCTCTTCAAATTGTTTAAGGTTGTACAAGTCAGTCAATGTTGCTTTCTTCTTGATGCTAAATGAGAAGTATTCCAAGAATGCATTTTCCAGTTGTTCAAAGGAGTGTATGTTGTGTCACAATAAATGATTATACCACTCTAAGGTTGGCCTAGAAAGGGTTATGAGGAATGTCCTAAGCATAAGGGCATTGTCATCTTGAAGATGAAAGCACATATTCATGAAGCTTGTGACATGCTCTTGAGCATATTCATATCCTTTAAACTTGTCCAATTTTGGCATCTCAAAATGCTCAGGATATGGTGGGGATGGAACTAATCGATGCAATGGTTGGTTGCACAACTAACACAAAGTAGGTTTTTGATAACCTATGCCTAAATTTTGTTGCTCTAGAGAATTAATGTGATCAGTTAGAAACTGGTAAGCATCTAGTGAAATGATCTTATTGGCACACCTTCGTCCTTGAAGAGGGGAAGGTAGGAGGATTTTGATTGGGGTGAGGTGGTTGAATGTTGTCATCAACCATGACCTTGTAAGGTAACTCTAGATGCCAATGTTCTTGGTAATTTGACCGAAGGTCCTCATAGGTCTCATACTCTTGTTGATGGTTGTATGGTTGATGTTGTTCAGACCTATGGTGTTGGAGGGGCGTACAAGGGGGATGATTTTGGTTTGGCCTAGGTGGCAGGTTTTGATGTTGTACGAGGTGCCTTTGATGGACCTATAACCTATGAGTGCTAGGGGTAGGAACCATCTCATGCAATGATTTTTACAACTATTCCTAATGTAATTGTTGTTTATGTAGCCTATTCTAGTGCATCTTGTGTTGATTCAATTGGTGTTGTTAATCTAATCATTGTTTATCCATTCATAACTAGTTCAACTTCTCTTGTCTACCAACATTGGTTCTAGATGCTATATTTACCTGATCAACCGTATGGGGTCGATCAACCCTTGTATTAATATGAATGGGCCTTATTTGCTTCTCAACCCCGTAAGGCTTAGCCACTTGCTTCCCATGATCTAGGGAGGTTGCATTGACATGATATTTAAGCTTAAAGGTAAGTTTTGTGTACTCGGGTGGTGCAAAGCCACAACGTGCTTGTGTAGAGTACTCTTCATAATGAGTAGGAGGATAATCTAGGTCTTCTTCCTCATCATCTATGATAAATGTGTGAGCCAACATAGAGGTTTTACTAGGACAATGAGTATCATACCTATCCAGATGTGCATATCGATTACTCATCCATGGGTAGTCAAGCGAGGTGGATTGATCATCTAGGTTTTGCCATGGTGTATATTCTTGCTCATGCTCTGATTGAGCGGTAGGAGGTCGGATTCCCTATGAGTGATGTTGGTATTACGATGAAAATTAGAATTTCATTCAAGAATAGCCAGATCCTCTAGATTGACTCAAATGCCTCCCTATAATTTTTTAGCAACACTAGCCCTTGATCGAGCTTGATCGTTTGTTATTACCATGATTTGAATTATGCAAATAGTAAAGAATCAAACAAGAAAACAATGTGTTTATCTCTTTTAAATTTTTATTTTGATTGTTGATTCTTGTTACTATTTTCAATGTGTTTTTATGTTTAAACCTCTATTCCTATGACAACTAAGGGTAAATAAAATAAAAATCTACTAAAGGTAGTTTGAGCACACCCCCTATCGAGGAATGTAACCCAAATGGAAAAAGTGGCTTCCTATGTTGGATATGGATCAAGGTAAACCTATGGAAATAAAAAACCCTTGAATGAGCCATACTACCTATTGAATTACTACTGGCCCATTCTAGGCTTTCACTTCACCCTCTCATTTGAGCTTGGGCATAAATGACAAATGTATTTCTATAATTATTTAGCCCCCAGAATGTAGGGTATCTAATCCTTCCTATTTTAGGTGCACCCAAAAGTAGGGGATTTTTTGGTGATAAAGTTTAGAAATCCACTAGCTTGAGGCTACTATGGTTTCTATGGGGCCAATCCATGGTGGGATATGAATTCCCATGTCACATGATTGTTGTTGATTGTTGGTGATGAAATCCAACTAACTAGCGTTAACTTGTTGTGTGTGTGTGAGGGTTCATTTTAAATTTGCAAAAGTAAATCAAAGAGCATACAATGATTTTTCTTCTTT
Organism: Wollemia nobilis; assembly: GCA_028583015.1. Lineage (NCBI taxonomy): Eukaryota > Viridiplantae > Streptophyta > Pinopsida > Araucariales > Araucariaceae > Wollemia > Wollemia nobilis. The sequence continues at coordinate 2,117,796 of JAQPPZ010014470.1, forward strand.
TTACTAATGCAAAAAAATAGATTTTGTAATGCAGAACCCTATATGATGTATAGCCTTTGATCAGGCAACAAGCAGGTAAACCAAATCATAGCATACAAGGGGTCATCCTGCACAAAGATGACTATAGACAAAGGTCAGCTGGATCTGAGATGGTCACATATTGAGGCCATATAGACCTAATATGATCACAGATAGAGGTCGTTTAGACCTGATATGGTCATAGATAGATACCCAAAACTTAAAAATATTTGTATTCTTTTTTTGTAATTTGAAAATTTTCTTTACATTTCTTTATGGAAACAAAAAAAATGATAGATGCAATTACTTTTATAACCTATGTATAATGTAGATCTAGTTTATTTATGTTTTTGTTTTCTGGCCATGGATCATTTAGACCTGAGATGGTTGTAGAATAGGAGTACCTGTAAAACACAAAAACTTGTCAAAAAATCATCAAAAAGCTAAACACGGGACCTAGCGGTCCCATCGTGATCACCATTTGATATGCTCAAAAACCAGTGCACCAATAAAAGCAACCAATGATAATGTAAAGCAATAATGAACATGAATATATAACCAATACATAAAAATAAAGAATAAGAACAAGCGAGCCAAGTCCTTTATATTAATGATAATCTCAAAGTGTATTACAAATACGTCCCCTTTGAGGGATTTCAATGATGCGATACAATCATTACAATAAATGAGGGTTTTGTCCCCTTTCTAAATAAATCTTGGCACACTCTGCAAGGTCTTCTCACAATCACAAGTGTTTTGGAGCGGGCTTCCATAACCGTTGCAATGAGTAATGATGTCGAGTTCTTGCACTCCTTTGTCCTTGTAGAATCTTGTAATCTGCACACAAAGAAAGCAAAGGATGTCAATAGCATGTGCAAAGCCCAATGATATTGGGCTCATATTAAACAAAATGAATGTAAAAATAAATGAGCTAAAAGTAGAATAAACCATGCATAAAGAAAAGTTAATCTAATGCTAGAAATAGTAAAAAGCAAATTCTAACTGTTGTAAATGAAAAAGATAGAAAAATAGATCTTTGCCAGAGGTCGTCTCAGGGTAGGATGGTCTTACCTACAGGTCATCTCGGGTCAATGCGGTCATTATCCTAGGGTTGTATTTCTTATGGCTGAATCGAGGTGACTTCTAGGTTCGATCTAGGGTTTTTTTTATGGATTGGTGCACTCACATGAGTAGTTTAGTGGGTCAGATTGATAACTGAAGTAGAAGTATTTTATTTACATGGAAGATGGAAGCACGACCTTTAGTGCTTACAACAATCCAGTAGCATGAGAGATCTTAGGGATTAAAAATACAATAGTACTTCGTGATGAGGAAGCTTGAACTCTGTAACGATAAATATTAGGGTAATAAATATTGCAGGGGTTCAAATTGAGGGGGTGAGTGCCAATATATAGATTTCTTGAAATAAATATAATAATGGCACAAACCCTTTGCATGAAAAAGCAAAGAGGCAGTTCACATTAAGAAAAGTGAATGCTTATCTTTAGAATTTCATGCAATTGATTAATGCATGCATTTTTTCTATTTTGGCTCATGCAAGGTGCTAAATCATGGTGCAATATCATGCACAAGGTTAATTGGTAGTTTTGGCTGCTAGCTATCCCGCTCTATTTTTAAATTTTGCTTTTGATGTGGTCGCCTTGAGGTGAGATGACCCTGATCTAGAGGTCATATTGGGGTGAGACAACCCTGATCTAGAGGTCATCTCAGGGTGAGATGGCCCTGGTTGCAAAAGAGAATGTTTTGGTCTAAGTGGTGAAAACCATTGTTTTAACCTTGAGGTTGCGCAAGGTAGATCACATGGTTTAAAGGAGTCCATTTAGATAGTCTCTTAAAAATGATGTGTTTTAGGTGTCTACAAAGTGACCCTATTATTATGCTCAACCACCTCATTCTTATTTAGAATGTAATGAATATTCCTCTATAAAGTAATGTAATTAAGTGCCAAAAAATCCCTAAAAGCGTGATTGATTAATTCCAATAATATAAAAGCACATTATTTTTCTCTCAAACTAATTTTCCACCAAAACCTTGAATTTTATAAAATTATCAAAAGCTTCATCATTTTTCTTAATATTATAAATCTATAAAATCCTACATAAATCATCAATAAATTTAAGAAAATATTTTCTCCTAAAAATAAATATCAACTATAAGAACATAAAATTCATTTTGAGTGCTACTAGGGAGTGCTCTTCTTTATAGGATGATGATGTATTGGATTGGGACCCAGATCCTATAGGGGTTTTCTCGATGGCTTATGGTTATCATGTTTTATATAGGTAATATTTTAGGAATGAGGAGATTCCTTGGTGGAAACAGGTTTGGAATAAGGATTCCTGGCCCAAATGCAATTTCTATTTGTGGCTGGCTACTCGAAATAAATGTCCTACCTAGGATAATCTCCAAAAGAGATATTTTCAAGGTCCTTCATTTTTTTTCCTTTGTGAGAATAGTGATGAATATGTAGGGCATTTACTCTTACAGTGTTTGTTTGCACAGGAAATTTGGCATCTTTGGTGGAGGGTGTGGAAACAATCTTGTTCTCATGCCTCTTCTCTTGTTGAGTTCTAGAGGATTTTAGTAAGATCTCCTGCTAAGGCTTTCTTTATTCAAGTTGCATCGAGTATTAGGTCCATATGTATTATATGGCAGATTTGGCTTGAAATAAATCAAAGAATTTTTCAAGGTAGGAAGTTAACTATTTATCAAACTTGGCAGAGGATTATTGGTATGATCCAAGAAACTATTTCTTCTAAATGTCAGATCAGTCTTCCTTTGGAGCAGTTTTCTATTTTGATGATGCAAGACTTGGGTTTAATTAATAGTCATGTCACAATATTTAGACACCTACAAGGAATAATAGTCAACAATGGTCATATACTCACTAAATGTTACCTTAAATTTAATTAAAGAATAACAATATTTCAAGATGTGTCATGCTACTCCTACTCCAAAATTTACAATTTGTTTCTTTGAGGATGTGGAATTCCAAGGGAGGTCTTAATGTCATACTTATCATCACCATCTACAAATAAAATAGAAGCATCACCTCCACCCTTCTTGTATATCTCTTCAAGATTCTTGACCTGAATATGATAGAATTTAGCTTTGTTCCTTCCTTGTAAAATCGTTAAAATGGCATGATATCAAGTGGTTAAAATAATATTATTTGTTAATATTATTAGTGGTTAAAATCATATTATTGCAATATTACAACAAACCATACTAATCATGGGTCACCTTATTACCATAGTGTCCATCAGATTGTGGAGATTTACACTTGAATCATGCTTATATAATTCTATCCTATTTACCATTGCTATGACCTTGACTATTTTATATATTTTTAGAAGTAGGTCACTCCTATCAAAATACCACATTTGTTATTTATTCAATTAGACCATATCCCATATCCAACTTTCCTTTCTATAAAAAAAATTCTCTGTCCCTCTCAAATTGTTATGGTTACTTTATTATCTCCTTAATATCATTTTTATTAAGAGATAAAACCTTCATCAGCTAATTATATTCACAGATTTTAATTTCAACAAGATAAATATCAACACATTGATTGTATAAATAACTACTAAATATCTAAACATTTCTAAGACAATGCTTCCACGAATAGTTTATGTATGTAAAATATGAATGTTATTAATGCTCAAATCGCCACTTCTACTTTTCTTGATAGCATTAATAATAATCTAAGAAAATATTTTAAGAAATATATCTCCATTATTTCTCAAAGACAACTTGGACATCTTAAACACGTCATTTTGAGGAGACTACCTATATGGACACATTTTTAGGTCATATGACCTACCTTGGTCATCCTCAAGGCTTAACAGTGATTTTTACCACTCAAACAGGGGCAAATTACCTTTTGCATCCTAGACTATCATATCCAGGGATAGCCTCCAAAGACTGTTCTACCTTGGGATGGCCAATAGTCATGGTTGCCTTACCTAGATACGGTGTGCCTGTAACAAGCTCAGGATCCTAAGCCGAACCAAAATCAATTATAATACAATTAAGCATCAAATGTCAAGCATGAGAAGGTTCTAAGAATTGGTATTTGGTCTTTCTAGATCCTAATCGTTTCTTTGTTCTTATATTCTTCTGCAAGCCAAGATTCCCATTTTGAAAATCTATAAGATAGCACCTTTCCTTCATAAAAAACCCTAGACATTTCATATTTTAGACACCAAAATCTAGCCACTTATCATTCTATTCGTAGCCTCTAATCACAACCATCCATTTATATATATATATATATATATATATATATATATATATATATATATATATATGTGCGTGTGTGTGTATGTGTGTGTGTGTATTTATTTAATATATACATAAATATTAATATTTTATATTTATATATATTTAATAAATATATATGTATTTATATGAATAAGTCCTAGCCATCCACCATGATTTAATCTCAGCCATCTATCCATATCAATCCATGTCACTTACCCAAGATTAATCTCCACCCTTCCTCATGTTTTAATCTCAGCCACATCAATCAAAAATTGATCTGACCTTTCCAAAAAGCATGCACCTAACTAATACATCAATTGGAACCAACATTAAAGCATGAAATGATAGACAAGATTGCATATAACAATAAAATAGATGTTTCTTATATTAATATTGGAAATGAATCTCGGTTACAATCATTCCCCTCTTAGGGTCACCCAAATTTTGATACAATTCAAAAGCCCCAACGGGGTAGGCACAATACTCAGGCTCTCTGAATAGTCACAAACTGCTCCAAGGTGTCGATGATCTTCTTCTCCATGCTTAGAGGTATTTTCTATGTTGAATGGCATGATCCTGTTAATTATGCATTCAGAAAACAACAAGAAACATTAAAAACAAAGGAGGCCTCTCTTGATGAGGCTTTAAAAGGATATTTCACAAGAAGATATCATAACAAGCATGTAATCAAGAAAATAGATAAAACATGGTAAACCTATATTAATAATGAAATATTGTCATCAAACATTTATAATAAATAAAATACTATCTATCTATTATGTTAGTTTATCAAAATAGAAAACATGAACGCATGAAATAACCCATAGTTGCACTAATTACCAAATTGACTTAATGAAGGTAAATCTACTTTTAATGCTTAATTCCACCAACCATATGTCTCTAAAATGTCAATTAAACCTATACTAAGCATAATGTGATCTAATCAAATAATATACAAGAAATAACACAAGGGGATCTATAGCCATTTGCTCACCGTGGGTCTAATGTGCGATTAGCACTATTGACCACAGTTGACAATCATGGTTGAGCTCTAAGTAAACTTGCCATCAAAATTAGGGCTTCCTCTCTGATCCCCTTTGCCAAATTGATGGTCAAGGGTCACCTCTGTGTCCTCTAATAGTTTTGGTGGTTGAATTGTCCAAATTATGCACCGATTGCATAGATTTGTGTTTCTTGGATATCCTAGGCTCCTAGGGCTTCCACATCGATTTGATCTCCAATTGAGTAGCAAAAGTGTCCCTCTCAATGTATGCAAGTGAGTATGCAATTTGATAGGGCTTCACTACTCAATTGATCACACTTCATCCAGAATTATCCCCAATTCAAAGGGGGATCTTATAGCATTGGCCCAGGGCTAGGGGTGGCTTCCTCATGAAGCCAAGATAAATATTGGGTAGTTGAGTCTGTTGGATGGAAGGTTCTCAATCCCTCCTTGCTCAAACCACTTCAATCTATAACCAATTGGCCATTGCAACCAACTTTGGTTTGGATGAATGCCAACTGACTCTAAGTGCTGACCGCGACTGACATGCATAGTGAGCACTGCTAACCACGGGTGTCAGCAGTAGCTAGCACTGACTAGGCAAAGATACCCCAAATGAGTGGTAAAAACCACTGCTATACCTTGGATCTGTCCAAAGGTCTTCCATATGGTCTTATAGCATGTCCCATATGAGTAGTCACCTCGAAATGACATGTTTTAGGTGTCTACAGATGCCCCTTTTGAGATGTGTTGTGATATCGAACAACGCTGAACAAAACTAGACCTCTTAAAATGATGTTGTAGGTTGCATGATGATAATTTTTCTGATCAACATTAGATGCTCCAAGTCCAGCAAAAGGACGTACATCCTAGAATCATTGCTTCTAACTCAGTAGAAGGCTTAATTTGACAGGGTTTGCACTCATCATAAGGCATTTGGGTAGCTTTGGTGCTACAATAGGAGTTACGCCTATATAACCAAAAGGAGGATAGCTACAAATAAACTGTAATATATGATATTTTACCCCAGCAGAAGGGTAAGCTTATGATAGTCTTTGGCAATGATTCATAAGACGAATGCAATTTCGACAAGATCTAGGGATCTACAATCAAGGGATCTTCTATTGACTTTGATTATAATTTAATATTATGACTACCCCCTCAAGCGACGAGTCGATGAGGGTAATAACAATGAATTAAGCGAAGAGGTCACTTGACCACTATGAATGATATTTAAAAAAATTAGGATTTAGAATTTAAAATTCTTGGCAAGGCCTAATCAGCTATGAATACAACTATTAATAGTAATTACTTATTTCTATTCCATGGAGCGGTCAAGCCACAAGGCCTACTTAGGGAATCAAAATGAAAGCAAGTCCAATTAGGCATATATTGAATCATATTGTCGATGATCTGCTAAAAACATCATAAGATAATTACGATGAATACTTCATTCCCATGGAGCAGTCCTGCAATTCTACAATGATGAATTTGCCCCAAATGTCCTTATGGTAATTTACTCATCTTACTAGATTGCATGGATCAAAAATCACCATAACCGCCAAGTGTATAGGGTAAATAACTAAATACGAGGTGCATTTGGCTTTTGATTTATTTGATTTTTTTAATTGAATGTTTTATTGGTTGGGAGGTGCAGCACTCAAAGAAAGTATTTCCATGGCGATGACCTCGATTGAATATACATTATAATCTCAGTCAGTTATTTTATTTTTGCCTTATGATGACATTTTATGGTGTCATTGTGCTTGGTTCACTTATTTTGAGTGTTTAAATTATCATTTAGCAGCTTTCCTCAAGGTAAATTAAGGGTATTATATGTAATTTTCTAACCATGGCTCTTAACTATGGGTAATTTTTCTCACCACGGCTAGGACATGTGGTTACAAAACCCTAACTTGGGGACCGCGGGTGTCAGCCGTGGCCCAACCTAAATATGAAAAATTATAAAAGGGCCTTCTCTTTGAAAATTTGATCATTTTCACCTGACTTCAACAGTTAACCCGAGAGTTCTAAAGGTAAAACCATAAAACTTAACCCATAATATTGCTAAAAACCCAACCGGATTACCTAGACTTCACACCTATGGCTGACCAAGCAGAGGAATCGACCAATGGGAGAGTTGGAGGCTCAAAGGTAACTCATAAACCGAGACCTCGCTTGTGATTACCAGGTTTAAAATTAACCTCATTAATTAATCGATAATTGAACCACACTAAACCGTAGGCAATGAACCTCACCTTAGATTAGGATTTACCATAGGTTAGTTAGTCAGGGGGGGTTTAATTTTATTTTTTGGGGTGTTTTTTGGTAAGAGAGAACCCATTTAGAGTTTCGTTCACTAGTCGTGGGTGGCAGTCACAGTCCCTTGATATATTAGGGGCCACGACTGTCAGCTGTGACGAGGTTCAAAACCCAACAGTAAAATTTTTTACCGTTGGTTCGACCGTAGTTTCGACCCGCATGCCCAAATTTAGAAAAAAAAATCAATTTTTTTGTGTTTTTTTTTGAGTTTTTATGGGCAATTAATGCCACTTTTTGTTTCTTTGAAGCACTCCTTTAATGTTATTTGAAATTTTTTCTCATATGTGTGCATATTATTGCATTTTTAGGAGATTTTATAAAAAAATTTGTCAATTTTAGAGTGATTTTAATTGTTTTTTCGCTTTATTTTTTATTTCTTTTATTTACTCTTTGACTAATAGAGCGAGGGAGACTGATATCCTTTGCACTCTATGCCCCCTATTGACTTATGCAGAGCGAGAGTGGTTTATCGATGTTGGATTTGGATACATCCTGGATCTCCCTCCCATCTGGGTAGATCAGGCCTATCTGACTGTTGTGGCTAGTCATTGGGATGTGCGTACCAACACGTTTCACCTACACAGGTGAAATGACGATCATATTAGAGGACGTGTATTGCATATTCTGGTTATCTATCGATGGTGAGCCTATCACCACCTCCTCATTTATAGTGAGGAGAGTTGTTTTTGATGTTGTCTTCAGAGATCATAGTGTGGAGGCACAGGTCAGGGATCTCACTAGTGAGCACAATTTGGAACAGGCACAATTGAGTGCAGCTATTGCCAAGAGGGACTTGCTCAGGGTAGATAAGGGAGATCCTTCATCCTCCCAGGCCATCATGAGACCTTCGATAGTACCATATTCTCTACTGTTAGTAGTTTGTGACCCTATGGCAGATATCAGGAGGCTTCGTTCCCTCATGGAGGAGGGTAACGATTGGGATATAGTGGTATGATGCGAATGATATAATATGTCACTCTATATTCCTTTTGCAATTTGAAATATATGCACAATATAGTTAGTGGTCATCTAAATATCGTTTCTGATATCCATCCAGTATTTATCCTATATCTTGAAAACTTTGTGCTCAATGTAATGATGTATCACAGATTTGATACTTTGCAATTTGATGATTGAATGACTTATTTTTTATGGTTTGTGATTTTTGGTATTTGTTGCTATTAGAGAAAATTTTGAGTTTTTCCATGAGATTCAAACACCCTAATTGACTTATCAAAAGTTGTATACTAACAAAAATAGACTTCTGAAATGTAAGGCTTTTGCTAGGATAGGCCATAACTGTTCATTATCCCTGTGTGTGCAAATGAATATATTAAGATAAGGCACAAGCATACCCCGATGTCAGGCAGGATTCTTTTAGCCCATTACTAATATTGGGGGTCCACAAATGTTTATCCTATCATAGTTTTAGATTTTAGTTGGACTCGACCACTAGCAGATATAGGACACCTGAAGCTAGCTCTTCCACATTCAAACATTGGTTTGTACATAAGCGAGGTGCTAGTGCATCAGACATATCGTCATGCATAAGGTACAATAGTGCTGGCAATTCCATGGATTTAAGTTCACTCCCTTATTTTCTTCAATTTTCTGGGATACTTGCTCATATAAAGTGATAAATATCACTATTTATTTTTTTACTTTAGTGACAATAATCTTTTTTTTTTTTGTAATTTATTTTCTTTTTCTTGAGCAAGGGATTTGATACTAATTTTTCTTCTTTTGTACAATTTATCTGCATTTGACTTGACTTTTTGTAATTTTACATTTGATAATTTTCTTCAAAAACTTCCTTTGGGAATTTTACTTTAGGGAACTATTTTTGGGATATCGATTTTAGGATATCGATCTATGATATAAATATGGGATATCAATCTAGGATGTCAATCTATGATATCGATATAGGGTATCAATCTGGAGGATTGATCTAGGATATCACTCTGGTATATTGCTCATTTTAATGTAAGCAAGGGATTCTAGGTAGGGAATGAACTTGTCTTTTTTCCAATTACTAATATTTTCCATATCTTTCACATAGGGGGATAAGCAAGAATAAATATTTTCACCTCAGGATACCTGGTCCTGCTTCGTGGCTTTCATCTTCCCCTAGTCCTGCTTCATGGATTTCATCTTCCCATAGTCCTTATAAGGATTGTTTAATTTGTTGATTAGTGATAGGATTCTGATATACTAATGGCTATACTAACTAGACCTCAACTACAAAAGCAAAACAAGCTTTCTATCAACTCTTAAGAAGACCTCTAGGTATGGTTGAGTGATCGAAAAACCCTAGTATATTCTTCGTAGCAACATTATTGATTGTGTTTAAAAACATGATTACTCACATGAATTATGAATTATGATAAATGTAGAGTTGCATGATTGAAACATGATGTGGTGTCATTTGTAATACTGACAAACACAATCCATGCTACTACGGAATGCAATGGATGAATAATACCTACATGCAATGCAATGATGAAATGTATGTGGAACATGAAATGCAATGATGCAAATGAAATACAAATGTTTTTGGATTTTATGCTATTTTTCTAATTTTTATGGATTTTGAGCCTTTATATTTGACCAAATGATGATTACATACCTTTGGAGCCTTTTGGACTTGACCAAGCGATTTTAAGAACCCCTGGAGCCTTTATACTGACCAAGCAATTTTTTAGAAAACCCTTGAGGCTTTTAGAGATGACCAAGTGGTTCTTAGGAACCCTTGGAGCCTTTTGGGGTTGACTAAAGGGATTAGGAGTACCTTCGGAGCCTTTTGTTAGACTTACAATGGCACTGAGAGGGGGGTGAATCAGTGTAGCTCTTTAATTATGAATTAACAACTCTTAAAACAACAGTAGTTAAAACTTATAAATAGATACAGTAAGAACAGCAAGAGAACAACACACAACACAAGATTTAACGAGGTTCACCAATGTGGCTACTCCTCAAAAATGACTGCTTGGACTACCATCCAAATCCAGCCTTTGCAAAGCACCAACTTTACAATTAATTTACCAGCACCAACTGGAAGGAGCACCAACCCCTGATGCCAAGCACCAACCTGGACTTCAAATTGAATCTTTGGGTTTAACAGTAAGATACCTTCACTTTTACAAGACCCTGACTGGTCTACTTCACCTTTGCGTTCTCTGCTTTTTCTGTGCAAGCACTTCGCACACTCTGCTGCACCTCGCAGTCGTCTTCTCCTTGTTGCGCACTCTGCTTTCACTCTGCTGCACCTCGCAGTCATCTTCTCCTTGTTGCGCACTTTGCTTTCTTAGCGAAATTCCACACTTCGAAAGATTCGACATGACTTGCTCTTCTGCGCTCAGCGACCGTATTTTGCACACTTCGATACTTCACAATTTCTCCAAAATAGCCCTACTTTTATAAGAACATTTTCATGATGAAAAACTCTAATCTTAGTCGGTTGTACCCCTCATCATAGTCGATTGCAAACCCTAATCTTCATCGGCTGCAAACCCTAATCTTCATCGGCTAACATCGATCTTCGTCGGCTTCAACTGCCCCTATAACTCTTCTATTGTTGTTGCCACGAAAACACATGTCGCGATATCGTGACACTTTCGCCTTCTTGCTTCTCTTCTTGGCTTATACCTATGAAAACATAACATGTAACGATATCGCTACACTTTTCCTTCTATGCTTCTCTCTTAGCTTACCACGAAAACATAACATGTCACGATATCGTGACACTTTCTCTTCTCCTTTTCTCGTACTTTGGCCCGAAAATAAACATGTCACTGAAATCGTGACACCTTTTTCCTTCTCCTTTCTCTTTGCTTTGGCCCGTGAAAATGAAACATGTCACGAAATCGTGACATCTTTTTCTTTCCTCTTTCTCTTGCCTTTGACCGAAAATGAAACATGTCGTCAAAATCGTGACACTTTTTCTCTCTCCTTTTTCTTTGCTTTGAACCAAAACATTTCTTAAAGACATCTTTCCTCTCTTCTCCTTTGGTCACGAAAACTGAACATGTCGCGATATCGCGACACTTTTCCTCCTTAGCACTTTTCTTCTCATCGGGTCACGAAAATGCGACATGTCGCGATATCGCGACACTTTTTCTCCTTAGCACTTTCTCTTTCAAATTGTCACGAAATCGCGACACTTTTCTACTCTTTCTTTCAACATGTCACGAAATCCGTGACACTTTTTTCCTCCCTTCTTTATCCAAATCGACACTTTTCCTTACTCTTTCTCTCAACATGTCGTCGAAATCGTGACACTTTTTCTCTCATACCTTCTTGCAATATGTCGCGAAATCGTGACACTTTTCTTTCACTCTTTCTTTGCAACATGTCGTGAAATCGTGCGACATTTTCTTTCTTCTTCTCTCCAACATGTCCTGAAATCGTGACATTTTTCTTTCTTCTTCTTTCCAACATGTCGCGAAATCGTGACAGTTTTTCTTCTTCTTTTCTTCCAACATGTCGCGAAATCGTGACTTTTTTTTCTTCTTCTCTTGCAACATGTCGCGAAATCGTGACGCTTTTCCTTGTGTTTCTCTCTCTTCCAACATGTCGCGAAATCGTGATAGTTTTCCTTGTGCTTTCTCTCTCTTCCAACATGTCACAAAATCGTGACAATTTTTCTTTTTCTCTCTCTTCCAAACATGTCGCGAAATCGTGACAGTTTTTCTTTTTTCTCTCTCCTCAACATGTCACGAAATCGTGATAGTTTTTCTTGTCGCGATATCGCGACACTTTTCTTACTTGTATTTTTCTTTGATCTTTTGCAAGTGGTCCACTTCGGTCTTCTTGGAAAATCACTGTACATACTTTGAGTAACCTTTGAACTCCTATCTTCTGCATCTGACTAGCCTTTGAACTTCCTGTCCACTGCATCAATAGATCTATCTGACTGTGTTGACAACAATGACAATACTCCTGTTGCACCTTGCTCAACAATCTCCCCCTTTGGAATTGTTGGCAACACATGTGTAATTTCCTGTAACTCTTCTCCCCCTTTGTCAATAATACCAAAGGGCTACTGCAGACTCCCCCTGAGTCCATGCACAACATTCTCAAGCACAATTTATTACACTTAGCAAAAATTATGAACATGAGCAAAAAGATAATCAAATACTTAAATGCTCCCCCTGAGAATGTGATCCACGTAGCTAGTCAATTCATGGGAAGTGTGACCACTCCCAATTTATTTCGAAGGTACTCAAACACTTCCTTGGGCAATGGTTTTGTGAAGATATTTGCTACTTGTTCTGTGGTTGGAACAAAGTCCAATTTAACCTCACCTTCTGCAACTTTCTCCTTCAAAAAGTGATACCTGATGGCAATGTGCTTTGTGCGTGAATGCATAACCGGATTCTTGGAGATGTTAATGGCACTGGTGTTATCACACTTAACTGATATTGGCTCACTAAAGCTAATACCAAGATCTTTTAAGGTTTGTTTCATCCATAATACCTGTGTACAACATGTTGTCGCTGCAATATATTCTGCCTCTGTTGTTGATAAAGAAACTGACTCTTGCTTCTTACTGTGCCATGCAACCAATCTGTCTCCGAGATAGAATGCACCTCCACTGGTACTCTTTCTGTCATCTACACATCCTGCCCAATCGGCATCTGAATATGATATAAGGGTGAAGTCTTTACCTTTTGGATACCATAATCCATACTCCATAGTACCCTTGAGATACCGAAGAATCCTCTTCACTGCTATCACATGAGTCTCCTTAGGATTAGCTTGAAATCGTGCTACCATGCATACTGCCTGCAAAATATCTGGTCTGGTAGCTGTCAGGTACAGTAAACTTCCAATCATGGATCTGTACATGGTTTGATCAACAGGTGAAGATTTGTCATCCTTGCTCAACTTACAGCCTGTCGTCATGGGAGTGCTAACTGGCTTACAGTCCTCCATTGTGAACCTTTTTAGCATCTCTTTTACATATTTAACTTGAGAAATAAATATGCCCTTCTTACTTTGATTAACTTGCAATCCGAGGAAATATGACAGTTCTCCAATCATTGACATTTCAAATTCTTTCTGCATCTTATCTCGCTAAGTCCTTGCATGACTCATCTTTGCTGCTGCCAAATATGATATCATCTACATAGACAACAAGAACAATAAGATGCCCATTTTCTATTTTGACATACAGATTACTGTCCACCATACCTTTCTTGAACCTTTGTTGAGTGAGATAGTTGTCTAGTCTAGCATACCATGCTCGGGGTGCCTGTTTTAAGCCATATAATGCTTTCTTCAACTTACAAACAAAGTTGGGATTATCACCAAGTTGGAACCCATCTGGTTGCTCAATATAAACCTCTTCTTCAAGTTTCCCATTCAAAAACGCTGATTTCACATCCATTTGATAAACTTTGAAATTTTTGTAGACTGCTAAAGCCAGAAACATTCTGATTGCCTCTAGTCTAGCTACTGGAGCAAACGTTTCCTCAAAGTCAATGCCTTCAACTTGAGCATAACCCTTGCATACCAATCTTGCTTTGTTTCTGACTACCTGTCCATCTTCATTCAATTTGTTTCAAAAAATCCATTTAGTCCCGATTATATTTTTGTTTGCAGGTCTAGGAACTAACTCCCAAGTGTCGTTTTTCTCTATCTGATCTAATTCTTCATTTATTGCCTTCATCCAGCTTACATCTTTGCTTGCATCATCAATATTTTTAGGCTCAATGGTGGATAGTAGAGAGTAGTTGCTTACTGCTCTTCTTCTTGTCTGAACTCCAACTTTGGGATCTCCGATGATTTGCTCTCTAGGATGATTTCTCTGCCAGCTACCTGTTTTGAATTTCTTATTTTCTTCCATTTCCTCATCATCATCTGAGTCAATTTTTTGTATCTTTTCAATTTCGTTTTCCTCATCTCCTTCAATAACTTCTTCATAGATTGGGTAGTTTGTTTCATAACTGATTACTCGTTCTTTACCTTCATCAAACTTAACATCAACACTGTCCACAATTTTCTTTAGCCTTTTGTTGTAGCATTTGTAAGCTTTGCTTCTAGGTGAATAACCAACAAAAATACCTTCATCTGCTCTATCTTCAAACTTACCAAGATTATCTTCAGTTCTTTTGATATAGCACTTGCTGCCAAACACTCGAGGTATTTTGTTGTTGCCCTTTTACCGAACCACAGTTCATAAGGAGTTTTGCTTTCATGTGTTCTCAGCATGTACCTATTTTGGATATACACTGCAGTATGGACTGCTTCTTTCCAAAATCTGTCAGCTACTCTGCTTTCAGCCAACATAGATCGTGCCATTTCCTGCACAGTCCTGTTCTTTCTTTCTACCACTCCATTTTGCTGAGGAGTCCTGGCTGCTGAGAACTGTCTTCTGATACCGTATTTTTCATAGTATTCTGCAAACTCTTCTGAAATGAATTCTCCTCCTCTATCTGATCTTAAACATTTGATCCTCTTTCCTATTTCATTCTCAACCTGGTTTTTGAAAATCTTGAACATATCAAGAGCTTCGATTTCTGCTTCAAGAAGAATATCCATGTCATTCTGGAATAGTCATCAATGCACAACATAAAATATTTGTCACCATTTATGCTTTGTGTTCTCATGGGTCCACATAAATCGGTGTGAATTAGTTCCAAAGGTTTGCTTGTGTAGTATTCTTTTGTTTTGAAGGAGACTCTGGTTTGTTTCCCCTTTTGGCATGAAGCACAAATGTTGTTTGCAGGTTTGCTGATGGTGGGAATATCTCTCACTGCCCTTTTTGAGGTGATTTTTACTAGATTATCAAAACCGATATGACCAAGTCTCTTGTGCCACAGCCAATTTTCTTCTTCCTGTCCAATAAAGCAAGCTCCTTTTGAAGTCTCTGAGAGCGTGTACAGGTTACCAGATGTTCTTGACCCTGTTGCTATCAATTTTCCACTGTTTGTTTTTCTGACTTCACAACCCTGCTTCATAAAGACTACTTCATGACCTTTATCACAAATCTGACTTACACTCAATAAATTATGTTTCAACCCATCCACAAATAAGACTTCTTCTGATTTAATCCTTCCATCACTAATTTTGACTGAGCCTTTGCCGACTATCTTGGCTCCATCATTATTTCCAAATTTTACTGATCCTCCTTCATATTTCTGTAACTTTTCAAATTTCTGTTTGTCACCTGTCATATGACTGGAGCATCCACTATCTAGTATCCATGGTACATATTTATTCTGTGCTTTGAATGCAGTTTGAACGATTAAGGATTCCTTTTCTTCCTTCAGTTGTTCTTTTCCTTTCCACACTGTTTTGATAGTAGTTTTGGGCTCTTGTTTTGCCTTTCCCTTATCAGTAGTTTGAGCATGTTTTTCGGAAAGCTTTCTATTTTGACTCATCCTGTATGGTTGAAATTTTCTTCCCTGAAACTGATTTGAAGTAAATGTGTTTCTACAGTTTCTTGCAATGTGCCCAAACTTATGACAGTTATAACATTCCACTGTATAATTCATCAGAGGAGAAAAAACATTTCTACTGGTGAAGTTCCTTGGTCTTACATTATATTTGCAGTCTAAGATTTTATGCCCATAGCCATTGCATTTAAAACAGAAACCAGAGAAAGGATAATTGAACCTGGGTGATGGTCTTTGCCATGTTGCCGTAGGAGCCATAGGTCTTCTTCTTCTTTGATGTGTGACTTTGGTGAATCCATCATTGTCAATTCTCCCATCGTGCCTGGCATGAATGCTTTCTCTTTCATGAGACGTTTTTCCTTGATCAACCTGTTTCTTAGCTTCATTCTTTATGGACTTGGCCTTTGATCCACTTGATGATTCTCCTTCGATGAAGCCTAGACCAAATTTGATGCCTGCAGGTCTTTGGTCATTTAAGATCTTATCCAACTTCATAGAACTTTCTTCACGTTTGTGATAACAACTGATTTTCTTATTCATCTCTTCTAGTTGCATTCTTAAACCAACAATCTCTTCTTCTAACTTGCTGCAATGATCTATTTTCATTGTTAATAGCACTTCGAGATCTTCGAAGATTTTCTTAGATTCTTCTATCTGTACTTTTAAGCTGGTTATGATTCCATTTGCATCCTCAAGCTTTCTTGACAGTTTCTTGTTCTTTTTCTTTTCTATCTCCCACTCTTCAAGTGCAGATATCAACTCACCTTCTAGATCTACTTCAGCCTCGAGAATCTCATCACAAACTTCAGACGTCACTCCTTCTTCCTTTTCTGATTTAACTACTTCAAATGCCATAAAAAGAGCTTCATCTCTTTCTTCTTCAGACTCTTCTCCGGAGCTATTTTCTGATGAACTGACATTCTTGGAGATGAAACTTTTCTTTTTGAAGTTGCCTTTTCTGAAATTCGTTTTCATCTTCCAGTCACTTCTTTCTTGGTGGGATCCTTCATCATTTTTGTTCTTCTCTTTAAGTGGACATTTAGTCGCAAAATGCCCAATGCCTCCACAGTTGAAACATTTAAATGGAAGCTTCCCTCTGTATTTTCCTTTCCCCTTTTTTAGTTTTCTAACAAAGTTTGCTTCCATTTCATCTGATGTCTCTTCTTCCTCGGACTCGTGTTTTGTGTTTTTATTTTTAAGAGCTTTGAAAGTTGCTTCTCTGTCAGAGGGTTTAGATCTTCCTATCCTCATCTCATATGCAGTTAAAGAACCATACATTTCATCTATACTAAAATAATTTAGATTTTTAGCTTCTTCTATCGCTGAGACTTTGGAATCAAACCTTTGAGGAAGAGATCTTAATACCTTTTTCACGACAATAGAGTCATCGATATCCTCGTCGAGTCCTCTGATCGCATTGATGATTCCATTAACTCTCAACATGAATGCCTCAATGTTTTCATCGTCATTCATCTTCAATGCTTCGAACTGAGCTCGATGTGTCTGTAACTTGGCTTCTTTGATCTTATCATCTCCTTCATGAACACTCTTCAATTTGTCCCATATTTCTTTTGCCGATTTATAGCTCATGACCTTTACTAGTTCACTATCTGCTAATCCACACAAGATGGCATTCGTTGCTTTCGAATTATTCTCAAACAGTTTCTTTTCATCCGCTTCTTTTGGAGGAGTGGTGGGAATTGTGTATCCACTGACTACTGAATCCTAGATGTCGTAACCCAATGCACAGAGATATGTCTGCATCCTGACTCTCCAGAATGCATAATTAGATCCGTCAAACAATGGTGCTTTGTTTGATGAGAAGCCTTCACCACCTGCCATTGTGTTATTTCCAAGATCACCCTAGCTGGTTAAGCTTGTACAGGGACTTGGCTCTGATACCAATTGTTAGACTTACAATGGCACTGAGAGGGGGGGTGAATCAGTGTAGCTCTTTAATTATGAATTAACAGCTCTTAAAATAGTAGCAGTTAAAACTTAAAAATAGATACAGTAAGAACAACAAGAGAACAACACACAACACAAGATTTAATGAGGTTCACCAATGTGGCTACTCCTCAAAAATGACTGCTTGGACTACCATCCAAATCTAGCCTTTGCAAAGCACCAACTTTACAATTAATTTACCAGCACCAACTGGAAGGAGCACCAACCCCTGATTTATCTGCACCAACAGAAAGGAGCACCAACCCCTGATTTACCAGCACCAACTGGAAGGAGCACCAACCCCTGATGCCAAGCACCAACCTGGACTTCAAATTGAATCTTTTGGGTTTAACAGTAAGATACCTTCACTTTTACAAGACCCTGACTGGTCTACTTCACCTTTGCGTTCTCTGCTTTTTTTGTGCAAGCACTTTGCACACTCTACTGCACCTCGTAGTCATCTTCTCCTTGTTGTGCACTCTGCTTTCACTCTGCTGCACCTCGCAGTCATCTTCTCCTTGTTGCGCACTTTGCTTTCTTAGCGAAATTCCACACTTCGAAAGATTCGACATGACTTGCTCTTCTGCGCTCAGCGACCGTATTTCGCACACTTCGATACTTAACAATTTCTCCAAAATAGCCCTGCTTTTATAAGAACATTTTCATGATGAAAAACTCTAATCTTAGTCGGCTGTACCCCTCATCATAGTCGGCTGCAAACCCTAATCTTCGTCGGTTGCAAACCCTAATCTTCATCGGCTAACATCGGTCTTCGTCGGCTTCAACTGCCCTTATAACTCTTATGTTGTTGTTGCCACGAAAACACAACATGTCGCGATATCGTGACACTTTCACCTTCGTACGCTTTCTCTTAGCTTTGGCCCAAGAAAACACAACATGTAGCGATATCGCGACACTTTTCCTTCTATGCTTCTCTTCTTATCTTATGACCCATGAGAAACATAACATGTAGCGATATCGCGACACTTTTTCCTTCGTACACTTTCTCTTAGCTTTGGCCCGCAAAATGGAACATGTCACGAAATCGTGACACCTTTTCTCTCCTTTCTTTCTCTTCGCTTTGGACCGCAAAAGAGCAACATGTCATGAAATCATGACACCTTTCTTCCTTATCCTCTTTCTCTGCTTTGGACCGAAAATGAAACATGTCACGAAATCGTGACACTTTCTCTCCTTATCTTTCTCTCGCCTTTGCACAAAATGAAACATGTCACGAAATCGTGACACTTTCTCCTTTTTCAAACATGTCCGATATCCACATTTCTCTCTTTCTCCTTTTGGGTCACGAAAACCGACATGTCGCGATATCGTGACACTTTTTCTCCTTAGCACTTTTCTTCTCATCGGGTCGTGAAAACTCGACATGTCGCGATATCGTGACACTTTTTCTCCTTAGCACTTCCTCTTGCAATTGTCGTGAAATCGTGACACTTTTTTCCTTTTCAAATCTGACACTTTTTTCCTCCTTCTTTGTCGAAATCGTGACACTTTTCCTTCTCTTTCTTAACATGTCACGAAATCGTGACACTTTTTCATCCGTACCATCCTTCTTGCAATATGTCGCGAAATCGTGACACTTTTTCTACTTGCACTCTTTCTCTTCGAACATGTCGCGAAATCGTGACAGTTTTCTTTGCTTGCCTTCTCTCCAACATGTCGCGAAATCGCGATAGTTTTCTTTGCTTGACCTTCTCTTCCAACATGTCACGAAATCGTGACATTTTTCTTCTTCCCTTTTCTTTCCAACATGTCGCGAAATCGTGACAGTTTTTCCTTTCTTCCTCTCTCTTCCAACATGTCGCGAAATCGTGATAGTTTTCCTTGCGCTTTCTCTCTCTTCCAACATGTCGCGAAATCGTGACAGTTTTCCTTGTGTTTTCTCTCTTTTCCAACATGTCACGAAATCGTGACAGTTTTTCCTTGTGCTTTCTCTCTCCTCAAACATGTCGCGAAATCGTGATAGTTTTTCTTGCGCTTTCTCTCTCTTCCAACATGTCGCGAAATCATGACAGTTTTTCTTGTCGCGATATCGCGACACTTTTCTTACTTGTATTTTTCTTTGATCTTTTGCAAGTGGTCCACTTCGGTCTTCTTGGAAAATCACTGTACATACTCTGAGTAACCTTTGAACTCCTGTCTTCTGCATCTGACTAGCCTTTGAACTTCTTGTCCACTGCATCAACAGATCTATCTGACTGTGTTGACAACAATGACAATACTCTCGTTGCACCTTGCTCAACACCTTTTGGGATTGATCGAACGATTTTAAGCAAAACCTTGGGGCCTTTAACTGACATGACCAAGCAGTTTTAGGAACCCTAGGTGCCTTTTTGGGATTGACTAAGTAGTTTTAAGCAAGCCCTTGATACCTTTTTCTACACTCTCAAGCATAGAATGCCTTAAGATGGATGATGTTGAGAGGTTCAGGATCTTCAACACCCCCTAGCGACGTTTGGCAATAGGTACCCAGACCAATATTTTTAGATATGATATAGGGTTCTAGCCAATTATTCATGAATTTATCTCACATATTAGGTAGAAAATTAGAGTTCTATTGGTTCTCTTTCAGCACAAGATCCCCAACTTCAAAGTCTCTTTGATGGACTTTATTATTATAAGCTCATTTTAATCGCTCCTAATAAATGTGGTGATGTTCCAGGGCATTCATGCGACATTCATCAAGTAGCATCAATTGATCTAGGTGAGCTTGTCATGTAGTGTCATCATCAATAAACTCTTTCAATACAACGCGCAGTGTTGGAATCTCCAACTCTAAGGGCATAATGGCCTTAGTGCCATATACTAGTGAAAATGGAGTTGCCCCAATGGGTGTTTGAATGCTAGTATTGTAAGCCCATAATGAAAGGGGCAACTGGATGTGCCAGTCTTTGTGGTGTTCTTGTATCATCTTTTTCAAGATGGAAATCGTTGTCTTGTTTAAGGCCTCAACTTGCCCGTTTACCTAAGGATAGTATGGAGTCGCAAAACTGTGTTTGATTCTATACTTAGATGTCAAAGATCTCATAGTTTTCTTCTTAAATTATGTTCCATTATCCAAAAATATCTTGTATGGAATCACAAAATGACATATTATATGCTTGAGTATAAACTTTACTATGCAAGCTCCAATCATCGTTGTTAAGGGTATTGCTTCCACCCACTTTGTAAAATACTCAGTAGCTATGATAATAAATGTATGCCAACCCGATAACGGGGAGAGATCTTCCTGATGAGATCTAATCCCCACTGATAAAATGGCCAAGCTGCTTGGATGGGTTGTAAGGCCTGTGATGGCAAATGCATAAGATTAGCATGATGTTGACATTTGATGCATTTCTTGACATACACATTGCAATCCTTCTCCATAGTGGGCCAATAGTAACCCATTCAAAGGATGTGCTTGATGATGGCCATGTCGTTGAAATTTCCACCGCACATACCATTTTGAGCTTGTGAAATTGCTCAATATGCCTCTTAAGGCTCTAGACAATGAAGGAGAACTTCATCGTAACCTCGTTAGTAAAAAATATCTCCTAGTAAGACATATCTAGTCACTTTTTTCTTGAATATGCATTTTGTGGCATGCAACAATCCCTTTGGGATCAAACCAAGTTTTAAAAAGTCTTGGATTTGCGACATCTAGCTCTGGTAAGCCTCAGCTTTAACTGCCAAGATGACTTGCTCCCCCTGTGTATCTACATGTGCAAATATAGACTAGGAAACAACCTCATGGTGAATGGTAGTACCACTCCCTGTCAAACTCTAAGAGGTTAATGACCCCTAGGGTACCTTCTTCAAAAATTCTTTAGCTCTACAAAACCATTCAACTTTTAGTTCCATGCCGCTAATCATGTTGATTGCACTTTATTATCAAAGGCTTCACGCTCTACCGCAGGATGCAAGAGCATTTTAACATGAATGGTAGTAAAATTAGTAGAACAATTCTAAGGTATTAAGGATCCCAAAGACGCCATGGTATTTGCAAACCTATTTTATGAACGAGGGATTGCCTTGATGTCATACCATTCCAACTTAGCCAAATATGTAACAATAATATCTTTATAAGCTTTTAACATGGGATATCAACACTTATAAAGCCCCTTAACTTGACTGACTATGAGCAAGAAGTCGCCAAAGATGTTTAATATTTTAATGTTCATGGTGATGGTTGTATGGAGGCCCAAAAGTAGGGCTTCGTATTTAGCATTGTTTTTGATGCAAGGAAAGTCTAATTTGAATAACAAGGGCATTGGATCTTCTTGCAGCATGAAAAATACTATTCCTACACCACCATCTTTCTCGCACTTCAAACCATCGATGAACAAGGTCATATCAACATTATTTTTTGGTTCTTCAGGTTCAGGAGCTTCGAATACAACGAAGACTACATCATCCGGAAGCTCAATGTTAAGAGGCCTACTATTTGACAATGGTGCCTCAACCAGCTGATCAGTTATGACTTGTCCCTTAATGGACTTTTTGCTTATGAATTGCAGATAAAAATTTGTCAGTAGCATGATCCACTTCGTAGTACATGTATTATGATATGTCTTGCTCATCATATACTGCAAAGGATTTTTTTTTGATATTACATATGTTGTATGACTTAGCATATAGTACCACAATTTCTTTGTAGCAAACACTAATTCTAAACACAGCTTCTCCACATATGCATATCCTAGCTCATAAATCACCAAGGTTCAACTAATATAATATATGGCTTGCTCTTTGCCTTGCATGTTCTTTTGGATTAACATGGTCCCTAATTCAAATTCGATTGCTGATATATATAGCAAAAATGGCACATCTAGCCTTGGTGGAGCTAGCATTGGTGGTGTCCCTAGGTATTGCTTAATTTTAGTAAAGGTTGCTCGACAGTCCTCATCCCAGTTGAATGGAACCCCCTTATATATTAGTCAATTCATAGGTTGACATTTATTCGATAATTGAGTGATAAATCACTTTATGGATGCTACTTTGCCCTGAAGTCTTCTTAAATCTTTGATGTTTAAGGGAGGATGCATCTGTAGAATAGCCTTGACCTTTGTTGGGTCAAATTCAATGCCTCTTTTTGAAATGATGAATCCTAAGAATTATCCTAAAGTTATGCCAAATACGCACTTCTTAGGATTCAACCTGAAATTATGCTCTATCAGGTGATCGAAGACCTTCTTCAAGACCTCTGCATGCTCAGAATGCAATAATGACTTGGCCAACAAGTCATCAATGTAATCCTCTAGTATCTTATGCATATAGTCATGAAAAATATGTCATAGCCCATTGATATGTGGCACCAGTATTTTTAAGGCCAAATGGCATAATTTTATAGCAGAATGTCCCCCAAGGCATCATAAACGTGGTTTTATGCTAGTCTTCGGGCTTAATTTGAATTTGATTGTATCCAAAAAAATTGTCCATCAGGGAGAGCATCTCATGACCTACAGTTGTGTCTACAAGAGCATCGATATTCGACAATGGAAATGAATCCTTAGGTGTTGCCTTATTCAAGTCTCTAAAATCTGTACAAATATGGATCCTTTCATCAGGTTTTCCTACAAGAACCATATTGGATACCCATTCTAGATAGTCGATGGAGATAATAAACTCTACGTCCAATAGCTTTTGCAATTCATATTTCACCAATAAGGCTATTATTGGATGCATCTTTCTAAGGTTCTGCTTTACTGGATTCTTCAATAGAACTAGCGAAAGGTTATGGGTAATCAATTTCAAATCTAGACCTGGCATATCTTTGTAAGTCCAATAAAAAATATTAGGTCTCTCTTTCAGTAGAGGTATGAGGGTGGCACACTCATCGGGAGTGAGACTCTCCAAATTTGACCTTCCTTGGATTGGTGTGATCATTACTGATATCCACATCAAAGGTTTCCTCTACTGACATTTGTGATCTCTCCTCAAATTGATGAGGCATAGGGATCAAGTGGATATCATCTGCTAGGTTTATAGGTTCCTGTTGGCATTTTTGCCACATTTATTTGATCATTGATTATTCATGCTTAAGCTGTTGAAATTCTAACTTCTCTACAAGTTTTGATGCAAAAAATGACTAAGTCCGAAAGTTGTCACGAAATCGCGACAAAAAATAGCATAGAGAGCCAAGTCGGAAAACCGTCGCGATATCGCGACATGTCGCAAAATCGCGGGTCGGACGAGGAGAGAGAAAATCAACGCAGAATTGGCACGATTTCGTGACATGTCACAAAATCGCGGTCAACGCAGTCAACGATAGCAGGTGGGCAGAACCGTCGCGATATCGCGACGTGTTCGATTTTCGTGGTCAAAATGGTCAAAGGAGGGCAGAGCGACAAACTGTCGTGAAATCACGACAAAACTAAGCCAAGGGCGAGGAGACTCAATGTCGTAGCGAAATCGCGACAAAAAATGGCACAAGGCTCATAAGGCAAACGACGTCGCGAAATCGCGACGCGTCGCGTTTTCGCGGCGTGGGTAGACGGAAAGACTTAAGTTGTAAAATGGTCGCGATTTCGTGCCAGTTATACGATGCAGGCTCACAAGGCAAAAGATGTAGCGAAATCGCTACGCGTTCCATGGTCGTGGTCCAAGTGAAGAAAAAGAGTCTAAGGCACAAAGGCGTAGCGATATCGCGCAACTTTTGAGAAAACAGGCAAGCAAGGCAAAGACGTCGCGAAATCATGACAGAAAGTGAGAACCGTACAGAGGGCAAGAAATGGTAGCGATTTCGTGACACATTATTGAAAAAAGACTAAGTGCGGAGAAGCGTAGCGAAATCGCGACAGGGTGAAGTTGAAGACATTCTAAGGCAAAAGTGTCGCATTTTTGCGGCTTAAGAGCAAGGCCGTACAACATGCAAAAAAGTTGTAGCGAAATCGCGACATGTCGGATTTTCGCGATGCAGAAGGGAAGATAGAGCCAAAGACAAGAAAGCGTAGCGAAATCATGCAGCGTTGTGTTTTCACGGTGCAAGCTAGCGAAGGAGATAAAGAAGCCGAATGTGTAGCGATTTCGTGACATGGTTGGTTTTCACGGGTTAGAAGCGGCAGAAGCGTACGGAGCAGAAAGACGTCGCGATTTCATGACCTGTCGTGTTTTCGCGACCTATTGTAGTTTCGCGCCTAAAAGCAGTTCAAACGGTCCGATGCTATTTTGTGAGTTTCGATGATTCAAAGCGGTCCAGAATTAAATGTTGCTACTGCTTTCCGATGCGGTCAAGGTAGAAGAATGCGCCCAAGCTACCAAAATTGAAGATTTCCAAGATTTCAAAGTTGTTGTTCATGATTTTTCTAACGGTTTCATGCATATTTCCAAGAACATCATTTAATGAAAATGGCCGACTCTTCCATATGGCATTTAATTTCTGATTTCTTCGAAGCTATTTAAGGATATCATCTCCTTGTTTCCGTTGCATAAATTGTAGATCTCGAGGAGGTCCGTTGTAAGTTTTAAATGCTGCACAGAGGCACAACCTCTATAAAAACCAATGTAAATCTCATTAGCAAGTGTCGGGAGTGAGAGATACTTTTGCTGAAAGCTTTTCAAGTGCTTTGCATGAATATAAGACATTCGGCTCTCTGGTTTTGCAAGTGATTTTCTGTATATTGTCCCTTCTGCATTCTGCATTCCTAATTTGTGCTCGGATCTTTTATTTGCTGCTTAGTTTTAATTCTGTATTGAGTTTTAACAATTGCTAGTAAGGGAGTGAGTTCTGGAATGTTATTTTGGAGGTCATTTATGCAAGGTTGCGAGTGGATCACGTCATTGTCATTGTCTTCTATTTTTTGTTATTTACGTACTTAGAGTTATTTGTTGTTGCTCTTTCTCGATCAGATAAATTCGGCCTACGGCCATATTTCCCGTTTCTTTTCACATCTTTACAATTTCTTTCCTGTAACTTTGATCTAAAAACAAATTTAGAATAGTAAGGGAACCAGCCCACTCTGGAGATTGGCCTGGGAGACATTTCTTTCTCCCAGCCTTTCAATGTTGGCCGGGTCTAGGGTGCATTTTCTATAAAAATCCTTTCCTGTGGCAGATTCGTGACCAACAGTTTTTGGCACGCCCGGTGGGACAGACTTCTTCTATCTCAAAAGATCCATAATCGGTGAGATTACCTGTTTTATTGTTTCATACCCGGAGGTCTCAAGATTTTGATGAGCTGTCTTGACCTCATAGCGGAGATTTGTAAGTTCATCTGGCGACTTTGCTGAGTTGAAGATCCGAATTTCTTGATCGTGGACGCCTGCCTTTTTCAAGCTAAAAGAAGATACATCATGGCGAGGGTAAGCTGTCCTAGATGGGATGATCCTGGCCCTTTGAATCTCCAAATTCGGCACGAGATTCCCAAAAGTGCCTTGAAAGCCCTACCAAAATATAATGGCACCCAAGGAATGGCCCGAGAGCATGTTGAAGATATTGCCGCTTTGTCGACTTTACATGATATAATTCACGAAGATGTTATGCTCAGACTTTTGGTTTTGTCTTTGCAAGGAAAGGCGTTACAGTGGTACAGACTGCTCAAGCGCCAAAGCATCAGCTCATGGGATGATCTAGCGGGAGCGCTAATCAAAAGATTTGACGAAGATCTCTTTTACAGTTCTCAGGATCCATTTCAATTCTTCATGTATATCACGAGAGCACCCCTGGAGAGTATCACTGACTTCAATGTTCGCTTTAGCAGAAGTTGGAGGAGAATTCTAGAGATGATCCGACCCACACCCGCCCAAGCCCACTTCTTCTATGTTCGAGCTTTTCATCCAGACTTAAGCCTCCTCTTGTTGCAATCTGGTGAACGTAGATTCCCTCAAATCTTTGAAGAAGCATTGCAAGCGGAACAACTTCTGCTCTTATCATGGAAGTTGCAGTGGAGAGAAGCTCCATTACCTTATCCGATAGTCACCACCCCTGTCTACCCTATGCAGTATTCCCCATGCCAGATTCCTTATACTGTGTCGAAACCTGAGATGCAGCTGTGTGGAGCTCAACGATGGGAATATGCAAGCATTGTTCCAGCCATGGATGATATGGTTGCTTGTAATTTTTATCAGAAGATGGACCCAGAGGAGATGAGTGAAGAAGAAGAAGAACAACCTGAGCACCAAGAGAGCATAACTGTGCATAACACGCAAGCATCTAGTCGAGATCTGTTGAATATGCCTCATCAAGAGGACGAATCTGAAGAGATCCTGGAGAAAGTACTATTTTTGGACAATTTTTGTGATCAGATCCAGGAGTTGGAAGAACCTGTTCTCAGTCCACAACCAGGGAACCCTCCAAGATGGTGGTATTGGCTTCAGTCATTACTACAATGGGTACCTACAGGAGCTTTCCATGTGGCAAATTTCTTTGCTACATTATTTGTCGATTGTATGGGTACTGGCATGCAGAATAACTTGCCCATGTCTGCAACATGGAGAACTTTAAGAGGAGGTCATCCTAATTTCAAGGATCGCCTCAAGTATGATCGGATCTGGTCAGGACATTGTCGATTTACCGGATAACCCTCTACGACTG
This sequence comes from Wollemia nobilis, assembly GCA_028583015.1. Lineage (NCBI taxonomy): Eukaryota > Viridiplantae > Streptophyta > Pinopsida > Araucariales > Araucariaceae > Wollemia > Wollemia nobilis. The sequence goes on from JAQPPZ010014470.1 coordinate 2,145,303, forward strand.
GGTTTGTGGTGGCGACATGCCAATCATGTCGTAAACTATTGTATATAGTAAAAAAAAACAAAAAAAAGCAAAAAAGAAAGAAAAAAAGAGAGTATTGTTTTTATTTTGTCCACTTCGGCTCTTTTTGCATGCGAGCCGTGAGTGCCTATTTTTGTTTTTTTTGTTCTCCTTTCCCAGCAGTTGGTGGCTTTCTAGCAATTTCTTCCTTCCCCTTCCCTTTTTCTTTCCTTCCCTTCTTCATTTTCCTCCTTCTTCTACTTCTTTTTCTTCTGCAGTAAAGAAAAAGCCACTGTTGTTGTTTCTTTTCCCCTTTCCTATTATTCCCGCTTCTTCTTATCCCTTTCTTCTAAGTTCTCTGTTATTTTACGCATTTATTTATAGTTCAGTTCATTCTCATTCCACTTCCATTCCATTATTTCGTTTACTTTCATTCCACTTCCATCGCAGCTGGTAGCACAGAAGCATCCTGTTACTGTGCTTACCGCATCACTTTCACCCATTCCACCACTCCATCATATCACTATTCCATTTGCATTTCACCGCCTGCGCATCCGCGGGATCTCATTCCATTCATTTCCATTCCATACTCAGTTGAGCCAAATGCAGGTTCCTTTCAGTTTCAGTTATTCAGCAAAAGATGTTGCAGCAGTCCATCGAGATGAACCCCAGCAGCTAGCTTTCTGTTCTAAGTTTTCATGACTCTGTTGCCCAATGGATTCAGGCCTGGGATTCTTGCATACAGCAGAACTGTATACCCCGTGAGCCGCCAAGAATGTTGGCATTTTTGCCACATTGATTTGATTATTGATTATTCATGCTTAAGCTGTTGCAATTCTAACTTCTCTACAGGTTTTGATGCAAAAAATGACTAAGTCCGAAAGTTGTCACGAAATCACGACAAAAAAATAGCATAGAGAGCCAAGTCGGAAAACCGTCGCGATATCGCGACATGTCGCAGAATCGCGGGTCGGATGAGGAGAGAGAAAATCAACGCAGAATTGGCACGATTTCGCGACGTGTCGCAAAATCGTGGTCAACGCAGTCAACGACAACAGCAGGTGGGCAGAACCGTCGCGATATCGCGACGTGTTCGATTTTTGTGGTCAAAATGGTCAAAGGAGGGTAGAGCGACAAACTGTCACGAAATCGCGACAAAACTAAGCCAAGGGCGAGGAGACTCAATGTCGTAGCGAAATCGCGACAAAAAATGGCACAAGGCGCATAAGGCGAAAGACGTCGTGAAATCGCGACGCGTCATGTTTTCGCGGCGTGGGTAGGCGAAAAGGCTTAAGTTGTAAAATGGTCGCGATTTCATGCCAGTTAGAGAATGGAGCCAAAGGCAAGGCAAAGATACGTAGCGAAATCGCTACGCGTTCCATGGTCGCGGTCCAAGTGAAGGAAAAGAGTCGAAGGCACAAAGGCGTAGCGATATCGCGCAACTTTTGAGAAAACGTTCAAGCAAGGCAAAGACGTCGCGAAATCACGACAGAAAGTGAGAACCGTACAGAGGGCAAGAAATGGTAGCGATTTCGCGACACATTGTTGAAAAAAGACTAAGTGAAAGAAACGTAGCGAAATCGCGATAGGGTGAAGTTGAAGACATTCTAAGGCAAAAGTGTCGCATTTTCACGGCTTAAGAGCAAGGCCGTACAACATGCAGAAAAGTTGTAGCGAAATCGCGACATGTCGGATTTTCACGGTGCAGAAGGGAAGATAGAGCCAAAGACAAGAAAGCGTAGCGAAATCGCGCAGCGTTGTGTTTTCGCGGTGCAAGCTAGCGAAGGAGATAAAGAAGTCGAATGTGTAGCGATTTCGCGACATGGTTGGTTTTCACGGCTTAGAAGCGGCAGAAGCGTATGGAGCAGAAAGACGTCACGATTTCGTGACCTGTCGCGTTTTCGCGACCTATTGCAGTTTCGTGCCTAAAAGCAGTTCAAACGGCCCGATGCTATTTTGTGAGTTTCGATGATTCAAAGCGGTCCAGAATTAAATGTGTTGCTGCTTTTCGATGCGGTCAAGGTAGAAGAATGCGCCCAAGCTACCAGAATTGAAGATTTCCAAGATTTTGAAGCTGTTGTTCACGATTTTTCTAACGGTTTCATGCATATTTCCAAGAACATCATTTAATGAAAATGGCCGACTCTTCCATATGGCATTTAATTTCTGGTTTCTCCGAGGCTGTTTAAGGATATCATCTCCTTGTTTTCGTTGCATAAATTGTAGATCTCGAGGAGGTCCGTTGTAAGTTTTAAATGCTGCACAGAGGCAAGACCTCTATAAAAACCAATGTAAATCTCATTAGCAAGTATCGGGAGTGAGAGATACTTTTGCTGAAAGCTTTTCAAGTGCTTTGCATGAATATAAGACATTCGGCTCTCTGGTTTCGTAAGTGATTTTCTGTATATTGTCCCTTCTGCATTCTGCATTCCTAATTTGTGCTCGGATCTTTTATTTGTTGCTTAGTTTTAATTTTGTATTGAGTTTTAACAATTGCTAGTAAGGGAGTGAGTTCTGGAATGTTATTTTGGAGGTCATTTATGCAAGGTTGCGAGTGGATCACGTCATTGTCTTCTATTATTTGTTGTTTACGTACTTAGAGTTATTTGTTGTTGCTCTTTCTTGATCAGATAAATTCGGCCTACGGCCATATTTCCCATTTCTTTTCGCATCTTTACAATTTCTTTCCTGCAACTTTGATCTAAAAACAAATTTAGAATAGTAAGGGAACCAGCCCACTCTGGAGATTGGCCTGGGAGACATTTCTTTCTCCTAGCCTTTCAATGTTGGTCGGGTCTAGGGTGCATTTTCTATAAAAATCCTTTCCTGTGGCAGATTCGTGACCAACAGCTCCTCATTGGAAGCATCCTTAGAATGATAGACATCATAAGCACAGTTTGGTGCAAAATGGTATGGTTGCAGCATTTCTTCATTAGGGAAGAAATATTTAGGCTCAATAGGTGAGTCGGCATGATCCCAGTTGATAGCATCTATATTTAAATACAATGGTTTGGACATATCGACTGGATTGTAGAGTGGAGTGGTCAAATAAATGGATACCATATTGATGGAATAGGATTGATCTCCAAGACCACATGGACAAACATCTACATCATCGATGCAGCTCCTATACCCAAGATCTAGCTCTATTGGTATGGGCACAAATGGGTCCTCTCTATGCCAACTACGAATGATTAGGTCCTCTTTATGCATTGATTGCAAGATTGGATCATTCGATTCAATGAGATCCATGTACATAAGTAGGTCGAGAAACACCATGTGATATATCACATCGAAGTTTAGTGGTCTTCCCCTAAGGTGAGGATTGAAATTGATCTCTTTGTGCATGTCCTTAACCATATAAGGTGCATTACGATGACATAGGTAGGGAGGTCCTAGATAGGCTCTCTCTATTTTTTTCTCTTTGAAATTATGTTATACAATATTTCATTTGCCCCCATTGGAATGGGATGTTCTATAAAATTTGGCCCCATATAGGCTATCTCCTGATCACTATCATCGTTGTCCAGTAAAATTGGGTATAAACATTGTAAATACGATATTGCCTCATAGACCGGCTTAGACTCATCCATTGACTGATCGTCGGATGAGGACTCACTGTCCACCAAGATATCCTCATGATATGACTTGGGTGGTGCTATGGTGATGTAAGACACCATATGATTATCCCTCTGGAATGCAGAAGGATTAGGGTGATACGGATTGAATTTTGCTTCACCCCCCAAAATAAGGTATGGGTGGACTAAAGAAGCTACAAGCAAATCATCTTGTTCTCGTGTTTTCAACCCTATCCCGAACCTATCAGTTTCTAATTGATAATGTGGCTCCAGCGAAGTCCTACATCCTTGCTCAAAAATACCAAGGCCATACCCATGCCAATGATATAATTTAAAAATGTGCATTGAATATTCATGGTTGGATAGGTAATGAACATTCACTGTGGTTGGTTCGTGATCATCTTCATCCATGGGTGTTTGGGTAGGAAGCTAATTCATCCTAGTATAGATAAATTTCATTTTATTGGGTGGCTCTCCCAATGGCACTACTAATCCAACCAAAAAATTGTGAGCATGGGGTCGACCCATCTCTTATGTAGTCTCTAGGATTGGTCCAAAGGTGACATTCTGCACAACATACTCACCTAACCCTATGTTGGTCAAATGAATAGTCACCCACAATGTGGATGACCTTGTTTATGATGCAGGTGAGGCAGGCTGAGGTACCTCCTCGACTTTATTTGGGGCTTCTTTCACATCCATAGGAGTGGGAGCCTCATTGGTGACTAGTTTTGGCACATTCTTCTTTTCCTTTTTTCCCATTTTACCTTTAGCTTTTTTTATCCTAAAGTATTGTTGATGCAGTCGGCCTCAAATAAGTTGTTATAGTGTACTTGGATTTGTGTGATACATATGTAGATGGTTGAGCATGCACTTTTTTTTTACCTCCTAGATTCCTAACCAGTGACGCTGGCCAGACATCTAGGCGCGTTGATGGAAGTATGAAACCCCTTGGTAAATTAGCTAGGTTCATGAATTTGAAGGGCTCTTCATATGACAGCATCATGTGAACCTGTCCCTCATGAATATATTTTACACATTGATGTTATAGATGGAATGCAACGCATTTATCAAATCCAAGGTATCCCAAGAAGGATGCTATATTGCATGGTGCCTTCGATCATGTGACATATCATGGGGATGGTATTTAGGCCCACCTAAATAGGTAGGATGATTGTGCCAATCATCGAGCATAGTGCATCGTTAAACACTCTCAATGTGAATGCAGTGGGCACAATATGTGACTTGGGCAGATTTAAAGGACTTAATGCCTTGGTCATTATAATATTGATCAATGAGCCAGTGTCAAAAAAAACCCTCTTGAATGGCATGTGATTAACACATGTGATGATACATAATGGTGGTTCAATCATATCTATAGGAACCATCTGGATTTCATAATCATAGAATTGTATCGTGGGTTCCTGGAACTATTGTACATGTCCCACAAAATTAGTGAATGCTTGAGCATCCTAGGACTGCACCTCGATGGACATCAAAATTTCCATGAGCATCTCCCTATGCCTATGGGACTATTGTATCAGCTCATAAATAGACAACTTCATAGGAGTTATCTGCAAGTTTTGAACTAACCTGCTTTGTATGGTCACCACCAGTCTAGTTTGTGGGCCTGGAATATTCTAAACTAGTTGTTGATTTAGTGTAGCTTGTATCCTAATGGGAGCATGAGGTTTATTTGGCTGTTCATATCTCCCATGTCTAGTAACAATATTAACCATGCATATGAATCCCTAGGTAGGTGGTTTGATGTGCACTTGGTTGACCTGTCCAACGTTGTTGTGCACCGCCTCATGGTTTGGCAATGGATTTTTATAAATCCCCATGTTTTAGTTTTTGGGTGCCAGTGGATTATTTGGCACTATAAGCTCACCTTTATCGATCATGTTTTGCACAATATGTTTGAAACACCAACACACTTCGATGTCATGGCCCTTCACACGATGGAAGATACAAAATAGATCATCTTGATACCCCTCGGCTTGGGCTTGTTAGGATCGATCAGCTTAATCTTGAGAAACTTGATTGCCTTAGCCTCGCACAATTGATGGAATATCGATGTCAATGATTCTGTCAAAGGCGTGAATTGGTGAGGCAGGCATTGTTCCTTATTTTTTCCCCTATAATTATTATTGCACTACTCATATTGCGTAGGAGGAGGTTGGGCTTGATAGTTCTACTTTTATTACCCCTTATCCTCTCTTTGGAGGTTTAACACCACCTGATTGACATGGGACTACTTGCCCTAATGTTTTATGGAGCTCTTATTGTGCCCCTCCTTCCTATTTTTGAGCTTCAATTTGCCCTCTTGTAACTTCATATCCTCAACTACTTTGGCTTGCACCAAAGCTTCCTCAAATAGCTAGTACTACTGTAGTTGCAACAACAACGAGATGTGCTTGGCACAACTCTTCATGAACATCTAGGTCAACTATGTAGCAGGAATGGGGAATGGCATCTTTACCATTAATCTCCTCCACTTCTTTTTGTATTCTAGGATTAGCTCATCATCACACTAATCTAGCATAGCTAGATCGAAAAGTTTAGCTTACTTATTGACACCAAAAGAAAAGTGTTTAAGAAATGCGTCAGCTAGTTGCTCATATTTGGTGATATTATGCTTCTTTAGCTGATTAAACCACTCTCGTGTTGGTAATGAGATGGTTGTGATGAATGTATGCAATATAAATGCATCGTTTCCTACAATCTAAAAGCACATGTCCAAAAATCTTGTGATATGCTCTTGCGCATCTTCATCACATTTGAATTTATCTAGCCTGGGCATGTCAAAATTCTCATGATATGTTGGAATAGGCACTGAGGGGTCGAAAGGCTCGTTATGAATCTTGCTCAATGTTAGATTTTGGAAATTTGTGCCTTACCCCTTGATTTCTTTCACTTTCTCTGCCAAGGCCTTATAGGCCTACGAGGATAGAAATTCCTCCTCCCTAAACTGACATGGGGGAAGTCTCAGAGGCACATTCTTACTCTGTTGAGGTGGAGGACATTTCTCTTCCTCCTCTTGAACTTGGGAGCTTTCAATATATCCTTTATCAGATCCATCTCCCTCTTATTCCTCATTATTTTTGCCCTTGATATTTGAATGTTGGTTATTGTTCTCTTTGTTGGGCACTGACATGAGTGTGAGCGTCTCTACACTCCTGATGCACATCAGCTTATGAAAAAGACTTCCTATGAATGTGCTCTCTGTGCTCAGTGTGAGTGAATAAACCAGCCCTGGCTAGCCTATCCTCTTGTTCCACATGCTCCTTTTGGTTAAGGATGCATTCCTCACACATACGTTGCTCATATAATCTTTGTCTAATGAGTCTCTACGCCTGAATATTCTCATCTTCAATGTGTTGCCTCTCTACATGAGCATCCTTCAATTGATATTGAAGGAGTTATCATCTATGTTTGAATACTATTTTATGTGATCTATCAATGTGATCAGTCGTAAGAGGTCTCTGGTATGTGTGCTCCGTATGAGCGACCTTATGGGTTTTGTACCCATTTAAAAAAATTTCTATGCTTTTGCCTTTGTCCATGAAGAAAAAATTGGCATCATGTTGAGTCATGTGTTGTGTACCACCATGCATGGATGGTGGATGCAAACCATGAGGGTGCTTAGAAACCTCCCCATGTTCTCTGGTAGTCCTAATAATGCTCTTGCTATGATTAATCATAACACGAGTGGGCAGAGTTGAAGGCTTGTAGCCTAACTGCTTGAGGATGCTACCTAAACCATCCAACTGTCTAGATTGCCATGGCTCATGCGGTGGTGTACCATTTGCTCCCACCTTTGATATTTTGATAGTGATCTTGCGAGGTTCACTACATTTGGGAGTGTGAACAGACCTATGCTTAGAAGCGGGCCTATATGCATGATCCTGAACGGGTGGATCTCAATTTCTTCTATACTCTGAAGTTGGAGGTATAGAACCTCCTATAGACCTAGTATGTAGAGGTACCAACATGGCCCCTTGTATGACATACTCATCGACCGATCCCATGGATGCACGTGCACTACAATCTTGGTAATGACCTCCGAGTAGATCACCCTCATGTTGAGAGGCTCCTTGCTATGTCCTATGTCTAGAAGAGTGTACAAAACTCCTCTATTGGGGGTATGCTCAATGGTGTCTCCTCATGTCGAATTGTCTCCTATGATGCTCGCTAAATGACATTCGAGAAGCTTATGTGGGCAAGGGTTTGACACATTTTTTTGTGAACCTAGTGGGGCTTGGTCAATGGCATCAGGCTTAATCTTTTTCTGACCACCCTGTGCCTCCACCATGGTGTACCTAGTGTGTAGATTTATCTTTTATTATGCAAAAAAGGTATACAATGGTGATTATCTCGAATTAAATTTTAAATGTGAGCCCTAAATTGTTTGATGTTGTTTCATTATTTGTTGTATCAGTATTAGAAACTCTTATCATGTTTGAAAGCTTATTGGATGATAATCTTAGTTTAATTGGCTTTCACCTGTACACTCACAACTCGACAACTTGGCTATGAACTCCAAGTCATGTAATCCAACCTATAATGTGTGGTAATGAAGCCCACACATGGTTAGGGAGCACAAGTCCTCCCAGATCCTCACCCGTTTTCACCCATTCAGCATCATACCCTCCAAAGAGGAGTATATGCAAATTTTCTAGGCTACGAAAGGTTCTTGAATCCCATATTGGTCTAGAACATAGGGTATGTGGGATTTGGGCCAATGGATGAAAATCACCTCCACCGTCATTGAAACCCTACTAGTGGTTGGATGTGACTTCCAACTCACTAGAAATTACTTTGGAATGTGGTGTGTGTGGTTCTTTTTATATTGCATAAAAGGAAAGATGCATAATACAACACTCACATGATCATTTCCTACATGATATGCATAAAAAAGAACATTTTATATCCATGAAATATGCATGTTACATCCTACATGACCTTTTAACAATGCAAGTTACGATGATAAATGGCCTTTGATTAGGCCTCAAGCATGCAAAACCACCACATGAAATATTCTAGCACGCTGGAGTCTAGGGCGGACTACACTCAGAGGTCCATTGTTCCTAGCAGCGCCTAGCTAAAGCGTAACAAAACAAAATCCTAGGACCTAATTCATTTTCCTTTTTTCCTTCAAGATGTCATAATTAAATTTTATTTTACACATTTTGGAAAAAAATAGGCAATGAAAACAAGGATAGAAGTGGAGAATAGGACCTACCTCAGATCCTCATCTGATATAGCTTTAACTCCCTATTATCTGTTGTGTCAGATGCTAACTATGGCTCTGATGCACGGTTACCACTATAGACCGCAACTGTCAACCGTAGGCCAACCTTTTAATCGTGGTTGTCAACCACGATGACCACCTATCATGAAAAATTGAACCATAATTAGTAAAACATGGTAAAATTTATAGAGTTCCACTGTGATCGCCTTCTGACCTATCCAAAAAATATGCAACTAACTAATACATCAATTGGAACCAACATTAAAGCATGAAATGATAGAAAATATTGCATATAACAATAAAATGGACGTTTCTTCTATTAATATTGGAAACAAATCTTGGTTACAATCATGCCCCCCTTAGGGTCACCCAAATTTTGATATAATTGATACAATGCGAAAGCCCCAATGGGGTAGGCACAATACTCAGGCTCTCTGAATAGTCACAAACTACTCCAAGGTGTCGATGACCTTCTTCTCCATACTTAGAGGTATTTGATGTGTTGAATGGAACAATCCTATTAATATTGCATTCAAGAAACAACAAGAAAAATTAAAAATAAAGAATGCCTCTCTTGATGAGGCTTTAAAAGGATATTTCACAAGAAGATATCATAACAAGCATGTAATCAAGAAAACAGATAAAATGTGATAAACCTATATTAATCATGAAATGTTATCATCAAACATGTATAAGAAAGCGAATACTATCTATTTATTGGGTTAGTTTATCAAAATAGAAAACATGAACGCATGAAATAACCCACAGTTGCACTAATTACCAAATTGACTTAATGAAGGTAAATCTAATTTTAATGCTTAATTCCACTAGCCATGTGTCTCTAAAATGTCAATTAAACCTATACTAAGCATACTATGATCTAATAAAATAATATACAAGAAAGGGCACAAGGGGATTTGTAGCCATTTTCTCATCGTAGGTCTGATGTGCGGTCAACACTGTTGATCACGGCTAATAGCCGTAGTTGAGGTCTAAGTAAACTTGCCCTTAGAATTAGGGCTTCCTCTATAATCCTCATTGCCAAATTGATGGTCAAGGGTTACCTCTATGTCCTCTAATAGGTTTGGTGGTTGAATTGTTTGAATTATGCATTGATTGCATGGATTTACATTTCTTGGTTCTCTTAGGCTCCTAGGACTTCCATATCGATTCGATCTCCAATTGGGTAGCAAAATTGTCTCTCTCAATGTATGCAAGTGAGTATGTAATTTGATAGGGCTTTACTACTCAATTTATCACACTTCATCCAAACTTATCCCTAATTCAAAGAGAGATCTTATAGCATTGGCCCGGGGTTAGGGGTGGCTTTCACATGAAGCCAATATCAATATTGGGTAGTTGAGTCTGTTGGATGGAAGGTTTTGGATCCTTCCTCACTCAAACTACTCTAATATGCAACCAATTGGTCATTGCAACCAACTTTGGATCATATGAAGGCCAACTGACTCTGAGTGCTAACCACGACTGACATGTATGGTGAGCACTACTAACCGGGGGTGTCAGTAGCGACTAGCACTGACTAGGCAAAGATGCCCCAAATGAGTGGTAAAAACCATTGCTATACCTTGGATATATCCAAAGGTCTTCCATATGGTCTTCTTGCATGTCCCATATTAGTAGTCACCTCAACATGACATGTTTTAGGTGCCCACATATACTTAATGTGTTGATAAAAATGCATTGATGATTGGATTGCATGATTTTATAAAATTGTTGATGAAAATTTTTATAAAATTTTGGACAATTTTACAACTTTTGGTCACAAACAAAAGTTAACCATCCAAATCAATCCATGTTATCACACAAATAAATGAAATGATGATGTGGATGATTATAATTATGAATGGTGTTATTTTTGTGAAATTTTGGACCATTTTGATGCATTTTGAAGCTTGTATGGTGATTTTGTGAATTTTGATCACAAACAAAAATTAAGTATCCAAATCTATTTTTGTTTTCACAAAACATGATATGATGATGAAATGAAAGTATGGATGCAATTTGGAGTGATTTTTGTTTTAATTTGGAGTGTTGTAATCCATATGATTTGGCAAAGCCAATTCCAATTGACATGAGACTTATTGATATGGACCGGATTTCCTCACCTCCATCCTTTTTTGAATTCATCCTTTTTGAGAAATTGTTGTCCTCAGCCAACTACATTCCTCCATTGCCTCCACCTTCACCTTCACCTTCACTTGTAGTTCCTAAGGTTTTCTAGGTAGACATAGAAGAGGTTGAGTTAGAATAGTTTAATAATGTCATAGATGACATGCATTTGATCCCAATGCCCCATCATCTTGAGGAAGGTTCTCATATGTCCATTGAATATACCATCGATGTGAACCTTAGTTCAAATTTAGACAATCCTCAAATCATTAAACTTGGAAAAAATTTATCCGTAGATGAACAAGAGAAATTAATTACTCTTCTCGAGAAGAAGGGCATTTTTGCATGTTCCTACAAAGACATATCAGGTCTTGACCCTAACTTGGTTGTCCACAATCTCATCTTGAACTCTGATGCTAATTTGATCAAACAAAAATTGAGAAATATGCATCCTACCATTGCCTTCATGGTCAAAGAAGAGCTTAAAAAGCTATTAGATGTGGGTTTCATTGTCCCCATTGATTATCTTGAGTGGCTTTCAAAAATGGTACCCGTTCACAAGCCTAACAGGATGATATGCATTTGCACTGACTTTTGAGACCTTAACAAAGCATGTATTAAGGATGACTTTCCTCTACCAGACATCGATACTCTTGTCGACACTTACGCTGGCCATGAAATGCTTTCCCTAATGGATGATTTTTAAGGATATAACTAGATTCGAATAAATCTTGGTGACCAACATAAACAACATTCACTACACCTTGGGGGACTTTTTGTTACAAGGTGATGCCCTTTGGTCTCAAAAATATAGGTGCCACTTATCAACATACCATGACACATATTTTGTGATTACATGCATAAGATCATCAAATATTATGTAGATGATCTCTTGGTAAAATCTAAAACTTGACAAGAGTACATTTGTGTTTTGAAAAAAGTATTTGATCGACTTCTAGAGCATAATGTAAGGTCAAACCCCAAAAAGTGTGTCTTTGGTGTTATCTCAGGAAAACCATTAGGATTCATTATCTCCAAAATAGGCATTGAGGTGGACACAAATAAAGTCAAGGCCATCATGGAGATGCCTCCTCCAAAAAACTTGAAGGAGTTGCTTAGCTTACAAGGAAAGATCCAATCGATCCATTTCATTGTGCAAATTTTTGATAAATGCAGGCCATTCAGTCACTTGCTACAAAAGGGGGTGACATTTTCATGGACATATGAGTGCCAAAAATATTTTTATAACATAAAACAATACCTGGCTCCTCCACCAGTCTTAACTCCTCCTTGTCTGGAGATCCCCTTCTATCTTTATGTTTCAACAATGGACTTTGCATTAGGGACAATACTTGCACAAAATAATGAGAACAATCAAGAGCAAGTTGTCTATTACATTAGTCAAACATTGGTAAGCTATGAAACCATATATGCTTATGTGGAAAAATTATGCTTAGTAGTGGTTTTTTCCACTAAGAAACTCAAACATTACATGCTTAGTCACACCACATATGTCATAGCTTACAAAAATCCTTTGCATTATATGATGTCTCACACTTACAATAACATCTGCATTGCAAAATGGATAATCTTCTAACTGAATTCAATCTTGATTTTATTAGCTAAAAATCCATTAAAGGTTAGGTCATGGCCAATAATCTTGCAGAAGCTCCACTTCCTAGTGATCAATCCTTGATTATTGAGCTCCTAGATGATTTAGTATTTATTGTCACTAAACAAGAAGAAGACATCATTTCAGAGGAAGATGTTGATATCACACTATTATTTGATGGTTCTAAGTGCAAAAAGTATCAAGGTGTTAGAGTTATGTTTCATACACCACAGGGGGTACCTATTCCCTTATCTTTTAAACTAGACTTCCAATGCACAAACAACAATGCAGAGTATTCTTAGGTCTTCAAGCAACCATAGCTATGGGCATAAAGCATATCAGGATATTTGGTGATTCTTGACTTGTTCGATAAATCAACAGAAAATACCAATGCAAAGAACCTACCATAAAGCTTTACCATGAAGTAGTAATGAAATTGCTCATCAACTTTGATTGGTATGAAATAAATAGTTTTTCATTTTTGACTAATATATTTTCAGATGTGATGGCCTCTTTAGGATCATTGATTCTAAAGAACTTTGAATGAGAGGTACAACCACTCATTATTACAGCAATATCTAAATCTACAATTGTCCATTTTGAATCTAAGGATGAGAAGGACATTTTTTTTATCCATTCAAAGCTGCATGAGCCTTGGTCCAACCAAATAATATCCTTTCTTAAGTTAGGAACACTCCCATAAGACATGTCAGGGAGTGTTATACACACTTTCAAGCAAAAGGTAGCTCATTTTACTCTCTTGGATGATGTGTTGTATAAACATGGTTATGATGGAATCCTCCTTCGTTATCTCGATCTTACAAAGGCATACAGAGCCATAGTTGAAGCTCATTATGGTACTTGTGGTGGTCATTTTAATGGAATGGCCATTGGAAAGTGCATTTTATGCATGGATTACTATTGGCATCCCATGGAATGTGATTGTTGCACTTACATCAAAAATTATAAACAATATCAATAACATGCTAAATTAACTCATGTGTCATCACAAGAATTATAGCCTATTCAAATCCTTTGGCCCTTTTTCACAAAGGGATCTTGATTTCATTGGAAAAATCTCACCTCCTTCCTGAGGATAACATACATTCATCATCACAGCTATTGAATACTTCACAAAGTGGATTGAGGTAATTCCTCTAACCAATATGACACAACCTCGAATTGTGGAGTGTATACTCATATCAGTTATCATTTTGGTATTCCATCAAAAATTATCTCTGACAACAAGTCTTTCAAGAATAAGGATATTCAAGCACTTTGTGAGAAATATTATATCCAACATAGTTTATTGACTCCTTACTACCCACAAGAAAATGAACAAGCTAAGGCTACCAATAAGACCTTAATTGCTATTCTCAAGAAACTAGTCAAAGAAAATTATAGAGATTGGTATACTCAAATCCCCTTGGCATTATGGGCTTATTTAATAAGCATCTACACGCCTACTAGGGCAACACCATTTTCATTGGTCTATGGAGTCAAAGCAATTATACCTCTTGAGCTTGAGATCCCCTCATTGCAAATTTCATTGCAGGAATTCATAGATGATGATACATCTATACAAGCACGTTTTGACCAACTCACACTTCTTGATGAAAGGTGGGCCAATGCTTTAGAGCATTTATGAGTTTATCAAGACCGCCTAAAGTGTGCTTACAACTCCAAAATTCATCTACATGAATTCCAAGCAGGATATCTTGTTCATAAGGAAAATTAACAAAACACCAATGTATTGTTGCATCTTCATTATAAATTCATGGCTAATTGGCTAGGTCCATACATTATCACTCAAAAAGTGGGTAAAGTAACTTATAGGCTTACCATTCTAGAGGGATTTGAAGAGCTCGAACCACTTAACATAATTTGCTTGAGATCATTCTATGCTTAATGTAATTTAATATATGTATATATACATGGCTAATACACAAAAATAACATTGCATTTCACAAATTGCATTGCATACATTTCATTCCACAACATTGCATTTTACACCTAGTATTTCACACATTGCATTGCACACATTACATTTCACAAATTGCATTTCATACATTGCATTCACAACAATCTTTACACATTTTAGGGATCGTTTATTTAGTCTATATAATAATTGATCCAATAAAGGTATGTTGTCTTAATCAGGGGTATCCTCCAATCGTCATTCATTTCATTGCACCATTCCATAAAGTCAAATTATCATTTACAAACCACATTTTCATAGTATCTAGGTATTTTCAGTCACTCAGCCACTCCTATTGTTTCTAGCAACCTCCAATACATGTCGAGTTTTCTTTAGGACCAAGACACGTTTTCACTAAGAAAATCTTGAGTTCTAGGAATTGACTTTAACACTCTTGAACCAAACTCAATCACACATATTAAAAACATCTTGTATCAAAGAGGGATAATACCATGTTTAGGTTGAACCTTGAAGCAAAAATGGTATTCCTTGTTTTTCCCATTATGCACATAGACCAAAAATAAAAAATAGTGATTTTCACCACTATCACAATTATTTTCAAACAGATGAAAGAGTAGTAAGGATAGGGTAAAATTCTCATCACACTTCAATTGAGAATCCAATTCCCCAAAGCTCTAAATATTTTATAAATCACACACCATAGATCCTCAAGTTGTAATGATAGAATTACATTTCCAGTTATATGATTAGGTATCCTAAATACCCAAAGCTTAGAGATCATATTCTTAGACTATGAAGCTAATCTTCATCGGAGCTATAGATGCTTGACTAGCAGTGGAGTACGCTCATGCCTGGCGACGCATCTCTCTTTAAGAGACCTCTGACCACACATACGAACAGGCTAGCTTCTTGGTCTTCTCCATGATAGATTTCATCTCAATTTACACAATATGGGTTAATGAACTCGTACACACATTGGTTATTGATTTCCTTGAGTCATTACCATGCTCATGATTCGATAAATGAATTCACTGCACACACATTTGATCCTAGAGAAATTAAATAGCATTTAGTGATGTTTGAATCTTTGTAAAATAATTTATTTTCCTTATCAACATCCATATCATTACAAGAGTCTTCCATATCACATGCCATAATTTTGGTGCCCCTGATTAAATAACAATGTTATACATGGTCAATTAAAATCTAAATTATGAATGATCATTAGAGCATTAATTTATTTGTATTTATACACATTATCATCCATCACACATATACACATGCATCCACACAAGCATTCACATAAATAATAAGTAAAAAAGATAAAACGCTATGTAAATCTAGCCACTTATCAACTAGTTTCTGAGTCACTTTGTGAAGACGTGATTGATGATTACACTTTGCTACCTTGGTCTAATAGAAATCTTCCACCTCCTCTTCCTAGGAGACCAATTCAAGAGAATGAGATCATATCATATTATGTGTATAAGGTCCTTACGAAGAGAATTAAATCATTGAAAAAGCAAGGTATGGGCTACCAAAAGCAAACATTGTGTAAACTATGCAATCAACCCCTTCACCCATTAGTTCCTTGTCCTCCTTATCCAAAATATTTTGAAATACTAAAATTGGATAAATTTAAAGGAGATGAATATTCCCAAGGACATGTAACAAGTTTCATGAACTTGTGTTTCGAGTTGCAAGATGACAATACCTTGTTGTTAATAAATTTCCTAATAACACTCTTTGGTGCGGCTTTAGAGTGGTGTAATCAATTGCCACGATATAGCATATCTAGCTTTGAATAAATAACTAACACATTTTTAGAAAACTTCTCATTTGATGTCAAAAAGAAGGATAACCTAATTGACTTATCAAACCTTCATCAATTTGATGATGAGCCAGTTATAGATTACAAAAATAGGTGGAGAAAGGTAATGTCTAAATTGCCTTTCACCATACCAGTTTTAGAACTTACTCGAATGTTTACAAAAATTTGCTTGAAACACATCTTCCTTCTTCTCCAGTTGTAATAATACCAAATATTTGAGGAGGCTTTGGTGCAAGCCAAAGTTATCGAGGACATAAATGTCCAGGAGGGAGATATAAAATTCTAAAAAAATGAGTGGAACCAAAATCCTCATAATAACTACACTCAACAGAAACCATCTCCAATCAATCAAATTGTTCTAAATATTCCTAACATGGAGAAATCACACCAACAACCTAACTATTGGACTCAAACCCCTTTAGCACAATATAATAATCAATGCCAACTAAACCAAGTGCAATATTAACCACACCACCCTCCTCACACTTATATGCCACTACCTGAGTCTTTGGCATCTCTTTTTAATCATTTATGTGAGGCAAAGGCTATTACCTTACCCGAGATCCACTTAATATATCTTGCCCACCCTAAACCTAAGGGGTTTAAAGAGGATTTATATTGTGTTTATCATCAAAAAATGTCATGATATCCAAGCATGCTATGGATTCAAGAACCTGATACAAGATATGCTAGATAAGAACCAATTACAAATTGATAACCCTCTAGTCCCTAATAATCAATAAATGGGTATTTTTAAATATCCCTTACCCATTCATGAGGTCAAGGACGACTAGACTAGGCATTTCAATGAAATCTATATGGATCCACCCACTCAGGGATTTGTAGGTATGATTAACATAATAACCAAAAATAAAAGGCATGACCAAGTCATGCCACCTACAATGCCTATCTGAATCCCTTATGCACCCCAATCCGTGCCAGCTCAAAACCATGTACAAGGTCCACCACTTCCATCGGTGATAAAAATCAAGAGAAAGCTCACGTAAAGCCTATAAACAACATCGATAAATCTTTCAATATATAAGCTTATCCAACAATCAACCAAACATAGGGAAGCACTTATGGAAATTTTAAAATCCATCGATCTTTAGCCTCGGGACCCTAACGCGTTCACAAACCTTTTAGGGCATGTGCAGAAATGTAAAGAGCCCTTGATAAACTTTTATGATCACAAAATAAAATAGGTACCTACAAACATAGTAGATTCCCCATTACATATTATCGCTTGCATCAAATAGATCCCATACAAGCGAGTATTGATTAATACATGTTCATCAATCAATATAATCATGATGATCACTCTGGAGCATTTGAGTCTTCCAACGTCACACATTGTAGTGTCTACCTTCATGCTACGTGCTTTCAATGATGTTTTATGCTAAAAAATAGGTACAATAATATTGCCTATCCAAGTGGGACTAAAAATTAATTTTTGTATTGTGCCATGTGCTAGAAGGAGCAATGCAATATAATATATTGCTCGGTTTCCCTTGGATCCAGGATATGAAATGTGTTCCTTCAATATTACATCAATGTATCAAATATGTATGCAAAGGATGAGTTCATGTGGTCCCTTTGTATGATGAGCCATTTAAGTATGTAAATCATATCAATAATCCAAGGGAGTTTGTTCTACCCTCAACACATCTAGATATCCGACCAAGTTCTCCTATCAAGCATCTATAGCACCCACTAAAATTAGCACCTATTGATCCACCCACTTCATTACCACCACATCCGCTTATACAATTAGCTTCTTTGGATATTCCTTCTTCGTCTTCAGGCCCCTTGATCTAACAAAAGTTGAAGGTGCCTATGGAGGACATTCCAACAATCATCCCCAATGTTTCCATGATAGAAATTCTAATTTCTATGGAAGAGGAAAAATCTCTTGCCATAATGGATGACTTACCTCATCCCACATCCCTACATCATCAACGGAATCATCTACACTGCAAGTGATAAAAAACTTTAACAACCTAGGGCTCGCAAAATATTTGGTATAAAATGTTACATTTACACCAATTATTGAGTCTGCATAGGACATGGGAAGACCTCATGTCCCCTTCTTGCCAATTGAAACTATTATACCCCTAGGTATACCACCTAATCAAACAATATTCATATATGGGGGTTTCAATCAATCCACAAATCAATCTCCTATGATTAGCCACGACGATGAATCCTTCATAGGAAACATATATTACATGTCAAATCTAAATTTCACTCTAAGATATTTCTACCATTGACATTGGCATGGAAATAGTTTAGGTCTTTATGAGTAGGGTCTCAGAACACCCTAGTTACCATAACACCAATTTCCCATAGACAAATTCGAATTAAGGTATTCCATACACATGTTGGATGAGCTCTTGGCTAACTCCTTACAACACCTAAGTTTAGGTTTGGTAGAAGACATTGATGATAATAAATACATTGACCCCGATCATTCTCATTTTCTAGAAGATCATCTCCCAATTACAATGGTCTCTCTCAAGCCTCTTGATTCTATCAATGAATCATTTGATGAGATTAACCAATAAGAAGAGTCCAAACTCGATGATAATCCTGAGAATGATTGGATTGAAGAAGATGATGAATATAAGGATGAAACAGAAGTAGCATACCTAGGTACTTGCTACCTTCACTGCCTTAACAACTACAGAGGATATGTCGATCCTATTAGACCCCCATTAACCTAGATGATATCTATCATAGTATGTTTTCTCCCCAACCTAACCAGAGGTAGATGCTACCGCCAGAGGATCTAATCATCTTATCTACTCGTAGAGAAGATCCAGGAATCCCATTTCCCCTTAGCCACATCTAGTATATGCAAAACCATCTATAATCAACAGGTTCTCCCTACGTGATAATGGAAATTACCATACATCCATAAACATGATTTCCATTGATCTAACTATGCCTCTCCAAAACCCAAATGATCCTTCAAATTCATTGCACCTTAATTATGAGGTAATTGATTTTCATCGCACCACATCACCTTCTTTTCCATAGGAGTTATTCCCATGTGAAGAAATGCCCCAACCATTCCATTTCTCTCCAGGGCCACCTTGAGATGTCTATCACGTTGAGGTTGAATCTGATATGATAGATCCTCTAAATCTAGTAGATGATATTTACCTAATCCCTACACCTCATCAACTTGAGGATGGGTCTCATATGTCAATTGAGTAAAATTTTGATGTAGATATTGGCAATAACCCTGACAATCCTAAGAAATTAAAACTAGTACATAGTCTATCTCTTCAAGAACATGCCATCATCACAACTCTATTAACAAAAAAAAGTAACATATTTGCTTGGTCACATAAGGACATGTCGGGTCTTGATCCAAATCTGGTCACCTGTAACCTTACATTAGACCCAAATATTAAGTGGGTCAAGCAGAAGCTCAAAAAATACATCCAACAATTGCCTTAATGGTGAAATATGTATAGACACTAAAATCTTGTCAATATGAATAGGCATCCATGACCAATGGCTAAATTGACATCACATGGCCCCTAGGGCAACCCTCAAAAGGTATACAGTGGTTCTAGCCACTTCTTGCAAGGTTTTGGAGGCTTCTGGCCTATTTTTGGGAATTTTTGGCTTCATATTCCTATTCGTCCCACCCTGGGATGAATGCAAATCCATCGCATCCCACCCTGGGACGGTGGTAAGAAACCATCCCAAGGTGGGACGGTTAGAAATTTGACCCAAAAAAGTCAAAATAGGGATAAATGGTACCCATAAACTACCATTTTCCCTACCAATTGAAGCATGCGAGTCAGAGAATGTTGCATCCTTATGACATGCTTCATAATGGAGGCCAAAAATGGATATTCTCTTCCCCTTCCAATGCATGCCTCCTTTTTGACAAATGGCGCCTCCTACCATGCATGCCCTTGCATGCCTTTTTGCACATGAGCCTCTTTTAGCTATAAAGTGGATCAGTTTTCCATACAAAATATAGAAAGGAGTTCTAGGATAAAGCAACAGAGTACTTCTAAGATTTCCTTTCACCTTTTTGTGCCCCTTTTCCTTCGAAATCTCTACCTAGTGAAGAAGGTTTACGAGTGATCCAAGAGGTGCAATATGTCACATAACCAAACCATCTGAGTGAATTTCTTCACCAAATTTGATTATAATACCCATTAGAGTGTTTTGGACCATCCCACAGTGGAATTGGTGGCAAAAAGTATGCAAAATTGGTGGGCATCCCCCCCGGGCATCCCCCAATCTATGACAGTCATAACCGTCCCCCTAGGATGAATAAAAATTTGTGCATAATTTTCCTACTATTTTTTATAGGCTTATTCTAGGATATAATATGATGCTACTATCCAAATTTCATGCATTTTGGAGTTGTATTGGATGAGATATCACATTTTGAAGTTTTTGTAGGCTTGTAGGGTCCATCGGAGCATGCATAGTAACTCATGCTTGATTTTGAAAATATGACCACACAAGTCCTATAAAAATGTTATTTTATTCATTATTTCCAAGTTTCATGTGTTTTGGATATGTTTAGGGGTAGAAATTGCTTGCTTTGAGTTTTGTAGGTTGGTAACAATGACTGCAACTACGACATGCCATCGGATACAATTTCAGATCTATTTTTGGTGATATCTTCCTAAAACCTTCTATTTTATATCCCTCTAAAATTTCAAGTCATTTGGATTTGATTTGATATAAGACCCATGCATATTCTCATTACTAGTCTTTGATGCCTGTGGGGATTGCATGTTTTTCATCATATGCACTTGCTATTTGATATTTTTGGTTTTCTTGTGTGTAGGTGTAGGTTTCTATAGTGCATTAGGAAGGATCACAAGACCTCAAGATCAAATATACAAGTGGCAATAGCAGTGTCCTACCCACCTCGATTGTGGATATGAGGAAAGACATTGGATGTGCACTCGAGTTAGTTGGAGTATTTTGATCCGTGGGCACCAAATTTGTAACAATTTTATCATATTTGAGCCCTCAAGGGTACTTCTATGTAACCTTGGATTTAATCCATCAAATTAATAAGAAATAGACTTATTGTACTTCATTTCTTGCTATTTGGTAGTCCTTCCATTTATACTTGCATGCTTTCGATTTGATGCTCATGAGACATAGGAGATAGATGCACATTGTTCTTCATCATTAGGTTCACCATTTTTCCCCTAATTCAGTGGTGATCATGGTGGGACCTTTTGGAACCGATTCTTGCATCCATAGGATTCAATTGTCACACTACAAAAATCTATTTGAAACCAACGAGCAATTACAGGCTCAAACACGAATATTGCTAAAAAAAAACTACATAACGGGTAAGGAAACCTTAGTGGTAATTCTATGATAAATCATTGATTATGCACTCCATATTAATATAACACTATATGTATTAAAATTACCAAGCAATAAAATAACCAATTATTATTCTTTATGTAGACCAGTGCCTAGATTCATTGGGTTGTTATAACAATTTAACAATAATTTTGACATGAACGAAGAGAATGGGGAAAATAGAATCGGTGCTCTTAGATTTATTTTAATATCATAATAAAACTAAAATTTAACCAATGAAATAAATGTATGTAATACATTCAAATAATTTAATCTATTACACAATGACACACGGTACCAAGACAAATATATAACAGGAATGAAACTCAGAATTGTATTGATTTCATAAAATATTACATGTAGAGTGGGCAGGATGCCTTTTAACTCTATTTTTCTCAAATAAATACATCAATACAATGAAAAAGAATCTATTCAAATAATTTAACAAGTCTCTCCTAATCTGGTAACAGTAGAGTCTATGAATCTCAGGCTCAATAGGATAGGAAATAATCTCAGCTTCTTGAGCACTTTCCTATCAAAATCCTGCACAGTAAAGGGAAGAAAGAAGAATGAATGAGAAAAATAGACACAAAAAGGAGATACAATAGCACAAATATAAAGGGCACTCAAGTATACCTCTTAGAAAAAAAATTATTTTCTAATTTCTTGATGTTGAACCTGAACCTATCAGCTTCCTTTTATAGTTGTTGGTTCTTGATTCTATTATTTTTTATTTATTTTTGGCCTTACACTTGTCCTCTTCTGAGTTGATCTTCAAAACTGGTACAGCTGACTTCCACTGTATTTTTTTGTTTGTACTACACCCTCCCTTTTGACCTTCTCAAATAGTGGCTTATTTTAACTAGTGATGGTGGTGTTTGGAGAGTCTATTTCTTCTTCCACTACTTCTTTTGCAACTTTTTTCCTTTCAACTGCTTTCTCTTGAATCGTCTCCTTTTGAGAACTTGGCTCTTTAACTACTTCAGAGAATTTTTCTGTTGGCACAGGTCCTTTTTGTGTTGTACTCTCTTCTAGCCATTGATTGTAAGTTTCAATCTCTTTCCCTTTTTGACCCTATTGCAGTCTCTTTATTTGTTCACTTAATCTCCAAATTTTTGTGTCAAAGATGGTAGCAAACCTCAACATGTTCATTTCTTGCAAAATTCTATTTTTTTGTACAACAATAATGGGCTTGTTTCTTTCATATTGGAATAGTAACCTCTCCATAGTATTTACCAGCAAGGTAGATTGTCTAGTCATTTTCGACTCATCATCTAACTCATAGTCAAATTTTTCTATTGTATCCCTAAGTAGCTCTTCTATATTGGGGGCTTCCAAGCATGTGTCTAAGGATAGACCAATATCTACCATTTTATATGTTGCATATTCTATCAGGTTATACAGTTTAGTTACAACATTGATCCACCTTTCCTGGTTTTCCCCAAACAGGGTTGTTTTCAAGAACTCAAAATTGAACTGGATTTTATTGCCATTATTTGTGATTATCTCTTGACCCTGCAACTCTTCAAAATTATCCCCTATTAAATCTAGGGTAGGACAAATGAATTCAAAGTCTTATTCCTTCTCCTATATCAATGTCTGTATTTCTCAAGTAGTTTTTAGAATCACCCTAATCTTCCTGAACATCTCGGTGAGCCCTTTGGCATGAACTTGTATTTTCATTGACATATCCTTCTTCATTGCATTTAGATAATAGGCATGATTCTGAATCTTTACCACTAGAGGGGGATGTGCCTTTGGAGGATCCTTTTTTGCCAATTCTTCTTGTTGTTTATTTATTAATGCTTTCATTTCAGCTTTTTCTTTCTCTTCTCTTTTCAATTGATTCCTTAACTCTATAATTTTCTCAACTAGTTGGACCATGGTTTGATTTTGTATTACCTTGACAACTTTGACCATATCTCCTTATTTTACCAGTACTTATGAACCCCTGGTCTCCTCATTGACTCTAAACACAAGTGGGTCTTGCAGGGCAGGAAGATTTACCTCTACTATATCTAACACGTATGTTTCTAGTCATGGCTCATCTATGAGTTGTTCTCCTATATTCCTCATTTTTGCCACTACCTATAATTCCTATTCATTCATAGCAGTAAAAGTAGTCTACTCATTTGTCCTCTCCAACAAGACCTTTGTAGAAGGAAAGAACAATTTGGGCTTCTTTTATGCAGTGGTAATCTATGTTTTCCTATTTACTTGGTGACTTCATAACAGACCCCCAAATCCACCAATTCTTCTCATATTCATTCGTATTACTAATGGGACTTTAATCTCCTGTAATTTTATTTTTAAAGAGGTAGGGATGGCCATGGGTGCCAATTTCTTCACACTGGTTACAACTAATACTCTGTCAAAAATGGGAATTATAGCCTGTTTTGGGGGAGAGCATTTCTGAGCAGGTGCGATTACAATTTCTTTCTCTTTTTCTATGCTTAGATTTTTGGAAGCCTCTTGGGAGGAGCTTGGTGCTACTTCTATTCTGAGATGATCATCTACGGGAGGCCTGACCTATTTTTCTATTATGTCTATAGTATTTATGGTGAGCTCCATTTAATCAATATCTTGTTCTTCTATCAACTCCAATAAGGGGTATTATTTGATTGCTTGACCTGCCCTTGGTAAAATAGGTGCTACATATTCTACTAAAATTTCTCAAAGCCTTCTCAATTCTATAGGGTAATCATAGGCTTCATGAATCTATGTGCTACCCCTATCTTTAGGAGGGAATTCATCCCATACAATATGCAAATCTATTTCTTTCTCCATGACTTCTAATAATATTTCCTCATAAGCATCTCTTCGATGTTGTATTTGAGCATAATCTCATTTTTCCATCATTCTACTATATATTCCTTTTGGGTCATAAAAACTCCATGTTATCTCATCAAAATCCATAGTGTCTAAATCAAACATTTTCTTGAGCAGTGCAAGGTAGCCCACAAATATATAGTTCCCAAAGCGACAGGTTACATTGAGCTAGGGGACTTTACCATATTTCTTCACTAGTCTCATCTTGGCTTCCTCTACCACCTACCTACATACCTCCAGAGCTGCTAGGGATAATGAACAATACATTGGTAACAACTTAGGGGGAATTTTGGTCCCATAGAGCTTGATATAAGTGAACCCTTTTGAGAAAATGAGCCCCAATATCCTTTTCTTTGATAAAATCCCTTACTCCTGGCCCTAGCCTCTCGGGGAATACGATGGTTAAAGTCTAGTGGATTTCTACCATAAAATGGTCGTAAAACCAGCCCAAGTGGGTCCGCCCTTCATGTATACTCCAAAAACTACTCTAGACGTAGGGATTATTTACGGCTTCTACTCTTTTCTAGAATTCTTCTCCTAATTGTCCCGCTATTAGGTGGATAAATATTGAGTATTGTGAAAAACAAGGCATCTCTTGTCTTTGTTTTTTTTTTTTTAATTTACATGGTGGAATCGGTAGTCGCCACGAATCCGGGCAAGTTGTCCAACTTTTATGGCTGCCATAGTATTCTGCGTTGTTCGCCCCAAAAGCCGCCACATAGATCTTCACGCAGTTCGCCCCTATAACCACCATGTCACAATCATTTTAAACCTTTTACGCCGATGAAAGCACCAAGAAAGGGACAAACGTTCAGTCCAACGAGGCTCGAGATTTGAACCTTGGACCTCCGCCCCCCTTATGGGGTTTGGATGAACCAATTGGTCTACACCTCGGACCTCATCTCTTTTCTTTGTTCAAAAATAACTTTTTTCAATTCTACCATTTGCTCATGTATTTGGTTACTCAGTTCTAGCTCCCATGCATAGATTGGGGTGTTATAAGCCCTATTGCACTATGCTGCTAAATACAAAACTCTTTTACTCACTACATTGAGTTCTTGTACCCCTAAGACTATGTTTATCATATCTTAAAATTCTTGGACCCATGGCTTAAAAACAGTCTTCTTAATTGGAAATTTATCAACTATTTTCTCATTTGTATCAAACAAAGATTTAAAAACTTCTAATCCTGTGAACATTCGAGATTGGTGTTCAATTACTTGTTACACCAAAAAGGTGGTATACTCTGCCAAGTTGAAGACTTTTTTGATGTGCTCGAATTTGATGCTGAATACTGATCAGTTCCTATTATCTTGAAATGTTCTTGTCCTTTTTTTTCATATGCTACTTCCAACCACACCATTAAATTTGAGGGGAATTAAACCTTCAGACATATCAGCTTCCCTAGGTTACTATTCCATATGTTACTTTTGGGGAAACCCTTGTATTGTAACCTTTGGGCCTTATGAAATAGGTCAACCATTATCCATGGGGTCATGTTATCATTCTCCATCACATGAGAAAAACTCTTGATACATGCATTGTCATTTTGTACTGTTGTGCTGGGGTAGGTTTCTTATCAGCTCCACATTTTTGAGTGAGTTCATACATTGTGTTGTTGGGTACTGGTGGTCTAGAAATCTCAGAGTATGGTGATCGGTCTGTAATGAATTTTACTACTTCTATGGTTTTTTTGGGCACAAAAGTGTCTCCCCATGATTCCATTGTGCTCACAATAGTGATTCTAGTTCTTCTGAAATTGGGGAGCTCAAAACTCTTCTTCTCTCTGTACCTCTTGCATACCAATTTATGCTCCTAGATTGCCAGGGTGGTAAACTTGATTGATGTTGTGAACTCAAATACTGGGTGGTGAGATGAGTTCGATAAATTTGTACGTTTGTCATTAATATTGTATTACCAACTACCTTTTTAAAATGGGCCAAAGGAAATTTTCCAACACATTTCTTTCGAGGTTGGGCTTTGATGGTGGGTAAAGCCCGTCATCCTATGTGTTTTTGGGTTCTTTGGTTTGTGTACCTGCAATTATTTAAAACTTCACTATTGGTCCCTAAAGCTTCTTCTTATTTGACGTGGAGCTGTAACGTGTGAAAAAGAGGCTCCCATTTTGATCCTCGTGTCACCTCGGCATCAAACAATAATTACATCTTAGGGATCAATCGTATTGTTAATTTGGCAACAATCATCCTAGGGATCCTCATCAGATTTGGTTATTTATGTGAGTGCCTGACATTATCTTAGATATCCCAAGTTCCTCTTAATAACCGTGATTGAGTGCAACCTTAGGATCAACCTTCATTTTATCGTTGCCTTGGATATTTTATAACCTATGGGTTAGATATCCGAAAGAAACATGCTTCGAACCTTCCTTGTTTAATATTGACTAATCAAAATAAAGGTGGCAATTAATAATGTGTTATGGCCCTTGTTAAATGTGATTAAATTTTAATTAATCCAATATCGATTTAGGCTTACCATTTGATTTACCTTTGAAGCATGCACCATCGTTGGATTACTTCGAGAGGGAGCGCATCCATTGGATTCATCGAAAGTTATTTGTAGGATTAACCTTACTTATATTTTATAGTTTTTACTTTGACTCAATCGTTGCAATAAAATCCTGAGGAGAATTAACATAGTCATTGATGTCCAAGATCCTGCATGATTGTTAGTCCACTAACTTATATGAACCTATTCCAGGTTAATCATATTAATCATGTTTATAAAGTTGAAAACTCCAGATTAGTAATAATTCATTCGACGATACTTAGGTTCAAAGTTTATACAATTGTTTATTTGACCTTATAATAATGTGAAGTATTAATAATCATATAATCATGGCTAATCTAGTGATTAAAACTTTAACAACATTGCATTAAACATAGGCATCGTATAATCAATTCACCTCTCTATGCGCTCACCGTTAGATCATACAATGATGGGGGTGTGATCGTTGGATCCCCCATACATGCGTAAGGTTTAACAAAAGGAAGGGGGAAGATTATCCCCATATCAACCTTATAAAACTTTATTAAAGGCTTTTCTTAGCCTTGATAATGCATTTAATCAACTATTTGACCAAAAAAAATTTGAGTTAACCTTTGATCATTTTTAACAATGCACTATTGTTTAATCCGAGCGAAGATGGGTGTTTTCGTCATATATTTGCATTGTTTCATCTCTTTGTTTGACTTTGACTTATTTGTCATCGTCAAATATTGACAAGGGCCTTCACATATATTGATTCCCTTTTTACTTTAAATCTTTGTATGATAAAAGTAAATTGCAGAATGGATCGCGTCTGTTGGTCTTTGAGCTTGTTCTAGCGCTGTCGTTAGATCTCCTGCAAGCTGAATCCTCGATAGCCAAAAGGGGCGCATTATTACATTTGATTAATATTTATTTAAGCCTAAAAGGGGGCAATTAATAATGTATTATACCTTCACTAATGTGTAATTAATCTTGGCTTTACCTTCACTTTTCTCGATATCTTACCATTTCCTAGTTTGGGATTCGATTTTGGCGTAGCCATCGGATCTCGATCGATGTTGGGGTGGTCATTGATCTTGATCAAAATGCGGGGTTAGTTTCCAAGGGGAACATGATTTTAAAATTTGATTAATATGAAAGGGGGATAATTATACGATGTGTTAGACCCTTACTAATATTATTTAATAGATTTAACTAATTTCATGGGGTCTTTTACCTTTTATGAGAGCACCACCATCGGATTAGATCTTGATCGAGCACAATCATCAAATTTGTCCAATTAGCTCGATGTTTAAATTCAAGAGGGCGCATACCCTTAATTCTTTTGACCATAGTATTTTAAATAGTGGTTTAATCAAATCAAGCATGTCCGTTGGATTTACATTGCGCTTAAGCGCTACCATCAGATTAAATGACACATGTTTTTAAATTTTAAACCTAAGATGTATCTTTTTATTTCGAACACTACCTTTTGACTTGTTTGACTTATCCCTTAAGCAATTTATCAAAGATCCATCATCCAATTAAATCAGATTCAAACACGGCCTTTGGATTTGATCTAAGATGCTCAATTTTTAACTAATGGGGTGTATACCCTTAAGCCTTAATTAAACTCTTCGACATTACTTATGTTTTTTTGGATTTAGACCAAGGTATTTGATTAAATTTCCCCATTACTTTAGAATACCTTAGGGTTTAAAGATTTATCATTTGATTTAGGCCCAAGGGAGACTTTATTTTAGGAGGATCGAAGCTTGGCTTTAAAAATTTGATTAATAAAATTTTGCCATAACCCCTATTAAGATAATTGAGAATAATTAAAATGGGCACACATTATTAATGAACAAGGTAAAACTTATCAAATAAGCCCATGAAAAAACAATTTACTCACACTGACTGAAATAGTGACCAACATTTTTTTTGCATTTTGATTGAAACCAAAAATTTAAATTTGGAGGTTTCAAAGTTTGAGTCAAATTTGGCTTCAACAGGACCCTGTCCCTTTTGCTTTGGGTGAAGTTTAAATCTCATTTTTTACCCTTTTTATGTTGCATGTATTGTCCATCTCTAGCCTAAAATAGCCTCTGAACTACTATTCATGTCACCCTGGGATGGATTCACAACCATCCCATCCTATGATGGTTACAGAACTTATATTTGTCCCACCCTGGAGTGAATAGAAAATAGAGGTATTTTTGCTCAATTTTTTAGAAGTTATAGGTCCCATAACTGATGAGGTAAGTGCCTAAACCCTCTGTTTTCCTTTTGCACTTTTAGAAGTTGTTTAATTTGGTTTTTATTGCATCATTTGTTTGCCTAGAAAGGTTAAAAGGTAGATTTGATTTTCTCATAACACAAAAATAACAAAAAAAGAAGAAAAATCAAAGAAATTCAAAGTAGCAATGCATCTCTATGGTTTGATTGCTTGTAGCCTACCCAATGGGTAGGTTAGCATTTAGGGTTTGCATTTATAAGTTACATTTGTAGGTTTCTTTTTATCCTAGCTTTCTAAAAGTAAAATGCACCTTTTGCATGCATTTAGTGAATGATCATCGGATGCTTCATTTTTTTACTTTCTTTGGATTAAAAATAACCACACACACCATGATTCACTTAAATTCTAGTGAGGTGGATTTCATCACCATCCACTAGTAGATTTCAATGAGGTGGCTTTAATCTCCACCCATTGTTTCAAATCCCATGAACATTATTCTTTACCAAGGCTGGTTCCAAGATCCTTCATATCCTATGGGTTATAGCATGTATCTCTCTTCGAAGAGGTATATCACAAACTGCGGGTGAACTGGGTGAGGAACTGGTAGGACCTGTGCTCCTTGGCCATGTGTGGACTTCATCACCACACATTATAGGTGGGATAACATGACCTAGAATTCATCGCCAGGTTGTTGAATTGCAAGTATACAGGTGAAATCTAATTAAACATAATATTATCATTCAACAAAATTTTAAACACATGACACAAGGTCCTCTTTTACAAACAACAAATCCAAAACACATAAAATATCTTAGGGATCCATATTTAAAACTTAAAAGAGATAATCACCTATCTTATTGAGTGTTTCCTTTTCTTTTTTGTTGTTTCATCAAGAATTTGTAAAGGAAATAATCATCTAGGGTTTGGTAGAGAGTTACAATGGTGTGCACCCATAGCCAAGCTAAATCATGGGCGAGAGCTACGGAGAGTGCACTAGGAGATATGAGTCATATTTGCTATAGCCCCAAGGATTTGGTCATACCTCCTTGGCAAGCCTCGACTCACCCAAGTCCCCAAACAGTAGGATGAGAACCACACTTACAAGGGAGCCCTATGCGGGACACCCTTATGGGTGATGGACCTTACCTAGGAGAGTGTTCTTGGTATTTAGACACATCACATGCCTTATTTGATGAAAGGCAACAGTGTGTTGATGTGCTATTAGATAGAGTGGTGCCATGCATCCACATACCTATTAGGTCTGACACACTTGTTCATAGGCCAGAGCACAACTTCACACATTGGATAGAGTAGGTTGATCCGACCTTACCTCTACATCACCCTGATAGGATACAACTTAGGCAACCTGACGGGTATGATACTCATCACTTGGTGTGAGCTAACTCTACCCTTTTCTTCCTCATCCATGAAGGAAGGTATGGGGAAATCCTTGATTATCCTCAAAAGTAGTATATCGTACACAAACGATGTGCCTCTACACCCACTGAGTAAAATGAGCATATGCTCAAGCCTGAACCTCAAGTCAATGCGACGGTCCTCGATCGAGGGAAGCATGTGATAGATATCACAGATTATCTTGAATGAGGTCAATCTCAGGGTAAGACTCCTAGTCCTCATAGGCCCCACATAGTATAACATATCAATCAAGTAGTTGCAAGATACGCAAAATGCCAAGAATAGTTCAAGTAGCTTCGATGAGACAAAGAGCAACTAGACCTCTTGTGTTAGCTTGAGAAGGAAAGAATCAAATGGTAGACCAATGATCTATTTCTGAAAACCTTATGAGAGAGGGTTACTACCCCTAAGACACATAGGCAAGAAGTCCACCCGAGGCAACCCACACTCAGTCGAGATAGGTCTCCTAGACCTTATCCAATGTTACCTTCATGACCTCCTAGGCTATATCAGGACTTGCCTCCCAGGCCAAACATAGGGCACCTACAACAGGCAGAAACACCTCTTTATAGACTGGATCGAGAGACGCCTTATGGGGCCTACATCGATAATGAGCTAGGGGTAGAGTATTGTTGGCAATTTTGGGTACCTTGGGTACATTGCATTTGCTCAAGTGAATAAGTTGTCATTGATGTCAAGAAGCTGTTGAAGGAATTTGAATTAATGTCAAATAATTTGTTTTGATGAAGGTTCGGCATGACAGGTTCGAAAGAAAGCTTTTTAGAAAAGTGTCATGATATCACGACATGTCGCATTTTCATGACTTAATCCGATGAGAAAAATCATTTTAGAAAATGTTTGCGATATCGTGACATGTCGGGTTTTCGTGACTCGAAGAAAAGAAAAGCGCTAAGGAGAAAAAGTGTCACGATTTCACAAGTCAGAAGACAAAGTGGAAGCAAGATAAAATGTCATGATTTCACGACATGCTGCAGATGAAAATTTTCCAAGTAAAAACTGTCATGATTTCGTGACATGCAACAAAGAGAAGAGTCTGAAATGAGAAGCGTCGCGATTTCGCGACAAGTTGTAGAGAAGTCGTACGGAAGCTGAAAGCATCGTGATTTCACGATAGGCTGTAAAGAAAATGTACGAAAGCTAGAAGTGTCATGATTTCATGAAAAATTCAAGGAGGAAGAGCTCAAAGATGAAAGCGTTGCAATTTTGTGACATGTTCCATTTTTGCTAGTGCAGACAAGACAAGAATGCAAGGAAGAGAAAGTGTCGCAATTTTGCGACAGATTGAGATGGCAGCTTCGGTTGGAGAAAGTGTCACAATTTCATGACAGAAACACAAAGAAGGTCTTCAACAAGAGAAGTGTCACGATTTCATGACAGAATCCAAGTTGTGAACTATGAAGATAGAAGTGTCGTGATTTCATGACAGAAGTGAAGTCGGAGTCTGCAGAGGCAGAAGTGTCGTGATTTCATGACAAAAGCAAAGTTGATGCTGACTAAGTCAAAAGTGTTGCTATATCGCAACAAGAGCTTAGTTGAAGTTGACAAAGGCTGAAGTGTCGTGATATCACAACAAAAGCCAAAAGAAGGTATATGATTGCAAAAGTTTCACGATATCGTGACATGTTGTAGTTTCACGGTAGAAGCTACAGAAGAGTTATAGAGGCAGTGAGGCTGACAAAGTTAAATTTGGGCCGATGAAGATTAGGGTTTGCAGTCGACGTAGTTTAGGGTTGTGCAGTCGACTAAGATCAAGGTTTTGATCTTGAAAGTGTTAGTATAAAAGGAGGACTGTTTGGAGAGTTGGAAGGTCGATGGATGTGTTGTTGATATGCGACATTCGAAGATAGTGCGCAGTGCAAGAAGTCGATCACTATGAGCAGAGTGTGAATTCGATCGTAGTGTGCAGAGTGTGTTTCATCGAATCATTCTAAGTGTGAAAGATCACAAAGGAAGTAGAGTGTGTGAAGATGATGTCGCTATGATTGCGTAGAGGTGCAAAGGTTGAAGTTCGACCAAGTTCGGCTGTAACTGCATAGAGAGAACTTAAGGACAGATTTGTGTGAGTTTTTCTAAGAGCTTACAAGCAGATTTGGACAAGTCATTGAGAGGGCTTGTTGGAAAAATTTAAGCAAGCTTTTCTTGAGTTTGTGGAGCAGGTTGGGTAGGTTCTAGTGAGAACTTGCAAAGTAGATCTGAGACAAGTCTAGGTGAAGACTTGGGTGAAGATCAAGCAAGCTTTAGTGAAAGCTTGTGAACCACTTTTGTGAACCAGAATTGAGAACCAGTTGAGGACAGATATTGGTGCAGATTTGAGGACATTTGTGCCAGACCGAAGGACTGTGTTTGGTGCAGATTAGAGAAATAGATCGAGGACATTTATGCTAGACCGAAGGACTGTGTTTAGTGCAAATTCAAGGACCAGCTTTGGAGGTGATACAGTTGAGGACAGAGGTCTCCAGCCAGAGCAGGGAGGATAGGTGTCTTCTATGGATAGAGTTCCATTTGCTAAGGGTAGCAGAGGCAGAGGTCTTCTAGAGGATCACCAGCCAGAGTAGAGCTATGGGATTGGTGTCTCCTTTGGGTTGGTGCCCATAAACAGTGTAATCGGGAAAGGTATTCCCAGAAGTTGGATTGATAAAATTTATTGAAAGATTTTATCCATGGACGTAGCCCAGCCATTATGGGTGAATCATGTTAAAATTCTTGTCACTTTGTGGATGTTTTATGCATTGCTTTGATATTTTTGTGGGTATATTGCTTTACTATTTTGTAATATAAATAAGAAAAGTAAAAAGTGGTCTTATACTGTTCACCCCCCCTCTCAGTATAATCTTGTGTTCTTCAATTGGTATCAGAGCGGGTGCCTTCGAAAAGTTTAACAGCTTGAAGGAAAAGCTAATACAGAACATAATGGATTATTCAAGTGGCAATGCAGCACCTATTCTTGATGGGTCATATTTTGGTCTTTGGAGTGCGAGGATGAAGGTTCATCTAATGGCACTTGGTAATGAGGTATGGGAAGTAATTTAAGATGAGTACACTATTCCTGTACATGGTCCAAATACTAAAGAAGAAAGGCTCCTACATCACAGCAATTCAAAAGCAATGAACGCAATCCTGAAAGGCTTATAGAAAGCAGATCTTTCCAAAGTAATTCATTGCAAAATAGCTAGTGAAATGTGGAAACAGTTGCAGATGGTTCATATAGGTGATACAAATGTCAGAAAGGCCAAGTTGAGACACTTCAAAGTATTTTTGAACAACTCAAGATGAATGATGATGAAAATATTAGTGATTACATGCTTCGTATGGATGAGGTTGTTAACTCCATGAAAGACAGGTCTTGAGCTTGCTGAAAATGATGTATGTGATAAGATTTTAAGATCTCTTCCTAATAGATTTAGTGAAAATATTTCTGCTATTGAGGAAGCTAAAGATTTGGATAAGTTGAAAAAGGATGAGCTTCATAGCATACTTGCAGCATTTGAGTTGAGAACTCAGGTGAAGGTTGACGTCAAGAAAGAGGCAGCTTTCAAGGCTACCAAGAAATCCAAGGGTAAACAGCTTTAAGAGAGTGATGAGTCTTCTAGTGATGAAGAGGCATATTATAGCAAGAAATGCAAATTCTCTAGAAAGCACAAAAGCATGAAAAATATAAGATGTTTTAATTGTGTAAAGTTTGGTCATTATGCTATCGACTGTACTGTTCTCAAGAATGAAAGTGATGAAGATAAATAGGATTCTAAAATCAAGGATTCTGAAAAGCACAAGCATCACAGGAAGAACAAATATGAGCACAGCAATCAATAAAAGAGGTATTCTCACAAGCACAAGAAAATTTTCTACCTAGACAAAGCAAGTAAGTGTTCTAGTAGTGATAGTGAAAGTTCTTCAAGTGATAATGAAAATGAGATGTTGTTCATATCAAAAAAAGAGGAAGAACCGAAACATAGGTTCATTATCATGAAATGTCTTAGATGTGGAAATTTTTGTCACCTTGAGGATAATTGCACAAATAATTATTTAGTTTCTAGTATGTATGAGGATGCTTCAGAAAACTATAAAGAAGATGTTTGTATGGTTTTTGAAAAGGGTAGCACCTCTAGTGATAAGAAATCTGAAAAAAGGCTTTGATGATTCAGAAAGCAAACAAACAAAGGATATTGAAAGTGAACTTACTAATGCTCTTAGTGTTTTGAAAAAGGAAAGAAAAAAGAATGCTAGACTCAAGGATAAGTTAGATGAATGTTGTATGGAGAGAGACGATCTTATAGAAAGTCTTGACTTCTCTATGGCTAAGATACAAGAACTCAAGGATGAGTTAGAGTCTAAGGTTCTTCGAGTATAGTGAGTTAGATCAGAAAATGTCCTCTTTGAAAGAGGAAACTAAAGAGTACAAGGATAAGCTTTACGAGGTTTCAAGATAGCTCCAAAAAGTTTAAGTCACTCATCAAAGGTCAAAGAAAGACAACGGATAAAACAGGCCTTGGTTTTGTTAAGGAACAAGCTGGAGAGTCTAGTAAGAGACTCCAAAAGGAAGAGAGTTCTGATGAGGAAAGTATTTCAGATCATGAGTCCTTGAATGATAGATGCGTAGAAACGAAAAACAAAATTCATAATGAAAAGAAGAAGTTTTTAGGACCCAAGAGGTCGAATAAAGGAAAATTTCATGACAGATGTTTTGCGTGTCACAGGTTTGGTCACATGGCTGCACATTGCATGGCTCAAATGAAGAAGGTAAATGGCAATTTTAGAAGCGCTAGTTTCTTTCAAGGGTACTGCTACTCTTGTCAACAGTTTGGGCACAATGCAGTCTATTGCAAGGTTAATTACAGGAACAGGTTTGATCAAAATAGGTTCGACCAGAACAGGTTTAGTCAAAACAGGCAGATTCAAAGAATAGGTATGCCTAAAAGAAATAACATTGTTACTTGTTATAAGTGTAACAATGAAGGTCACACAGCTAGATAGTGTAGAGCTAAACTTCCAAGGTACAAGAACAAAAATAGTGGTATGAACAGGTCCAAGGATCAAGGCATGGATAAGAACAGGAATGATAACAGGAACAAGAACAGTGAAAAGTATAGGAATACAGGCAAAGATTTTAAGAGAAGGCCCGACAAGGAAGTGATAGACGTTGATGAAGATTAGTGCCTAATGGGAGTTTTACTCCCACCCCAAAATTAATCACCTCATCAGGAAGTGGGGGAGGGACTAAGCTAAGAGGCTCATTCTTAGTCTCGAGCCCCAAAGGTGACCCTTTGCCATTGATGACAAAGGGGGAGAGATATGAGTAAGGGGGAGAGCTTCAAGTGAAGAGGAAAGCTTCAAGTCAGGGGGAGAAAAACTTCAAAGGAATATTCTTAGTTGTGGGCACAGTTTCTCAGTTGTTAGCACAGTTGGTTTCAGTTTTGGCTCTTGAGACGTGTTTTTAGTAAAGTTTTTCCATCAATGACAAAGGGGGAGATTGTTGGCAATTTTTGGTACCTTGGGTACATTACATTTTCTCAAGTGAATAAGTTGTCATTTATGTCAAGAAGTTGTTGAAGGAATTTGAATTAATGTCAAATAATTTGTTTTGATGAAGGTTCGGCATGACAGGTTCGAAAGAAAGCTTTTTAGAAAAGTGTCACGATATCTCGACATGTCGCATTTTTGCGACTTAATACGAGAAAAAGCTTTTTAGAAAAGTGTCATGATATCACGACATGTTAGGTTTTTGTGACCCAAAGAAAAGAAAAGTGCTAAGGAGAAAAAGTGTCGCGATTTCGCGACAAGTCAGAAGACAAAGTGGAAGCAAGATAAAATGTCACGATTTTGCGACATGCTGCAGATGAAAATGTTCCAAGTAAGAACTGTCATGATTTCATGACATGCAGCAAAGAGAAGAGTCTGAAATGAGAAGCGTCACGATTTCATGACAGGTTGCAGAGAAGTATGAAAGCTAAAAGCGTCACGATTTCGTGACAGGCTGCAAAGAAAACGTACAAAAGCTAGAAGTGTCACGATTTCATGAAAAATTCAAGGAGGAAGAGCTCAAAGGTGAAAGCATCATGATTTTGTGACATGTTTCATTTTTGCTAGTACATACAATACAAGAATGCAAGGAAGAGAAAGTGTCACGATTTTGTGACATATTGAGATGGCAGTGTTCGGTTGGAGAAAGTGTCATGATTTTGCGATAGAAACACAAAGCAGGTCTTCAACAAGAGAAGTGTCACAATTTCGTGATAGAAGCCAAGTTATGAACTATGAAGATAGAAGTGTCATGATTTCATGATAGAAGTGAAGTCAGAGTCTGCAGAGGCAGAAGTGTCACGATTTTGCGACAAAAGCAAAGTTGATGCTGACTAAGTCAGAAGTGTCACGATATCACGACAAGAGCTTAGTTGAATTCGACAAAGGCTGAAGTGTCGTGATATCACGACAAAATCCAAAAGAAGGTATATGGTTGCAAAAGTGTCATGATATCATGACATGTTGTAGTTTCATGGCAGAAGCTATAGAATAGTTGCAGAGGCAGTGAGGCCGACAAAGTTAAATTTGGGCCGACGAAGATTAGGGTTTGTAGTCGACATAGTTTAGGGTTGTGCAGTTGACTAAGATCAAGGTTTTGATCTTGAAAGTGTTAGTATAAAATGAGGACTATTTGGAGAGTTGGAAGGTCGATGGATGTGTTGTTGATATGTGACTTTCAGAGATAGTGCACAATGCAAGAAGTTTGATCGCTGTGAGCAGAGTATGAATTCGATCGTAGTGTGCAGAGTGTGTTTCATCGAATCATTCTAAGTGTGAAAGATTGCAAAGGAAGCAGAGTGTGCGAAGACGATGCCACTGTGATTGCACAGAGGTGCAAAGGTTGAAGTTTGACCAAGTTCGGCTATAACTACATAAAGAGAACTTAAGGACAAATTTGTGTGAGTTTTTCTAAGAGCTTACAAGCAGATTTGGACAAGTCATTGAGAGGGCTTGTTGGACATATTTAAGCAAGCTTTTGTTGAGTTTGTGTAGTAGGTTGGGCAGGTTCTAGTGAGAACTTGCAAAGTAGATCTGAGACAAGTCTAGGTGAAGACTTGGGTGAAGATCAAGCAATATTTAGTGAAATCTTGTGAACCACTTTTGTGAACCAAAATTGAGAACTAGTTGAGGATAGAGATTGGTGCAGATTCAAGGACATTTATGCCAGACCAAAGGACTGTGTTTGGTGTATATTATAGAAAGAGATCGAGGACATTTGTGCTAGACCGAAGGACTGTGTTTAGTGCAAATTCGAGGACCAGCTTTGGATGTGATACTGTTGAGGACAGAGGTCTCCAGCCAGAGCAGGGAGGACAGGTGTCTTCTGTGGATAGAGTTCCATTTTCTAAGGGCAGTGGAGGCAGAGGTCTTCTAGAGGATCACCAGCCAAAGCAGAGCTAGGGGATTGGTGTCTCCTTTGGGTTGGTGCCCATAAACATTGTAATCAAGAAAGGTATTCCCAAAAGTTTGATTGATAAAATTTAGTGAAATATTTTATCCATGGACATAGCCCAGCCATTCTGGGTGAATCACATTAAAATTATTATCACTTTGTGGATGTTTTATGCATTTCTTTGATATTGTTGTGGGTATATTGCTTTACTATTTTGTAATATAAATAAGAAAAGTAAAAAGTCATCTTATACTGTTCACCCCCCCTCTCAGTATAAGCTTGTGTTCTTCAAGTATTTGGAAATGCCTTACCAAGGAAAGGGGTGACATGCCACCACCCCACAATAGGTTGGAGTATCCTTGACCTCCACCACAGGATAAGAGTAAGGATGAGGAGATTAAATCCTTAGACGTATATCAGACACTGCTAGAGCACCTAGAGTTAGTAGAGAACAAGACCTCCAGATCTAGATCTCAAAAGCCCACTTTGTGCCAGTTATGTAGTCAACCCCTTTATCCTTTGATTCCTACCCCTCCCTATCCATAGCAATTTAAGTTACCTCATTTGTCTACTTTTAAGGGAGAGGAAGATATGCAGGAACATGTCACCAAATTCTTGAGTCAATGCTTTGGCATTCAATACAACGATGTTTTGCTTTTGTAGATATTCATGACTACCCTCTTTGGTCCTACCATGGAATGGTTTACCTAACTTCTAAAGCATAGCATCCATAATTTGGATCAACTTGTATATGTGTTCCTCGAACACTTCACCTTCAACACCAAGAGGAATGCAATGATGGCTGACCTAGCTGGGTTGAAATAATATGACGATGAGTCAATAGCAAATTATGGCAATAGGTGGTGAGCCTTCCTTAATAAGCTGCCTTATCTACTCCCCATGTCATAGTTGACTCATATGTTTTCCAAGAGCTATGTAAATTTTATATCCTTGTTGTTGCAGTTGTAATAATATCTAACTCTTAAAGATTCCCTAGCATAGGCTAGGACCATTGAAGACATAAAGATTCAGAAGGGAGAGATTGCAAAGACTCACAAGAAGGAGTGGAACAAGAATGATAAGAATACCCCAGTGTAGCCTAAGCCAGCAATAGTAAATTAGGTTGCCATTAGTGTCCCAAGGCCAACGCAAGCAGTGCCGCCTCAAAATCCTAATTATCAGGCCACACCTGGGAACTATGCCAAGGAAAACCAAAATAGTCAAGGGAAAAATCAATAGCAACACCCTAAGCAATAGTTCATACCCATTGCATATTCTATGGACTCATTATTTGAGCACCTCTTAGTGGCTAATTTGATTAATCTTCCTGAGAGTCGACCTATCGACCCAAATGCACCAAAGCCCAAAGGATATAGAGAAGACCTATATTGCAAGTTTCATAGGTAAAATAGGCATGACATGCAAATGTGTTATAAATTCAAGCATATAGTGCAAGACATGATCGATAGGAATTCCCTTCAGGTAGACAACCCTATCACACCAAACAACCAACATATGGAGGTCTTTAAATACCCCTTACTTGCCCATGAAGAGCAGGCCAAGCCAATGCCCTAGGTAAATGAGGTTCATCATGCACCCCCTCAGCAAGGGTATGTTGGCATGATCAACATTGTAATGAGGAATATGTGGTATCCATGTTCTGTCGCACCATCTATGGCTCAAAGTGATTTTCCTTCGACATCGTAGCCTTTATTGCCTCTTGTGTCGAGCCTCCCACCTAGGCCTATGGTCACAATTAAGAGCAAGCTCACTCAGATCCTAAGAACGACATCGACCCGACTCTCCATCTATGAGCTCATTCAGCAATCACCACCTCATAGAGAAGCCTTGATGGATATCCTTAAGGCAATAGAGCTTTAGCCCTAGGAGTCTAACTCCTTCAATAATTTTGTGGGGCATGTGTGATAATGCACAAAACTGGTGATTACCTTCTAATAAGATGAGCTTAAGCCAGTTCCAACTGATATGGTGGATCCTCCCTTGCATATCATCGTATGTGTAAATGGGATGCTATACAAGAGAGTGTTGATAGACATCGGGTCTTCTAGAAACATCATTACTACAGTAGCTCTCAAGCAATTGAAGCTCCCAGCATCCCATGTTGTTACAACTACCTACACCCTTCAAGCATTCAATAATGCCATATTGTCAATGATTGGTATGATCATCTTGCCTATCCAAGTAGGGCAAAAGACCATACTGATGCTATGCCACATCTTGGAGGGTGATATGATGTACAATATCATGTTAGGTAGTCCATGGATCAGGGACATGAAGTGTATCCCTTCCATAACTCACTAGTACCTCAAGTACACTCATGAAGGGCAATTCCATGTCATATTTGTAGAACTAGAGCCCTTCAAGTATTGCAATATGGTGCAAAAGCTACCTGAGTCAACCTTACCATAAACCCATCTAGATTTTCAACTAAATAAATCTAGCTAAGGTTTGACTCCATCACCATCACTTTCAAATGATCCATCATCATCTCATGCCACACCATCCTCCTCTTTAGTGCTTCCAGACGTACCTTCATCATCAAAAAACCCTTCGTTGAGGAACACAGGAAAGAGGCATGTTGATGAGAGCCCTCCGATCATATCCACCATCTCCACCAGTGAGACCCCTATCCCAATGGATGAGGAGCTACCTCATGAGGCAAATGATGAATCAACCCAACTCTCACTCTCATCCCTTTTTTATCGGTAGCCTCAGGTCACAGTACACCTAGCTTCTACCATATTATGAGAGTACATGGTTAGAAATGTTACAACTACCCCTACTATAGAGTCAGTGCAATACATGGGTCGACCTCATCTTCCCATAGGTACTATCGTGCCTCTCAATATTCCCCCAATCAAATTAATTTTGTCTATGGGGATCTTGACTATGGAATCGAGCCCTACCAATAGCAGGAGTAGGATGAAGAGCCCTTTTTCGAGGACATCAAGTACATGTCAAGCCTTGATTTTTCCATGAAGTACCTTCATATTTGTAATTGGCATGGTTATGGGTTGGGCCTGTATGAGCAAGGCACTAGAGTTCTTTATTAGTCGCAGTATCAAATACCTTATGACAAATCTAGTTTGGGACACAACAAGCCTGTGCCCCTAGAAGTCTTCAAAGATAGCTTAGAGCACATGACTCTACACTTTAGAGATGAGCTTGTGCGAGATCCTTATGTCAATCCCAATTGCATCTACTCACTATGGGACTACTTCCCTATGCCCTTGGGAGATGATGACCCACCTCACAATGTCATCCAATATTACAATAGAGGTGAAGGTTCATGCACCCTTTCCCATGATAGTGATGAAGAGGATCTAGGGTCCCCTTATGAGTGGACATCCGATGATGAGTCAGACTATGGAGTCATGTTGATTGAATTTGATAGCTCTTATGGGGAGTATGCATGAATAATCCCTTTGGAAAATGAATATAAGTTATATTTACACATGTTCTCGTTACATGATCCCATTTGACAACAACTTTTGCCTCTAGAGGAGAAATCTCTCCCGCAACCGCATCGACCACCTCTGATCATTCAGGCTCTATCGTAACCACCTCCATAAGTCTTATGATATCCTGATGTTCATGAACACCACCTACCACATAAGTAAAATCATCCATCCATAAATATGATTTCCATAGATCTGTTCGAGCCCTTGTGAGATTTGAATAACCTATTGGATTTGTTGCACCTCGACTTGGGGGTAACTGACTTTGATCGGGAATATTCACCCTCATCACCTTCTGATTAGTGGCCTTGTGATGAGATGCTAAGCCATTTTATTTCTCTCCAAGGCCTACTCATGATGTCTTCCATGCTAATGAGGAACATGAGGTTTTGATTGGTTATCTAAACCTAGCTAATGACATCCACCTGGTCCCTACTCCTCACCAATTGGAGGAGGGATTGCATATGTCAATCGAGCCTACGATTAACAAAGATATCAGCTCAGATACTGATAATCCATAGTATATCAAGTTAGGGAAAAGTCTATCCCTTAAATAGCAAGCCAATTACGTAGCCCTTCTCACAGAGAAGAATGCAACTTTTGCTTGGTCCTACAAAGACATTTCGGTACTAGATCCAAATCTAGTAACCCACAATATGACGCTTGATACCAAGGCCAAGCCTATTAAGCAAAAGCTAAGAAATATGCATCCCACAGTAGCCCTAATGGTCAAATATGAGCTACAAAAGTTGTTGGATGCTAGGTTTGTCATTTTTGTATACTATCCACCATGGTTGTCCAACATGGTTCCCATCAAGAATCTTGATGAGAGGATTCACATTTGCACCAATTTTCGAGACCTAAACAAAGCGAGTCCTACGGATGATTTTCCTTTGTCGAGCATCAATGCCCTGGTAGATGCCATAGTGAGACATGAAATATTATCCCTCATGGATGGTTTCTTTGGGTACAATCATATTTGTATCAATCCATAGGACCAGCTCAAAACATAATTTACAATACCTTGGGGAACATTTTGCTATAAGGTCATGCCTTTTGGCCTTAAAAACATTGGCGCTACCTACCAACGTGCCATGATGTACATCTTCCATGACTACATGCATAATATTTTGTAAGATTATATGGATGACTTACTGGCTAAATATTTGTTACGCCATGAGCATCTTGATGTCTTGCACAAAGTCCTCAACCACCTTATTGAGCATAACATGAGACTTAACCCCAAGAAGTGCATCTTTGGTGCCACATCTGGAAAACTCTTGGGATTTATAGTTTCTAAATGAGGCATTTAAGTGGACCCCAACAAGGTCAAGGCAATCCTCAATATGCCTCCCCCAACTACCATTAAGCAACTTTGAATTCTATAGGGTAATATCACTTTCATCAAATGCTTCATAGCACAATTATCGGACAAGTGTCAATCCATGAACAAATTATTGTACAAGGGGGTCACATTCCATTGGGATGACAAGTTTCAGGATGCCTTTGTCATAATAAAATAGTACCTGGCTTCATTACCAATGTTGGCTCTACCTAGACCAGGGGTGTCATTCTACTTATATATCTCAGCCATTGAGATTGCATTGGGTGCCATGTTAGCCCAAAACAATGAATTGCATAAGGAACAGGCTACTTACTATCTTAGCCACATCCTAGTCAGCTATGAGATCAATTACGCATACGTTAAGAATTTATGTCTAGCGGTGGTCTTTGCCACTAAGAAGCTATGATATTACATGCTTAGCCATACCACTTATTTTGTATCCAAAGAGAATCCATTACGATACATGATGAGTCGTACTTACCACAATAGTCGCAGAAATGGATCATGTTGTTGACAAAGTTTGACCTTGAATTTATCAAACAAAAATCAATCAATTTTTAGGTCATCATCGATCAACTCATAGAGGCTCCTCTCTAGGATGATCAAACTCTTAGCATGGAGCTCCCCGATGATGGAGTATTCCAAATATCATAATCGCTTGATTCTGACAAGCCTGAGTCGCAGGATGATATGACTCTGTTCTTAAATGGCTCCAAGTGTGAGCAGGGGGGTGATGCAGGAATTATTTTTTTCACACCACATGAGGCTCCCATACCCCTGTCATTTAAACTCTATTTCTCATGCACCAACAACAATGTCAAGTATGAGGTCTTGCTCATAGGTCTTCAAACTATTATTGCCATGATAATAACCAAGCTCAACATTTTCGATGACTCCTTGCTCATTGTCAACCAAGTCAAAGGGATTTACCAATGCAAGTGTCCAGTTTTACAAGCCTATAAAGCCCTTATGGATAAACTCTTGGCAAATTTTGAATGGTATGACATCGAGG
The DNA here is from genome assembly GCA_028583015.1 of Wollemia nobilis. Classification (NCBI taxonomy): domain Eukaryota; kingdom Viridiplantae; phylum Streptophyta; class Pinopsida; order Araucariales; family Araucariaceae; genus Wollemia; species Wollemia nobilis. The sequence continues at coordinate 2,189,241 of JAQPPZ010014470.1, forward strand.
CACTCCCTCGATCATCTAATCATTTTATGGATACAATGGCATCCCTAGGGTCTTTGTGTAGACACCTAAAAGTTCGCACATTGTCCCTCTCCCCATTTCCACGGTCAATCAATTTGCAAAACCCTCAAAAATTGCATAAATTGGCTAAAATCACTATTCATCATCATTAGCCCCTTTGGGCTAGCCAAGCCCCTTCCTACGCTTAACCATAGATCCTCATGTGACCTCATGCAAACTCAACTAAGGTTGAAAACTCTCACCATGGTCAAAAAGCACTTTATGGTCAAAAAGTCAACATTTTGGTCTAAATATGCTTTATGGCTAATTACATACTTAATTAGATCTAATCTTGATTTAATTAAAGCCTCCACCTCACCTAGTCTACTTTGACTAGCCTAGCCTTCCACCTCACCTAGCCTAGCCTAGCCTAGCCCTGCCACCTTTCCACCTAGATATTTCTCCACCTCACATCCCCCTGGGTCATTAATGCAAGATGGAGACTTTTGCACACAAAAATCATTGTTTAATCCTAAGATATTTCAATAAAGCTGAATATTAATGACAAATTGATATTTATGCTAAATCATCATTACTTTTGGATGGGTGAGGGATTCTCTCACCCAACCTCACTTATGACCCAGGACACCTCAGAGGACACCTCTTTGGTGGACACCTCACCACTGCCACCTCACAGGGGACACCTCATCCCCTTTCTCTCACCTTGGCCCACTCTATAAATAGAAGGCCATTTTCACCTTTTAGTAACAACACACTTTTGCATACCGAAACTCTGCCAAAATCACTACTGCCATTACATCCATCACACATCCATCACACAACCATCATACGAGCATCACAATCAATTTGTCTCCTTCATAATACTGTTTGGTGAATGAGATAGGTTGAGAATCCTGCCAAGAGTGCACTTTTAGAAGATCAAACCGGACAAATTCCAAGTAAACAACCAATCCTGAGCATCCAGAGAAGCTATCTGAACAATATGGTCGAAAAAGGACCGGTTCGCACCTCACATGTGCGAACCACCCGGTTCGCACCCTAGGAGTGCGAACCTCTACAACAGGCACCAGAATCACCTAGACAGGTAAGAATAGATTAATTTATTGTTTTATGTTGTTTTTAGCAATTTATTTTATGTTTTGAATACTTTTTATGAGTCTTTTGTCTTCATAACTATGGGGTTTGACTGAGGCAGACCCCCCAATGCACTAATAGGATTTTGTAGGTTTACAGGTCCAACAAGGCATAAGGAAACATCTCCAACAAGTGGTGGCTCATGAGCAAGAAGCCCACCTACATCGAGGAACCCAAGAAGATGAATCTTGTTGTCTTTGTACCACATATGAGAGGGCTTCCTAAGGGAAGACCCCATTGTAGCCTTCAGGGCAAGATTGTAAAAGGATATCAATTCTTGTAACCCCTTTTATGATTATCAATACAAATACAGTAGATTCTTTGATATTGAATGAATGTCTTAGCGTCTTTTTGGTCGTTTCATTCTGGCACGCTCGGTGGGACCCCCACCAAGCATAAGCTTAATCACCTTCTAACAAAAAATTGTGGTCTATTTTGTATGGCAGGTAGTTGTCATCTTTGAAGAACACCACAAACCAAAAATGCCCTGAAAGACACCTCAGGCCAAACCACAAAAGGTTCACTGGTGCACCGGTGAGCTTACAAAGAGAGTAGTGAGTACACACTTGGGCGTGTGAATTCCCCAATCTACCTCAAACTTGATACTTGATACCCAGGTATTGGTTCAGACACCCACAACCAATGACAAGGTAAGTCAGGGGAGGTTAAGAGCCTCATGTTCCTGGGGATTGCGTGCCCCCATACCTAGACCACAAATTGTCTCTTGCCACGACGTATGCAAGGTTAAAGCATCCTTGTATCTTTCGACACCAAATCAGTAGTTAATTTACTTTTCTATCATTTATTTACCTCAGGTATATGCGATATATTTGCAAGTTTTGGTCGTCTTGCTACACATAAATTGAGTTTTTGGACTTTTCTATGTAGGTACCTATGCTAAAAACACTCCAGGAACATCAAAATCATCACCAGGACCCCAAAATTAGTTAGCTCAGTCTTCAGATCCTGGTTCACACCTTAAGAGTGTGAACTCCTAAGCAGAAGATAGGTTCACACCCGAGGAGTGCGAACCTCCCAAATCCACATAGTTTTGGACCAGAGGCCACATTGGAGATATTTACACTCACCTGGATGCAGGTTTTGTGTGAAATTCTTTAGTTTTTCTCTATTTTGAAGCTAATCTTGCACATTGAGCTACAAATTCCACAAGCATCGCACATTCTTGTTTGCTTTAGCTAGAATTTTCAGTTGTTTTCTAGTATAGCTTCCAATTCCATAAATTTCTTTCCAAGTCATTTCCCTTCAAAAGCAATTAATTAGATTTCATTTTTGAAAATCAATAGTGTAACTTTGTTTTTGTGCAAACCACCTAATTAGATTTCCCTTTCGAAAATCAATAGATTAATTTTTTTTTTGCACACAACCAAGTAAATAGATTTTCTTTGAAAAGGCATCATAGCATAGTTTATTTCAAAAAGGCATTTAAACTAGATTTGCTTCTAAAATAGTATCGCACAAACAAACACCACACACTCACGTTCTATTTAAATGGTGTAAGGAGCTGGGTTTCATCTCCAGCTCAAATTGGATTTCATCACCAATTCAACACCGGAGTTCAGTGAGGTTTGGGATTACTCTCCACTGGCTCACCTCTGGATTAGTCACCATAGTAGCCCCCCAGGTGGATCATTTCGACATTAATACCCGATCGGTCCTTCCCACTTTGAGTGTTGGTTATCCAGAATTCATCACTGGAAGGTACCTTCAGAGTGGGTAGTTTTAGAAAGCCCCTTTACCATAGGGCTTTTCAAATAATTAGTGGGTGCAGCTGATCATTACTGTGGATGCCTTAAACATGAGGGTTAAGCGAAAGCATGGGTATGTCGGTAGCACCACATTGACAGCGTGACCTCTCTTCGTGAGAGTTTATTTGACTCATTAGAGCATTTTGAGTCTCCCCCTTTGGATACCATTTTACTGTACCTGATTCCATCTAGGTTGCCACTCACCTATTGGAAACATAGTTCTATTTTGTGCACCTTTGGGCATTGCAAAAGGTTCTATGCTACGACATACCTGATTCAAAATAGAAGTTCACCCATTACCTTGATTTGTTCCTAGGGTGGATACATACTTTCATCAAAACACACAAAAACAAAAAAAAAGAACATTTGCTTATTGTTGAGTCTCGAAAAAGTGGTTACAATAGCATAACAAACGTGCTATAACACACTTACCAGTTGTTCCATAGTTGCACTCCCACGCTTTACACTACACAGTCTATTTTTAGGAGATTTGCACCCCATAGTGTGATTCCCCTACACTTAGACTTATTTCGCATGATTCTATGTGAAAATCTAGCTATCAGGCTACAAAACTGCATTTCACAGGTCTCCACAACACACAGAGGGTATACACAACACAAAATCCACTCTCTATCATAGTTTTGGGTGGTCCACACCCCTAGAGTGTGAACCATTTGGTCCGCACCTCTAGAGTGTGAACCTATTTTTTAGGTTCCAAATTGCACACATAGGACACAGACACACTATACAACACATATCTGTCATCTATTTCTCATTTTGAGTGGTTCGCACCCCACCTATGCGAACCTATATTTTTCAAAATAGATAGTGTCCCAGTTAGTCATAGACATTTCCTAAGTTCAGATTTCACATCTATTGACTATTAGCATACCTTTTACACACATCACCATGCCAATTATGCATAGTCAGACGCGTGAAGCCCTTCATCATGCCACTAAGGCTGCTCAATGGACTATCATGATGGTAGGTGCTTCTAGTTCTCAGACCATTGACCCATATTTCGAGTCTGACCGAGTTACTACTGTAGGTCCTCCTGACCTATTGACTGGGCCTTCCACCCCTACTGCTAGTCCCACATCCCACATGGCATCTTCCACTCCATCTCACCTCTTGGATGAGACCTTCGAGGAGACCCCTCCTTTGGAAGATCTTTCCTCTCCCAATCCCCCATCCACATACTTCCAGCATGTCATCTACACCCCTCCTGGCCGCCCCATACCAATTATGGTGGTGGATGAGTTCACCCCACCTACTTCACCATCTGCTACCCATCCATTCCTTGAGCATTCTTCCCATCCACTTTTGGGAGATGATTCTAGTCCAATTGTTTCCCAAATCATTCCTGATGTTGTCACCACTGTCCAGACAGTTGGTATGATATCCACACCCCCTTCATCCATGGATCCTCCTACCATACCTTCATCCCAAACCCCACCATCTCAGCAGGCTTCATCGAGTCATCAACCTTCATCCCAGCCACCTTCCTCACTCCCACCACAACACTATTCACACCCATCTCAATATTACCAGCTGACATCACCTGATCTATCCCATCCTTCAATGCAGCTTCATCCACAACAGGCCTCTTCATCCTCATAGCCACCTCCTTTCACACCATAGTTTACTTCCTATCCACCCACTAGCTACCCACCATTCTCATCCTATGGACCTCCATCAACTCCCTCATCATCATTTCACTTACCACCCCCACCTTCCTTTCACCCACCATCAGTGAACCCCACTTATCAAGGTCATCCACCTCAATATTCAGTTCAGCCTGAGTCCCTTCTCACCATCCCCACAATACCTCCTTCATCCTCATCCGTTCCACCTCCATCTTCACACCAGTCCACTTTCACCACATCGACATCTCTTCCACCTCCAGCTTCTACACCACCCGCTCTCTTCACCTCACCACCCACATGGTCCTCTACCACTACTGCTTAGGCGCAACCGACTTATCCATATGCATAGCAGTAATAGATGCCTATGCCTACCCAATAGGTCCTCAGGTATTATGATCAGTAGTAGCAGCCACCCACCTACCATTCTTCATACATCTCACCCCATCCATCTCAAGTTCCTATCCCACAATATCATACCATGTCAGCACTTGACCCACATCAGGTTGCTTACTATCATCCATGGGAGGAACAACAGTTATAATATCCACCACATCTGGATTATTTGCAACCCCCATCATAGCCATTACCTACATCCACATCATCACCTCCATTTTTGGCTCCACCAAATACTACCACGGTGCTCTCTAGTGAATTTCAAGCCATGCAAGAGCAGCTTCATACATTGGATTTATGCACAACTGGTTATGGGCCTCAAAAACCCACATATGATGAGTTGTGCAATGAACCAATTCACCCATATGTTCCTATCCATCCATATCCTTACAGATTTGAGATCCCTAAATTTGACAAATTTAAAAGTAAGGAAGATCCTAGAGAGCACCTTAATAATTATCGCTTTGCTTGTTACCAGTTGCACGGTAGTGACCCCCTTATGCTTCGCACATTTCCACTTTCACTTGGGGGACAAGCATTAGATTGGTACAATCATTTGCCTCACCATAATTTATTCACTTTCGAACAATTGGCCAATCTATTTCTAGAGCATTTCTCGATTAACATCAAAACCAAGCTTACCTTGTCCGATGTATATGCTTTGCATCAATGGGATGACGAGCCTATTACCAATTTTATCGCCCATTGGAGAGTGGTCATTCATGATCTAGCCTTCCCTCTCCCACCTTCAGAGCTCATCAAACTCTTCACCAAGAGTTGTCATAAACAAATCTCCCAAACATTGTAGATACATCAGAGTCGGACATTTGAGGAAGCCATTTCCCAAGCCAAAGTCATCGAGGACATCAAGGTCCACACGAGAAAAATCATGTTGCATCAAAAACCACCCTACCCCACCAATTATCATTACAACCATCCTCCATATGTACCACCTACCACACGACCACCTCAAACCAATCAGGTTCTTCTCAATTCTCCATATCCATCGATGCAAGTGGCATCTATGCAAGCTCCACAACCCACTCCTCCATGATCTCCTCAAAATCAATACCAAGCCAATCCCCCACTTCTTCCCACTCCACAACCAAGCAATCCTCCACCTCAATCTAATCCATACCAAGGTCGCAATCCACGTCCACCTCGCCCTCCATGCAATTGGATGCCCTTATCTGAGCCCATGCCCACTCTATTTTACAGGTTAACTGAGGGAGGTCTCATCACTTTGCCAAATGTCCAACCTCTCGATCCAAATCATCCTCTCCCATGGGACTACAATCTGCAAGCCTTCTATGATTTTCATCGACAACATGACCACACTATTGATTCATATCGCATCTTTCACCATGTCGTGCAAGACCTTATCGATCGAGGCACTATTCAGGTCTCAAATCCCCTTGCACCATAAAATCAAAACTTGGGGATATATCAAAATCCATTACCCGAGCATGGGGGTAATCCACCTCAAACTGATCCATGCCAGGTTAATCATGTCAATCGAGGTCCTTCCCAATAGGGGTTTGTGGGTATGATCAATATCACCACTCGCAATCAATGTTATCCACCCCCTACCCCCGACCAACAACCTTCCACTTCTCAACCACCACCTCCCACAACCTCAATCATCACACCACCAATTCCCCCACCCCTTCCATGGAATGTCATCACCATCCATGGTAGTCTTTCTCACCAGCTCCATACCGCCCCTACAAGGTTATCCATTTATGACCTCCTGCAACAATCCCAACCTCATCGTGAAGCCCTTGATTCTATCCTTCGCTCTCTCGATCTCGAGACCCATGATGCAGATGCCTTTGCCAACTTCGTTGGCAATGTTCAGAGATGCCTACAACCTTCTATCAGCTTCCATGACCATGAAATTATAGAAGTTGTAGGTGAGGGAGCAGATCCCCCATTACATATTCAAGCCTCCATCAATGTCATCACCTATAAGCGTGTTCTCATCGACACCGGTTCATCCATCAACATCATTTCTACTAGCTGCCTTAGACCACATTCACCTTCCCCCTTCCCATATTGCCACTCCATCCATGGACCTTCGAGCCTTTGATGGCTCCATGCATCCTACCCTTGGTACTATTGTCTTGCCCATCAAGGTGGGTGCCAAAACCATTTCCACTCTCTTCCATGTTATCGAAGGTGAGATGCAGTATAACATCCTATTGGGATACCCTTGGATTCGAGACATGCAATGCATCCCCTCCATGCTCCATCATTGTATTAAATATGTCCATAATGGATTAGTCCACTGCATCCCCATCGACGGTGATCCATTCAAATTTTGCAATATCATCACTCTTCCACCTGGTCCACCCTTATCATCCACCCAATTCGCCCCTACTCCATGTCGGTCCCTTGATAACACATATCCATCCACTTCACAATCTCCTCCTCCACCACTCGATCCAAGAAACATTGCCTCCACTTCTTCCAATCCACCTCAACCTCCCTCCATGCAACCAATGCCCATATTTTCTCATCGACCCTCCTCACCTTTCATGCCACTCCCTCCATTTACATTTTTTGCTACACCTTCCACTCTATCTTCCTCTAGAAATCCACCAATTCTTCCCACACCTCCTACATCCACCCGCCACTTTATGCCTCGCTCGACATGAACACGGGTAATTTCTAGCTCACCCACCACTGCTTCCATCCCCACTTCCCAATTCACCCATGCCAATCATCCTATCACTGGAACACCTGCTGAATGCTATGAGTGGACACAATGCACCTCTCAACTTGATGACCAGTTAGCTCAATCTGATACTTTCACTTCCACCCCTTCCCCTACAAATCCACCTACACCAGTTCCATCATCTCCTACACCACCCAAGGGGTCCTCCCCTCAACCTGAGCATACGGCCCCTCCTCATGTCTCAATACTCATGACCACACCAGGTCCTGGTGAGTATAACATAAGCAATGCTCGGGTCCTTCCATCCAACATCCAATCCACCCATGACTTTGGTCATCCTCATGGTATGCCCTTGACTATTGGGGTAGTGGTCCCCTTAGGTCCTCCTAATAATTGCATGAACTTTGTATATGGGGGACTTGACTCATCCGTAGAACCTCCAGTACCTCCACCACCACAAACCCGATTCTACGGTAACCTTGACCACATGTCCAATCCATATTTTGCCTAGCATTATTTATGTATGTATAACTTGCATGGGTATGGCCTAGGAAAATATGAATAGGGGTATCACACCTACATTCATCCTCCCCTGTGCAAACCTACTGACTGATTTGGCATTGGTTACCATCCTCCAACAATCAATACACTTGAGCATGAATTTCAGAACCTCGATCTTGATCCTGAAAACCTCTTGCATGATGAGGAATTTGAACTTAATCCTCCGACACGTAGTTCTTCCCCACATTCCATGATTGATCTTCCATCCACATTCTTTCCACCATCCCCACCGCATGAGCCACTCTCTCCCCATGAATTCGAAACCCTTGCTCACCACTTCACCTCCATATCTCTCAATCCACCACTCATAGTTGATCCACATTTGCCAGAAGATCCTCCTTCTTTACCACCACCTGCTACTCCATTCTTCCCCATTCAAGACTTACCACCACCTACTAGCCCACGTTCTCATTCCCCATCACCACCTGTGGTGTTAAACCCAGATCGAAACCAACCTTTTCTAGATTCATTGCTATCCTCATCTGATTCATCACAACCCTCATCACCTACATCTCCTATATCTAGCACTTCAATCAATATGATCTCTATTGACTTGTATGCTCCACTACGATATCCAAACCATCCCACATACACCCCACCCCTATCTCTAATTTCATCATTCTCGATGATATCTTTGAAACCCCCATCACCGCTAAATTTCTCCCAACCCCACACATGTTGCACTCCACCAATGCACCATTACCTACCATCCCACCTCACTTACCATGGATCAATCATACATATATTTATCTATATGATGAATTCCAGCTTCCTAAGTCCATCGATGACCTCCACCTCATTCCTACACCCGCCCAACTTCATGACGGTTCTCACATGCTTGTTGAGGACACCATTGAAGTTGACATTGGCAATGATCCGAAACACCCTCACATCATCTACATCACTGCTAGTTTATCCAAAGAAGAGCGTGTCCTTTATACCAATTTCCTTAGGTACTACATTAAGGTGTTTGCATGGTCCTATACGGATATGCCTGGCCTTGACCCATCATTAGTCATGCACAACCTTATCTTGGATGACACTGCCAAACTTGTCCAAAAAAAGTTGTGTCGCATGCATCCCACCATTGCACTTATGGTTAAACAGGAGTTACAAAAACTCCTTGATGTCGATTTCATAGTACCTATCGATTACCTTGAGTGGGTTTCAAACATGGTTCCGTCAAAACCCAAAGGGGGTATCCGCATTTACATCGATTTTAGGGATCTTAACAAAACTTGTCCCAAGGAAAATTTTCCACTCCTTAATATTGACACTTTGGTCGATGCTACAGTCAAACACGAAATACTATCACTCATGGACTATGTTATAATAAAATTCATGTCAATCCAACAGACCAGCACAAGACCTCTTTCATGACCCCCTAGGGGACTTTTTGTTACAAGGTTATGCCATTCGGTCTCAAAAATGCTTGGTCAACCTACCAACATGCCATGACCTACATATTTCATGATATGATGCACAAAACTATTGAAGACTACGTTGACGACCTCATATCTAAATCCAAAACTCATGGTCAACATCTTGAAGACCTGCATCAAATCTTTGATCACCTCTTGGAGCATAATGTCCGATTAAACCCAAAGAAATGCATCTTTGGTGTCACCACTGGAAAAATCTTGGGTTTCATTATTTCACAAAAAGGCATTGAAGTAGATCCCACCAAAGTCCAAGCCATTCTTGACATGCCTTCCCCTACGAACCTCAAGAAGTTATGTGGCTTACAAGGAAGAATTCAATCTATACGATGATTCATAACCCAACTTTCAGATAAGTGTCATCCGTTCAATCATCTTTTACAGAAAGGGGTCCCATTTAAATGGGATAGTAAATGCCAAGCTACCTTTTATGACATCAAATCATACCTTACATCTCCACCCATCCTCATACCACCCCATCCACAATGCCCATTCCACTTGTACATTTCCACCATCGATGTCGCATTGGGCATGCTTCTTGCTCAAAATAATGAACGCGACCAAGAGCAAGTCGTATACTATATCAATTGCACATTGATCGACTACGATATGCGGTATGCTTACATGGAGAAACTTTACCTTGCCATTGTCTTTGCTACCCAAAAGCTGCAACACTACATGATTAACCATACTACCTACGTAGTTACCCATGATAACCCACTTCACTACATGATGGGTAAGAGCTACCACAATAGTCGAATGGCCAAATGGATCATGCTCCTCACAAAATTTGATCTCGAATTCATAAGTCAAAAATCCATTAAATTCCAATTCATTGTTGATCATCTAGTTGAGGCTCCATTACCTAGTGATGCACCATTGCTTATCCAACTTCTCTATGATTCAGTATTTCATACAAGCAAATCCAAAGAGCCAGTAGAGCCTGAATCCACTAATGAATTGACCTTGTTCTTCGATGGTTCCCATTGCACACATGCTGGGGGTGCAGGAATAGTCTTTTTCACACCACATGGGGAGCCTCTCCCCTTTTCCTTTAAATTAGGTTTTCCTTGTGCCAATAACAATGTTGAGTACGAGTCTCTTCTCATTGGCCTAAAGCAAGCCCTTTCCATGCACATTCATTGCCTAAAAATCTTTGGTGACTCCCTCCTTATTGTGAATCAAATCAAGGGAGAATGGCAATGTCGTTGCCCAGACTTGCAATGATACAAACATGTAGCTGACAATTTATTGGCCCAATTTGAATGGTATGACATCATCGCTACTCCATGATCTACAAATCATTTTGCTGATACCATGGCCTCATTAGGCTCCCTCATTTTGCAAAATCCACTTTTCGACACAACACATGTGTCCATCCATAACATTTTCCATTCCACCATCTCTACCAATCTGCCTTCTCATGATGATGGCATCAATATCGTCGAAGCTCACCTACATGAACCATGGTTTTCCAAATTTAAGGACTACATCAAGCTTGGTATTCTCCCACCTGACCTAAATCACACTCACAAACAAGCTTTTAAATTATGTGCCATTCACTATACATTTCTAGGTGATATCCTATACAAGCGAAGTTATGATGGCATTTTATTGCGTTGTCTTGAGCCTTTCGAAGCCCAATGAATTACTCAAGAGGCTCATGATGGTACTTGTGGTGGCCATTTCAGTGGCATGGCTATCACCAAACGCATTCTATGGATGGGCTATCACCAAAGGGGGTATCCGTATTTGCACCGATTTTAGGGATCTTAACAAAACTTGTTCCAAGGACAATTTTTCACTCCCTAATATTAACACTTTGGTCGATGCTACAGTCAAACACGAAATACTATCACTCATGGATGGTTTTCAGGTTATAATAAAATTCATGTCAATCCAACCAACCAGCACAAAACCTCTTTCATGACCTCCTGGGGGACTTTTTGTTACAAGGTTATGACATTCGGTATCAAAAATGCTTGGGAAACCTACCAACGTGCCATGATCTACATATTTTATGATATGATGCACAAAATTGTTGAAGACTAAATTGACAACCTCATAGCTAAATCCAAAACTCATGGTCAGCATATTGAAGACCTGCGTCAAATATTTGAGCGCCTCTTGGAGCATAATGTTCGATTAAATCCAAATAAATATGTCTTTGGTGTCACCACTGGAAAAATATTGGGTTTCATCATTTCATAGAAATGCATTGAAGTAGATCTCACCAAAGTCCAAGCCATTCTTGACATGCCTCCTCCTATGAACCTCAAGTAGTTATGCGGCTTACAAGGATGAATTCAATCCATACGATGATTCATCGCCCAAATTTCAAATAAGTGTGAGTCGTTCAATCATATTTTACAGAAGGGGGTCCCATTTAAATGGGATAGTAAATGCCAAGCTACCTTTTATGACATCAAATCATACCTTACATCTCTGCCTATCCTCATACCACCCCATCCACAATGTCCATTCCACTTGTATATTTCCACCATCAATGTCGCATTGGGCACGCTTCTTGCTCAAAATAATGAACAAGACCAAGAGCAAGTCGTATACTATATCAGTTGCACATTGATCAACTACGAGACGTGGTATTCTTACATGGAGAAACTTTGCCTTGTCATTGTCTTTGCTACCCAAAAGCTACAACACTACATGATTAACCATACTACATCCATAGTTTCCTATGATAACCCACTTCGCTACATGATGGGTAAGAGCTACCACAATAGTCGAATGGCCAAATGGATCATGCTCCTCACAAAATTTTATCTCGAATTCATAATTCAAAAATCCATTAAGGGCCAAGTCATTGTTGATCAGCTAGTTGAGGCTCCATTACCTAGTGATGTGCCATTTATTATCCAACTTCTCAATGATTTAGTCTTTCATACAATTAAAGCTGAAGAGCCAGTAGAACCTGAATCCACTACTGAATTGACCTTATTCTTCTATGGCTCCCATTGCACACATGTTGGGGGTGCAGGAATAGTATTTTTCACACCACATAGGGAGCCTCTTCCCTTTTCCTTTAAATTAGATTTTCCTTGTGCCAATAACAATGTTGAGTACGAGGCTCTTCTCCTTGGCCTAAAGCAAGCACTTTCCATGCACATTCATTGCCTAGACATCTTTGGTGACTCCCTCCTCATTGTGAATCAAATCAAGGGAGAATGGCAATGTCGTTGCCCAGTCTTGCAACAATACAAATAGGTAGCTGATGATTTATTGGCCCAATTTGAATGGTACAACATCATCGCTACTCCATGATCTACAAATCATTTTGTTGATACCATGGCCTCACTAGACTCCCTCATTTTGTAAAATTCACTTTTTGACACAACACACATGTCCATCCATAACCTTTTCCATTTTGCCATCTCTCCCAATATGCCTTCTCTTGACGATGGCATCAATATCGTTGAAGCTCACCTGCATGACCCATGGTTTTCCCAAGTTAAGGACTACATCAAGCTCGGTATTCTTCCACCTAACCTAAATCATACTCACAAATGAGCTTTTAAATTATGTGCCATTCACTATACATTGCTAGGTGATATCCTATACAAGTGAAGTTATGATGGCATTTTATTGTGCTATCTTGAGCCTTTTGAAGCCCAACGCATTACTCAAGAGGCTCATGATGGTACTTGTGGTGGCCATTTTAGTGGCATGGCTATCACCAAATGCATTCTACGGATGGGCTATTACTGGTCCACGATGGAGCATGACTATTGTGCCTATGTCAAAAAGTGTGTTAAATGCCAATATCATGCCAATCTTACACACTTACATTCTCAGGCTCTACAACCTATCCAATAAATGTGGCCCTTTTCACAATGGGGCTTGGATCTCATCAAAAAAATCACACCCACCTCATCTAAAAATCATAATTTTATCATTACTGCAACCGAATACTTTACAAAATGAGTCGAGGTCATTTCTCTAGTTCAAACGACCAGTCCTAAAATTGTTTATTTTATCACTTAACACATCATTTGTTATTTTGGCATCCCATCCAAAATCATCACAGATAATGGCACTCCATTCAAGAACAAGAATGTTCACACACTATGTGACAAATTCAACATCCAACATAGTTTCTCTACTCCATACTACCCACAGGGTAATGGCCAAGCAGAAGCTATGACTAAAACCATTTACGTCATTCTTCATAAAACCATTGCAGAGTCACACTATGATTGGCACAATCAAATGCCACTAGCACTATGGGCCTACCATACCAGTATTCGTACCCCAATTGGGGCAACCCCATTTTCCCTTGTATATGGTGTTGAGGCCATCATGTCCTTGGAGCTTGAAATACCATCTTTATGGGTTTCTATGCAAGAATTCATTGATGATGATACAACCCGTCAGGCTCGACTTGACCAATTGACCTTGTTGGATGAATGTCACATTCATGCTATTGAACACACGTGAGTTTATCAATACCATCTCCGAAGTGCCTACAATTCCAAGGTGCACCAATGTGAATTTCAATTTGGAGACTTAGTCCTCAAAGAAAACCAACAAATTACTAGCCAACCGTGCCATCTACACGATAAATTTGCATCGAATTGGCTAGGCCCTTACATGGTTACTCATAAATTTGGATTTGGGGCATATCATCTGGCCATATTGGAAGGTATTTCTGAACTTGAGCCCATTAAAATTATTCATCTATGAGCATTTTACGCCTAGTTGTAGGTATTACTCATCATAACTTGTATATTATTACATGTATATATATATATATATAATATATATATATATATGTATATAATTCAAAAAAAAAAAAAACAAAACAAACAAAAACAACATCACTATTTTTGACATTTTGCGGCACTAAGTTTACTTGCATTTACATTTAAATATGCTTTCTCCATCTCTTTCCTCCCTTCTCTACTTCTTCTATAAGTGAATGTTGTATGGTCATGCTTTGAGCAGCTACATACCTTTCATTTTCCCCTTCTTTCTCTTCCTTTTCTTTTCTTTCTTATCTTCTTTTCTTCAAGTTACTCATCAATGTTGTATGGTCACGCTTCGAGCGGCTACATACCTTTGATGGGTTTATTTTCTTATCTTTTCTTTCTTATCTTCTTTTCTTCTAGTTACTTGTCAATGTTGTATGGTCACGCTTTGAGTGGCTACATACCTTTGATAAGTTTCATTTCTTCTCTTCCCCGCTTTCTTTCTCCTCTTTTCTTTATTCCATTTTTTTTCCATTTTCACACCACTCCACCTCATGTCCCATTCCATTTTCCATAACACTGGGGAAACCTTGTACATAAATTCTCGCTTTTGCACCCATGTCGGCATCTATGCATCATCATTGTAAATACCATGCGAAGGGAATTAAAAATGTACATGCTAGCATACCTAGTGTGATGCCCAAACCCCTTTTCAAGAAACATGATTATTGACATGTTCTGAGTGCTTCACCCATAAACAGTTACATAATCAACCACCATCCAAAGTTGGCACATTTCAAAAATATTTCCAGGCTTCCCTTGGTTACCTTGCTCTCATTCCTATATTTACCCACATGTCCTACAAATTAACTACATGTTGGAAATAGGGCTGGCTACGCTGCATGATGATGGATGCTTAGAAAAAATCACTCCGCTCATTATATCATTCACATGATTTCTCTCGAACTTGAGGATTGACAAAAGGACAAGTTCCAAAAAAAAAGAAGAGAGAAAAGGGGCAGAAAACAAAAGCCAACGTCCACAAAAAAAGAAATAGAAAAGAGAAAGACAAGAGAAAAGAGCACCACAAAAGAAAATTATCATACAAGGGTAGAAAACAAAAGGAAAAGCCTCGAGAGTACCATCAGCTTGAATCCCTGCATTCCTTAGGTCTTTACCAATGAGCTAGCTTATCGGCTAAGTTACCATGCAGTTATAAACCATCCTTTTTCAACATGGTACAATGAACATCACTTTACACACACAAATCAAGGATTGAGGTCTTGTTTACCAAGATAGCCTAGAACCTATTCAAGAAGTTTGCTCAGTTAGTCAATGGGTTTGATTACTTACAAACTGTAGTGTTCGAATCTCTTCACTACAATCTTTTTATCCAACATCCTTGGAATAACGGAATGGATTACATCACCTGAATACTGTAACGATGCAAATGCTATCCCTAAGCAATGTGTTTATATCTTTTAAATCTAATGCATGACATTTTACTTTTTATTTCACACCTCATGTTAGTTCATATTTATTTAAGCATATCATCATTCCATTCACATTTAATTTTCTATTACCACCTTTACATTAATCATACACCACCATAAGTAGAAACAAGCAAACACACAAATGCAAATCAACACAAGTGCCATAGAATCTCATATGTATATATATATCTCAAAAATTGATGCCATCAGGCTACAATAAAATGTGTGGGCCCTTACGGGTATATCATCACATCTCCATGTACATACATCACCATCAAAAATACCATACGACTATAATAAGGAATGTACCCTCATAGGCACATCTCCCCAAAAAGAATCCACTCATCATGAGCGTCTACAAAAATACAAAAACATCACATATCAGTCGCTCCACCCCCACAACCCCATCATCACTACTACCCTCTAGGAGTCTCGCCCTCCCCCTCATCCACTGGCACTCATCCTGCCGCTTCCTGTGATGAATCAGCCTCTCCAGCCTCCACCCTCTATGCTACCCCCATCGACACTGGTGGTGCCATCCTCACTGGTGCATATGACATCACAGGTGCCGCCACCTGCTGACCCATCCCACCAACCGAGGGTGTACTCTACTCCACCTATGGCTGTGACAAGGAAATAGACCCAGAGTATGTAGGAATTCGAAGGCCCTTCACCATTAGCTCATTCTCTGCTCTCATCCTCCTAGCAGCCTCCTTCATATTGGCCACCATCAACTTCTCATGCCATACCCGTAGATGTACCACCTCCCTCTATACTACCTCTAGATGTGGCACTACATCCCCTAGCCGAGCAATCTCCTGCTCCACCCTCTCTCTCACCTATTGTGCCTCTCGTACAGTATACTCCAGCTCCACGATCCTCACTAAATGATAGGCCTTCATGACATCTATCTCTGCCCTTGCCTCATCCACCAACTGATGTGCCTACTCGGTAGCCTCAATCATCTCATCCCACATAGATCGCATCTTATCACACTCCCACCATCCATCGTCTCTCTCATCCACAACCCACTGTCAACACACCCTTGTATCATCTTTATCCTCCAAGGTGGCCCTTAGGTATAACTCTACCTCTCACCTCTCCTCCTCCAAGGTTGAGAGACCAATCGCCCAATCTGTCTCCCTATCAAACAACATGTCCCTTAGCCTCTTCACCTCCCTCCTCAAAGCCACCAACTCACCCTCAGCCTCAACAACCACTTTCAAATCCCCACTAAAGTCATACTCACCCACATCTATGGTAGACATCTCTGACCTCACCAACCAATCATCTATATCCACATCCATCAAGGGAATGTCTTCCCTCTCCTCCACACCCACCCCCACCCCCTCACCACCCTTAGCTGATGGTACTATGCCACTATCACTCACCAACCTATCCTGGTCATCATGTCATGGCCTCACCTACCTAATTAGTTGATCTAATCCTCCTCCTCCTCACCTGGCTTGGGTGATCCCACATCCTCCTGCTCCTCCACACCCCACACTGGCGACCCTACTCTTACCCCTCTAGGTAGACCTACATAGGGTAGAGCTCCTGCTGCCTCCACCCACTCATCCACCACACCCCGCCCTGGCTGCCAACTCTATCTAGACCACCACACATCATACTCTGGTGTGGTCCCTGCATTGTCCACATCCGGGACAACAATAGGCTCATCGGGAATAACATCTAGCGGTGGCACTATGGGTTGTGGTCCTATGTCACCCTCCACCCTGTAGATCGATACAGGTGGCTCAGGCCACCCCTACACCAATCCAAACTACCACTATACTCTAGAAAATGGGAAGTACTCAACCTACAATGAGTACTTCCCCACCAACCACCGACTATGTCAAATGCATGCCAAGTGCACTACATCCTCACCCCACTTAGGCCCTCCATGCCATGGCCTCCACCTAACAATGATCCATAGTCAATCATCCCAGCTCCTCTCGGTGATACATTAGCTCACCTACGTGGGCATCTTCTTCTTCTCCTTGTTCACTCTCCACCTCATCGCATAAGGCACCTCATACCCCTCATGCACATGTGCCTCATATGGTAACTGCACTGGTCTCAAGATGGTCACATTCTCCCACACCCATATCTACAATAGGGGACTCATTCTAAGTCATATCCTCTTTGTCCTCACCACCCCATGTAGCTCCTGATATACTTGTGCCAACAGTGCGGGTGCCCATGCATATCTAATCCCCCACTCTACCATATCACAAACCACTTCCATCATATTGCAAGGGAACTTAACCCCTAAAGCATCTAGTAGTGCATGGCTAGCTATCAACAGCATCATCATCACATGATGAAGAGAAAGCCACTCCTTCCTCCAATAGGCCATGTAATCTACACCCTTTTTTGCCTCCACCTACCACCAATGCTCCCTGAATATCCTCTCCAAAATGCCCTCACGCACCTCCTTCTCTGCAGTCATCACTATAATCCCATCTATTGACAACTGATAGATGCAGTATATATCCTCTAGGTTCAACATCATCTCCCTTATCAGTAATTGAAAGGTGTCCATGTCTATATCCCAACTCTCACACAATATCGCTATATAGGTGTGGTTCACATGAACCTCGCGCATCACCCATACTCCATATAATCCCACTTCCTTCAACCACTCCACATCATCCGCCATCCACTCATCCTCCAAGGACTTCCTACACCTTCGAAGGTGATGGCATGTAAATATCTTCTTCACCTGCCATCACACACACATCACATGTCAAAAATCCTTCAAAGTCTTATACATAATCATTGTGCATAATGAAACAAAAACATTTATTTTTTGCAAGTATCTCTACCATCACTAGGAAATCATGTTATTTTTGTACATAAATGCTTACATTTCCTTGTAATTATTTTCATCTCACATGCACACAAAAAAACAAAAAAATCAGTTCGCACTCCACACGTGTGAACCAGTGGTTCGCACTCCAGACGTGCGAACCACTGGTTCATGCCCCAGTCGTGTGAACCACCCAAACCAGATAAATTTTTACATGTCCTAGTTCACAATCAATCAATCACCCAATCAATTCACTCCATGTAGGAAAAAATATTTAAACACGTGTCCAAAACATGAAAAACAATGCAAAACCCTCCCCAGGCATGCAACACAAAGCAATAAAAAATAAGTCAAATCACACATGCAAAAATAAATTCGGACACCCATTTGGCCAATTAAACCATCCCACACCTCGGTTTTCACATGCATTCATGTTTCACCCCATTTTCCACATCATGTCACTTACATGCATTCCCACACGCCAAAAAGTCACATGCAAAAACAAAAAGCACATTGGGATACCCATTTCACCCTTTTCACACAAAGTGTATGAATATTCGTCGATTCCTACCCCCACCCTCATTTCATGGTGTTTAAAGCAAAAAGGTTCATTTTCAAACCCTCCCCAAAAAAGCATATTACCAAGAGAGAAAAATACGCTTGCCTCAGGTGTTCCTGCCCTTGAACTCGTGCTCGCTGATGCACTCGCCATTCCATACCATTCCTTTTGCACACTGGTAGCACCCTAGTTCATTTCTCTCTTCCTCCATCTCTCCACCGTTGTCATCGCATGAAAAATGACATCAAAAAAACCAAATTTCCTCTTAAAAATTCCCATCTGCACCGGTTCGAATGCCAGCCATGCGAACCTCCCGCACGACCCTCAAAATCTGCCATTCACCCCAAATTGTATCTAAAATCTTGCCCAATCATCATTTTCACCCATTTTCATGTCCAATATTACACATTTCACCTGTATCTTCATCAACCGTCTCATCGTTGATCATCATTTCCTCCGTCATAAATTTATCGCTTGAGGGGGTAATCATCCAACACATCCACATATACCTTGCATATGATCAAATAACCAAACATCCAATCATGGATATAACAAATGCCCAAGAAAAATTATGCTGAAGATTATCTCAAGTCCTTATGCTAGGACAAATACAAAATAAATAAATTTCTCTTCTCGATCAAAATCCAATCCAAAAACAAATCAATTTTTGATAGGCTCCAAAACACCTCTAACTGTAGATATCTCATGGATTCTAATCTTCATAGAGGTAGTCATAAGACCACTTGTGAATGAAGCTCCTAAAAGTTCTACCCCATGGCTTCAATAATCTATCAAATGTGGTCAAAAGAGCTCATCAATATCAAAATCAAACATTAGCAAAGGCAATTGTTCGTTAAAAATTGAAACATTTATAGTTGATCATAATGCAAGGTAATCATACGCTTTCCTCCAAAAGCAATCATTCACAAACCACTTTTTATCAATGTGTCTCTCTCGCAATCATCCATAATTCATCAATCGCAAATTATTTGCCTTCCAAATCACCTCATCAATCCACATCATCAGTTTTTGTACTAAACTATATTTCACACAATCCAGTACAAAAAGAGGCAAAATGTAGATACCTAAAAGTCGCACATTGTCCCTCTCCCCATTTCCACGGTCAATCAATTTGCAAAACCCTAAAAAATTGCATAAATTGGCTCCAAAACATTATTCATCATCATTAGCCCCTTTGGGCTAGCCAAGCCCCTTCCTACACTTAACCATAGATCCTCATGTGACCTCATGCAAACTCAACTAAGGTTGAAAACTCTCACCATGGTCAAAAATCACTTTATGGTCAAAAAGTCAACATTTTGGTCTAAATATGCTTTATGGCTAATTACATACTTAATTAGATCTAATCTTGATTTAATTAAAAGCTCCACCTCACCTATTCTACTTTGACTAGCCTAGCCTTCCACCTCACCTAGCCTAGCCTAGCGTAGCCCTGCCACCTTTCCACCCAGATATTTCTCACCCCCTTGGGTTATTAATGCAAGATGGAGAATTTTGCACACAAAAATCATTATTTAATCCTAATATATTTCAATAAAGTCAAATATTAATGACAAAATGATATTTATGCTAAATCATCATTACTTTTGGATGTGTAACCACCAGAAAGGGTCACACCCGATTGCGGCTCCTATTGCAATAAATGGTAAAGATATAACATGCATACAAGTAAACAAAATTGACAACAAATGAAGCAAGAAAGGAAACACTTTATTCCATTATATTTGAAGTCAAAATCCAATTACAAGTACGTCCCTCTTAGGGATATTCATTTTGATACAATATTACAATAGGAGTGCTCAATTTTTTTCCCTCTTAAGGGTAGGTGTGATTTCCAAATGCCTCTTAGAATGGCACGAACTACTCTAGGGTGGAGGTGCCCTCTTCTTCGCAATGGGGAAGGAATTTGATGGTTTAATCTCCTTTGGAACTATTCCCTGCGGTCAAGAAACAACAAGAATATCAAAAATATAGGTAGCCTCTCATGATGAGGCCCTTTTAGGTAAAATGCATAATGACACCATTAACATGCATAATCAAGAAAACATAAAGAAAGCTACTAAAATATGAAAATCAAATCAAAATTTATACCATAGCATAAAGAAAGACAACAGCTACTCTATGCATGGATCAGATATATGAAATAAGGCATGAAAGTGCATAAAGAACTTATTAATGTCCTAATTGAGGCATAAACATAAAAAAAACTATACTAACCTAAATCTATGGTCAAAAGTCTTCTAAAATATATTTTAACCATGCAAACAACTAATCTAACCTAATTAATCGAACAAAAATGAAATTAGGAATGTGATTATACCTCTGCTACAAACCATAGCTCTAGTGCATGTCTACATTGTAAACCATGGCTAACAACCGCGGTTAGGACTCTAATAGGCTTGCCCTTAATTCCAAGGGTAGTGGGCTTCACCTCCTTGTCCAATTGATGTTCAAGGGTCACCTTCAATGTCCTTCTAACAGATTTGGTGGTCAAATCACTGTAATGGGCCTTTGTTCACCCAAATTTATGTTTCTTGGCTCTCCTAGACTCCTAGGGCATCCACAATGTAATTCATCATGAATCTTGGCAAGTAGATATGGGATAAGTGCAATAGCTCTCTCTTAGTATACTCGGTTGAGTGTATAATTCGATAGGGCTCTACTGCTCAAATCTCCAATGCTCTCTCTAATAGTTTACCCTAATTTTGATGGGTACTTATAGGACTACCCAAGGGCTAAGGGTGGCTTCCTGGAGAAGCCAAGATTAAGAAGGGGTGGTTAGGATAGTTGGAATGGAAGATTTCACCCTCGAACCACCTTCTTCTAGATCCAATGGTTGTTTCAACCGATTTGGCTCAGATTGAAGGTCAACTAAACTTTAGTTAAGATCGCAGGTCACAACTATGGTCTAGACTGCAAACCGTAGGTCTCAGCCATGGTTCAGCTGTAAACCGTAGGTCTGGGCTACGGTTCAGATTGATTAGACCAAGGAGCCCAAATTGAGTGGTTAGAACCACTGCTCTATCTTGGAGTCTACCAAGATATTCCATAGGGCCTTGTAGCATGTCCATATGAGTAGTCACCCTCGACATGACGTGTTTAAGGTGTCTACAGATACCCCTTTTGAGATGCATTGTGAGATCGAACAACGCTGAGCAAAAATAGATCTCCTAAAATGATGTCGAAGGTTCTATGATGATCATTAGTCAGATCAACATTAGATGCCCTAGGTCTAGCAAAAGGATGCACATCCTAGAATCATTGCTCCCAACTCTTTGGAGGATTAAACTTGAAAATCTTGTGCTCTTCTCATCTCATTCGGTGTAGCTGTGCATTCCATAGGTATCTTATGACCCATAGATCCGAAAGGTGGAGAACAACAAGCAACATCATATTTGCTATTTACCCCAAGCAAAAGGGGTAAGCTTATGATAGTTGTTTACAATGATTCACAAGGACGAACATAATTTTGATAGGATCAAGGGATCTACGATCTTTAGGATCTTCTGCTAATTTTTATTATGATTTGATATTATGACTACCCCCTCAAGCGACAATTCTATGAGGGTAATGACAATGTATGAAGTGATGATGTTACTTGACCACCATGGATGATCTAAACAAATTTAGATTTGAGCAAATTAATGCCTTGGCTAGGCCTAGTTCAGCTTTTGATTCCAACTGTTAATAGTATTTACACACTTCTATCCCATGGAGCAGTCGGGCTACAATAGTCATCTTAGGGAATCGAATTGATACAAATCCCATCAGATTTGTGTTGAATCAAATTGTCGATGATTTGCTGAAAAATATGTCATAGAAGAAATGGCATGCAACGCCTCATTCTCGTGGAGCAGTCCGACCATGCAAAGACCTTCTTAGGGATTGAAAAGAAGCATATCAAATTGACGATGACAATTTTTGCCCCAAATGTCCTTATGGTAATTTACTCATCTTGTCGGATTGCATGGATCGCAAGTTGCTACAACCACTAAGTGTATAGGGTAAATTAATGAATACGAGGCACATTTGGTTTTTTAATTATTTGATTTTTTTTGTTGTTTTGAATTATGCATTGAGCTTATTTATTTGGCTGGGAGGTGTGTCACTCCATGAAAGGATTTTCGTAGCAACGACCTCGGTTGAATGTACTTTATAATCTTAGCCAGATTTTTAATTTTTTTTATTGGATCCCGGTGCTTGATTATCACCAAATTTCCAAATTAGCTTGTTTTTATTGCATTTTGACCCAATGGGAGGCATTAATTGATCTTTTTGGCCCTTCCCATGGTGGGGTTTTCTAAAATTGTCTGCCAGTTGCAAACTGTGGCTAGGGTCTACGATTCCCATTTGCAAAATTAGGAACCGCGACTAGGGCCTACGGTCCACGCTGAATATGAGAAGTCTATAAAATTTCCAAATTTCAAATATCTCTCATTATTCTTTGATAGTGACCTACAAACTGGAGCTCTAACAGAGATAGCTGACTAAACTGACCTACAATCGAGCACATTTTACACGCATACCGACTCACAACACGATGGTAGGGCGCGGGCAAGTGTCTTCTAGCCACGGAGGATGAGGGGAGGGTAAGGTAACTCAAAAACCAATACCTTGCATCCATTACCAGTAAAATTAACCCAATTAAGTAATTGATAAATCAATATCACTAAACTATTGGCAATGAACCTCATTTTAGGCTAGGATAGCTTAGGTTATTAATTTTTTTGTTTTTTTTTTTTGCCACGGTATCGCACCCGGTCGAACTTCGAACAGAGACCGTAGGTACTAGCTGTGATTTCCAATTGGTCAATTGGGGACCGCAATTGCCAACTATGATCAACATTCAAACTTCCAACGGTTAAATTTTGACCGCATGCGGACCACAAGGTTGACCCGCGGTTTGTCGACTTTAGGAAAATTTTACAAAATTTTTAATTTTTTTGAATTTTTAGAGGCAATTAATATCATTTAATGCATTTTTGACCTGTTTGATTGACAAATTTGATTTGTAGGCCTGCATGATGACATGTTTTTGCACTTTTATCAGTTTTTACTATTTTTGATGATTTTTAGATCAGTTTTTAAATGTTTTTGCATGTTTTAGTTAGCTTTTTCTTTATTTTATGCTATTTATTCTAGAGATTGACTTTTAGAGCACGAGAGGCTGACATTATGAATACTCTCTATAGACAGCTCACTGGTGGTGATTGAAAGTGGTTTGAAGTTGTCAGCTTCTGCTACATTCTAGATCTACCCACCATGAGGGTAGATCAATCCTATTTGACTGCATTGGCCCGTCGCTGTAATATGTGGACCAACACATTTCACCTACCTATAGATGATATGACAGTCACACTAGAGGATGTCTACAAGATCTTTAGGATCCCTATTGATGGTGAGGCCATCGTCTCTTCGATTTTTATCGCTAAGGATTCCATATTTTGTACCATATTCAATGCTCAAAGCAAGGAGGTTCAGTGTGCTATTGACCATAGAGGGGTCCACATCGGCTATTGGTAGGGGAAGAATGTCTTCTCCATGCATGAGGTTGTCTTCATGCACCTGGTGGTGTAATATGTGCTTCCAAACTCCTCGGGTAGGAGGATTCCCTAGAAATTTCTAGCTACTATACACATAGTAGTCCAGAGCTCTATCTAGTAGCCATTGCTCCTAGCCTGGGGGAGCACACTATTAGCTCAACTCTATCGAGAGCTATATTAGATTACTGAGCGTAGCCATAAGGGCATCAGCTACAGTCTACTTTTGCAGATATAGGGCTGGCAGCATATTAGAGTAGAGCGACCTAGGGAGCTACCCTTACCCATTACATACATTGATGATATGCATCAGTGTTATGCTACCTGCTGGCCTCGTGAGGAGGAGGGCTTCCAGAGCAGGACTCATGTTGGCAAGACCCAACATTACTAATGAGGCCTGAAAATGCCTCATTTTTACACAATGTTTGACATATAAAAAACTGACATATTATTAATTTAAATGCCAAATAGTTGATTAGAATATATATTTGTTAAGTGTTTGCATGATTTTATGTTAGGCTCATTTTATCTCTGTTTTTGACTATTTTCAGCATTTTGTGACTGTTTTTGCTTGATTAAGTAGCAAATAAAAATATGCATTTCAAACAACCAAATGTGGTATGCTGATATCCATTAAATTCACAATGGTTTATGAATGTTTTCCTGCCCTTCAACTTGTTTGAATTCCACATTGAAGCCAAATTATTAGGATTGTCATAAATCTAAAAATTTGAAAAAAAAATAGCCATATAAAAATCAGCAAGTTGTCACTTTATAGGAACACCTTGAAGTTGTCAAGCAAAGCATGAGGATATGGATGGAATGAGTTCAGAAAAACTACAAAATACATCTAACCTATTTAGAAGCATTCCTACATGGCCTAAATAGGCAGCAACAGGATATAACAGAGCAGGGACAATGTGCAACACTATTGCACTATTTCAGCATGGTTACTTGGTGAATGAAGTGTATAAATTTAGTAGCAACTTTATGTACTCATTCATGTTGATATTTGAATAATTTTTCCATGTTCTAATTTGTTTGAATTTGCAAGAAATACCAATATTTTACAACTGTGCAATAGAGTTGGAAAATGCAGTAATTTACCATGTAAATTCTAGCAAGCTACCAATGAATGGCAAGGCATGGAATCACACATGGAGAGAGATGAAGGCTATTGCAATATGATCCTAAGAGCTAACCCACCTAAGAAATGCAGATGAAATCACTTTAAAAGCACACAATTGTTCATTTCGAAGATCTTCGAAATGAGCAGACATCTTCGAAATGAGAAATACAGTCTCTTCAGAATGAGAGGACATCTTCGGAATGAGAAATACAGTCTCTTTGGAATGAGCCACTTATCTTTGAAATGAGAATAGAAAGTGTTTTTTGACTTGTTGACTGATTTCTAATAATGGAAAAAGGGAAAGAAGGTTGAAAAGATTAAAGGAAAATATCTCCCATCTGACTTTGTCGTCATTGCCGTCCAAAGCCACCATTCATGGAAAAAATCAATTTTGATCCTCTTCTATGATAAACCTAGAAAAAACTACAGCATAATAGAAAGTTTTTTGCAAGATAGAAATGGCATATTCTAAATTGGAGAAAGATGTGTGAGATATTTCTAGACTTCTTCCACGTACTCCCACCATTGAAGATGCTTTTTAAGGGCCAATGACTACTACTACAACATAAATTGTCCAGATTTGCATTTATTTCAGATCCAAAATTATTGGCAAATCATTGTAAAGTAGCACATAGGATGATTTGAGCATGGGATATGTTGTAAATATTTATATAAATAATATAGCTCCCTCCTTGGTTGAGCCAGTTAAGAATTAGAATAGAGGAGAGTTTTCAATAGCAGCAATTAGGACTGTATAGTAATTTTCTGTAATAGTTTTCAGCATGTTTTGTCATCAATAAAAGTGCAATTATTTTATCATTTTCTATTGTGATTTTTAATTAGTTGAGTGTTTTTCACCTCCTTCTAGATCAAGAAGTATGGGCCCACTTTCAGATCTAGAAAGAGGATTTTTATGATAGGTTTTAATCTGTAATTTTACTGTAGCAGAATTAACAGATTACTTGTCAAGTTTACTTTTCTTGTTTTAAGTTTGTATAATGTTATTTATGTTTTCTATTATGTTTATATACAAAATTTGTGTGTGTATCAGCTGACAAATTATATTAAGCATTTTTCTTTTGCTTTCCATATTTTTCCTACTTTATGTTTTAGAAACTTTCCATTTTCAGCATATTTCATTTTGCTATCAATTCCTGTAGCAGAAGCTTGATGACCTTTTATGGCAGGACATTGACAGGTGTTTTTAGCATAAGTTTCATTTACAAGTATCATTTCAATTTTGCAAGTGTAATTTAGGATTTTATTTCAACAACATTTTAATTTAGAAATTTCAATTTTGTTATTTCAATTCTGCAAAAGTAGATTAGATTTCAATTCAGCAATTTCAATTCATGCAATTGTAGTTAACTTTAATTTTTTGAACTTAGAATTAGTTTTTATTTCTTGCAAGTTTTCATTCTGCAGATTAGGTTTAGTGTGACACCAAAAGGCTAAACCAAATCTGTTCCACCCAATAATTACTTGAAATCTGAATGCTTGAATTGTACTCTGCCCTAACGTTCTATCGTAGATAGCCTTGGACACCACCCTGGATTGATAAATCATTGAGATTAAATGATGAGACTCAATGACACTCATCATTTTGGCATCGTTGTCGGGGATCATGGTGTTGTTAGAGGGTAAAAGCAATCAAATAATTATTATTGTGCTAAGTTATAAAGTTTAGAGTAAAATCTGAATGTAATAGCTGGTATAAATAATAATTATTGATAGTTGCATTTCAGTCCATTTAGAAAATAAGCAACCACAGGGAGGTGATCTTCACACTTAGGGGTTAAATTGCCTATGTTTGAAATTCTTGATAAAAATTGAAAGAATTCATCATCCTCGTTATCAAGAAACATAAGATCTCTTAAAATATTTAGAAGAGCCATCTCCTAGTATTGCCCTTTTTATATCCATATCATCAGGGTAGTATAAAAAATTTTGTACTAGGTGTTGGGAAAGATATCATAGTAGATATACAAGACTATCCCTTGAACAAAATAGCCATATCAGCTACCTGTAGCATTTTTTCATAGGGAAATGTCACTGATGAATGTCATTTACTTCCACAAATTAGAGATACAAAATCTGTTGCGTAGTCTGAATTCTTTTCAAAGAGATATCTCAACAACAACAAATAGGGCAAGTAAATCAACTACCACCTTCAGCCCAACCTGTGGCCAATATGAATAATACAAGACAGGCAACCCCTGTCTATGTAAGCTGAATCTATTAAAAAAAATAATCACAAAAACTTTTGCACAATCAAAATAGGAGTTTACAACTTAACGATGATCCTAGAGTTTTCCATTATTACTTAAATATTGTTAGAATTTTACTGCGCTAAACTGCAACCTAGCAATTCTTAGCCTACACAGACAATAGTTGATCTCATTAGGGGTGATCCTACCTAACAAGTAGTTGATCTACTAAAGTTGTACACTTCTTGTCTTATTGTGCAAACCAAAAATATTTCTTTTTTAGCCCAACCTGTAATCAGTCTGAATAATATAGGATAGGCAACCCTTGTCTATGTAGCTGAATTTGGTATAAAAAAAAACCTGTAGAAAATGTTATTGACTGCAACAACATCCAACTGTGCTCAAACAAGAACTTACTTGAGCTTGAAGAGACAAAAATCAATGGATATACACATAAAACCTTTAGTCCAAACACATAAAAATTAGCCTTGGATAAAGGAGAAAAACTACACATAGAAAATTTACTTCCATTGAACTCCTTAGTAAGAAATTACCTCCTAGGAATGAAACAAATTGAAGTGCAGCCAAAAAAATTCTTGAACATTATTAGCTGGCTGACTTATAAACAAAAAGCAAAATTATTGCTATTTTGAAACAATATTTCAATCTCTTTACATGGAATTACAAGGGTATATCAATATTTTATCTTGATGTAAGCACTTAACATCTTTTGGAAATTGGTATTTAATTGTTTCAAGAACATATTGACAAGATTTTTTAGACTAGGAGGCATGGACAACACTTGATTGAAGAAGTTTTCAGATATGGAGCAGTGCTTCTTTCTCCCATGGGTAATTCATGGAGGATGTTAGTGGTGAATGGACATTGCCTTCGGGTATACCATGCACCATTAACTAAGGAGGAGTTCTTGAAGTATATTCCATTGGATGTACACATAATGGAAGAGAATTTCTCTTCAATATCAGATTCAGAGTGATGATAAAAAGTTGACAAAAAAAAAATACAAGAAAATCAAAAAGAAGAATAGTCTTGTTTGTGAACTTACTTCTTGGGTACAAGCAAGACAAGAAAATTTGAAAAAAAGAAAAAAAAAATTGCAGCAAAGGCATGTCCCACAAAATGGGGATACATGAGGATAAGCACCAAATTCGGCAAGGAAGAGGAACAATGGAGCCAATACTTCATTTTCAGCACTAAGGAGGCAATTATTATGTATGAAGATTCTTACTACTCGTCTAGAAAGGAAGTTTGCATCAATGTTGCAGGTTTCAACAGAAAGAGATGGTGTTTTCATACAACAATTGACATGTTTTTGCAGAATAAGGATTGGTCTTATCCAAATAAGAGTGAGAAATGTTCTCTCTCATTGAAGCACTTAAAAAAAAAAATAGGGGGGATAGAAGTTGGTTGAAAACCAGAAATGGCAACCTCTTTAGATGAAAAAAAAAATGAAAAAAAAAGAGATGAAAAAAAAAATTGAAAAAAAAAAGGAAAGAAAAAAAAATGAATAATTTAGTAGTGAAAACCTTCTTGGAGGCGCTACTGAGTTGGCTTGCATGAAAACCAATTTTTCGACATGCATTTCCTTGTTGATCTACCCATCATTATTCCACCATTGTACAAATCTCACATTGCACATGTGTTATTTTTATGTTTTTAGATAGCCTGCTAACAAAAGCAGCTTGTAAGGTGCATGATTAATTTTCAGGATAGTAAGGTATATGTTTCTTGCATTTAAGTCATAGTAAGCATTTAGCATTTAATGTATGATAATTGGTATTTGGCATAAACTATTCATACAATATTGGTAAGTTGAAAATGGAACATGATCAAAATGTCAAGAAACACCTCCTTTTGCCTTTAGTTGCATGAGAATTTTAAAACTATACAAAAACCTGATTTTGGGACAGACATGGCATAAATTCTATATCAATTAGTAGGGCAGGTTTCAAAAGTAGGACTGCAAGTTTATCTCACAATTGTTTGATAAATTGAAGGAGGATAATCGGCAAAATGCACCTAAAGGTTCTATTTTAGTACTATTGGAATAAAACAACAAATACAAAACAAATAATAGCATCTAAACAAAAGGATGAAGAAGGGATTTTTGATGTTATGGAAGGCTTATACACTCTAGATATGGGCCCACAATAGAATCTATAGCTAACTTTTGCATAGGAGGTCATTTCTGCATTTTTTTATGCATCTTCGGAATGAACAGTTATATCTTCGGAATGAACATGCATATCTTCGGAATGAGTAGGATATCTTCGAAATGAGCAGAAACTGCACTAGAATTGTTGAAAATGCTATAGAATAGCAAAAATAGTAGGGTACATCAAATATTGAGGTTTATAAGGCTCTACCACAAGTAAGTACATCCCTTAAGCATTTCAAAATCAAAATTTTATCAATTTTGTTCAAAAGGTGCAAACAATAGAAATAGGCATTCAGGCTAAAATGTTGTTAAGAACAAAAAATTTCACCAGTAGTAGTGCATATGCCAAATATGGTTCCACAATAAGGCTATTGCAATATAAATCACATGATACCAAGCCTTTAAGAGGTACCTTGCAACACTAAAACTTGTAGAAGGGCAGAAAAAGAGTTAAAATTGTAGTAGTTGCAGAAATTGTAATATTGAAGGATGAAAGTGTAGAAGTTAAAAAGTTGCAAGTTGCAAATGAAAAAAAAAATTATGCAAGAAAAGAAAAAAAAATAGAATAAAAAAAAAATTGATTGAAAACCTTTTTTCTGAAAGGTTGTAGAAAAGTGAAATACCTGTGCTTAAATTAAAAAATGTTTGGTGTAGTGCAGCAAGGATAAATTTCTCAGGTAGCAGGTGGCAAAGGATGTTTTTCACAAGGATAAAACCAGCATATTACTATGGCCTACTAGGATGCATGAGGGCATGCATCAGTTCAAGCTAGGGGGGATGATGAGGCCTAAAAATGCCTCATTTTTACACTATGTTTGACATATAAAAAACTATCATATTATTAAGTTAAATGCCAAATAGTTGATTAGAATATATATTTGTTAAGTTTTTGTATGATTTTATATTAGAATCATTATATCTCTGTTTTTGACTATTTTCAGCATTTTGTGACTGTTTTTGCTTGATTAAGTAACAAATAAAAATATGCATTTCAAACAGCCAAATGTGGTATGCTAATATCCATTAAATTTATAATGTTTTATGAATTTTTTCCTACCCTTCAACTTGTTTGAAGTCCACATTGAAGCCAAATTATTAGGACTGTCATAAATCTGAAAATCAAAAAAAAAAAAAAAAATCCATATAAAAATCAGCAAGCTATCACTTTATAGGAACACCTTGAAGTTGTCAAGAAAAGCATGAGGATATGGATGGAATGAGTTCAGAAGGACTACAGAAGACATCTAACATATTTAGAAGCATTCCCACATGGTCTAAATAGGCAGCGATAGGGTATAACAGAGCAGGGACAATTGTGCAACATTATTTCACTATTTCAGCATGGTTACTTGGTGAATGAAGTGTATAAATTTAGTAGCAACTTGATGTACTCCTTCATGTTGATATTTGAATAATTTTTTAATGTTATAATTTGTTTGAATTTGCGATAAATACCAATATTTTACAACTATGCAATAGAGTTGGAAAATGCAATAATTTACCATGTATATTCCAGCAAGCTACCAATGAATGGCAAAGCATGGAATTCACAAATGGAGAGAGATGAAGGCTATTGTAATATTATCCTAAGAGCTAACCCACTTAAGAAATGCAGATGAAATCACTTGAAAAGCACATAGTTGTTCATTTTGAAGATCTTCAAAATGAGCAGACATCTTCAGAATGAGAAATATAGTATCTTCAAAATGAGCGAACATCTTCAGAATGAGAAATACAGTCTCTTCGGAATGAGCCACTTATCTTCGAAATGAGAACAGAAAGTGCTTTTTGACTTGTTGACTGATTTTTGACAATGGAAAAAGGGAAATAAGGTTGAAAAGGTTAAAGGAAAATATCTCCCATCTGACTTTGTCGTCCTTGCCATCCAAAGCCACCATTCATGGAAAAGATCAATTTTGATCCTCTTTTAGGATAAACCCAGAAAAAACTACAGCATAATAAAAAGTTGTTTACAAGATAGAAATGGCATATTCTGAAGTAGAGAAAGATGTGTGAGATATTTCTAGACTCCTCCCACATACTCCCACCATTGAAGATGCTTTCTAAGGGCCAATGACTACTACTGCAACACAAACTGTCCATATTTGCATTTATTTCAAATCCATAATTATTGGCAAATCATTGTAAAGTAGCACATAGGCTAATTTGAGCATGGGATATGTTGTAAATATTTATATAAATAACATAACTCCCTCCTTGGTTAAGCCAGTTAGGAATTAGAATAGAGGAGAGTTTTCAATAGCAGCAATTAGGACTGTACAATAATTTTCTGTAACAGTTTTCAACATGTTTTGTCATCAATAAAAGTGCAGTTATTTTATCATTTTCTATTCTAAGTTTTAATTAGTTAAGTAGGGTTTTTCACCTCCTTCTAGATCAGGAAGTATGGGCCCAATTTCATATCTAGAAGGAGGATTTTTATGGCAAGTTTTAATCTGTAATTTTTCTGTAACAGAATTAACAGATTACTTGTCAAGTTTACTTTTCTTATTTTAAGTTTGTATAATGTTATTTATGTTTTCTATTATGTTTATGTACAATATTTGTGTGTCTGTCAGCTGACAAATTATATTAAGCATTTTTCCTTTGATTTTCATGTTTTCCCTGCTTTCTATTTTAGCAATTTTTCATTTTCAGCATATTTCATTTTGTCATCAATTCCTGTAGCAGAAGCTTGATGACCTTTTGTGGCAGGACATTGACAAGTGTTTTTAGCATAAGTTTCATTTACAAGTATCATTTCAATTTTTCAAGTGTAATTTAGGATTTTATTTCAGCAACATTTCAATTTAGCAATTTCAATTTTGTTATTTCAATTCTACAAAAGTAGATTAGATTTCAATTCAGTAATTTTAATTCATGCAATTGTAGTTAACTTTAATTTTCTGAACTTAGAATTAGTTTTTATTTATTACAAGTTTTCATTCTGCAGATTAGGTTTAGTGTGACACCAAAAGGCTAAACCAAATCTATTCCACCCAATAATTGCTTGAAATTTGAATGCTTGAATTTTACTCTGCCCTAACCTTCTATCGTAGATAGCCCCACCCCAGATTGATAAATCATTGATATTAAATGATGAGACTCAATGAAACTCATCAATTACATCGCTCAATTTGCATCACTTAGGCCAGATGATATCCAGTAGCGGCCCTACATGGATTGTCCTGACTGGCCTAAGGCTGGCGAGAGGCTTCAACGGGCTCGTCGAGATAGATGGCTACTCGATCGAAAGGCTAAGATCTGAGATTTTTAGTTCTTCTCTCATGTCCTAAGTTATTTCTACATGGTGTAGGATATCCCAAAGATCTCGTTCACCTACAGGCGCCTGGCTTTAGAGAGGGATCTATCATGGATTTAGCCTCCAGCACTAGGTGATTCTCCAGATGACTTCTAGGAGACTAGGGTTGACATAGTGACAACCACTCTAGAGTATGACAGATTGTGGTCTCTATTCTACTGGTATGGGATAGGGCCTCTAGGTTGCATTTTAGATCAGCTAGGAGTAGAGGTGGATCTTGACAAGCACAGGGTGCACCAACGTACAAAGGGCGGCTAGGGCATAAAGGCTTCCACTGATGAGGCTCCCAAGATTGATCTCGAGGAGGAGGCTCCAGAGGAGGTTGAGGTCCCTACTAATAGTTCCAAGGCGCTACTCTTGGCATAGGTGGATAACTTGTAGAGTCAGATCGATTGATTCTAGATGCAACAGAGGGAGCGTGACACTACTATCGCTACTCTATAGGCACAACTGATAGAGAGAGATAATTGGTTGACATAAGCAGACCAGTAGCTTACTAGCTTGACCACCCAGGCTACTACAATAGAGACCCAGGTTGGCAAGCTCACTCATGCTTATGACTTGGTAGAGGCATAGAGGGATGCGACCATAGCAGAGCAGGATCTGATCAGGGTACAGATGGGGGGTCCTCCATCCTCTCATTTGGTTATGGGGCCTCCAATGGCACCATCAATAGTACTACAAGGTGGTCAAGATCCTATGGTAGAGGTATAGTGCCTATAGGGTTTACTTATGAGTGCCAATGAGAGATATGCATCCAAGGTTGCTCGGGTAGACCAGCGGGTGTTCTACATTCAGATGTTGGGCATAGAGGTTCATGAGGATCCCTATGCTACAGAGTCCTAGTGGAATAGATCTTAGACTACAAGATAGTCCATTGCTAGCGTGAGCCATCGCACCCATTAGAGTGAGAGGACACATAGGTCCTCTAGTATGCATGGCGGTAGTAGTCATACCAGGACCAAGGAGGTAGGGCAGTCTACTACAGCATCCAAGTCATAGGTCCTGATGGACAGAGGTGCCCATCACTCAGGGGGTAGTTGGATGAGTGCTAGACCTCTTCGGGCTAGGCGGTACTTAGGGTGCTCAACAAGATCCATAGCAGTTAGTAGGGCAACAGGCAAAGCAGTATCCTAAGCACAGCACTAAGGGAGGAGGCGAGAGCTCTGGTATAGGGGGAGTAGATCAGAGCTAGAGCTCTAGATTGTAGGACACATTTTTGATGTATCTCATTTTTGGTGTAAGGTCAAGGACCTACACATTTGTAGCCTACGGGCATTTTTGTACTCCCCATGTACTCTGAGACACACATTATATATATGATATGATCATTATTATGTCTCATTATTGTGTACTCATTTATTTTTAATTTTATGTTTATATGATGCACATGGATGTAATGCTTATGTTATTTTGATGCTATATGATGTGATGTATGGATAACATGCACTAGATAGATATTTGATTTACGATGATGATATGCAGTGATCTTAGATACTTAGATGTGTTTTTTTATGGATGCAATTTTTTTCTCTTAACTCATTTTTGATATTGCTTTCTTTTCATGCATTAATGTATGTGATGCGTTATTTTCATGATGCTAATCTAATGTAAATGAACCTGTATGCTTTAATCACTTAAAACATAAGGAATGAATGCAATTATGTTTATCAATCTAATGGATGACATCACATAATGTATAAAAATCATGAATGTAATTTAAAATCCTTAAGATAAGAATGTAATCAATTAATCACCCATATATGAAATGCAATGGTATGCAATGTTTTATGATGTGAATGATATAATGTGCCATTCGATTTTATTTTTGCAAATTTGAAAAATGTGCATGATATAGTCAGTGGCCATCTAAATATTATTGCTAATATCCATCCGGTATCTATCCTATATGTTGATTGTGCTTTTTATAATGATGTATCATGGGTTTAATACTTTGCAATTTGGAGATTTATATGGTTGCCATTTTTGACACTTTGTTGCTATGGGAGAAATTTTTAAGGTTTTCCATGAGACTCAAACACCCTAATAAACTTATCAAAAGTTGCATACTAACCACAATAGACTTCTGAGATAAAAGGCTTTTGCTAGGATAGAACCTAACTATTCATTATCTTTGTGTGTGTAAATGAATATTTTAAGATAAGACACGAGTGTTCCTTGATGTCAGGCGGGATTCTTTCATCCTATTGCTAAGATAGGGGTTCCATAAATGTCTTATCCAATCTCAAGTTTAGATTTCAGTTGGACTATGCCACTAAGCAATGTAGGACACATGAAGCTAGCTCTTCCACATTCAAACATTGGTCTTGTTCATAAATGAGATGCTAATGCATCATACATATCGTCATGCATAAGGTATAGTAGTGTCGACAATTCTAGGGATTCAGGATCATTCTTTTCTATCCTTCAATTTTTGAGATACTTGCTCATATGTAGTGAAGCAAGGGAGTTGATTCCATATTATTTTTGAACTATCTTTGGATCTTCATTTGATCTCTCTTCGAACTAGATTTTGGATCTTCATTTGATCTCTGCTTGAAATTTTGATTTATGATCTTAATTTGATATTCATTTTGAATTTTGATTTAAGCCTATTTTCTTATCTTCACTCGATCTTTACTTTTTGGCATTTACCTTTGATACTCTTCTTCAGAAACTTTCCTTTGGGGAGATTTACTTGGAAAAAGTGTTTCTGGTATATCGATTGAGAATATCGATCTTATGATATCAATATGGGATATCACTCTAGGGAGTCAAGCTGTGATATCGATCTAGGGGCTCAATCATGAGGATTGAGATAGGATATCTCTTTGGTATACTGCTTATTTTATCATAAGAAAGGGATTCTAAATAGGGAACTAACCTATCCTTTTTCCAACTACCAACATTTCCCATATCGTTCGCACAAAAAGATAAGCAAGAATAACTCTTTTTATTTCATGATACCCGATCCTGCTTCATGGCTTTCATCTTCCCCTAGTCCTTGTTAGGATTATTTAAGTTTTTTGATTAGTGATAGGCTTCTGATATGCTAAGGGCTATACTAACTGAACCTTAGATACAAAATCAAAGTGAGCTTGTTGGACTAATCACCAGCATCCTCCTTTGGGAATCATGACATGGTTTAATAGCCTCTCGAGGTTAACGCCCTGGCTTGTAGCGGATACCACTAGTTTGAGCTTTTGGTATAACTACAAGTTCCACAATTGGTATCAGAGCCAGTCTTGAGTTTGATT
Organism: Wollemia nobilis; assembly: GCA_028583015.1. Lineage (NCBI taxonomy): Eukaryota > Viridiplantae > Streptophyta > Pinopsida > Araucariales > Araucariaceae > Wollemia > Wollemia nobilis. Next base: position 2,226,100 of record JAQPPZ010014470.1, read on the forward strand.
CCCTTCGAGTAACATTGGTGGGGGGATTGTTGGACTAATCGCCAGTGTCTTCCTTCGAGAATCATGATATGGTTTAACAGCCTCTCGAGGTTAACGCCCTGGCTTGTAGCAGGTACCACTAGTTTGAGCTTTTGGTATAACAGCATGTTCCACAGAGCTTTCTACCAACTCTTGATAAGAATACTAGGTATGACTGAGTGACCAGAAAACCCTAGTATATCTCCATAGAAACATTATAGGTTGTGTTGAAAAACATAATTACTCACATGAATGATGGATCATGATAAATGTAGAGATGCATGATTTAAACATAAACGTGGCATCGTTTGTAATACTAACAAAAATAAATGCCTTCTATTACGGAATGCAATGGATGAAGAATGTCTATATGCAATGCAGTAATGCGATGGATGCATGAGTGAATGCAAAATTCAAATGTAAATGCAAATGTTTTTGGATTTCATGCTTTACCAATTTTTTTGGATTTTATTGATTTTATAATCTCTATGGTTTTTGAGCCTCATAATTGACCAAACGGCGAGTACATGCCTTTGGAGCCTTTAAATTAACCAAGCGATTTTTAGGAATCCTTGGAGATTTTAGAATTGACCAAAGGGATTATGGGTACCTCTAGGGCATTTTGGGATGACCAAGCGATTTTGAGAATCCTTGGAGCCTTTGGGGTTGACCAAGCAGTTTTTTAGAAACTCTTGGTGCCTTTTGCATTTGACCAAAGGACTTACAAATGCCTTTGGAGCTTTTGGGTTGACCAAGCAGTTTTTTCAAAAAAATCTTGGTGCCTTTTTGAGTTTGACCAAAGGACTTACATATGCCTTTGGAGCTTTTTAGGATGATCGAGCAATTACAAGCAAATCCTTGGGGATTTTTATTAACACGACCAAGCGGTTTCAGGAACCCTTAGAGCCTTTTGGGATGATCGAGCGGTTTTGACCAAACCCTTAAAGCTTTTGAGGTTGACCAAAGGGCTTACAGATGCCTTTAGAGCTTTTTGACTTGACCAAACCACTAATGAAAATGTTTGGAGCCTTTTAGGATGACCGAGTAGTTACCAACAACTCTCGAAGCCTTTTACTATGCTCTTTAAGCATAAAATGCCTTAATATGGATGATGTTGAAAGGTTCAGGATCTTCAACACCCCCTAGTGACGTTAGGTGATAGGTACCTAGACCAATATTTTTAGACATGGTGTAAGGTCCTAGTGAATTAGCTATGAATTTGTCATGCATATCTGGTGGTAAATTAGAGTTTTGTTGGTTTTTTTTCAAGAAAATATCCCCAACTTCAAAGTCTCTCTGGTGGACCTTGACATTGTAAGCTCGTTTTAGTTGCTCTTGATAAATGCGGATATTCTCTAGGGAATTCACGCAACGTTCATCAAGTAACGTCAGTTTATCTAATCGACCTTACCGCATAGTATCATCATTGATGAACTCTTTCAATGCGACACATAGCGTTGGAATTTCTAATTCCAAGGGCATAATGACCTCAGTTCCATATACTAGTGAGAACGGTGTTGCCCTAGTGGGGGTCCGAATACTAGTCCTATAAGCCCAAAGCGCAAGGGACAACTAGATGTGCCAGTATTTGTGGTTTTCTTGTACCATATTTTTCAATATGGATACCACTATATTATTTGAAGCTTCAACCTACCCGTTGGCCTGTGGATAGTATGGAGTCACAAAACTGTGTTTGATTCTATGTCTAGATGACAAAGCTCTCACAATTTTGTTCTTGAAAGATGTTCCATTATCTAATATTATTTTGGATGGAATCCCAAAATGACTTATGATATGCTCCAGTATAAAATTTTTTATACGAGCTCTGGTTGTCGTTGTTAAGGGTTTTGCTTCCACCCACTTTTTAAAATACTCAGTAGCCATGATTATGAATATATGTCAGCCCGATGATGGAGAGATCTTGCCTATAAGATCTAATCCCCATTGAGCAAATGGCCAAGCCAAATGAATGGGTTGTAAGGTCTACGATGGCAAGTGCATGAGATTAGTGTGATGTTGGCATTTAATGCATTTCTTGACATACACATTGCAGTCCTTCTCCATAGTGGGCCAATAGTAACCCATTTGAAGGATGTGCTTGGTGATGGCCATGTTGTTGAAATGGCCACCACATGTACCGTCATGGGCTTGCAAAATTGCCCATGATGCCTCTTGGGGCTCTAAGCAATGAAGGAGAACTCCATAATAGCTTCTTCGGTACAATATGTCTCCTATTAAGACATATTTGGCTGCTTTCTATTTAAATGTGTGCTTCGCGGCATGCGATAATCCCTCTGGGATTATACTAAGCTTTAGAAAGTCTTTAATTTATGACATCCAATTTTGATAAATCTCAGCTTTGACTGCCAAGATGACTTGCTCCCCCTGTGTATTTACTTTTGCAAATGCAAACTCAGAAAAAACCTTATGGTGAATGGTAGTACCACTCCCCATGGGACTTTGAGAGGTTAATGATCCCCAAGGTGCCTTCTTAAGAAAGTCTTCAACTCTATAGAACCATTCAGCTTGTGGTTCTACACTGATCATGTTGACTGATTCTTTATTATCATAGTTGCACGCTCTACTGCTAGATGAGAGAGCATCTTGACATGGATGGGAGTGAAATAAAAAAACAAATTTTGTGGGATTAAGGATCCCAAAGAAGCCATGGTATCTGTAAACCTATTTAACGATCGAGGGATTGCCTCGATGTCATACCATTCTAGTTTGGCCAAATATGTATCAACTAGATCTTTATAGGCTTTCAGTACGGGACACTAACACTAAAAAAGCCCCTTGACTTGATTTACTATGAGCAAGGAATCATCGAAGATGTTCAATCTCTTAATATTCATGGCGATAGCTATGTGGAGGCCCAATAGTAGGGCTTCATATTCAACATTGTTGTTGGTGCATGGAAAATCCAACTTGAACAACAAGGGCATTGGAGCTCCTTACAGCGTGAAGAACACTATTCTAGCACCACCCCCTTATTCGCACTTCAAACCATCGAAGAACAGAGTCATATCGGAATTATTCTCTAGTTCTTCGGGTTTGGGAGCTTCAGATACGATGAAGACTGCATTGTCTGGAAGATCAATTGTTAGAGGCCTACTATTTGATAGTGGCACCTCAGCTAATTGATCTGCTATGACCTATCCCTTAATGGACTTCTAGCTTATGAATTCCAAATCGAATTTCATCAAAAGAATGATCCAATTCATAGTACATGTATTGTGATAAGTCTTACTCATCATGTATTGCAAAGGATTTTGTTTGGATATAACATACGTCGTATGACTTAACATATAGTGTCGCAATTTCTTGGCAGTGAACACTACTGCTAAACACAATTTTTCCACGTATGCATACCCGAGCTCATAGCTCACCAAAGTTTGACTAATGTAATATATGGCTTGTTCTTTGTCTTGCACATTCTTTTGGGCCAACATGGTTCCCAGTGCAAAGTTAGTTGTCGATATATATAGTAGAAAAGGCACCTTTGGCCTTGGTGGAGCTAGCACTGGCAACGTTTCTAGGTATTGCTTTATCTCAGTGAAGGTTGCCTTGCAATCTTCATCCTAGGTGAATGGGACACCCTTATGTAGCAATCAATTCATGGTTTGACATTTATCCAATAGTTGGGCGATATATCACTTTATCGAGGCTACCTTACCCTGAAGGCTCCTTAATTCCTTAATATTGGTGGGAGGATGTATTTCCAAAATGGCCTTGACCTTCGCTGGGTCTACTTCGATGCCTCTCTTGGAGACGATGAACCCTAGTATTTTTCTAGAAGTTATGCCAAATACACACTTCTTAGGATTTAGCCTGACGTTGTGCTCTATCAGGCGATCGAAGACTTTCCTTAAGACCTTCGTATGCTCTTCTCGTAGCAATGACTTGGCTAGTAAATCATCAATATAATATTCAATAATTTTATGCATATAGTCATGAAAAATGTATGTCATGGCCCGTTGGTATGTGGCACCAACATTTTTGAGGCCAAATGGCATAACTTTATAGCAAAATGTTCCCCATGGCATTATAAACATAGTTTTGTGTTTGTCTTTGGGTTTAATCCAAATTTGATTGTAACCAAAAAAACCGTCCATTAAGGAGAGCATTTCGTGACCTGTAGTTGCATCTACGAGAGCATCAATATTGGGCAACGAAAATGAATCTTTGGGTGTTGCCTTATTTAGGTCTCTAAAATCCATGTAGATACGAATTCTTCCATTGGGTTTTTCCACGGGTGCCATATTGGACACCCATTCTAGATAATCGATGAAAATCATAAATTCCACATCTAGCAACTTTTGTAGCTCATCTTTCACCATTAGGGGCACTATTAGGTGCATTTTCCTAATCTTTTGCTTGACCAGTTTCTTCGTCAAATCTAGCGAAAGATTATGAGTAACCAATTTCGGGTCTAGACCTGGCATATCCTTATACGACTAAGCAAAAAAATTTGGTCTCTCTTTTAGAAGAGGGATGAGGGTGGCCTGCTCATCTAGAGTGAGACTCTCTCCAAATTTTACTTTCTTTGTGCTGGTGGGATCATCACTGATATGCACCTCAAAGGTTTCCTCTATCGACATATGCAATCCCTCCTCCAGCTAGTGAGGCATAGGAATTATATGAATGTCATCATTCGGGTTGAGTGGTTCTGCGTTGGAAGAATTTTTGGTATGATAAACATCATATGCATAGCTTGATGCAAAATGGAAAAGTTACAACATTTCTTCATTGGGGAAGAAATCCTTCGGCTCAATGGGTGAATCAACATGATCCCAGTCAATAGAATCTTTGTTAAGATACAATGGTTTTGATGGATCTACTGGATTGCGGAGTGGAGTGGTCAAATCAATGGAGACCATGTTTATGGAATGGAATTGATATCCAGGACCACATGGACTGACCTCTACAAAATTTGCATAGTCCTCATACCCATGATCTGGCTCCAATGGCACAGGCACAAAAGGGTCTTCCCTATGAGGACTACGAATAATTGGATCCTCCCTATGCACTGAACACACAATAGGATCATTCGACTCATGGAGTTGCATGTAGGTCGGTAAACGAGTATTAACCAATCGATGGATTTGATCCAGATTTAACCGTCTTGCTCTCAAACGTGGACCAATATGTAGTTACCTATAGACCTCATCGATTTCGATGGGTTGATGGTGGTGATGCAAATAAGAAGGACCAAGGTAGGCCCTCTCTAGCTCATATTCTTCATCACTGTCATAATAGAATCCTTCATTCACCCCCACTCCTAGAGGGCACTCCTCTAAGTGAGGCCCCATGAATCTCACTTCTTGCATACTATCGTCGCTATTCAAAAAAATTGGATAATTATACCTCATGTACGATGCTATCGAGAAAACTATCTCGATCCCTTCCCCTGGATGATCAACATTGGGAAGGATTTCTTTGATATCCTATATCGATTCCATAGGCAATAAATGATGCACAAACAAAGGCCTGATATAAGCACCTTCGACTTCATCCTCAAGTCCATCATCGTTCGAGGGATCCTCGTCTGCATCATAGCCTGTCCACTCATATTGAAGGTGGACTCCACTCCATCTTCATTACAAAGATCTTCTAACTCGAGATCACTTCCAGTCATGGGCTTGCACCCCTGCATGTCTATGTCATTGACTACCTCATGGTTTTGGTGTCCAAGTTGATCTTTGGGGTTCATTTATGCCTCAGTCTGCTCAAGGATCCCTTCATGATGATCTTCGAGTGGCTTAATTGTGATGACAGATATCATAGGATGATTCCTCTAGAATTTGGAGGGATCCGTATGATATGGATTAAAATCCACATCGTCTACCATGCTGAGGTATAGACAATCTAGGGATGCTACAAGTAAATCATCCTGCCCATGCATCTATAACCCTAGACTGAATCTATTAGTGACTAACTGATAATGAGGTTCCAACATAGTCCTCTATCCTTGTTAGATCAATACCGTACCCATGCCAGTGATATAGCTCAAAAATCCACATGGCATACTAGGGATTAGACAAATAACAATTTTTTACCATAAAAGGTTCCTCGTCATCTTCATCCATGGGCTCTCGCATTGGAAGCTGATCTAGCCCCACATAGATGAAGTTAGTCTGGTTAGGAGGTTCTCCCAGTGGAACCATCGATCCAACCGGATAATGATGGGCGGATGGTTTGCCCATCTTTTGTGCAGTCTTCAAAATTGGTCTGAAGGTCACATTTTGCACAAGGTACTCATCTAATTTGGTATTAGCGAGATGTACAGTCACCCACGATGCAGATGGCCCTATTGAAGATGCATGTGAGGCAGGCTAACGTGCCTCCTCGGCTTTGTCTTGGGGCTCTTCAACTTCCATGGGAATGGAAATATCTTCGATGATTAGTTTGGGCTCATGCTCTTTCTCTTTCTCGCCCATCTTCGCCTTTAATTTCCTGCCATCCCAATGTATGATTGATGTTGATGGCTTCAAGGAAGTGGTGGTGGTATGCTTCGATCTATGTGACATAGATGGCATCAGTTGAGCATGCACTATCAGTTTACCTCCTGGTTTCCTTATTTGCGACAACGGCTGAACATCCAGGTGTATTAATGGGAGTATGAAACCCCCAGGTAAATCTATTAGGTTCACAAACTTAAATGGCTCCTCATCCGAAGACAACATGTGAACCAGTCCCTCGTGAATATATTTCACACATTGATGTAGTATCAAGGGGACACAACGTATTTCATGAATCCAAGGCCTACCAAGTAAAATGTTGTACTACATGGCCCCTTCTATCATGTGACACATTATTGAAATGGTCTTCAAACCCACTTGTACAGGTAGGATAATTGTGTCGATAGTCAAACATAGTGCATCGTTAAATGCTCTCAATGTAAATGTAGTTGGCACAATGTGTGATTTAGGTAGCTTCAAATGACTCAGTGCCTTGGTTGTTATTATGTTGATTGATGAACCAGTATCAATCAAGACCATTTTTAATGGCATGTGATTCACATACGTGATTATATGCAATGGCAGGTCAGTCGTAGTTGTAAAAACCATCCTTATCTCATGATTGTAAAATTGGATCATCGGTTCCTAACACTGTTGTACATGTCCCACAAAATTTGTGAATGCCTACGCATCTTTAGCATGTACTTCAATGGACCTTAAAATATCCATAAGAGTCTCCCTGTGCCTCAGGGACTACTGAATTAATTCATATATTGACAACTTCGTAGGAGTTGTCTGTAGTTTCTGGACCAACCTGCTCCTTAGGGTCACCACCGGTCTTGTTGGTGGACCTGGAATATTCTATGTCAGTCGTTGATTCGTTGTGGCTTGTATCTGAATAGGAGCATGAGGTTGATTTTGTTGTTCGTATCTCCCATGCCTAGTAACAACATTGACCATACCTATGAACCCCTGGATAGGTTGTTTCAAGGTACCTCATGATTTGGTAAGGGGTTCTTATAAATCCCCATATTTTGATTGTCTAGTGCCTATGGATTGTTATGCACTACAAGCTCACCCTTGTCGATCATATTTTGTACTAGGTGTTTGAAATACCAACACACCTCGATGTCATGTCCTTTCACTCTATGAAAGATGCAAAATAAATCATCTTGAAACCCCTTTGGTTTAGGTTTATTGGGGTCTATCATCTTGACTTCAGGCAATATGATCATCTTGGCATTGCATAACTGATGAAAAATCAACGTCAACAATTCTATCAATAGTGTGAACTAGTGATGCGGGCGTTGCTCTTTTTTTTGCCCTTATAGTTATTGTGCTTATCATACTGTGTAGGCGGAGGCTAGACCTGGTAGTTATACTTTTGCTGCCCCTTGTCCTCCCATTGGAGATTTAATACCACTTAATTTACATGGGCCTGCTTGCCTTGATGCTTCATGGTACTCTTCTTCTGTCCCTCTTTCCTATTTTTGAGCTTCAAGTTGCCTTCTTGCAACTTGATATCCTCAATCACCTTGGCTTGCGCCAAAGCCTATTTGAATATAGTGTACTATTGGAGTTGTAGTAGTAACAAGATGTGCTTGGCACAACTCTTCATGAACATATGATTTAATTCTGTGGTAGGAATGGAAAATGGCAACTTCACCATTAATCTTCTCTACCTCTTTTCGTATTGTTCTATGGGCTCATCATCGTGTTGAGCTAGAGCAACCAAATCAAAAATATTAGCTTGTTTCTTGATGCCAAATGAATAGAATTCAAGAAAGGCATCAACTAATTGCTCAAAGCTTGTTATATTGTGCTTCTTGAGTTGGTTAAACCACTCTCACTTAGGCCCTAAAAGTGTCATGATGAACGTGCGCAACAATAAGGCATCATTGATTGCTATCTGAAAGCAAGCGTCCAGAAAGCTTGTTACATGTTCTTGTGCATCTTCATCACCCTTGAACTTATCTAACCTGGGTATGTCAAAATTCTTAGGGTAGGTCGAAGTAGGCACTGAAGGATCTAAAGGCTCATTATGTATTTTCCTTAGAGTTGGATTTTGAATAGTCATGCCTTGTCTCTCAATGGCTTTAATTTTCTTGACCAAGTCCTTATAGGCCTTTGAAGATAGAAAGTCCTCCCTAAGTTGATGTGTAGGTGGATTAGGAGTTGTAGCACCCTAAAATTGGCATAGTGAAATTGTAATAATTACATTCATCCTAGTAAATAATTTAAATTCAAATTTTAACCTCCCAAACCGCCCGTTAACCGTCGGGTAATCCGTTTCCCCTTTTTCGTGCCATTTTTAGAGGTTGTTTTGACCGTTTGACGATATCGTCGCCGATCGACGATATCGCCCTGGATCCGACGATTTCGTCTCGGGCTAGGACGTCCGGACGATCTTGTCTCAAAACTGATTTTGCACAATTAGCTTCTGTTCCAACGGGTCTCTAATCCGGGTAGAAGCGTGTCTGCGCCGTTAGGGACCCTCCCCCATTGGAGATCTCCCAAATAGGGATGATCTCCAACCTCCTAACCTCCCTCCTAAGCCTATTTAATCCTAAGCCCTTCCCTTAGCACCCCCTGGCTGAAATTCCCTGTAACCCGACTGCATACATGTTAAAACATCCTAAGTTTCTATTTTGCATTAGTTCTATATCAATTTTGTTGCAGGTACCATATTGTTTTTCAGCCGGAGCAATCTTACATCGTCGCCGATCGAACCTCGTTCGGATCGGAGGTGATCCTGTCGAATGCGAGACGATTTCGTACCAATGCGAGACGATTTCGACTGCAGTCAACATTGAGGCAATCAGTGCTTGAAGTTTGCATTTCTCCATCTTTTCTCTATTGTTTTATTCTGCAATTAGCTTAGTTTATTCAATATTTTATACTATTCTGCATTTTGGAGTTCACCCATCTAGATTAAATGCATAATTAAGCCATAATTGTGATCAAATTAGCATAATTCATTCATGTTTCTATTTTCAAGTTTCAGTTTGATATTATTGCTATCATTTTACACTGTTTCCCTCTATTAGGATAGTTGCATTTTCTCGTATTTTGCACCTATTTCTCTATTTGTAGGTCTCTGATGAATTCATCAGATCTCAGATGATCTTGTCTGATCTCAGATGATCCTGTGAAATCGTAGGCGATCCCGACCGCTTCAAGAATCATAATCATCATCGACATCCGGATCGGTATTCTTCCTTTAATATTTCTCAATTTCTCTATTTTTCTGTCATATTCTGCTTTTCTGTATTCATTTAATTTGTATCTGCATATAGAATAGCTTAGACGCATTTTGGCCAAACCTAGGATATGAATGCTTAAGGATAAAACGAACACATAAAACACATTCCAAACCTAGGCGTGGAAACTGCCATTAAATGTTTCCTGGTGAACCCACCATCCATCAAAAAATCACCAATAATACACCTCCCTTGAGAGGCGGGACCTTCGCAAGTCCTCTCAGTCCGAGGTACCACGACATCCTTTTCACATCCCCCTTCCGGGCACGGATCCTATAGCCTGAAGGTAAGGGTGTGAAAAATTTGGAGCGATACATTTTGGTGAACCCGACGTGAATGCATTATAAACCTTTTGAAAACAAAAAAAAAAAAATAGAACAACTAAGACATAGATGCATTTTAGATCATTTAAATTTAATATCATGTTTAGATGGTAGCTCCTAAGAAAATATTAGCAGTTATTATAAATGTAGAAAACCAATTGGCAGCCATAGAAGTCAATTCTGTACTTAGTGTGCCTGAAACAGATAGAAATCAACTCTTGTGGGACGAACTTGATAGAAGACTTAGTGTCATCTCATCTAGGTCAACACAACTTAAACAAATCAAGAGGCTTATCCTAGATAGAATCCTGGATCCTCATCAACTTGTCTTTTATCATGAACTTCAGAGAGCCTGCCATAGATGGTTAGCTTATAGGAGAGCTCTTGTATCTTCAGAATTGTTCACCTTCGAGGAATACCTCGAGAACGCAGCCATTGTACACCAGTTCCTAGGTTGTGTAGAAGACCAAGAGGTTGTTCTTACAGATAGGGAAATATGGAATAGAGTTCCTCGAGCTGTGTTATATCGAGAGTATTGCCACGAGCTTTACTTCTATCAACCAACATCTGAGACAGATAATATCACTATAGCTCTTTTCATTAAATTTTTAAAAGAAAACTTTCAATTTGAAGAAGAACACTTCATGACTCCTGAAGAACTAGAGCCCATTAATGATATTTATAAATTGTTTATAGAAAACTAGATCATTTACTTTCAGTCTTATTTCTTGCATTTATTGTATTATTTGTCATCTTTACAATATTATTTCAAAAACAAAAAAAAACTAAAAAACATAGCAAAAACTTAAACATTTCATTTCAAATATTGTAGTAGGTATATAATTAATATATACCTCTTAAACTTGTTGCAAAAAAAAATATATATATATATATATATATATATATATATATATTTGCTGAAATCAAAATTAAAGCACCATGCCTAAACTTAGGAATGGTAAAGAAACTTTAGGAGAAGAAGAAGATTGGTTACAAGATACAACTAGAGACCCAAATGTCCTTCCCGAAGATCCAATTCCGAAGGAAAAACTCTAGATCAACTGGAACATGACATAGGTGAAGACAATGAACAAGAAGGAAGTGTTAAAGAGGATGGACCCTCATCCCCTAGAGTAGCTCCAGATGGAACTATTGCTTTTGACAACATAGATCATTTCAAGAAATTTCTCAATGATAACATTGACGCCCTTAATGTGGCAGTTCGTATTGATAAAGGGCAAATTAGTGACACTCAAGCAGCCATGGAACATATGTATGATGTGCGCACTAATCCCTTGTCTTTCATTGATCAAGAAAGTGATAAGGTCGGGCCATCCAATACAGACATGGTCACTATGATGCAAAACATGTCAAAACAACAAGGTTACCCAACCTCCTAAGGAACCTGTTATTCAACCTAAAATCATTCCCACACAAAAGAAAACTTCCTTCACTACTTTATTCCGCCAAACTATTGAGCAATATGCTTCAAGTAAACAAAAACCTAAAACGAAGCCAAACACCAATTTTCAACAATCTGGAATACATCATAATACAACTTCAAAGTTCCTTCATAACACTTTTCCTACCAACAATTTACACAATAGTAACATGGCATCTAATCTTCATGTCCCTCCATCATATGCCCACAAAACCCATGTCAATGCCCTACCAAACCAATATGGGGGGCAAACTAGTAATCTGGAAGCCATGGTGAAACAATTAGCTTCGCGTATGGACCAGATAGATCCCTACCGTCCCTCGTACAATTATCGAGAGATCTGTAGTCAACCTTTGGATCCCATAGTTGTAGCTCAACCATACCCTAAGCATTTTCCCATGCCCATCTTGCCTATATATAAAGGAACCGAAGATCCCATAGAGCATCTTCGCATGTTTAGGATAGCATGTCATGATATATCACATGATGACTTGCTATTACTAAAAATGTTCCCAAAAAGTTTAGGTGGAATGGCATTAGAGTGGTACTATCAATTGCCCACTCATTCTTTGAGAAACTTTGAAGAAACAAATTGAATCATTTGTCCATCAATTTAGTGCCTACATCGAGAGGCATGTAACCATTAAAGATTTATACAACTTAAAACAAGACAAGGATGAATGTTTTGCCGATTTCTTAGCTAGATGGAGGCAATTGACAGGAAAACTGCACTTTGTGCTACCTTATAGGGAAATGTTGGACATTTTTATCAATAATTTACAAGAACAAATATCTTATGAGCTATCAACCGCTACTTTAACTACCTTCGACCAAGCTATAGATTTAGCTCGAAGAGTAGAAGATGCCCTCATTAGGAGAGGCCAACTTAGGAAGAAGGATGATGAGAAAACATCCAGAAATCAATATAAAAACAAACAAGTTGTCGGTGATGGAGTCACTGACAGCAGAAAATGTTGCTAATGTCAATGCAACGAAGACAACAAAAAAATTTATATTGAAACCTCCCGATAAGCCTCCTCGAGAATTTACTAGATTAAATCAACCCTTATCAACTATTTTACCTCAATTACTCGAAAGAGGTTTGATCCAATTACCAGCTATCCGAGAACCTGATCCAACTATACCCGGATACAGAGCAGACTTACACTGTGATTTCCATAGAGGACCTGGACACTCTACCAACGCTTGTAAAAGGTTGAAACATAAAATACAAGATTTGATTGATAATAATGAAATGGAAGTGCAAGCCTTCCAACCTAAACAAAACCCTCCTAATAATACTCAAAAGACCATTCCCCAAAATCAAAATCAAAATGCTAATCAAACATTAGACATATTTCAACACCCTTTACCAAGACATGGTAAAGAGGTAGCCAATCAAATCGAACATCATAATGTTCCCCTCCTACCCGATATGTAGGAACCATTAGCGGACAATTACCTGTTCAGGATCCTCAAATATTTGACACAACCTTATCCCTGGTTACGACCAGGCCCTTACATAATTTTCAAACTTCTGATTCTAGTGATGTAGAATCAGATACTGAAAGTGAAGTAGACATTACTTCAAACCAATCGAATAGTTCTAAAAATGAATCAGATCCTATTCAACCCATCACAGATGCCATGGTTCCAAAAGAACCATTTCCTAGAAGAGTTACTACTCGACCTTCTTCTAATCAATTCCTCCCTAATGAACAAGCCATAAATGCTAGACCGAGACCAGTTCAACGTCCTCAATATAACATTGTAGGTACCATTGGAGTCGTTACCCGACAACAGGCTCAAAATTCTCAACAAGAATCAAATCAGAACGATGGATCGGCTCCATTCATTTTGAAAAATCCCAATAAAGGGAATCATGCTCCTAATGTTCAACCTAAACCCCCTTACAATATTAATGAGCAATTATCCAATACTACAGCCATAATTTCCCTTTTGGATTTATTAAGATCCTCTCCCACCCATAGGGATGAGTTGATGCTTACATTAAGCCAAATGATGGTACCTCAAAACATCCAACCTGAAGCTATGGCCAATACTATCATCACTCGAGAGGTTGATTGTATTGACTTCCGAGATAAAGATATCCCACAACACAGTTTACATAAGGATAATCCCTTATACATTACTGCTCTAATTGGAGATGTAGCTGTCAAACGAGTCTTGATTGATAATGGCTCATCTCTAAACATTTGCACTTTTGACTTCTACCAAAGATTTGGCTTTAGAAGTGATGAAATGAAGAAAACTGATATGATTATCAAAGCTTTCAATGACGAAACACAAGAAACGTGTGGAGTTATTACCATCCCCTTGCAAGTTGGTCCTAGAACCCTAGAAACAACCGTGTTTATTGTACATTGCCCAACATCGTACAATATACTCTTGGGTCGCCCTTGGATCAACGCAATGCGGGCTGTCCCATCAACTTTACACCAATGTGTTAAATTCGAATTTAAAAATCAGTTGGTCACTATCCATGGTGACCCTAGACCCTTTGATATGTGTGCTTTGGCAGAACCCGTTGGAGTGCAATTTTGCCCCGCTCCGTCATCCACACATCCTAGTTCTTATTTTTCATCTAAAACTGTGAAACACACACCCATAACTTCACCTATTTCCCTCCATTAATTTCATCCTCCTATATAGATCAACAATCTTCTAAACAAATCACTCTAGAACCTCAAAAAGATCTTAAATCTACAACCAATCCTTCAAGTTCTATCCCTATAATTTTGAAACCTACAGAAACAACTATCATACCTTCCACATCTCAAGATATAGGGAATAATCCTTCTACATCTTATGCCCTTTCCGATGAACTTTTACCAGATTTATCCACAACCTTAATATCAGAAAAACAAATGCTTTCATGCGAGATTCAATTCTTTTAAATAACTTGCCGCCATCTCCTCGTACTTTGGGCCTCCCACAACCTATGGGAAGTACTTACCAAGTCGGGAGTTGTGCCTTCATTTATAAAGGATATGACTTGGGAAGAATCCCTCGAAATATCAAAACTCATCATGAGGGATACGCTCGGTGTTATTTTACCAATGAATATATTAAAGCTAAACCCATGATGCTTAAAATGGGATATAAAGGGAAAGGCTTGGGACCTTTCCAAAATGGCATGAAAGAACCTTTCGAGGTAGAACCGTGGCCCGCCCGCCGTGGTGTGGGCCTATTTCCTAGTAAGGGTCAACCCTTTCCTTTTGAAGATGATGATCATCTCATATGTTATCAAGATTATTTGGATAGGTGTGATGATTTGCCTCTTAAAAATCAGTCGTTTTCATGTAACATGCTATCCATAGCTTACCCCGAAATGATTGTCGACCCCGATGAAGAGTTGGAAGGAGATATCTTCCATGATGTCTTCGTTGAAGAGATGTTACACAATGGATTTTATTTTGATGGTTCTATACCAACTATAGCCCAACTTGAGGCCACTAATCCTCAAGATGAATTATCCAAATTAACCTTACAAGAATTACAAGAATTGGGCGTTTCACCCGCCCCACCTAATTTTGAAAGAGATCTACACATGGAGGTAGAAAACGTCATTAAAATTAATATTGGAACGGAGGATAATCCTCACATAATCAATATTGGATCAGAATTAAGTCAAGAAAAACAAGAACAATACATTGCATTCCTTAAAGAGTATGAAGATGTCTTCGCTTGGACATACGAAGATATGCCAGGTCTAGACCCTTCCGTAGTCATGCATCATCTAGTGGTCCATCCGGATGCTAAACCAGTTAAACAAAAACTTAGAAAAATGCATCCCAAAGTGGCTCTGCTAGTCAAAGGGGAGTTAGAAAAACTCCTGAATGTTGTTTTTATACAAGCTATTGATTATGCTGAATGGATCTCAAATGTAGTTCCAATCACCAAGAAAGAAGCTACCAAAGTTAGGGTTTGCACAGATTTTAGAGATATTAACGCCGCATGCCCTAAAGATGACTTTCCTCTTCCAAACATGGATCAAATCATTGACTTTACTGTCGGGAGTGGGATGATGTCCTTAATGGATGGATTCTCCGGTTATAATCAGATCCGGATAGCTCCTGAAGATCAGGCTAAAACAGCCTTTATTACCCCCTGGGGTACCTTTTGTTGGAAAGTGATGCCATTTGGCTTAAAGAACGTAGGTGCAACCTATCAACGAGCTATGACCTATATTTTTCATGATATGATGCATGATATCCTACATGATTATGTAGATGATATTATAGCTCGCTCTATTATTGAAGATAATCATTTAGATGATTTGAGAAAAGTTTTTAATCGATTACGAGAATATCTTATTCGATTAAATCCAAAAAAATGCATATTCGGAGTTAAGTCCGGCAAACTATTAGGGGTTTTAGTTTCTTTACGTGGTATCGAAATCGACCCTCTCAAGATTGCGGCCATCACTGATATGCCCGCACCTACTAATATATCTGAGTTACGAAGTTTACAAGGTAAGCTTCAAGCTATCCGTCGCTTCATCGATAAGCTGGCGGACAAAACCGGTCCCTTTCTTAAACTCCTTAAGAAGGATGTCCCTTTTAATTGGGACGTCGAATGTAGAGAAGCTTTTGAACTTCTCAAACAATACCTCCTTAATCCACCTGTGCTTTCACCGCCTAAACCTGATCGCCCATTTCTCCTATATATTTCAGCTTTAGATTCTGCCTTAGGAGCTATGTTAGCTCACCTTGATGATGAAAAGAGAGAACGTGCTAATTATTATATTAGCCGAACCTTCATCAGTTATGAAACCCGCTATACAGCGTTAGAGAAACTATGTCTAGCAGTCATGTTTGCTACGCAAAAATTATGACATTATATGCTTAGTCAAAAAACTTATGTCATTGCCAAATACGATCCCTTAAGGTATCTCATGAGTCGACCTTATTTATCGGGTCGCACAGCCAAGTGGGTTCTTGCTCTAAGCGAGTTTGATCTCACATTCATAGGACAGAAGTCTGTTAAGGGTCAAATCATAGCAGATCAATTAGCTCGCTGCACCCTTAGAGTCTACCCATCCCCTCATCATCGAGTTTCCAGATGAATGCCTTCAATTAGAGGCAGACCATACCGAACAATGGTCCTTATACTTTGATGGAGCCCGATGCATGAGTGGGGCTGGTGCGGGTATTATTTTAATATCCCCGCAAAAACATCTTATTCCTCTCGTCCTTCAAATTGACATTTGCTTGCACCAACAATACTATTGAGTATGAAGCTCTAATCCTTGGATTACGAGCTGCCTTGGCGCTAAAAATTAAACACCTTTTAGTTTTTGGTGATTCTCAACTGGTTATAAACCAAATTAATGAAGTTTATCAGACCAGAGATGATAAACTGTGCCCATATAAGGCCTATGTTTTACAATTAATGTCCCTATTTGATCAAGTTACCTTGGAAGCTATTCCTCGAACTAGCAACCGTGCAGCTGATGCTATGGCCGCAACTGCATCTCTCCTGCCCTTGGAGTTAGATGACGAATATGCCACTATCATTATTCGTCGACTCCAGGAACCCGCTTCAAATAAATCATGCTTAGAACCTTTGGATGTGTTTCTAATCAATGAAACTACTCCAGAACCTTGGTATACGGACATATTTGATTTTCTCCAAAATGGGACTTTCCCTGCCAATTCTAATAGAAACCAAAGTCGGTTATTACGTAGACGAGCAAGTCGATTTGTAATAATTGGCAATACTTTATATAGGAGATCTTTTGAAGGTATCCTATTAAGATGTTTAAACTTAGAAGAGTCTAAATTAGCCTTGAGTGAAGCCCACGATGGATCTTGTGGAGGACACTTTAGTGGTAGCGTCATTGCTAAAAAGCTCCTTCGGATAGGATACTTTTGGCCTACCATGGAAACGGATGCACATGAGTATGTGCGCCATTGCGACAAGTGTCAAAAACATGCGGACCTTGTCCATGCGCCCGCACAAGAGCCGCAAGCTATTTCATCTCCTTGGCCCTTTTATAAATGGGGCTTAGATATTATTGGCAAAATCAATCCCGTGTCATCTCGATGGACACAAATTCATCATAACCGCCACCGAGTATTTCACGAAGTGGGTCGAAGCTATGCCTTTAGCTTCCTGCACTGGCACACAAGTCTCTAAATTTATTTTTAATCAAATCATTTGTAGGTTCGGAATTCCTGCAAATCTCATCTCAGACAATGGAACTTGTTTCAAAAATAAAGATGTTAAAAAATTATGCCAAAAATATAAGATTCAACATCGCTGGTCCACTCCCTATTATCCTCGTGGTAATGGTCAAGCGTAAGCATCTAACAAAACCTTAATCAAAATCCTCAAAATATTGGTCAATAAACCGGCCGTGGACCGGCACATTCAATTATATCCAGCCTTGTGGGCCTATCGAACTAGTGTTCGAACCCCCACGGGAACTTCACCATTTGTTTTGGTTTATGGTGCTCAAGCAGCTTTTTCCCTTTGAATTAGAAGTTCCTTCTTTGGCTCTGCTACTTCAAGATACCAAAGTAGGAGATGAATATCGAGCTGGCAGACTCAATCAACTGGAACTCCTAGATGAAAAATGCATCAATGCTTTGGAGCATCTCCGTGCCTACCAAAACAAGCTTAAAAGATCATATGCTAAAAAGTGCGTCATCGATCCTTTGAGATCGGCGACCTTGTTTTAAAAGAAAATCAAAAAATACTAATGCAACTAAGGACCTTAAAGGTAAATTTGAGCCCAACTGGCTTGGACCATACATTATTACTGCTAAATTCGAATCAGGAGCATACAAATTATCTACCTTAGATGGTAAAGAACTTAAAGAACCCATGAATATTTTGCATCTTAAACGTTACTATGTATAAATTTGGTCACTTCATCCATGTATATATTTGTTCAAAATCACTATCTTGTATTTCTTTCAAATTTATAAATTCAAAAACACCAAAAACATTCATAATCATCAAAATCTTCAAAACTATTTGTTGCATTTATTTATGGCACTTGTTAAATTTTTTGTTCAAAAACAAAAATAAAACCAAAAAACAAAATAATGATAAAAATATAAAAACAGCAATATGCTTGACTCTTTCGAAACCAAAACAATATAAAGAAGAAAGAGAGAGTCAATATTCTCAAAACTTCTCAAAAAGTATTTATATATATTTTCTTACAAATGTTGCAGTTATATGTTTCAAATTATTTTTGATAAATTAGCATTTATTTGGAATCCCTCACTTGCACACTCACAAAAATAAATATCTTGATTTTATCTGGCATGATTACTAATCTCTCTTATATCAAAGTCCACAAAATTCAATTAAATAAAGTTTGAGCATAGAGAATTGATCTTGTTATTTACTTAAACCAAGCACATCTTTTCACAATAAAATGATTATATTTGTAATTTCCATGTTTTGCTACATAGTAGAAGTGATTTCTTGAGCGAAAAGTTTCCCCGCTATCCTATCATGCACATGGTCTAGAATCTTTGAGAATTGGCAAAAGGACAAGCTCACCCCTACCTAGAATAAAAATCCCTTGCTCTACAACTAATCCGAGCAAGTATCCCTAGCAAAGAAAAAGAAAAGAAAAGTTCAAGAAAAAAGAGAAAAGAAAAATGTTATTTTATATCATTACAACAATATTTCAAGCACTATCTCAAAAATCAAGCAAAAATACAAAAAGAAAAAGAAGCAAAGTTCAAAAGAAAAAAGAAAAGCAAAAGAAAGGAAAAGCAGAAAGCAATAAAATCCCTTTCCCTACCCTTTGAAAAGAAAAGAAGGGTTGATGAGCTTGAATCCCTGGAATTCTCAATTATTCGAAAACTGTGAGGTAAGCCCCATAACAAGTGGTTTGTGCCCAACCCGCTTGGCCTTGGGTAACTCCTAGCGTGGTGATATGTCCGTCACATTAGCGACCTTCTTTTGTACAGACCTATGTCTCGCTTATGGATTAGCTAGCTCTTGATAATCCGACCTACATAGTAGTCTAGTATGGTTATATGCATCTACATCATGGTTAATGAACACTTATTTGGTTTCTTCAAATCACTTGTATCATATTATCTTGCTCAAAACTCGTAAATGCACAAAGCAATTGCACACACATTTGTATTTGAGAGATTTTGTGTATCATTATGATAAATCAAGATCGGAAATGAATTCACATATGCACATGGGATTCCTTATAAATCTAACTTTTGTCTTCAAAATACTTTGAAATATTCTTTTTGCAACTTGTTTGGAATAATTCAAGTACAGTTGTTTAGCATAAAGACAACTATATAATAGAAAAATCAAAATTTTCTTTCAAAAATATACAATCAAAACATATATATCTGGTTGACTTTCGCGACGATGGTATAGTTCCAAAACCAAAATTGGAATTTTATGCCTAGCGCAAGTCCTCATCTTCATATTTTTTGTTTATTAAAAATCAACCATGCAATAAAACTATCTCTTTTTTGATTTTCGCGATGATGGTATAAGTCTATACCTACATATTCTATGCCTAGCGCAAATCATTGTAACAATTTTTATTCCCCATTTATTTAAAAATCATGAAAACCATATGACTTAAATCATTATGTTACACAAATTATGCTTTTAAGCATGCACATTTTCATTATTTCATGTCATTATGTCAACCTTCAAATTTTGTAATGATGGTATAATTCCTAAGGAATTATCCAAAAATTTATCACACTTAGGAATTTATGCCTAGCAAAATTTTTTAACATTATTTCATGCATACTATTTTTATGAAAATCTGAAAAACAAACCATCATCACCATCATTTTCACCATTGCACCAAAGTCTTAAGACAGTCTCTTAAGCACTCTTTTACTTTTAACAATATTTTTATACTGGGATTAGCTTGACGACCGAGTGAGCAACGACTCCATGAAATGGTCTATAATAGCGACAATGTCCTTTGAAATTATTGTTAGAAGTCTCTTTTTATTTTTTATCACATTACATCACAAACAACCAATTTGTTACATCAGATTATTTCATTTAAAATATTACAAGATGACATCAAAATTATAAATTTTCAACATGACATAATTTCATGAATCCTCAATCCAATCATCAAATTAATCAATCAAACATAAAAGCATCATCAACATACACATAACACAAGTCATATGATCAAAAACATATCATATATATATCAACAACATATATACATCATCAAAACTGGATTGGTATGCCACAATCTGTACCTCGGCATACTCAATCCTCTATCAAAAAAATAATAATAAATGCTCTATGTCTCAATCTGTACAAAGTCGTGCAGTGCTCTAGCCTCGAGAACCCCTCGAGCTCTCAACCTCATCTCCTCCCCCACCCTGAGGTGGACGAGGTGGCCCCATCGTAGTATGTGTAGTACTACGAGTCCTAGTCGTCGATCGGGACGAGGTCCTCGACGACCCGATCCTGATCGGATCTACGATGTTGGCTGGTAGGGGTAGTCTATCCTCCTCTGGCACCAGCTGATAGTACAAAGTCTGGTAGAAAGTAATTTGGGCAATAGCCCGTGTCAGCTCCCCAGTGCTCGCCCCTCCGCCCCGTGCCCTGAGGCATGCAATCTCGTCTCGGAGCTGTGTAACCTCAGCTCGATGTCGTGCAGCCTCCTCCTGTAGGGTCTGCACCTGCACCTAGAGACGGATCATCTTCTCTTAGAGAGTAGCTATCTCACTACTCTCCCCTGTGTCGACACCCTTGCCCTTATCGGGCGATGGTGGCCTCTCTCTCTATGGAGAAGGGGGTCTCGCCTCCCTCCTCTCCCTCTATCGTGGCCTCTCCTGTGCCTATGGCCTCCTCAGCTCTCTCCCGCCGTGACCCTGGGCCGCCTCCATAGTCGCCTGGTGCCGCCTCCCTATCCGACGCACAACTGCGTGTATCAGACCCTAAGCCCTCGTCATTCGAGGAGGGCGGATGCCTACGTACCAGGCATCGTAGCCATCTGCAACCCCTCGCGTCGTCCCCATCCACCGGCTGAATGGGGGCATCGTCCGAGTCCCGACTCCAGAAATGCCGCATGTCTGGAGCCCCGCTCACCATAGTGTTATCCCGGACAGTCCGAGAAAACTCATAATCCCTGAGAGATGGGATCCCCTACTGCAGACCGAACTATCACAAAACTCGGTCATAGCGATGGAGCTCCACCTCTCCCCTCTCCATCCATAGCCAGCAAACTCGCCTGACGTGAGCTAACTCCTGTCCATCCTCGGCCCACCCTGGATGCTCCCTCCAAGGCCTCCAGGTGATCTGATCTGGGACAAGGTCATCTAGCAGTCTCCGAGACATCGAAAGGTCGATCCGCCGTTGTGACCCTCTTCGGAGCCACCAGTAGAAAACTCGGGGCCTCTCCCCATCAATCCCTATCAGAGGAAGCCCTACCGGCCTCCTCACCGCAATGTGCTCCCAGCACCAAACCCGTAGGAGCGATGTCATCACCAGACATCGGCCGCCCTTGTACATGACCCCATGCAGGATCCTGTACAGTCGACATAGCACATAGCTGCCCCAAGAAAACCTGTAGCCATGGTCCCGCATATCGTAGATCACATCTGCTAGCATCCATGGCACCCTGCACCCGCTCTGGTGGCACAACAAAAGTCCACCAACCACTCCAGCTAGAACCCGTGTGAGTCTAGATGCCCCAGGCATCTGACGTAGTGCCTCGATGTTAACTTCGCCCTTCTCCAGGGCGAAGCTCGGGTCACCACACAATCGCCCCATAGCATGGCCCTAATTGGCCGTAGGAGTGATCAATCATCCTTGTATGGGGATTCTTAGAATCCTCCATACATCCTCCAAAGTGGGAGTCATCTCCTTGTAGGTAGCCAAAAATAGGAAGAACCCGGATACCATCTCTCTGGCTAGGGCCGTCAAGTAGCCCCATATCTCGTAGACACTTGTGGCATCTCTCGCCACATGCTGTAAGCCGGCTGGAGCCAGCTGATCCTGCTCTGCTTGTGTAAGAGCGGCCAAGTCATCTCTTAAACCTCCATACTTCCATTCCCTGCTTTTTAGCAAACCTCTCTCGCAACATAAACAACAAAACAACAAACAATCATTAATAAACAATTCAAGTAATTAAAAATGCAAGTAAAATAAGTTCAATTTTATGCAATTGATGATATCGTCCACTATTGGACGATATCGTCCCAAATTTGAGCATAATCGTTTCCGATTTCGTAAGTCGAAATCGTCCCTAATTTGACGAAATCGTCCCCCTTTCGCCGATTTCGCCCTTGGACGAAATTGGCGAAATTGAGACGATTTCGTCGAAATCGGGACGATTTCGTCTCGACGACGTCGACGGCCCAAAAATGGCCGCGATGCTCAAAAATTGATTAAAATTTACCTAAAAAGCATGTAAAATCAAATTAAAGCATTCTAAGTTAAGTCTAGACTCTTACCCGTAGCCCGCGTCGGACCTCTGTTGATCTGTGCGTCGTCTCCACCATTTTTGCTTCCAGAGCTCTAAAACCAAGAAAATGAACAGTAAAAATGAATTAGGGTTTTACCCTATTTTTCTTAATTTTATTCAAAAATAATTCAAAATTAATTTTGCTTTTCGCATTTTTACCTCAAACGTTCGATTTGGGTAAAAACACGGAGGGGGCACCATAGTAAGTTGTCGTACGATTCGACCAAGAATCGTCGCCTAAAAATGGGAATAATTTTTGCTTTCTCGTAGATCGAGAAGAACTCATCTTTAACGCATTTTCTTCGAAAAATTCGCTAAAGAGGGGGCAAAATGTAGCACCCTAAAATTGGCACAGTGAAATTGTAATAATTACATTCATCCTAGTAAATAATTTAAATTCAAATTTTAACCTCCCAAACCGCCCGTTAACCGTCAGGTAATCCGTTTCCCCTTTTTCGCGCCATTTTTAGAGGTTGTTTTGACCGTTTGACGATATCGTCGCCGATCAGACGATATCGCCCCAGATCTGACGATTTCGTCTGGGCTAGGACGTCCAGACGATCTTGTCTCAAAACTGATTTTGCACAATTAGCTTCTGTTCCAACGGGCCTCTAATCCGGGTAGAAGCGTGTCTGCGCCATTAGAGACCCTCCCCGTTGGAGATCTCCCAAATAGGGATGATCTCCAACCTCCTAACCTCCCTCCTAAGCCTATTTAATCCTAAGCCCTCCCCTTAGCACCCCCTGGCTGAAATTCCCTGTAACCCGACTGCATACATGTTAAAACATCCTAAGTTTCTATTTTGCATTAGTTCTATACAATTTTGTTGTAGGTACCATATTGTTTTTCAGCCGGAGCAAGCTTACATCGTCGTCGACGAACCTGTTCAGATCGGAGGCGATCCTGTCGAATCAGAGACGATTTCGTACCAATGCGAGATGATTTCGACTACAATCAACATTGAGGCAATCAATGCCTGAAGTTTGCATTTCTCCACCCTTTTTTTGTTGTTTTATTCTGCAATTAGCTTAGTTTATTCAATATTTTATACTATTTTGCATTTTGGAGTTCACCCATCTAGATTAAATGCATAATTAAGCCATAATTGTGATCAAATTAGCATAATTCATTCATGTTTCTATTTTCAAGTTTCAGTTTGATATTATTGCTATCATTTTACACTATTTCCCTCTATTAGGATAGTTGTATTTTCTGTATTTTGCACCTATTTCTCTTGTTTGTAGGTCTCTGACAAATTCGTCTGACGAATTCGTCGATCTCAGATGATCTTGTCCGATCTCGTACGATCCTATCAAATCGGAGGCGATCCCGATCGCTTCAAGAATCGAATCATCATCGGACATCCGGATCAGGTATTTTCCTTTAATATTTCTCAACTCCTCTATTTTTTCTGTCATATTCTACTTTTCTGTATTCATTTAATTTGCATCTGCATATAGAATAGCTTAGACGCATTTTGGCCAAACCTAGGATATGAATGCTTAAGGATAAAACGAACACATAAAACACATTCCCAACCTAGGCGTGGAAACTGCCATTAAATGTTTCCTGGTGAACCCACCATCCGTCGAAAAATCACCAATAATACACCTCCCTTGAGAGGCGGGACCTTCGCAAGTCCTCTCAGTCCGAGGTACCGCGACATCCTTTTCACATCCCCCTTCTGGGCACGGATCCTATAGCCTGAAGGTAAGGGTGTGAAAAATTTGGAGCGATACAAGAGGTACTATCTTCCTTGTACGAGATGGAGGTCTTTGCTCTTCCTCCTCTTTAGCTCAGGAGCTTTCAGGATATTCTTATTCGTATCCATCTCCCATTGATGCTTCATGCTATCTATGCCTTTGAATATTGAGTGACAGTAGCCACTACCTTTGTTTGGTGGTAACATGAGTACGAGCATCTCTATGCTCTTGGTGCATCTCATCTTCTGAGAAAGCCTTCTTATGCGTGTACTCTCAATGCTCATCTTGAGGATACAGGTCAGCCCTAGCTAACCGATCTTCCTATTCTACGTGTTCCTTTTGAGCAAGGAGACGCTCCTCACGCATGCACTGCTCATATAATATTTGTCTTATGATCCTTTGCACTTGAATATTTTCATATTCGATACGATGCCTCTCTAGGTGAACATCCTCCAATTGGTCTTGAAGGAGTTGGCACTTTTGCTTTGATGCTAGTCAATGTGACCTATCGATCTGATCGGCTGTTGGAGGCCTTTGATACCCTTGCTCTGTACGAGCAACTTTTTGGGTTCTATACCCATCAAACTGATATGATGTGCCTTTGTCTCTGTCTTTAAAGATGGAATTGGCCTCCTATTGTGTCCTATATTACAAATTGCTATGTGTAGATAGCGGGTGCGTAACATGAGGGTGCTTAGAAGCCTCTCCATGTTCTCTAGTTGTGCAGACGACACTCTCACTATGCTCACTTGGGGCTCGAGTGGGTGGAGGGAAAGGCTTATAGCCTAGCTACTCTAGAACTACCTAGACCTTCTAACTGCCTATATTGCCATTGCTCATTCGGAGGTGTACCATTATCTCCCACCTTTGATATGTCAATGGTTATTTTACATGTTGTACCACGCATGGGAGTATGGCTATTTCTATGCTTGGTTGCGAGCCTATCTGCCTACCATTGAATGGGTAGGTCTCTAGTCTTTCTATACTTAGAAGGTGGAGACATAGATCCTCCAGTATACTTAGTACATAGGGGCACCAACCTGGTCCCCTGCATAATAAACTTTCTAGCCGACCCCATGGATGCACGTGCATTATGATCTCGATAATGGCTCTCAAGTGGAACACCCTCGTGCTGGAAGGCTTCCTATTCTACTCTGTGCTTAGAGGAGTGTACTGAAGCTCCTTTATTTGAGGTTTGCTCTGTTGGCTCCCCCTGTGTCGAGTTGTCTCCTCGAATGCTAGCCGAACAATGTTTGGTTCGCTCATGTGGTTGAGGATTTGACACATATTGTTATGAACTAGTTAGGGGTTGGTCATCAATGTTGGCTTTGGACCGTTGCCGACCACCCCGTGTGTCCACAATTGTGTACCTAGAGTCTAAATGTATTATTATTAAGCAAACAAGGTATACAACAATGATTATCTCATTTTAAGTTTTAAAAGTGAGTCCTAAACTGTTTGATGTGTTTTCAATATGTGTTGTATCAGTTGTAGAAACTCTTATCGTGTTTTTGTAATACTTGTTGGATTTTATTGTTGTTTTAATGGATTTCACCTGTACTCTTGTAGCTCGAGAACTTGGCTATGAACTCCAAGTCATGTAAAACCCCCGTGTGTGGTAATGAAGCCCACAACCGAACAAGGAGCATAGGTCCTACTAGATCCTCACCCAATCTCACCTAGTCAGTGTTATACCCTCCGAAGAGGAGTACATGCAAATTTTTTGGGCTACAAATGGTTCTTGGATCCGGTATTGGTCTATATATCAAGGATTCGTAGTATTTGGACCAATGGATGGAAGTTACGCCCACCGTCATTGAACCCTACTAGTGGTTGGATGCCAAGCCCAACTCACTAGCGTTTAAGTGTTTCGTGGTGTGTGTGGTTATTTTTAATGTACATAAAATAAATGCATCATATAGCACACATGCTCATTTTCTAAATGCTATGCAAATGAAATATGTTTTAGATTCAAAAAATGCAAGCTACTCTAGATGCTCTTTAGGACTATGCACATTATGATGCTAAATGGCCACTAATTGGGCCTCACACATGCAAACCATAAATACATATTTATCAAGCACATTTTAGCCTAGGACAGATTGCAATCAGAGGTCTATTGTTCCCAACAGCGTCTTTCTAGTGAAAGCAAAAATACAAAAAGCAAACTAGGACAATTGATTTACCATTTTATTTTAGTTGCTTTCCTAATTTGCATTTGAAATTTACCTACTGTAAAAACACAAAACATAGAAAAGTGACATAGGGCTAGAAGAAGGACCTACCTCATGTCCTACACTGTCTAGAATTTTGGAATTATCTATCTGTGTTGTCAGCAGGAAACCGTAGGTATAACCTGCAGTTCTGACTGTGAACTGCACCTTGTACCTATAGTTCAGTTGTTGGGTCATAGCTAATAGTTGTGGTCTGTACCTATAGCTACAAAAGCCAAAAAACATAGTCAAATCCTAAAAACATGGGGTGCCACCATGATCACCTCTATCACCACCATAAAGGGTCACACATGATTGCGGCTCCTATTACGATAAATGGTAAAGATATAACATGCATACAAGTAAATGAAATTGACAACAAATGAAGCAAGAAAGGAAACACTTTATTCCATTATATTTGAAGTCAAAACCCAATTACAAGTATTGCCCTATTAGGGATATTCATTTTGATACAATATTACAATAGGAGTGCTCAATTGTTTTCCCTCTTAATGGTAGGTGTGATTTCCAAATACCTCTCAGAATGGCATGAACTGCTCTAGGGTGGAGGTGCCCTCTTCTTCACAATGGGGAAGGAATTTGATGGTTTACTCTCCTTTGGAACTGTTCCCTACGGTCAAGAAACAACAATAATGTCAAAAAGATAGGCAGCCTCTCATGATGAGGCCCTTTTAGGTAAAATGCATAATGACACCATTAACATGCATAATCAAGAAAACATAAAGCTACTAAACTATGGAAATCGAATCAAGATTCATACCATAGCATAAATAAATAAAGCAGCTACTCTATGCATGGATCAGATATATGAAATAAGGCATGAAAGTGCATAAAGAACTTATTAATGTCCTAATTGAGGCATAAACATAAAAAAGGCTATACTAACCTAAATATACGGTCAGAAGTCTTCTAAAATGTATTTTAACCATGCAAACAACTAATCTAACCTAATTAATCGAACAGAAATGAAATTAGGAAGGCGGTTATACCTCTGCTGCAAACTGCAACTCTAGTGCGCGATGTGCACTGTAAACTACGGCTGACAGCCACAATTAGCACTCTAATAGGCTTACCCTCAATTCCAATGGCAGTGGTCTTCACCTCCTTGTCCAATTGATGTTCAAGGGTCACCTTCGATGTCCGTTTGACAGATTTGGTGATCAAATCACTGTTATGGGCCTTCGTTTGCTCGGATTTGCATTTCTTGGCTCTCCTAGACTCCTAGGGCATCCATAATGCAATTCATCATGAATCTTGGCAAGTAGATAGGGGATAAGTGCAATAGCTCTCTCTTAGTATACTCGGTTGAGTGTACAATTTGACAAGGCTCCGCTGCTCAAATATCCAATGCTCTCTCTAATAATTTGCCCTAATTCTAAGGGGTACTTATAGGACTACCCAAGGGCTAGGGGTGGCTTCTTGGAGAAGCCAAGATCAAGAAGGGGTGGTTAGGATAGTTGGAATGGAAGCTTATACTCTCTAACCACCTTCTTCTAGATCTAATGGACATTTCAACTGATTTGGCTCAGATTGAAGGCCAAATGAACTTCAGTTAAGACCGCAGGTCATAGCTACAGTCTAGAATGCAAACCATAGGTCTCAGTCACGGTTCAGCTGTAAACCATAGGTCTGGGCTACTGTTTATACTGATTCAGCCAAGGAGCCCAAATTGAGTGGTTAGAACCACTACTTTATCTTGGAGTCTATCCAAGATCTTCCATATGGTCTTGTAGTATATCCATATGAGTAGTCGCCCTCGACATGACACGTTTTAGGTGTCTACAAGATGGGTGAGGTATTCTCTCACCCAACTTCACTTATGACCTGGGACACCTTAGAGGACACCTCTTTGGTGGACACCTCACCACTGCCACCTCACAGGCAACACCTCATCCCCTTTCTCTCACCTTGGCCCACTCTATAAATAGAAGGCCATTTTCACCTTTTAGTAACAACACACTTTTGCATACCGAAACTCTACCGAAATCACTACTGCCATTACATCCATCACACAGCAATCATACGAGCATCACAATCAATTTGTCTCCTTCATAATACTATTTGGTGAATGAGATAGGTTGAGAATCCTATCAAGAGTGCACTTTCAAAAGATCAAACAGGAAAAATTCCAAGTAAACAACCAATCCTAAGCATCCAGAGAAGCTATCTAAACAATACGGTCAAAAAAGGACCGGTTCACACCTCACACGTGTGAACCACCCAGTTCGCACCCTAGGAGTGTGAACCTCTACAATAGGCACCAGAATCACCTGGACAAGTAAGAATAGGTTAATTTTCTATTTTATGTTGTTTTTAGCAACTTATTTTATGTTTTGAATACCTTTTATGAGTCTTTTGTTTTCATAACTTTGGGGTTTTACTGAGGTAGACCCCCCAATGCACTAATAGTATTTTGTAGGTTTACATTTCCAGAAAGGCATAAAGAAACATCTCCAAAAAGTGGTGGCTCATGAGCAAGAAGCCCACCTACATCGAGGAACCCAAGAAGATGAATCTTGCTATCTTTGTACCACATTTGAGAGGGCTTCCTAAGGGAAGACCCCATTGTAGCCTTCAGGGCAATATTGTAAAAGGATATCAATTCTAGTAACCCCTTTTATAATTATCAATACAAATACAATAGATTATTTAATTTTGAATGAATGTCTTAGCATCTTTTTAATCATTTCACTTTGATCCCATAGAACCCTACTGATGAGATGACAACCATTCAGGTCAAAACGCTATCGCAATATGCAATTAAGCGTGAGAGCACTCAAGCCATGCCATAGGTCCACTTGATCCAAATTGAACCTCATCAAGAGAGATTCTTGCACATTCATGAGTGCTTGAATCGTGTCACTTGGGGGACTTTGTTCCCTCAGACCCCTTTTGATAGTAGTACAATGCTATTCTTACAAGTTTTTTCCAGTCAGCATTCACTCGAGTGGAACTTTAAGAGGGACATGCAATTCATGCAATCGAGGCTTCCTCACAATAGGACTAGTCTGCACAAATCAAGGAGTATCTAAAGCTTGGTAATCTCCCTCTTGGATTGTCACACGTCGCCAAAAGGGAATTTAAATGGAAGGCAAAAAAATATGTCTTGCTTGGAGATATTTTGTATCATCAGGGTTACGAAGGAATACTCTTCCATTGATTAGAACGTCAAGAGTCAGTTTGGGCAATGGCCCAAGCACACAACGGTACTTGTGGTGGCAATTTCTGTGGCATGGTCATCACAAAGCACATTCTTTGCATGGGCTATTATTTTCCAAATTTAGAGTGATATTGTTGCACATATGTTAAAAAGTGCATGAAGTGTCAACACCATGCTAACTTGATACACATACCTTCTCAGGCCTTGAAACCGATCCAATTGGCTTGGTCATTCTCGCAATGGAAGTTGGTTTTAATCGATAAAATCTCACCTACCTCTTTGGGCCATCACACGTTATTATTATGGCTACCGAGTATTTTACAAAGTGGGTGGAAGCAATTCCCCTTACCACTACGACAGGACCTTGCATAGCGGAGTTCATATTACATAATATCATTTGTCATTTTGGTATTCCATCCAAGATAATTTTTGATAATGGGACATCGTTCAAGAATAAATATGTGCATGCGTTGACAGTAAAGTATAACATCCAGCACAAATTTTCGATGACCTATTATCTACAAGCAAATGGGCAAGCAGATGCATCAAACAAAATGTTGATTGCCATCCTGAAGAAAATAGTCAAATAGAATCACACCGATTAGCACACACAAATACCCCTTGCTCTATGGGCCTATTGCACCAACATTCAGATGCCCACTAGGGCTACTCTATTTTCACTAGTGTATGGTTTCGATGTAGTTATGCCTCTAGAGCTAGAAACCCCATCGCTATGCATATCCATGCAAGAGTTCATTAATGATGACATCACATGGCAGGCTTGCCTAGATCAGCTTACGTTACTTTATGAAGGTCGTGTTAATGCTCTTGAGCACCTATGCGTCTATCAAGAGTGATTTAAGAGAACCTACAATATGAAAGTCCATCTCAGGGACTTTTAGGTTAGTGACCTTGCTCTGAAAGAAAACCAACAAAATTATAATTTGTTGCCCCATCTGAGGGATAATTTTATGGCAAACTGGTTAGGTCCCTTTGTCATCACTAGTCAGATCGAACCTAAAACTTATCGCATAGCCTCCCTTGAGGGAATCAAGGATCCTAAACCCTTGAAAATCCTTCATTTGTGACCTTTCCATGCCTAGAGTATTGTGGCCCACCCCAAAATGCTCCAAGGGTATCTACAACCCACTTGGTCAACCAAAAATTCTCCTAGGTAGTCCATGACTATCTAGATCACCCCAAAATGCTCCAAGGATGTCTACAACCCGCTTGGTCAACCCAAAATGCTCCTAGGCAGTCTATAACCGTCTAGGTCACCCCAAAATTCTTCAAGGGTGTCTACAACCCACTTGGTCAACCCAAAATGCTCCTAGGTGGTCCATGATCATCTAGGTCACCCCAAAATGTCCCAAGGGTGTTTACAACCCACTTGGTCAACCCAAAATGCTCCTAGGTGATCCATGACCATCTAGGTCACTCTAAAATGCCCCAAGGGTGTCTACAACCCGCTTGGTCAACCCAAAATGCTCCTAACTGATCCATGACCATCTAGGTCACTCTAAAATGCCCCAAGGGTGTCTACAACCCGCTTGGTCAACCTAAAATACTCCTAGGTGGTCCATGACCATCTAGGGCACTCCAAAATGCTCCAAGGGTGTCTACAACCCGCTTGATCAACCCAAAACACTCCTAGGAATTCTGATCATCTAGGTCACGCAAAAATCCTCCAAGGGTGTCTACAACCCACTTGGTCAACCCAAAATGCTCCTAGGTGGTTCGTGACCATCTAGGTCATCCCAAAATACTCCAAAGGTGTCTACAACCTAATTGTTCAACCCAAAATGCTCCTAGGCAATCTATGATCATCTATATCACACCAAAAGGCTCTAAGGGTGTCTACAACCTACTTGGTCAATCCAAAATGCTCCTAGGCAGTCTATGACCATCTAGGTCACTCCAAAATGCTCCAAGGGTGTCTACAACCTGCTTGGTCAACCCAAAATGCTCATAGGTGGTCCATGATCATCTAGGTCACCCCAAAATGCTTTGAGGGTGTCTACGACCCGCTTGGTCAACCCAAAATGCTCCTAGGCAGTCCATGATCGTCTATGTCACCCCAAAATACTTTGAGGGTGTCTACAACTTGCTTGGTCAACCCAAAATGCTCCTAGGCAGTCCATGACCATCTAGGTCACCCCAAAATGCTTTGAGGGTGTCTACAACCCGCTTGGTCAACCCAAAATGCTCTTAGGCATTCCAAGATCATCTAGGTCATACCAAAATGCTCCAAGGGTGTCTACAACCCGCTTGGTCAACCCAAAATGCTCTTAGGCAGTCCATGACCATCTAGGTCACCCCAAAATGCTCTAAGGGTGTCTACAACCCATTTGGTCAACCCAAAATGCTCCTAGGCGGTCCATGACCATCTAGGTCACCCCAAAATGCTCCAAGGGTGTCTACAACCCACTTGGTCAACCCAAAATGCTCCTAGGTGGTCCATGACCATCTAGGTCACCCCAAAATGCTCCAAGGATGTCTACAACCCGCATTGTCAATCCAAAACACTCCTAGATAGTTCATGACCATCTAGGTCACCCCAAAATACCTCAAGGATATCTACAACCCGCTCGGTCAACCCAAAATGCTCCTAGGTAGTCTATGACCATCTAGGTCACCACAAAATGCTCCAAGGGTGTCTACAACCCGCTTGGTCAACCCAAAATGCTCCTAAGTGGTCCATGATCATCTAGGTCACCCCAAAATGTGCCAAGGGTATCTACAACCTGCTTGGTCAATAAAAAATGCTCCTAGGCAGTCCATGACTATTTAGGTCACCCCAAAATGCCCCGAGGGTATCTACAACCTACTTGGTCAACCCAAAATTCTCCTAGGTGGTCCATGACCATCTAGGTCACCCCAAAATGCCCCAAGGGTTTTTACAACCCACTTGGTCAACCCAAAATGCTCCTAGGTGGTCCATGACCATCTAGGTCACACTAAAATGCTCCAAGGGTGTCTACAACCCGCTTGGTCAACCCAAAATGCTCCTAGACAATCCATGAACATCTAGGTCGCCCCATAATGCTCCAAGGGTGTCTATAACCCACTTGATCAACCCAAAATGCTCCTAGGTAGTCCATGACCATCTAGGTCACCCCAAAATGCTCCAAGGGTGTCTACAACCCGCTTGGTCAATCCAAAATGCTCCTAGGTAGTCTATGACCATCTAGGTCACCCCAAAATGCTCCAAGGGTGTCTAAAACCCACTTGGTTAGCCCAAAATGCCCCAAAGGCATATGCAAGCCCTTTGGTCACCCAAAAATCCCCAATGGAATTCCCTAAGCCCATTGGTCAACCTACATGTACATACATATATATCAATCAAAAATTCAAAAACATCAGCAAAACATCAAAAATACAAATATATTGCATTACACCACATTGCATCGCATTTTGCCACATTGTATTTTATCCTCACTTGCATTAGGTATACTCATCATTGCACTTTGCATTTTAGAGTTCCTCATATATGTATAGCACTAGTACACTAGTCATCATTCAAAATCTATGTTTTTCATGTTATCATTCACATCATTCCATATTTCACCTATCATTTCCACCTATATTTCCCCTTTTACATATTTGTGTCCATTCCCTTCACCTAGCCATTTGTTCTAAAATGTTATTAGGGTTTTGGTCACTCAACCATCTCTAGTTTTCTTTTCAGATTTTGTAGAAATCTATCCTAATTTTTAGGAGGTAGAGTCATGCTTAGATTGTACCTTGTATACATCAGATTCCCATCACATTTACACACTAATAAATCCAAGTTTGGCACAAGGAAATATGAAACCTACGAAGTGGTCTAGGTTACCTTAAGCAAAAATTTTATCTTGCTCATCCCCCTATGTGAATGGTTCAAGAATACTGAGAATTGGCAAAAGGACAAGCTCTTCCCTACCCAATTCCCCAAAATAAATAGTGGTTTTCACCACTACCAAAAGTCAAAATCCAAAAATAAAAATCCCAAAAAAAGAAAATCAAAAGAAAAATAAGTAGTGGTTATCACCACTCCCCAAATCCCTTGCTCAAAGAAAAAAAAATACAAAATAAATAGTGATTATCATCACTACGTATGAGCAAATATCCCTGAATTCAAATAAAAGAAAAGAAGGGAGTATTGAACTTGAATCCCTAGAATTCTCAGCATTCAACAAACCATAAGGTGATCCTCATTACAGGTTTGGTGGACATCCTACCAGGCAATGGTGGTATCCTTATGCATGATGATATGTCTATCACATTAGCATTTTGCATGTGTGCATACCAATTTTTGCATGTGGATGAGCTAGCTTTTGGTAGCCTATACTACCTAGTGGTCTAATCCAACTAAGTACAAACCTAGGATCGTGCTACTCATAGGGTGATCTTCAGTATAGGTGGGTTGCGTAATCCTGTTTGGCACTGGGGTAATCTTATGCTTATCACAAAATGAACTCACTTGCACACATAGGGATATGGAGCATCTTGGTCATCCTAGTAGATTCATACCTTGTTAAAAAGTCTTGCATGGCTAGTATATAACTTTGATCAGTTGACTAGCATGTTTGAGTCTCATGAAAACCTCGTAGACATCCTATAACATCCTATTAGTCATTCCATTTTATCACATGTATGTCAGTTTACATTATTTACAAATCCATTACATAGTCTCATGACAACATTATGCATGAACTGATGAATTCTATATAGTCTATGGTGCTAACATAGTATGTCAAATCATTAGTCATATTTCATCATTAAGTCAAATCATATTAAATCACTATGCATCCATGCATATACATAACATCAAAATCACAACATATTACCAAAAACATCAACATATGCATACCTCATAAGCATCCATCACATCATCACAAAGCAAATACATACATTGCATACATCTCATAAAGCAATAAATGCATGATGATAAACCACATAAAAGCTCATATATATATATATATATATATATATATATATATATATATATATATATATATATATATATATATATATATATATATATATATATATATATATGTATGTATGGGGTAAAAATATACATCATAATGCCCGTAGGCTATAATAAAGTGAGTCCTTAGACTTCACACTACCAAATAAGCCAAAAATATAAAAAGAGCCATCCGAGCCTCAATCACCATGGTCACGCAGAACCGGTGCTACGGCTCACACTACCACCTGCAGTCAAATTCCACTATGAACTCCCATGCCTGCTACCACCTACCCTATCTGCACTCCACCTGGATCCCAATACCTTCATCCTAGAGGAAGATTGTCCTGTTCCAATTTGGTGACTCTGCTATGATCCACTATTAGTTGCAACATCTGGTAGATGCCCTCCAAGATGCACAATCTCAGTCTCTAGCTCATCAGTATAGGTCTACCCATGCCAGCACTACATCTGATAAATCTCCACTATGGAATGGATTCGTGCCACCTCTACCTATAACCTAGCCATATCCTCATCATTGGATCCCTCCCACCTAGGGCTTTATGATCTTAGTTGTGCCTATAACACCGCTATATCTCCCTATGCATCTTGCACCTGTGTTCGAAGGAGATATCTCTCCTGCCTAAACTTGACCAGCTCAGCCCATAGCTTAGTATCTGGGTCACCCTAAAAAACCTATTGTATTTGTGCTACTTGATCCTCGGCATCACCATACCCATAGCCACCCCGATCTCCCAATTCTAGGAGATCTACCTACTCACCTACCCCAAGGTGATGCCCATGGGGCTTGCCCACCTTTGTCTGGTCCTCATCGAGAGCATCATGTTGAACCTCCTCCACTACTTCAGTTGCATCACCCCTTAGATATCCCTCTCCCTACCACTGGCACATCACCCACCATGAGTCGTACTCCTGTGTAGTCCCAGCATCATCCATGTCTGGAATGTCTATTATAGGATTCACCTCATCCCCCACTTCCTCCATTGTAGGCCAACTCAATGTCCTCTCATCCCCGTGATGTTGTTAAACCACTGGCTCACTAGGCAGCCCCTGATGCAGCCCAAACTGTCATATTACCTGAGCAAAATGGAAGTACTCCAACTCCATCCCATGTCATCCAATTAATCACCTATCGTGCCTCACCCTACGAAGTTGTACCCTAATGTTTGACCACTCTGGGCAATCTCTGTATGGCCTCCAAAACACCTGGGCTACCTTGAGTTGAGAAAAGTAATCGACATAGTGGTCCACATCTCCTATAAAGTGATGACTCTACCTTATCTCCTGAGCCCTCTACCATAGGATACCATATCATATCTCCCTCTTTTATAGCTGCACTCAGATCATCCATGATAGTCCATGTGGTCGCTCCATAGCTATGTGCTACCATCCCTAGTACTATAGCAAAAAGCTACACCCCAAGCCCTTTTATCGATGGTAGAGTATCTCGTACAGCTCATCATAGAGTTATGTTAGTAGTGTAGTCCCCTATGTCATCACTAGTGGCTCCGCCACAGTACACCCCACAGTGTGAACACTATCTCCAATAGGTTCCATGGGAACCTAGCTCTTAAATAGTTGGGCTATAACATATTAGAGATGAGTATCATCAACAATGCTGACTCACCCCCAATACCTTCACCTCATACCAAAATCCTACCAGTATACCTCCCCTCATGCATTCCAGCATTGCCACATCCAGGTCCATGCCAAAGTACCTCTCGAGCACTGTATATCTCAGATTACAATGTGCCAAGAGAATCATTCATAATCTGTAAAATCTGATAGATGTCCTCAAGCATCACCTTCATCTCCCTTGTCGGTAGGTGGAAGGTGTTGGTGTGTGGGTCCCATAAATCAATAATGGCAGTCAAAAGCACGGTCTCCTATCACAAGCTCCAACTGTGTCACCTGCTTAAGGCCAATGGCATCCAGCCATTTCTATTCCTCCTTTTTCAAGGCATCCCTAGTGGTATCAAAGAGAATCGATACTTGATACTAGCTCTTCACCACCTGATAGAGATAAGAAAATCAATAAAACAACACCAGCCATGCTTCAAAATGGCCCCAAATGGCTCTAAAACACCTAAAATAAGACCCAAAATGGCCCATTTTTAGGCTATTTTATGGCCATCCCACCCAATAATGGCCCCTAAATTTGTGACCGTCCCACCCAGGGACGACCCCCAAATTGGACCAAAAATGGCCTTTTAGGCCACCAAAAATAGCAAAAACAAGGCAAAATTTGAACTATAAAATGCAATATAATTGCACAAAACATGGATAAAGCATCAAAAATGGTATATTATCCCTAAATTATGTTTAATTACCTATTATTTAGTGTGATATTCCTCACAAGCAAAAACATTCAATAAAAGCAAAAATTTCACTCCTAACACTAGGAAAATACAATAATAGAGACCGGGCATACTCGTCTTGCATCGGCTCCTCCATTGGCTGAGTATGCATGCTGGTTCATGGTGACTGTGGGATGAATTTTATAGTGCTCCACTATGTATAATCACTCTCCTACTCCTCACCTCTCAAACTGCCAAGTTAAACATGCACAAATGAGCCTAAACCTCACAATTTGGGCTTATATAGCCCTACAAAGGCCACAACCATCCCAAGGTGGGATGAGCACATATTTGGCCATCCATACCACCCTGGGATGGTCATAAAACATGCCACCATACCACCCTAGGATGGCCACAAAAAAATTGAACAAAAACAGCTCAAAATGCACCAAAAAGGGTCCAAAAATACCCAAAAATAGCTCAAATTTGGTCAAATTTTCACATGGATCAAGATGAAACTAAATTGCTCATGGATGAATGGAAGGGCCCTTATTTATATCCCTAATAAGGCCATTGTGTCTGGACTGCCCCATGGTAATGAATTATTCAGCTCGGCCATTGTGTCCCCATGGTAATGAATTTTTCAGCTCCTTTCTTCCATAAGAACATCAACAAAATCATCAAAATCCTCTCAAAACTGCCCCATTTTTTCAATGGGTAAAACTGAAGGTAACATCAAACAAAATTCATCTGGGTAAAGTGACTCATCACTTTTCTCATGAGTCATTCCATCATCAACTCATCACTTGATAGGGTAGTCATACTCAGTCTA
This sequence comes from Wollemia nobilis, assembly GCA_028583015.1. Classification (NCBI taxonomy): domain Eukaryota; kingdom Viridiplantae; phylum Streptophyta; class Pinopsida; order Araucariales; family Araucariaceae; genus Wollemia; species Wollemia nobilis. The sequence continues at coordinate 2,264,268 of JAQPPZ010014470.1, forward strand.
AATCAACAAGCACACACTCAATCATGCAAATTGTGTTCGTTCAACGAATCATTGACAAAGACAATCACGCCCCTACTTGGGGCAGCAAACAAGCACAAAATTTCAATTAAAATGCTTGGCATATCTAGCATCATGAAAAACTAGGCCTCCTACTTCATGACAAAATAATTTCCAAGCTCAAGCAAGTTCTTTAGCTCGTCAAAAGCAAGGATTCAAGAATGCATGCTCTTTCCATGATTGGGGCATCTAAAGTTGGTTAGGTTACCTACTAACCCTAATCATTTAGCATTTTAGTTATCTATTTTTGCTCAGTGATGTGCTGCACATAATGCATCTCAAAAAGGGGCATCTTTAGACACTAAAATCTGGTCAATCCGATTAGGCATCCATGACCAATGGCTAAATTGACATCACATGGCCCCTAGGGCAGCCCTCAGAAGGTATACAGTGGTTCTAGCCACTTCTTGCAAGGTTTTGGAGGCTTCTGGCCCATTTTTGGGAAGTTTTGGCTTCATATTCCTATCCGTCCCACCCTAGGATGAATGCATATCCTCCCCATCCCACCCTGGGATGGTGGTAAGCAACCATCCTAGGGTGGGATGGTTAGCAAGTTTGACCCAAAAAAGTCAAAATAGGGACAAATGGCACCCAAAAACTGCCATTTGCCCCACCAATTGAAGCATGCAGGTCAGAGGATGTTGCATCCTTATGACATGCTTCATAATGGAGGCCAAAAAGGGAGATTCTCTTCCCCTTCCAATGCATACCTCCTTTTTGACAAATGGCGCCTCTTGCCATGCATGCCCTTGCATGCCTTTTTGCACATGAGCCTCTTTTGGCTATAAAGTGGATCAGTTTTCCACACAAAATATAGAGAGGAGTTTTAGGACAAAGAAATGGAGTGCTGCTAAGATTTCCTTTCACCTTTTTGTGCCCCTTTTCCCTCAAAATCTCTACCTAGCGAAGGAGGTTTGCGAGTGATCCAAGAGGCACAATTTATCACATAACCAAACCATCTGAGTGAATTTCTTCACAAAATTTTATGAAAATACCCATTAGAGTGTTTTGGACCATTCCCCATTGGAATTGGTGGTAAAAAGTGTGTAGAATTAGTGGGCGTCCCACCCCCGGGTCTCCCCTAATCTATGACAGTCATAACCATCCCCCTAGGATGAATACAAATATATGCACAATTTTTCTACTATTTTTTAATATGCTTATTCTAGGATATAATATGATGCTACTATCCAAATTTCATGTATTTTGGAGTTGTATTGGATGAGATATCATATTTTGAAGTTTTTGCAGGCTTGTAGGGTCCATCGGAGCATGCATAGGAATATGTGCCTGATTTTGGAAATCTGACCACATGGGTCCTCTAAAAATGTTATTTTATTCATTATTTACAAGTTTCATGTGTTTTGGATATGTTTAGGGGCAAAAATTGCTTACTTTGGGTTTTGTAGGTTGGGAATGGTCACTACAAATATGACATGCCATCGAACATAATTTCAACTCTATTTTTGGTGATATCTTCCCAAAACCTTATATTTTATATCCCTATGCAATTTCAAGTTATTTGGAGTTGATTTGATATAATATCCATGCATATTCTCATTACTAGTATTTTGATGCCTGTGGGGATTGCATATTTTTCATCATATGCACTTGCTATTTGACATTTTTGGTTTCCTTGTGTGTAGGTGCAGGTTTCTATAGTGCATTAGGAAGGAGCACAAGACCTTAAGATCAAATATACAAGTGGTAAAAGTATTAGCCCGCCCACCTCGATTGTGGGTATGAGGAAAGACACTAGATGTGCACCCGAGTTACTTGAAGGATTTTGATCCTTGGGCACCCAATTTGTAACAATTGTATCATATTTGAGCCCTCAAGGGTACTACTATGTAACCTTGGATTTGATCCACCAAATTAATAATAAATGGACTTACTTTACTTCATTTCTTGCTATTTGGTATTCCTTCCATTTATACTTGCATACTTCTAATTTGATGCTCATGAGACATAGGAGATAGATGCACATTGTTCTTAATTATTAGGTGCACCATTTTTCACCTACTTCAAGATGAATTAAAAAAAAAATTGGATGCATAATTCATTCAATAGATTGATTATCCTGAATAGGTATCTAACATGGTACCTATAGGAAAACCTGATGGGAGGATTCATATTTGTACGGATTTCAGAGATCTAAATAAAGAAACTCCCAAGGATGCATTCCCCTTACCTAAAATTGACACTCTAGTAGATGCAACTACTATTCATGAGATGTTATCTCTTATGGACATACTTTTAGGCTATAACCAAATTTGGGTCAAGCCCGAAGATCAACATAAAACAACCTTTACTACACCATAGGGAACATTTTGTTATAAAGTTATACCATTTGGCCTTAAAAACATTGGTGTAACCTATCAGTGGGCCATGACTATATGCATAATATCTTAGAACATTATATAGACCATTTTCTCACCAAGTCTCTCTTGTGTGAAGAGCATGCAGACGTTTTAGAAAAAGTCTTCGATCACCTAATAGAGCATAACGTCAGGATAAATCCTAAAAGGTGTGTTTTCGAAGTCACATCAGGAACACTTTTGGGATTCATAGTCTCCAAGAAAGGGATCAAAGTATATCTTGTAAAGGCCAAAGAAATTTTAGAAATGCTTCCCCCCACTAACCTTAAAGAGCTTCGCAGCTTGCAAGGAAAAGTCACATCCATCTGATGCTTCATAGCGCAATTATTGGATAAATATCGATTTATGAATCGATTACTGCAAAAGGGGGTCCCATTCAATTGGGATGAGCAGTGTCAGAAGGCCTTTTATGAGATAAAGTAGTACCTGGTATCGTCACCAGTGTTAGCTCCACCTCGACCAAGTGTGCCTTTCTTGTTGTATATTTCAGCCATAAATTTTTCTTTGGAAACCATGTTGGTCCAAAAGAATAAGGAAAATAAAGAACAGACTACCTACTATATTAGTCATACCTTTGTCAGTTATGAGCTTAAATATGCATACGTTGAAATCTTATGCCTAGCAGTGGTATTTACCACCAAAAATTTTTACCACTACATGTTAAATCATACAACGTATGTCATCTTAAAATAAAATCATTTGCAGTCTATGATGAGTCACACATATCATAATACGTGAATCGCAAAGTGGATCAATTTATTTATGGAATTCAATCTTGAATTCATCATTCAAAAATAAATCAAAGGTCAAGTCATAGCTGATCAGTTAGCAGATGCTCCTCTTTAGGATGATAAGCCTCTTGTAATTGAACTACCCGATGATGTAGTATTTAGATTTTGAAAATCAAGATTGCATATGACAATAAAATGGATGTTTCTTTTATTAATATTTAAAGTGAATCTCGGTTACAATCATGCCCCTCTTAGGGTCACCCAAATTTTGATACAATTGATACAATTTCGAAGCCCCCAATGGGGTAAGCACAATACTAATGCTCTCTAAATAGTCACAAACTATTCTAGGGTAGAGTTGACCCTCTTCTTCGCGTTGAGGAAGGAATTAGATGATTGAAGCTCCTTTGAATCTATTTTCTACGATCAAGAAACAACACAATAACATTAAACAAATAGTAAGCCTTTCGTGATGAGGCCCTTTAAGGTATTTATACATGCACAGACCATAATACTAATGAAATCAAGAAAGTATATGAACTATGCTAAACATATCCAATTCTCATAAATATTGATGGAAACATGTAAACAATAAATACATCTACCAATCTAAAGGATCAATTGAATGAAATAAAGCATTAGAACATGAAAAGAAACTAATTATGTCATATTTTCTAAAATGAAGTAAACCTAATAAAATATTTAATACGGTAAGTTATAGTTTCTAAACTACCAAATAAACCATTAGAATGATTAATCTAAACTAGTTAAGCACACTGCAAAAAGAACAATAAGGGGATATTATACCTGTTGTAGACTATAGTTCAGATGAGCAGTCTACACTGTAAACCATGGTTGAAAGCTACGGTGAGCAACCAAGTAGTTTTACTCTCCAAATTAGGGGTTGTGGGATTGATCCTTCTTGTCAAATTAATGATCAAGGGTTGCCTCAGTGTCTTCTGATAGGTTTGGTGGTTGAATTGCTCGATAGGGCCTTCGTTTGCCCAAATTAGTGTTTCTTGGCATTCTAGCTCCTTAGGGCATCCATGGCACAATTTTTCATGATGCTTGGGTTGGCAAAGTGATAGCAACAAATCTCTCTCTTAGTTCACTCAAGTGAGTCCACAATTCGATAGGGCTTCACTGCTCAATTTCTCTCTCTCTTGCTATGGCTATATTTCGACAGCACTTCGCTATCAAAATGCACTATATCATTGCCCTAATTTGAAGGGGTACTTATAGGACTACCCAAGAGCTAGGGATGGCTTCATGGAGAAGCCAAGATCAATAAGGGGTGGTTAAGATAGTTCAATTGGAAGCTTCCGTCATTTTGTAGTGACCCCGGGACGCATGCACCGCCCCTTTTTAACTCTACTTGCAATGTTATTAAAAACCCAAGATGAAATGGAAGACAATGAAAAAAAGCATATAACATGAAATAACAAAGATGGATCTCTTTATTTGTATTGAAACTCGGTTACATGTCGGTCCCTCTTAGGGATACCCATTTCGATACAATAAGGTTACAAATAGGCAAAGAGTGCCCCTTTCATGAAGAGGTGGTGCGCTTATAAAGGCTTCTCGGTTCCGCACACGAAAATGTATGAGGGCTTACAGATGCCTCCTTCTCCAGGTCTATTTCCTAGAGGGATCCCTTTTGCTCTCGTATGTTGCAGATTCTATCCGATGAACCTGTGGCCCTGTAAGCAATGAAACAACAACACACGCTTAGATGTCCGAGATTGCCTCCCCGGATGAGGTTGTTAGTAATAAAAGAATTTAACGGAAATATGATGAAACTATGCCATGAAATCATGTAAATCTATGCTAATGATATGAAAACATGAAGAAACAGAATAAAAGAAGCTATGTCTAAAACCTAAGCTAAGCTTGTGGGCCATTGTCCAAGACAACGGCCGCTAAGGTAAACCTTGCTCTCTTTGCCCCAAAGTTATGGGTCAAAGCCTATATCTGATGTTGAAATAATAGGTGTTATGCTCTTCAATCCGTCAGGGCTTCATCGTACACGTGATCTCCAAGGGAACTCTCCAAGTCTCGAAAGCTCTCCTCAATAAAATATGTCTCGATGATATATGTATCTATATGTCTCTCTATATATATGATCTCCTTGGTGCTCTTAGGCTTGCACCTTTTATAGTGTGAAACCCTAGGTCTATGTCCAAGCCCTAGGAATGAATTTCTCATGCGTAGTGCAAGTTAGCATGAGAAGCTTTTGTCCTTTGTCTATGTTTGAAGGCCAGTTAACTGAAATCTAACTGCCCACTTGAGTCTCCTATGCGAACTGGTCATTAGCATGAGAAGATTTTGTCCTTTGTTTATGCTTGGAGGTCAGTTAACTAAAGTTTAAATGCAAACTCAAGCCTCCTATGTGAAATGGTCATGAAAAGGAATGCAAAGTTACTCTCGCTCACCTTTATTGCATGCAGACTACCACTTCCACCTATGATTAGGCCTGTTTGTTGGCAAAACTACTTCTTATGGCTTAGCCACTATCATCTACAGTGGCTAAGATCTGGCCGTTGTCATATACAAGTGGCTAAGGTCTGGCCGCTCTAGGCTTGAGTGGCTAGGATCTGGCCGCTCTTGGCTTGAGCGGCTAGGCTTGGATGGCTTGAAAAGGCCCCAAATGAGTGGTGAGAACCACTGTTGATGCTTGGAAAGTCCAATATTATGTCTTATGATCTTATGAGTGTGTCTATGTGAGCAGCTCCCCTAAGCATGACATGATTTAGGTGTCTACAGATGCCCCTTTTTGTGATGCATTGTGTGGAAAACACAACGCTGAGCAAAAATGTAGACTGATCTATTTGTAGGGTGTATGGTGATCAATGGTCTGATCAATGTTGGATGGCCCAATCATGCAAGATGGCATGCATCCCTTGAATCATTGCCTCAATGTTTGAAGGACTTAGCTCAGTGGCTTTTGCATGTTAAATTGCACTCATTCCTCAAACTCAATCGGGTAGCTTCAGCTACTACAACAATTTCGATCGGTAGGAGAGCTACAATTGAAGATGTCATGTCTGCTTACGTTCCCAACAAACAAGGGAAATTTGTGATTGTTGTATGCAATGATTCATAGGATGAACATGATTTTGCTATGATCGAGTGATATTTTGTTGATTTTGATTATGATTATGTTGAAGTTTTGAACTACTTCCTCACACAATGAATTGGTGAAGAAATGACAATGAATGAAGCGACAAGTCGCTTGACCAATATGACTAATCTGGTTCCTTTCTAGCATTTGTTGCTTTTAATGGGCAATCCCACATCCAAGTGTGATTCCAATTGTTTATGATAATCATCCATCCTTATCCCGAGGAGCGGTCCAACTATCAATAGCCTTCTTAGGGAGTTAGGATGAGTGATTCTATTTATGTTTAGATTGTATCACTTTGACTTAATGTTTTTGATATCATAGGGGAATTAGGATGATCCTTTCGCACCCGTGGAGCAGTTCGACCATCTTGGTCTTCTTCGGGATTGAAGGGTGGCACATCGTAATTCCAAAATGAGTTGTTTTTGCCCCAAGTGGCCTTATGGTTATCTACTCATCTCATCGAAATACATGGAGTGTGAATCGCTGCAATCATCGAGTTGATAGAGTAGGTGACTGAATACGAGGCCTACTTGAGATTGTGCTTTTATGTGATTTTTTTGTTATTTTGAACATTCTGATGATCTTAAACCATCAAAGTGTGTTTATTTGTTATTTTTGTGGGATCCCTCAAGGAGGAAGTCCCTTATTTTGATCTGTGGATCTGGTCGCTGTCAGGTCCAACGGCCTCTGAGTTCCTGCCTATGGTCATTGTCGCCTTGAGTGGCCAAGAATTTTGGGCCACTGACATCAACAATGGCCAAGGTATAATTAAAGAAATATAAAATTTGCATTTTCTAGGGTTTGACCTTTCATTTTCACTATTGAAGATTCGCTTTGGGAGCTCTGGTGTGATAGCGATGGTTGCGACTTTGGAGTTTGTTGGCATTGAGGACATGGCTGCGCAGGGTGAGACATCAACTATTGGAGGAGCCGGAGCTTCTCGGGTATTTCTCTTTTCTAAACCCTAACCCTCTTTTCTCTTGTCTGAGTAAAACTGAACCTCACTAAGTAATGGGTAAAATGAACCTCACTAAACCTGTTGGTAATGAATAAACTTCGTAGTTAGGCTTAGCTTACCTTTTGCTATGGTGGGTTAGTCCCCATTTTTGTTCTCATTGCTTTGCCTTGGTAGTTTCTAGCCTAGGGTTCCCAAGTTTTTTGTTGTTCACCTACTGCTGCCATGTTAACCATTTTTGAACTTAGCTTAGTTTTTGATGCCTGAGTGGGAATTTTCTTTCTATTTTTTTTTTTTCCCTCCCTTTTGTGTTTTTTATGTCATTTTGCAAATTTTGCAATTTTTTTGTTTTTTTGGCCAAGGGTTCATGGGTTTTCCGTGTCGCCCCTTGGTCGTTGTCGCTCAGAGTGGTCGGTTATGAGCCATTGTCGCTCAGAGCGGCCAAGTTTGAACCCCAACGGTCAAAAATTTGACCATTGGGTCTTGGTCATTGCTGCCTCCAACGGCCAGGTTTCGGTCACTATAGGTGACAACGGCTAAACCCTTAGCCATATTTTCTTGCATTTTTTTGCTAGTTGTTGGATTTTTATGACATATTTGATTTTTTTTTGAAATTTTTGAATTTTTGATTTGTTTGATTAGGTGCAATCTTGTCCTTTTGCTTAGACTTAGAATAACCCATACTCTTTTGCACCATTTTCATGTTTATTGTGAATTATGCCTTAGATGCATTGTAGTTATATTTTGTCTTTCTTCTACTTTGCTTAGATCCTTACTGCTTGGGCTCGGGACCCGAAGCTCCTACTTGACCTACTTCCTAGCTTTGATGATATGGACTGGGCATGGTTCAAATCCCATGGGTTACAGTATGTCATTAGGCTACCTTACATCATGGTAGATCAGGCTTACCTTATAGCTCTAGCCCATCGTTGGGACCCATGGACTAATACCTTCCACCTCCCGACCGATGAGATGACCATTACATCGAAGGATGTATATAGGATCTTTTAGATTCCATTTGATGGGGTGGCCATTGTCTCTTCGGCCACTACTGATCAGGTGGTTGTCTTCACTCGAGTGTTTAGAGGGCACTCTATGGATGCTCTCAAGGACACCAAGTCTGAAGGAGTGTCCATCAACCATTGGCATGAGGAGGGTGTCTTTACGATGAGGCATGTCATATTGTTGATGGTTATCAGCAATGTTCTTATCCTGGACTGCTCGAGTTTGAGGTTCCCATGGAACCTTTTGGCGATGGTGCAGGATCTATTGGATAGCGAGGAGCCTATCATCTATGCATGGGGTAGATCGCTATTGGCTCAGTGCTATGATGAGTTGTACCACATCCATCGATGAGGACATGTCAGCATTACCTATAGCTTGCTCCTACAGGTTTGGGGATGGGAGCATATTAGGGTAGATCACCCTAAGGGGCTCTCGATCGAGATTACAATGATCGATGCTCGGACACAGTGCTATGCTGCTAGATGGGCTCGAGAGCACGAGGAGCGCAAGAGCCACACTTTCATAGGGGAGCTATCCCATTACACTGATGCTTTCACTAGACTTTTGGTCGGAGATGTCATATGGTGGCCTTACCATGAGTGTCCTACTTGGGATGATCCAACTAGCTTTACTACCAGGACACGACGTGAGCGATGGCTCATTGGCCATAAGATTACCATCCAGGAGTATTTCTTCTACTCATGGGTTCTTCATCAGTACGGGTTGTAGCAGGATGTGCCCTTGGTACCATTCTTGTATAGGCACCTCACAGCAGAGAAGGACCTACCTCCATGATAGATTATAGAGCTTTCAGATGAGGAGGATGCCCCAACTATTGACCCTAGAGTGGTTGGGGGAGTTACAGAGGCATACACTCAGTGGTGGGGTGATCGGATGTGGCATGGTGTCGGTAGCCTAGGGCATGAGGATGATGGTGGGGGTGATGGTGTAGATCTGATAGGATGTAGAGTTCGAGCTAGGACCGAGGTATGGGGCCAGCCAGTAGAGTAGGTGGTAGTGGAGGATCCTGATGTTCCTGAGGAGGAGGAGGAGTTAGAGCTCGAGGAGAGAGACTCTCCTCTAAGAGCACAACTACATGAGGTCGAGGTTGAGCTTCAGGCAACTAAGATCTAGGTACAATGGTGAGATGCTACCATTGAGCAGCTCACAACATAGATACAGGCTCTACAGGCTACTATTGGGGGTGGCGATGCTAGGATGTAGTTTGTTGTTCCTCCTTCTACACCATAGGAGGTTCCAATGGTAGGTTCAGGAGTAGATGTGGGACAACTTTAGTCTTTGTTGGATGAGCATGAGGAGTGGATCCGAGGACTTGTGGATCACATCACCATTCTTCAGATGTAGCTCAGGAGGCATGGGATTGTCCCTAAGGATCCACATGGTGCGGGTGGTTCGTAGGTCAGTGGGTGCTCTACCTCGGGGTAGTCTTCCACCCATCCTAGCTAGAGGACCCAAACTCGGATAGAGAGACCGACAGGCTCACATCATTCGACTCGTGACACCGCCATAGGGGGAGGTGGCACTAGAGGAGGTGATGTAGGGGGCTCAGGACCCGGTATTTGATTGATGCTTTACTTGGTCCTTGATCCATTTTTGAGGTCGACTGACCTATATGACTATAGCCCACGGGCATTTTTGTACATCCATTGGACTTGACACACATACTTTTATGATAGCTTTGCATTATGACTTATTATGTGTATCATTTATTGCTCATGTTTTTGTTGTTATTTTGTTTTATGATATGATGCGATGATGGTATTATGATGATTTGATGAATATGTTAGATGATAGATGATATTGAAGATGCTTAGATGGATGTGTAGATGCTTATATGATTTGATGATATGATGCGATGTATTTTGATGATGAATGATGAATTTATGATTGTATGCAAATGGATATTGCCTATATGTTTTATGATGTGGTTTATGGATGATTAATGACTTGTTTTTGTGGATATGATGTTATTGTTAAATGCATGTTTTAACTTTGCTTTAATTGTATGCATCTAACTTATGTGATGGGATGGTATAAACGAACCTGTATGCTCTAATCACTTAAAACATACGGAATGCATATGACATTGACAATCTTAATGGGTGATACCACAGAAAGTAAAAAAATAATCATGAATTTAAATAATCACTCTTATCATAAGAATTGATTAAGTATTCATATATGAGATGTAATGGTGTGTAATGTATTTTCTTAATAAGTTTCTGTAAATTAAAAGATATAAAGTAGTCAGTGGTCATCTATATACTATTTCTAATATATATGCGGTATCTGTCCTACTATGTTGATACCCCCTAATTTATAGAATCTTATAAAGAAAGTGATGGTGTGAATGATGTTATGATTTGTTGCTATGTAAGAATTTTTGGGGCTTTTCGGAGATTCAAACACTCTAGTTACCCTATCAACAGTTGTCTACTGACCACTTAGAATTTTGAAAAGTAAGGCTTTTACCATGGACCTAGTTTTTCATGATCTCTGTGTGTGCAAGTGATTGTATATTTTGAGGTAGAACTCAAGCATTTCCTCCGATGTCAGGTGAGATTATTTCAGCCCATTGCTAAGATCAGGGATCCTCAAGTGTTCATCTCATCCTTATGTTGGACTTAGTTGGACTATACCACTAGGCAATATTGGGTTACCTAAGCTAGCTCATCCACATTCAAACATTGGTCTACACAAATGCATGAAGCAATTGTGATAGACATATCATCATGCGTAAGGATTTCTCCTTCCAATTTTGTACAATGTTGAGAATTCCAGGGATTCAAGCTTTATTCCCTTTTTGGCTTCTTTTTGGCTTTGGATATTTGCTCATATGTAGTGATGAAAATCACTTTTTATTTTTGATTGATTTTTTCTTTGAGCTAGGATTTTTGTAGTGATGATAATCACTATTTATTTTGCTCATATGTAGTGATGAAAATCACTATTTATTTTTTATTGATTTTTCTTTGAGCTATGATTTTTTTTGAATTTATGATTTGTGTATCGGATTATTGCTTTGAAATCTGGACTGTATGCTTGGCCTTTTGAATATGTACTTTGCTTTGGGATTTTTGCTTATTTTGATTTAAGCAAGGGATTTGGATAGGGTAAAGCTTGTCCTTTTGCCAATTCTCAGCACCTTTAAACCGGTTGCACAGGGGGATAAGCAAGGAAAATCCTTTTCGCTTAAGGTAACCTAGACCGCTTTTGTAGCTTTCATCTTTTCCTTGTACCAGCTAGGACTTTAGTGTTTCAATTAGTGACGGGATCTTGAATATCCAAGGCATTATCATAGCTAGACCTTACCTTCTACTAATCAAAGTTGTTTTCCTCAAAAGTTGATAAGATCACTAGGTGTGGTTGATTAACCGAAAAACCTTAGTATATTATGTATAGCAACAAATAATGGTTGTGTTGAAAAACACAATTACACACATGTGTTGATGGAGGTATGGATTTGAATGATTTGTGCGACAAACTGTGGTATCACTTTTAAGGCTCTCATGACATATGCAATTGTAGTGGATATGAAAATGCAATGCAATGATGTGGATGCAAGATGTGAGATGCAATTGTTTTTGTATTTTTTATTTTTATGTTGTTTTTGTATTTTTGTTTAATTTGACCAAAGGGCTTATTATGCCTTTGGGGATTTTTGATTTTTGACCAAGTAGCATGAAGTACCCTTGGAGATTTTTGAATTGATTTTGACCAAGCGGTTTGAATTACCCTTGGAGCCTTTGAATTGATGTTTGACCAAGCGGTTTGAATTACCCTTGGAGCCTTTGAATTGATTGGATTTGACCAAGCGGTTTGAATTACCCTTGGAGCTTTTGATTGATTTTGACCAAGCGGTTTGAATTACCCTTGGAGCTTGATTGATTTGATTTGACCAAGTGGTTTGAATTACCCTTGGAGCATTTTGAATTGATGTTTGACCAAGCGTTTAAATTTACCCTTGGACATTTTGATTATTTTACAATTTGAATTACCCTTGGAGCATTTGAATTTATGTTTGACCAAGCGGTTTGAATTACCCTTGGAGCCTTTGATTGTATTTTTGAAATTTTATGTTTTTATGATTTGTTTTGTGTTTTTGACATATTTGAATGTTTTTGTATTTTATGAAATATTTGAATGTTTTTGTGTTTTATGTGTAGAATACCTTTAAGTGAATGATATTGAGAGGCTCAGGCTCCTCAACACCATCTAATGATATAAGGTGATATGCTCCAGGCCCAACTCTCTATGAAATCATGTATGGGCCTATCCAGTTTATCATGAACTTATCTCGTAGATGCGGCGATAGATTCGAATTCTATTAGTTTTCTTTGAGCACTAGATCTCCAACCTTGAATTCCCTTAGGTGGACTTTACTATTGTAAGCTCACGCAAGGTGATCTTGGTAAACATGAAGATGCTCTAAAGCATTGACTCGACATTCATCAAGAAGCATCAACTGATCAAGGTGGCCTTGTCGCGTGGCATCATCATCTATGAAGTCCTTTAATGCTATGCGTAGAGTCAAAATTTCTAACTCTAGTGGCATGATGGCCTCAGTGCCATATACTAGTGAAAATGGTGTTGCCCTAGTGGGCATCCATATACTAGTCCTGTATGCCCATAGTGCAAGAGGCAATTGCATGTGCCAATCCTTGTGATTGTCTTGCACCGTCTTCCTCAAAATGGAGACTATTATTTTGTTTGAGGCTTCTGCTTGCCCGTTTGCTTGTGGATAATAAGGCATTGAAAAACTATGTTGAATATGGTATTTTTTCATTAAAGCATGCACATTTTTGTTCTTGAAATATGGCCCATTATCCGATATTATCTTAGAAGGGACCCCAAAATGACTTATGATATTGTGGAGTATAAACTCCGCAATCCTTGGTCCAGTTGTTGATGTTAAGGGGATCACTTCTACCCATTTAGTGAAGTATTCTGTGGTCATTATGATGAATGTGTGTCGGCCTGAGGATGGGGGTGAGATCTTCCCAATCAAGTCTAGTCCCCATTACGAGAATGGCCATGCTGCCTGGATGGGTTGCAAAGCTTGCGATGGTAAGTGCGTTAGATTTGCATGATGTTGGCACTTACTACATTTCTTGACATACTCACAGTAGTCCTTTTCCATGGTGGGCCAATAGTAACCCATTCTCAAGATGCGCTTAACGATGGCCATGCCACTGAAATGGCCTCCACATGTTCCATCGTGAGCTTGCAAAATTGCCCAGGATGCTTCCTGGGGCTCAAGACAACGGAGTAATACTCCATCATATCCTCGTCTGTAGAGGATTTCTCCTAGCAAGATGTATCTTGTTGCTCTCTATTTGAACGTTCACCTTTCAGTATGCGACAAACCTTGAGGTACTATTCCAAGCTTCAGGAAGTCCCGCAGTTGGGAAAGCCAATCCTGATAAGCCATGACTTCTATAGAAAATATGGCTTGCTCTTCTTGTATTTTTGAGCTAGTGAACATGGATTGAGGAACAACTCTATGGTGTATGGTTGCACCACACTCCATAGGTCCTTGGGAGATCAAAGACCCCCAAGGTGTCATTTGCAAGAAATATCTGGCTACGAAGGACCAATCCTGATTTGGCTCGATGTTGATCATGTTGATTGATTCTTGATTGTCAAAAGCTTCATGACGTATTGTTGAGTGTGAAAGCACTTTCACATGAATGGTTGTAAAATCAAGCAGATGGATTCTGAGGGATTAAGGATCCCAAAGAGGCCATAGTGTCTACAAATCTATTTGATGTACGAGGGATTGCCTCGATGTCATACCATTCCAGCTGGGCTAGGTAAGTGTCAACAAGTTCCTTGTAAGTCTTCAGGAGTGGGCACCTACATTGGAATAGTCCTTTGACCTGGTTTACTATGAGCAAGGAGTCACCAAAGATATTCAATCTTTTAATGCCCATTGCTATGGTTGTTTGGAGTCCCAGGATCAATGCTTCATATTTTGTATTGTTGTTTGTGCATGGGAAGTCTAATTTGAATGATAAGGGCAATGGAGCACCCTGTGGTGTGATAAAGACAATCCCTGCTCTGCCTCCTTGTTCACACTTTGAACCATCGAAGAACAATGACATGTCTCTTTCTTTCTTAGGTTCTTTGAGTTCTGGTGGATCTGATAATGCAAAGACCGCATCATCAAGCAATTCTATGGTGAGAGGCTTGTTATCCTGAAGAGGCGCCTCTGCTAATTGATCTGCTATGACTTGTCCCTTGATGGAATTTTGGCTTATGAACTCTAGATCAAATTCTATCAATAGCATGATCCACTTTGCGGTACGTGTATTGTGATATGTCTTGCTCATCATGTACTGCAAAGGATTTTGTTTTGATATGACGTAGGTCGTATGGCTCAACATGTAGTGTCACAACTTTCGAGTTGCAAAGACCACTGCTAAACACAACTTTTCGACATACGCATATCCTAGCTCATAACTCACCAAGGTGCGACTAATGTAATATATGGCTTGCTCTTTGTCTTGTTCATTATTTTGGGCTAACATGGTGCCCAATGCAAAATCAGTAGCCGATATATAGTAAAAATGGTATGTCTGGCCTTGGTGGAGCCAATACTGGTAGCGTGGCTAGATAAGTCTTGATCTCTGCAAAGGCTTGATGGCATTCTTCATCCCAATGAAAGGGAACTTCCTTGCATAGCAACCGATTCATAGGTCAACATTTGTCTGATAATTGTGCGATGAATATTTTGATGGATGCTATCTTGCCTTGTAGGATCCTTAGCTCCCTAATGTTGGTAGGGGTGGCCATTTCTAGTATAGCCTTTACCTTTGCAGGATCGACTTCAATGCCTCTCTTGGATACGATGAATCCCAAAAGCTTGCCAGAAGTTACGCCAAATATGCACTTCTTAGGATTCAATCGGACATTGTGTTCTATGAGGCGATCAAAGACTTGTCTAAGGACTTTGGCATGCTCTTGCCACAATAGGGACTTGGCCAGTAAGTCATCCATGTAATCTTCTAAGATCTTATGCATATAGTCATGGAATATGTATGTCATGGCCCGCTGATATGTGGCACCAGCATTTTTGAGACCGAATGGCATCACTTTGTAACAGAATGTTCCCCATGGAGTAATGAAAGCATTTTTATGTTGATCTTCGGGCTTAATCTGGATCTGGTTGTATCCAGAAAAACCATCCATTAGGGAGAGCATCTCATGACCTACGGTTGCATCTACAAGAGCATCTATGTTTGGCAACAGGAATGAATCCTTTGGTGTTGCCCTATTTAAATCTCTAAAATCCATGTAGATACAGACTCTTTCATCGGGTTTCCCCATGGGTACCATGTTTGACACCCACTCAGGGTAGTCGATAGGAACTATGAATACTGCATCCAGTAGTTTTTGCAATTCGTTCTTCACCATCAAAGCGATGGTTGGATGCATTTTCCTCAGCTTTTGCTTGACTAGCTTCTTCATGGGATCCAATGAAAGGTTGTGAATGACTAACTTTGGATCTATCCCTGGCATGTCTTTGTAAGTCCAAGCAAAAATATTTGGCCTCTCCTTGAGGAGAGGAATTAGGATGGCTTGTTCCTCTAGAGATAGACTTTCTCCGAACTTGACTTTCCTTGGTTGGGTAGGATCATCACTGATGTCCACCTCGAAAGTCACTTCTATAGCCATATGTGACCCATCCTCTAGCTGATGAGGCATGGGTATCAAATGAATGTCATCGGTGGGATTTACAAGACCTAATGACTTAGGTTCCAAACCAACATGGAAGACGTCATAGGCACAACCTGATGCAAAATGGAACAGCTGTAACATCTCTTCATTGGGGAAGAGGTCTTCAGGCTCTATGGGCGAATTAGCGCGATCCCAATCAATAGCCTCTATATCAAGATGCAATGATTTGGTAGGATCTGATGGATTATGAAGTGGAGTGGTCAAATCAATGGAGATCATGTTGATGGATGGAATGAAGTCTCCAAGACCACATGGGTGCAATCTTGTCTCAGGTTTTTCCCTTCCATACTTGTGATGAGGCTCTGGAGGGATGGGAATTTTTGGATCTGGCCCATGAGCAGGATGGACAATAGGATCATTGGGCTCTAATCACTCTCTGAATGTAGGTGGAGGGGGATTGACCATCCGATGAATGATAGCTAGGTCAACAGGTCTCCCCAAAAATTGCAAATGAGGGTCTATGGCACAGAGTGCCACCTCTCTCTCTACTAGCTCATTGACTTGCCGTAAGTGGTGAGGTCCAAGATAAGCCATCTCAGTCTCATCCTCAAATTCATCATCACTTATCCATAAACCGTTAGTATTGGTATGCGGACCTGTTGGCATTTTTGCCACATTGATTTGATTATTGATTATTCATGCTTAAGTTGTTGCAATTCTAACTTCTCTACAGGTTTTGATGCAAAAAATGACTAAGTCCGAAAGTTGTCGCAAAATCACGACAAAAAAATAGCATAGAGAGCCAAGTCGAAAAACCGTCACGATATCGCGACATGTCGCAGAATCGCGGGTCGGACGAGGAGAGAGAAAATCAACGCAGAATTGTCACGATTTCGTGATGTGTCACAAAATCACGGTCAGCGTAGTCAACGGCAACAGGGGGCAAAACCGTTGCGAAATCGTGACAAAACCAAGCCAAAGGCGATAAGGCTCAAAGTGTAGCGAAATCATGACACAAAATGACACAAGGCGCATAAGTCAAAAGACGTCGCGAAATCACGACGCGTCGCATTTTCACGGCGTGGGTAGGCGAAAAGGCTTAAGTTGCAAAACGGTAGCGATTTCGCGACAGTTAGAGGGTGAAGCCGAGCAAAGCAAAGAAACGTAGCGAAATCGCTACGTGTTCCATGGTCGCGGTCCAAGTGAATGAAAAGAGTCTAAGGCACAAAGGCGTAGCGATATCGTGCAACTTTTGAGAAAATAGGCAAGCAAGATGAAGACGTCACGAAATCGCGACAGAAAGTGAGAACCGTACAGAGGGCAAGAAATGGTAGCGATTTCGTGACACATTATAGAAAAGAGACTAAGTGCGGAGAAACGTAGCGAAATCGTGCATTGTTGCATTTTCACGAAAACAAAGCAGAAGAAGAGCAAAATGGTATGGATGTCACGAAATCGTGACATGTCAGATTTTCGCGATGTAGAAGGGAAGATAGAGCCAAAGACAAGAAAGCGTAGCGAAATCATGCAGCGTTGTGTTTTCGCGGTGCAAGCTAGCGAAGGAGATAAAGAAGCCGAATGTGTAGCGATTTCGCGACATGGTTGGTTTTCGCGGGTTAGAAGCGGCAGAAGCGTACGGAGCAGAAAGACGTCATGATTTCGTGACTTGTCGCGTTTTCGCGACCTGTTGCAGTTTCGCGCCGAAAGCAGTTCAAACGGCCCGATGCTATTTTGTGAGTTTCGATGATTCAAAGCGGTCCAGAATTAAATATGTTGCTACTTTTCGATGCGGTCAAGGTAGAAGAACGCGCCCAAGCTACCAGAATTGAAGATTTCCAAGATTTCGAAGCTGCTGTTCATGATTTTTCTAATGGTTTCATGCATATTTCCAAGAACATCATTTAATGAAAATGGCCGACTCTTCCATATGGCATTTAATTGCTGATTTCTCCGAGGCTGTTTAAGGATATCATCTCCTTGTTTCCGTTGCATAATTTGTAGATCTCGAGGAGGTCCGTTGTAAGTTTTAAATGCTACCAAGAGGCAAGGCCTCTATAAAAACCAATGTAAATCTCATTTGCAAGTATCGGGAGTGAGAGATACTTTTGCTGAAAGCTTTTCAAGTGCTTTGCATGAATATAAGACATTCGGCTCTCTGATTTTGCAAGTGATTTTCTTGTATATTGTCCCTTCTACATTCTGCATTCCTAATTTGTGCTCGGATCTTTTATTTGCTACTTAGTTTTAATTTTGTATTGAGTTTTAACAATTGCTAGTAAAGGAGTGAGTTCTGGAATGTTATTTTGGAGGTCATTTATGCAAGGTTGCGAGTGGATCACATCATTGTCTTCTGTTATTTGTTGTTGTTGTACTTAGAGTTATTTGTTGTTGCTCTTTCTCGATCAGATAAATTCGGCCTACGACCATATTTCCCGTTTCTTTCTGCATCTTTACAATTTCTTTCCTGTAACTTTGATCTAAAAACAAAATTAGAATAGTAAGGGAACCAGCCCACTCTGGAGATTGGCCTGGGAGACATTTCTTTCTCCCAGCCTTTCAATGTTGGCCGGGTCTAGGGTGCATTTTCTATAAAAATCCTTTCCTGTGGCAGATTCGTGACCAACAGTTTTTGGCACGCCCGATGGGACAGACTTCTTCTGTCTCAAAAGATCCATAATCGGTGAGATTGATTGTTTTATTGTTTCATACCCGGAGGTCTCAAGATTTTGATGAGCTGTCTTGACCTCATAGCGGAGATTTGTAAGTTCATCTGGCGACTTTGCTGAGTTGAAGATCCAAATTTCTTGATCGTGGATGCCTACCTTTTTCAAGCTGAAAGAAGATACCCCGGAGGAATCAAGGTTTGGTGAGCAGCCTTGACCTCAAAGCAGAGAAAAGAATGTTCACTTGGTGACTCTGACTTAATGGCGATAGCCATGATCTCGTAGACCACTACTATAATGGCGAGGGTTTGTCCTAGATGGGATGATCCTGGCCCTCTGAATCTCCAAATCCGGCATGAGATTCCCAAAGGTGCCCTGAAAGCCCTAACAAAATATGATGGCACCGAGGGCATGGCTCTGGAGCATGTTGAAGATGTTGTTGCTTTGTCAACCATACATGATATAGTTCATGAAGATATCATGATCAGACTTCTGGTTTTGTCTTTGGAAGGAAGGGCGTTGCAGTGGTACAGACTGCTCAGGCGTCAAAGCATCAGCTCATGGGATGATCTAGCGGGAGCACTAATCAGAAGATTTGATGAAGATCCCTTTAACGGCTCTCAGGATCCCTTTTAGCTTCTAATGTACATCACAAGAGCACCTCTAGAGAGCATCACGGACTTCAATGTCCGATTCTTGAGAAGCTGGAAGAGAATTCCAGAGAAGATCCGACCGACACCCACCCAAGCCCACCTCTTCTATGTTCGAGCTTTCCATTCTGACATAGGCCTCCTCTTGCTGCAATCAGGTGAACGAAGGTTCCCTCAAATCTTTGAGGAAGCAGTGCGAGCGGAACAACTTCTGCTCCTATCAGGAAAATTACCATGGAGAGAAACTCCATCACCTTATCCGGTAGTTGCTGCTCCTGTCTATCCCGCGTAGTATTTTTCACACCAGATCCCTTATATAGTGCAAAAACATGAGATGCAGCTGTGTGGAGCTCAAGAGGCAGCTTTCATCCAAGGCCAACGATGGGAATATGCAAGCATTGTTCCAGCCATGGATGATATGGTTGCTTGTAATTTCTATCAGAAGATGGATCAAGAGGAGATGAGTGAAGTAGAAGAAGAACAACTTCGAAGCATAAGGAGGGCACATCTTTGCACCCTTTGCAAGTGTTTAACCAGAGCCATTCAATAGACATGCCTCATCAAGAGGAAGAGTCTGAAGAGATCCTGGAGAAAGTACTATTGCTGGACAATTTCTGTGATCGGATCCAGGAGTTGGAGGAACCTGTTCTCAGTCCACAATCAGGGAACCCTCCAAGATGGTGGCATTGGCTTCAGTCATTACTACAATGGGTACCTACAGGAGCCCTCCATGTGGTAAATTTCTTTGCTCCATTATTTGTCAATTGTGTGGGTACTGGCATGCAGGATAACTTGCCCATGTCTGCAACATGGAGAACTTTAGGAAGAGGTCATCCCAATTTCAAGGACCGACTCAAGTATGATCGGATCTGGTCAGGACACTGTCGATTTACCGGATAACCCTCTGAGACTGGGTTTGTGGTGGCGACATGCCAATCATGTCGTAAACTATTGTATATAGTATAAAAAAAAAAAAAAAAAAAGAAAAGAGAAAAAGCAAAAAAAAGAAGTATTGTTTTTATTTTATCACTTCGGCTCTTTTTGCATGCGAGCCGTGAGTGCCTCTTTTTTGTTTTTTTTCTCCCTTCCCAGTAGTTGGTGGCTTTCTAGCAATTTCTTCCTTCCCCTTCCCTTTTTCTTTCCTTCCTTTCTTCATTTTCCTCCTTCTTCTACTTCTTTTTCTTCTACAGTAAAGAAAAAGCCACTGTTGTTGTTTCTTTTCCCCTTTCCTATTATTCCCGCTTCTTCTTATCCCTTTCTTCTAAGTTCTCTGTTGTTTTACGCATTTATTTATAGTTTAGTTCATTCTCATTCCACTTCCATTCCATTAGTTCATTTACTTCCATTCCCCTTCCATAGCAGCTGGTAGCACAGTAGCTCTCTGTTACTGTCTACCGCATTACTTTTTTCATTCCATTCATTCCACCATATCACCATTCCATTTGCATTTCACCGCCTGCGCATCCGTAGGATCTCATTCCATTCATTTCCATTCCATAATCAGTTGAGCCAAATGCAGGTTCTTGAAGTTTCAGTTATTCAGCAAAAGATGTTGCAGCAGTCCATCGAGATGAACCCCAGTAGCTAGCTTTCTATTCTAAGTTTTCATGACTCTATTGCCCAATGGATTCAGGCCTGGGATTCTTGCATATAGCAGAACTGTATACCCCATGAGCCACCAAGAATGTTGGCATTTTTGCCACATTGATTTGATTATTGATTATTCATGCTTAAGCTATTGCAATTCTAACTTCTCTACAGGTTTTGATGCAAAAAATGACTAAGTCCGAAAGTTGTCGCGAAATCGCGACAAAAAATAGCATAGAGAGCCAAGTCGGAAAACCGTCGCGATATCGCGACATGTCGCAGAATCGCGGGTCGAACGAGGAGAGAGAAAATCAACGCAAAATTGTCACGATTTCATGACGTGTCGCAAAATCACGGTCAACGCGATCAACGGCGGTAGGGGGCAAAACTGTCGCGATATCGCGACGTGTTCGATTTTCACGATCAAAATGGTCAAAGAAGGCAGAGAGACATAAAATGGTCACGAAATCGCGACAAAACCAAGCCAAAGGCGATAAGGCTCAAAGTGTAGCGAAATCACGACACAATATGGCACAAGGCGCATAAGTCAAAAGACGTCGCGAAATCGCGACGCGTCGCGTTTTCACGGCGTGGGTAGGCGGAAAGGCTTAAGTTGCAAAATGGTAGCGATTTCACGACAGTTAGAGGGTGAAGCCGAGCAAAGCAAAGAAACGTAGCGAAATCGCTACGTGTTCCATGGTCGCGGTTCAAGTGAATGAAAAGAGTCTAAGGCACAAAGGCGTAGCGATATCGCGCAACTTTTGAGAAAACAGGCAAGCAAGACAAAGACGTCGCGAAATCGCGACAGAAAGTGAGAACCGTATAGAGGGCAAGAAATGGTAGCGATTTCGCGACACATTATTGAAAAGAGACTAAGTGCGGAGAAACGTAGCGAAATCGTGCAGTGTTCCATTTTCGCGGATTAAGAGCTAAGAAGAGCATAATGGCATAGATGTAGCGAAATCGCGACATGTCAGATTTTCACGATGCAGAAGGGAAGATAGAGCCAAAGACAAGAAAGCGTAGCGAAATCGCGTAGCATTGTGTTTTCGCGGTGCAAGCTAGCGAAGGAGATAAAGAAGCCGAATGTGTAGCGATTTTGCGACATGGTTGTTTTTCATGGGTTAGAAGCGACAGAAGCGTACGGAGCAGAAAGACGTCGTGATTTCGTGACCTGTCACATTTTCGCGACCTGTTGCAGTTTCGCGCCTGAAACAGTTCAAATGGCCCGATGCTATTTTGTGATTTTCGATGATTCAAAGCGGTCCAGAATTAAATATGTTGCTGCTTTTCGATGCGGTCAAGGTAGAAGAACGCGCCCAAGCTACCAGAATTGAATATTTCCAAGATTTCGAAGCTGCTGTTCATGATTTTTCTAACGGTTTCATGCATATTTCCAAGAACATCATTTAATGAAAATGGCCGACTCTTCCATATGGCATTTAATTTCTGATTTCTCCGAGGTTGTTTAAGGATATCATCTCCTTGTTTTCGTTGCATAATTTGTAGATCTCGAGGAGGTCCGTTGTAAGTTTTAAATGCTGCCAAGAGGCAAGACCTCTATAAAAACCAATGTAAATCTCATTTGCAAGTATCGGGAGTGAGAGATACTTTTGCTGAAAGCTTTTCAAGTGCTTTGCATGAATATAAGACATTCGGCTCTCTGATTTCGCAAGCGATTTTCTGTATATTGTCCCTTCTACATTCTGCATTCCTAATTTGTGCTCGGATCTTTTATTTGCTGCTTAGTTTTAATTTTGTATTGAGTTTTAACAATTGCTAGTAAAGGAGTGAGTTCTGGAATGTTATTTTGGAGGTCATCTATGCAAGGTTGCGAGTGGATCACGTCATTGTCTTCTATTATTTGTTGTTGCTGTACTTAGAGTTATTTGTTGTTGCTCTTTCTCGATCAGATAAATTCGGCCTACGGCCATATTTCTCGTTTCTTTTCGCATCTTTACAATTTCTTTCCTGCAACTTTGATCTAAAAACAAATTTAGAATAGTAAGGGAACCATCCCACTCTGGAGATTGGCCTGGGAGACATTTCTTTCTCCCAGCCTTTCAATGTTGGCCGGGTCTAGGGTGCATTTTCTATAAAAATCCTTTCCTGTGGCAGATTCGTGACCAACAGGACCTAATACAAGGGGCTCATGTCTTGGCCCCAAGTAGGCCATCTCTGTTTCATCTTCATTTTCTTTGTCACTTATGAAGAATCTATTTGCATTTGTCTCTTACTCCAAAGTCAGGGGTTGATGGCTTAGGCCTATGTAGGCTCTTTCTATTGAGTCTTCTGATCCATAGTCACTTTCATCTGATGTATATCCACTCTCATCGTGGATGGATCATGTGAATGTTTGTAAATAGCGAGGCCCCTAATATGCTAAGCCAAGTTGCGCCTCATCATCATTTGCTTCATATACATTCTCCTCATCCCACGAGTTGTACCCTATTGAGGTGGAATCAATTGAGATGTTTGGATGATAAACTTCTGGTGGTAGTATGTTTACCATGGCCACTTGTCTATTGCTCAAATTTCTTGTTCTTATGGGATGATAAGGAATGAAATCAATGTCTTCTCCTAACCCTAAGCTTAATATTTCCAATTTCATTACAAGAGAGTCACCTCGACCTTCGATATAATAGCCTAAGCCAAATATATCGGAGGGAAGCTGATATTGTGGCTCATATGGCCGCCTGCACCCCTGCTCATATATGCCAAGGCCATAGCCATGCCAATGGTAATGCTCAAAGTAGCTTAGAGCAAACTTAGGGTTAGAGAGGTAATGAACATTGACCATGAATAATTTGTCACTATCCTCTTCTATATCTGAATACTTATGAGCATAGTCCAAACTGGCATAGACAAAATTGGTTTGGTTGGGAGGGATTCCAAGTGGAACCACTATTCCCACTAGCGGCCTCAAGTCCTTAGGCCTTCCCATGTATTATGTAGACTCAATTATAGGTATAAAGGTGATGTTTTGCACAAGGTACTCCCTAATTCCTGTGCTTGCCAAGTGTATTGATGCATGCGGTGTTGATGACCCTAGGGATGACACTGGCAAAGCAGGGTGATAATCACTATATTCATATTGATCCTGAAGATCTTCTTCTTCCATACGACTTGGAATTTTAGCAATGGCTACAATTGACACTTCCTTGGGTTGTTCTTCCTTAACTAAGGGTACCTTTAGCTTCTGATTGTCTTTTGGTTTTGACATTGATGGTACTTTAGAAGCATTGACTACTTTGAGTGCACCAGGAGGTGTTGAAGTGCATGGGTCTTTTCTTACCCCTTTGTCTTTGTTATCCACTTGTGTGGTTGGGGATGAAGGTGCCACATACAGGTGAGTATAAGGGATTACAAATTCTCCTAGAATGTCCACATGATTAACGTATTTAAAAGGCTCTTCATTGACCAGAACCACATAGACTTTGTTCTCGTGCACATACTTGACACATTGGTGCAAGATCGAAGGCACACACTTCATGGCCCTTATCCAAGGGTGCCCTAAGAGGATGTTGTACTGCATAGCTCCTTCCAAGACATGACACATCATGGGGATGGTCTTGTGCCCCACCTTGATGGGTAGGACTATCGTTCCCACAGTATTGCATAAAGCATCATTAAAAGCTCTCAATGTGTAAGCTCCTAGAATGATATTAGACTTGGGGATCTTGAGGTGCTCTATTGCAGTTGTTGTGATGATGTTTATCGATGAACCTATATCGACCAAGACCCTCTTGAAAGGTAAGTTGTTGATTGTTGCTACAATGTTTAGCGGAGGGTCTGGTAAGGCAACAGGAACTGTCTTAATCTCATGATCATAGAATCGGATTATAGGTTCCTAGAATTCTTGCACTTGTCCCACAAAGTGAGTGAATGCATTCACATCTTGTGGTTGGAGATCAATTGTTCTTAAAATCTCCATTAGATTCTCCCTATGCTTTGGGGACTATTGTATGAGCTCATAGATGGATAACTTAGCTAGAGTCGTCTATAGGTTTTGCTCCAATCTACTCCGAATAGTCACCACAGGTCACATTAGTGGACCTAGAAGGTTTTCTTGCCTTTGTCTAGGAGCAACTAGAATGTTCATGGGAGCTACAGGCGGTTGCAGCTGACCATACCGCCTAGTCCTTGTTGCTATCTTAACAATATCAACCATCCCAATGCATCCGTGGGTAGGTATGTCAGCTTGAACCTTATTAACTTGGGCCCCTTGCTCTCGAGGTACCTCATGATTGGGCAATGGTTTTTTGTATATGCCCATGTCTTTGTTATCGAGAGCCAGTGGGTTATCAACTTTGAGTTCTCCCGCCTCAATCATGTTTTGCACTTGATGCTTAAACCCGATGCAAGCCTCAATTTCATGCCCTAGTATCCTATGATAAGGGCAAAATTGATCTTCCCTATATCCTTTTGGCTTAGGATGGTTGGGATCTATAAGAGGTATATCATGAAATCTGATCCTTCCGGCCTCACTCAACTGATTAAATATTGATTTCATTGATTTTGTCAGAGGTGTGAAATAATGAGGCATCTTGCATTCTCGATTTCTTACTTGATTGTTCTTTTGGTCGTAATTGGCTGGCAGGGGATGTGCTTGATAGTTCTGAGGTTGTTGTGCACCCCCATCCTTGGGTGTAGCCAATGCAACTTGATTTACTGGAGCAGGGTTGGTCTGCTTTTGTTTATACTTGTCATTCTTACCATTCTTGTTCCACTCCTTTTTTTTTCAGAGTTTAATGGTTCCCTCATCTACTTTTATCTCTTTGATGAGCTTGTCCTGTGTCAAAGCTTCCTCAAATGAAGGGTACTGCTGAAGTTGTAGCAAGAGGAAGATGTTTTTAGAGCAACTTTTGGTGAACATGTGAATGATCTCTTCTGTGGGAATGAAGAATGATAATTTTGCCATGATTTTTCTCAATCTATTTCCATAATCCATTATTGGCTCATCATCATATTGTTTCAAGTTGGTCAGGTCTGAAAGGTTCACCTTCTTCTTAGAACCAAAGGAGAAACACTTTAAGAATGTATTTACTAGTTGTTCAAAGTTGGTTATGCTATGCTTAGGTAGTTGGTTGAACCATTGAGTGGCAACACCTGAAAATGTCATTATAAATGTTCTTAGCATGAGAGCGTCATTGTCTTCAAGATGAAAATAGGCATTGATAAAATTGGTGGCATGTTCTTATGCATCCTCTTCACCATTAAACTTTTCTAACCTAGACATCTCAAAGTGCTTAGGATATGGAGGGCTAGGGATTGATGGGCATAATGGTTGGTTGTGTATTTTGCTTAATGTTGGTGAGTTCCCAGTTGCCTCTTGTTTCTCAAAGGTTTTCATCTTTTTAGCAAGATCTTGAAATGCCTTTGATGCAAGGATTTCCTCCTCTTGTAAGCCTATTCACGTTGGCAATGGAGGTAACTCTCTATCCATTTGATTCGTTCCATTTTCCTCCCTCCTACAAGGGGACTCAATATTGTGATCTTTATTTTTTGTGTTTGCCCTTTCCCCATTAGTTGGATTTCATTCATGGTTTGGTGGAGGATTTCATTTTGGGCTATCTTGTCTATTGTGCCTCTCCTTAGGTGAGTCGGTACGTCTAGTTCTTTGGTGGTCACCACCATTTGTCTATAAATTTTTAAGAGATAACCGCTCGGCTTGCTCTCTCAAACGCTACTCATGTTGGCATAAGAGTCTTTCTCTTTGTTTATCTTGTTCGAGAGCTTCCACTAGCTCTCGCTCCTTACATAATGCATTTTCTAACCGCCTCATTCGGTTAGTTTGCACTGTTACAGAAGACTCATGTTTATCTAACTTTGTTCTTGTTGTCTTGACTCACAGATTCCTCAAGGAGGTTTCTACTGTATTTGTACTCTTGCTAGCTAATGTGACTTGTTCAGTGTATTGTTGAGTATCCCTACGATCAAACTCCATGCATCTACTACGGGGTTAGTCTAAGGTACCCCTAAACTGAGAAATGTGTTTAGAAGTTATCATTCGTGAGCTTCCAGATGAAGAGTTCTCAGTAGCTATAGTTATTTGAATTGGTCATGTAGGAAACCGATCCAACCAGTCTAGTTGTCTTAATTTCCATGGTTGGTCCCGTGGGGTACCATTCACTCCTATGAGGTCATAGTCTACGAGAATATTTCCTTTTGTATGAAGGGTTTCTTCTATTTTATTCCCATGGCTAGATGTAGCTCTAGTTTCCTACCCTTCGATAGGCATTCATGTTTCATATGTTTCTTGTGAGTCTTGAGGTGTTGCAATTCTTGTTTGCCTTCTTGATGAAGAGGACTTGTGGTAACATGTTTTCTCCATGTGGATGGAGATGTAGTAGTCTCGTCATCCCTATGTGAAGAATGAGTCTTAGAACCTTCTTTGTGTCCATGTGAGGAGGAAGCCCTTGAAGCTTCCCCACATCTTTGAGACGTTTCTGTGTGTTTAGAGGAGGCCCTTGAGGTCTCCTCATGTCTCCTTGATGAGGATGGTTGTGAAGCCTCTTTTTGTTTATGTGATTTTGTTCCATGATGTGGTTCTTTACTTGGGGTTTCTCGAGGAGATCCCCCAAGGGTTGAATTATCACCCCTTAGGCTGGCAAAGCTATGTCTCATGGTCTTATGGGTGGGTCGTTCAATGTTACTACGACTCTACCTGTGGGTATGAGTCACTTATGTATCTTCCTAATTATCAGATTGAGGGTGCTTACTTCTTTTTTTGACCATGTTGTCTTATGAATTAATCTTTTGAGTTGCAATTTAGGAATAACCACACAATACCAAGTAAATGTTTATCTTGATTATCGATTTAAGTGTACCCTAAACCATTTGGTGTGTTTTGATGTGTTGTTTTTTTTATTTCTTTGCTCTTGTTCTTGGATTAAGAATGAGAAGACTCATCCATAGTGACAATCAAGTACACCCGTGCCAAACATGATTTTCTCAAAAGAAGCTAGGGTACATCGCTGAAGACCCAATGGATGGTTTGCCTAGCTCTTCCACTCTGAACCAATAATTGTTCCAACAGTGGAATACAGCTTGAGCACAAGAAACTTAGTGTCACTATAAGTAAGTTTATCAATCTGTTTTTAGGAATCTCTAGGGGGTAAACTAGTGGAAGGAGATGAATTCCAACATCACTGGATTGAATTGAAGGTTGGTGACGAAATCCAACTCCCCAATGTTTAAATGAGATGTGCGTGTGTGGTTTTTATTTTAATCTTGCATAACATAAAGTGCATCATATAGCAGCAATGAATCTTTCCTATATGCCTAAGTGTAAAAATACATTTTAATATTCAAAAATATTCATAAGCTACTATGATTTGTATGAGCGCACTTTATTTCGTGCAACTATGGCCTCTAGCAGGGCCTCAAAGCAAGCAAACAACATACAATGTCTAGCACGTTGGATTCTAGGGTGAAATTTTCAGGCATAAGCCAATGCTCCTAGCAATGCCTAGTGGAAATTTTAAAAGAAGATCTAAGATATGCGAAATGCTTAATTCTTTCTCCTTTTATTCTTTTAATTTCCAAACATAAATGTACTTTAGTTTTCTGTTTTAGACACACAAAAGCAGAAAGAAAGTTGTAAAGTATCAGAGAAGCTATACCAACCTTTGATCCAGATTAGAAATTCGGTGTTTTGACCTCCGCTGCACTCCAGTTCTGGCCACTGTTGACCAGAGCGGCTGGTTCTTGGCCACTGTAGCTCAGAGCAGCTAATCTATGGCCATTGTAGCTCAAAGCGGATAGACCTGCACACAAAACTATGTTAGTATTTTGATAGAAAATGAAAAATTAGTGGAGGTCCCACCATGATCGCCATCTGTAGCGACCTCGGGATGCATGCACCACCCCTTTTTAGCTCTACTTGCAATGTTATTAAAAACCCAAGATGAAATGGAAGACAATGAAAAAAGCATATAACACAAAATAACAAAGATGGATATCTTTATTGGTATTGGAACTCAATTACATGTCGGTACCTCTTAGGGATACCCATTTCGATACAATAAGTTTACAAATAGGCAAAGAGTATCCCTTTCACAAAGAGGTGGTGTGCTTATAAAGGCTTTCTGATTCCGCACATGAAAATGTATGAGGGCTTACAGATGCCTCCTTCTCTAGGTTTGTTTCCTAGAGGGATCCATTTTGCTCTCGTATGTTGTAGATTCTATTCGATGAACATGTGGCCTTGTAAACAATGAAACAACAACACACACTTAGATGTCCGAGATTGCCTTCCCTTATGAGGTTGTTAGTAATAAAATAATATAACGAAAATATGATGAAACTATGCCATGAAATAACATAAATATATGCTATTGATATGAAAACATGAAAAAATAGAATAAAAGAAGTTATGTCTAAAACCTAAGCTAAGCCTCTGGGCCACTGTCCAATACAATGTCCGCTAAGGTAAACCTTGCTCTCTTTACCCCAAAGTTATGGGTCAAAGCCTGTAATCTGATGTTGAAATAATAGGTGTTATGCTCTTTAATTTTTTAGGGCTTCGTCGTACACGTGATCTCTAATGGAACTCTCCAAGTCTCGAAAGCTCTCCTCAAAAATATGTCTCGCTGATCTATGTATTTATATGTCTCTCTCTGATATATATGATCTCCCTTGGTGCTCTAAGGCTTGCACCTTTTATAGTGTGAAACCCTAGGTCTATGTCCAAGCCCTAGGAATGAATTTCTCATACGTAGTACAAGTTAGCATGAGATGCTTTTGTCCTCTATCTATGTTTGAAGGCCAGTTAACTAAAATCTAACTGCCCACTTGAGTCTCCTATGCAAACTGGTCGTTAGCATGAGAAGCTTTTGTCCTTTGTTTATGCTTGGAGGTTAGTTAACTAAAGTTTAAATGCAAACTCAAGCCTCCTATGTGAACTGGTCGTGAAAAGGAATGCAAAGTTACTCTTGCTCACCTTTATTGCATGTAGACTGCCACTTTCTCCTATGATTAGGCCTATTTGTCAGCAAAATTACTTCTTATGGCTTAGCCGCTATCGTCTGCAATGGCTAAGATCTAGCTGCTGTCATCTACGACGGCTAAGTTATGGCCGCTCTAGGCTTGAGCGGTTAGGATCTGGTCCCTCTTGGCTTGAGTGGCTAGGCTTGGATGGCTTGAAAAGGCCCCAAATGAGTGGTGAGAACCACTGTTGATGCTTGGAAAGTCCAAGATTATGTCTTATGATCTTATGAGTGTGTCTATGTGAGCAGCTCCCCTAAGCATGACACGATTTAGATGTCTACACCTTTAACCATATTCTTCTAGATCAAATGGTCATTCAAACCGATTTGGTTCAGATGAAGGCCAACTAAAATTTAGTTAAGATCATAGGTGACAACTGTAGTTTAGACTGTAAACCGTAGGTGTCAGCCATGGTTCAGACTTTAGACCATAGGACTCAACTGCGGTTCAGACTGATTAGGCCAAGGAGCCCAAATTGAGTGGTTAGAATCACTACTCTATTTTGGAGTCTATCCAAGATCCTCCATATGGTCTTGTAGGATGTCCATATGAGTAGTCACCATCGACATGATGTGTTTTAGGTGTCTACAGATGCCCCTTTTGAGATGCATTATGATATCGAACAACGCGTGAGCAAAAATACACCACCTAAAATGATGTCGAAGGTTCTATGATGATCATTAGTCGGATCAACATTAGATGCCCCAAGTCCTACAAAAGGATGCGCATCCTAGAATCATTGCTTCCAACTGGGTGAAAGGCTTAAATTTGAAAGAGTTTGCACTCATCATCAGACATTCAAGTAGCTTTGGCACTACAATAGGAGTTAGGCCTATATAATCAAAAGGATGAGAGTTACAAACTAATTATCATATTTGCTATTTATCCCAAGCAAAGGGGTAAGCTTATGATAGCTGTTGACAATGATTCATAAGACAAACATAATTTTGACAAGATCAAGGGATCTACGATCTCAAGGATCTTCTGTTGATTTTGATTATAATTATGATATTATGACTACCCCCTCAAGTGACGAATTGATGAGGGTAATGACATTGTATGAAGCGATGAGGTCGCTTGACCATAATGAATGATCTGCATAAACTTAGAATTGAGCATTTAATGACTTGGCTAAGCCTAGTTCAACTTATGATTCCAAATGTTAATAGTAATTGCACATTTTTATCCCATGGAGCAATCGGGCTACAATAGTTGTCTTAGGGAATCAAAATAATACAAATCCAATTAGTTTTATGTTGAATCAATTTTGTCGATGATTTGCTAAAAAAATGTGTCATAAGAGAAATGACATGAAACACCTCGTTTTCGTGGAGTAGTCCAGCCTTGAAGGCCTTCTTCGGAATTGAAAAGAATCATATCAAATCAACGATGACAATTTTACCCCAAATGTCCTTATGGTTATTTACTCATCTCGTCATATTACATGGATTGTCAGTCACTACAATCGCCAAGTGTATAGAGTAAATAACTGAATACAAGGTGCATTTGGCTTTTGATTATTTTAAATGTTTTTGTTAATTTTGAAATTTTTAATTGATCCTAGTGCTTGAACATCACCAAATTTACAAAATTGATTGCTCTTATTGATATTATGATCCATTAGGAGTCATTGATTTAGCATTTAATATCTTCCCACGATGGGATTTTGCTGCATTTATTGCTAGTTGTGAACTGCAGGTACAGTCTGCGATTGAAACTTTTAAAATTTGGGAATCGTAGGTCAGACCTACGGGTGAAAAACCATAATTTCAGGACCGCGGGTGTCAACTGTGGTCCGTCGAAATTAGGGAAACCTATAAATATTTTTTCCATTCAAAAATTTCATTATTGTCTTGAAAGCGACTGCAATTTAGAGAGCTTTTGAGAGGTGAGAAGCATTTTCTGATTCGAAACGCTTCTAAACCGCTACTTGATATCGCACTCACACCCTAATGGCAAACCTTGGATAGCCCTCCACTAGTAGAGGCCTCTGTGCGGGCAAGGTAACTCGAAACTGAGTCCTCGCATTCATTACCAATTAAAATAAACCACATTAATTAATGGGTAAATTAACTTCACTAAATTGTTGGCAATGAACCTCACCTTAGACTAGGCTAGTTTAGGATTTTAATTTTCTGGCTAGCTAGGCTAGGAAGTGACCCCAAATGGGTCTCATTCCTATACTACAACTAGTAGCGATAGTTCCCAATTGTCAGATTGGGGACCACAGCTATTAGCTACGGTTGGAATTCAAATTCCAACGGTTAATTTTTGATCGCATGCGGACCGTAGGGTTGACCCGCGGTTCGACAACTTTTAGGAAAAATTATCAAATGTATTTGATTTTTCTAAGGTTTTATGGCAATTAATGTCATTTATTGCACTTTTGACATGCCTTTTTTATTTTATTTTTATTTTCTTGATGACTTTTGACATGTTTTGTCCTTTTATCATTTTTTTGAATTTGTTTGACATTTTGAAGGTCGTTTTTAGCTGTTTTTGGTTATTTTTTAGTTATATTTTCCCTTATACATTATGTTTTTTAGAGGTTGACCTCTAGAGCCCGAGAGTCGAACATCCTACGCACCCTGCATAAACAGCTTACTACCTTAGAGTGGGAGTGGTTTGGTACCGTTGGCTTCGGCTACGTTTTGGATCTACCCACTATTAGGGTAGATCAGGCCTACCTAACTGTGTTGGCCCGATGCTAGAATGCGTGGACCAACACATTTCACCTACCAACAGGTGAGATAACCATTACTTTAGAGGATGTCTACAAGATCTTCAAGATCCCTATTGATGGTGAGGCCATCACCTACTCCTCCTACTGGATTAAGGAGCATGTTTTTGATTCTATATTCGATGATCGAAGCTAGGAGGCACAGTGCAAGATCGACAATGAAGGCGTCCACATCGGGTACTAGCAGTAGGAGGGCATCTTCTCTGTCAGAGAGGTTGTTTTCATGCACTTGGTCATGTAGATTGTGCTTCCAGACTCCTCGAGCGTGAGGATCCCCTAGAACCTTCTGGCCAGTGTTAGGAGGGTCACATAGAGCTCTACCACACATCCACTACTCCTAGCCTAGGGGAGCACCTTATTGTGCCAGCTATACTATGAGTTGTACCAGATCACCAGTCGAAGCTAGGTTGGGATCAACTGTAGTCTTCTTCTTTAGATATGGAGTTGGCAGCACATCAGGATCGAGTATCATATGGAGCTACCTCTTATTATTACTTCTATTGATGATGTGCACCAATGTTATGCCACATGCTGGCCCCACAAGGATGAAAAGGTTAGAAAATCCAACTAAGTGTCTATTATTTACAAGCTCAATATATAGGCTCTAAAGGCCCAAAATACATAACCAAACCCACCAAATCATGGATTTGATCCCAAAATCCTTAACCATAAGCTACAATAGTGCAAAGGAGAATGCACGTAACTTCTAAGCTAAGATAGAAGGGAAAGATGCTAACTAGAAGATCCTTTTAGCTATCTTGAAGTACACACTTCCTACTTTGAGTTCACACTTCCTAACTAACACTCCAAAGTGACAACTAGAAGACAACTAGTGCACACAAGTGTATGTGAGAAGGAGACTCACTTACAATATTAATTTGCAAGAAATAAACTATGCAAACCTAGCTAGGAACTACTAGAGGGGTCATATGAGAGATTAAACATCAATCCTCATCATGCCTCCCCACAATAGAAGCATTGGCCTCCAATGCTTTCAGAAGAGTAGGAAAGTCACGGGACATCTGATGAAAAGAAATCCAATGAGCCTGATGTGGCAATTGTCCTCGTCGAGCCACAAGATACGAGGTGGTAGACCCCTGGCGAGTCTGTCGAGTCTTCGTGTCATAGATCTGATCGGAATCCAATGGTAACTGAGAATCAGGAACCACGTCCACAGGATGACTGATAGCTGGTGCGGTCTCCAATGTAGAGTCAAAGTACAACTTCAAAAGATCTACATTGATGACGTCATGAATCCCCAAGTGTGTGGGAAGATCAAGGCGAAAAGCATTCTCGGACACCTGTTGAAGGATAGTATAAGGCCCATAGCGAATCGGTTTGATTTTACTATGAGTCTTATCAGTAAAACGCCGCTTGTCAAGATGCAACCATACTTTGTCACCAACCTGAAATGGATGAGGAATTCGATGTCGATCCATGGCATTTTTTTGTTGCTACTGTGTCTTTTGCAAAATCTCAATCACCTTTGATTGAAGATTATGCAAGTGTTGAATAAATGAGTGTGCCTTGTCTTGCTCCTTCTGAAGATGTGAAGTGATAGGAGAAGGCAAAGACAAAGGTAACTCATAAGGTGCCAAGGGCTGAAATCCCAAACAAACCTCAAAAGGTGAGTGACCTGTAGAAGAATGTAGTGCCCTATTGTAGGCATGCTCAATATGAGTGAGACTCAAGTCCCACTTTGTTGGTGAAGTGTGATGATAGATTCGTAAACTTTGCACAAGTGTACGGTTTACCACTTCAGTCTGCCCATCGGATTGTGGATGATAGGCGATGGAAAAGTTAAGGGAAACTCCCAAAATTTTCCACAAAGAATGCCAAAAGTGACCCACAAAGCGTGAATCATGATCCGATATAATGCTGGTAGGTAGACCAAAGGATCACCAAATGCTATCAAAGAACAATTGGGCTAAGTCTACTGTAGAACTTGTCTTGCGGCATGGAATAAACTTAGCCATTTTACTGAATCTGTCAACCACCACGAACACACAATCATGTTGTCGCACTGTCATGGGAAAACCACTAACCAAATCCATGGAAATGCTTTCCCAAGGATGGGAAGGAATGGGCAAAGGAATGCCTAAGCCAAACTTCCTGTTAGCTGGTTTTGAGCGACAACAAACTGCACACTGTTTGAGAAATCTCAACACATCCCTCTGCATTTTAGGCCAGTAGAAAAATCTTTGCAAGTGATGAAGTGTTTTGTGTTTCCCAAAGTGACCACCATAAAGTGTTGAATGAGCTTCCTTAAGAAGTGACACTCTTGGCTCACAAGGAACACAAACCTTGTCCAATTTGTAAAGAAGTCCTTCTTTGATGTAGAAATCTTGGAAAGGACGCAAATTGGAAGAAGAAGGTTTACTTACTTGCTCAAATATTTTCCCAAAATCAGGATCCTGTGAATACTGATTAGGCCAAGTCTGAAATCCCAAGTGTGAAGTAGACATTACTGTTAAAGCAAGAGAGGTAGGAGGCCTACTCAAACAATCAGCAACAGTATTACTCTTCCCCTTTTTGTACTTGATCACCAAGTGAAATTGTTGGAGGTAAGAGGCCCACTTCATATGTCTTGATTCTTCAATTTTACTTTGAGATTGTAGGAACTTGAGAGGCATGTGATCAGTGTGTACTACTGTATATTTTCCCAAAATATAATGTCTCCAGTACTTGATAGCTTGAACTAATGCATACAACTCCTTGTCATATGTAGAATAGTTCAACTTAGCAGCAGAAAAAGTTTTTGAATGATAAGCAACTGGATGACCATTCTGTTTGAGCACAACACCTAAAGCAACTTTAGAGGCATCCGTTTCAATCTCAAAAGGTTGAGAGAGGTCAGGTAAAGTTAACACAGGTGTTGTACAAAGTTTCTTTTTTAGTTTCTCAAAGGCAACCTCTTGGCTTTTCTCCCAATGAAATGGAACTTTAGACTTAGTGAGATAATGCAATGGAGCTGCAAGGGTGGAATATTGAGGAATGAACTTGCGATAAAAATTTGCAAGCCCTAGGAAACTCCTTAACTCGGTGAGAGTTGAAGGAGGGGACCACTTAAGTAAAACATCAACTTTAGTGGGATCTACCTGAATTCCACTTTCACTAATCACATAACCAAGGTAAGAAACTGAAGTATTGCCAAAAGAACACTTGGAAGAATTGGCATATAATTGATTCTTTGCAAGAAGATCAAGTGTATGATGGATATGCCCAAGGTGTTCCTCCCAAGTTTTTGAGAATATCAATATATCATCAAGATATATTATTACAAATTTGTCAAGTACATCACGAAATACATCATTCATCAACCTCATGAAGGTTGCAGGAGCATTTGTAAGACCGAAAGGCATGACCAACCATTCAAAGAGGCCCATCTTCATCTTAAAAGTTGTCTTCCATGTATCCTCAACTTGGATACGCACTTGATGATATCCACTTTTGAGATCTATTTTTGAAAAGAACTTAGCTCCTTGGAGCTGATCTAATAAATCATCAATGCGTGGTAGTGGATATCTATTCTTTACAAAAATTATGTTCAAAGCACGAAAATCAATGCACAATCTCCAAGTGCCATCTTTTTTAAGAACCAACAAAATAGGTGATGCACAAGCAGAATTACTTTCCTTAATGAAACCCTTAGACAACAAATCTTCTATTTGCCTTTTAATTTCTTCATTTTGCAAAATAGATTGTCTATACATGGGTGCATTAGGTAGTGAAGAACCAGGAATGATTTCAATGTTGTGATTAATTGTGCGAATTGGAGGAAGAGACTTTGGCTCCTGAAATATGTGTGAGTAATTTTGCAATATTTTATCCATTGAAGAGTGTTGCTTTGTAATGGATGTTGATGTAGGAGTGTTTTGAGAGCGAATGAAAATTAGAGCAACCTCACCACCTTTTTTAATTGCCTTTTGTGTTTGCTTGGAATTTAGAATGATGTTAGGAGTGTTGGTGCTTTTTATGAGAAATACCTTACCATATTTTTGAAATGTGTAGGTTCTTTTGAAAGCATCATAAACAACTCTCCTATCATACTGAAAAGGTTGTCCAAGCAAAATCCCACAACAATCCATAGGAGTCACATCACAAGTGACTTGATCTATGAACTGTGGGCCAAGTGCAAATTTTAATGTGCAAGTGTGAGTGATTTTTGAGCCCCTTCCACTATCCTTCCAACCCAAAGAATAAGGTTGAGGATGAGGCTCCATAGGTAACTTCAATCGCTCGACAATGGACCTCGCAATTAGATTTTTCTACGAGCCATTATCCACTATACAATCTGTTGCAAAATTATGGAGCAAATGAGCTCGAGTGATGAACAAAGCATCACGAGCGCCCCCTGATGAACTTACATTTACCAAGGTAACCTCATTGAGCTTACCTCGTAATTCTGTGTATACTCTACTTTCTCCTACTGACTCAAGGGGACCTTTCGAAGCATCCTGTTCTTGAGTAGTGATGACTAAACTCTTCTTCTTAAGCTTAAAACAATCTGCTTTTTCATGACCTTTTTTCTTACAATAGTTACAAAACTTCTTGGAAGAAGAAGGTTTGGAAGAAGAAGAAGAAGGAGTAGAAGTGGAAGGAGAAGGAGAAGATGGAGAAGAGGAATTCTTCTTTTGGGCAAAGTTCTTCTTTTGTGAGAAAGAATTATTCCCTTTTGATGAGTTAGCAACCACTTGAGTAGCAGGTGCACGGAATCCCTGCGAATGCACCTTGAACTTGTCCTCCACAAGTTGCGCCTGGTTGAAAACTGAATCCAATGTTTCTATAGAAACAAACATAATTTCCCTGTACAAATGCTCTAACAAGCCACTTTGAAATTTGAGAATCAAAGCTTTAATATCTTCCTCCACATTCAAAAGTATCATGTACCTGTTGAATTGAAAGATATATTCCTGCACAGTCATATTAGTACCTTGTCGAAACCGAAACCACTTAATTACCAATTCCTTAGAATAATTGGAAGGATAAAAATTGGTCTTAAGACAGTCTACAAGCTCATCCCAAGTGGTAAGCTCATCATGACCCTTTTTCCTTTCGACAAGTACTTTAGCTAAACCAGAAAGTTTTAGCTTAGCATATGGAACTTGATCATCATCTGAAAGCTGAGTGTAAGAAAACCAAGAACTCATGTCAAGAATCCAACTATTCAAGACTTTAGGGTTTCGGGATCCATCATAAAGTGGCACTTCACATCGAACTCTCAGGCGAGAATCATGAGCAGAATCTGAAGCATTGTGGATGGAAATGTCATTTACCTTCACTGCAAGGTTACTAAGGACTTCTGCCATGGTAGTATCATTAGCTTTATCTGCTAAAGCATTCACAACATGTGCAAGTTCTGCCACTTGGGCAGCCAAATCAGAAGCCATGTGAAACCGGGTATAAGCCAGGAGTAACAAGGAAAAACACTTAAAATTAGGGTAAATTTTTTTTGGAAATACCCTGTTACAATGTAGTGCCTTGAAAAATACCCCTAAGGCTAAATATTATAAAAATTTAAACTTACCTAAGGTTTAAAGTTTTTATAATTTATTAATTTAAAAAAATAACTTAATTAAAAAGTTAAATTTAATTAATCAAAAAGATTAATTAATTTTAATTAAGATATTTTTAAAAATAAATTAATAAATAAATAAAAAATTACATGCAATTTCAAACCTTAGGTAAATTGAAAATTAATAAAATAATGGAGGTTATCTGGCACTCTTCTGCACGTTTACTCAAGAATATCTGTCATGCACAAATTTCTGTGAACAGAAGTGCACTGTTCAGGAGGTGCAATCTTGCTAAGTAAACAACAGACGAACGAAGACTTTCTTGTGCCCCGCACAGCTTGGTGAAAGCTCGGGCTAGCCATGCCCTAAGTCAGTGATGTGCAGACCAAGAAGGCCTACACGACAACCACTGACGTAGGCACCGATGATGCTTTTCAGCTATCGTGTCTGACAGCATTGGTCGTAGGCCATAGGCACTGTCGCACCTGACAACATCGATCGTAGGCCACAATGTTGGCATGCCTGACAACGTTGGCCATAGCCAAACACGTTGTGGCACCTGACAGCGGTGGCCACAGGCCAAACACGCTATCACGCCTGACAGCGTTGGCCGCAGGCCACAAACGCTGTCACGTCTAACAACGTTTGGCTGCAGGCCAAAGGCAAAAATGTTGTCGCACCTGACAGCGTTTAGTGGTCTGACGCTGTCAGGTCGACAGGCAGCGCGGCCATGTGCGTGCTGCCAATAAGGCACCGACTATCGAAATTCTGCCGAACGTCGACGAAGTGTGCCCTTCGGCCGGTCTATGAGAAAGCTCGGTCAAATGGAGCCCTCTGCTAAAAATTATATATATATTTTTTAATAATAAAATAGAAAATAATAATATTTATAATATTATTTTCAAATGGGAAAAATAAAAATAATATTATATTACTTCCTATTTTTCTTCAATTTGCACCAATAAAACTAGGGTAACTTTCACCTCAGATCTATTGAAATTTTTGCAAATTCTGCAAAGAAGTAGCACACCTTTCAAGATCCAGTTGACACACGACCAACATTTGAAAGGCAACCAGACCCAAGTCGACACACGACCTGGTATAGACGATGTTCGGTCTTCAAGACTCCAAAATGGTAGGAACAAATGGCTCCCTAATGTGTATTTCACCATAGGAGAAATCCAAGCCTGCCAAGGGATTTTTGTAAGATAGAAATCGAGGTAAACTTCTCCTATACTCCTTGAGCATACGAAGAAAGTTGGAACGAGGATTTTGACGCCGAAGAAACTTCCTTCTGCGAATGGTCTTCAAGCTTCCCTTGAGCTTGAACCGAGTCCTCAATGAGAAAGAGTTTCTCATAAGAAAATTATCTCCTTCCCTCTCACCTCACAAGCCCTAGTGCAAACATGAACTAGGCTCTGATACCAATGAAAAGGATTGAAAATCCAACTAACTGTCTATTATTTACAAGCTCAATATATAGGCTCTAAAGGCCCAAAATACATAACCAAACCCACCAAATCATGGATTTGATCCCAAATGCTTAACCATAAGCTACATTAGTGCAAAGGAGAATGCACGTAACTTCTAAGCTAAGAAAGAAGGAAAAGATGCTAACTAGAAGATCCTTTTAGCTATCTTGAAGTACACACTTCCTACTTTGAGTTCACACTTCCTAACTAACACTCCAAAGTGACAACTAGAAGACAACTAGTGCACACAAGTGTATGTGAGAAGGAGACTCACTTACAATATTAATTTGCAATAAAATAAACTATGCAAACCTAGCTAGGAACTACTAGAGGGGTCATATGAGTGATCAAACATCAATCCTCATCATAGGAGGAGGGGTTCCGAAGTAGGTCCCATGCTAGGGACATAGATCACTATATCGGGTGATTTTTAGCACTCGAGCTAGACAACATTGAGTGGCACCCCTATATGGACTACCCTGCATGGGAGGAAGCTGGTGAGTGGTTGTGCTAGGCTCATCAAGACAGGTGGCTACTTGGCCGCAAGTATGAGATCAAGGAGTATCATTTTTACTCTTGTGTCTTGCAGCAGTTTGGGCTAGCATAGGATATACCAAAGTTGCCTCTTATCTACATGCATCTGGTATTGGAGATAAATTTGTAGTGGGTACAGCCTACACCGCTTGGAGATGTTGCAGATGACTTTTAGTAGTTAGGTGTTGCTAGGGTTGGGACTTGTGTACCTGTATTACACATGTATAATATTTTGATCATTTTGGCTCATTATGTGTACCTGTGTATTTTTAATTTTATGTTTATGTTATGCACATTAATGCAGATGTTTATATTGATGCTATTCTTATATGATGTGATGTATGGATGACATGTACTAGATAGCTATTTTAATTTATGATGATGATGATATGCAGTGATCTAGATGTTTAAATATGCTATTTATGATGGATGTTGCAGACACCTAAAATGCACTTGTCGAGCTCTAAAGCACCCTCCAAGCAGGGGCTAGCATGTTCTAGGGAATCCTCGCACCCGAGGAGTCTTGAAGGACAATCTAAATGATGAGGTGCATAAAAACGGCCCTCAAACAAAGAAGACGTCATCCCAATACCAGTCCCCGATGTGCAAACCTCCATGGTCTGCATCATCCTGTGCATCGACGCTTTGATCACTAAAGATGGCAGCAAAAATGGTATCCTTTGTCGTGTAGGCAGAGGAAACAATAGCCTCACCGTCGATAAGGATCCTAAAGATCTTATAGACATCCTCCAGTGTGATGGTCATCTCACCAAGAGGTAGGTGAAATGTGTTGGTCTACGCATTCCAATGCTAGGCGAACGCAGTAATATAGGCTTGATATACCCTAATGATGGGTAGATCCATGACATAACCAAACCCAACAGCTCGAAACCACGCTTGGTTGTCATCTGACAAGGCCTCGCAGAGAGTCCTCATCAAGTCAGGCTCTCGCGCTCTAGAAGTTAACTTTTAAAAAGCAAAAAAAAACAAAGAAACATCATGTAAGCTAAATCTAGCTAAGCAGAGCTAAAGAAAATTAAAAATTTCAAAAAAAATACAAGCAATTGCAGCCTGCAACTGCAAGTTGCAATCCCCAATTTGTAAATTGGGAACCGCAGCTACAAATTGCAATCCCCAATTTGCAAATTGGGAACCACAACTGCAACTTGCGGTCCCTAATTTGCAAAATTGGGGGCCATAGCTGAAACTTGTGGTTCCCATTTTGCCACCTGGGAACTGCAGCTACCAGTTGCGATTTAGGAGAGCCACCCATAGTGGGTACCCTTCTAGACCACTAATGCATAAACATTAAATCCTAGTCTAACCTAAACTAGTGGGGTTCATTATCGATAGTTTAATGAGGTTCAATTTTCGTATTTATTAAGTGTAGTTATTTTTACTAATATGGAGTGCGAGGTCTCGATTTCGAGTTACCTTACCCACACCCTACCCTCGGCTAGTCGATGGCTAATCAAGATCCACCATCAGGGAAGATGAGTGTAAATATGGTCGATTTTGATAGCGTTCCATATCAGGGAATGACTTCTCTCTCTCAGAGCTCTCAATTTGCTATAGGTTGCAAGAAAATAATGAAAATTTGTAAATGGGATTTCAATTTATAGATCCTCCTAGTCTTTGCAGACCGCAGCTGACACCACGGTTCCAAAACTAGGGTTTTCTGCCCGTAGGTTTGACCTAAATTTCCCAAAATTTGGCAGTGTAAACCATAGACCGTACCCATGGTCCATAAATAGCAATAAATGCACTAAAAATCCATCGTGGGAAGGTCTGAAAAGATAAATTAATGACTCCCAATGGGTAAAAATCAAAATACATGATCAAAATTTCAAATTTGGTGATGTTACAAGCACCATGATCAATCCAATAAATGTCAAATTAAACAAAAAAAATCAAACAATGAAAAACCAAATGCACCTCGTATTCAGTGATTTATCCTATAAAATTGGTGGTTGCAACGACTTGCAATCCATGTAATCCAGCAAGATGAGTAGATCACAATAAGGAAATTTGGGGTAAAATTGTCATTTCTTTTATGACATCTTTCAGCAAATCATTGACAATATGATTCAACACAAGTCTTCTTGAATTTGTATTATCTTGACTCTCTAAGACAACTATCATAAACTAACTGCTCCATGGGAGAAATATGTGTAAATACTACTAAGCGTTGCAATCATAAGCTGAACTAGGGCTAGCCAAGGCATTAAACGTCTCAAATATAAAAGTTGTTTAGGATCGTTCATTATGATCAAGAAATTTTGTCACTTCAGACATTGTCATTACCCTCATCGACTCGTCACTTGAGGGGGTAGTCATAATTTCATGTCATAATCAAAATCAATAGAAGATCCTTGAGATCGTAGATCCCTTGATCTTGTCAAAATTACGTTCATCCTTGTGAATCATTGCTAACAACTATCATAGGCTTCCCCCTCTGCTTGGGGTAAATAGCAAATATGAAATTTCATTTGTAGCTCTCATCCTTCGGTTATATAGGCCTAACTCCTATTGTAGCACCAAAGCTACCCGAATGTTTGATGATGAGTGCAAAATTTTCAAATGTAAGCCTTCCCACATTGGAAGCAATGATTCTAGGATGCGCGTCCTTTTGCTGGACCTGGGGCATCTAATGTTGATCAGACTAATGATCATCATAGAACTTGCATCATTGTTTTAGGAGGTCTATTTTGCTCAACATTGTTCGATCTCACAACGCATCTCAAAAGGGGCATCTATAGACACCTAAAACGCGTCATGCCGAGGGTGACTACTCATATGGACATGCTACAAAACCATATGAAGGATCTTGGATAGACTCCAAGATAGAGCAGTGGTTCTAACCACTCAATTTAGGCATTCTGGCCTAAGCAGTCTGAACCGCAGCCCAGACCTACGGTCTCCAGTCTGAACCATGGTTGACACCTGCGGTCTACAGTCTGGACCACAGCTGTGACCTACGGTCTGAACTGGAGTTCAGTTAGGCCTTCCATCCGAGCCAAATCGGTTGGAACGGCCAAGAGATCTAGAAGGAGGCAGTTGGAGGATGGAAGATTCCAAAGGCTTCCATCCCAACTGTCCTAACCAACCTTCTTGGTCTTGGCTTCTCCATGAAGCCACCCCTAGCCCTAGGGGCATGCTACAAATACCCCCTCCAAGCGGGGATGATAGAGGAAGAGAGATAATTTGTATAGCGAAGTGCTGGCGAATTATCGAGCGAGCTAATTGATCAAGAGAGCAGTGAAGCCCTATCAAATTGCATAATGACCTTGTGCATTTGAGAGCCCCCTTTGCTATCCATCCAAAGAC
Source organism: Wollemia nobilis (assembly GCA_028583015.1). Lineage (NCBI taxonomy): Eukaryota > Viridiplantae > Streptophyta > Pinopsida > Araucariales > Araucariaceae > Wollemia > Wollemia nobilis. The sequence goes on from JAQPPZ010014470.1 coordinate 2,307,699, forward strand.
CAATTAGCCATGGATGCCCTAGGTGCCTAGGAGGATCAAGAAATGCAAATCTGGGTGAACGAAGGCCCTTCACAGTGATTTGACCACCAAATCTGTCAGAGGACGACAAAGGTGACCCTTGAACATCAATTCGGACAAGGAGGTCAAGCCCACTGCCCCTAATTCTGAGGGCAAACACATCAAAGGTCAAACCATGGCTGTCAACCATGGTTCACAGTGCAGACCGCCCCTCACAGCTATGGTTTGCAATAGGTTAAAGATCACCTTACTCATTTTGCTTTTTATCGCATAGATTAGTCATGTTAGTCTTTTCATAGGTTTAATTGCATTTTAGAGAAACTTTGACCGTAGGAATTAGGCATTTTATGCGTTGCATTGGGTAGGAGTATATTGGATCTTTTAGATGTTTTATTGCTTCTAATTTGATATTTGTTCAATGCATCATTTGCTTATTCATGTCTTGTATGTTGTAGTATAATTCTTGATGTGATTAGAATAGCTTAAAGCCTTTCTTTATGCTTTCTTGTTTTACTAGTTTAATGGTATTTACATGTATGTTTCTTTAAAGGGCCTCATCACGAGAGGCTATCAAACTTTGTAATCATGCATTGTTGTTTCTTGTTCGTAGGGAGACAGGTGCAAAAGGGAGCCTATATCATAATCCTTCCACATCGCGGAGAAGGGGGTTAGCTCTACCCCAAGGCAGTTTGTGAGTAATCACCGGAGCAACAAATAAGCGTGCCTACCCTGTTGAGGGCATTGGCAATTGTAACATCTGTATCATCTTTGGAGTGACCCTGAGAGGGCATTTTTGTAACCCGAGATCCTTTCGAATATTAATATAAGAAACTTTGCATTAGTTGGCTTCTTTGTTCAATTTGTGCATTTGTGTGGATCTTTGTGTTTTTACGATGGTATAGATCAATACACTAGCTAGGCGCGTGCTCCGCGGTTACGTCAGATGGTGATCACGATGGAACCCCACAATTTTAGCCTTGAATTCTGACTATTCTTGGCTTTTTCTTTCCATAGGTGCTAACCGTAGCTTTCAGCTACGGTTATTTTTTGGCCCATGACTGTAACCTGTGGTCTCCACTACAGCCCGTAGGTCGGACCTACGGTTCACAGAGGAAGAAGCAGACAACAAGGAAATCAGTGGGCAATAGAGCAGGAGCTGAGGTAGGTCCCAATTTCACCTTCTATGTTGAATTTTCTGCTCTGCATCTTTCCAAAAATCATCGAACCATTGCAAACTAGGAACAAAAATATAAGGGGTCAATGAACAAGTCCTAGTTTATTTTTGATTTCCATTCAGTGGAAAGGCATTGTTGGGAATAGCAGACCTCTGAGTGTAGTCTACCCCTAAATACAATGACCTTGATAAATATTGTGTGTCATTTGCATGCTTGAGGTCCAATCAGTGGCCATGTCATTGTAATTGCATCATCAAAATATCATGTAGGACATTAGCATGCATTATGTCTGAATTCGAAATGTTCCTTTTCTTTTCATGTACATCATGTAGGAATGGTCATTATGCTCTATGATGCATTTGTCATTTTTGCAAAATAAAAGGAACCACACACACCACGTATCATTTAAACATCAGTGGCATTGGGCTCTCACATCCAACCCGCTTGATTGAGACCAATAGTGGATGTCATTACCACTTGGTTGGCTCATTTGAAATTGTATTATCGAGACCCGCTCATTGCCAAGGCCGACCCAAGAACTATCCTATCCATGCAAAATAGCATGCACTCTTCTTCGAAAGGGTGTATCACTATGCACGGTGTGTTGGGTGAGGGTTGGTAGTACCTATGCTACTTCATTGAGTATGGATGTCATTACCATATTTGGCTTGTGCGAGTATATAGGTGAAAGCCAATTTAACTGAGTTTAAAATCCAACAATATTTCAAAACATGTGAGAGTTTCTAACACTGATACAACACATCTGAAAACAACATCAAACAGTTTAGGGCTCACAATAAAAATTTAAAAGAGATAATCACCATTTGTTTACATTGTTTGCATAATAAAACACATCTAGACATCAGGTACACAAATGGTGAACACACGGGGTGATCGGAAAAGGTCTAGGACCGATGCCCATGATCAACCCCCAACTAGGTCACAACAGCATGTGTCGAGTCCTCATACACATGAGCGAACCGAACGACGTTCGACAAGCATTAGAGGTGACAACTCGACACGGGGAGATCCCATTGAGTGGACCCCCGATAGAGGAGCTTCAGTACACTCCTCTAGGCACAGGACTGAGCATGGAGCTTCTCAACATGAGGATGCTCTACCCCAAAGCCATTATCGAGACCGCACTACACGCGCATCCATGAGATCGACCGAGGAATATGTGGTGCAGGGGACCAAGTTGGTTCCCATACGTACTAGGTCCACAGGAGGTTCTAACCCTCCATCATCAGAGTATAGATGAGTCAGAGATCCACCCATTCAGGGGCAAGAGGATAGGCTCACTTTCGAGCATAGGTCCACCCATACTCCCATGCGTGGCTCACCATGCAAGATCACCATTGATATATCAAAGGTGGGAGCTAATGGAACACCACCGCATGAGTGGTGGAGGTCTAGATAGCTAGATGGTCTAGGTAGTGTTCTTGAGCAGCTAGGCTGCAAGCCTACAGCTCCGCCCACTCGTGCTCCGAGTGAGCATAGTGGCAGTTGTATCAAGATCACTAGAGAGCATGGAGAGGCTTCTAAGCGCCCTCATGTCACACGTCCACCATCCACACATCTGTCTGATGGGTACAGAACCCATAAGGTAGCTCGCATAGAGCACGCACATCGGGAGGCCTCCTACGGCCGACCAGATCGATAGATCACACAGACTGGTGTCCGAGCAAAGACGTCAGCTCCTCCAAGATCAATTGGATGATGCTCGCCTAGAGAGGCAACATATTGAAGATGAAAATATTCAAGCGCAAAGGCTCCTACGATAGAGATTATATGAGCAGCGCATGCATGAGGAGCGTATTCTAGCTCAGAAGGAGCGTATAGAGTAGGAGGATCGGCTAGCCAGGGCTGGCCTATACCCTCCCGAGGAGCATAGAGAGCATGTGCATAGAAGGGTTGTGTCCCTAGCCGATATGCATGAGGAGCGAAGAGATGCTCGTACTCATGTCAGTGCCCAATAGAGGGAGCGACTACCATCACTCAATGATCTTAGACAGAGGTAGCATGAGCACGTAGATGCAGACAGATATGATCAAGGCTACCCTGAGAGTTGTCGAGTTGAGGAGGAGGAAGAGCCATGTCCTCCACCTCCCCAAAAGAAGACATTACCTCCTAGACCACCTCCACGGTAGCTTAGGGAGGAGGACTTTTTATCTTCTAAGGCGTACAAGGTTTTGGTCGATAAGGTCAAAGCAATAGAGAGGCAGGGCACGACTATGCAAAAGCTGACACTGAGGAAGATACACAATGAACCTCTAGACCCCTCGATGCCTACGCCTCCATATCCCGAGCATTTTGATATGCCCCGGTTGGAAAAATTCAAGGGTGATGAGGATGCACAAGAACATGTTACGAGTTTTTTGGATGCTTGTTTCTAGATAGAGAGTCAGGATGCTTTGTTGTTGTGCACTTTCATTACGACACTTTTTGGCCCGACCCGAGAGTGGTTCAACCAACTGAAGAAACATAGTATTACTAGTTTCGAGTAGTTGGTCGATGCATTTCTTGAATGCTATTCATTTGGCATCAAGAAATAGGCCAACCTTTCTGATTTAGCTATGCTAGCTCAACGTGACGATGAGCCCATCGAGCAATACGAAAAGAGGTGGCATAGAATAATGGCAAAGCTACCATTCCCTATTCCTATAGCCGAACTGACCCGAATGTTTACAAAGAGTTGTGCCAAGCACATCTCGCTATTATTGCAGCTACAGTAGTACCCTACATTCGAGGAAGTTATGGTGCAAGCCAGGGTGATCGAGGACATCAAGTTGCAAGAAGGCAGCTTGAAGCTCAAGACCAAGAAAGAGGGGTTTAAAAAGAGTACTACAAAACAATAGGGCAAGCAGGCCCACGTGAATCAAGTAGTACTAAATCTCGGAGGAGAAGACAAGGGACAACAAAAGCCTAATTATCAGGCTCAACCTCCTCCTACGCATTATGAGACACGCAAAAACAACTATAAGGGCAAAAACAAAGAAGAGCGCCCACCTCGCCAGTTCACACCCTTGACGAAATCGATGACTTCAATTTTTCATCAATTGTGCGAGGCCAAGGCCATACGATTGCCTGAGGTCAAATTAGTAGATCCGAATGTGCCAAAGTCAAAGTGGCATCAAGATGATCTATTCTACATATTCCATAGAGCGAAAGGCCATGACATCGAGACATGTTGGTCCTTCAAACACATCATGCAGAACATGATAGAAAAAGGAGAGCTGGTAATACCAGGCAACCCATAGGCACCCGACAATAGAAACATGGGGATTTTCAAAAATCCACTACCTAATCATGAGGTACCTCGTAACAATGTCGACCAGGTCAATCAAGTGAGAATCGAACCACCTACCCAGGGGTTCATAGGCATGGTCAATGTTGTTACGAGACATGGGAGGTATGATCAACCGAATCGACCTCGTGCTCCCATTAGAATACAAGCTACGTCGGATCAATGGCCAGCTCAGAACATTCTAGGCCCACCAGCTAGACCGGTGGTGACCATAAGGAGCAGGTTAGTTCAGAACCTGCAGACAGCTCCTACGAAGTTGTCAATATATGAGCTTATTCAGTAGTCCCCTAGACATAGGGAGACTCTTATGGACATTTTGAGGTCCATTGAGGTACAGTCCCAAGATGCCCATGCATTTACAAATTTTGTGGGACATGTACAACAGTGTCAAGAACCCACGATACAATTTTATGATCATGAAGTGAAGATGGTTCCTACTATTACGGCTGACCCATCATTGCATATTATCATGTGTGTTAACCACATGCCTTTCAAAAGGGTCTTGATCGACACTAGGTCCTCGATCAATATAATCATGACCAAGGCACTGAGCCACCTCAAGTTACCCAAGTCACACATTGTGCCTACCACCTTTACGTTGAGAGCATTTAACGATGCGCTATGCTCGATGGTTGGCACAATTGTTCTACCTATTTAGGTGGGACTCAAGACCATCTCTATGATGTGTCACATGATAGAGGGTGCCATGCAGTACAACATTCTGCTCGGGAGGCCTTGGATTCATGAAATGCATTGCATCCCCTCTATCTTGCATCAATGTGTGAAATACATTCATGAGGGACAAGTTCACGTAGTGTCCTCGGATGAAGAACCATTCAAGTTCGTGAACCTAGCAGATTTGCCTGGGGGTTTTGTACTCCCATCGATGCATTTGGATATCCGACCTGTCTCATCGATTAAGATTCCAATAGGCAAACCAGCAGCCCATGCTCAACCATCGACATCTGTGTCACATAGATCTGAGCATACGACTACAACTTCTCTAAAGTCGACTGCATCGACAATGCACCGGCAAGTCGAGAAGCTAAAGGTGAAATTGGGTGAGAAAGTGGAAAATCATGTGCCCAGATCAGTCGCCAATGAGACTCCCACTCCCATGGATGTGGAAGAACCTCAAGACAAAGTCGAGGAGGCACCTCAGCCTACTTCACCTGCATCTTCAATAGGGTCATCTGCACCGTAGGTGACCATTCATCTGGCTAGCATAGGGTTGGGTGAGTATCTTGTGCAAAATGTTACTTTTGGACCTATCCTAAAAACTGCACAAGAGATGGGCCGACCGCATGCCCATCAATTTTTGATTGGATCTGTAGTGTCATTGGGTGAGCCACCCAACCAAACAAACTTTGTCTACGTAGGGCTGGATCAAGCACCCACCAGAATGTCCATAGATGAGGATGATGATGAGCCATTCACTATGAATGTGCGCTATCTATCCAACCCAAAATATGCCATGCACATTTTTGAGTCGTATCATTGGCATGGGCGTGACCTTGGTATTTTTGAACAAGGACGTAGAACTTCGCTCGAACCTCATTATCAGTTAGCTACTGATAGGTTCGGGTTAGGGTTACAAGTATAGGGTCATGATGATTTGCTTGCTGCATCCTTAGATCGCATGTACTTGAGTCTAGGGGATGATGTGGATTTTACTCCATATCACCCTGATCCTTCCAGTTGTTGGAGGACTCACCAGATGGTATCATTTGTTACCATAGGGCCACCTGATTCATACCATGATGGGCCCTTAGAGGACAACCCCAGAGACAACCTGGGTAACCAAATCCATGGTGCTACCAATGACACTGGTATGCAGGGGCATGACCCCCATGCTGTAGGTGATCTCAAGTCAGGAGATCTCTGCGATGATGATGGAGAGGAGTCCACCTCCGAAATGAGTGGACCTAGTTATGATGCGGATGATGAGTCCTCAAATGATGATCAATCTGAGGAGGAAATCAAGCCGACCTTTCCAGGTCCGACGTTTATATGCCATCTGCTACCTATGGAACAAGTGGAAGAGACGAACGAGCGCTTCATAGTCGATAGTGATTATAAATATGAAATAGAGGAGGCTTACTTAAAGCCTCACCCAACTGATCTCCCACTATGCATAGACACAATAGAGTGGCCCATCCATGGTAGTGACCATAGTGATGTAGATGAGAGGATCGATTCTAGGCTCATGTATCCACAATATCTATTGCCTAGGGAATCAAAGCATGTTATGGAGGAATTCCCTCCCAACACTGAGCGCTCTAAGGAAGGAGTAGCACCAGTTTACATGGTAGTATCATATATACGATCATTCTATCAAATTTATCTAGATAGTGATGATAGCGACCATAGAATCAGATACATGGGACCACATCTGCCTAATCGCTCCTTAGAAGAGGGGGAAGTGACAGATTGTATTTGTACAATGATGATGAGGACTCGATGGAGATGGCCTATTTGGGACCTCACCACTTACGTAATAGGCCTCCACCTAGAGGTCCCCCACCTATTACAGCTATAGGTTTGCATCGAGAGATTAATCTCCATCGCAACCTGAGGGAAAGAAGAGAGCTTGAAGAGAGGTATCAAGAACTCTTTCTCGATCCACCTACGTACGTAGAGCTCCTTGAGCCGAGAGATCCCATTTTATAGCCAGTGCACCGGAGGATCCAGTTATACGGACATCCCATAGAGAGGATCCATTTGTGCTCATACCATCCAAACCAGATCTTGAGTACGAAAGCTACGCTTCAGGGATAGAGTTTTATCCATGTGGTTCCAAAGATCAATTCCATTCCATCAATATGGTCTCCATTGATTTGACCACTCCACTCCACAATCCAATAGATCCATCCAAACCACTACATCTGAACATGGATGCTATCGATTGGGATCACGCTGACTCGCCAGTCCACCTAAGATTTCTTCCCAAATGAAGAAATGCTACAACCATTTCATTTCACACCAGGCTATGCTCAGGATGTTTGTCATGCCGAGAATGCTTCCCAAGAGGAACATGTGAACCCGACTGATGACATCCATCTGATTCCTATGCCTCACCAGCTTGAGGAGGGATCACATATGTTAGTAGAGAAAACCTTCGATGTGGATATCAGTAAAGATCCCACCAATCCAAAGAAGGTTAGATTTGGAGAGAGTCTCACTCCGGATGAGCGTGATAGCATCATCCCTCTACTGAAAGAGAGACCTGATCTCTTTGCTTGGACTTACAAAGACATGTCGGGTCTAGATCCAAAATTGGTTACTCATAACCTTTCGCTAGATCTATCGAAGAAGCCAGTCAAGCAAAAACTTAGAAAGATGCATCCAACAGTAGCCTTAATGGTAAAATATGAGTTGCAAAAACTGTTGGACGTAGAGTTCATCATCTCCATCGACTATCCAGAGTGGGTCTCCAATATGGTGCCCGTAGGAAAGCCAGATGGAAGGGTCCGTATTTGTATGGATTTTAGAGATCTCAACAAGGCAACACCCAAAGATTCATTTTCATTGCCAAATATCGATGCTCTGGTAGATGCCACTATAGGTCATGAAATGCTCTCCCTTATGGATGATTTTTTGGATATAACTAGATTCGGATTAAACCCGAAGATCAGCATAAAACCATGTTCATAACGCCATGGGGGACATTTTGCTACAAAGTTATGCCATTCGGTCTTAAAAATGTTGGTGCCACATATCAATGGGCTATGACATATATCTTTCATGACTACATGCATAAAATCTTAGAATATTATATCGATGACTTACTAGCTAAGTCATTGCTATGAGCAGAGCATGCGGAGGTCTTAAGGAAGGTCTTCGATCGCTTGATAGAGCACAATGTCAGGTTGAATCCTAAGAAGTGCGTATTTGGTATAACTTCAGGAAAACTCTTGGGATTCATCATTTCTAAATGAGGCATCGAAGTAGACCCAACAAAGGTCATGACTATTCTAGAGATGCATCCTCCCACTAATATCAAAGAACTAAGAAGCCTTCAGGGCAAAGTAGCATCCATAAAGTGATTCATCGCTCAATTATCGGATAAGTGTCGACCCATGAATCGACTGCTACACAAGGGGGTCCCATTTGATTGGGACAAGGACTGCCAAGCAACCTTTGCTGAGATTAAGCAATACCTAGCAACGCCGCTAGTACTAGCTCCACCAAGGCCAGATGAGCCTTTTTTGCTATATATATCGGCAACCGACTTTGCATTAGGGACCATGTTAGCCCAAAAGAACGTGCAAGGCAAAGAGCAAGTCGTATATTACATCAGTCGCACCTTGGTGAGTTATGAGTCAAGATATGCATATGTTGAAAAACTTTGTTTAGCAGTAGTGTTCGCTACCAAGAAATTGTGGCATTACATGCTAAGTCATACCACATATGTTATATCAAAATAGAATCCTTTGTAGTACATGATGAGCAAGACATATCATAACACACGTACTGCAAAGTGGATCATGCTATTGATAGAATTTGATTTGCAATTCATCAGCCAAAATTCCATCAAGGGACAAGTCATAGCTGATCAACTGGTTGAGGCACCACTGTCCAACAATAGGCCTCTAACCATTGAGCTTCCAGATGATGTGGTCTTCATAATATCTGAAGCTCCCGAACCCGAGGAACCAGAAAATAATGTTGATATGACATTGTTCTTCGATGGTTCGAAGTGTGAGCAAGGGGGTGGTGCAGGAATAGTGTTTTTCATGCCACAAGGAGCTCCAATGCCCTTGTCATTCAAGTTAGACTTTTCATGCACCAACAATAATGCTGAGTACGAAGCCCTACTTTTGGGCCTCCACACAGCCATCGCCATGGGTATTAAAATATTGAACATTTTTGGTGATTCTCTGCTCATAGTTAACCAGGTTAAGGGGCTCTTCCAGTGTCGATGTCCCATACTGAAAGCCTACAAAGATCTTGTTGCCACTTATCTAGCTAAACTTGAATGGTATGACATCGAGGCAATCCCTCATTCATCAAATAGGTTCACAGACACCATGGCATCTTTGGGGTCCTTGATCCCTCAAAATCCATCTACCAATTTTACTACCATCCATGTTAGAATGCTCTCACACCCAGCAGTAGAGCGTGCAGCCTTTGATAACAAAGAATCAGTCAACATGATTGTCATGGAACCAACAACTGATTGGTTCCATAGAGCGGAAGACTTTCTTAAGCAGGCACCCTAGGAGTCATTGACTTCTCAGAGTCCTACGGGGAGTGGTACTACCATTCACCACAAGGTTGTTTTCCAGTCTGCATTTGCAAAGCTAAATACGTAGGGGGAGCAGGTCATCTTAGCAGTCGAAGCTGAGGCTTGTCAAAGCTGGATGTTGCAAATCCAAGACTTCCTAAAACTTGGTATGATCCCAGAGGGATTGTCGCATGCCGCAAGATGCACATTTAAATAGAAAGTGACTAAGTATGTCTTGATAGGAGATATTTTGTACCGACGTAGCTATGAAGGAGTCCTCCTTCGATGTCTTGAGCCCCAAGAGTCATCTTGGGCAATCTTAGAAGCTCACGATGGTACGTGCGGTGGCCATTTCAGTGGCATGGCTATCATCAAATGCATCCTTCACATGGGTTATTATTGGCCCACTATGGAGAAGGATTGCAATGTGTATGTCAAGAAATGCATTAAATGTCAGCATCATGCTAATCTTACGCACTTGCCATCACAGGCCTTACAACCCATTCAAGTGGCTTGGCCATTTGCTCAGTGGGGATTAGATCTGATTGGCAAGATTTCCCCTCCATCATCAGGTCGACATACATTCATTATCATGGCTACTGAGTATTTTACAAAGTGGGTGGAAGCCATTCCCCTTACAATGACCACTGGAGCTCGCATCACAGAATTTATTCTTGAGCATATCATATGTCATTTTGGGATACCATCCAAGATAATTTTGGATAATGGAACTTCTTTTAAGAACAAAACTATGTGGGCTTTAACGTCTAAATACCGCATTAAACATAGTTTTGCAACTCCATATTATCCGCAAGCAAACGGGCAAGTTGAGGCCTCAAACAAGACTGTGGTAGCCATCTTGAAAAAGATAGTGCAAGAACACCACAAGGATTGGCATATACAACTGCCCCTTGCACTATGGGCTTACAGGACTAGCATTCGGATGCCCATTGGGGCAACGCCATTTTCACTAGTATATGGCATTGAGGCCATTATGCCCTTAGAGTTGGAAATTCCAATGCTGTGCATCGCATTGAAAGAGTTCATCGATGATGACACCGCGTGGCAAGCTCGCATCGATCAATTGATGTTGCTTGATGAACATCGCGTGAATGCCCTCGAGCATCTCCATGTTTATCAAGAGTGATTAAAATGAGCTTACAATATCAAAGTCCACCAGAGAGACTTTGAAGTTGGGGATCTTGTGCTGAAAGAGAACCAACAGAACTCGAATTTGTCGCTTGACATGCGAGACAAATTCATGGCTAACTAGCTAGGGCCTTACATCATATCTAAAAATATTGGTTCAGGAACCTATCGCCTAACATCGCTAGAGGGTGTGGAAGAGCTTGAGCCTCTCAATATCATCCATATTAAGGCGTTCTATGCTTGAGAGTGTAGTAAAGGCACCAAAGGCATCTGTAAGCCTTTGGTCAACCCAAAAGCCCCGAGGGTTTTGTCTAAACCGCTCGGTCACCCCAAAAGGCCCCAAGCTCTCTGATTAAGAAGCTTGGTCAAGAAAAGGCACCAAGGATTTCCAAAAATTGCTTGGTCAACCCAAAGGCTCCGAGAGTTCCTATAACTTCTCGGTCATCCCAAAAGGCTCCATGCCCTCTTGTTGAGAGTTTGGTCAACTAAAAGGTTCCAAAGGCGACTGTAAAACCTTTGGTCAATTCAAAAGGCTCCAAGGATTTCTAAAAATCACTTGGTCAACCCTAAAAAGCTCCAAGGACATGTACTCATCGTTTGGTCAAATATGAAAGCTCAAAAACCTATAAAAATCAAGAAAAATATATAAAAGTCCAAAAAAAATGGATAAAGCCTAAAATCCAAAAACATTTGCATTTGCATTTTGCATTTTCATCTGCATTCACACATGCATTCACATCATCATATTGCATTTAGGCATTTGTCATCCGTTGCATTCCATAGTAGAGTGTAGTGCATTTATCAAAGTTTTACCAATAGTCACATGTTTGTATGACAATCATGCACCCTTGCATTTATCATAATTCATTGCATTCATACACGATACATGTTGTGGAGACTTATGTATGTATATTAAGTTTTCCTGTCACTCAACCATACCTAGTGGGTTCTTCAGATATTGTAGAAAGCTTGCTTTGCTATTATAGACAAGGTCATTAGTTGGGATAGTGCTTCAACATATCATAATCCCGTCACTAAGAAAAACAATATAAAATCCTGCTAAGACGAGAGAGGATGAAAGCCGCGAAAGCAGTCTTAGGTATCTAGAGAGATGGGTTTCATGACCTGCTTATCTTGCAAATAGTCGGTTTATAAAGGTGTACTTTGGCAAAAGGACAAGAATTTCCCCTATAAATCCCAAAGTCACAAAAGTTAAATCCCAAGTTACAAAGTGCAAAAAATATACAAATTTCAAGTTCAAAATATAAAGTGACATAGTGAATCAAAAGCACTATAAAAATCCCTTGCTCAAATAAAATGGTAACGCATGGACTAACAATGATTTTTATCACTACATCTGAGCAAGTAAGAAGGGTGAGAACTTGAATCCCTAGATTGTACACCTTTTGAAAGCCATAGAGTGATCCCCGATCACAGCAATGGGTTGGAAGAGTCCCACCTACAATCGGAGGGGTAGTTCTATTGGGTGATCCCCAAACATAGCAATGGGTTGAAAGAGTCCCGCCTGCATTTGGAGGGGTAGCCCTGATCAATTTGCAAGATGAGCTAGCTCTAGGTACCTAGGATTGTCTAGTTGTATAAGTCTAATCAAAGCTGAAACAAGGATGATACGATCGTATGAGGAACCTTATCTCACATATGGGTTGAAAGAGTCCCGACTGACATATAGGGTATGCTTACGATCTATCTAAAAATACTCACATGCACACATAGGGATTATGAATAGTTGGGTCTATCACGACAAAAGCCTTGTCCAATATAAGCCTGGTATAGTTAGTATGTGATTTTTGGAGAGGTTTACTAGGGTGTTTGAGTCTCAAGGAAAACCCCAAAAAGTGCTCCAATAGCAACAAGATACCACATATCTTTAGACTACAGAAATATGAGTCATTCATTCATCAAAATGCATTTTACAAAGTACAATCAAATATATAAGATAGATACCGCATGAAGATCAGAAATGATGTTTAGACGACCACTGATTATATAGTACAAAATGACATAATCATTCATTAGCATTTCACCAATCCATTTCACTACATTTCATAAATGGGTGATTAATTGATTAAGTTCTTGTAATAAGAATTATCAATTATTTTGCATGATTGTTATACATTCTGTGGTGTCATATTTTAAAAATTGATATACACAGTTTACATTCATTCCTTATGTTTTAAGTGATTAAAGCATACAGGTTCATCTCCATTAGATTATGATTTCGTACATAATGCATTACCATACATTGCATAGCATATCATAAACTGCATAAAATATATGCATGCCCACAAAGCAAAAATAAATATGTGTTAAAAATAAACATCGCATCCATCTACATACATCATATGTCGCACATCTAATCATCTAGATCACTGCACATCATCATCATAAAGTAGAATAGCTATCTAATGCATGACATCCATACATCGCATCATATAAACATAGCATTTAAATACGCATTGCATCCATGTGCATCAAATAAACATAAAATCAAAAACAATAAATACACATGTACACATAATGAGCCATGAAATATCATATCATATATATGTGTGTCCAAATGAGTACATAGGGAGTACAAAATTCCCATAGGCTACAACTATGTAGGTCCTCGACCTTACACACAAAATGATACATCAAAACTATAGTCGACAACTGCTATAAATCGGATCTAGGCTGCTCCCCCTATACTGGAGCTCTCATCGCCTCCCTCTGCACTATGCTCTAGAGCCTACTCTCTTGGCTGACCTAGCACCTATGGTGGATCCTACTATGGATCTTGCCTACCTCCAAAGCCTAACGCACCCAGAACACGAGAAACTGGTAACTACAGTAGGCTAGTCCTCTAGTTGGAGGTCCCTGATGTCTACCCTGGATCTCTAGCCCTGGCCTGCGATCTCATTGTGTGCATGCTAGAGGACCTATGTGTCCTCTCAGTCCTATGAGTCCTATGACTCGAGCTCATTGTGGACTACCCTGAGGTCCTAGACCTGGTATGCTATGACTCTACTGCAAAAGGATCCTCAAGAACCGGTAGCCCATGCATCTCTATGTAGCCGACTAGCTGATCAACATGAGCAAGCTAGGCTATGTGCATCTCATTGGTCCTCATGACCATATCCATGCAATCGCATCACCTCAGTAGTCAGATCCTGTATAGCTATTGTACCTACTATTGGTACCACAGGAGGCCCCATAATAGCTCCCCTCACTGCTCATGTGAGATCCTACTCTACCTCTACTATAGTCCACTACACCTATGCTAACTCTAGGGCAGTCTATAGTCTCTACACCTAGGCCTCTACATCGGTAGCTCGAGTCATGAGCTCCTATACCTGGCCCTACATCTTAGTTAGCCACTCCCTATCAGCCACCTTCACCTCTAGAGTGGCGATGGTGGTATCTCTCTCAATCTTGCATGTGAAAGCGCCCAATATGACTCTGCAAGTCAACAACCTATGCTAGCAGCTGTCAAGAGGGACCTCACCCTCCTCTAGAGCATCCTCCTTAGGGTCGATCTTTGGTAGGTCCTCAGTGATGGCCTCTATGCCCCAACCACCCTTAGTATGCTGGCGCACCCTACGCCCATCAAGGATCTACCTCTACCTCTACCTCTCGGCTCTCGACCCAGAGGCCTGATCCCATGCCATCTAAATAGAGACCACCACCCATCATAGTTAGGCATGGTCCTAGCTGTCTCAACCCCTGACTCCTAGAAGTCATCGAGTGCATCTCCTAGTGGCGTAGGAACTATCATTAGTGGGAGATCCCTCTCCAAAGCTAAGCATCTATACCTCAGGGGCATATCTGGTAGGTCCTACACCATGTCAAACTATCATAGGACACGAGAGAAAAATTGATACTCTCGGACCTCTAGCTTACGCCAGATAAGCCATCTATCTCGATGGGCCCATCATAGCCACTCGTCCACCTCTAGCCATACAAGACAATCCATGTAGGGGCACTAGATGATGTCCCCCGATCCAAGTGCTACAAATATGATAATGTAATGTTGTGTATCCCCAACATGAGCCCTACTATGGACACCCTCCTCAACACGAGGCCAGTAGGTGGCGTAACACTGATGATCATCATCTAGGGTAGTGATGCATAGAGGTAGATCAGTAGGATGCTCAATCCGGATGTGCTACCACCCCCAGATCTATAGCAATAGGCTATAGTTGATGCCCTTACAACTTCACTCTATAATCTGGTACAGCTCTCGATAGAGCTAGCATAGTAAAGTGCTCCCCCAGGCCAGCAGTAGTGGCTCCTCCATCGAGCTTTGAAGCACCCTCCAAGCAGGGGCTAGCATGTTCCAAGGAATCCTCATACTCGAGGAGTCTAGAAGGACAATATGAATGATGAGGTGCATAAAAAGGGCCTCTCAAACAGAGAAGACGTCATCCCGATACCAGTCCTCGATGTGCACCCCTCCATGGTCTGCATCATCCTATGCATCGATGCTCTGATCATCGAATATGGTAGCAAAAATGACATCCTTTGTCATGTAGGTAGAGGAAATGATAACCTCACCATCGATAGGGATCCTAAAGATCCTATAGACATCCTCCAGTGTGATGGTCATCTCACCAAGAGGTAGGTGAAATGTGTTGGTCCATGCATTCCAGTACTGGGCCAACATAGTAATATAGGCCTGATCTACCCTAATGGTGGGTAGATCCATGACATAACCAAACCCGATGGCTCGAAACCATGCTCGGTCATCATCCGACAAGGCCTCATGGAGAGTCCTCATCAAGTCAGGCTCCCGCGCTCTAGAAGTTAACTTTTAAAAAAAAACAAAAAACATCATGTAAGCTAAATCTAGCTAAGTAGAGCTAAAGAAAACTAAAAATTTCAAAAAAAACAAGCAATTGCACTACACGCAACTTGCGGTCCCCAATTTGCAAATTGGGAACCGCAACTACAACTTACGGTCCCCAATTTGCAAATTGGGCCGCAATAAACCTATGGTTCCCATTTTGCCACCTAGGAACCGACTACCAGGTTTAGGAGTGGCACCCATGGAGGGTACCCTCCTAGACCACTAATGCATAAACATTAAATCCTAGTCTAACCTAAACTAGTGGGGTTCATTATCGATAGTTTAATGAGGTTCAATTTCTGCATTTATTAAGTGTGGTTCATTTTACTAATATGGAGTGTGAGGTCTCAATTTTGAGTTACCTTGCTCGCACCCTACCCTCGGCTAGTCGATGGCTGATCAGGATCCGCCATCAGGGAAGACGAGTGTAAATATGGTCGAGTTTGATAGCGTTCCGTATCAGGGAATGACTTCTCTCTCAGAGCTCTCAATTTGCTAAAGGTTGCAAGAAAATAATGAAAAATTGTAAATGGGATTTCAATTTATAGGTCCTCCTAGTCTCTACGGACCGTAGCTGACACCCACGGTTCCAAAACTAGGGTTTTGCCCGTAGGTCTGACTTGCGGTCCCCAAAATTTGGTAGTGCAAACTGTAGACCATACCCATGGTCCGCAACTAGCAATAAATGCACTAAAAACCCATCATGGGAAGGTCTGAAAAGACAAATTAATGACTCCTAGTGGATAAAAATCAAAATAAATGATCAAAATTGTAAATTTGGTGACATTAAAAGCACCAGGATCAATCCAATAAATGCAAAATTAAACAAAAAAATCAAACAATGAAAAACCAAATGCGCCTCGTATTCAGTGATTTATCCTATAAAATTGGTGGTTGCAACGACTTGCGATCCATGCAATCCGACAAGATGAGTAGATCACAATAAGGACATTTGGGGTAAAATTGTCATTTCTTTTATGACATCTTTCAGCAAATCATCGACAATATGATTCAACACAAGTCTTCTTGAATTTGTATTATCTTGACTCTCTAAGATGGCTATCATAGCCTGACTGCTCCATGGGAGAAAGATGTGCAAATACTACTAAGCGTTGCAATCATAAGCTGAACTAGGCCTAGCCAAGGCATTAAACATCTCAAATCTAAAAGTTGTTCAGGATCATTCATTATGGTCAAGCGATTTCATCGCTTCAGACATTGTCATTACCCTCATCGACTCGTCGCTTGAGGGGGTAGTCATAATTTCATGTCATAATCAAAATCAATAGAAGATCCCGGAGATCGTAGATCCCTTGATCTTGTCAAAATTGTGTTCGTCCTTGCGAATCATTGCTAACAACTATCATAAGCTTCCCCCTCTGCTTGGGGTAAATAGCAAATATGAAATTTCATTTGTAGCTCTCATCCTTCGGTTATATAGGCCTAACTCCTATTGTAGCACCAAAGCTACCCGAATGTCTGATGATGAGTGCAGACTTTTCAAATGTAAGCCTTCCCACATTGGAAGCAATGATTCCAGGATGCGCGTCCTTTTGTTGGACCTAGGGCATCTAATGTTGATCAGACTAATGATCATCATAGAACCTATGACATCATTTTAGGAGGTCTATTTTGCTCAGCATTGTTCGATCTCACAATGCATCTCAAAAGGGGCATCTGTAGACACCTAAAATGCGTCATGTCGAGGGTGACTACTCATATGGACATGCTACAAAACCATATGAAGGATCTTGGATAGACTCCAAGATAGAGCAGTGGTTCTAACCACTCAATTTAGGCATTCTAGCCTAAGCAGTCTGAACCACAGCCCAGACCTATGGTCTCCAGTATGAACCATGGTTGACACCTACGGTCTATAGTCTGGACCACAGTTATGACCTACGGTCTGAACTGGAGTTCAGTTAGGCCTTCCATCCGAGCCAAATCGGTTGGAATGGCCAAGAGATCTAGAAGGAGGCAGTTGGAGGATGGAAGATTCCAAAGGCTTCCATCCCAACTATCCTAACCAACCTTCTTGGTCTTGGCTTCTCCATGAAGCCACCCCTAGCCCTAGGGGCATGCTACAAATACCCCCTCCAAGAGGGGATGATAAAGAAGAGAGATAATTTGTATAGCGAAGTGTTGGCAAATTATCGAGCGAGCTAATTGATCAAGAGAGCAATGAAGCCCTATCAAATTGCATAATGACCTTGTGCATTTGAGAGCCCCCTTTGCTATCCATCCAAAGACCAATTAGCCATGGATGCCCTAGGTGCCTAGGAGGATCAAGAAATGCAAATCTGGGTGAACGAAGGCCCTTCACAATGATTTGACCACCAAATCTGTCAGAGGACGACAAAGGCGACCCTTGAACATCAATTCGGACAAGGAGGTCAAGCCCACTGCCCCTAATTCTGAGGGCAAACACATCAGAGGTCAAACCGCGGCTGTCAACCATGGTTCATAGTGTAGACCGCCCCTCACAACTATGGTTTGCAATAGGTTAAATATCACCTTACTCATTTTGCTTTTTATCGCATAGATTAGTCATGTTAGTCTTTTCATAGGTTTAATTGCATTTTAGAGAAACTCTGACCGTAGGAATTAGGCATTTTATGCGTTGCATTGGGTAGGAGTATATTGGATCTTTTAGATGTTTTATTGCTTCTAATTCGATATTTGTTCAATGCATCATTTGCTTATTCATGTCTTGTATGTTGTAGTATAATTCTTGATGTGATTAGAATAGCTTAAAGCCTTTCTTTATGCTTTCTTGTTTTACTAGTTTAATGGTATTTACATGTATGTTTCTTTAAAGGGCCTCATCACGAGAGGCTATCAAACTTTGTAATCGTGCGTTGTTGTTTCTTGTTCACAGGGAGACAGGTGCAAAAGGGAGCCTATATCATAATCCTTCCACATCGCGGAGAAGGGGGTTAGCTCTACCCCAAGGCAGTTTGTGAGTAATCATCGGAGCAACAAATAAGCGCGCCTACCCTGTTGAGGGCATTGGCAATTGTAACATCCGTATCATCTTTGGAGTGACCCTGAGAGGGCATTTTTGTAACCCGAGATCCTTTCGAATATTAATATAAGAAACTTTGCATTAGTTGGCTTCTTTGTTCAATTTGTGCATTTGTGTGGATCTTTGTGTTTTTACGATGGTATAGATCAATACACTAGCTAGGCGCGCGCTCCATGGTTACATCGGATGCATATGGATGTGATGTTTACTTTTAAACACATATTTAATTTTACTTTATTGTATGCATTTAATTTATGATTATATCGCGATATGGTTATGCAATGTATGTAATGCATTATTTACATGATGGTAATCTAATGTAAATGAATATGTATGCTTTAATCACTTAAAACATAAAGAATGAATGTGATATAAGTTTAACAATCTAATGGAAGACACCACAGAATGTGTAAAAATCATGAATGTAATTGCAAATCCTCATTACAATAATTTAATCAATTAATCACCCATATATGAAATGCAATGATATGAAATGGTATGATACAAATGATATGATATGTCACTTTGTATTATTTTTTGCAATTTTGAAAAGTATGCACAATATACTCAGTGGTCGTCTAAATATCATTTCTGACATCCATTCGATATCTATCCTATATCTTGATTGTGCTTTATGTAATGATGTATCACTTATTAGATACTTTACAATTTGATGATTTGAATGACTTCATTCTATATGCTTTGTGATATTTGGTACTTTGTTGCTATTTATAGAAACTTTGAGGTTTTCCATGAGCCTCAAACACCCTAGTAGACTTCTCAAACATCCCATACTAATTGTACAAGGCTTTTGTTGGACAATACTTTCATCACAAATGACCCAACTGTTCATTACCCCTGTATGTGCACGTGAGCATTTTTAGATAGACCATAGGCATACCCCAAATGTCAGTTGGGACTCTCTCAACCCATATGTGAGATCGGGTTCCTCCTATGTTTGTATCATCCTTTTTTTAGACTTGATTGGACTATAATTCTAGACAACCCCAGGTACCCAAACTTAGCTCATATTGCAAATTGATCAGGACTACCCCTCCAAAAATAGTTGGGACTCTTTCAACCCATCACTATGTTTGGGGATCACCCAATAAAACTACTACTCCGAAAGAAGACGAGACTCTTTCAACCCATTACTGCAATCGGGGTTCACTCCATGGCTTTGAATGGTGAAAAATTCAGGGATTCAAGCTCTCACCCTTCTTTTCTTTCTATTCACAGGGATACTTGTGTTAGTCTTACAATGACACTGAGAGGGGGGTGAATCAGTGTAGCTCTATAAACTTAAATTTACAGCTCTTAATACCGCAGCAATTAAAACTTATTACTAGATACAACAAGTATAACAAAAGAGCATCACACAACACAAGATTTAACGAGGTTCACCAATGTGGCTACTCCTCAAAAATTGACTGCTTGGACTACCATCCAAATCCAGCCTTTGCAAAGCACCAACTTTACAATCAATTTACCAGCACCCACTGGAAGGAGCACCAACCCCTTATTTATCTGCACCAATAGAAAGGAGCACCAACCCCTGATTTACCAACACCAACGAGAAGGAGCACCAACCCCTTATTTATCTGCACCAACAAAAAGGAGCACCAACCCCGATGCCAAGCTACAACCTGGACTTCAATTTGAATCTATAAGTTTGATAGTAAGATACCTTTGCTTTTGCAAGACCCTAACTAGTCTTCTTCACCTTTGCATTCTCTATGCACTCTGCTCTCTCTGCAATCACTTCGCACACTCTGCTTCATTATAGTCAAACTTCACGATCATCTTCTCCCTTTTGTGCACTCTACTCTCTTTGCAAATTTTGCACTTAGCATGATTCGACATGACTTGCTCTCTACGCACAACGACCGTATTTCACACACATTCGACCATCTTATCAATTCTCCAAACAACCCTCCTTTTATAACAATATTTTTTATGATGAAAACCCTAATCTTAGTCGGTTGTAAATCCTAATCTTAGTCGACTTTCATAACAACTATAAACCCTAATTTTAGTCGATTGTCATCGGTCTTCATCGACTTCAACTCAAGAAGATGTTCGGTTTATCCATCGCTTGATGATTTCATTCTACAACCCTCCATACTTTTGATCACTCTTCATATTTATATAAATCACTCGCCCCTATAAATGTCGTAGTGATGTCGGTCCACTATCATACTTCTCATTTCAATCGAGTTCTCCTTCTTGACTTGCGCATTTACGACCTATCATGAAATCGTGACATTTCTACCTCTATAGCTTCTTTTGTTGTTGTTGCCATGAAAATACATGTCGCGATATCATGACACTTTCGCCTTCGTACGCTTTCTCTATTCTTTTGTCATGATATCATGACATTTCTACCTCCGTAGACTTCATCTTTTCTTTTGTCATGATATCATGACATTTTTCCTCCATATACTTCGTCTTTGCTTTTGTCACGATATCGTGACACTTCTACTTCCATAGACTTCGACTTTGCTTTTGTCACGATATCGCGACACTTTTGCCTCCGTAGTCTTCAACTTAGCTTTTGTCATGAAATCATGACACTTCTACTTTCATACTTAGCTTCTTTGCTTTTGTCATGAAATCGTGACACTTCTACCTTTGAAGTCTTCTTCTCTGCTTTTGTCATGAAATCATGACACTTCTACTTTCATACTTTACTTCTTTGCTTTTGTCATGAAATCATGACACTTCTACTTCCAAAGTCTTGCTTTCTGCTTTTGTCATGAAATCATGATAGTTCTACTTCCATACGCTTCCTCTCTTTCTTTTGTCATGAAAATGCGACATGTCGCGATATCGCGACACTTTTCAAACTTACTTTCTCTCTCCTATTTTAGTCACAAAAATGCGACATGTCACGAAATCATGACACTTTTCTTACTTGTTCTCTTTCTTTGAACTTGTCACGAAATCGTGACACTTTTTCCTGCTTTCTCTTTCTCTTCCAACATGTCACGAAATCGTGACAGTTTTTCCACTTGCCTTTTTCTCTTCCAACATGTCACGAAATCGTGACATTTTCTCTTTTCTCTCTCCAATTTTTCCTTTTTTCTCTCTTCCAACATGTCGTGAAATCGTGATAGTTTTTCCTCTTTTTCTCTCTTCCAACATGTCACGAAATCGTGACAATTTTTCTACTTTTTCTCTCTCTTCCAACATGTCGCGAAATCGTGACAGTTTTTCTTGCCTATTGTATATGTCGCGATATCGTGACACTTTTCTTACTTGTCTTTTTCTTTGATCTTTTGCATATGGGCCACTTCGGTCTTCTTGGAAAATCACTATACATACTCTGAATAACCTTTGAACTCCTGTCTTCTGCATCTGAATAGCTTTTGAACTTCCTGTCCACTGCATCAACAGATCTATCTGACTGTGTTGACAACAATGACAATATTGTTGCTGCACCTTGCTCAACAATCTCCCCCTTTGGAATTGTTGGCAACACATGTGCAATTTCCTGTAACTCTTCTCCCCCTTTGACAATAATACCAAAGGGCTACTGCAGACTCCCCTTGAGTCCATGCACAACATTCTCAAGCAAAATTTATTACACTTAGCAAAAATCATGAACATGAGCAAAAAGATAATCAAATACTTAAATGCTCCCCCCGAGAATGTGATCCCTGTAGCTAGTCAATTCTTGGGAAGTGTGACCACTCCCAATTTATTGTGAAGGTACTCAAAAACTTCCTTGGGCAATGGTTTTGTGAAGATATCTCCTACTTGCTCTGTAGTTGGAACAAAATCCAACTTAACCTCACCTTTCGCAACTTTCTCCTTCAAAAAGTGATACCTGATAGCAATGTGTTTTGTGCGTGAATGCATAACCGGATTCTTGGAGATGTTAATGGCACTGGTGTTATCACACTTAACTAATATTGGCTCACTGAAGCTAATACCAAGATCTTTCAAGGTTTGTTTCATCCACAATACCTGCATACAACATGTTGTCGCTGTAATATATTCTGCCTCTACTGTCGATAAAGAAACTGACTCTTGTTTCTTACTGTGCCACGTGACCAATCTGTCTCCAAGATAGAATGCACCTCCACTGGTACTCTTTCTGTCATCGACACATCCTGCCCAATCTGCATCTGAATACGAAATAAGGGTGAAGTCTTTACCTTTCGGATACCATAACCCATACTCCATAGTACCCTTGAGGTACCGAAGAATCCTCTTCACTATTGTCACATGAGTCTCCTTGGGATTAGCCTGAAATCATGCTACCATGCATACTGCCTGCAAAATATCTGGTCTAGTAGCTGTCAAGTACAGTAAGCTCCCAATCATAGATCTGTACATGGTTTGATCAACAGGTGGAGATTTGTCATCCTTGCTCAACTTGCAACTTGTCATCATGGGAGTGCTAATTGGCTTACAATCCTCCATTGTGAACTTTTTTAACATCTCTTTCACATATTTAACTTGAGAAATAAATATGCCCTTCTTATTTTGATTAACTTGCAACCCGAGGAAATACGAAAGTTCACCAATCATTGACATTTCAAATTCTTTCTGCATCTTATTTGCTAAATCTTTACACGACTCATCTTTGTTGCTGCCAAATATGATATCATCTACGTATACAACAAGAACAATAAGATGCCCATTTTCTATTTTGACATACAAATTACTATCCACCATACCTTTCTTAAACCCTTGTTGAGTGAGATAGTTGTCTAGCCTTGCATACCATGCTCGAGGTGCCTGTTTTAAGCCATATAATGCTTTCTTCAACTTGCAAACCAAGTTGGGATCATCACCAAGTTGGAAACCATCTGGTTGCTCAATATAAACCTCTTCTTCAAGTTTCCCATTCAAAAATGCTGATTTCACATCCATTTGATAAACTTTGAAATTCTTGTAGACTGCTAAAGCCAGAAACATTCTAATTGCCTCTAGTCTAGCTACTGGTGCAAAAGTTTCCTCAAAGTCAATGCCTTCAACTTGTGCATAACCCTTACATACCAATCTTGCTTTATTTCTGACTACCTGTCCGTCTTCATTCAATTTGTTTCAAAAAATCCATTTAGTCCCGATTATATTTTTATTTGCAGGTCTAGGTACTAACTCCCAAGTTTCGTTTTTCTCGATCTGATCTAATTCTTCATTTATTGCCTTCATCCAACTTTCATCTTTGCTTGCGTCAACAACATTTTTGGGCTCAATGTTGGATAATAGAGAGTAGTTACTTACTACTCTTCTTCTTGTCTGAACACCAACTTTGGGGTCTCCAATTATTTGCTCTCTAGGATGATTTTTCTGCCAGCTGACTGTTTTGAATTTCTTATTTTCTTCCACTTCTGAATCACAACTTAAATCATCTGAGTCAATTTTCTGTATCTTTTCCATTTCATTTTCCTCATCTCCTTCAATAACCTCTTCATAAATTGGGTAGTTCTTTTCATAGCTAATTACTCGTTCTCTACCTTCATCAAATTTAACATCGACACTGTCCACAATTTTCTTTAGCCTCTTGTTGTAGCATTTGTAAGCTTTGCTTTTTGATGAATAACCAACAAAAATACCTTCATCCGCTCTATCTTCAAACTTACCAAGATTATCTTCAGTTCTTTTGATGTAGCACTTGCTGCCAAAAACTTTGAGGTATTTTGTTGTTGCCCTTTTACCGAACCACAACTCATAAGGAGTTTTGCTTTCATGTGTTCTCAGCATGTACCTATTTTGGATATACACCGCAGTATGGACTGCTTCTTTCCAAAATATGTCTGCTACTCTACTTTCAGCCAACATAGTCCGTGCCATTTCCTGCACTGTCCTGTTCTTTCTTTCTACCACTCCATTCTACTGAGGTGTCCTGGTTGCTGAAAACTGTCTCCTAATACCGTATTTTTCACAGTACTCTATAAACTCCTCTGAAATGAATTCTCCTCCTCTATCTGATCTTAAACATTTGATCCTCTTTCCTGTTTCATTCTCAACATGGTTTTTGAAAGTCTTGAACATTTCAAAAGCTTCTGATTTATGCTTCAAGAAAAATATCCATGTCATTCTGGAATAGTCATCAATGCACAACATAAAATATTTGTCACCATTTATGCTTTGTGTTCTCATGGGTCCACATAAATCAGTGTGTATTAGTTCCAAAGGTTTGCTTGTGTAGTACTCTTTTGTTTTGAATGTGACTCTAGTTTGCTTCCCCTTTTGGCATGAAGCACAAATGTTGTTTGCAAGTTTGTTGATGGTGGGAATATCTCTCACTGCCCTTTTTGAGTTGATTTTTACTAGATTATCAAAACTGATATGACCGAGTCTCTTGTGCCACAACCAATTTTCTTCTTCCTGTCCAATAAAACAAGCTCCTTCTGAAGTCTCTGAGAGCGTGTACAGGTTGCCAGATGTCCTTGATCCAGTTGCTATCAATTTTCCATTGTTTGTTTTTCTGACTTCACAACCCTGCTTCATAAAAACTACTTCATGACCTTTATCACAAATCTGACTTACGCTCAACAAGTTATGTTTCAAACCATCCACAAACAAGACTTCTTCGACTTAATTTTTTCGTCACTAATTTTAACTGAACCTTTGCCAACTATCTTAGCTCCATCATTATTTCCAAACTTTATTGAACCACCTTCATATTTTTGTAACTTCTCAAATTTTTGTTTGTCACCTGTCATATGACTGGAGCATCCACTATCAAGTATCCATGGTACATATTTATTCTGTGCTTTAAATGTTGTTTGTACGATTAAGGATTCCTTTTCTTCCTTAAGTCGCTCTTTTTCTTTCCACTCCATTTTGATAGTAGTTTTGGGCTCTTGTTTTGCCTTTCCCTTATCAATAGCTTGTGCATGTTTTTCGAGAAGTTTTCTATTTTGTCTCATCCTATTTGGTTGAAATTTTCTTCCCTGAAACTGATTTGATGCAAATGTACTTCTACAGTTTCTTGCAATGTGCCCAAAATTATGACAGTTATAACATTCTACTTGTATAATTCATCAGAGGAGAAAAAGCATTTCTATTGGTGAAATTCCTTGGTCTTACATTATATTTGCAGTCTGAGATTTTATGTCCATAGCCATTGCATTTAAAACAGAAACCAGAAAAGGGATAATTGAACCTGGGTGATGGTCTTTGCCATGTTGTCGTAGGAGCCATAGGTCTTCTTCTTCTTTGATGTGTGACATTGGTGAATCCATCATTGTCAATTCTCCTTTCATGCCTGGCATTATTGCTTTCTTTTGCATGAGACATTTTTCCTTGATCAACCTTTTTCTTATCTTCATTCTTTATGGATTCTACATTTCTGGCCTTTGATCCATTTGATGATTCTCCTTCGATGAAACCCAGACCAAATTTGATGCCTGTAGGCCTTTGGTCATTTATAATCTTATCCAGCTTCATAGAACTTTCTTCGCGTTTGTGATAGCAACTAATTTTGTGATTCATCTCTTCTATCTGCATCCATAAACCAACATTCTCTTCTTCTAGTTTGTAGCAATAATCTATTTTCATGGTAATTTGTACTTCGAGATCTTCAGATATTTTCTTGTATTCTTCTATCTGTACTTTCAGACTGGTTATGATTTCATTTGCATCCTCAAGCTTTCTTGAAATTTTCTTATTCTTTTTTCTTTCTATCTTCAATTCATCCAGAGCTGCAATTAGTTCCTCTTCCAAATTTACTTCTGCATCAATTTCTTCTTCATCACATTCCTATTCTTTTTCTATTTTTTCTTCTTTGAGTGCCATGAAAAGAGCTTCACCTATTTCCTTTTTAGAATCCTCACCGGAGTTGTCTTCTGATGAACTAACATTCTTGGAGATGAAACTTTTCTTCTTGAAGTTGCCTTTTCTGAAATTTGTTTTTTTCTTCCAGTCACTTCTTTCTTGGTGCGATCCTTCATCACTTTTGTTCTTCTCATTAAGTGGACATTTAGCTGCAAAATGCCCAATGCCTCCACAATTGAAACATTTAAACGGTAACTTTCCTCTGTATTTTCCTTTTCCCCTTTTTAGTTTTCGAACGAAGTTTGCTTCCATTTCATCTGATGTCTCTTCTTCCTCGGATTCTTGTTTTGCTTTCATATTTTTATGGGCTTTAAAAGTAGCTTCTCTGTCTATGGGTTTAGATCTTCCTATCCTCATCTCATATGCAGTCAAAGAACCATACATCTCATCTATACTAAAATAATTTAGATTTTTAGCTTCTTCTATCGTTGAGACTTTAGAATCAAACCTTTGAGGAAGAGATCTTAATACCTTTTTCACGACGGTAGAGTCTTCGATATCCTCGTCGAGTCCTCTGATCGCATTAATGATTCCATTAACTCTCAGCATATATGCCTCAATGTTTTCATCGTCATTCATCTTTAATGCTTCGAACTGAGCTCGATGTGTCTGTAACTTGGCCTCCTTGATCTTATCATCTCCTTCATGAATACTCCTCAGTTTGTCCCATATTTCTTTTGCCATTTTACAACTCATGATCTTTACTAGTTCACTGTCTGCTAATCCGCACATGATAGCATTCTTTGCTTTTGAGTTATTTTCAAACAGTTTCTTTTCGTCAACCTCTTTTGGAGGAGTGATGGGTATTGTGTATCCACTAACTACTGAATCCCAGATGTCGTATCCCAAAGCACGAGATATGTCTGCATCCTGATTCTCTAGAACGCGTAATTAGATCCATCAAACAATGGTGCTTTGTTTGATGAGAAGCCTTCACCACCTGCCATTGTGTTACTTCCAAGATCACCCTAGCCGGTTAAGCTTGTACAAGAACTTAGCTCTGATACCAATTGTTAGTCTTACAATGACACTGAGAGGGGGTGAATCGGTGTAGCTCTATAAACTTAAATTTATAGCTCTTAATACCGTAGCAATTAAAACTTATTACTAGATACAACAAGTATAACAAAAGAGCATCACACAACACAAGATTTAACGAGGTTCACCAATGTGGCTACTCCTCAAAAATTGATTGCTTGGACTACCATCCAAATCTAGCCTTTGCAAAGCACCAACTTTACAATCAATTTACCAGCACCCACTGGAAGGAGCACCAACCCCTGATTTATCTGCACCAACAGAAAGGAGCACCAACCCCTGATTTACCAGCACCAACTAGAAGGAGCACCAACCCCTTATTTATCTACACCAACAGAAAGGAGCACCAACCCATGATGCCAAGCTACAACCTGGACTTCAATTTGAATCTATAAGTTTGATAGTAAGATACCTTTGCTTTTGCAAGACCCTACTAGTCTTCTTCACCTTTGCATTCTCTATGCACTCTGCTCTCTCTACGCAATCACTTCACACACTCTGCTTCATTATAGTCAAACTTCACGATCATCTTCTCCCTTTTGTGCACTCTGCTCTCTTTGCAAATTTTGCACTTAGCATGATTCGACATGACTTGCTCTCTACGCACAATGACCGTATTTCACACACATTCGACCATCTTTTCAATTCTCCAAACAACCCTCCTTTTATAACAATATTTTTTATGATGAAAACCCTAATCTTAGTCGACTATAAATCCTAATCTTAGTCGGCTTTCATAACAACTGTAAACCCTAATTTTAGTTGGTTGTCATCGATCTTCATCGGCTTCAACTCAAGAAGATGTTCGATTTATCCATCGCTTGATGATTTCATTCTGATAGACCTACCATATTTTTGATCACTCTTCGTATTTTATGAAATCACTTTGTAACTACCCTTGTAAATGTCGTAGTGATGTCGGTCCACTATCATACTTCTCATTTCAATCAAGTTCTCCTTCTTGACTTGCGCATTTACGACCTATCATGAAATCATGACATTTCTGCCTCTGTAGCTTCTTTTGTTGTTGTTGCCATGAAAATACATGTCACGATATCATGACACTTTCACCTCCGTACGCTTTCTCTATTCTTTTGTCATGATATCATGACATTTTTTCCTCCATAGACTTCATCTTTTCTTTTGTCATGATATCATGACATTTTCCCTCCATATACTTCGTCTTTGCTTTTGTCGTGATATCGCGACACTTTGCTTCCATAGACTTCGACTTTGCTTTTGTCACGATATCACGACACTTCTACCTCCATAGTCTTCAACTTAGCTTTTGTCATGAAATCGTGACACTTCTGCTTCCATACTTAGCTTCTTTGCTTTTGTCATAAAATCATGACACTTCTGCCTTCGAAGTCTTCTTCTCTACTTTTGTCATAAAATCATGACACTTCTACTTTCATACTTTACTTCTTTGCTTTTGTCATGAAATCATGACACTTCTACTTTCGAAGTCTTGCTTTCTACTTTTGTCACGAAATCATGACAGTTCTACTTTCGTACGCTTCCTCTCTTTCTTTTGTCATGAAAATGTGACATGTCGCGATATCGTGACACTTTTCAAACTTACTTTCTCTCTCCTATTTTAGTCACGAAAATGCGACATGTCACGAAATCGTGACACTTTTCTTACTTGTTCTCTTTCTTCGAACTTGTCACGAAATCGTGACACTTTTTCTACTTTCTCTTTCTCTTCCAACATGTCACGAAATCGTGACAGTTTTTCCACTTGCCTTTTTCTCTTCCAACATGTCGCGAAATCGTGACAGTTTTTCCTACTTTTTCTCTCTCTTCCAACATGTCACGAAATCGTGACAGTTTTTCCACTTTTTTCTCTCTCTTCCAACATGTCGCGAAATCGACAGTTTTTTCTTTTTCTCTTCCAACAGCTTTTTCCAACATGTCACAAACTTTTCTCTTTTTCTCTCTCTTCCAACATGTCACGAAATCGTGACAGTTTTTCCTGCTTTTCTCTCTCTTCCAACATGTCGCGAAATCGTGACAGTTTTTCTTGCTTGTTGTATATGTCGCGATATCGTGACACTTTTCTTACTTGTCTTTTTTCTTTGATCTTTTGCATATGGGCCACTTCGGTCTTCTTGGAAAATCATTGTACATACTCTGAATAACCTTTGAACTCCTGTCTTCTGCATCTGAATAGCTTTTGAACTTCCTGTCCACTGCATCAACAGATCTATCTGACTGTGTTGACAACAATGACAATACTATTGTTGCACCTTGCTCAACAACTTGCTCATGTGTAGTGATAAAAATCACTGTTTTTCACATTTTACTCTTAGTGATAAAAATCACTGTTTATTCTCATTTTTCTTGAGCAAGGGATTTATATAGTGCTTTTAATTCACTATGTCATTTTAGATTTGAATTTGAACTTTATTTTTATCTTCATTTTAGATTTGACTTTGAACTTTATTTTTATCTTCATTTGATCTTTGATTTGAACTTTGGGGGTTTTGACTTTTGAGATGTCAATTTGGGATATCGATGTGGGGTATCAACCTTTGATGTTGATCTGGGATGTTACTCTGGGATATTGCTCCTTTATTTGTAAGCAATGGAATGTATGGGTAGGGGAAATCTTGTTCTTTTGCCAAGGTTCACTATTCTAGACCGAACTATTTACAAGATAAGTAAGTAATAAAACCCATCTCTCTAAATACCCAAGACCACTTTCATAGTTTTCATCCTCCCTTATCTTCGTAGGATTTTAAATATTTCCATTAGTGACAGGATCCTGATATGTCAAGTACTATCACAACTAGTGACCTCATCTACAAAAGCAATGTAAGCTTTCTACGATATCTGAGAAACCCACTAGGTATGGTTGAGTGACTGGAAAACTTTTGGTATACACACATATCTCATAGCAACAGGTGTTGTGTATGAATACAACAGATTATGATAAATGCAAAGGTGCATGATTAAAACATAAATGTGGCATCATTTGTAAGACTGACAAACATAATCCCTCCTACTACGGAATGCAACAGATGATGAATGCCTATTCGTAATGCAAGGAAGTGAATGCATGCATAAATGAAAATGCATAGTACAAATGCAAATGTTGTTTAATTTTATGCTTTACAAATTTTTTTTGGATTTTATTGATTTTATAATTTTTATGGATTTTCAGCCTTTATATTTGAACAAACGACGAGTGCATGCCTTCAGAGACTTTAAATTAACCAAGCAATTTTTAAAAAAATCCTTGGAGCTTTTTAGGATGATTGAGCGGTTTTAAGCAAACCCTCAGTGCCTTTTGGGATTGACCAAAGGTTTGAAATACCTTTGGAGCCTTTTGATTGACCTGAAGAGATCTACAGAAAACTTATTCTAGAAATAAAGCAGAAAGAAACAACTTAGAAGAAATTAAACCACACAATGTACATATGACACACGAGATTTACCCTGGTTCACCTAATGTGGGCTACTCCAGCAAAACAAGAGCCACTCCTCCTTGATATTAGTATTCTCTTTCTTACCAAAAAAATGGGACATTACAATAAAATATAAAGGAAACTCTTACAACCCTAAACCACTACATGGTATTAGAATACAATGGGCACAACACCGTGGGCTAAACCACCCACACCCACCAACCTCCCACCAACCATGGGAATCCCAAAAATCGCTTCGAAAAAAAGGGAAAACTTTTCAACGCGTTGTGCCAAACGCCCCCCCGAACCTCCCCGGCACCCCCGTTTGAGGAGCTCTGCTCCTCTTACCCTTTCATACCTATCGTACAGTACTTCCTCGACAAAGGATGAGACACATCCAACATTCTCCCACTTGTTGAATACTTTGCCAGACCCATTTCAACTGTACATAATCTAAACTTTTTTGTGCTAACTGCCTTGGTTAAATCATCTGCGACATTTTCCTTCGTATCCACTTTTTCCAGCAACATTTTCTCTTGTTCGATCATGTCCCTATTGAAATGGAACTTTGTATCAATGTGATTTATTTTGGAATGGTAAGCATGGTTCTTTGCTAGAAATATAGCACTCTGATTGTAACAATTTATCTTCATAGCTCCTTGAAAGAACCCAGTTTTAGCACATAGTCTTTGCAGCCATACTGCTTCCTTACTAGCATCGATGGCTGTCATGTACTCAACTTCAGTGGTTGAAAGGGCAACAACAATTTACCTTTTGCTCATCCAACTAACAACTCCTCCAAACAAGTTGAATACATATGAACTAGCAGATCTTCTGTTGTCCAGATCTCCAGCCCAATCTGCATCAAAAAAACCTTCTATATCCAAGGATTTGTCTTCTTTACCTATACCTTCATAACAGATAGAAAAATTAGATGTACCATGCAAATATTTGAAAACCCTTTTTACGGCAGTCCAATGCTCTTTACCAGGTTTAGACATATATCTAATCAAAACTCCCACTACATAGGCAATAGCAGGTCTACTGCAGACCATGGCATACATTAAACTCCCTACAACATTTGCATAAGGAACATGGGACATTTCTTCTACTTCTTCTTCTATTTTTGGATATTGTTTAGTAGACAATAGTTCACCCAATGGAATAGGTACCTTCACTGGTTTGTAATCCTGCATATTGATTTTCTTCAACACTGTCTCAACATATTTTTTTTGATCCAACCACAACTTTCTGTTAGAACGATCTCTGTTTATTTTCATACCCAAAATAAAATTTGTAGGGCCAAAATCTTTCATGTCAAAGTGATATGCTAACTGAGACTTCACTTCCCTGATCATTTTCTTACTGTTTCCAATTAGTAACATGTCATCAACATACAAAACTATAATGACAATTACATTACCAATTTTCTTTAAATATACATCGTAATCAGCATTGCTACGAACAAAATCAATTCCTAAGACATAAGTATCAAATTTCTGATACCACATTCTAGGTGATTGTTTCAATCCGTACAGAGATTTCTTTAACTTACATACAAGATCCTCCTTTCCTGTAATAATGAAACCTTTAGGATGCCTCATATAGATTTCTTCCTTCAAATCTCCATGAAGGAATGTAGTTTTTACATCCATTTGCTCTATTTCAAGATCAAAAGCAACAACCACAGATAACAAAAATCTAATTGAGGTTAGCTTTGCAACAGGAGAAAATACTTCACCATAATCAATTCCCTCTACCTGAGAATAACCTTTAGCAACCAGGCGGGCTTTGTATTTCTCCACTTTACCTTCAGCATTTTGCTTCTTCTTGAAAATCCATTTGCAACCTATTGCTTTTCTTCCACCAAGTAATTTCACTAAATTCCATGTTATGTTCTTTTTTAGGGCCATCATTTCCTCATCCATGGCCTCTTCCCAACAGTTTGCCTCTTCAAAATTGACAACTTCTCTAACTATTCTAGGATCCTTATCAGTAATAGATAATACAAAAGAAGTAGTAAAAGTAGATGGATTGTACCTTTCATGTTGTCTTATTTCTCGTGTTGATCTCCTTACCACAGGTGTATGAACCTCTTGTTCATCCTCATCCATATCCTCATCTGTTTGTTCCTCTTCTAGATCCTCTTTTGTGTGATCTTCTTCCATGAGATCAAATTGGACCTTTTCAGGTTCTTCTTCTGTTACTTCCTTCCTGTGATCACTTTTCATTTCCCTAAATACCACATCTCTACTGTAGACTGTACTTTTAGTTTTTGGATTCCAAAGTTTATATCCTTTAACACCATCTTTATAACCAATAAAGATACATTTAACAACCTTATTATCAAGCTTACTTCTTTTCTCCTTTGGAATATGCATGTATGCATCACAACAAAAAACTCTAAGATGTGAGAGAGAGAGAGAGTTTCTTACCAAATAATGCTTCAAATGGAGTTTGATCCATAAATGATGATGTAGGAGATCGATTTCGCAAGTAGAATGCCGCACTCACTGCCTCAGCCCAAAATTCTTGTGCCAAACCTGCACCATTGAGCATACTTCTAGCCTTTTCCATGAGTGATCTATTCAATCTCTTAGCAACTCTATTTTTTTGGGGTGTATATGGAGTAGTCTTCTGACTTACAATACCACATTGCTTATAGAAATCCTTGAATTTATTTGAACAATACTCTCTTCCATTATTAGACCTCAACACCTTAATCTTTTTCCCAGATTGATTTTCAACAAGTGCTTTAAATTCTCTAAACTTATCAAACACTTCATCTTTACTCTTAAGAAAATAAATCCATGCATATCTTGAAAAATCATCGACAAAAGAAGCATAGTATCACGACTTTCTAAGGGATGGTATATGAACATGACCAAATATATCACTATGAATCAAATCTAATACCCCTCTTGATCTAGCAGCACTAGATGGGAAACTCACACGATTTTGTTTGCCATAAATACAGTGTTCATAGAAATAAAAAACCATTGAGCAATCAGGGATACCATGAACCATACCTTTTTTGTGCAGGGTATGCAATCCCTTTTCTCCAATATGTCCCATTCTTTTATGCCATAATGTAGAGCTTTTATCTGATTCAGCCTCATGAACAGTTGAGCTATTGCACTCATTTATCATAGAGCTTCCCAATAACTTATACAAAGTTCCAATCCAAACTCCTCTTGCTAACACCATATATCCACGAACCATTTTGCATGAATCCTTACTAAAACTGACATTTACTGCTGGATCAGCAATTTTGCTTACAAACATTAAATTTCTAGCAAGGCCCGAAATATGCATCACACCTGGGAGGGTTTTAACCCTACCATCCTACAACAAAATTTTCACCCTTCCACGACCAATGATTCTAAGTGGTGAATCATCTCCCGATATTACCTCCCCTCCATCATATCTTTCATATTCACTGAACCACCCTCGGTGAGGAGTCATATGAAAAGAGGCACCAGTATTGATCAACCAATCATTTTTATCTGATCGTGTGGAATAGGATGCCAGATATACATCCCCTCCTTCATTAGTATATTTATGTGTCTTTGTGGAAGTGGATTCATCAGACCTCTTTCCAGAATCAACATTCTTTGATCTGCAGTCCTTCATGTGACAAGGCTTGCCACACTTCCAACACTCTCTCTCAAACTTTCCATGAGACTTGGATCTACCTCTAAACTTAAATCTATCACTAGATCTTGTTTTATTATTTTATTTGGTACGCCCTCTCACTAGTAGGGCATCCTTTGAAGTGCCCTCCATGGCTTTTCTCCTCATATCCTCTGATATTAGAGATGCCACAATATCCTCAAACTTCAATTTGGATGAAGTTGTACTAAACTAAACTTCAATGGGGTTTCTTGGGAGCCACCCCCCCAGGGTTGGTTTAAACTAAATTTTGATGGTGCAGCCAAGGAGAACCCGAAAAGAGCTGGAGCTAGAGGAATAATCAAGGATCATCAAGGAAATATGGTCAAGGCCTTCGTTGAACCATTATAAATCAGAACTAATAACGAAGCAGAAGCTAGAGCCCTTTGGAGAGGGTTGCAAGTAGCCCAAGCAACTCAAGGTAACTTGATGATTGAAGGTGATTCTATGAACATCATCAACCTGTTAACCAATGGCAAAAAACCTCCATGGAGAATCGAGGGAGTCATCCATGAAGTGAGGATATTTTTTGCGGTAAGACAGAACAGGAGGGCTCATCACGTGTACCGTGAGGCCAACAGGTCAACTGACAAATTAGCCAACATAGGTGTTGATGTTGGTAGTTTGGTGACATGGACACAAGGTGTGCCATGTGAAGTGGAAAACATTATTAGTCATGAAAATAAACCTACCCATTAAGGAGAAAGATGAATGGGTGTTCTTTCCCCATGGAGCTGGTAATAACTATGGGGTTTCCATCTAAATCATACCAAATTGGAAATGAAGGTAACAGGGTGTAAGCCTTGGAAGATTTCGACAGAGAATAGGAAATGGGCAAGCAACAGGTTTCACAAGTGCAAAGTTCTAAACTTCAATTCCTGTCAATGTAAGTAATGTTTACAGTTATGTTTAGGTATGGGTGTGCTTTGTTAGTAAGGTGTTGTAGGGGATTCAACATAATTTTTGGTAAGAAAGTTTCAAGGATGACTAGGATCTACAATCTCAGCAGAAGGTTGGATATTGTAATAGGTTTTGGGTTAACCTGCAAAACCCGGTAATTAATGAAGACTTTTATTTATCAAAAAAAAAAGTTGTACTACCAATTGCTACCACTAGGTTATCTCATGAATCTGGTAAAGAGGATAGCAAAGTAATACATTTATCTTCCTCACTTAACTTAATATCAACATATGTAAGTTGACTTACCACTGTATTGAATGAATTCAGATGATCTGCAACTGAATCTCCTTCACTCATCCTGAGATTGTACAGTTTCTTCCGGAGGAATAATTTGTTCACCAGGGACTTAGATTGATACAGAGCCCCTAACTTCTCCCAGAGATCCTTTGTTGTAGCTTCTCTAGAAACATTGATTAGGACTGAATCTACAAGACACAGTCGAATCAGACTTCTTACTTTATGATTCATCTTTTCCCAATCTTCATCGAATGTACCCGTAGGTTTTATTTTTTTTGAAATAGCAACCCACTGATCTCTTTCCATGAGCATATCTTCCATCTTTAACTTCCATAGCTCAAAAATTTTACCGTCAAATTTCTCAATCTTTATCCTTGAATTACTTCTCGTCATTTTCCTTCAAACTCCTTTTGCAAAAACCTGACACTCTGAAATAGGTTTTCTCTAACTCCTAGAAACCTTAGAAACTCTTCAAGTGAAATGAAACCCTATCAATAAAGGCATCCCCCTATGGCTAACAACTTGGCTCTAATACCAAATGAAGAGATCTACATAAAACTTATTCCAAAAATAAATAAAAAAGAAACAACTTAGAAGAAATGACACCACATAAGGTACATATGACACACGAGATTTACCCTGGTTCACCCGATGTGGGCTACTCCAACAAAACAAGAGCCACTCCTTGATATTATTATTCTCTTTCTTACCCAAAAATGGGACATTACAATAAAATATAAAGGAAACTCTTACAACCCTAAACCACTATGTGGTATTAGAATACAATGGGCACAACACCGTGGGCTAAACCACCCACACCCACCAACCACCCACTAACCATGGGAATCCCGAAAATCATTCCAAAAATCACTCCGAAAAAAATGGGAAAAGGGGGAAAAAGATAAAATCGCTCCGAAAAAAGGGAATCCCGAAAATCGCTTTTGAGGTGGTTAATTACAGGGTGGGAGACTCACTCCCAGTCTTCCTTGAAGATACTCAAAGGTTTCCTTTGGAAGTGGCTTGGTGAAAATATCTGCTATCTTTTCCTTTGTAGAAATACATTCCAGCATGACTTGTTTATCTATCACATGTTCTCTTAGAAAATGATACTTAATCGAAATGTGCTTTTTTTTTTGGTAAATAAAAGTCTTCATTAATTACCGGGTTTTGCAGGTTAACCCAAAACCTATTACAATATCCAGCCTTCTGCTAAGATTGTAGATCCTAGTCATCCTTGAAACTTTCTTACCGAAAATTGTGTTGAATCCCCTACAACACCTTACTAACAAAGCACACCCATACCTAAACATAACTGTAAACATTACTTACATTGACAGGAATTGAAGTTTGGAACTTTGCACTTGTGAAACCTATTGCTTACCCATTTCCTATTCTCTGTCGGAATCTTCCAAGGCTTACACCTTGTTACCTTCATTTCCAATTTGGTATGATTTAGAGGGAAACCACATAGTTATTACCAGCTCCATGGGGAAAGAACACCCATTCATCTTTCTCCTTAACGGGAAGGTTTCTTTTCATGACTAATAATGTTTTCCACTTCACGTGGCACACCTTGGAATGTGCTTTGTTCTAGAGTGCATCATTGGATTTTTTGATATGTTTATGGCACTTGTATTATCACATAGTATGGGAATAGGATGATCATGTTTTATCTTGAAGTCTTCCAAAGTTCTCTTCATCCATAACACTTGTGTACAACTGACCACTGTTGGAATGTATTCTGCTTCTACTATGGATAAGGATATTGAAACTTGCTTCTTACTTAGCCAAGATACTAAACAGTCTCCAAGAAAGAATGCTCCTCCACTTGTGCTTTTTATATCATCAATGTTGTCGGCCCAATCTGCATCTGTATATGTTGTTAGTGTAAAACAGTCACTTTTGGGATACCAAAGCCCAAAATCCATAGTCCCTTTTAGATACCTAAAAATTCTTTTTACTGTTGCCACATGTGTTTCCTTAGGTGCTTCCTGAAACCTTGCCACTAATCCCATTGACTATACAATAGATGGTCTTGTAGCTATAACATACAATAGACTGCCACTCATAGATTTGTATAATCTTCGATCTGCCTCTGGAGATTCATCATCCTTACTCAACTTGCATCCTGTGACCATAAGGGTACTTACTGGTTTACAATCTTCTAACCTGAATTTATTTAACATTTCTTTTATATACTTGGCTTGTGAGAGAAATACTCCCCTTTCTGATTGTGAAATCTGAAGTCTAAGAAAGAAGGACAATTCACCAAGCATAGACATCTCAAATTCATTTTGCATGTTCTTAGAAAATTCTTTACACATTTTATCATTGTTTTCCCCAAAAATGATATCATCAACATAAACAAATACTATTAGTAGATCACTCCCTTCATTTTTGATGTATAAATTATTGTCTGTTATTCCTTTTTTGAATCCCTGTTCTTGAAGATAATTATCCAATCTTGATTACCATGCTCTTGGAGCTTGCTTTAGACCATACAATGTCATTTTCAATCTGCATACATGATTTGGTTTATCTGTTAGTATGAATCCCTCTGGTTGTTCAATGTAAACTTCTTCTTGTAGAACACCATTTAGAAATACTGACTTGACATCCATCTGATATACCTTGAAGTTATTGAAACTTGAAAAAGCTAAAAATATCCTTATAGCTTCAAGTCGTGCAACTGGATCAAAAGTCTCATCAAAGTCAATTCCTTCTACTTGTGCAAAACCTTTGCATACTAACCTTGCTTTATTTCTGACCACTTGTCCATCTTCATTTAACTTGTTTCTAAATGCCCATTTTGTGTCGATCATATTTTTGTCCTTTGGTCGTGGAACAATTTCCCAAGTTTTGCTTTTCTCTATCTGATCTAATGCTTCATCCATTGCCTTAATCTAAAATTTATCCTCACTTGCCTGAGTGAAATATTTTGGCTCAATCTTATATAGCAAAGAAAAATTTGCTTGTTGAGATGGTTTTATTATTCTTCTCCTTGTTTATCTTTCATTTAGATTCTTGATGATTTGCTCTTTTGGATGATGCTTTTGTACATACCTGGATGGAGTTTTGGGAAGAAGTCTTTGTGTTTCTTCTTCTTATTTATCTGATTATTCACAAAATTCTTCTTGACAACATCCATCTTCTTGATACACAATTTGTTGAACTGGTTCTCTTGAATCTATCTTCTCATCAATTGTTACATTCATACTTTCCACCATAGTGTGTGTTCTTTTGTTGAAGCATCTGTAGGCTTTACTCCTTGTGGAATAACCAAGAAAAATTCCCTCATCACATCTTGGATCAAACTTGCCTAAGTTTTGATCTTCCCGTCTTATGTAACATTTGCTTCCAAAAATTCTGAAGTGTTTTGCAGTGGCAGGTCTTTCTTTCCAAAGCTCATATGGAGTCTTGTGATGATTTACCCTCATTTGAGCCCTCGTAATTATGTATACTGTTGTGTTTACAAATTCTCTCCAAAAACCATTTGATAGCTTAGATTCATTTAACATAGCCCTAGCCATATTTTCAATAGTCCTGGTTTTCCTTTCAACTACCCCATTTTGTTAAGGAGTTCTTGTTGCTGAGCATTATCTCTTGATCCCATGTTGTTCACAAAACTCTACAAATTCATTTGAAGTAAATTCTCCTCCTCTATCAAATCTCAAACACTTAATTCTTTTGCTAGTTTCATTTTCAATTAATTCCTTAAATGCTTTGAATTTTTCAAAGGCCTCTAACTTCTCTTTTAGGAAGGCCACCCAAACCATTCTAGAATAATCATCTTTAAATAGTATGAAGTAGCTATCACCCTGAATACTTTATGTTCTGGTAGGACCACATATATCAGTATGTATTAGGCTCAATGGCTCAGATGACATATATCCCTTTGAATTAAAAGTTGTCTTGGTTTGCTTTCCATGCTGACAGGGTGCACATATTGTGTTTTGAGGTCTTCTTATTTTGGGTAAATATCTGACCGCCTATTTATTGCTTATGTTGACTTTGTTGTTAAAGTTCAAGTGACCTAATCTTCTATGTCATATCCAAATCTCATATTCTTGTGATAGAAAGCACTTTTCCCCTTTGATCTCATTGAGCATGTATAAGTTGTTTGGGGTTCTTCTTGCATTGGCAATGATTTTTCTAATTTTTAATTTTCTTATCTCACATCTATCTAGATGGAAAGTAACCATGTACCCTTGATCACAAAGTTGACTTATACTCAGCAGGTTGTGTTTTAACCCTTTAACATGCAATACATTTTCTATTTTTGTTTTCCCATTATCTAAACTTAGAGTTCCTCTTCCACCAATTCTTGTTGATCCATTATCACCGAAACTTACTAATCCTCTATTTTTTTCTTTTAGTACAATGAATTTGTCTTTGTATCATGTCATGTGACTAGAGCAACCACTATAAAAATACCATTGTTCTTCTTTATCCTGAGCATGAAGGGTTGTTTGAACTAACATTGATCTAACCTTAACATTTTCTCTTTCATCTTTTCTAGTTGTTGAAATTGCTTTTCTAGACCCAGGAAACATCATTTTACACCATCTAGCCTTGTACCCAAAATTATTGCATTTGTAACATATAATATCATCATCCATGAGAGGTGCAAAGGAATTGAAATTTCTATTGACATTGTTTCTTGCATGATGGATATAGTGTACAACTCTATGACCATATTTATTACAAGAAAAGCAATGACCATGGAAGAAATTATGTAACCTGTTTGGATGTCTTGGAGTTTGTGGTGAAGTAATCATCTTCTTGTGATTAACTCTTATCCAAGGTTCTTCTTTGCTTTCTTCCTTTATTATATCCTTTTCTTGCTTATCCTTGTTTGAAGTTTATGCTTTTTGAAGAATTGATTCCTCTTTATGTTTCTCATATTCTACATCTTGTAGAGCCTTGGTTCTTTTGACTTCATTCCTTAGGTGGACAATTTTTGCTTCCAATATTTCACATTTTGTTTTCCTGGCTCTCAACATATCTATCATGTCCTGCTCAATTTTCTTTCCTTCTTCCACCCTAATCTTGAGTTTTGTGAGATTTTGTATAAGTTCCATCCTTGCTTCTTCATCTTCTTGAACTTGTTCCTTCAAGCTTGAATTCTTTTCTCTAAGTCTTTCCAAATTTTTGAGAGCAGCAAATAATTCCTCTTTTATGTCAAACATAGTCTCTTCTTCATTTTTTGAAGTCATGTGTGCTACTGATGGATCCTCCTCCAAGTTGTTAGTCTTTTCACGGAGGGACCCACTCTGATACCAATTGAAGAACATGTGCTTATACTAAGAGGGGGGTGAACAATATACAATAAAATTTTTTGCTTTTTAATCCAAATAACAACATCAACAATATTAAAGCAGTAAACATCACACAAAGCATCACACACATGAGAGACATGATTTTACATGGTTCACCCAATGCGGGCTACTCCACGGAGAAAATATTTCTTATAAATTTTTCTCAAATAAATTCTCTTGGGAATCCTTCCCTACAATGTTTATGAACCTCTGTCCAAAGGAGACACCAATCCCCTAAATCAAGTTCATGGATCTCTATCCACAGGAGAACTTCTTCTCCTCTGCTCTAGTTGGTGATCCTCTAGAAGACTACTGCCTCCACTGCATTGGCTTGTGGATCTCTCTCCACTGAAGACTCTTGTCCCCACTCAGAAGACCTGTCCTCACTGCCCTGGCTAATGGATCTCTATCCACTAGAGACTATTTTCCTCTCTGCTTTATCACCTCCAAAGCTCTATCTCAAATTTGCACTAAACATAGTCCTTTGGTCTAGTACAAATCTGCTCAATATCTATCTCTGGTCTGGCACAAATCTATCCTCAAATCTGCACCAAAATTTGTCCTCAAATCTGCTCAACAAGTCCACACAAAACTTGCTCAAATCTGCTCAACAAGTCCACACAGAACTTGCTTAAATCTGCTCAACAAGTCCACACATAACTTATCCAATCTGCTCAACAAGTCCACACATAACTTGTCCAATCTTCTCAACAAGTCCACACAGAACTTGTCCAATCTCATAGAAACATAAAGAGAATTGTTAGAGACTCAATATGCTCTATACTAATCACAATGCTCAATTACTTTCTCAACTCAATTCAGAATATAGAATAGTTTGTTTTATGGAACTTGAACAATCACTTCACACTCTCACTTGACTAGGTTCAATCAACTCTACTCAACCAATCACTCAATGAAATAATCCTCTCTCTCAAACCCTAGTCCAAGCTTATAAACACCAACTCAAAATATTTCCAACAATGCTCAACAACAAATCTCACATAACAATGATACTCATGATCTTTGCAAACCCTTGTTCAAGTTCTTCACTAAATAACTCACTTCAACAACAATGCTTATAAAACAAGGTTTAACAACAATTCTTTATTCCAAAAAACCTTGAAGCATTAACTCAACACACTCAATAGGAAAACCCTAATCAAGTCCTTTTCACTCCAAACTTATTTTCTAGAAAACCAATCAATCAATTCAACTATGGAAGAATGTGCTCATACCTTTTTCTTGATGATGAAAGGATCTCATAAATCTGTCACAACCAAAAACACTTCTATACCAAGCTCAAAGAGGTTAGAAGATAAATCTTTCACACAATGTAATGTAAAACTCAATTACACCTTATCACTCCATCTTAATA
This sequence comes from Wollemia nobilis, assembly GCA_028583015.1. Lineage (NCBI taxonomy): Eukaryota > Viridiplantae > Streptophyta > Pinopsida > Araucariales > Araucariaceae > Wollemia > Wollemia nobilis. Next base: position 2,350,253 of record JAQPPZ010014470.1, read on the forward strand.
GCAATATTTGACAATAATATCTTCACAAAAATTTCCTTTTCAAAACACACCTTCAATTTCTTAATTTCACAAAATTGATATTCCAACTTAATTTCTATCTCCTAAGGTAAAATAATATTTACCTTAATAAAGCACCTATTTACCACTTAGGTAAATAAATTAATATCACCTTATAACTCCCTAACCTTTGCACAATTAATCAAATTCCACAAACACCCTTAAAACCTTAGCACAATGATCAAATATCACAAATATTCCCTTATGCCTCCTAAACCTTAGTATTATGCAAAAATCAAAATTTAAATCATAAAAACCTTTGGTGAACCCCCTTCCACATTTTTTGGGGTTTTGACCCTACGCCTTCTCCCTCGACTGGCGCCTTAGCTGCGGCTTCCTAGCCGTGTGAGCTAAGCGCTCCACGTGCTTAGCTTAAGCCCTAAGGTAGCTTAAGCCTCTTCACAAAGGCTTCAAAGCCTTTGGCCTTCTCCTACATCTAGCGCCAAGCTAGACTACAAGTGCTTCTCCCTTTGCTTTGTTCCTCGCTCGAACACCATGCGCTACCTCGATCATGATGCGCTGCCCTGATTACAATGCATTGTCCTGCTTTGGCAATACACCACTCACAAATTTTGGAGGCTCCGGATTTTTTGTTGTATATTAATTCGCATTGCTATCTTCCCTAAGGTTTGTCTTAGGGTTTAAATACCCTTCATTTGCTTTGCATACAACGTCGGTGGATGATTCGACTTGATGACGTCGACTTGTATAAATTATAATTTATAATTAATTTAAATTCAAAAGAATTTAAATATTATAAATTTAATTTATAAACTTTAAGATTTAATAAAAAATTAAAGCCCTCTTTGAGTTAATATCAAATTGTCATTTGCACTTCACTAGGTTGATGAAAAATAATTTCGCCATCTTGGTTTTAATAAAAACCTTAATTCTGCCATCACAATATTAGAGAACTATCATTATGGTTTTAATAAAAAACCTTTTAATGTGCCACCATGGTTTTAACAAAAACCCTTATAAAAACATATTTGGACAACTTTTCTCCATCTCTTTGCATTGCTTCCTGGTGTTAATGATGATGTACTCCATGGTATTAATGACAACTTCATGTGTTCACTTTGGCATCAATGACAACTTTTTACCTTGACATCAATGACAACTAAATGAGCTCAAAATGTCCAACAAAGCTAAGATATGATTTACCTCTTGAGCTTTTGGGATAAGAGCTATATAAATTTTATTGATAACCTTTAAAATTTATTTGGCTTTCCTGGCTTCTTCCACCACCTCTAATAAATCAACATGAAGGATATCCCAAAAATCTTGATAGAACACAATGGGAAATCCGTCTGGACCTAGGGTTTTTCTTGTTTGTATTTTAAAAACCACCTATTGAAGCTCATTGATAGTAATTGGAGCAATAAAAATAGAGTTCTCCTCAGAAGTGATAAGAGTAGGGATTGCTTGAAGAATAGTTTGTTGAGAAGTCGAGTCAAGAGGTGCATCAACAAATAGATTGGAAAGGTAATTAACAACAATAGAGTTCATGTCATCCCAAGTGTAGACAATATCTCCATAATCAGATGCCAGAGAAGAAATAAAGTTATGAGATCATTGAGCTACAAGAGATTTGTGGAAGAAATTTGTGTTGCGATCTCCTTATTTGAGCCATTGGATCCTAGATTTTTGTTTCCATAAGAGTTCTATTTTTTCCCATTTCTCTAACTAAATTGTGAGTATAATTTCATCTGTATTTCTACTCTCTATGAGTCCATATAAATGGATTTTCTTATTCAAATTTTCAAGGTGAGCTATAACTTCATGTTTTTTTGTTAGACATCTCCAAACTCCTTCCAATTCTAAATCAGAATTTTGGATTTAAAATATTGTAACATTTTGGCAAAAAAATCTTAGTCCCATACCTTGGGTTACCTTCCTTCCACCATTTCTGCACTTGGGGTCTGAAGGAACTATCTCTAAGCCACATTAACTAAAAAAAAAAGGCAATAAACTCATATTGATTTTCCAAAATTCCACCATGACTAGCCAATGATTCGAACCAGCATTGTTAAGAGTCTTCACCTTAGGAATGTGGCCATGGATTAAGAAATTGTTAGAGAATAAGAACCTATCCAATCTCTCCATGATACAAAATGAGCCTTACCTTCTGTTAGACCAAGTCATAAGGCCATTATCTGGCTTGATGTCCACAAGATTAAGGTTTACAATATATTCACTCATGAGTTCGTGCTTTTGTTCAAAATTCTATTTCTCCTCATTTTCTCATCCAAAGAGAGGATGGTATTGAAATATCCTCCAATCAAGATCCAAGATTCAAGAAAATGAAAGATAATAAAAGTTATACCCTTCCACCATCTTCTCTTTTTCTCCAAACTAGTCGAAGCATAAACAATTATGCAAAGCATAATTTGGTTAGAATATCTACTTTGAATAGCTATAGCCAAAAGACCCCAGTTGCCAACCATATGGTGAATAACTACCTCTTTTGGGTCCCAAAGGCAAGCAATGCCACTAGAAGTCCCCTAGGAACCGAGGGAAGCAACTTTTCCAGCTGGCCAAATTTTACTAGCAATCGAATCCATTTCCTCTATTGACATCTTCGTTTCCTGAAAGAAAACAAGATGTGGATGGTTTGTCTGAATCATTCTTCTAAATTAATTTTGTTTTGAAAGACTCCCTTTGAGTCCTCTAATATTCCAAGTGATGATATTCATTAATACCAAGGCTAAAAAAATAGTAAGAGCATTAATTTTACCTTCCTCTACAAGCTTTTCACCTTCTTTTATCATAAGATGTTGATTGGTCTTGTGACCTACCTTTTGGTTGAAATCCATATTTTGTTTGTTTCCCCTTGTTTCTTGATTTACCCCAATTGAATTTGAGATGGCTTCTAACCTTGAATAATGCATGTACAAAGCCTAAGTGTTACTAGAAGGTTCAATAGAGTCTATCTTGGGACGTATTATTTGAAGTCTCAACATTTAAAAGCTTGTTTTTCTTGTGTATATTTTCTCCTTTTTTTATTGCTGAAAACATTTTAATTTGTTGGTTTGTCTTTGAGTCCTTCCTTGCATCTTTAAATTGCGTTTCTAAGATTTTTGTCTTCATTATTTCCTCTTCCTCACCTAGGACATTATTTGTGGAAATAATTTCAAACATATTAGCTGATAACTTTGATTGATCCTTCATAACCACTTTTTGCCAAGTGTTCTTCTTCTTAGGAATTTAGAAGCCTACTAAGTTTTTATCCTCTTTCATTTGATCTAGAATTTTATTTGGGAAAACACTAACCAAATGACCATATTCGTGGTAAATTCTGCAATGAAAAGGAATATTCTCATAGTACACCACTTGCTCCCAAGTGTCCTCCCAAAATTGTAATGAGATATTTTCAGGTAGAGGTTTGTCAAAATTCATTAAAACACAAATCCAAACATAAATAATATGTTCAAATTTTTTAATACAATCAAAAACCATCATAAAAGTTCCCAAAGAGTTTCCAGTTGAAGAAAAAATAGCTAGATTCTAGAATTCAACTAGGAGGCTAAAGAGTCTAACCCACATAGGACCTATAGAAAGCATCTCTTATTTGGCTTTAAATTTAGTATGCCAAGGCTTAATGAAAATCCCTACCCTTCCAAAGAACCAAGGACCCCCTTGAAATGTTTTCTCTCTATCTTCATTATTAGCAAATAAAACAAGAAAATAACCATTTGGACAAATAGAGATTTGTAACTCACCTTTTGTTTTTCAGTTTTTTGTAGCCCAAACTTTTAAAGCATATAGGTTCGGACAAAAACCCAAGAAATGACAAATTAGTCCTCTTTTTCCAGATCTTCTATGCTAGTTTGAATGACGCCCATATCTAGCTTAACAATCAGAGTTCCATCAACTACCCTAAGACATCCCAACTCAATTTTCTTGGGATCAATCTTAGACATTCTCAGAGGTTTATGGGAAACCCTAAGATTAATGTTAGCATTAGGTTAAGGCTATCCACCATGAAGGGCATCCCTAAAATTAATTTTTGGGACCGAGTCTTTGAAATCCTTGCCCTTGAAAGGAGTTTCCATAGTGGATTTGTTTTGGGGGTGCTCCTTAGCATTAGATTCGCTTGAGATATGAACCATTTTTTGAGAAGCTACTTGAAACTTGTTTTGAGATCTCTTTAATCCATGCCTTGGATGCCAAGAAAATATATGATTTTTACTTTTGTTTTGTGTAGCAAATTGGAAGTCATTGTCAATCAAGTTTGCAACATGAAGACTTATTGAAAGATATATTTATAACCCATATTCGGTCCCCTGCAACATATCCCGCTAAAATTTTGAGCAAAAACCACAAAATTGTTGGCTGCTAGGACCCAAAGACCTCAAAAAATAACCTCTGGAGCTACTTGCACTTTACACAGATAAAACCCTCACATAGTCGCTCGCTGAATTCAAACTTTATCTTATCTTAAAAATAAAAAGATTCGAGATCTCATGTTTAAGACTACTATAATTCTATTAGGTGGTTCAAAAAATAATAATATTATAACATATTTAACTTGAAAAATAAAAAAGGTTATGCCCTCGTGCTCAGTCTACTTGGCCCTGGATGCACTTATTGGTCAAGCCCTTTTATCCTGAATTTTTCAAATGGTAGATGATATTTTTTGGAGATAACAATTGTTGACTTGACTATATTGCTACTTTGTGGAATTTATTTCATGCTATTATTTTGTTTCAACTTTGGAAAGCTAGGAATGTTGTTGTCTATTCTGGAGATTCAATTTCTAGTCAGTTTTCCTTGCATGAAAAGATTACAGTATTTTCTATTGTTACTATTCAACTCCATTCGCAGGCTTCCAAGTTGACTCATGAGTTGGCGCATTTGATAAATCTTGTCAGGTATTGGTACGAGGCTCCATGCACTATCAACATGGCTTCACCTAACCTCCCTCCATCTTAAGGTCACTCTGTTTCTTTGAGGTTTCGGTGTAGCAGGTTAAGAGGGTGACATTATCTAGCATCATATCATTCTGTCAGTGCCTATAGCAGGGCTCAATCTCCTCTTGGAGTGGCTCCCTTTATTTAGTTATTATGTTTATTCACCCTTTTAGGGGTTGGTTTTGTTTTTGGCCTCGAGCCTCATCTTTACGATGTTGATTGTTTGGGTGGCTTTCTATCCCAAGTTGTGATTTTTCCAGCTCTCTTTTTATTGTAACCTCTCTTATTTTTTATTGAATATAATTGTTGGTTCCAATAAATAAATAAATAAATAAATATATATATATATATATATATATATATATATATATATATATATATATATATATATATATATATATATATATATATATATAGAGTTTCAAGTTCAAAGGTACTTACATAACATCATTTAAAAAAGGTTTAATATAAAAACTTAATAGTGTGAATAAGTTGTAGATTGGAAACTAAAAAGTTTGGATTTTTTTATTCAAATAAATTTATTTATTTATTTAATTTTTTTGGTATTAGGTAGAGGTGGTTATAAGGTCCACAAACCTTTTACATAGTCAAAATGGGCTGGTTCTAGCTCCAAGCCCGTATAATCAAAATACAAAATGGATCTTCCCAAGACCCACATTAAGCCATACTTAGAGTCCGCAGTCCTATACTTGTCGTTGGACTATTCAGGATAAAACAAAAACCAGACAACACCTAGCACTTACTAAACATAACACTAGGTTGTTGTACCGTACACTTGTCACTTCCCAGGCCCCAACAAATGGGTTGCCTTTTGTCCCTCTGCCTAATTCCATCTGTCGGATTACTCATCATCAACCACTTTGATCTCCTGTTGCTCTAACAGGTTTGATCTTAGATCTTCTTTAGAAGCCAACACCAGTAATTCTTGAGGGAAGTTATCCTTCCAAATTTGCATCTCCCCAGCAGAAACTGCAATATTTGCCATTAGATCCATCGCTTGGTTCCCTTCTCTGAAGGTGTGTTGGATTCGGGCACTAACCAAATGGGATTTATGAATCTTTGCTTCTAGGATAAGCTCCGAGATGGTCCAGTTGGGGTCTTTATCCTCCTTAATTGCCTTGATTATATTAAGTGAATCCCCTTCAAATATTACTTCCTTATAACCCTCTAGTCTGGCAATTCTCATTGCCTGCATGCAGGCTCGGGCTTCTGCAAAATGATTTGTTTGAGTTCCCAAAGGCTCCGCAAAGGCAAGGACCACTTTTCCTTCCTCATTTCTCAGAACTCCTCCTGCTCCTGCAGCCCCCGGATTTCCTTTGGCTGCCCCATCAAAATTGAACTTAACCCACTTTTGTGTGGGGGTATCCACTTGACACCATCCCGTGGGTTGGTTGTAATGACTGGGTCTGGAGGTTCCTCTCCCCAGTTCCGCAAAATCCTCCTTTCCCTAGGAGACAGGGTCTCATTTTTGAAGTAAAAGGTTTTCCAATTTTCTTTCAGAGCTTTGATTATTTTATTACCACATAACCTGGGATCTTTCTTCCATCCTTTAAATACTCTCTTATTTCTCTCATTCCATATCCCCCATAAAAAATGGGGTAAGCTGAGCTTCCAGAGCCAAGTCAAAAGTTTCACCCGGAAGGGGGAAGCCCACTGTATGCAGAAGTCAGACATGCTATTTGGGCGGACCCAATCTATATGAAATTTGGACAGAATCATTTGGAAGACTGCACAAGAAAATTCACAAGTTAGAAAGATATGACTTACAGATTCTGTCGCTTTCTCACACAGGATACATCGATTGATGAATTGGAAACCTCTCCTCTGCAGATTATCTATTGTCAGAATCTTATTTTGAACTGCCAGCCAAAAGAAGAAAGTTATTTTTGGGGTTAAATTCTTTAACCAAATAATAGAAGTCGGAGTCCAACCATTAAATCCTGAGTGGATTAGTTTATAGGCAATTTTTATTGAATAGATCCCACTTGTAGTTTTGCCCCAAATCATCTTGTCTCTTCCTCCCCCTGGAATGATCGGGAACACCCTTAAAGCATCATTGAGTTTGGTCAGGGCCACCTTCTCTTGCTCTGAAGGATTTTGAACTGTGATTTTCTTCCAAGAGGAAGTTTCCTGTGCTACAACAAGAAAATCCCCTACTTTTCCTCCCATTTCCTCTGAAAGTTTGTGTTGGAGGACCCGAAGGTCTAAGTTATCTTGCAGAGGGGCTTCTTCCAACCATGGATCTTGCCAAAAGTCCACTTGTCTTCCATTACCAATTCTCCATCTGATGCCTTTCCTGACTACCTCACGACATTCGAGCAAACAATTCCAGAAATAGGATCCTCTAGGGAGATTATCAACTTTCAGGAAGTCCTGATTATTTTTGATATATTTTGCCTTAAGAAGTTTTACCCATCCCAATTGATCATTATTGACAAATCTCCAGACCTGTTTGCCAATCAGAGCTTGGTTCATTTCTTTCATTCTCTTCAACCCCAGGCCCCCTTGATCTTTGCTTGCACACACTTGATTCCATGCTACCAACGGAATTCTCTTTCTCTCCTCCGAACCTGACCACAAGAAGTTGCGCTGAATTTGCTCCAGTGTAGCTCGGACCTTTGCAAGCATTCTAAATAGAGACATGCAATAGATTGGAATGCTCTGTAAAGTAGTTTGAACTAGTAAGGCTTTCCCTACGGAGCTGAGAAGGTTGCCCTTCCACCCTGCTAACTTTTTGGAGATCCTGTCAATGACTGAGTTCCACAATGTAGCCTTCATTCTTCCTTCGAACATAGGCATGCCTAGATAAGTCATCGGTAAAAGCTCCTTTCCACATCCAAAGAGGTTAGCTATTCTTTCCTCCCTCCCACCAGGCGTGTTAAAGAAATAGATGCTACTCTTCTTATAGTTTATGTATTGTCCTGCTTCCGTCTCATACTTGGTTAGAATTCTCTTCAGCTTCCTAGCCTGAGGCACCGAGGCTTTGGACACAATGATCGTATCATCCACGAACTGTTGGTGAGACACTGGCTCTGCTGTTGAGGCTGGTTTGAAACCTCCCAATCGACCTTCTGCCACAACTTCTGAAATGTTCCTACCCAATGCTTCCGCTAAAATAATAAACAAGTATGGAGACAAAGGATCTCCTTGTCGCAGCCCCCTTTCACTCTTAAAGTAACCGGAGGGTGACCCATTCACCATGACAGAAAATCTTGTGGTAGAGATACAACTAAAAATCAACTTAATCCACTAGGGACAGAAACCAAACTTACCCAAAATCTTGGTGAGGAAACGCCATGAGACCCGGTCGTAGGCTTTATTCATGTCTAGCTTTAGTAACATACCTGCTTCCTTACTAGCCACCATTGAATGAATAACTTCGTGAATTGTGATGATACCATCCAGTATTTGTCGCCCTTTCACAAAACCTCCTTGGTTCATATCAATGATGAATGGCAGGATAACCTTCAACCTATTGGCGATTGTTTTCGTGAGAATCTTCATCAGAGTGTTACATAAATTGATAGGGCGAAAACTGGAAAATTCCATTGCTCCCACTAGTTTAGGGATGAGGACTAAAAATGTAGCATTAACTCCTTCTGGGATTTCCATGTCCTTTTGAGCCTCAATTATAGCTTCCACTACATCATCGCCTAGGATATCCCAAAACTTCGAAAGAAAGCAGCGGGGAAGCCATCCGGTCCTGGGGAGCTGTTACCATCCATGTCAAAAACTGCCTTCCTGATTTCCTCCTCTGTAAAAGGGCTGAGTAAGAATCCATTAAGATTCTCAGTGACAAGGGGTGGAATGGCCGCCAACAGAGAGTCCTCTTCTTCAATAGTAGGATTTACATCTTCTAGCAATGATTTAAAGAACTCGGCCGCTTCCCTCCTTATGTCTTCCATATCTTTGGTGTTAGACCCATCGACCATCTTGATCTCCTTAATTTTGTTAGTACTCCTGTGGCGAAGAGTAGAGACATGGAAGAACTTTGTATTTCTGTCACCCTCCTTCAACCAACGCAGTCTAGATTTCTGCCTCCAGAAGGTTTCTTCAAATCCCAGCACCGTGTGGTATTCGGCTAACAACTCCCTCTCCTGGTTTCTCAGATCTTCTGTAAGCTGATCTGACTTCAGCTTCTCCTGCAGTTCATTGATCTTGTCTTTTAGTTCTGCCTTTTTTGCAAAAATATTGCCAAAGGAAGTTTTGTTCCACTCTCTAATGTTAGCCTTCACATTCCTCAGTTTACACGCCACTTGGGCCAGTTTCGAACCATTATACTTTTTGTCCCACCATTGGGCAACCAGATCCTTGAGATCCTGGTGTTGGAGCCACATAAGTTCGAATCGAAAGGGTCTGATGTATTTTTTCTTAGAGTCCTCCCTAGTTTCCCATAGAATTGGGTTGTGGTCAGACCCGATTCTTGGTAGTGTCATTAATGAAGAGTCCCCAAACCTCTCCAAGCATTCCTGAGAAAGAAGAAACCTATCTAATCTGATCTGAATTTGGTTTTCCTTCAGTCTTTTGTTAGACCATGTATAGGAGAATCTACGCAGGTCCACATCCATCAGCTCATGTTGATCAACAAAATCTCTAAACTCGTAGATATCAGCAGTTATTCTTTGAGAGCCCCCAAATTTATCTGCAGGATTAAGGTAGCAATTGAAATCCCCCGCCACAATCCAAGGGTAGTTGGGGACCGTCTCCCTCAGTTTAGCTAGCTGACCCCAGAGAACCCTTCTCAGTCCCTGTCTAACTGGAGCATATACATTCGTTAAGATCCACTCTTCCTGCGTGGTTTTATCCAAACATAGGAGACAAATAAACCAACTAGACATCAGAATCACTCTACTATCAATCACATTCTTGTTCCACATAACCAACAACCCTCCTGCTATTCCAGTGGCCTCCTGGGCTACTACTTCAGCTTCTCACCAAGTCCTATTCTTAAAAGGGATCACTCTACTCTCCTCCATTTTAGTTTCTTGTAGTAATATCATATCCGGTTTGTGTTCTTGTCTAAGAGCATACAGAGCTCTCATTTTTGTAGGATTGCTCCCACGTATATTCCATGATAGAATCTTCATTTATGGGCTTTGGATCCTCGAGCCTTCGCCCCAAAGTGTAATACTGCTTGAGTGCCATCAACCACTCCTCGCTCTGCTTCTTTCTGCCTTAAGGCAACATTGCTAGGTTTCCCTCTTCCTACCGAACCATATCCCCATACATCCGCTTTAGGCGGGGGTTCCTTGGGTTTCACTTGGCTTCTGGTCACCATATTGGATGGGTCAGTCTTGGCATTTGGGGTAACAACCTGGATCTCCAGGTTAACTGGTCTTTCTGACAGTGGAGATGATTTCGTGCTCTTAGCTTCTTGATTAGTAGGTTCTTTTTTCCCTGCTTTGGGGGTACACTGATCTTGGTGGTTCACCTCTACCTCCTGAGTATCCTTGCCTGTCTTATCAGTTTCCTGCTCCTTCCTCTGATTTTGCTCCTCTAAATCCTTCTCTTGGGTCTCCTCTACCTCAGATTCCACTTCTTGGCTATCCATCTGATCTCCCTTCAGATGATTTAATGCATCAAAACTGTTCTCCACTGGGATGTTGATCTCCTTGGAATTTCTTCCCATAAATTCCTCTACAGTACAGGGGACCACTTTCGTCGAGCCTCCATAGGTCTCCCGTATTACCCAATCGAACTTACTTGCTCCAGGGCGTTGATCTATGTGGTTTTTTCCTTTGTGATTTGGTTATGGGGCCTGCTGCATCACCTTTGGAGCAGGTTGTACTTGAGGGTTCCCACCAGAGGGACCAACTCCCCTGTGAGAGGATTTCGGGGCATAGGTATTTCTGGGAGGAGGGTTATAACGTTGCCTCTTTCTGACATTAGGCCGAACGGGGTCTCTGATATTCGGATTCCGAGCCCCACGTCCTTGAGGCCCATGTTGGGCAGGAATGGAGACCTACGGGGGAGGGATATTATTCTGGGTTTGTGGAACAATATTTTGGGGTGGGGGCTGGTTCTTGGAAAGGCAGTGGATACCCTGGTGCCCTACCTTCCCGCAAACACTACACTTAATAGACATATTTTCATATTCAAAGTCCTGAGTATGAAGGCCATACATAGACGACAATATAATAGATTTAGGGAGTTCTTTACTCAGGTCCGCCAACACACACATGCGAGCAGAAAGAAGTCTTGTTCTGCTCAAGGTTGCAGGATCGATAGCTACCAGTTCCCCAATCTCTGCAGCTATCCCAACCAAGATTTGCTCATTCCAGCAAAGCAGAGGTAATCTCGACATCTTAACCCAAATAGGAGCCAAATCCAACACCTGGGTCTGGGGGTTGAAATCGGGGGTCCAACGCTTCAGATACAAGCCCCTTTTCCCAAAAAACCAAGGACCTCCTTGAAGAATCCTTTCCATGTCCTGGTCACATTGAAATGTCACCAAAAGGAAACTCTTGGGTAAAGCCCTAATCATCATACCGGCCCTTGGCCGCCATTTCTGGATGGACCATCTCCTTATGACTTCCAAGTCCGGCCGAACCCCCATAAATTTTGCCACCAGAGACGTTCTGCCCTCCATAGCCACATGCTGAGCTAGGGTATCCGGGATGTCCAACCTACCATTGACGGGTTTTAGATTAAAACAAGAGTCGGACAGTTTTTGCTTACCACGAAGAGCATTAAGATAAGATGGTCTCCAGTTGTCAGGTTTCTCTTTGTCTCCTTCCTGGGTCTTCCCTTGATCCTGACGCACAGAGTCCTGGTCCCCATCAGAGATATCTTCGACCGCATCCGCCCAACGCCCTGGGTCCGGTTCCAACGGAATTTCCTTGTCCACATCCTCCGCCTGGGGCCCTGCTATCTCACCAGAGCCCCCACCTACCGTGCCTGCTGTTCTGCCATCCGAAGCCCCACACCTAGGGTTTGCCGCCCCTAGACCTCCCGCTCCTCCTCCTTGCTGCTCCATCCCCACCATGATTTTTCAATTCTCTCTTATACACCTCCTCGAGCAAAGTTAAGCAACTTTATTCAGCTGTGCAAAATTGCATGCGCTCACTTGCCGACATTCCAAATGAATGAAGGCGAGAAGTTTCTGGTATGATATCAACAATCTTTTATGTTCTATATATATTCAAATAAATTTATTTAAAAATTAAAAGCTTTCCTTAATAAGCTTCATATTGAAAATTAAAAGGTTTGATTTTTTAAAATCCAAATAAACTTATTTAAAAATAAAAAATGTAAGAGTTATATATATAAATAAATTTAATCTTAAAAAAAATAAATAAAAAGTTTTTAATCTAAAGTTTATTCTTTAGATTTATATAAAATGTGTTTTTTTAATAAAAATAAATAATATTTTTAAAAAATATATAAAATAATAAGTTTACGTATATATAAACACAAAAATTTAAAACATAATTTTAATTAAAAAATAAATTAAAATAAATTTTTATAATTTTAATAACTTGCATGTTTGTATAAATTTAGTCTTTAACTTTATATAAAATTGTTGTTTTAGGTTTTAATGTGTATATATATTTAATCACTTAATTTTTTAATATAAAATAATAAATTTTTAAAAATAAATAAACATAAAAACTTTTATATTGTGTTCACGAATTCGCATAAGGTTTACATAGGTTATAGGTCATAGCTTCACGGAGAAGATGTTTATTCAATAAGGTTATTTAACTATTCTTTGGCTAAGAATAGTCCCACCCTTCTAAGATTTGACCTAACTTATTTGTTGGAGTTTTAAAGTCTTAGCATAAGCAAAAACATTTTTATTAGGTAATTAAATTATGGAAAAAAAACAGTTTTAAGATTTTAATTTTATGCACATGAGGCGATCAAGATCCGCATTCTTTCAAGATTTGAACTGAACTTACTATTTAAAGTCTGCTATCAAACCTTTTAATTTGTCTTAAAAAAAATTATTAAATAATTAAAATATGAATAATTTAAATCAGTTTTAATTAGATATTTAAAAAAATGAAGTATAAATTTTTGAAAGGTTCAATTTTCTTGTATTTAAGTTTAAATTTAAGTTTTTTGAATGAAAATTCTAAATTTTTTTTATCCAACAAAATGTGAATCCTTGCCTTCTCAAGATTTAAATTTAATTTACTCTTTAAAAATTCAAAGTTCCATTTCTTAGATTTTTGGGATGAAAACCCAAAGAAATACTACTACAATATTTGAGTTAAAAAACACATGTTTTTATAAGGAATCTACTAAAGCTTGAACTAAGGTTTCAGGATAAAAACCTTATCAGAACAAATGAAGACAACATCTTAAATCAAATGAAAGAGCCCAAGTGGTTAAAAAGATAGACTTACAAAGATAAAGACCCTAGGCAATATATGTGCAGTAGCTAAATATACTATATAATTTATAGAAATAAATTGATAATACGGTCATGATCTAACATGGGTAATACCTCTTTCAATCTTATATAATCAATTAAAATCTGAACTAAAATTTTGTTTCAAACCCTCATTTTAACACAATATTTTTTTTACCTAAAAAATAAACAAATTGGAAGGATTTTATAAAGTTTCAGAAAATAAATATTAAAAAAAAAATTCTAAGATTTTAATTTTATGCACACAAAACTATCATAAATAATATCTTACCATTATTGTGAATTTTTATTTTTAAAATTAATTATATGAGATTATAAAAATTTTATTTAGATTATGATAATTATATAATAATATTATAAAATTATTATTAATAGTAAATTTTATGATTTTTTTTAGTATAATAAATTATATAAAATTTAATTTAAAAACAAATATATATCAGCATTGTGGTATGGTTTTGGCTAGCTTTTACTAATGAAAATCGAGAACGGTCGTAAGGAATAAACCCTATGCACATGAAACGCTCCAAATTGATTCCAAGAAAACGGGACAAAATCATTATCATTGAGAGTTTCCACCGCCTTACGTCCGTGGATGAATCAATTAGGGTTTGGTGACTCTATCCGGTGGAACCAGCTTGCTAAAACCTTAGGCTGCGGCTGGGTGGGTCGCCGAAAAATCCACGTGGCACACCGCAAAAGCACGAAAGCCAACCGTGCCAACGGGGCCCGGCAAACTCCCCCTTGAAAACAAAAAAACCTATAAATAAACACGCATAAATACCATGCATGACTAGCAAATTTGGTAACTTATTCATCTCTTGGAAAAATATTAAACCGGCGGCCGCGACAGACTGCAAATACAAATACAACAAGTAAAGAATAGGAGATTCTGTCAATTCAGAGTTATTTTCTTCCTTCGAGTTGTTTTTGTGCGAGTCGATATTTGAGGTATGATTTATATCTGTCTTGTTCTTTCTGATTGTTGCTCTGTTTTTTTCGGAGGTGATAACTGGCTGGATTTGAGCGTGCGGAGCTCGGCGTTTAGGGTTTGTTTTGAAAATCATAGGTTTACGGCCTAAATTTCGGAATCTGGAGTTTGCCCTGTACATTTAGGGCCTAGGGTTTCGCTTGGGGATTTGGCGAAAAGTTAGGGCTTAGGGTTTTTTTAGAACCTTCTGATTGTTGGATTGTAGAGGAGGCTTGCGTAGCTAGGGTTATTTTGGGGTCCTTGATAAGGTAGGGTTTTGCTAGGGTTTCTGTAGCTTCTGGTATTTTTTGTTTTTGTTTGGGGGAGGTTTCTTGTGCAAGAGTTGACCGTGAAGTGACATGCGTTTTCTTTTTGTGTTTATATTTAGGAACTGCTGTCAACAAAACAATTCTTAGTGAAATTGCACTTATTGGGATGGTGAATTTAGTTTTATAGGGTTGGAGGGTGTTGTTTTAGAGTTTTTATTTTTATGGGCAGAGGTTTGGATTTTTATTTGTGTTTTTTTTACTTGGAGCTACTTATTTTGGCTGCTTGTTTTGATTCGGTCAGGGTACACGGTGGTTTTGCAGGTTTGTTTGAATTGTATGAGCTTCTTTTGCGGAGAGTGGCCTTATGTCCGGCTGAAGTGGAAGTGCCAATTCGATGGAGATATTCAGTTCCTGTCACACCGACGCAAAGATGGTGATAGAAGGGTAAGTGGGCTTTTAGTGGACAAGGGTGTTTTGGAAAGATAAGGCTAAGTGGGCTCTGAGTGGATAAGGGTATTTTGAATAGATCAAATTATCATACTTTTGTAGCATGAGTGTGCATCTTAGTTCCTAAGTCGTTTTAGTTAGGCGTGCAGCTTAGTTCACAGGCCGATGTAATTTGTTGTACTTATAGTCTATTTGGTTTGGTGTATATAGACACTAGTGCTTTCAATGTCCTTTGAATGTCCACTCCTCACACGTTCCCCTTGTAAGTTGATATTTTTGTAGCATGCTATGTCGCAGCCCTCTCCTTTGTAAGTTGATTTAGTTTGCTCTAAAGTGCAACTAGTGTTTTCAATATCCACTGCATTGTTTTGAGAATGTCCACTCCTCACCTTGTTAAGTTGATTTAGTTTATAATATAACTACTAGTACTTTCAATATTCTTTGAATTGTTTTGAGAGTGTCCAGTCCTTACTTCTTGTTAACTAAGTTATACTTTTTGCATATTGCCTAAATATAGTGTTGGGAAGATTATTCAGTTTGCAATCTGAGTAACTTTCGCCTCACCTAAGTTCATTTTATTATATCAATTGATTTAGAAGGTGTACATTTTGGATGCATACTGATAATAGAAAAATATAAAGAAAGTATATAGATTTGTTTGGTGTAACTTTCGCAGATTATTATTGCAAGATTGAGTTTGGAAAGAGATTGAAATTCAAAGTCCAGTGGGCATTTGAGTATGTTGATTTCTTTTTTATTTTTGTATTATGTTATGCATTATTTTGATAATAACATAATTTTGTGATACCAGGTCTCCTTCAGATACTCTTTTGAATATCACAATTGAGGAAAAGATGGAGTCAAAGGAAGGGGTTCTGGCTTCAAGCAGTGCCACCGAATCCGCCATCCAAGGCATAGCTGAGCAGCCTGTCGTTGGTGTTGTAAATTGTGATCAAGAAGAGAATACAATTTTCAGTGTCAATGGTATATATCTAGTCATTTGTTTTGGATATGTATACATGCATTAGTATGACTGCAATAATTTCATTTTTGTCTTCTTTGATTTGATTTGTTGACCTAATCTGAACATATTGTGTAGGGAGTGTATCTACCAAGCAAGATTTGTGTCAGGATGATATGTTTAGTCTTGCCGAGTTATCAGCTGTTGAGGATCAAACAGAGCCACTTCTTGAAGAGGCCACTGTTGAGGATCAAACAGAGCCACTTCTTGAAGAGGCCACTGTTGAGGATCAAACAGAGCCACTTCTTGCAGAGGCCACTGTCGAGGAGCAAGCAGAGGAGCAAGTAGAGCAACTTCTTGAAGAGGCCACTGTCGAGGATCAATCAGGGCAACTTCTTGAAGAGGCCACTGTCGAGGATCAAACAGAGCAATTTCTTCAAGAGGCGACCGTTTGCACTGCCGATATTTTAACATCAGTGTCAGAAACATTAAATAAACCAGATTTGGGTAGTGGTAAGGTGTCTATGACAATCCCCTTTTTAGGTGAAGGGTCTGAAGAGAGTCTGGACGATAGGCATACTGAGAATACCAATGGACAGTTGCTTGAGAAGGGTAAGGGAGAACATGTGCATAATGCTGTGTCATTGAATAACTCGGCAGTGAATATGGATACAAACAATGATAATTCTTTGGCTGTAACAGATAATCGAGGCTCTGGCTTAGAGTCTCAGCCTGAAAAAAAATTGATTGAAACATCTGCTTTAGAGGAGCATCTGCCTGGAAATGTGCGGCTTGAAGTTTCAGTAGAACCTTCGTCTGATATCCATGATGTAGCTCAAGAATCAGGAAAATTTGATAATGATCAACTAGAGAGCAAAGCCGGCCAGGAAGTAGATTCTTTGATTGAGGAGGTTCCTCAGAACGATTTTGTGAAAAGTGATACCGATCAACTAATGAGTAGGGGTGTAGATGCTTTGATCGAGGAGGTTCCTCAGAACGATTTTGTGAAAAGTGATACCGATCAGGTAATGAGTAGGGGTGTAGATGCTTTGATTGAGGAGGTTCCTCAGAATGATTTGGTGGAAAGTGATATCAACCAGCTAATGGGTATTGTTGTTGAGGAAGTAGATGCCACAGTTGATCTGCAAAATGAAGCGAAAAGGAACAATAGTGATCATCTAACGAGTGAATCTTGTGTAGGAGTAATTTCAACTGAGGAATTGTCAAATTCAGCTATGGATATAGATGATTTGAAAGAGGAGGAGAACCTTGAGCAAAATAATTCAATTGATGTGGAAAAAATAAACAAAATGGGTGGGCATGGTAATGAACATGTCACTGAACTTATGGATGTACATGGCTTACCCATAGAAGCTGGAGGTTCAACAAGTAAAAACATTGGAGAATGCGAACATGGTGCTAAAGAAATTGTCTTCATCCCTGATGCAAGACCTACCTTCAATGAACATGTTAGTGAACCCTCCAAGAACATTCCTGACTTATCTACTGAAGCTATAAATGCCACTAATGCAATTACTTGTAGCAGTGAACACAATTTGAAATGTGTTGAGAATGGACTAGTCTTGCCAGTTGAAATCAATGATGCAACTAATGACAACATTAATGAAGTGGATCAAAAGGAGTCTATAAAGCTAAATCAAGTTACATTAAGTAATTCCATGTATGAAGCAACAGTGATAAGTGTAGAAATGAATGAAATTCATTCCATCCCTTCTGAAATAGAAGGAACGAAAGAAGAGCAGAAATCTCAGGGCATACAGGAGTCGGAGATGGTGCAAATAAAAGAGGAAGAAGCGTCCATCCAGAACCAGCTTGAAAGGATTCCAAGTGCAAAACAATCTACATTAGCTGATGATCATCAATCAGAAAGCAAGGAGTCTCAGCAAATACAACTTCCTATGTCCGTCTCCACAAGTGGCACCCAACAAGAGACTGCTTGTATGGATATTGATATCCCTGCCCAGGAACCATCTGAAAATGCAATGCAATCTACATTAGCTGATGATCATCAATCAGAAGGCAAGGAGTCTCAGCAAATACAACTTCCTATGTCTGTCTCCTCAAGTGGCACCCAACAAGAGACTGCTGCTTGTATGGATATTGATATCCCTGCCCAGGGACCATCTGAAAATGCAATGCAATCAGAAAATACACCCAAACAAGTAGGCAGCACCAAAGAAGAGATTGTATCTGTGGACCTTGGTAAGCCTTGTGAAGAAGTGACTCTTGTGAAGCAGGCGGAAAAGGCTTTGGAGAATACACCGAAAACCGCTTGCCATGATGTAAAGCTTCATGTAGGAGCCAATGAGTGCCATGCAGAGCAAATGGAATATAGAGATGTAAGTTCTTGCTTCCTTTTAAATTATTTGTTGGGTTTTTGTGTATTAGTTTCTGATTGATTTCAATTATCGAGTTGGCAATGTTTTTCTTTTGGTGTAAATATTGCACAGGGTGAACAGTCTCTAGAAATACTTAAAGAGAATGAAGCATTGAAAGGTCGGAAGGTGTTAAAGAGATTCGACGGGAAAATGTTTTATGGGGAAGTCATTGGATATGATCCTGAAGAAAAGTATTTCCAAGTATGGTGATAACACTAAATTTTGATTTTTTTGAATGGTGCATTTTCTAATTTCTTTGGAAAATGTTTATGAATATAATTTTTACCCTTTTTTGGGTCACTTTGAAGGTTTTGTATGAAGATGGGGATGAGGAGGAGTTTGAGAGGGATGAACTTGATCTCATCCTAGTATCTGATAATGGTCCAACTCGTAAAAGACGAGCTACTGACGAGTACAAGGAAGGCAAAAGGTAGCTTTCTTTTAATCAAAAGATCTTTGTAGGTTATTTACTTGTTTTTTATAGTGGATCCTTGATTACTAAGTGTATATGTTTGGAAAAATCTTTTTCTACAAACAAGTTATGTAAGTTATGTCTCTTCAATTAAAGAATCACAGGAAATTTAATTTCTAATCATCAACTCAGCTTGCATCCATTAAACCAACTTGCTAGTACGGGAGGTACAGGCAGTAGAAATTTGAACTAAATCCTTTACTATCAAATCTGAGCAAATACAAGAGGCTACTGGATTCAAGTTAGTAAACCTTCTCTAACAAATTTTGATGAACAAAACGGAGAGCAAATTTTTTATATTTATTGACATATGTGCTGGACATTTTCTTAGCTTTTACTTCTATTCAATTAAACCTTTATTCCACCTTCAAGTAGAATATAAAATACAAGTTTGTTTTTTGCAACAGAAATCACAATCCAAATTGTGTAGAGTATTTAATTAATAGGGCTAGCACATCTACAAATGGTTCTATTGAGTAAGTCTTAATAAAACTATGGGTCCATGATACTGCAGTAAAGCTTATGGGTCCCTGAAGAGTGTTGAGTTTCTACTTAAGTAGTTTGTGTAGAGGCTACAACTGAGTTTTTTATTAGTCTTCGATGTTTCAAATATTTCAGAATGGTCTTGAAACTTGAATTTGGTGGCTGACATGTAGTCACAAACTGTGTGTTTCCTCCATGTTTTATATTTTAGCTCTGGAAGGAAGTCCACAAAGCTTGATGAATATGCTACTCCAGGGGGACAAAGAAAAAATGGAACTCCTAAAGATAAGACTTCTGGTTCCCATCATTCATCATCAAGTACAAAGAAAAAGAAGTCATATGTAACTAAATCTGGGGGCAAGGGCAAGAGTCCCAAGACTACTGTACGTAGAAAAAAAAAACAGAAAGGAAAAAGTAAGGGAACATCTATTGAGAAGGAGAAGGCAACATCTACGAAGAAATCTGTTGAGAAGGAGAAGGCAGCATCTACGAAGAAATCTGTTGAGAAGGAGAAGGCAGCATCTACGAAGAAATCTGTTGAGAAGGAGAAGGCATCATCTACGAAGAAATCTGATGAGAAGGAGAAGGCATCATCTTCGAAGAAATCTGATGAGAAGGAGAAGGCATCATCTACGAAGAAATCTGATGAGAAGGAGAAGGCAGCATCTACGAAGAAATTTCATGTAAAGAAGAAGAAAGCAGCATCTACTAAGAAATCTGTTGAGAAGGAGAAGGCAGCGTCTACTAAGAAATCTGTTGAGAAGGAGAAGGCAGCGTCTACTAAGAAATCTGTTGAGAAGGAGAAAGCCACAAAAAATTCACAATCCAGTCAGACTAAGGGAAGTCCAAAGAGTCAGTCAAAACAAGGATCATCAAAGAAGCAAGTTGTGGAAAACTCAGAAAATCCACATCAAAGTGTAACGAAAAAACTTAAATATGGTTCAGCCAAAAAGAAAACACCCACAAAATCAAAGCAGAAATCAAAAGAGACTTCCGAAAAAGGTAAAATTTCTATAAACCTGGAATAGTTCTTTTTTAACCTTTAAATTATTATATTATTTTTTTCAATATCAGAGAGAACTTCAAGTTTGAAAAGTCACAAGATATTCATTACTTTGTTGCAGATAAAGAAGTAGAGACTCTTCAAAAGTTGATGACAGAGAAGTCTGAAGTGGCTAAACCAGGACGAAAACGCAAAGCGATCTCTGATATTGGAGATGGCTTGTCTACAGTGAGTAGCAAACGAGCAAAGAAAGAGAAGACAATGAATGATGTGGAATCTCTTCCTGCAAGGAGAACACGGAGTGGAATGGTTTCAACTGAAGTTCAGTTGCAAGGGAAAGAGGAGAAAGGTGAGAGTGGGAAGACACCGGCCAGTGGTAAGATACGTGGAGAGTCTGAAAGTGGAGTTGACTTGGTAGGGAGAAAAGTCAGAAAAGATTTTGGAGAAGTCTATAGTGGAGAAATTGTCAAGTATAGCAAGGGACACTACAAGGTAAGTGTCAATTTAATATTTAATTTATTTTTACTTAGGAATTATGTGTTCTGTTATCTTTCTCTATCTATCATAGTCTATTCATGTGTTTGTCTGGGCACCTTAAATAACGAGCAGGTCAAGTATGAGGATGGTGACACAGAGGATCTTACATTAGAAGAGGTGGAGTCTATATTATTTCACGAGGAAGGGGTTTCTCTCCCAAATAAGAAGGGTAAGCAGCATGATAAAAGCAAGTCTGCCAAGTCTGCTAAATCTGCAAAGTCCGCTAAATCTGCCAAGTCCGCTAAATCTGCCAAGTCCCACAAGCCTGGGAAGCCCAATGGAAAGAAGAAAAACTAGTCATCTTTCATGCTGGTTTTTTGATGCAAGTAAAGATTTCTGAAAAGCTTTAGATCCTCAGAAATATTTTTTTAAGACTTTAGGAACGTGAAAAAGCATGGAGAGTGATTGTCAAGAGGAATTTGTGATTGTATTAAGCAGTCACAGTTTAATGTTTTGTAAATTTGTTTAGATTGGTTGCCTATTGAAATTGTTCGGGAAGGTGAACATGTAAAAAGGTTAGTTTTACCTTCCCAAAGGGAGGCCCAAGATCTTTGATGCTTTTGAGCCAAATGAATTTCTGCTGATTCAATTAGTTTTGACACCAATGCTGCTTGCATTTTTATGGGTCAGATGTCATGAATATGCTGATTTTTTTGCTTCCAGTTTTATGGGTCGGATGTCATGTGCTGATTGCTTTTTAGTTTTTTTTTAATAAGGATTGCCATTGAGGTAGAAGATCTTATGCGGAGCATGATTTACTGCAATTTGATGAGGATGATTGCTGAGCTGGGTCATCGTTTCTGTCAATCTTTTCTTGAAATTACACAATTTTCTTTGATGAGAATGGTTGCTGAGCTGGTTCATTGTTTCTGTCAATCTCTTCTTGAAATTACACAATTTTCTTTGACTATGGACTGTATACCTGCCTAGCAAAACAAGATGCTAGAGTTAGCTGTGTAGGCTTGCACAAGGGCTGGTAACGAATGTTTTGATTTGTTCAATTGTTCCATCTTTACAATGTTGTCTCTTCAACTACCGTGCATTTTGTCGGAGATTCTTCCTTCATTTTAGATTTCCGTCGTATCCAGATAAGATAACCATTGGAAGTCGAGTGATTTGTTGGAGATTCTTCCTTCATTTTTAGATTTTGGTAGTATCCAGATAAGATAACCATTGTGGAAGTTGAGATGAAATTCATTCATCTCCCCCACAATCTGGTGTCTTTAATTGGCTTTAGGAAATATTGAGTTATAGATGCTGCTGCTTGTCTGCAATTGATAGAATCATAATAGGAAAAAGCATGGGGTGTTGAGTAGTGAATAGGAGAAAATTTTGTGTTTATTAGGAAGCTCATGCTTTGTTGTTTATTCAATTTTAAGTTTTATGTTCATTGAATCCTTGTTATTTGTACACGAGTAAAAATATCTTCAATTTATTTTGTCTAAATGTCATGCATTAGTTTTTCCAAAATCTCTCTATTCACTAGGGTTGACTGCAGGAAACCAAAAATTGAGATCAACTTTACACGAAAAAGTGGAGTTTAAACAATTCATTGGAGTCTCACATAATTCCAACAGGATTTACATGCAAATTATCGACCAATGCATTGTACGGAGTCATCAATGCTAGTTTCTTAGAAGGAATGACATTAACATAGAACACACTTTGGATGCGAGCTTCTTACAAGTCATGGCAACGACATAAAACACACTATGGAAGTAATGAAAATTATTTAGGCATATGAAAGTATTGCAAATTTGTGTTCGTAACTGTCTGCTTCAGGATATATAATTGGCTTTAGAAGGATTGATTCATATAGCAGTCTGCTTGCACTTGATAGATTCATGGAAGCGAGGCTTAGATTGTCATACAAACATATGGTATGTTGGCATCAAATATGAGGGTGTGTAGGGGAAAACAGTTTAAACAATTTTGAATGTTGAGTTTTAATATGTACCAGTCTGTTTCCTGTTTTGATACTGATTGAACATTTATTTTCATATTCAGTGAATCCGTGATAGTCGGTGAAAATATTAAGAAAGATTTTTTAAAGAGATAATACTGATTGAACATTTATTTTCATATTCAGTGAATCCGTGATATTCGGTGAAAATATTAAGAAAGATTTTTTTAAAGAGAATTCCATAAACTATAGACTGTAATCGAGTTCGGAAAGATTCCTGCAATTGATAGGATGGTGTAAGTATGAATTGTGGCAGTGGATACAACAAACATCTTTTACTGTACAGGTTGGGTGTGTACTAGTTCTAGTCTTTTTTCTGTTTTGATATTCAAGTACTCGTTTGTTTCCCGCTTTGGATGTTCTATCTCGATTTACATGTTCATTGAATCCTTGTTATCCGAGGAGTTAAAATGGCTTCAGTTCCACTTGCCTTTAAATAATTCCACTTGGCCCATTATTGCTAATTGTTGGGTCACATTTGTATTAATGTTAATCCTTAAGTGCACCTTAAGGAGAACACTTTATCTGATGTCTACAAGATTCTAGTAAAAACTGAAGTGGCCCAAGAATAACCTGAAACACATTTTGGAAGTACAAAAATAAGTTATACTTTGGAGTTCATCGTTTATACATTCTTAAACATTGAAATTTATGTTTATATTTTGATTTTTAATTTTCATTATGGAAATAATTAAATAAGATATATTTTTTATCTCAATAGAGAGTTAAGTTTTTTTTAAAATCTCAATTGCGATGTTAGAGTTTTTTTTTTTTTTAATAAATCTTAATTGCGACGTTAGAATTTTTTTTTTTTTAAATCTCAATTGAGCTGTTATATGTAGAAAACATAATATGTCTCAATTTTTTATTTTTATTTTTATTTTTAATTATTTATATGAATACAAATATTTTAAAATTTAACATTCTTTTTGACATTTTTTTATACCACTTTACATCTACTATTTATGCATTGCATCTTACTAGAGTAATATTTTCGAAACATCACACTATCATAGTTCGTTTTACGATATCTTAGTAGTTAGTTTTTTTTTATAATAAATAGTTTATATAAAAACACATTATTTTATAAAATGAAGCAGATATTATCAATTGGAAAATATTAAAGTAAATCTTAATCATTATTTGATTCAGGCAATCAACATTTTCTTGTCGGGTTGATTTAAACTTACTACTTCTAACCATGGAAAGGAGAATTCAATTTCACGATCTTCAATCAAAACCCAAGCAGAATTTAATTTCACGATCTTCAATCAAAACCCTTTTATTGGCTAGTCTATTTGCACATTTGTTTCCTTCCTTTAAAGTTTGTGTAAACTTGATTTCTTCAAACTCTTTAGCAAGATCTTGAATTTCTCTTGCATGTTTTATTTGCCTTTGCTTTTTTCAAAATTACATTTGTTACTATGGGAGAATGAACTTCCATCTATACTCCGTTACATGTTATATGTTTGCATATTTTTAACTTTTTCAAAGTTGTCAAAGCTTAAACTTCATTATTTGTCTTAAATCTACTATTGAAAGTCTAATGAGACAAAATCTCTCATCTCTTATTTCTAATTATTCTTTCTTCTCTTGTTGGTCTTGCATTTCCTTTAGATGCTTAACTCACTTTATATTTGGTGGTTTTCACTTTATATTTTTTGCCTTCTTTTTGCTTCTCTTGTACCCATCATCATAGTTCCATTTAATGACTCGACTCCATCATGCTTAACCCACTTCATATTTGGTGGTTTTCAATTTATATTCTTTGCCTTCTTTTTGCTTCTCTTGTACCCATCATCATAGTTCCATTTAATGACTTAACTCCATCATCATAGTTCCATTTAATGACTTGACTACATCATGCTTAACCCACTTCATATTTGGTGGTTTTCACTTTATATTATTTGCCGTCTTTTTGCTTCTCTTGTACCCAACATCATAGTCCCATTTAATGACTTGACTCCATCTATAAAGGAGGCTTCCAGGGTGAGTTGATAGGGTTGGTTTAGACTTCTCTATGGCTAAATATATCTTCCTTTTTATTACCTATAAATTGCTTTCCTTGCCTGTAAATATTCTTTTATTCTTTTCTAGCCAACAATCTAAAGTATTGTATCTTTTGATATATCCATATTGTTTATAAAGCCTCACTTATAATATAAAGTCTCACTTTTATAATTGCTCTGCCATTGCTTTAACCAATCTTCAAATTTTCTATTCATCCCTATGCATTTACCAAACATATTAAGAATCCATTGTCATAGTTTCCAAATTATTGAGCAATGTCCCAAGACATGGTCTATACTCTCCTTTTTACAAAGAACACATTGAGAGGGGCTATGAAAACCCCTTTTCATAAAGTTATCCATGATAAAATTCTTCTATGACCTACTAGCTATCCATTTTGACTTCAGGAATGCTTGGGCTATCCCTAATATCTTTCCATATTCTAGTGGTATTACTATTTTGTTGGTGCTTTAGATTATATCCACTTCTTGTTGTGTACTCTTTTGAGCTATTCAACTCCCAAATCAATTTATCCTTGGCTTCCCTTGAAATAATCACAGTTGTTAATCTTTCTACTCAATTGCCTTTTAGGATCAATGTCTTGTAAAAAAATCTTCTTTCCATTTGTATCTTCTTTCATGATCTTTGTACAAAATGTTTGACTTTCTATCATTATTTTTGTCTTGAAGCAATCTCATCTAAGGTTTCAAAATTGGATCTAAATTGAGTGGTTTTTTATCACACAAAGTATCCATCCAAATAGAATTTTTTTCTCCATTTCCTACCACCCATCTTAAACCTTTAATCATTAGATCAATAGATGTTCTTAAACCATTCCAAAGAGCAAAACCATTTGGTAGAGAGAATGCGATAATTACGCCGAGAGGCGTTCCTACAATGGTAGACAGGGGGTGGGAGGCAAAGAGGTCATACATGTCACGTCGTAAACAATTTTTTTTTTTATTAAAAAAGCCGACATTAACAAAAACATTTAAAATATTTAAACTAAAACAACCGACTAACCAACCGTTGCAAACATTTAAAATATTTAAACTAGCTTAGATATAAAGGATATATATCTAAAAACGCCGAGAGTTATCAATCCCGAGGCGCCTATCTTGGAGATCACACCCCCAAGAAATGAGATAGGCATCTCGAGATTGATAACTCGGCGTTTTTAGATATATATCCTTTATATCTAAGCTAGTTATTAAACTTGGGTCGTTGGGCTCAACATACTTAGAAGAATTCTTGCTCATTGTCTTTGAGTTTCTTTGTATAATCTTCAGATTACTTTTCTCCTAAGAGCAAAGTTTGCATCTTTAAGAACTCTTAAACCAAGACCTCTCCTAGTTTTATCATCACACACCTTGCTCCATTTCACGAAGGTAAACTTGACCATAAAAAGGATTGCATAATATAGATTAAAAATTTTTCAACTAATTTTGTCTTAGTATACAATGATATATAATATGTTGGAATGGTCTGTAAGACTGACTTAATTAATTGCACTCTTCTTGCTAATGATAACCATCTACCTTTCCAAGTTGGTAGTTTATTATGAACTTTACTAATAACTAGATTCCATAATTCTATCCTCATTCTCCCCTCAAATAAAGGTATCCCTAGATAAGTTGCTGACAAATTTTCCTCCTCCATTTGAAGTAACCTGCAAATTCTTTCTTTGATATTAGCTGGAGTGTTAAGGAAATAAAATTTGGATTTTGTCCTATTAACTTTTTGTCCTAATGCTCTTTCGTATTCCTTTAAAATATTATTCAAAGCATTGGCCTCATTGAAGAACAATAATACCCTGATTAACAAATTCCAGAAAATTAGTAATTGCAGAATCAAAGGAAAAACAAAGAACACATTACACAATAATTTATCTTGGGAAACCCTTTTGGAAAAAAACCCAACAAGAATATCTCCTTATTGTATAAACTTGACCATCTCCAATACAATAATATCCTTTAGTTTCTTTCCCGCTTGCTCTACCGCTTGTGATTACATTTCTTGCATATTGTGTTCCCCCCTTGGGGGGTGTTCGAACATTCACCATACCCAAACCCTCATGCAAGTGTTGTTTTATATACCAACAACACAAGAAGGGGTTTTACAATACCATGGCCATAAAACCCGGGTTCAAATATATTAACCCAAATATATTAAAACATGGGTTCAAATATATTAACCCAAATATATTAATCCATGGGTTCAAATATATTAATCCATGGGTTCAAATATATTAACCCAAAACTCGGCCATAATAACATGAAAAATATTCAACATATTTTAAATATTCTCCCACTTGTTGAATACTTTCCATAGGGTATGAAAACTGCCATAGTAGTCCAGTGTTCCTTCCCTGGATTGGACATATATCTGCTAATTACTCCCACTGCATGGGCCATGTTTAAACATATTAGCTTCACCTGTTACCCTCAGCCATATATCGACAAGGTAACAAAATAGTCCAAAAATCCACTTTAAAAAACATTACAAATATTACTAGAGCTAACTCTGAGAACATTACACCAAGAAACCACCACTAGCATCCACACCAGTCTCTTTTTGGCCACAACTACACCAGATACAATAGCTTCTTTAGGTACAAGCTACACTAGTTACAGTAGTTAATACTTGCCCAAAAACTTGTGGTACAACCAATAAACCATCTCAGACATTTTTTAGCAACTTTGCAATAAAGCCACTAGAACAAGCATTTCCAACCTTAATCTCTAGATCTACCATTTTCGAAGCTCACCAGATCTATCGCTATTGAAGCTTACTAGATCTACCACTACGAAAGCTCACTAGATCTACCATTTTCGAAGCTCACCAGCTCTACTGCTATCGAAGCTTACAAGATCTACTATTGTCGAAGTTCACCAACTCTACCGCTATCGAAGCTCACATATCTGCAATTTTTGAAGCTCACTAGATCTATCGCTACCAAAGCTCACAAGATCTACCATTGCCAAAGCTCACCAACTCTACCACTATCGAAGCTCACAAAATCTACCGCTATTGAAAATCACTGGCTCTACGACTGTCAAAGCTCATTGGCTCTACCACTATCAGAGCTCACCGACTCTGCTACTGTCGAAGCTCACTAGATCTACCGTTTTTGGAGCTCACTGGATCTACCGCTATCGAAGCCCATCGACTCTACTGCTATCGGAGCTCACCGACTCTACCGTTGTGCTTCCTGTTATTTTTCCTTCACCCAAATTCTTCTACACACTGCTTCCACTCAAAAATTGATTTATCCCAGGGTTGAAACCCTTATTCCTTGAACAAAGCTAAAACCTAGCTCTGATACCAAATGAAGAGAAATAATACCCCGATAAACAAATTCTAGAAAAACAATAATTGCAGAATCAAAGGAAAAATAGAGAACACATTATACACGAATTTATCCTGAAAAACCCTTTCGAGAAAATCCCCAACAAGAATATCTCCTTATTGTATAAACTTGACTATCTCCAATACAATAATATTCTTTAGTTTCTTTCCCACTTGCTCTATCGCTTGCAATTACATTTCATACATATTGCGTTAACCCCCTTGGGGGGTGTCAAAACATTCACCATTCACCATATCCAAACCCTCATGCAAGTGTTGTTTACCAACAACACAAAGAGGAGTTTTACAATACCATGGCCATAAAACTCAGGTTCAAATATATTAACCCAAATATATTAAAACATGGGTTCAAATATATTAACCCAAATATATTAAAACATTGGTTCAAATATATTAACCCAAATATATTAATCTATGAATTCAAATATATTAACCTGAAACCTGAAACCTGACCATAATAACATAGAAAATATTCAACATATTTCCAACACTTATTTATCCTTACCCTTTCAAAAAGGGTTGTATCATCTACAAAGTATTGATTGATGATGTTGTCAATGTTTTTTTTTTTAAATTTACATGGTGGAATTGGTAGCCGCCACAAATTCGGGCAGGCTATCATGGTGGAAGGACTGGTGGAAGACCATATGGAGGACAAAATGAAGATCAAAAGAAGAATGAAGAAGTGAGCAGTAGTCAGAACCAGAAAGGGGATAATGCCTACCACCCCCGTGAGCAAAATAATGGTGACCAAAAAGGAAAAGGAAGGTTTGGACGAGGACCTGGAAGAGGAGGATTACAACAATTCTGTCAACATGAGTACTAGTAAATCCCCATTCCAGATTGTATATGGGAGCAACCCAAGGAATACTTTTGAGTTGAGGAAGATAGACAAAGGAGAAAAGAATAGTGCTGATGTTGAGGACTTTACAGAGCACCTGAAGAACTTGCATGAAGAGCTAAGGAAGCATATTAATAAGATGAATACTCAGTACAAGGTAAAGGTAGACTAGAAGCAGAGGTTTAAGTAATTCCAGGTTGGAGATGAAGTTATAGTTCACCCGAGAAAAGAAAGATTTCTTGTTGGAACATATAACAAGTTGAAAATGAAGAAGTTTGGACCATGCAGGATCCTGAAGAAACATGATTCAGGAAATGCATATGAGGTGGAATTACCAAGTGGAATTAACATCACTTTTGTTCAACATTTTTGACTTGACAGAGTATCATGAAGGAGACAATGAGGATGTACCAGTAGAACGGTGGAATATTTCAACATCTACTCCAGAGAAAGAAAAGATAGAAGAAATCTTGGATAGTCATATGGGCAAAAGTACAAAAAATAGATAGTATGAAGAATATCTGGTTAAGTAGAAAGGAAGGCCTATTCAAGATTCATCATGGTTGTGTAAGGCAGAGGTTGACTGTCTTGGTTTTCCTCCAACACTAAAGAAGTGGTTACTTCTCAATTTACCCTAGGTGTCTGATGTAAGAGCATCCAGTGGTGTAAGGGCAATCTTGCATCACCAAATATTTGCATTTTCTCTTTTGGTTGTAGGTTTCTTTAGTTGTTTTGGTGTCTATGATGACACTATTAGCTAAGACCAAAGTGTCCAGCCAACCCTCCACTATGCTTCTCCTTGATTAGGTTCTCTCTCATAGAACTCCTTGGAATGCACAACTGATTTCTTCTAAACAACATCCCATATTGGATTAAGAAATACAACCACTTTGTTCTTTCCAAGGTAACAGGTTCCAAGCGAGCTCTCCAAGCTTCTACAAAATCTGGATATTCAAGGTACAAACTCTTGAGTTCGTCAAACCCAACAACCTCCACCTTCATCTCTATTAACAATTTTTACCTTCTACTTAAGGCATCTGCAACTCTGTTTGACCTTCCACTCTTGTGCTTCAACACAAAAGTATAACTCTTATTTGGTAAACTGGCTCCTAGTATCAAATCCATCTGGTGACTAATCTTCCTCACTGGTGGCAAACCTTCAGGTACATTATTTGAATTTTTATTTTCCCGCCCAGGAAGATATTCATTTGAAATTTGAATTTTGGTGGCACAACTTCCCGAAGCCATAACTTTTGACTCGATTGTCTGACTGGCTATTATAATATATCTTGGAAAGCTTGCGAAGAGATATACAACAATGAAATCATCTAAAGATCATTTCGTCAATTTTCATCCTTTTTTAGGGCCTCTAAGGTCTTAAAATTTTATTTTTAAACTTTCTTGGCAAGATTTCTCGAGACGAAACTTTAATATCTCTCAAACATTGATATTGGAGTAGCACATGACAAGAATCCATAGGCATGATGTCACATAGTATCTCATCATGGTAATTCCAAAAATTGAACTTCACTAAACATTGCTCATTGAACAAAGCTCTATGGTCCTTCTGCAACCATGCAATCCGATATGGATGCATATGTCTCCTCTTCAACTATAATTTGTTAACCATCCCCTCCAAAACTAGATGCTGTCAATGTTATTATTTACCTTAAGTCCATTTATAAGCCCATCTTTGTAAGCCTTCTTTAAGTTCCTACTCAAAACCTCTGCCATAATAATGAACAAATAAGGAGATAGAGGATCTCCTTGTCTATGGACTCTTAGCTTTAAAATATTTTGTTACTAACCCATTGACCAACACAAAATAATAAACTGTAGAGACATAAGCTTTAAACCATCTAACTCATTTCTTATCGAATCCAAACTTTTCTAAAATTGCAAAAAAAAAAATCTTTTTTAACTCTATCATAGGCTTTACTCATATCAAATTTTAAGATCATTGCTTTCTTTTCTTGAATTTGTCTTCCTTCTACAAACTCTCCTTGCCATTCTGAAATAATTTTGTCTAACAATGGCCTTAATCAATTCACCATCACTTTGGAGATAATCTTATATACCGTATTACACAGGCTTATGGATCTAAAAGAATCAAATAATTCAACATCCTTATTTTTTGGAATTAGGGTAAGATATGTTGCATTTATTTTATAAGGTATGTATTGTTTTACCTTAGACTGTTCCATTGCCACCAATAAAAAATCCTTCACTATATCCCAATTATGTTGGTAAAAAATTGTAGAGAGCCCATTTGGACTTGGGGATTTATCCTTAATAAAAGAAGAAATAACTAAATTGAATTTCTTCTAGAGTAATAGGCTCCATCAATATCATATTGTCTTCTTTTGTTATAACTGAAGGAACCACTTGAAGAAGTTTATCATTAAGAACATCAGTCTCCTCTAATCCTAGAATATTTTGATAAAAAGACTGCATCTTTTCTAATTTCACTAAATCCCTTCTATTGATTTTAATTCTATTAATTCTGGATGTTGATATCTGTGCTATAGCCATCCAATGAAAAAACTTTGTTTTTTTATCTCCAAAATTTCTCTTCCTTACTCAAATATTATGATATTCACTAAGCAACTTGCAATCTTCTAAGTTTGGATTGTTTTTTTTGAAAAAATTGAAAAAACTTGTATTAAAACAAAGATCAGTTACAATTGGGAATAGACACTTCCCAGCCGAAATCAAAGAAAACACATGATTACAAGAGATAAGGAAGATTTGCAATGGAGCCAAATCTCATGAACCAATAACTAGCTAGCTGAGGGAGCTGATTGGTCTGTTACAGCAACTTGTTGCGAAATCGTGCCGCATTCACCGACTTCTCCTTTGGCCGCGAAAAAGCTACATGTCGCGATGTCGCGACACATTTCTCCTCTGACCGCAAAAAGTCAACATGTCGCAAAATCGTGACAACTTTCCTCCCTTGGCCGCGACGGAGCAACATGTCACGAAATCGCGACACCTTTCCACCCTTGGCCGCGATGGAGCAACATGTCGCGAAATCATGACAACTTTCCTCCCGTGGCCGCGACGGAGCAACATGTCGCGATATCGCGACAACTTTCCTCCAGAGGTCACGACGGCGCAACAAGTCGCGATATCGCGACAACTTTCCTCCAGAGACCGCGACGGCACGACATGTCGCGATATCGCGACAACTTTCCACCAGTGACCACGACAGCGCAACATGTCGCGATATCGCGACAAATTTTCAACCTTGGCCGCGCTGAAGCAACATGTCACGAAATCGCGACAGCTTTCCAGCCTTGGCCGCGACGGCACAACATGTCGCGAAATCGTGACACCTTTCCTCCCTTGGCCGCGACGAAGCAACATGTCGTGATATCGTGACAACTTTCCTCCAGTGGCCGCGACGGCGCAACATGTCGCGATATCGCGACAACTTTCCTCTAGTGACCGCGACGGCGCAACATGTCGCGATATCGCGACAACTTTCCTCCAGTGACCGCGACGGTGCAACATGTCGCGATATCGTGACAACTTTCCTCCAGTGACCGCGACGGCGCAACATGTCGCGATATCGCGACAACTTTCCTCCAATGTTCGCGACGGTGCAACATGTCGCGATATCACGACAACTTTCCTCCAGTGGCCGCGACGGCGCAACATGTCACGATATCGCGACAACTTTCCTCCAGTGGCCGCGACGGTGCAACATGTCGCGATATCGCGACAGCTTTCCTCCAGTGGCCGCGACGGTGCAACAGGTCACGATATCGCGACAAAAACCACCCTTTGCTTTTTCTTTGATCATTGGCTCAAGGATCTTTCAAGACCCTGCCTAATCACCTCATCCTCAATAGGCATGTCATTGTGCAGCTGCACCCCTACCTCTTTCTCAGCACCCATCTTAGCCAGGAAATCGGCAGCTTTGTTTAAATCTCTGCTCACATAAACTGGAATCACATCATCTAATTCCCTCCATAATTCCTTGATTTGAGAGACCAGAATCCTCAACCTCCATGCTTTCAAAGCAAAGTTCCTCATGCAGTCTAGAGCTCCAACCAATATTTGAGAATCAGATTCAAGAATTATCCTCCTGTGGCCCTGTTTAACTGCCCAAATAGAAGCAGATTTGATAGCAATGGCTTATGCTTCATTGTTTGTGGCTCTTCCCAAGCCTTGCAGTTCCCAATAGAGCACTGATCCATCATGATTCCTACAAACCACTCCAATTTCGGCACTACTCGGATTGCCCTTTGCAGCTCCATCAGTATTGATTTTAATCCAACCTTCTGGGGGTGGTTTCCAACTAGCTCTGTCCTGTCCCTCTTGCTCTTCAACTCCCTCTTCCATTGGCCCAGGACCAACCTGAGTTTCCTCTTTAGCATAGACGACAACAATTTATGTGGTTTTGCTCCAGATGACTTGCCAAACTCCATCTAGCGAGGAAAAAGTTTCTCTAAAAATTCTAGCATTTCTCTCCAACCACACTTGCCACCAAATGAAGTATAAGCCAAGCTCCCAACCAATTCGAAGAGCTTTAGATTTAAATCTACCCCTCCTCCATCTTTCCCAAATATTGGTCCGATTCAAGTCACCATTAACCTGGATTTTATAGTGAGAGAACCATCGCTTCCAAATCGACGCGTGAAAGGGCACTCAAACATCAGGTGATCAGCTGTTTCCTCATTCTTGTGGCATAATACACATTGAGATGGACCGATGATTCCTCTACATCTGAGATTGTCAAAAGTGAGAATTCCATTGTGCATAAACTGCCAGGCAAAAAAGTTTACTTTCGGCCAACCCTTGGAGTGCCAAATCTTTCTCCAATCCTCAACCGGATATGAATGGGGGGGAGGCTCTAGGAGGATCTTGTCATATCCGTCCTTCACTGTATATACACCAAGGTTCCCATAGCCCCAAGCTAATTCATCCTCCTTGTCTCTCCCTATGAGAAACCTTTCTGTCAAGATTTTGGTCAAGATGGGTGCCAACTCCGGAGGGATTGAAATTGGCCACTCCTCCAACCTCTTAAACTTCTTAAACTTATACTCCCCAGGTGACTAGTGTTGAAATAACTTTCAATTTGGACCCAACCCTTGGTTTCTATGGTGGATTTTATTGGTAGCAATTCGAGGAATTCAACAATGATGGGTGGGTACTGATCCCAAGAATCGGTCCAGAAGCGTGCCTTCTCCCCTCTCCCCACTTTCCAAAACAATCGGTCTTTAACAACCTGAGATCCTAGCTTGAGATCCTGCCACACTAAGGATCCAGTGCCATCCAAAGGGAACCGGCCCACCTCATTGGGGTTAACATGACCCAAGTATTTACTAGTTAGGATTCTACTGAATAAGGAAGTTGGTTGGGAGATCCACCTCCAGTATAGCTTTCCAGCCAGAGCTTTATTATTTAACTTGGATCTTCTCAGTCCCAACCCACCTTTTACCTTGGGCTGGGTTACTTTATCCCAGCCCACTAAGGCCCACTTTCTCTCTCCCTTTGCTCCTTCCCACAAAAACTTTCTAGCCATCCTGTCCAACTCTTTCCATATTGTAAGCAGGGCAGCCAGGATAGAGAATTTGTAAATTGGCATGGCTTGAATGACTGATTGTAAGAACGTTAATCTGCCACCATAACTTAACCACTTGTGAGACCAGTGATTAATTTTGTCCTTGATACACTCCAGTAGATTCCTCCATGTGTCTAATTTCAGCTTCTTAAAGTGCAAGGGGATCCCCAAGTAAACCACTGGGAGAGAAGTCCTAGTGAATCCCAGGATTTCTAAAATTTTGTTCTGAAGCCTTTGCTCCAGATTAAAAAAGACCACTTTGGATTTCTTGTCATTAATGACCTGTTGAGTAGCCTTGAGATAGACATTAAGAGTATCCCTAATCATTCTTGCTTCCCTGAAGCTGGCCACTCCCATCAAACCAGTGTCATCCACAAACTGCAGGTGCGTTAAAACTTCGTCACCCACCCTGATACCCAATAATTTGCCTTGTTGTCTTCTCCTCAAGAAAATTCTGCCAAGACCTTCAGCAAAAATGAGAAAAAGATAAGGAGAACATGGATCCCCCTGGCGAAGACCCCGAGAAGCTCCAAAAGGTTGCGAAGGAAGACCCTTGATTAGTATAGAGTAAGTCGGGGTAGAGACACAGCTCATGACCCACTCTATCAAACCCTGAGAGAAACCAAAGGCTGCCATCATTTTAGCCAAGAAACTCCATTCAACCCTATCATAAGCCTTTGACATGTCCAGTTTTATGAACATCCCTTTATTCCCAGAAGTGTGCATTGAATGGATTGCTTCCTGAGCCACAACCACCCCATCCAGAATCTGCCGACCCTCAACAAAACCCCCTTGCTCAGAGGAGACAATGTTGTGAAGAAGAGGTTTTAGGCGCTCAGCCATTACCTTAGTGATTATTTTGTACAACACATTACATAAGGCAATAGG
Organism: Wollemia nobilis; assembly: GCA_028583015.1. Lineage (NCBI taxonomy): Eukaryota > Viridiplantae > Streptophyta > Pinopsida > Araucariales > Araucariaceae > Wollemia > Wollemia nobilis. Next base: position 2,385,802 of record JAQPPZ010014470.1, read on the forward strand.
CCTATAATCTGAAATATGAACCCCCTCCTCCCCTTTTGGAATTAAGGTAATGAAAGTGTGGTTTATAGCTTTAAGCATTCTCTTATTTTCTCTGGATTCTTCTACAATAGCCCTAACATCTTCCTCTAAGTAGTCCCAGAAAGCCTAAAAAAACTCAATTGGGAAACCGTCTGGACCAGGAGTTTTACCAGTGCTCATTCCAAAGACCACAGTTTTCAATTCATCTCTATCAATGGGTTTGAGGAGGGCCTGATTTTCATCCTCTGAAATAATAGTAGGTATGACAAAAATAACTTCATTTTGGGCCTCTACATCTTGAACCACACTTTCCTTAAAAAGCTTAGAAAAATAATCCATAGCATGGGAATGTATACCTGGAAGTGTATCAAAGGAATGACCGTTCTCATCTTGAAGGGCCTCCATCTTATTCATCTGTCTTCGAGCACAAGCAGTCCGATGAAAGAATTTTGTATTTCTGTCCCCTTCTAATAACTAGGTGGTTCTTGCTCTCTGCTTCCAATAGGTCTCCTCCTGGTTGTCAATGTCCTCAACCGCTGAACGCAAGGCATCATCCTCAGCTTTGAGCTGGTCTATAATTACTCCTTCTCTAAACTATTTTTGGACCTCATCCCATCTGGCCACCAATGGAGCTCTTTGGGCCTGGAAGTCGGTTTTATTAGCATGCCTCCAACACTTCAACTGAGCTTTGACATATTGTAGTTGTTTGTGGATTCTGAACATTGCTCTCCCATAAGCTGGGCGGCCTTCTTCCCACCACTGTGGAATTTTCTCCCGAAGTTCTTCTTTTGAAGCCAAAAATTCTCAAATCCGAAAGGTTTGTGATGCTGCCCCATCCTAGTCCCGCCTTCCAACAGAATGGGACAGTGATCTAAAACTGGGCCTTCTAAAATCTAAAAATTTATATTCCATTTTACAAACGCCTCCTCTAAAACCAGAAAATGATCAAGCTTAACCTTCCTGCTATGTGGCTCCCGCCTTTTATTAGTCCAAGTGTAGTTAATGCCAGGACATTTAATGTCCACTAAGCGCAAAGCCTGGACTTGGGCAATCATGAAACGGTCCCCTGGGTCCAAAAATGGTGTTCCCCCTTCCTGGTCTCTAGAAGATAATTTAGCATTAAAGTCCCCCGCTATAATCCAGTCTAAATCTTCCCTTGAGGTTCGCATGTTATGCACGACCTTCCACTATCGCCTACGACCATCTAGGTTTTGAGACCCATAAAAGTTTGTGATTAGAACATGTTCCGTAGTGACATTATTCCTAAAAAGAGAAGTGAGAACCCCCCTCCAGGCAAGATGTTCTATTGTAGACCATTCAAGAGAGTTCCACAGAGTAACAATCCCCCCTTGATGCACCTTGGGCAGCCACATCCATATGACCAACACCCCTCCAAATTATGTTGACTATTTTGGACATAAGATCTAAAGACATCTTAGTCTCCTGTAAAAGCAAAAAATCAGTATTACGATTCTCTAAAAGTCTTCGGACAACAGATTGATGGGTTCTGTTGTTTAAACCCCTCACATTCCATGATTGTATAATCATTGGTTACCCTAGGAGCAATAAGAGTCTATTGTCCTCATCGATCCTCCCGTGATCAATTTGTCTCCTTGGGCTGCTAGCAACTCCTTATTGGATCTTCTACCTACTCCCCGAGAATTGTTGTTTTTTGATCTTTTTTCTACCTGGGTTATCCCCAGAGTTGGCCTTTCCCTGTTTTTCTCTGGTATTCCCATCCTGACATCCTGAGATATTGTCTGCTCCTGGTTATGCACTACCAAAGCACCTGAGCACACTGGCTGTGATACCTCACAGAGGTCAACTACCTGCTGTATGACAGGAGGAGAAGAGAGAGGGGGTTGCCCGAGAATATTAGAAGTTTCCTTAATACCCTCCATGCCCTCCATAAATTGTTCCTCTTCATCAACCGGTGCCTTAAATATCTCATACCTATTGGCAGGTCTGAGATGGGATTGCTCCTTTCCCTCTTTTTTTCTTTGTTCGTCTTTTTCTTTTGGGTTGTTCAAAACCCTCTCTCTGAGCTTCCTGGCCCTGAACGGTCCTATTAGAACCTTTATTAAGTGTTGCCTTATCCTCTTTAGGCAGGTTTGGCACTCCTGAAGGGGCCTCCATTTTAGCATTCATATTATTAGGGCAGAAACGGGCCAAATGTCCATGTTTGTGACAAACCCTACATCTAAAGGGTAGGGCCTCATAGTCCAATTGTTGAATCCGGGAGAGACCTGCCGAGTTCAATTTCCATCTCTGTTGGAAAAGGCTGGTTGAGATCCATCTCCACACATATTCTTGCATACACCACCATGCTCCCTTCAAGTGTGTCTCTGGCAACACCCAGATGTCTTCCAATAGAATTGCCAATCCTTGCCAACACCTGCTCACTCCAGAATTCCATTGGGAGAGCATATAGTCGGATCCATACTGGGACAGCAGTAGGTTCAACTCGGGGATCGAATCCCACTCTCCATGGCTGAACAAATAGCCCTGTTAGGCCATGACTTTTCTTCTCTGACTCGAAAGCCTTATTTCTATTGGCCAAAGACGAAAAGCTAATAATAAAATATCCATTGCTAATAAACCACAATGAATACTCACCATGAGGCTCCCAGTTTTGGCGGATCCAGGAGTGCAAAAAATTCAGGGAGGGACGTATGCCCATGAACTTGCAGATTAGATCATGATTAGCTTTGTAGATGATTGATTCCTCAACCATACTTGGCTCAATGACTATTTTTGGCCTGGTTTCAGCCTGCGGCAAACAACCATTCACACGAGGAGCTGCCGACTTATTCCCAGCAGCCGTGAAGAGCATTTTGTATGCCATTTTTTGAGCTTCGACATTTTTTGGGGAAGAGTTTTCTTTAAACAAGTCTGCATAAGAGCTGGTACTCCCTGGAAAAGGAGCCGGAGAAGTCCCCATTGGACTCTCCTGGGGCACCGATCTAACCTTCAGAACCACCGTACCCCGAAGGCACTTCTGCAATCCAGTTGATGCCCAAGATTTTTTGAAGTTCCAAAAACCCTAGTTCAGAGGAAAAAATCACTAGAGCTCATTTTCCCGCCCACCTTATTTTCGAATCTTGTCTCTAAGTTTGGATTGTTATGATCACCTTTTTGGAATTTTGAAAGTTTATCTTTTAGTTCTTCTTTCTTCTCAAAAATGTTTTCAAAAGTGTTCTTGTTCCATTCTTTTAATCTAGATGTCATATATTTAATTTGATTTGGAAGAACATACAACCCACCATTACCTGAAGAATTTCATGTTTGAGCTATCATATCAACAAATTGAGGATGGTCTTCTCACATCTGCTCATATTTAAAATATGATATTTTTTTTGAATTCATTTACCACCATTTTAACTCTTATTGGCCAGTGATCTGAAACCAATCCTTGTTAAGGTATTAATTTTAGCACAAGTTCCTTCATCTAGCCAATGATCTAAGAGAATGCATTTGTCTATTTTTTTTGCTATTAGGTTTTGACATCTCCTGTTGTTGGTCCAAGTATAGTTATCTTTTTCAAACTCAACCTCTCATAGATTATTTTTTTGAATAAAAGCTGATAAATTTCTCATACTTTAGGTTAATTTTCTAATTCCCCCAAAATATTCATCTAGCTTGGTTATGGCACTAAAATCTTCTATGATCATAAATTGGGTTTTTTGGTCTTTACTTCTCATAAAGGCTTTAATCCCACTCCAAACTTCTAATCTACCTGATTGAGTTGTAGGTCTGTAGACATTAATAAGGATGAAACAAATATCTACAAATTAGAAAGTGACTAAAGAGGCTATCCAATGCCTAGTTTTATGAATGGTTACACAAGGTTTTAGAAGGATTCCAACAAGTTCTAATTATCCCTACCGCTCCTTTAGAATCCATAACATTCAATTTACATCTTTCCCATACTACTTTCATAGTTTTTGAAAATTCTTTTGTAATTTTAGTTTCTTGGATACAAAGAATATTAGGCTTATTACTTAAACATAGGTACCTGATACACCTCTGCTTTGAAGGGGCATTTTCACCCCTTATATTCCATGAGATGGTAATCATGTCTCATTAGGGGCTTTTGGCCTCGTCTATGTATTATCAATATCATTTTGTTGTTTGGTAAAGAGAAGTTCAACCAACTTAGTTTGTGTTCCTTTCTCTATATTTGATTTTGCTTCCCTAGATATTGCTTGATAATTTGAAGGTTTTCCTCTTTTTGAATTGCCTATATCAGGAGGAGGTCTTATCATTCTATTCCTCAACATTATTTCACAATTTTTGTTTTTTTATCATATTTATCCTCTCCTAGTTTTATTATAAAATATTTTGACTTGTCCTACTCATTTTCTAGATATTTAAAGAGTTGGTATTTCTTCCAATATCCTTCCTTACTGGTCTTCACTGTTTATTTTCTTTCATTTTTCTAGATCTATTTTTTAGAAGTTGAAAACCATCTTCATCCATAACCATTTGTAAGTTTCTCTTGCGGTTTTCTACATATGATTAAGCCAGGCTCTTTTCATGATCTCTCAATATGCCCCATAAAAGATATGTTTTCATAATCTATGATTTGGGTCCACATCTTATCCTTATACTTAAGAATAATTGATTCTAGTAAAGCTTTACTTATATCAATCATGACCAATATCCGAGCATAAATAACCATGAATCAATCTTTCGTAGAATCTAAAATCTCAAGGAATTCTCCTAGAGTGTTGTCTATTACCTTGAAGATATCTATTTTACAAAACTCAATGGGTAATCCAAAAATTATAATCCATATTGGTACTATAGATAGATTTACATTTGTAGGTGAAAAGCGTTCATACCAGTGGGTAAGGAAGAGTCTTGCTCTTCCCATAAACGAAGGACTCCCTTTTAGGTTTTTTTATTTCTTCCCTAGAAGAAATAATGGCTAGGAAGAAAACTTTGGAAAGAAATAATAGAATCACTCTTGGAGACTTCCAACTCATATTAGTCCATTTTATCAAAGGCTGAAGCCACTGACCAATACCCATTAAATTTACCAAATATTGCCCTATCTTGAAGCAACAAGGATCTCTCTGAGGTGCACTCACTAACCTCTACCACTAGAGATTATTTTAAGGATTTAACTATAATTCGGTCCATGGAAAGGAAACTAAAACTCAAAATCTATTGAAATTTATTAGAATGTCCTATAGCAAATATATTATTTGATAAAAACTTTATAATAATTTGCATGCAAAATTTCGAAGATAAAGAAGGGAAAAAAAATTAGCTAAAAACTTGTATGTCTAGATAGAATGTCTTGCCTCACTGAAGTCCTAGCCCTTCATTTATATTCTCATCATCCCAACCCTAGCTAACAAATATTTGCAATTTCATTTTTCGTGGCTTGAAAAATCGTCACTATCCTTGTTTCGTACTGTTGATTCCATAGGATCATATCTCCCTCAATATTGCTCGGATTCTTTCATATAACCACTCATTTTAAAGCTATTCAAATTATGCACAAATTGGTACAAGAATAAACTAAATCAAATAACCCTTCGTGAAGATATGGCTCCTAAAATATGAGACATTTTTGAGAAGACAACCCTAATCCTTTGCAAAGCAACTGTGTGTTGAGGAAGATGGAGATTGTTGTAAAATTTATTATTTTTCAAATTACTTTATAGTTTTGTTTTTTAATTTAAATTTAGTAAGAATTTTTTTATTACACATTTTTTAAAAAGGAGTTAGCGCTGTATTAAAAATATACTTATTAATTTATAGTTTTGTTAGAGATTTATTAATTTATAGTAAAAAAGAAAAAACTTAGTAAGAATTATTTTATTACACTTTTTTAAAATGAGTTAGTAAGATTTGAGCTTTAGGTAATATTAAAAAAATATTTACTAATTTATAGTTTTATTAAATATTTATTTATAGTTTTTTTTCTAACTTAAAATTATTTTACTACACATTTGTAAAATGAGTTAGAAAGATTTGAACTCAGGTTTTGTCTTTGAATGTTGATTAATTTAGTTGGTTGAGTTAATGTCATTTGATAATTTATCTATGATATATGAACCTTGGTTTAGAGTGTAAAGCTCTTCACTCTACACTCTATCAAATGCTTTGAACTTCATGAGTGAAATTAATAAAATATCTATATATTCATAGATATTTAAAAAAAATTATATGTGATTTCTATTGGAGACCATTCATGTGACAATAATGAAAAACATTACATTTGTTATATAGTAGTGGTTTTTAACAATTTGAATTTCATCAAGATGAAGATCAACCTTGTTATAGTAAAATTATTTGCCATCTTTCTTCCTTCTTTATAGATATATTGTTGTTTTAATATCATTGATTTAAAACATTTTTCTTTTTGAAAACACTAATAATAATAAGAATACTCTTCAATACTCTTCAATTGAAATTTTTCATAGGTCATGGTTGGGATGGGGATGCCCAGCCCTGAGCTTCGGTCGTAGGTGTTTCTCACACTAACCTCAATAATAATAATAATAAAAAAAATACTCTTCAATTGAAATGTGTTTTCTTTTTTCCATAGCCATAAATATGTCTAAGAAGGGCCCATCTAGTTATTTGTTGAAGTTCCATATAATTCTAAGAAAGTATAGAGAATTTAGCCTTCATTATCCCAAGGAAAAACCCCTTTCACTAGTATTTTTAGGATATCAATTATAAGCATAGATTAAAATCAAGTTTGAAGAATTGATATATGTCATTTTAACTTGAGTTAATGTGCATTCTTTACATTAGCTCCATTGTGCTATATCACCCTTAACATGTATCTTTAATTTTTGTAACCAATTGGCTAACATAGCTTTTTCCATTTGGGACTTTGTCTTATGAATACCATGCTTGTAAATATTATATAAGAGAGATTACAATATAAGCCTTAGATGCCATTTGGGATATACTTTTAGAATTCTAATGTTCCTTTCAAACCAAAGATTCCATTGAATGATGGTAGGACCAAGTGATTTAGCTTTGAAATTATTTATCTGACATTTTTATTAATTCTTCTAATGTGGATGGCGGAACATGAGAGATTCACTTTTCTAAAGAAAACCGGTGGAAGCAAAGAAACAAGTAGGTTTTTACCTTTTCATTACTTAAGATACACTTGAAAGATCCATAATATCATTTTCTTGTAAATTATTGGGAGTGGGGAATTTTTATTGCTTTAAAGCCTCATACCCTAATCTCATAGAGCAAGTCAATATATATATTTTTTGATAGGTAACAGTATATTTACAACGGGTTTTTTAAATAGGATCCCAAAACCTTAATTACAGTAGTGGCCGAAGCAGTGAAACTTTAAAACCAAAAATAACGTCCCCATCCCGGGGCCCTGGAAACATAAAACAGAAATAACGTCCCCGTCTTGGGGCCCTGGAAACTACAGAAAACAAAAGTGCCCGAATAAACTTCGCAGCCGAGAATCTCCAAAAAAACAAACCCAAAAACAAGACACATTGAAAACGGCGAATGCCAGGGGCCAAGCTAACTGGGCCCTGATCCGTCCTCGGCCCGCTCAGTCTGCCGCTGGCCCTTGACAGCGCTTTCCTCCAGCTTGCGACGGAGCTCGGACAACGCCTTGGCGGCATGAGACGCAGCTTGGGCAGCTGTGTTGAGAGCACTGACCGCAGTATCCAGGAGGCCATGGAGTGCCAGCTTCTGCAACGCATCATCTGACTCAGAGCTGATCACAGTGGGCTCCGGGTTCTCTGGTTTGGCATTCTTGGGGCTTTCTGCAGTCCAGCTGGGTCCGGGGGAGGCCCTTTTGCGCCCTGAACTGGGAGGAAGGGCCCTGTCAGGGCCTGTGCTCGACGCCCTGCACTTGCGTGTAGGCCTACGACGCTTCAGGGAAGCAGAATCGGCAGGAGCGGGGGAGCCTTTGGCGGCAGGGGAACCAGGGGGAGAAACGCCAGTTTCGGGGGCGGGACAGAAGAGAGGGGGGAATGCTGTGCAGCTGGGGCTGGTTGGCCAGGGCATGTCTGTAGAGAACAGCCATGAGCCCCTGGTGTAAGGGCCGGGAATGGTTCTTGCGGGCACGCTCAATGGTCAGACCCAAAGAGTAGAGGAGGAAGCGGGGGGTGCTGATGAGGGTAGCTCCGCGGAGGTGGTTAAAATAACTGAGATGGAAGCTAAACAGCCACTGCTCGGGATCGTCACAGGTAATATATTGCATTACCGGGACAATGGCTTCGTCGAACGACGCCGGGAGGTGAGAGCAGAGTAAGTTGGCTTTGTCCCACTGGTGGTCTGGGAAGCGGGAGAGCTCCTCTTCCCAGTTGTGTTTATCCCGTCTGACGACACGGCCTTTCTCCTCGTGGTGGAGGCCGGTGACCTCTGTGAGGAAGTCCTTGGAGATTTTGAAGTGCAAACCCTTGACTGTAACTTCCCCGTCGTTCCACGACTCCAAGAACCCCTGGGTGATCTCGTCGTCATGGCCGACGAATTTGCTAAAAAATGGCATAAATTTCTTGGCATCGGAGAATAAGCGAGCAGGGCCGCTCAACTCGAGGACAGGGGGCTCCAGAAAAATAGCTTTGGACGCCATGGGGGATGAGCTGGCAAGGTGGGGACAGAGGGGGCAAAAAATGCCAGACCGGGGAAGAAAGAGCAGGGGAGGGGGAATGCGACAGCGGGATGGGACAGGGAGGGGAATATAAAGGCCGTGCGATGGCTTGAGAAGGGGGAGCGCCGCCAGCTTTGGAAAGTAGCACACGCGGCTGGGATCGACACGACGGGGAGGGGGCTGAGGGGGCGCACCAGGCTGCTGACACGCGAGGATGGGAAAGGCCCACTGCCAAAGCGCCAGTTGGCGGACGCTGAGCGGAGGAGCGCCGGGAGTGAGCCGCGCCGGAGTTGACCTCGAACGGGTTGGCATGGCACGGGAATCAGGCGGCGCAGAGATCAAAGCGGGAATGACGGGGAGGTCCGCCATGCACAAAAAAATGGGGCTGCCAGGGCTGCCAGCTGGCCAGCGCGGGCAGCTGACAAGGCAGGGGGCGTGGGCCACTGCGGGGAGGACCTGGGCGGTCCTCACGCGGACAGGGTGGCGAGCCGACGGGTCGACACGGGGCCGAGAAGCACTGGACAGCGGATGCACACGTCGGGGGGACTTCGTCGCCCAGCCACGGGGAAGACTAGACACCCGAGAGAACATCATGATCGGGGTGGTCCTGCATCGCAATTTGGATTAGGCCTGCAGGGAAGTGCGAGGTCCAGGTGGTGAATTCTCCAACAGTGATGCCTAGATTAGCCATGAAGTCAGCAGCCCTGTTGCCTTCTCTGAGAACATGCTGGAAAGTGTGATCGGGGAAGCCCTGGAGCAGGAAGAGGGCCTCCCGGATGGAGTTCTGGAATCGCCAGGAACAGGACTCGGGCTTGCTGGCGCCTCTGATAATGACTTGGGAGTCGCCTTCAATAATAATTTTCGGGGAGGAGCCCCTGAGAGCCGACAGGCCACTGAGCAGGCCGGCAGCTTCGGCAAAGTTGTTAGTTTGCCTGCCCAGCGGGACCGCGAAGGCAGTGACCAGATTCCCGAAACCGTCTCTGATAACCCCGCCAGCCCCAGAGGGCCCGGGGTTGCCTTTGGAAGCGCCGTCGAAATTGAGCTTGAGCCACCCGGGGGGGAGTCCATCTGATCAGGGAGCGGCGGGAAGGGGCGGGAGGGGAAGCAGGGGGGGTGATCTGGAAGCCGAGGGAGGAGAGAAGGGAAGCTTCGCTCGACCGCCTGGGTTCCGTAGAAAGGGGAATGAGGCGGGAATTCTCAGTGGCAAAGGAGACTGCTTTGGATACCAACCTCTGGGGGGAGCAGGCCGGGGAGGAAAAGGCTCGCCGGTTACGCTCGAGCCAAATTTTCCAGAGCAAGTGAGGAAGGCAGGCCTTCCAGAGGAAGCGGAGAAAGGGATGGGCAAAGGGGGTGGGCCACTGAGACAGGAGGTCAGAAATGGAATTGGGGGCCGCCCATTGAACGAAAAAATGGGAGAGGATGAGGCCCAGAGCTTCGGAAGAGAAGGCGCAGTTTAAGAAAAGGTGGTTGGTAGACTCCCAAGCGGCACAGCAGAGGAAACATCTGTTGGGGATTTGGAAACCTCGCTTGATCAGATTTTCGATCGTGAGGATTTTGTTTTGGACGGCCGCCCAAACGAAATGGCTAATTTTGGGGATCAATTTCTTGGCCCAGACCAGCTGAGTCGGGAAGGTGGTTGCCCCCGGGGTTCTCTGAATATGGTAAGCAGACTTGACTAAAAAAATGCCGCTGGGAGAGCCATGCCACACGCATCTATCACTGTCACCGAAAGAAGGGATGACTGTCGCACTGAGGATGCGCTGAAGTTTGGCAGCTTGAAGCGGGAACCTGGGGTTCAGGATGGGTTTCCAGGTGGTCCGCCCCTGACACTGGGTCATGTAGTCAGACACTCTGGGTCCACGGTCCGCAAGCCCAGGTTTGAGAAGAAGGAGTTCTCTGTCCGAGCTCAGGGCCTCGTCGAGGATCCATCTGTCCTCCCATAAGTCAATCTTGGCACCGTCTCCAAGGATCCATCTGGTCCCTTGCTGAACAATATCTCTGGTGGAAAGCAGGGCCTTCCAGAAGGCAGATCCATCGCGGGGCTGGGTATCCCCAAGGAAAGGGTGATTGTGGCAGTACTTCCTACGCACAATGCAAACCCATTCGTCGGGGGTATTGGTATGAACCTTCCAGGCATGTTTGGACAGAAGGGCCTTATTCATGGGAACCACCCGTCTGAGCCCGATCCCTCCCTCATCTTTGGGGCGACAGACCAGGGGCCAGGAGACCAGGGGAATCCTTTTCTTGTCTTCGCCTCCCGACCAGAGAAAACGTTTCTGAATTTGCTCAATGAGAGTAGCAATGGAGGCCGGAATTCTGAAGACCGACATGAAGTATATCGGAATGCTTTGGAGAACGGACGCCAAGAGAGTGGCTCTGTCGGCCTGAGAGAGAAGGTGGCCTTTCCAGGGGGCGAGTTTTCTTTGAATCCGCTCAATCACCCCATTCCACAACACCTTGGAAGACGCCCCTGTGAACAGAGGAAGCCCGAGGTAGGAGGAAGGGAGGGAGCCGGGGGAGCAGCCCAGGATCCGCCCGATTTTGATTTGTCTAGCCACGGGGGTGTTGATGAAGTAAATCTTGCTTTTTCGTAGGTTAATTTTTTGCCCAGCCGCCTCCTCGTACAGGGTAAGGATGCTCTTGAGGGCCTTAGCCTGAGGGACCGAGGCCGAGGAGGCAAGAATGGTGTCGTCCACAAACTGCTGATGGGACACGGGGGGGAGGTCCTGCGCCGGTCTGATGCCCGAGATAAGACCGCGAGTAACAGCGTTCGAAATGGTTCGTCCCAGGGCCTCGGCCAGGATAATAAAGAGAATCGGGGATAGGGGGTCACCTTGGCGGAGACCTCTGGAACTGGGGAAGAACCCGGTCGGGGAACCATTGACCAGGATAGAGAACCAGGGGGAGGACACGCACTTGTTGATGAGATGGACCCAGGAGGGGTGAAACCCAAATTTGAGGAGGACCTTGGACAGGAAGCTCCAATCGACCCTGTCAAAAGCCTTGTTCATATCGAGCTTGAGCAGGAAATGGGCCTTTCTGGAAAGAACAGCTGAGTGAATGGCCTCATGCATGATTATGACCCCGTCAGTAATCAGCCTGCCTTTGACGGAGCTTCCCTGGCAGGGGGAAATGATCAGGGGAAGAATGTCTTTGAGGCGGTTTGTCATGGCTTTAGTCAGAATTTTATAGAGGACGTTGCACAAGCTGATGGGGCGGAAGTCTGACAGGGACCTTGCAGCCTGGGTCTTCGGGATCAGGGCTATGAAGGTGGTGTTGATGCCTCTGGGAATGGATCTGGCAAACTGCAGGTCCCGGATGGCAGCGCACACATCAAGGCCCACAATGTCCCAGAAAGCCTGGAAGAAGCGGGGAGGAAACCCGTCCGGGCCCGGGGCTGCCTCAGCCTTCATGGAAAAGGTGGCAGCATGGATTTCTGAGTCCGACAAGGCTTGAACCAGCTTTGCATTAGCCATGGCCGGGACGGACGTCGGGATGTGCTCCAGAAGAGAGTCGGCCGCCTCCGAGGACATAGGAGGTCCATCGCCCAGGAGCTCTTGGAAGAAGTGGACTGCCTCGGCTTGGATGTCCTCTTCCTTGTTGATGATACTACCATTGCTATCAACCAGCTCGACAATTCTGTTGGAACCCCTATTTCGGAGGGTCGATGCATGAAAGAACTTGGTGTTTGCATCGCCATCTTGGATCCACAGAGCACGCGACTTCTGCCTCCAAAAGGTTTCTTCCCTGGCTAGGATATTGTGGTACTCGCTGAGGGCAGTGCGTTCCTCTTCCCTGAGGCCGGGCTCTTGAGAGCCAGCTTGGAATCTGGACTCAATCTCATCGAGTTTATTTTTGATAGCCTCCTTGCTTTCAAAGATATTACCGAACACTTCTTTGTTCCAAGTCTTGAGGTGTTCCTTGAGGCGTCTCAACTTGTGGAAGACCTGTTCGGCAGGGCGGCCAGGGACAGGGGGAGCCCACCAGTAGCCGACCTGGGCCCGGAGGTCGGGGTGGTGAAGCCACATGGACTCAAACCGGAAGGGTCTCCTGGGGGGCGATGATCAGTCTCGAGGAGGAGGGGGCTGTGATCGGACCCGATTTTGGGGAGGGCCAATAGGGAGGCGTCGGCAAAAATGGGGAGGGCTTCCTTAGACAAGAACACTCTATCTAACCTTACCTGAATGTGGTTGGGTCCCGCTCGCTTGTTGGACCACGTGAACCGGGCACCCTTCAGGCTGACATCCATGAGCTCATTATGGGCGGTAAAGGCCCCAAAGTCGTCCATGCTTTTGGTTCTGACCTCCGAACCCCCGCATTTGTCAGAGGAAAATAGGGGGCTGTTGAAATCCCCGGACAGGATCCAGGGCAGGGGAGCGAAGGCTTCTCTCATCGAGCTGATTTCCTGCCAGAGCCTTGCTTTCTCAACGGGACTGTTGGGGGCGTAGACGTTGGATAGGATCCATGATCGCTTAGAGTTGAGGCAGTGGACCAGAATGTTCATGATCTTGGGCGACGAGGAAATGAGCCTTCCCTCGTAGGATCGAGGGTCCCACATGCACATGAGGCCCCCGACTGAGCCAGCCGCGGGGGTGGAGAGAAGTTCACAGTTGCGCCAGGTAGCATGGGCAATTCTTCGGGCGGCGGCGTCATCTATCTTGGTCTCCTGTAGGAGGATGAAGGACGGGCGGTGGTCCCTGCGGAGTTGACCGAGGATCCTTTTCTTGGGGACCCCATTGAGTCCCCTGATGTTCCAGGAGATTAACTTCATTTGGCACCCTTTTGGGGTCGCCTACCCCCCTTTCCAGCCTGGGCGGGAGGTTTGGATCGGGCGTCGTCCGCCTTGCGAAAGCTCGTGCCAACGTCAGGTAGCGTAGTTTGGGAACCGCTAGCAATGTCGTCCTCGGTGATCCTAGACCGTTGTTCGCACCGGGTGGGCCGCCCTCGTTTACCTTTGTTGCCAAAATCTGTGGTAAAGGATCTGCTCCGGGTCATTTTGGGGCTGACTTCGTCGGACTCGGAAGGAGAGCTGCCTTCGGTCTCATCATTAGATCGCTCGGACCCACACACCAAGGGGGTAGGTTTCGGGAAGGATGCCTGGGGGGCCGGGGTCAGAAGGGGGTGGGGGGGGAGGGTTGGGTCCCGGTAGCAGCCGGGGCTTGCGAAGGAGCCAGAATGGGGTGCGGGGGGGGATCTGGGATCGGGTCCCCGGAGGGGTCGCTGGGGGGGACGCCCTCCGAACAAGCCTCGAGGGCCTGGGGGCCCGAAGGGGAAACCTCCTTGAGGGGAGTGCTAGGGTTGGGACGAGATGGATCCTGGGAGGGGGCCCGACCAGAGCTGGGCGGGGGTTTGGGATTAGGGCCTTCCGCCTTCCTGGAAGCCGGGCATTGGTGAGGGAGGTGGCCTTGAGAGCTGCAGGAGGTGCAAAAGGCAGGTTTATTTTCGTAAATAAGGGTTTGGCGCCAGAAGAAGGACCCAGAAGAGATGGTCACCGAGGAGGGGAGCTCAGATTCGAGGTTGGCGTTGGCACAGAACCTTGCATGCACCATGCGAGAGCCAGCCTTGGTCGCAGGATCAAAGGCCACCAGGTCTCCAACCGACTGGGCGATGAGCTTAAGAACGTCTTCGCGCCACAGATGAAAGGGGAGGTCCGGGAGGCGAACCCAGATCGGGGCAAAGTTGATGCTTTGGGTGCTGGGATGAAAATCTGCACCATAGCGTCTGAGAAAAAGGCTCTTGCGACCCAAGAACCAGGGCCCGCCCGACAGGATCTTCTCAGCATCCTCGTTGTTGTTGAGTTTGATAATGAAAAAGCCTCTGGACAGGGCAACCAACTGGATATGGCCGGAGACCTTCCATTTGGTGGCCGCCCATTTGCGGATCGTCTCCATGTCTGGGCGCCCGCCCAGGAACTTCCCAACCAAGGAGGATGAAGAATCAGAAACCAGGGAAGAGTAAACCTCCTCCTGGATGGAAATGTGGGTGCCTTGGAGGGAAAGTCCGACACCCAGGGCCCGTGCAGGGGTCCTGGAGCCCGCCAAAACTTGTTGGTAGGAGGGTTTAGGGCCTCCCGGGGCCCGCCCTAGCCCCGGATCGGGGGTTGCCTTCCCAAGGCCATCCGACGCGACAGGGCCAGGCAGGGGGCGCGGGCCCAGAATCCCGACCCCACCAAACCCAACGCACTGCTCGAGACCCCCGTCCGACCCCGCCGCGGATCCGCCTGGGCCCAGCCAGGGCCCGGACGTACCTGAACCTCCAGGATCCGGGCCCGCCCAGGATCCAGCGCTCTGTTTTGGATCCGATCCCGGCCCTGCCTCCGCTTCTGCTCCAAACTGCGCTCCAGCTGCCGCTCCTGCTGTTGCTCCCGCCATCGTCACCGCTTCATAACATGTACTCTCATATATTGTTAATAGACATAAAATCGCAAGTCAATATATTCATTCCATAGTAAACTCATATTTTTGCAAAACAAAGATCTCAATATTTTGACATATTTCACTCCCTTAACCAAATTGCTAATAGAAACCCAATATTTGATACTATTACTTAAATGCAAGCTAGTTGCTTGCTTGCTTAAGATGCACTTCCTAAACCAAAATGAAAAAAATCGAATGTGGATTTTTTCTACATCAATATAGTTTTTGTATATTTGAACCTCTACAAGGCAAACAAACATGGGGTAATGCTTGCCATTTTAGATAATAAATAAGAGGATAAGGCTTTAACCAAATATTAGACCAAAAACGTTTCATGATCTTCTTCATTGACTTGACTATCTAATATGTTTTTATTTTAATTTTTGTATATTTTTGGTATGAAAGTTCATGTCATTCTGTAACAGCTTTCGAAAATGCAGCCTGTCATTCTGTAATGGCCTTCGAAAATGCAGCCTGTCGTGATTTCGCGACATCTTCTTTCTCTTCTCTTTCGATCACAATATCGTGACATGTCGTGATATCCCAACATTTCTGCTCCATCACCTTCTCTCTCCTTTTCGGGTCGTGAAAACCCGACATGTCACAATATCGCAACATTTCTGCTCCATCGCCTTCTCTCTCCTCTTCGGGTCACGAAAACCCGGCATGTTGCGATATCGCGACATCTTTCTGCCTTGCTTCTTCTTTTCCTCTTCGAGTCACGAAAACGCGACATGTCATGATTTCATGACATTTCTCTTCCTTGCCTGCCTTTTGTTCTTTTGGTCATGATTTTGCGACATGTGAAATCGTGACATTTTGCCTTCTACTCTTTCTTTCTACTTTCACGTCGTGATTTTGCGACATGTCGCGATATCGCGATATTTTCCTCCCTTGCTTCCTTTTTGCCCTTTCGATCATGATTTCACGACATGTCGTGATATCACGACATTCTTCTTCCTAGCCCTTCCTGTTCTCTTTCGATCGCGATTTCATGACATGTCACAAAATTGCGACATTTTTCTCCCTCGCGCCTTTTCTCCTCTGTCGGTCGTGATTTTGTGACATGTCGCGATATCACGACATTTTCTTTCGGGCATGTTCTCTCTCCTCCTCTTGTCGCGATTTTGCGACATGTCGCGATATCATGACATTCTTCTTCGGGCACCTTCTCCCTCCTACTTTGGTCACAATTTCATGACATGTCACAAAATTGCAACATTCTTCCTTGGGCAACTTCTCTCCACTTTGTGTCGCGATATCGTGACACTTTTTTTGTCGCGATATCGTGACAGTTTTCCCCGCTGGCTTCTCTTTCCACTTTGTGTCATGATATCGCGACACTCTTTCTATCGCGATATCGTGACATATTTTTCTCCTTGACTTCTCTTTCTTCTTTTGTCACGATTTCGTGACATGTCATGAAATCACGACGTCTTTCCTCCTTAGCCAAATTTTTAGAAGTGGCCCTCCTGCCACTGGATGCTTCTGCATCAGGTGCTACTGGATGCTCCTGCATCAGACACCCGAGGTTGGTGGAGAAGTGACCTTCACTTCTATGTTGTTCGGTCATCGCCTTCGGTAACATCTCCAAATGTGCACCTGCCTCTACAGCCCGCTCAAACCTCGTCTCCTAGCCAAAATAACTTATGTCTTCCTCCAGGACAGATTCTGGCACTGCTGCACACATCCTCGTTTGCAGCCTTCAATGGCTCCAACTTTCGACACACTCCATATTCTCTTCCACCAATTATTTTGCCCTAGCCTTTACTTCTTAGTTGATCTTCACGCCTTCTGCGTAGCTCCTCTCGCAGGGCTTTCACTTGCCTCCACAAATCTCTTCTGAGCAGCTCCTCTTGCAGGGCTTGCACTTGCCTCTGCAAAGATCTGAACGTCTGTAACTATGAATCTTCAGATCTCATATCTCTCCCACCACCACGGTTTCTTTGTGGAGGTATTTTTCTTCACTTTTCTCACAAAGCTTAACCAATCCTAGTGTAGCTGCCTCACTTTTGGCGCTCTGCTCACACGCTCAGGAAACCCTAAACTCTCTCTTCTCTTAGAACCCTTCCATAGATCCTGGTGCAAACTGCCTCACATCCGGCGATCTGTTTGCACACTCAGGGAAAATGGCTCTGCTTCCACTGGATGCTTCTGCATCAGATGTCACTGGATGCTCCTGCATCAGACACCCAGGGTTGATGGAGAAGTGACCTTCACTTCTGCACTGTTCTGTTGCCTTCTTCTGCACAAGGACTCGAACTCTCTCAAATCAACCCTTCTATATTTTCACCACTCTTCCACAGATCCTGGTGCAAGATGCCTCATGTTTGGTGCTCTGCTTACACACTCAGAATAACCTGGCTTTGATACCACTTGATGGGGAACAAAAAATCGTTATCTAAAATTTCACATTTTTCATCAAACATTTTTCATTAATTTACATTTACAATACTAGCCCGTAGGCGTAGTTTCTCTATATTTTCTTTAATTGCAATTCTCTGATCTCCATGCTCTCCAATACAATTCTTGGGTTTTTATAGAGGCCCCGACCCTCTACCATATGCAATTACAAAATAACAGCTGTAGCCGTTAACCTCCCATGCCTGAAAGAAATTCATGCACCACCATTTTGAATAGTCATCGTAACCTTACTATTCAGTGTTTCTGATCACACTCTGTAGATCAACAATGCCGTAGCCTTCTGTCTTCAAATATGTAGATCAATCTTCCCTCTCCAAGGATCCTGTGTAAACTGCCTCATGTTCGACGCATCTGTCTACACCCTCGGGGATATTGAGATCTTATGGGAAGACACACACAACCAAGAAGGATCAGAATGGACCTCGGGCCTCGAATCTGATCTACCCTGCCTGGGGCCAGACTTTGACCCTTGTACACTACTCTGCTTTCCCTTTTTATAATTTTCTGGCGTGACGATCTACTTTCCATCTGGTGGCCCTTCGTTTCCTCTTCCAAAACCTTTCATTTTGTCTTCCCGTGTTGCTTCGTGGTCCTGGTATTCGAAATGTCTGCATTTTTGACTCTTCATCTTTGGCTTTCCCTTCGGGCGTGAAAATATGATAGGTCATGATATCGTGACACCTTTCGGTCTCTGGCCCCTTCTTTGTCCTTGTGCCGTAAAAATATGACATGTCGTGAAATCGCGACATCTTTTCCTCTCTACTTCCTCTTCCTTCTTTGGGTCACGAAAATGCGACATGTCACGAAATCGTGACATCTTCTCCTCCGACTCCTTCGCTCACCTCTTGGTCACGAAAATGCGACATGTCGTGAAATCGTGACATTTTCCTCCTCTGGCTCCTCCTTCGCTTTTTGGTCGCAAAAATGCGACATGTCACGAAATCGCGACATCTTCCTCCCTTGGCTTCTTCTTCGCCTTTTGGTCACGAAAATGCGACATGTCACGAAATCACGACATCTTCCTCCCTTGGCTTCTTCTTCACCTTCTGGTCGCGAAAATGTGACATGTCGCGAAATCACAACATCTTCCTCCCTTGGCTTCTTCTTCGCCTTCTGGTCGCGAAAATGCGACATGTCATGAAATCGTGACATTTCTTCCTTCTGGATTTTTCTCTCCTTGGTGGGTCGTGAAACTGTGACATGTCATGAAATCATGACATTCTTCCTCCGTGCCTTCTCTCTCCTCTGTGACATGTCACGAAATTGCGACATCTTTTCTACACCTTCTCTCTCCTTTGTGGGTCGCAAAACTACGACATGTCACGAAATCGTGACATCTTCTCATCTATGTCTTCTCTCTCCTCTATGGGTCGCGAAACTATGACATGTCATGAAATCATGACATCTTCCCTCCTTGCTTCCTTCTTTCATCTGCGGGTCACGATAACGCGACATGTCACGATAACGCGACATGTCACGATATCGCGACATCTTCCATCTGCTACTTCTCTCTCCTCTTTGTGTCGCGATATCACGACACTTTTTTTGTCGCGATAGTTTTTTTTCCTGCTAGCTTCTCTCCCACTTTGTGTCACGATATCACGACACTTTTTCTATCGCGATATCGCAACAGTTTTCCTCCTCTTTCTCTCTCCTATTTTGGTCGTGATTTTGTGACATGTCACGAAATCGCGACATCTTCCTTCCTTAGCCAATTTTTGAAAATGGCTCTGCTTCCACTGGATGCTTCTGCATCAGATGTCACTGGATGCTCTTGCATCAAGGGCCGACCTATGTGCAATTAATGGAGGTTGGCATATATATATATGTAAAGGTTTCAATTTATTTTGGAAAGTGGGCATATTATATATCGTCGGAAAGCTTATTTCGAGGGCTATTTGACTAACTTATTTAGAAGGAGAAATAAGGTGTGTGTAAAGAGATATTTCTGATTTTGCAAAGGGGTTCCAAAAGTGAAGTTTGCCTTGTTCTTTTTCAAGAGGATTAATTCTTTCATGAGGTGACAAGGTATGCAATATTGTGATTTATTTTATTTTATGGTATAAGTGGTTTTGGGAGTGAAAAGGTTATGCAATGTTTTGATTTATTTTATTTTATGGTACAAGTGGTTTTAGGAGAGATAAGGAAGTTGTGCAATTAAAGGCCTTGGTGATGATTATTGAAAAGTGGAGTAATGTTGATTATTTTGTGATCTACTAACCCTTGTGAAGATTGGCAAAAGAATTTTGTGATTGTGGCAGATTTACAAAGAGGTTTTTTCATCTTCATAAAAGGTATGGGCACATTCTCCTATTGATTGTTTATGGTGGTTGATTTCTGAAATATCATTGGAGGGAAAAGGATTGTTTGTGGTTTCCTTTTCGAAAGTGGTTGGTTGAATGCTTCAAGGTTTTCTGAATTGAGAGTTGTGTCTAAACCTTGTTTGATAAGCATAGTTGTTGAAGCCCATTGGTTGTGAAAGAACTTGAGTTAGAAAAGAACATGAGTATCATTGTTATGTGAGATTTGTGGTTGAGCATTGTTGGAAACATTTGAGTTGGTTGATACATACTTGGACTAGGGTTGTGTGAGAGAGAGTTGTCCCTTGTGATGATTGGTTGAGTTGAGTTGATTGAGCCTAGTCAAGTGATGTGTGAAGTGATTGTTCAAGTTCTATGAAACAAACTATTCCATCATTCTATTTGAGTTGAGATTAAGATTAGAACATATTGAGTCTCTAACAATTCTCTTTATGGTTCTATATTATTGGTTATTGAGTTGATTGATTTGAGTTGAGAGTGAGATTAGAACATATTGAGTCTCTAACAATTCTCTTTATGCTTCTATTTGAGTTGAGTTGAGATTGATTTGGGTTGAGAGTGAGATTAGAACATATTGAGTCTCTAACAATTCTCTTTATGCTTCTATGAAGTTAATTTGAGTTGAGATTGTCATTCATTGTTGAGTTCATTTTGAGTACTACTTGAGCATGATTGATTGAGCCTTTGAGAAGGCCTTTGGGACAGATTTGAGGATAGTTTGGAAAAAATTTGGGCAAGTTCTTGGTGAGCTTGCTAGAGCAGATTTGGGCAAGTTCTTGGTGAGCTTGCTAGAGCAGATTTGGGCAAGTTCTTGGTGAGCTTGCTAGAGCAGATTTGGGCAAGTTCTTGGTGAGCTTGCTAGAGAGATTGGGCAAGTTCTTGGTGAGCTTGCTGAAATTTGACAAGTTCGTGAGCTTGTTAATTGTGAGCTTGTTAAGCAGGTTCTATGTGAGCCTATTGAGCAGGTTCTTAGTGAGCCTATTGATAGAGCTTTGGAGGTGACAGAGTACAGAGGACAGAGTCTCAGTGGATAGAGATCCAATAACCAACATAGTTGAAGACAGATCTGAGTGAGGAGTCTTCAAGTGGAGAGAGGTCCACCAGTTAGTGCAGTAGAGAGACAGAGTCTTCTAGAAGATCACATAGCCAGAGCAGAAGGGGAAAGAGTTCTCCTATGGAAGAGATCCATGAACTTGAGATTAGGGGATCAACATCTCCTTTGGATAGAGATCCATAAACATTGTAATTGGGAGTGATTCCCAAAGAGATTGATTGAGAAAGTTTTAGTAAAATATTTTCTCCGTGGAGTAGCCCACATTGGGTGAACCACGTAAATTGTGGTGTCTCTATTGTGTATGGTTTTTGTGCATTGCTTTGATTACTGCTATTGATACTGCTATCTTTACACAACATAATATTGAATTGGAAGAAAAAGTAAAAAGTGGTCTTATACTGTTCACCCCCCTCTCAGTATAAGCTTGTGTTCTTCAATTGGTATCAGAGTGGGTTCCTTCGAAAAGGCTAACAGCTTGAGGGCAGATTCTACAAGAACACAGATGGCTTCACAGAATGGATTATCTACAAATAAGGCTCCATTATTTGATGGTAACAATTATGCTTTCTGGAGCATGAGGATGAAGAACTACTTGATATCACAAGGATATGAGGTATGGCAGATGGTTGAAAAAGAGTATAAGGTTGAAGGTGATCCCGAGGAAGATAAGACTACCAAGAAATTGGTTGAGATAAATGCAAGAGCAATGAATTGTATTTTGAGTGGGCTACGTGAGATAAATTTTGCAAAGGTCATGGTATGTACTTCAGCTAATGAGATGTGGACCAAGTTGAGGAATACTTATGAAGGAGATTCCAAGGTAAAGTTGGCAAAGAAATCTTACTACATTGTAGAAGCAAGTGATAATTCAGATTACAGTGATAAAGATCAGTCAGATGAAGAAGAATGTACATTCTTTGGAATAAGTGAAGAAAAGCAAGAACACCTATTCCTAGGTATTGAAGTTAAAGAAGAGGATGTGCCTATTGAAGAAAGACATGAAGAGCTTGCCATAGCCATTGAGCAAGCAGATAGGTACAAGAAAGGTCTAAGGATACTAAAATGCTTCATATGTGGAGATTTTGGGCATATAGATGATGATTGCACATACTACAACAATTACAACAAGGAAAGTGTATTTGAAAAAGAAAGCAACAGTTCTAGTGACAATTCCAAAGTAGTGAAAACAAAGAAGTCTCATTTTTGGTAATAGAAAAGGAAGAGGATGAGCCAAGTAAACAAAAATCAAAAATCAAAAGGTTAAAAGAAGAATACAAGAATCTTGAAAACAAGATTCGAACAGATGTCAAAATCAGAGAAGAACTACTTCAAACAATCAATAATCTCAGAGAAGAGCTTCAAAATGCAAAAAGGATAGAAGAGAGGATGAATGAAGAACTAAGGGTAACAACGACAAGACATGATACATTAGATGAAAATATTCAAAAAGGAGTGGAAACTTATTTTAAGGTTGTATCTTACTTCCAAGAAAAGTCACACTCAAAAGGAAAGGAAGTTCTAAAATATGAAAGCAAGGAAGCACCTAAGATTTGTGAGGAAAGTTCCAAAGTTCCTATGGCTCCAAATATTCAGTTTGGTTCTTGTTTTGAGATAGGTGAATCAAGTTCAAAGGGAAAAGAAATTCTTGAAGAGAAAGGCAAAGAAGAAACTAAAGAAGAGGTTTTAGATGCTACAAAGAAGGTTCAAGAATGCAATGCACAAGTTGAAGATGATCATAAGGATAATGGTCAAGAAAGGTATGAGGAACCAAGGCATGAACAAAGGGCTTTTCAAGGATATTGTTTTTCTTGTAATGGATTTGGACACAGGGCTATACATTGCAGGATCCATGGATCAAAGAAGTTTGATTTTGCTAGAAGAAACTTCAAGGGAAGAAGGTATGGTTTTCAGGGACATTGCTTCTCATGCAACAGGATTGGTCATAGAGCTTTTCAGTGCAAAGGAAATGAGCAACATGGTTTTGGTTTTAGAGCTACACAATTCAGAAGTCATGGTTATAATGGTCATGAAAACAGAGCTTCACAATACAGGGTTCAGGAAAGGAATGGATATGGAAATTATTTTAAGAATAATTTCAGGACATGGGCACCATCCAAAGGCTACAATATCAAGTGTTTTAATTGCAATAACTTTGGGCATATTGCAAGATGGTGTAGGACTCAATTCCAAACAGGTTCAAGGCAAGAAGGTCAAAAAGGTTCAAGACAAGAAGATCAAGTAATTCATCAAGAGAAGGATATCAGAAAAACATGGAAGGAAGTTGATAGAGGAAAGAATCAATGTAATATGGGAGTAAAGGTACTCCCACCCCAAAATTAATCACCTCAAGAGAGAAGGTGGTGAGGGGGCTATGCTTAAGAGTCATATCTTTTAGCCCCATAGGTGTCCCTTTTGCCATTGATGTCAAAGGGGGAGAGATTTGAGTAAGGGGAGAGCATTGAGTTAGGGGGAGCAGCCTCCAAAGAGAGTATTGAGTTAGGGGGAGCAGCCTCCATAGAGAGTATTGAGTTAGGGGAGCAACTTTGATTCTCAGAGATGGTTTTTGCAGTGATTGTGGTGTTTGCATTAGAGGTGTTGCCATCAATGACAAAGGGGGATATTGTTGGAAATTTGAGTTAATTTGAGGCATTTTATGTTGTCATTGATGTCACATGGATCACATTTGGTTTTGGTGGCAAAAATATTTCATAGATAATCATCTATGATATTTTGGAGAGCATGGATATTTACAGGGTTTTTATGAAAACCAAGGCAGGCAAAATAAAAGGTTTTATTTAAAACCATGGTGGGCTTATGTGGAAAGGGATTTTCTTAAAAGCCAAGGTGGAATTTTGTTTCATCGAAAAAGGACCTCCGGTGATGAAGATATTAAAGTTTAAAGTTTAAGTTTAAATTAATGGAGGGCCGACCTATGTGCAATTAATGGAGGTTGGCATATATATATATGTAAAGGTTTCAATTTATTTTGGAAAGGGGGCATATTATATATCGTCGAAAAGCTTATTTCGAGGGCTATTTGAATAACTTATTTAGAAGGAGAAATAAGGTGTGTGTAAAGAGATATTTCTGATTTTGCAAAGGGGTTCCAAAAGTGAAGTTTGCCTTGTTCTTTTTCAAGAGGATTAATTCTTTCATGAGGTGACAAGGTATGCAATATTGTGATTTATTTTATTTTATGGTATAAGTGGTTTTGGGAGTGAAAAGGTTATGCAATGTTTTGATTTATTTTATTTTATGGTACAAGTGGTTTTAGGAGAGATAAGGAAGTTGTGCAATTAAAGGCCTTGGTGATGATTATTGAAAAGTGGAGTAATGTTGATTATTTTGTGATCTACTAACCCTTGTGAAGATTGGAAAAAGAATTTTGTGATTGTGGCAGATTTACAAAGAGGTTTTTTCATCTTCATAAAAGGTATGGGCACATTCTCCTATTGATTGTTTATGGTGGTTGATTTCTGAAATATCATTGGAGGGAAAAGGATTGTTTGTGGTTTCCTTTTCGAAAGTGGTTGGTTGAATGCTTCAAGGTTTTCTGAATTGAGAGTTGTGTCTAAACCTTGTTTGATAAGCATAGTTGTTGAAGCCCATTGGTTGTGAAAGAACTTGAGTTAGAAAAGAACATGAGTATCATTGTTATGTGAGATTTGTGGTTGAGCATTGTTGGAAACATTTGAGTTGGTTGATACATACTTGGACTAGGGTTGTGTGAGAGAGAGTTGTCCCTTGTGATGATTGGTTGAGTTGAGTTGATTGAGCCTAGTCAAGTGATGTGTGAAGTGATTGTTCAAGTTCTATAAAACAAACTATTCCATCATTCTATGTTGAGTTGAGATTAAGATTAGAACATATTGAGTCTCTAACAATTCTCTTTATGGTTCTATAAGATTGAGTTGAGTTGATTTGAGTTGAGAGTGAGATTAGAACATATTGAGTCTCTAACAATTCTCTTTATGCTTCTATAGTTTTGAGTTGAGTTGAGATTGATTTGGGTTGAGAGTGAGATTAGAACATATTGAGTCTCTAACAATTCTCTTTATGCTTCTATGAAGTTAATTTGAGTTGAGATTGCCATTCATTGTTGAGTTCATTTTGAGTACTACTTGAGCATGATTGATTGAGCCTTTGAGAAGGCCTTTGGGACAGATTTGAGGATAGTTTGGGATAGATTTGGCAAGTATGGAAGATTTTGAGATTTGGGCAAGTTCTTGGTGAGCTTGCTAGAGCAGATTTGGGCAAGTTCTTGGTGAGCTTGCTAGAGCAGATTTGGGCAAGTTCTTGGTGAGCTTGCTAGAGCAGATTTGGGCAAGTTCTTGGTGAGCTTGTTAGAAATTGGGCAAGTTCTTGGTGAGCTTGTTCAAATTGGCAAGTTCTTGGTGAGCTTGTTAGTCAGATTTGACAAGTTCTGTGTGAGCTTGTTAAGCAGGTTCTGTGTGAGCCTATTGAGCAGGTTCTTAGTGAGCCTATTGATAGAGCTTTGGAGGTGATAGAGTACAGAGGACAGAGTCTCAGTGGATAGAGATCCAGTAGCCAGCATAGTTGAAGATAGATCTGAGTGAGGAGTCTTCAAGTGGAGAGAGGTCCACCAGTTAGTGCAGTAGAGAGACAAAGTCTTCTAGAAGATCACATAGCCAGAGCAGAAGGGGAAAGAGTTCTCCTGTGGAAGAGATCCATGAACTTGAGATTAGGGGATCAACATCTCCTTTGGATAGAGATCCATAAACATTGTAATTGGGAGTGATTCCCAAAGAGATTGATTGAGAAAGTTTTAGTAAAATATTTTCTCCGTGGAGTAGCCCACATTGGGTGAACCACGTAAATTGTGGTGTCTCTATTGTGTATGGTTTTTGTGCATTGCTTTGATTACTGCTATTGATACTGCTATCTTTACACAACATAATATTGAATTGGAAGAAAAAGTAAAAAGTGGTCTTATACTGTTCACCCCCCTCTCAGTATAAGCTTGTGTTCTTCATCATTAAGAATAATGAAGAGATAAAGACAAATTGGAGAACCCTAGTGGAGATCGCAAGATGATTAAAGCTATTTAACAAAGGATCCATTGATTAAATTATAATGCTTTAGAATGTTGTAACAACATTTAATCCATTCACACTGACTTCATAGTAACCATCCTTTGGAGAATATCATATAGAAGATCCATTAAACCTTATTGAATGCTTTGTTCATATATAATTCTATAAGCATACGTCATTTTTCATGGTTTTAAGAGAATGCATAGCCTCTTGTCCAATGATTGTCCAATCAAGTATTTGCTTTTCATGAATAAAATCATCTTGTTCCTCTAAGAGGATAAAATATAAGAATAATTTTCAATCTATTTCACATGATTTTTAAAGCTATCTTATATGTAATGTTACTTATGAGACAAATTATCTAAATAATTTTGAAAGTTATTTGAAATTTGATGTAAAAAATGTATCATTAATTTAATTTATTATAGTCTTCTTTTTCCTAGCCTCTTCAACAACCATCGACATTTAATTCTTCAATAGATCCTAAATTTTCTAAAAGAAAATTATTGGAAATCTATTGGGACTAGGTGCCTTACCCAGATGTAAAGAGAATTATCTCATATAGCTCATCAATCGAGATATTTCTCATCAAGTTCTCATTTTGTCTTTGTGTGGTAATTGATATAATATTTTGTAAAATCTTATCTTGAGTTTCCTTATCTTTCCCAAATTCTGATTGCTTCCTTGTTTTAATAGAATATATTTGAAATAATCGATTGATTCCTTCCTAATATCTTCTTTAATAATTCTTCCATATGGAATTTAAATATTTTTGATCCAATGGAAGGACAAATTTCTTTTGGAAGTAACATGAAAAAATTGGTATTTCTATCACTTTTCTTAAGCCATTCTTGTTATTGTTCTAATGTTGTCTCCGCTTTTGATATGTTATATGTATTTACTTTGTTCTTATTTACTCAAGGAAACTCCAATTTTAACCATGTGAGGATTGGTTTTTGTTGCAATATTAATTTCTAAGATATCTTATACCAAAATACTCAAGTCTATTTCGAATTTAGGAGGGGCGGGTGAAACACCCATTTCCTGGAGTTCTTCTAGAGATAGTTTGGCTAAATATTCATGTGTGGTTGTTGTTTGAACATGGGATATACATGGGATAGACCCATAAAAGAAGAAACTATTCCTCATAACTTCTTCAAGGGGGATGCCAAAAAAGATATCTCCTTCTACATACTCATCTAGAGCAGCAATCATTTTTGGATGGACTACTGAAATCATATTACAAGAAAACAAATGAGTTTTATTTCTCTTCTTAATATTCATTAAATGTTTTTGATTTCAAAAATATTCACCATATGTGATTAGGTGATCATCGTCATCGAAGGGAAGATGTTGAGACTTCATAGGAATATAGCCTATACCACATCGAGCAGACCATTTCTCAATCTCAAAGCATTCACGTATACCATTTTAAAAACATCCCAAACCTTTACCCTTATAACCCATATCACACATAATTTGCTTTGATTTTATATATCTTTTGGAGAAGTAACATTGAGCAAAAATTTCTCATCAAATGTAAAGCTCATTTTCTTAATGTTGATTTTATTAGGAGAACATCCTACAAAAATAAAAGTGCAACTCTCGACATGATATATGTTTCCTTATTTGTGAGGTAAACCCGTCGTTCGTGAGGATGGCGGTAATTGAGATAAGACAACGAAGTCTTGTACAACAAAATTAGCATACTCTATGGATGCTAATATGATGGATAAATCTAGTAAAGCCTCATATGTAAGAGGGTATGATGTAGAAGGATTATCAGTTGTAGAAGGTATAGGTATGTCAGAAGAAGGGTAAGGTTCGATATTTGGGGAAGAAGAATTAGGAGTAATAGGGTATGATGATGATAGGGCTCGAAAAAATGGAACATTAATGGGGTTTGCCATCTCACACATTTCAAATGGTCTAGAATCTCCATGAATGGTGACCAATTGATTTTTAAACTCAAATTTTACACACTGATGTAAAGTAGAGGGAACTAGCCTCATTGCATTGATCCAAGGGCATCCTAGAAGGATGTTGTATGATGCTGGAAAAGATACAACAAAAATAGACATATAAAAAATTATAGGACCAAATTATAATGGGATAGATATCACACCACAACCTTATTGGGTTTCATCATTAAAAGCTTTAATAATCATTCCATTTTTTCTTAAATCTTCATTTTTGAACCCAAACCTTTTAAAAAAGTCATACGTATAAATATTTAGAGATGAACCATTGTTAATAAATACCCTCTTAACACACAAATCTCAAATTAATGTTGTTATGTATAAAGAATTTTCCCTATGCATACTTTGAGAAGGTATATATTTATCATGGAAATTGATGTAGTCAACTCCTTGAGAGGTTACAACATTAACTACAACGGTTGGCCCTATGTCATGAGGTACCATACTTTGGCTTAGGGTATTCATTATTTATTCTCTATGAATATATGAAGTCCTAAGAAGGTCAATAATGGAAATCCTAGTTGTTGTATTAGCTAGTTGTTCATTGATATCAAAAGGAGCTTTTTGTTGAGGTTGAATTAAGTTATTCCCTTTGTGAGGAGGTTTCAGAATAAAAGGTGGTTGATCTACATAATTTGCTTGAGTTGTAGGTAATTGAGGTTGAGAATTTTGGGCTTGAGATTTTTATCTAGTAATGGCTCCAACTGTAGCCACAATATTTCTTGATTGATGTGGAATAGGGAAATCATCTTGAATAAGTGGTAATGTAGCAGTTGATGTTTGTTCTCTGGAAAAAAGTTGTTGTGGAGAAGAACAGGTTGTTATGATTCTTGGAAATGGTTCCTTAGGAACTAACAAATCTATAATAGGTAAAATTGGTCCCGATCCATATTCTAAATTTTTAGAATGAAAATAATTAATGTCTAGTTTAGATTCTATTTCACTTTCTGTATGTTCAAAATATGGGGATTGTAATTTTCTTCCTTGAAATTGCTCAATTGTGACAATGGATTGAGTAGGCACAAATGAAGTTTGTGGGAGTTGCGATGGTACGTGATTGCTAACCATTTCCACATAACATGTTGGAAGAGGCACACTCTTATAATATGGCTGATTTACAGCTTCCTTACCACGATTTGGTAATGGGTTTTGGAAGATATCTAGATTTTTATTAGCATTTTGTGCTTGTTGCTTTTGTGGTTTTTTGGCGGATTAGCATTTGGTGGAGAATTTTCCACTCCTAATTTTACATTATAAATCAAGTCTTGCACCAAGTTTTTTATTCTTCTATGAGTGTTGGTTGGATGTCCATCAACTTGATGGAAATCATAATGTTGGTCTGGTCTATACCAAGGTTGAGAGGTGTCAGGTTGCCATATCTCTGGAAATTTTATCAAACCTATTTCTACCAATTGTGGTAAGACCATTATTAAGGGTTGATTTAATTTTGTGAAATTTTGTTATGGAGGTTTTTGAGGTGATTTTAACACAAAATTCTTTGTGGTTTCTACGGTATTAACATTTGGAAGAGGTCTACTATCTGTGACCCCATCTCCTACCACATGCTTGTTCTTGTATTTATTTTTAGATTATTTATCCTCATACTTACTTTTAAGTTTTCCTCTTCTAATAAGGTCATATTCTACAATTATTTCCAAGTCTATAGCTTGATCAAAAGAGGTTACGATGGTAGTGGCCAATTCATAGGATAATTGTTCTTGTAAATTTCCAATGATAATTTCTAGCATTTATCTTGGAGGTGGATCAAAATGTATTTTGCATAAAATTTTTCTCCATCGAGCTAGAAATTCTATGAAAATTTCCTATTTCCCTTGTTTTAGGTTGTACAAATCCTTAATTGTAACATGTCTTTCTATATAGGCACCAAATAGATGTACAAACAACTCCGCAAATTTTGTGAAGTTTCTCAAGGAGTGTGTTGGAAGTTGATAATACCATTCCAAGGCCATACCTCCCAAGCATTTTAGAAATATTTTTAATAGTAACATGTTGTTGAGAAGCAACACACCCCAACTAAAAAAATGAAGTCCTATCCTTTGAAAATTTTTACTTTGCATTTTTTTAACAGGGACCCTCTTGAGTTTTCTGGGTTTTAAATTCCAAATTTTGCTTGCCTCCTTCAAGTTTTGCATTTATCAAAATATCTAAGTAGGCTTGCATAGAGTCTTCCCCTAACCGAACAGAAGTGAGGATCACTTCTCATTTTACCCCGGGTGTTTGATGCAGGAGCATCCGGTGGCAGCAAAGCAATCTTGCATCAAACAAATTTTTTTTATGTATTTTGTTTTATTTCTTTTTCGGATAGAAGTTGGTCGTTTTAATAAAGCAAAGAAGTTTGTCACCAAAGTCAAAAAAGGGGCAAAAGCTTGGGTGTCACAAAATTGTGACACGCCAAGAAAAGTAGCCAAGGCAAAGCTTGGGTGTCACGAAATCATGACATCGCGATTTCGTGACGTCGCGAAATGGTGACACACCAAGAAAAGTAGCCAAGGCAAGGCTTGGGTGTCGCAAAATCGTGACACGCCAAGAAAAGCAGCCAAGGCAAGGCTTGGGTGTCACGAAATCATGACATCGTGAAATCGTGACATGTCAGACAAAAGGGAGCCTAAGGCACTGTCTCTGTCACGATTTCACGACATGTCGCGCAATCGTGACATGTCGCATTTTCGCGATAGAGAAGCCAAAAGGGAGCCTAAGGCGCTATCTCTGTCGCAATTTCGTGACATGTCACGAAATCGTGACATGTCACGTTTTTGCAACAGAGAAGCCAAAGGGGAGCCTAAGGCGCTGTCTCTGTCGCAAAATCCCGACATGTCGCGTTTTCGCGATAGAGACAGCCAAATAGATAATGGCTGGAAGCAAGTACAGGGATGTCACGATTTTTGCGACACGTGTCAAAATAAAGCCGACATGTGATAAACATTAAGGTTTTGATTTAATAATATTAAAATGCTGACCCTTGCTTTTCTTTTGCAGAGAGCGATACAATTGCATGATGGTGGAAGTAATGACGAGAAAGACAAAGTTAAGCGCAGATTAATCGAGGACCGTCACATTGAAATAGGAGATACCGGGAATTGCTGGTTCATCCAAATTTTTTACAGATCTGGCCACAAAGAGACTTTACGGTGACTAAGCAGCTGCCCATTTAATAGAATATGTCGACAATTGATCAAAAAATGAAAATATCTACACATGGTTACCTAAATTTGCCGATGGACGCATTTACTAAAAATTTATGGCAGAAGTAATGGCATGCAGAGATTTTCAACTCAGAGATGGCTCTACGAGGATGAAATGTCAGAGAAGTGGTGAATCATCCAATTTTCCCAGGGGAATTAATGAAGACATTTACACATAGTTACGGGTGGATGAAAATAATATCAATTTCTGCCTTCTCCATTTATAGCAAGTAACTGCACTGAGATTTGCAGAATGATTAAGTTTTATCAAAACTCTATTTTAAAAGGCCTTATATTGTAAAACCCGGGTAGTAGAGTTTAAGGTGATAAGATTTAGGGTTTGAGAAGAAGATATTTTTGGAAAGATCAGGGTCTGTCCTGAGTCTATAAATACTTCTTATAAATGTAATTTCAGGGGGCAAAAACTTAGAAATAAAAGCTGTTGGAGCAATTTCCTGCAAATCTTGTTTGAATGCTTTGTTCTGGACTTAGAGTTGGTGTGATTTTTCTTCTTTTGTGATAGCATGGCCAAGAGCCTAATCTGTTTCAGATTGTGATAAGTTCATCTTATTTTGTTTTTGTTTCATTAAAGGTTTATTTAATTTATACTGTAGATCTGTGTTACCAGGATTGGATATGCTATTAGGCTTCATTTTCTTTATTGTATGTTAGGGAAAATTATAGATTTAAGGTTCAGGCCTGTTCTAATTGCTCTGTCCTCACTATGTGAGCTAGGTTGCCGGTGAGAGATACCAATTTTAACCGACTTCCCTCCTGTTTATAATTTTTTGTTAGATCTATTTCATCTTTGTCTTATGCTCTTAGTTGAAAGTGATCTTAGAAATTTGGACACTTTCTTCTTTGATTTGTTCTATTGTGAAGCTAACCGGTATAACTAAAATTGGTAGTTTTGGTTTTGCAGCTAAGTTAGATAAACTTCCCTTTTCTGCCCTACCCTACTCTCTCTGTTCCACCGTGAAATGATCCATTTTTATCTTTCTTTAAATTTGTCTTTTATTTAAATTTGCTAAAGCATAAAGAGCTAGATCAAAGAACTGATTGTAAATCTGATTATCCACAAAGATAACCAACTCCAAAAACATTACTAAACTGAAGTCCCGAGCCTGTTGTAAGGTAACAGACAGTCCATTTGAAACTATTCTAGAAGTGGAAAAGAGTGAATAGACATTCGACCCAACTCTGTAACTCACACCTTGGATATCCAGCCAAATCCTAAAGTGAGTGGGATTTATCCCGTATAAGTGTTATCGGTATTTTATGCTCATTCTTCACGGGGTGTGTATAAAAGTCAAACCAACACATGTCATCATATTCAATGTCATGGTAAGTGGTCCTAAATATGCGAAAATTCTCAATAGGATATTTGATACCCTTATAAATTGGTAAAATTGGCATGGGGAAGCGTTTAGGGTATGGTCTAACAACAACAAAAGGATCCAATGGTTGGTTTCACATTTTATTATAGCTGTATGTAGGGTGATAAGGGTCTATTGATCTAATAATGAAGCTAATTGTTGAACTATAGCTTCAAGATGATGTGGTTGCCCATTATGTTTATTCTTTGCTGCTATGTGTATATAGGAAAGGTAATATGTATGTGTGTTGTTGCATAAGGAGTTGAAATGATAATACTGTTATGCATGGGATTTGAAGTGGGAGTGTTGGTGAGTTTATAAGGAGGTATGTTTTGTTGCAAATTTGGTTGAGAAGAAGTCTAGTTTTTCACATTTTTATTTTTTTGAGATGTTGAGGCTTGAATAAATCGATTATTAAAATATTGAGAGAAAGTTATTGTTGGTAGAAAAATAAGGTTATTTTCGGGTAGTAGTAGTGGTTGAAAAAATAGGTTCATGTTACGATGCCATATTTGTTTGAATTTGGGTGGTACCTAAGGAATAATCACTATGAGTGTTAGGTTGTAATGGAGGAAGATTATCACTCGCATATGTCTCTGGTTGTGGGCGAAGTTGAAATGCTTCTTCTAAAGTAGCTTCTATTGTAAAATCACCCCTTTGAAATTGGTCTTCTATTTCAAAGGCATGGGTGAGAGTAGCCTGATTGTGATTTAGAAATTCACAGAAGTGTCTTACAGAATCAAAATGAATGTCCCCTTGAGGTCCCATTTTAGGATCAAAAGGATCGACTGTTTTATCTTCTTTAGTTTTTTCAATTTGTGCAACTTATTCTTCCTGTATTTCTTCTATTTCTATTTTGGTATTAGGGTTTTCATTATCCGAATCTCCTTTAGATCTGGTTGCCACTTCTTTGCCATTCCTTAAGGTTTTAGGCATCTTATTGTGTTGTTTTTTTTATGTGACTATTATTTTTTGTTTTGTTGTTTTTGTATTAAATTAAAGTAAAAGGTCTTTTCACTAAGTTTTTATAGAGATTTTAAATAACCAAGCTCAGATGATTATACTCTCCTCAAAAGAGCTTATAAATATCATTGATGGGGTCTAGGTCTTCAACGTTCATAAAATTTTCCTCTTCGAAGACAAAGTTCTCTTTTAAAAGGAGGATGAAGTGGACAAGAGTGATATTCTTAGTTTCAGAAGTAGGAGGTTGAAATTTGAGTTCGGATTGCTCTAGGTGCTTTGTGATAGCATTTTTTTTGTTCAAAGGCTATCTCTTTTTCCTCTAAGTTTGCTAGGAATTTATGGATGATTACAAATTATTCAAAGTAACTTTCCCATGGGTAAATCATGGAGTGGAAGCTAGCCCTTTTGTTCGCTAGCCAACATTCACAAATCCTCTAAATTTCAACATAGGGGGAGTAGTAATCTGCACCTAAAGCTTTTGTTATGCCTATCCTTCTACTTTATTTCAACTCCTCAACTCTTCTCTTAATGAGATCAAAGTTTTGCCACAAATCTCCCCAATTTTACCTGTTGCTCCTAAAGAGGGAATCAAATTCTTTTTCTATAAGTTCCTTTCTAAGGTCGATAAGGGTAGATTATGTAACAATAGTGTCTACCATTTAAAATATTTCTAGATTTTTTTTTTGTTTTTAGAAAAAGGTTAAGTAAAAGTAAAAAAGACGAGAAAACTTAAAACAAAAGTTATTTTCTAGATAAAAGTTTTCTTCGAACCATTTTGCAAGTTGTAGGTCAATTTGTCTCGTTTTAATTAGGATTTTCACTTGGATGCTTGCATGCAGATGCTTGGTGATAAAGTCCAAGCTATGATGAAGCCCAAGTTCTACCAGTCCTCACCCAGCTCACTGTGGGTAGCGATACACCTTGAAAGAGATGCATGATATTTTCAATGACTATGATGGTTGTTATATCTCTCATTTTAAATCTTAATTAAATGTTTCAAGTTTTTTGAGTACAGGTGAAAGGATAATCCCTTTCTGAAGGCCCGTAAACCTTCACTATATATCCCGTTTTTGTTCAGACCAACCAAAGCTACATAAGAGTTCATCAGATGTGGTTATTTTTTAGGGCAAATTATGTAAAAATTAAAAATAAGTGATTTGATTCATTTGAAATTATCTAATTTATATGGCTTAATCTAAGACACATAAGCTTAAATTATATAAAGCAACAATTTTCAAAATAAGGGTGTTTTCATGTCGGGTTCACTAAAGAATGTAGACCTAAAATTTTTGCACACCTTTCTTCCAGGCTAATGGATCTAAACCTGAAAGGAGGAGGGAAAATTATGTATCTACACCTCGGATGAGAAGCACTTGAGTGTGCTCTCCTTGGTGTTTGTTGACAAATTAGGTGGGGGTTCATTAGGAAAACACTTTATGTGGCAGTTTCCATGCCTAGGTAAGGTGGGTGTATGTTAGATTCTTTGATGTGCATACACATAGGGTTTGGCCAAGTGAAACTATACCTAACTATATGCACTTCAAATTTCTATGCGAACAATAGTATATAGTTCTAACTAGAAATATTTATAAACTTAACTAAGATACAATGATTTCTTTGTAGATACTAAAAGCAAAAAGTGAAGTTTATGCTAACATGTACATTGTTTTTTTCTATTGTGTTTTCCAACTAGTATGATTGATGCAGAATAATAGTGCAACTAAGTCTATATTTTTGATCTTTTGTTTTGAGTTTTCAACTAGTGTAATTGATATAAAATATAATGCAACTAAGTCTATATTTTTTGATCTTTTATTTTAAGTTTTTTAACTAGTGTAATTGATGTAAAGTATAATGCAACTAAGTCTATGTTTTTGATATTTTATTTTTTGTTTTATGCAAAATGCTTCCTAAAATAGAAGAACATGAAATTAAAGTACAAAAAAACTAAGAAAAATCAGATTTAGATCCTTACATGATCTGGATGTTTCACTGTCAGATGCACTTGGATCTAACATAGTGAATATCTGTTCGAATCTATCAAACAAATTTGGAGCACTATGAATATGTTCAAAACCTATAATTTCACAATAGAGCACTAAAAATTGAAGTTAGGGGTAGGGGATCTTCTTAGGCCACAATAGATCATGATCTGTAACAATCATATACCCTCAAATATTTTAGCAAACTATAGAAAAAGTAATGGATATATAGATCTAATGTAAAACATGTAATTTGGATGAAATAAAAAGTAGTAATCATCAGTAAACGTAGTAAAGTAATAAAGATAGTAGATACTAAAATGTAAACATGAATCAATCTGATAAACCTAAAGTTAAAATACTACCCTAGATTAGATCTATATGATTTCAAATATCTATAACAAATTTGGATGGCTCTGAATACATTCAAACCTGCAATGGTTAGATCTGTAAACCTACAACGATCAAATTAGAGCAATTTCGGGTTTCATAAATGAATTCGAACGCATATGAATTCATAAAAACCTATAAAATAATAAATTTATGCTAGGAAAAAATGAAATCTAAATTAACAATACTCATTGCCATCTCTAGTATCTTCTAGAAGGATGACTTGATGTTGATATCTCCTCTAAAACCTATAAAAAAGCACAAGAAAAGTCTCTTCTCCACTTGGTTTTTCTTGCAAAATAATCATTAGGTTCATCTGGATGTAGCCTACAACATTTAACATCTGAGGTCGGTCAATAAAATGGGAGGGCGACCAAGATAAGCCAGGATGTTAGGGGAATTTTAGTAATTTCCTAATATGGGTGAATTCAGATAGATCCGAATTCACTGAAAATCTTGGTTTATCTAGATTGGAGGCAAAAACTAAAAAGTGCACTAAATTTAAGTGCACATTTAATTTACCTAAATTTGGACCGTTCCAAATTTGTTGGAGTTGCCCAAAATCCACAAAAAAAGGGAAAATACAAGATTTTTAGTTTTAGCTAGCATGGAAATCAAGGCAAGGGGCTGGAGGGTGAAAGGTACATTGCTAGGGAGAGATAACATTTTACTAGGGAGTAGGAATTTTGTAATGTGTCAAAATTCCATGGCTACAATATATAAATATAAATATATAAAATATTTATATATTTATATATAAATAACAAATATCTAGGATTTAGTATCTACAAATGCTAAAGATTGCATTGAGAAATTAATGGAAGCTCAACCTTATCAATCACTAGGAGGAAAATCCATTAGAAAATATCCTAAGGAATATACAACATAGTCAAGGTCAAACAAAGAGATCACACCCCAAAAACAATGGGAACTTGAGAATATGGCCATTTACAATTATGAGCCCACAAAAGAAGACAACCAACATCATGCAACATTACTCAAAGGGCTATTTAAGAGGGCATAAAGAGTCCAATTTAGAGAAATCCCTATCTATAATAGATGGACGAGTAACTTAGGGAAGTTAATATACCCTAAGGTTTACTACTCTTTAGACCTATTATCATGGCTGGTAGTCACATATGATCCCAATACCAAAATAATGAGAGACCATGCTAATAAGGCAGTCGCCAGAATCACACCTTACAAAATTAAGGTCTTCCAACTAAGTGCATCTATCCTAATATTAGACAAACATATAATTTTTGTACAAGATAAATATATGCTTAGTAATTCTTTTTATACTAGGTTGTTTATTCATGATCAACATATACCATGCAAATTTTTTGTCCACAAGTCTACTCTTCATCCTTGGGCCAAAGACTGTAGATATGATTAATATGGTATTGGAAAGAAAATATATAGAGTGGGTTAGTCAGGAAGTTATGTTTTTGTTGATATAGTGTAATAAAACAAGGCATATGCCAATGTACATATGGAAAATTATTATAAGTGATAATATAAATACATAATTAACATAATTACAAAAGGCCATCAAGGAAAAAGAGAAATAATGCCTCCCTTTTTGTATTATTCTTTCCTGATTTATCTAATAGCAAGACATATGAGCCACCCTTAATTAAGCAATTAGGAGGTGTAGAAGTTGTAGATGTTTAGGATATAATCCCCAACATTCATGAAGGTTGGTCTAGTTATACATACTTATTCGATATATTTCTTCCAATAATTTATGAAATACTTTGTGATTATCACCTTGGAAGAATTGATAGTGGTGTAGCTATATTTTTACATCAAAATAAGATAGAAGACTTCTTTGCTGAAGAATTCACATATATAAAATTGTTTGGAGCTAAAATTCCACCAAAAGCATTGCCCAAATTTTGTCCTATGTCCATTGCCATCTTAGAAATCACAAGATAGGTTGTAGAGGAAGTAAAAATGAGGGTAGTAAGGAAAAAGGCAAAGGTTCCCTGGCTGGATATTCCTTGCAGATTAGGGAACTATGTATACAAAGGTCATTTTAGCCTTTTGAAGGCTATTTGGAACATGGATTCCTATGGAGTTCTTGAGATCACTTGGAGGTCCTATGACCCTATTAACACTATTATGAATAAGTAAAGAAGTTAATATTTGCTCCACTCACATAATAGACCCCTTTGAATATTAAATGCATGTAACAATCGAAAGAAGAGAATCACTAGAATTGGTATGAAATATGAGAGATAGACCCCATACATGAATAGAAATGGTGGGCAACTACCCTAGTGATTTAATATTATTAAGAAGTACTATAGTAGAGTCAAATGCCCCAATAATATCCACTATTACACTAGAATATATACAAGATCCTATCTTAGAAATCATAGATTGAGAGCCTAAATAAATGGACATATTGATGAGAATTGACTTGGTTTCACCTCAAGTAGAAGAACATTCAACTATTCACCATGTTCTTGACACACTGGTAGACATAGAAAAGGGTAAGGCAACTACCCTCAAGCTCGCAAAAGAATTAATGGCTCCAAAGCAAAGGCTTGAGCTTGTAGTAAATCTACCTCAAGTGATCCCCACAAGTATATTCATAGACAAGGAAGAACACAAAACATCCTCAATAGCGTTTAAAAATATCCAAGAGGTAGGAGGATTGTCTAATTTGCTCAAATAACATCAACTTAGAATTGCTTCTCCTCCAAGCTCCCCAAGATATAAAAATCCTAGACTAGAAATGGGTCCTTCTTTAGATACTCATAAAAGTGTCACCTTGATGCAAGTAGAAAAAGAAATTATACAATTTGATCCTAATGAAGAGAGGTAAATTCGAGATATGGAAGAAGGTAGGAATCCCAATGTAGGATGGTGTACAATTGGATAACTTGGAGAATACAGTGCTTATGATGCATCTACTGCCACCATTGAAATACCTTTGCCATGGGATGTGAAATAAGCTCAAAATGACTTAGAAAAGGGGTAATAAAGGCTACAAGTGATCCAGTTATCATGATGAAGTTAGAAGTTATCGTACATATACAACTTAAAATTGCAATAGAAAAAAAGTTAATGAACTAAAAGCAAAAGCAACGAGAGTGGATCAGTTATAGGTATAAGTAGATAACCTTAGACAACAAATTTCAGATTCTTAAGTTGTAGTTTCAAGAACATAACTCCAAATAATTTTCAAAAACATTGATTGCTCTGACTTCCTATATAAATATAAAAGAGAAATACAAAATAAAATACAAGACAAGTTGGAGAATTTGAAGAAAATATTCTACAACATTCATATGATCAAGAGCTTTGCAGACAACTTGAAGCATCTTCTGGAACAAGTGGAAAATAGATTAAACACACTATATCCCATATTCTAGCAATATGAAAAACACTATGATAAAATAAGTGTAGGATAAGTGACATTGGAAGATGACACCATCATTTTTTGTGTTGAAGAGTTCATCAAAATATCAATATTCCTAAGAGATAGGCCTGGATGGCACAATTGGATCAAAGAAGTAGTCACATGGGAGGATGAAATAAATAGTGAGCTAAATGAAGTGGGATTTTCTCTTCAAGAATGCTTATAGGTGTCTGACATTGAGGATCTGATCCTAAATAGAATTCAAGACTTTAACTATGATTTAGATAGAATGTCAAAATTAGCCAAGAAAATCAAATTTCTAATAGAAATAATCGACAACCTGTGCAAATTTTCCCAAGAGAGAAAAGTGTGGTCCAAAAGTCAAAAGATCAAAATCATGAAAGATTTGAATATGTTGAAATTTACTATGACCTTTTATGAAGAAGCATGGGAACTCATTGATATGGTGATAAAGGACCTCTAGGAAGAAATAAATAAAGGGAAAGATATCAAGAAAAGCAAATTTAAAATGTCCATGATAACAACCTCCCAAAAAAAGACAATAGAAGAGGGAAAAAGTTCACAAATGGATAAAACTGAAGAAGTCAGTGCAAGGGCCACCATAGAGAAAGATAAAGAGTTAGAAGAAAAGTATATATATCTAGGGGCAAGTCAACCATAAATCCTAAATATCATATAGCTATACTCCATCTTGAGGATCTAAGATCTTGGAGCAGTCACATGCCAATTTTAAAATAACATAGCTCACAATAGTTGTAATTTGCTGTAGCACACTTATCTGATCAAGGGAAAATAATGATGAAAAATGAAGGACTTAGATGGAGGCCATTATAATAGAAATAAGGCACCTTGAGACTATAATATTAGCAAATACAACCAAAATGAGAATCAGGTTTTGCATTGTCAATTTTTGCTAGAGGTATACTAAGAGTGCCCTTGCCTTATTAGTTGTATTTCATTTCGTGTATTATTTTCCATTCCTCATTCCTCTCCTTAATCGTGAAGGTCTTGTTTAAGATACATCAATTCAACTAAGATTATTTATAGCGATTGTATTAGAATCTTGGATATTCTTTATCACTATCTTTAGGATGAAAAATGGAGTTTCTCTGTTACAACATTTGAACAGAGAGAACCATTTGTATTTGTTCAATGAGGTATAAACAATCTACCAGACTTTGAATTATAATATTTTTCAATAAATAAATACAAATTTAGCTTCCTCCTAGATAATTCTTTGGCTCAATTATGTATCTGTGATCACATTTATATATTACATCATTTGAATGTATGAATATCATTTTCTTTCACCGTGTGTTTTAATTACATCCGTTACATTATTTAAACATACTTAATTAACCTAGTTACTCCTTTATTCTTCTTATTTTATCATTAATTGCTACAATTAATAATGGATAAGGCACTAGTCTATTGTTAGACGTATAATCTCAGGGTTTATGTGAATCTTGGTCACCAAATTTTTCATTTAACTTCTTAATCTGGAATGAGCATGGGTGTATAGAAAACATTGTAAGCTCACTTCAGGGGTATCCTTACCCTACTAAGTCCATATAGAGTCAATATTGATAATATTTTCTTGAGTTAAAGTGGTATATTGACCATATTCTGTTATATTGCTTGTGATCAAGAAAATCTTGTGGTATGACTCATATTAAGGAACACAAGAATTTTTCACAAGTAGCTCCATCAACATTGAAAGAGTTGATAAAATGTTGGATAAATTATTTCAAAGCTAAAGAATGATGTATTTTTATAGAGGATTGGACCTACCATTATTTTTTGGAATTTATGGCTTAAAAGGAATAATAGAATTTTTAAAAATAAATCTCAAAATCATGCCAAATTTTGGAATTGTATTATTGCCTATCTTGCAAAATATCTACAAATTGGTGCTCATCATGGGAAGTCTCAATTATGGAAAAAAGAGGTGCTAATAACTTGGCAAAAAAATTTGAACATACATGGAAGAGTCATCTACAACAACACAATTAATACAAAGGATCTAATTTGATCTATGGTAAAATGGAAATGTCCAGAAATTGGGTTTATCAAAATTAATTTTGATGGTGCTTCTAAAGGAAATCCAGGAAAAGCTGGTGGAGGTGGTGTTTTTAGAAATAGTGAAGGCAAAATTCTCCTCACTTATTTAGAATCATATGGAACTTCAACTAACAACTATGCAAAGACTAGGATACTTCTTATAGGGATTAAAATTGTACCAAAAAAATGATGGAAATATATTTCAATTGAGGGGGACTCACAAATTATCATAAATGCTACTAACAAAAATGGGCATGGAGACTAGATAAAAAATAATATTATTGATGATGTTCATCATCTATTACTAGAGGTAATCTCTTGGAAATGTGAGCATATTTATAGAGAAGGAAATCGGGTAGCAGATAATTGGTGAATTTTGATGTTGATCTTCATCCTGGTGAAATTCAAATTTTAGAAGAAAACTAACCAAGTGACATTTTATGTCTTAATAAAAATTATGTCAAGGATTTTATTGTGGAAACATGGCACTTTGAGGAAGTTGAAGAATATATTTAAGAGAAAAAGAAAAAAATAACTATGATAAAAAGGTATGCTACAACAAATGTAATATTTTGGTATTTTGATGGGAGTGGCCCCCACTAGAAGCCACACATAACCTATTAAAAAATAATAATAAACAACAAATATAAAGGGTTTTGTCTTCTTTAAATAGTATTAGATGTATATTATTCTATGTGATAAATTTTATAAATGGTTTTATTATTTTAATGTGTAATTTGATATTATTAGACCAATGTCAAATGTGTGAAGAAGTGCTTATGACCACTACTAATGTAGCCTACATACATGTAATTATGTAATCCTACAAATATTAATTGACATGTTCATGTAATCCTTAGGAATCCTTTCATATTTACCTTTATTGGTATTGGTTAATCCACCTTTGTGAATAACCTTTCTTAAAGGGTGTAATATA
The DNA here is from genome assembly GCA_028583015.1 of Wollemia nobilis. NCBI lineage: Eukaryota > Viridiplantae > Streptophyta > Pinopsida > Araucariales > Araucariaceae > Wollemia > Wollemia nobilis. The sequence goes on from JAQPPZ010014470.1 coordinate 2,427,970, forward strand.
TTATTATTTTATTATAAAGTTAACCTCAAGGTTAGGCCTATGTTGGTTTGAGGTTAACCTATCACTATACATACCCCTAAAAAAGGATCCATTTGTATTAGAAGTTTGAATAAAATATGCTATAGTGGGTTCCTATGGGCACCCACCTTCTCTCTCTTCTTATCATCTTCCTTTGTCTCTTTGTTTTATTTACTAATGCTATCTTTTAAATCTCTTCTACTTATTTTTTTCATGTGATTATGGTAAATGTATGTTTCAAAATAGTTTTGGAAAATATTGTGAATTCAAACATGGTATAAAATCAAGGTCTAAAACTACATTAGTCATTAGCAGAAGAGAATATTTTGCAGGTGATCAAAGGCTTCACATTCTCAAAAATCAGGTTAATTTTATTTTCAAAGAAATTCAAAATTTTAAATTGTGTTTATCTCCTTTGCTTTAGCATCGAAAATAGACATTGTTTCATTTATTTCATGCGCAAGCCACACACCTTAATTGTCACATGTCCATGTATTTTTATGTAGTATATTTGATCACACTGATGTGGATGACATGATGGTAAGGTCATGTGGTTGCTACTACATGGAGATTAGTTCAAATCTCAATATGTATTTTTTGGTAACTGTCACATTTAAATTATATTTTTGTGGAAAATATTTCTCTTCTTTTGGCCAAAAGGAAATAACACCATAGTAGAGGCAATACTTTGTTGAGTGAACATCACAAGAGAGAGTCACCATGACACAACTGTTGCAAGGCAATATTTTTGAATCATGTGCACATAGGTACCATAAATTGTTCTGCTAGCTCTGCTCCAAAAATGATGAAAATGGTGCAGTGATTTGATCTCTTCTTTATGTAGATTATGAGAGAGTTGCCTTTCTCTTCTCTAAAATATAGAAGAATTTTAGTTTTCTAGATTAAAAAAAAATATAATAGTCACATATTAATTTCAACTATAGTGAATATGTAATTGCAACAATTATATGTATACAAAAAATACAACTATCATAATGACTAGGAAGTTTTGCATTTATTAAAATTCTAGCTAAATTGTTATAATTATTCCAATCAATATAATGTATCTATAGGCTCTAATTGTATACATCATTTTTTTTAGCTACAACAAATGAATACATCATAGAAAATTAACTAAAAAATATGTTTATTTATTACAATATTTGCTCATAAAAGAGTAAAAAACAAGTCTATAAAAATGCCAAAAATAAAGGTAAAATAATTAAAATTGATAAAACAAAAATGACATTTATTAAAAAGTAATTAAAATCTCTAATGCTCTAAAAATATTCTTAGGCTATGTAAAAAGCCATTTGGTAGTTGAAATGTTCAATTTGAAATGGCTATAATATATAAAGAATAGTTGTAGAAGGCACATGATCATCATCATATGCGAAAATTATTCCTCTTGATGCTCAATGAAGAAACAATTTGATCATGAAACTTCATAAATTGAGCCTTTGCTACTCCTTTGGTGAATATATCAATAATTCATTCATAAGTATTCAACTACAATTCAACTTCTTCTTCTGTACCATGTCTCTAATGAAAATCAAAATGCTTTGATTTTCTATGGTGAACTGGATTCTTGACCAATTTTATGGTATTCATGTTATAAAATATTGTTGTTTATTGAGTTTTTTTCTCCAATTTTTTCTAAGATATTTTAGAGCCAAAGAGCTTGAAAACTTGTTGATTTAATTGCAATATATTTAGATTTCATTGAAGAGAGTGCCATAGAAACTTGCTTCTTGGAACTCCATGTAAATAGCCCTAAACTTAGTGTAAAGTCATTGTTAGATGTTGAATTTCAATCATCCAAGCTTCTGCTCCAATTTGAATCACTATAACCAACCAAATTATTTTTTTTTAGAAACATAATAACAAATCCTAAAATTTGTTGTACATTTTAAATATCTTAGAATACTTTTGGCTATCTTCATGTGTAACTCAAAAGGTTTTTTCATGTATCTAGAAATTAGAGACACAACATATGCAATATCCGCTCTCGTAAGAGTCAGAAACATTAAGCTCCCAACTATTTTTCTATAGGTTGTGGTATTTATTTTTTTGGCTCCATATTATTCACATAAAATTACTCCATGGGAAATTGGATTAGGAATCAGTTTGCAATATTTCAATTTGAACTTTTTCATTATGTCCCTAGCATACTTGCTTGATATACAAAAGTAAGATCTTTATTTTGATAAAATTTCATTCCAAGGAAGTATTGCATCATCCCTAAGTCTATTTCAAACTCTTTCATCATGGCACTTTTAAACTCATCTTTCATATTAGAACAACTACTCATGTAGATCAAATTATCAACATATAGGCAAACAAGAAGAATGTTATTACCTTCCTTTTTGAAGTAAATAGTGGGCTCACTCTTACTTCTCATGAATCCTTTTTCTTGAAAGTAGCCATCAATACGGGCATACCATACCCTTGGAGCTTGTTTAAGGCCATACAAGGCCTTCTTCAATTTGTAGACATAGCCCTCTTTGCCTTGAACTTCAAAACCTTGAGGTTGTTGAACATAAATTTCCTCCTCTAAGTATCCATTCAAGAAATCACTCTTCACATCTAAATGATAAATGCTCCACTTTTTTTGGGCTACCAAAGAGATCACCATCCTAATGGTATTTTATCCAGCTATGGGAGTAAACATCTCAAAGTCAATGCCATATTTTTGAGTATAGTATTTTTCCACTACCATTCCCTTGTGCTTGTCAAGACTACCATCACTTTTGAATTTGATTTTTTAGACCCACTTTGTAACAATAAATTTATTTTCCTTCTAAAAATCTAAAACATTCCTATGTACCATTTTTATGAATTGATTTCATCTCCTCTTTTATGGCTTCCACCCAAACATTGTTCGTACATGCTTCTTAAAAATATAAAGGTTCAAAATTTGATTGTGATAACAATGCATAATTTACAAACTCATCTATTGGGTATTCTTCATTATTAGATTCATGAGCATGGATACTTCTAAATATTTTTTCAAAGTTTATATCTAGCATTTGGCTAGGAGGATGAGATGTTAAAATCCTCTCATATTTCTTTCTTGCATAACTTGATGAAGGGCTAGTTGGCTGATCTTCATGAGAAATTGGTTTACTAATGGGATGATTATCAACCATAGAACCATTAAAAACACTTTGGGGTTTACTAACATAATTCTTTTTCCAACAAAAAACCCCCCTTAATAAAAAATGATATCTCTTCAAATAACAACTTTATGAGTGATGGGATTATAGAGTCTATAACCTTTACTTTCTTCACTATATCCAATAAATATGCATGCTTAACTTTTGGCATCAAGCTTTCTCCAAAGTTGATCAACAACATGAACATAAATCAAACATCCAAAAACTTTAAAATGAGTGAAAATAGGCTTCAAACCATACCATATTTTATATGGGATCATTTTCTAGAGTTCTTTTTTGGGGATTCTATTAAGTATATACACAATTGTAGCAACCCCCTCATCTCAAAAAATATTACTCAAACCTTTTGTTTGCAACATATTGTTTATCATTTCAATAGTGGTGTGGTTCTTACTCTTTGCTACCCCATTTTTTAGTGGAGTATAAGCTATAGTTAGTTGCCTTTTTACCCCAAACTTGAAAAAAAATATTGATAAACTGATTAGAACAAAATTCTCCACCTCAATCCACCCTTAAGCATTTTATTTTACAACCACTTTCATTCTCTATAAGTTATTTAAACTTCATAAAAGCATTAAGTGCTTCATATTTATGTTTTAAGAAGTATGCCCAACATTTCCTTGATTAATTGTCAATGAAAATAATGAAGTATAATGACTTACCCATACTCTTTGTTTGCATTGGTCCACATATATCAAAATGTATCAACTGAAGTGGATGATATGCTCTTCATGATTTTACTTTCTAGAACTTTTCTCTTGTGTATTTGTCTCTATCACAACCATCACATACTTCCTTGTGCTCTTGAATATTAGGAAAACCATGAACTAAATCCTGTGAAGTAAGAAACTTCAAACTCTAAAAATTCAAGTGGCCATATCTAAGATGTCACAACCAAATTTTATCTTCATATGCAAAATTTACAAGACTAATGCTATGTTCTCCAAATTTCATAGAAAAATCCTATTCTTAGACATTGGAACAATAGTGGAAACTTTATTTCCCTAAATATTATCATAAATAATACATTATTTTTGGTCAAAAACCACCCTATAATTTTTTTTCATAAATTTGTCCAACATCTGGAAAATTATGTTTCAAATTTGGTGTATAATAGATATCATTCATGTGTTTCTTACCCTCTCTTGTGTTGACCTCCATTGCTCTTTTAGCAACAATGTCCAAAGATTTGTTACCTCCAAGTTTGATTTTGCTCTTGAAGCTCTCATCCATGGTAGAAAACAAGTTATTGTTGGGTATGTGGTTGAAGTAGCCTAAATCCAAGTACTAAATATCTTGTGGATTGGTTTCTTCTTTGTCACATGACATGAACAAATGACTTGGTGATGCATGTTCTTCTTCATTAACAAAATTTGCTCTTCCTTCATTAGTTGCCTTAATTCTACAATATTTTTCATAATGACCATACCTCTTACAATGGTAGCATTGTACATTTCTCTTGTTAAATCTACCTCTTCCTCTTGTTGTTGAAGCTCCTCTTCTTCCTCCTCTTCCTCTTGGTGAATTTAAACTTTGGCCTCTTCCTTGGTCTTGCCAATAACTTTGATTGTTGGTGCTTGCTCCTTCATTCTTGGAAATATTCAATTTGGAAGCAAATATTTTTTCTTCATCTTCAAAGGCATCTATAAGTCTCTCCTCATGAGACATAAGAGAACCAACCAAGTTATCAAACTCAAGGGTTGTCAAATCCTTGCTTTCTTCTATGATGATTGCAACATTGTTCCACCTCAGTGTCAATGTTCTTAAGACCTTATTTACTATAGTCTCTTTGTCCATGTTTTCTCCCAATGTGGCCATTTTATTTACCACATCCTTGAATCTCATAAAACAGTCACCAAATCCTTCTGATTGCATTTAAATTTTCTTGAATTTTCTTCTAAGTGTTTGCAATTTAACAAACTTCACCTGTTCACTACCTTGATATCCCTCCTATAGGGTTTTCCATGCATCTTTTGTTGATCTACCATATGCTATTATTTGAAAAAGGTTATTAGCAAGAGTTGATTGTACATGATATATTACCAATAATTTCTTCTTGGTTTTTCTTTTGGCCTATCACTCAATATGGGGAAGAAAGACCCAATCATCCTATTCTTTCTAACCATTCTCCATAATTTCCCCAAAATATTTTCTTGGCAATAAGGTTCTCATATTAATAATCCAATAGTCATAATCAAATTTTAAATTTTAGTAATGGAAGTGAATTAGTGTTGGCCATGTTCAATTGTGAGATAGAACACCAACGAAAAACTTCAACCCAAATTTTGATCTACCAATGCCCTGATACCAAATGTGGATTATGAGAGAGAGTTGCCCTTATCTTCTCTAAAGACAAGAAGAATTTTAGTTTTCTAAGTTAAAAAATATAACACTCACATAATAATTTCAGTTGTTGTAAATATGTAATTGCATCAGCTATATGTATCCAAAAATACAATTGTCATTTTGAGGATTTTTTTACGTTCATTAAAATTCTAGCCAAGTTATAATTATTCTAGCCAATATATTGCATCTGTAGGCTCTAATTGTATACATAATTTTGTTTAGCTACAATAGTTGAATACATCATAGAAAATTAATTTAAAAAGTTTTGTTTATTTATTACAATAGTGGCTCATAAAAGAGTAAAAATTAGGTCTATAAAGATGCCAAAAATAAAGGTAAAATAATTGAAATTATTAAAACAAAAATGACACCTATTAAAAAGTAATTAAAATGTACTATTAAAATCTTCTTAGACTATGTAAAATGTCATATGGAAGTTAAAATGTGAAATCTGACATGGCTAGAAAATATCAATAACAACTATAGAAGGAACATGGTTAACATCATATGCCAATACTTTGCTTGGATAAGGACATTGATTAGAATCCCACCAACCAATTTTTTTCTACAAAAATTCCTAAAAAGAGACATTAAAAATATTTCCCTCTATTCTTTATCTCAACTTTGTCTCCATGGAAAATTTGGTCGAATGCATTTTTGTAGCATTTAGGTTAGTGGTTTGATCTCCACAAACAACCTCTCTTTAAGAAGATTGTTTTTCATTCGATGGATGGCATATGTGCCATATGGAAGAAGATTTTACTTAGACTTGACTGTATGTGTGGAAATATGATTGGAAGGGTCATTTATTGAGGGTAGGTTTTGAATTCAAAACTTAGAACTAACATATTTTTGCTTGTTCCAAAGTATGTTTATTCCAAGCACAATATTCAAATTGATTTCTTCTCTACTTTGGTTAACACTAGCATGCATGATGCATTGGTTCACTTTCTCATTTGTAAGTGGGTTTTCTTGGGTTCAAGCCCCATCAACTTCAAACCCAAAAAATTGATATATATTGAGGATCGTAGCCAATCAAGTTGATTAACTTGTCAATCTCTACTTTGTCAGTTGAAAGTACAATACCCAATATAATGGTGCAAGTGGTAGATTTTAATTTGGTGAAAGTTTTGTTGAGCAAGGTGCAACAACAGTATTGTCATTGTTGTCAACACAGTCAGACATATCGGTTGATGCAGTGGACAGGAGTTCAGTGATGCAGTGGACAGGAGTTCAGAGGTTACTCAGAGTATGTGCAATGTTGTTAAATGCTTATGAGGATGTTTTGATGTTTGGGTGAAGTTGCTACAGGTTTTCTAAGAAGACCGAAGTGGCCCATATGCTAAAAATCAAAATAAAATCACAAGGAAGAAAACTGTCGCGATATCGCGACATGTTGGCAAGAAAGAAAAACTGTCACGATATCGCGACATGTTGGGAAGAAAGAAAAACTATCACGATTTCGTGACATGTTCGGAGAAGAGGCAAGCAAGCAAAACTGTCACGATTTCGTGACATGTTCGGAGAGAAAGCGCAAGCAAGCAAAACTGTCACGATTTTGTGACATGTTCGGAGAGAAAGCGCAAGCAAGCAAAACTGTCATGATTTTGCGACATGTTCGGAGAGAAAGCGCAAGCAAGCAAAACTGTCACGATTTCGTGACATGTTCGGAGAGAAAGCGCAAGCAAGCAAAACTATCGTGATTTCGTGACATGTTGGAAGAGAGAAAGGCAAGTAGAAAAAGTGTCACGATTTCACGACATATTGCAAGGAAGGTTGTACGGACGAAAAAGTGTCACGATTTCATGACATATTGCAAGGAAGGTTGTATAGACAAAAAAGTGTCACGATTTCATGACATATTGCAAGGAAGGTTGTACGGATGAAAAAGTGTCACGATTTCATGACATATTGCAAGGAAGGTTGTACGGAAAAAAAAGTGTCACGATTTCATGACATATTGCAAGGAAGATTGTACGGATGAAAAAGTGTCAAAATTTCATGACATATTGCAAGAGAGAGAGTCCGAAAGAAAAAGTGTCACGATATCACGACATGTCGGGTTTTCGCGACCTGAAGGCAAGAGAAAGAGCTAAGGAGAAAAGTGTCGCGATATCGTGACATGTCGGGTTTTCATGACCCGAAGGCAAGAGAAAGAGCTAAGGAGAAAAAGTGTCACGATATCGTGACATGTCGGGTTTTCATGAACCAAAGGCAAGAGAAAGAGCAAAGGAGAGAAAGTGTCATGATTTCGTGACATGTCGCATTTTTGTGACTAAAGGAGGAGAGAGAAAGTAAGAAGGCAGAAGTGTCACGATATCACGACAAAAGTAAAGAAGAAGAGTACAGAGGCGAAAGTGTCACGATATCGTGACATGTGTTTTTGTAGGTACAAGCCAAGAAGAGTAGCAAGGAGGCGAAAGTGTCGTGATATCATGACATGTGTTTTCGTGGGTGAAAGCCGAGAAGAGGACAAAGAGGCAAAAGTGTCACGATTTTGTGACAGGTCGTTTTGGCGCGAGCTAAGAAGAGAACCCAACCGAAATAAGATATGTGATAGTTAACTGAAGTTATACGATAGTTATAGGTGCAGTTGCAGAAGAAAATCATGCAGCTAAAATAAGAAGAGTTAACTGAAGTCGATACGTCAGTTACAGGTGCAGTTATAGAGAAAAATCATGCAGCTAAAATAAGAACAATGAACTAAAGTCAAAATGACAGTTACAGGGCCAATTACGGAGTGAAAGCATCGAGCGACGGTTAAACTGAAAGTCATCAGTCGAAGACCAAACAAAGAGCCATAACTATTAATAGGATGCATGAGAGAATACTGTGAGATAAAGGAGTTACATATAGAAGTTTCTATTAATAAGTTGCATGCAAAAATATGGAAGCTAAAAATAGAGTTAGAACTTTGTTATAAAAGGAGGTCTGCATGGAGAATTACTTGATGCTCTGAACAAGAGAGAAAGCGTTGTCGAAAAAGAGAGAAAGTGCTGCAAAAAGAGGGTTGGAAGAGTGTCGTAAGAGAGCGTTAGGCAGAGCCGTGAGAGCCGTAAGAATGCAGTAAGAAGCACAACAAGAGGGCTGTAAGAGGGCTATAAAAGTGCAGTAAGTAGAGCCTTAAGTGTGTGTGATGTTTTGGTGAATAGTGAGAGAGGTTGGGTTAGCAATAGACCAGTCAGGGTCTTGTATAAGCAGAGGCATTTTTATGTCAATCTTATAGTTTCAAAATTGCAGTCCAAGTTGGTGCTTGGAATTAGGGGTTGGTGCTCCTTTCTGTTGGTGCAGATAAATCGGGGTTGGTGCTGGTAAATTAGGGGTTGGTGCTCCTTTCTGTTGGTGCAGATAAATTAGGGGTTGGTGCTCCTTTTTGTTGGTGTAGATAAATTAGGGGTTGGTGCTCCTTTCTGTTGGTGTAGATAAATCAGGGGTTGGTGCTCCTTCCAGTGGGTGCTGGTAAATTGATTGTAAAATTGATATTTTGCAAAGGTTGGATTTGGATGGGAGTCCAAACAGTCAATTTTTGAGGAGTAGCCAAAACTGGTGAACCTCGGTACATCTTGTGTTGTGTGATGCTCTCTTGTTATATTTGCTTTATGTGGTTTTAAGTTTTCATTGTTTTGGCTTTAAGAGTTGAAGTTTTTAAGTTTTAAAGAGCCACACTGATTCACCCCCCCTCTCAGTGTCATTGTGAGACTAACAATTGGTATCAGAGCCAGCTTCCCTTATCAAGCTTAACCAGCTAGGGTGATCTTGGATTAGTATGCAATGGCAGGTGGTGAAGGCTTCTCATCAAACAAAGCACCATTGTTGGACGAAACTAATTACATATTTTGGAAACTCAGGATGTAGACATATCTTTGTGCTTTGGGATACGACATTTGGGATTCAGTAGACAGTGGATACACAATACCCACCACTCCTCCAACCGATGTTGTCGATAAGAAACTGTTTGAGAATAACTCTAAAGCAAAGAATGCTATCATGTGCGGTTTAATGGACAGTGAACTGATAAATATTATGAGTTGTAAAATGGCAAAAGACATATGGGACAAACTAAAGAGCATTCATGAAGGAGACGACAAGATCAAGGAGGCCAAGTTACAAACGCATCGAGCTCAGTTCGAAGCATTAAAGATGAATGACGATGAGAACATAGAGGCATACATGCTGAGAGTTAATGGAATCATTAATGCGATTAGAGGACTCGACGAGGAAATGGAAGATGTTGTCGTCGTGAAAAAGGTACTAAGATCTCTTCCCCAAAGATTTGATTCTAAAGTTTCAGCAATAGAAGAAGCTAAAGATCTAAATACTTTTAGTATGGATGAGATGCATGGTTCTTTGACTGCATATGAGATGAGAATAGGAAAAACTAAACCCATAGACAGAGAAGCTACTTTTAAAGCACATAAAAATATAAAAGCAAAACAAGAATCCGAGGAAGAAGAGACATCAGATGAAATGGAAGCAAACTTTGTTCGAAAACTAAAAATGGGAAAAGGAAAATATAGAGGAAAGTTACCATTTAAATGTTTCAATTGTGGAGGCATTGGGCATCTTGTAGCTAAATGTCCACTTAATGAGAAGAACAAAAGTGATGAAGGATCGCACCAAGAAAGAAGTGACTGGAAGAAAAAACCAAATTTCAAAAAAGGCAACTTCAAGAAGAAAAGTTTCATCTCCAAGAATGTCAGTTCATCAGAAGACAACTGCGGTGAGGATTCTAAAGAGGAAACAGGTGAAGCTCTTTTCATGGCACTCAAAGAAAAAATAGAAAAGATAGGAGTGAATTCTAAAGTATGTGATGAAAACCTTGAGGTTGAAGTAGATCTAGAAGGTGAGTTGATCGCTGCACTTGAAGAGTTGGGTTTAGAAAGGAAAAAGAACAAAAGACTGTCCAAGAAGTTGGAAGAATATGAGGGTAATATTGAAGATCTCTTCTTACAAATTCATAAAGCCAAGAAACTAGAAGAAGCCTTGAAGTCACAGATCAATGAGAAAGAGATTGTTTGTTGCAAACAAGAAGAGGAGATTGTGTTATTGAGGAAACAACTAGAAGAGGCCAATACAAATCTCAAATTTGAGAAGAGCACAGAGCTGCTAGATAAAATGATAAGGCAACAAAGAAACCCCATGTGTAAGCTTGGTCTTGGATGTGAAGATGAACAACCTTCATCTTCTAAATCTGCAGAGAAGAAGAAGTCCACTGCTGAAGGAGCAAAGCAAGAAAAGCTTGAAGCTGAATCCTCAAAAGGAAGAAAATCTCAAAGGAGATCTACAGCAAAGCAACCACATCAAAAGAGGTTCTATCACTCTCACCTTATTCATAATAATGCTTTTAAAGGCTATTGTTTTAGATGCAACCATTATGGTCACAAGGCAATTTATTGTGGATTGAATAATAGATCAAAGAGTTATACTGGTAGAAATACATCTGTTATTCCGGTTGAACACCATGTGCAATGTTTTAAATGTAATGGTCATGGGCACATAGCAAGGTCTTGTCCAAGAACTTTTGTATCTAATCTAAGGCAAGATAGTAGATTTCATCAGACGCAAAGAATGCAACACAGACAGGGAAGAAATCATGTGCATCAAAGAAAGGAAAATAATCATCCATCAAGGATGTACAAGAGACAACCACCCAAGAGAAATGTTCAAGTTCACGAAAAGGTTCAAAATAGGGATGCAGTTGAAAACCTTCAACCTAAGTTCAAGAAATATTGGAGAAAGAAAGAAGAGAGGAAATCGTGTCTCCTTGGACTGAAGGAGATTACTCCTCTATTGCACTAAGCAGCTACAGGTAGCACATCCTCAGGGGGAGCAATGTTAAAGTTTTATTTTAATGCTCCTATGTATTGTGTGGATATCTGAGGATGAAAGGAAAGTAGTCGGGGAGTTGTCGTATAGTTGTCAAAATGTGTTTCAGTTCATGTAGATGTTTGTGGAGATAGTATCAAACTGATGTGCTTCAGCAGAACAACATGGTGTACAGCTAGGTTTTCGATGCAGTAGCTGATAGGCGCTATCTGAGATAGAACACGCAGCACAGGTCGACGTGTCATGGAAGCATAAGCTGGCAGGTGCTTGTTTTGAAGCCTGTAAATAAAATAGAATCCATGTTGTGAATGGGAAGGCGTGCGTTTCTTAACCAAAAATACAACACATCGTTTGGTATAAGAGAACATTAATTTTCTCTAAAGAAGTAGCAGTTGTCAAAGAGATGCCAGAGTCAAAGCAAACAGTGGCACTAGCACCCGGTCAAGAGGCAAATTGGCACATGCAAGGCAAAGACATTGAGTAGCCCTGACATATGCCCTAGCAAGAAGCAGAATACCGAGTGATGATGACTACACGTAGATTGAGGTTCCAACGCTAGATATAACGGTCCACTGTCAATACCTGTGCAGACGATGAAAACATTCATGGCAGCCGTTAGAAACCAGAGACATTGAGCTGCACAACGGATGCGAGGCAAAGTCGTTAGTCACGGAGGAGGTGGCAGTCAAGAGGCTAAAGAAAATTGTGGAGATTGTCGATGTTAAAGTTGATGAAGGTAGGGAACGAGTTATAAGCATAGTGGTTGAAGCCCATTGGTTGTGAAAGAACTTGAGTTAGAAAAGAACATGAGTATCATTGTTATGTGATATTTGTGGTTGAAGCATTGTTGGAAATATTTGAGTTGGTTGATACATACTTGGACTAGGGTTGTGTGAGAGAGAGTTGTCCCTTGTGATGATTGGTTGAGTTGATTTGAGATTGCCATTCATTGTTGAGTTCATATTGAGTACTACTTGAGCATGATTGATTGAGCCTTTGAGAAGGCCTTTGGGAAATATTTGAGGACAGTGTTGGGACAGACTTCTAGAGCAGATTTGGGCAAGTTCTTGGTGAGCTTACTAGAGTAGATCCACCAGTCAGTGCAGCAGAGAGACAGAGTCTTCTATAATATAACAATTGGAGAGAGGTCCACCAGTCAGTAGCGGATACCTTCGCAATAAATTATGAGTGGTCACGTTTCCCAAGAACTGACTAGCTATCGGGACCACATTCTCAGGGGGAGCATTTATATATTTGATTATCTGTTTGCTCATATTTGTAATTTTTGCTAACTGTCATAACGTGTGCCTGAGAATGTTGTGCATGGACTCAGGGGGAGTCTGCAGTAGCCCTTTGGTATTATTGTCAAAGGGGGAGAAGAATTACAGGAAATTGCATGTGTGTTGCCAACAATTCCAAAGGGGGAGATTGTTGAGCAAGGTGCAACAACAATATTGTCATTGTTGTCAACACAGTCAGACAGATCGGTTGATGTAGTGGATAGGAGTTCAAGAGGTTCTTCAGAGTATGTACAATGGTTTTCCAAGAAGATCGAAGTGGCCCATATACTAAAAATCAAAAGAAAATCACAAGGAAGAAAACTATCACGATATCGCGACATGTTGAGCAAGAAAGAAAAACTGTCACGATATCGCGACATGTTGGCAAGAAAGAAAAACTGTCACGATATCGTGACATGTTGAGAAGAAAGAAAAACTATCGTGATTTCGTGACATGTTCGGAGAGAAAGCGCAAGCAAGCAAAACTGTCACGATTTCGTGACATGTTCGGAGAGAAAGCGCAAGCAAGCAAAACTATCACGATTTCATGACATGTTCAGAGAGAAAGCGCAAGCAAGCAAAACTATCACGATTTCATGACATGTTCGGAGAGAAAGTGCAAGCAAGAAAAACTGTCATGATTTCATGACATATTGCAAGAGAAATTGTATGAACAAAAAAGTGTCACGATTTCATGACATATTGCAAGGAAGGTTGTAAGGAAGAAAAAGTGTCACGATTTCGTGACATATTGCAAGGAAGGTTGTACGGACAAAAAAGTGTCACGATTTCATGACATATTGCAAGGAAGGTTGTACGGAAGAAAAAGTGTCACGATTTCATGACATATTGCAAGGAAGGTTGTACGGAAGAAAAAGTGTCGCGATTTCATGACATATTGCAAGGAAGATTGTACGGAAGAAAAAGTGTCACGATTTCATGACATATTGCAAGAGAGAGAGTCCAAAGAAAAAGTGTCGCGATATCGCGACATGTCGGGTTTTCATGACCCGAAGGCAAGAGAAAGAGCTAAGGAGAAAAAGTGTCGCGATATCGTGACATGTCGGGTTTTCGTGACCCGAAGGCAAGAGAAAGAGCTAAGGAGAAAAAGTGTCACGATATCGCGACATGTCGGGTTTTCACGAACCAAAGGCAAGAGAAAGAGCAAAGGAGAGAAAGTGTCACGATTTCATGACATGTCGCATTTTCACGACTAAAGGAGGAGAGAGAAAGTAAGAAGGCAGAAGTGTCGCGATATCGTGACAAAAGTAAAGAGGAAGAGTACAAAGGCGAAAGTGTCGCGATATCACGACATGTGTTTTCACGAGTACAAGCCAAGAAGAGTAGCAAGGAGGCGAAAGTGTCGCGATATCGCGACATGTGTTTTCATGGGTGAAAGCCGAGAAGAGGACAAAGAGGCAGAAGTGTCACGATTTCGTGACAGGTCATTTTGGCATGAGCTAAGAAGAGAACCCAACCGAAATAAGATATGTGACAGTTAACTGAAGTTATACGACAGTTATAGGTGCGATTGCAGAAGAAAATCATGCAGCTAAAATAAGAAGAGTTAACCGAAGTCAGTACGTCAGTTACAGGTGCAGTTACAGAGAAAAATCATGCAACTAAAATAAGAACAATGAACTGAAGTCAGCATGACAGCTACAGGGCCAGTTACGGAGTGAAAGCATCGAGCGACGGTTAAACTGAAAGTCATCAGTCGAAGACCAAACAAAGAGCCGTAACTATTAATAGGATGCATGAGAGAATACTATGTGATAAAGGAGTTACATATAGAAGTTTCTATTAATAAGTTGCATGCAAAAATATGGAAGCTAAAAATAGAGTCAGAACTTTGTTATAAAAGGAGGTCTGCATGGAGAATTACTTGCTGCTCTGAACAAGAGAGAAAGCGCTGCCAAAAAAGAGAGAAAGTGCTGCAAAAAGAGGGTTGGAAGAGTGTCGTAAGAGAGCGTTAGGCAGAGCCGTGAGAGCCATAAGAATGCAATAAGAAGCACAACAAGAGGGCTATAAGAGGGCTGTAAAAGTGCAGTAAGTAGAGCCTTAAGTGTGTGTGATGTTTTGGTGAATAGTGAGAGAGGTTGGGTTAGCAATAGACCAGTCAGGGTCTTGTATAAGCAGAGGCATTTTTATGTCAATCATATAGTTTCAAAATTGCAGTCCAAGTTGGTGCTTGGAATTAGGGGTTGGTGCTCCTTTCTGTTGGTGCAGATAAATCAGGGGTTGGTGCTCCTTTCTATTGGTGCAAATAAATTAGGGGTTGGTGCTCCTTTCTGTTGGTGCAAATAAATTAGGGGTTGGTGCTCCTTTCTATTGGTGCAGATAAATTAGGGGTTGGTGCTCCTTTCTGTTGGTGCAGATAAATCAAGGGTTGGTGCTCCTTCCAGTGGGTGCTGGTAAATTGATTGTAAAATTGATATTTTGCAAAGGCTAGATTTGGATGGGAGTCCAAACAGTCAATTTTTGAGGAGTAGCCAAAACCGGTGAACCTCGGTACATCTTGTGTTGTGTGATGCTCTCTTGTTATATTTGCTTTATGTGGTTTTAAGTTTTCATTGTTTTGGCTTTAAGAGTTGAAGTTTTTAAGTTTTAAAGAGCCACACTGATTCACCCCCCCTCTCAGTGTCATTGTGAGACTAACAAGTTTTTCTAAGGTTTTGTAATTTGATTTTTTATTTATTTAAGTGTTAGTATACTAAATATTCCAAAGGCCATAACTTTTGCATATGGAAGATTTTGAAGCTCTTTTTTATTAGATGCATTATTTTTTGAGCTCTATGGAGAGGTGACATCACTTTATGGACTTGTTATAATTTTACTTAGTTTTGCATACAAAATAGTTTCTTTAGGATATGTTACTCATTTCAATGGGTAAAATTATAACACTTGATCTATTAAAATGGTAGGATTATGTAAAAGCAAGAATATCTGGTTCATATTTAATAATAAATTAGGTCTTAATGATCATGAACTCAGTAAGAGAAAGGAGGAAGCTCTTGGACTCTTTTAATGTTAGTGGAACTAGATGTACTTTTCCACATCAAAGAGAAAATTGATCCTATTCATGTGTGGTCTACTTTAAAATATCTTTATGGAAAAGTGCTAGTGAAGTTAATAGAATAGAGATAGTGCTTTCCAATCTTGAAATTTCAGATTTCAATGATGTCGAAGACTACATATCTCACTTCAAAGCTTTAAAATATTATCTAACTATGATAGGAGACAAGGTAAATAGTGATGAGGAGAATGTTAAATCTATTACTTCCAATATTTTTCCTCCCTTCCATACATTTGGCTTGGTTATTTATGTGAATGCTACGATTATCAAGGATCCATAACCCATATTTGTTGAAGGACTTTTCAAGCTTCTAATCCATTGTGAAGTTGCAATGAAATTTTTTGGAGTAATTTCTCATACACAAGCACATGCAAAAAAATTTAAATTAGTGGAATATAAGGATCAATTAACCAAGGGAAATTCTAAGATTTCAAAGAAGTCAAATGCTTGTGAATATTGTAAAAGGAAAGGACAATCCATAAAAAATTGTATTGTAAAGACTAAAGAAGATTGAAACATTCTTGAGGATTGGGCACAAGATTTTTGGTGATGAAGATGAGAATGAACATGGTAAAGCAAAGACCCATTAGAGCATTCATTATAGGGGAGGTATTACCTCTAATATCTTCTCTGCTTGGTCCCCTCAACTCAGATTATAGGGGGTGTTGAAATATGTTTAACATGATGTTGTAATTGCTTCTACTTATTTTCAAAATGTGATTGTGGTGAATGCATGTTTTAAAATATCTCTAGAAAATATTATGAACCCAAATATTTATTTAAATAATTAAATATTAAATGTATATGAACACTGTTACTAATATAGTAAATTATTATTTTTATTGAAATCTAATATAGTAAATTATTGTAAATAAAATTAATATTTTTTACATATAAATACCTAACTATTTATTTTTATTTTAAAATTTAAAGACTTCTAATGTGAATGGCTTTGAAATTTATTATACAAGTTAAAAAACAACAAAAAGTATCATGCATATAAGGTTTCACTTTCTCTAGAGAATATTAGATGAATTTGGTTTCATAATATGGTTTTTGTGAATTATTTTATTTAATTAATTAAAGGTTAAATAGTGATAAATAATATAACTAATATACTAAATTAATATATAAAAACCTTATAGCTACAAGCTTACTACAGTGGTAAGGGCTTTGAACTCTCTTTGGGAGGTCCAAGGTTTAAATCCCACTTAGTGTGAGGGGATCGAGACCCCTCATTAAACCTTAATAAACTCAAAAAATATATTACAACCTTATATATTTAAGACTCATTTTTTATTTTTTAATCAAAATTGAAAAGCTTTACACTATTTAATATTTTAAATATTTATATTATAATAATTAAATGGTTTTAATTATTAAAAAGTTTAAAACTACATGTAGAAGTTTTTGAACTAGGCAACTATCCTAATTTCTATTTTAATGATGTATCCTAATTCTAATTTCAACAAATTTGGAAGGAAGGGCCAATAGCTCCTCCTAGCCTTTGAATTGAGATCAAAACCCCACTCTCTCCATAGAAATACACCTATGATAACCTACACTAATTGCATGAAAAAGTAAAGTGGAAAAAATAAACATCCATAAAATATTAAGGGTGCAATTAATTCAAATTATTACAGGTTTAAACAATAACAAGAGTAAGTAATCAATCAACACATGAAATTTGAATAACAACAATGTCCTTCCATTCATTAAGTATGAAATTGATAAATGAATTTCAAGATAGGAAAAAAGGCAATGCCTTAACCATCACACACTTAGCAAGCCAGGAATGCAGTGTCACTGATGGAATGCAAAAGGAAATCAATTTCTCAACAATCTCATGAGGCCAAAGCATAATGTGGGTTTCATAGAGTGTAGCTTTATATTTTTATGGCTAAAATATTAATAAAATGGAGCCCTAGGATCTTATTTATAGTAAGATTTTACCCTTGAGTTACTTGGGATGAGAAAATACTCCTAGTAAAAGTAAATATTTGGGGGCATCTATAGTAAAATGATGCACCATAAAATCTTACATGCCTCTAATTATACCTATAACAAGCTTAGAAGTCTTCTAAAATTACTTAGTACACCATTACATGCCAAAATAATGCTCTCAAGAAATTCCCCTCAAGGTCTATGCCTTTATTTTTGCTTCTTTTTTGGTTGTAAGCTATTTGCTCAATTTAACTAGTGAATCAGTTGCATTTGCTAATGAATCACTAGTTTTCCCTAAGTGGTTCACTCCTTGGAGCCAATTGGGATACTGTGAAAGTGAATAGCACCTGAACCAATCATACAACTTTGCAAGAAAATAGACCCTAAACCAATTGATACCTATGTTATATATAGATAAATTTTGGAGGGTTTTGGAAGATTTTAGCTAGTTGAGCTCACTACTTTGTGTTCTGAAATTGTATTTTCCAAGGTAGTGTCAAGGAACTACATTTATTACAACTTTAGGGGGATCTAAACTCAACTTGCAAGAAATTTTAAATCCTACCTTTATATTTGGTTATAAAGTCTAAAAAATTAGAATCCTTGCTATCAAATTGTCAAAATTTATCTCATTAATTAATATTTTATAGAAGCATTCCCAATGATATTTGCTACTCTTTATTGCCTAGTAGATAGATTGAGAAGAGGTCCTCTTCTTCCCCCATCAATACTTCAAAAACGTTATCTAATAGCTCATCATATTTTTCATTAGCAATTATAGCTTAATGTATATGGGCTCTAGCTTATTATATATCTTAATTGCATCCCCATCATTGGATTGGAACTTTTCTTATTTTACTATGGAATCAATAATATCATCATCTAGGGCCTTCAGTTGTAGGAAAACATATTAAGAATTCCTGCAACAACCAATACTTAAATTTCTTTAATAATTATTTATATTGGGATTTTCAAGGATGGCAAAGTGCTTTTACAAGCTTGGATGTCCCTTTGGGCATCTAGGATTTTATTTAGTTTCTTGACATGGTATTTTCTATCTATCCCAAATTACTTTGCCTATGATGTTGAAATGGAGGATAGAAGTTTTAGAATCTCCTAGTATTAACCCATGTAAACAATTCATCTTCCACTTATTCAGTCATTTACTTTTTTTTATAAGCTTTTGATGCACCTTGCCAGGGCCATAACTTTTGCCCCGAGTGTCCGTTTTACCCCGTTTTTTTTCAAAACGTGCTGAATGGCATGGAGAACTCAAGAAAAATTGACCTTTATATTTTCATGCAAGAAAATGCCTCTAGGAGGCCCAAAAGTAGCTTTTTATGTAATTTTTAGTTTTTACAACTGAAAAGTTATCATAACTACTAGTGTAGAACTAAAGCAGGGTTGCTATCTTGGGATAGTGGTTATCATTGAATAACAAGTGCATGATTCTATTTTGTATGCCATCCGAGTTTTTTTATTTTTTTTAGGGTTACTAAAAATAGCAGGTGAGTTGCTAAAAATAGAAAGTGACTAAAAGTAGTAAGGGGATAGCGTAGGCTAGGGTTTTTATTTTGGGGAGTATAAGAAGTGGGAGACTCTATTGTAAGGAGGATGTGAATTTAGATAATGAAAGGAAACATTTGCAGGTTTCTTTTACTGGTGTAATTTGTATGATTTCTTGTCTTACAATTTTACCCTTGGAGTCCATTGTTGGTCTCTTGCAGTGAAATTACATCACCTTTGCTCTACATAGGTGGTGAACCAAAAATATTCTTGTGCATATTCTACCTTTATACTAATTTTATCCCAAAGTGATTTGACCGATTAGAAATCAATGGCCTTCTTGGGATCTATAATTACATCAATGTTCTAAAGTTGTCAAATCTACAATATTTTGATATTTTTCTTATAGGGATTCTTGAAGTTTCTCTATCTTGTTCTTTTATTTTGTGAGTTATTGTGAAATGCCCCCAAACTATTATACATTCTTTCAACTTCAATAAGTCAAGATTTGAGGTCCTTGACCTGCTTCTTTAGTTGGTAACTTTTAGAGGCATCTTTCTTTATAGCATCCTTTTGTAGCTAAAATTGATCCTTTGTTCCTTTAGCTACACCACTCCTATTTCAATCTCTATTTTTTTACTACTTTATCCTAATCGTCTAAGGATAGAATTTCATGGCTATGCAAATTTCAAGTTGGTTTACTAGTTGTACCATTTTTTATGGATCCATTTGATTTAGGTTTAATTTAGATACCTTGGTGTTCAATTCAACATGAATTATTACTACCTTAGAAGGATTAGACTCTATTGTATTTATAATGTATATATTATTCCCTTTTATAACTAGTTGTGATTACATAATGATTGATGTTAGAAGTTTTGTCATTAAGTCACTTATAGTCATTTCATTTATTTTCTTTAGCGATAGGGACATTAAATACATTTATGATATTTGTTTCCTTTGGCTTGTAGAATGTTTTAAATGTAAGGCTAGGCTTGGAACTACATCTATGATGGTTTAAGGGGGTGCTCCTACAAACTCATGCTCTTGAGCTAGGAAGATGGACACTGTTGCCTATAGTAAGAATTGTCTCATACAAGATGGTGTGTGAGGTAGATGTGTAGAAGTGGAAGGTAGGGTAAGTGAAACAAATTGCATGGTGATGGAAGCAAATTGGGTGGAAATAGATAGAGTGGGCTAAGATGCCAATTGTACTAGTTTATTAGCTAATGATGATATTGTGGGTGAAGGCATGGTTGCTGGTGGTGATGTTGTGTATGACACTAATAGTTACATGGTGTTGTTGGTGCAAAATCAGCCTTTGGTTACGTTTGTACCCAAGAATTTGCCAATATTGAAAGACCAGGTTAAAACAATGTTTTATCTAGTTCAATATCCATAGGAGACTGGTTCCTTGCTTATTTGGAAAAAGGGAGAGAGAAGTAAATACATAAAGAGAGGGAAATATAGCTATTTCTAGAAGCATTTAAAGGTATATATTAGACAATAGAAAAGTAACCTTAACAACACTTTTTAGAGGAAGAATCTATTTAAAACATCAAACAGAGCAACTAATCCTCCAATGTAAATATACTCAAGCATAATATTAATGGAATGGTTGATTTCAGAGTTAATAGAACTTTATCGCATAAATTCAGAATAAGAATTAGAGCAAGTAATATTCAATCTAACTTTAATCAACAATCAACAATCCATACATACTTGATAATACACCAGTGGAACATAAACTAGAATGGATGATATTTTATTAGGTTTTAGAAGTTTGTACATTGCCTTGTAAAAATATAAGAGCTAATATTTTGTTTAGGTTGCTCATCCTATATATAATAGTTTCACATAATAGAAAAACTAAAAGTTGTTACAATAGTATGCCCATAGGCTCATTCTGGTAAAGATTCAGTTAGGAGAGCATGGAGTCTTCAACTAGAAATGGTTAAGATCTTCTTGTTACAAAAATCCTACCTTTATATCCTTAGAGACGTCATGGTCCAACTATATTTTACTCAAAAATATCATGTCGCTCCGTATTAATCTTCAAGAAATCATGTCATCATGAATTTTGGTCTTTGATTAGCTTGGCTTCAAAATATCGTGCTTTCGTGACTATTTACCCTTATCTCTACCTTGATCTTCAAAATGTCATACCATCATGACTTTTGGTCTTTGCTTGGTCTCTTAGATTAAAAATGTCATGCTATCATGACTATTTGCCCTTATCTTCACCTTAATATTCAAAATGTCGCACCATCATGACTTTTGGTCTTTGCTTGGCCCCTTGGCTTCAAAATATCGTGTTGTTATGACTATTTGCCCTTATCTCCATCTTGATATTCAAAATATCGTGCCATCATGAATTTTGGTCTTTGCTTGGTCCCTTGGCTTCAAAATATCGTGCTATCATGACTATTTACCATTATCTTTGCCTTGATCTTCAAAATGTTGTGCCATCATGAATTTTGGTCTTTGCTTGGCCCCTTGGCTTCAAAATATTATGCTGTCGCTACTATATGCCATACTTAGTGAAATATTAAGAAGACTAATCTTTACTCCCCTGGATGTGGTCATTTTGACCAACATTATTGGTGCCTCCTAGGGTAATTTTGCCAGCAGAATGTTAGAATATAGAGCCTTTATCCATTGGGGAATGAAGTAAAAGGAACAAATAAGAAAAAAATGGGAAAAAGAAGAATGATAACAAGAAAAAATATGCTTCTTGATCTGTGCGATCATTCCTTTGGGGTATCTTCTTTAGTGGTTTTCTCTGTTTCATCCTAGCTAGGAGCTGCTGCACTGCTCGATGAGGCTTTATTAGCATTTTATTGCTTATCTTTTTCCTGGATGACTTCATTATAGGTGGTGCAATATTTTATCCAAGTCTCTTCATCTGTATCTGAAATCTCCTTGAAGGTTAGGTATAGATATTCCAACTCTTCAACCTTGTCATACAATAGGATTTTTGACTTCATGTATAATTCATGTAGGAAGGTGTTGATATGGGTAATATCTTGATCCATACTGAATATTTGTTCCTCCTGAACTGAATCTTCCCAACTATCAATCTTTGACTCATCTTCCACAAAATTTTTCTAGGCAGTCTTCAATTCATCTGCCACTAGGAAATTAGAATCTTTGTCCCAAAAGCTAGGTATTCCGCAGTTTTTTGCTATACTCACATGTTTCAAAATTGCCTTAGTTTCTACCTTGAGCTCTTGCATAAGATTAGCACTTTCAATTACCAGCTTGTGTCTTTTGAAAAAGTTCTTGGCAGCTAGCTTGGCCTGGGACCATTTTCATCCCGCACCCTATATACAAGTATTGCTTGCATGCTTTTGACCAGGACTTGAATATTTGTAGTTGCTGATAACCTTGCTTTTAGGAGGTTGATTGACATCTCAAATTAATTCTCCACTTAGCCGAATGTTTATTTAATATTGATCAAGTATGATAGTGTGGGCCTTGCCTTCATGATAATATTTTGGATGCCTCCAATCATCTCTTTCCTGACTGTCCTTGCCTTTTCCTTAGACAGTTCACTGGTCTTGTCAGCACTATCTGAAAGCTACTTCTTGAGATCTTCAACCTGCTGGTTCAACAATTGTATTTATCCTTCGGCCTTCTCAACCTTATCTTTATAGGGGGTTACTTCATTGAACATCAGCTCCCACTTTTTCTCTTCATTCTTCAAAGTCTTCTCGATTATTTTTTGTTGGTTTAAGGCTTATTCAAAATGCTTTCTTGCTTTTTCAGCCCTGAGGTACTTTTCTTTGTAATATTTAGCATTTAGGTATATGGTTCCCATGTGGGCTTGGGCCTTTCCCCACTCATCCTCTATTGGTAGCTAAGTTATATCTTCTATAGTTATATTAGCTTGGTAGTCTTCTAGGATCATTTCTCCCTCTAGCTTCTAGACGAGCGATATCATTTTTATCATGGAACGCTGCATACTGATGGGATCTAATGTTATCCCTTCCTTGGTATGGGATATATATTTAGAAATATGAGTGTTGTGTGATTTCAACCAGGTAGTAACATTCAAGGTTGCATTTTTTAACTTGGAAATGGTAGGGTTGTTCTCAAAATAAGAGGTAAGAATGGCTTAGAAGTTTGGGAGGTTGGTGGAATAAGGAAAGGGAATAGTGGCTAGAGAGGCATACATGTTTGATTGTTTAGTGAGGGAATCTATGTGGACAGACGAGGATGCTTTTGGATCATTTTGGGCTGATGGTGGTGATGGTGGATGCTGGTGAGTGGAAGGAGGAGAGGTATCGCCCTGACTTACAAAATGGGAGGGGTAATTCCTCTAAGGGTGAGAAGAAGAAGAAGTAGTTGATAGGAGATATACCTTGTTATTTTGTTGGATCGGTGTCACCAATTTTTAATGCCTTCTTAGAAGATTATGTATAGGCTTTTGCTATTTTTTTCAAGCTCGAATCACTAGTATCAGTTGCAGCTTTTGCTGGGACCTATTATTTTCTAGGAACCCCTTCTATGGGGGTAGGTTTTTTAGCTATCTCGACCACTCCTTGTTCGTTTGTCTCCTAGCATTCAAAAGCTTACTAGAAGCTTTCCTCTATTCTCTCCTAGTCTCCTATTTCTTCTTATTCCCCTATTTCTTCAGAGGACGTTTCTTCTTGCTTTCTTTTCTTTCATTCTCCTCATTTTTTTGATTCTAATTTTCACTTCCTATGGATGAGAAGAGTATCATCATCAAACTCTATGTTTGATGTAGAAGGGGGAATGAATTTTTGAGATGCCTTTTTAGAAGCTTTAGCTTGCTCAGTGGCAATATTTTTTCCTTTTACTTTGTCAAATTCCATTTTTTTTTGTAATGGGATTAATGGGGATGTCATTGATACCCAAAGGTACTTTAGCCATGAGAGTTTTGGGACATGTGATGTGGTGGTTGTCATACCTTTCAAAACACTCTTGGTAAATATTCATCCCATACCTGGTATGAGTTTGTATTTGGCATCTCATTTGCCACCATGCTAAGATTTTGGTATGATCCTAATATTTACATTTTTCTTCATCCTATTGATGAAATTTTCATCCAACTTGTGGGTTGGATTCACGTTAGGGCTTTAGTATATTAAGTGCTCATAGAAATCATGCCACACAGGTAATGGCTACATTTGTTCAACGTGCCATTCCAATGGTTCATCCACCTTGTTGTTCCTACCCTATCTATCAATTTTCCTATTTGATGCATGAAATTTTTGAAGGGGGCTCAATTAAGTGCGACTTGATTTTGAGAAAATTTGTCTGCAAGGTCATACTTCCACTTCTGTGGTAACTCAACCAACTTCAAAATTTTCAAATTTTGAGTGATTCACTCATGGTCCCCTTTATTTGACATTGATACACCTAAAAAATGGAAGAGCATGAGGCATGTTCCTGTCTTACCAACACCTGTGCTGAATTTGTAAATTAATATAATCAGTTTACCTCACATATTCTAGAGTGAACAATTGCTCAGTGATGTAATAAGATAGAAAAAAATCTTCCCTGTGAAGCCATATAGTTTGACAACCACTCCTTGGGTTAAAATAAACCAATCCCTTTATTCTACGTGGATGTGCTGCAAAGTATCCCACATCTTTTGGGGAATTCTTGGCATGGTACCATACATGATTTTCAATGCAAGACCCAAGAATTCTATATTAAAATGGTAATACAACTCTACTTTCGAGAGGAGCGGTCCACTCATACACGGGCAGGTTGTTTCCATATTGTTCCTTTGTTGTAGTAGAGATAAAATTTAAATTCTTCACCTAAAAAAATGAAAAGCCATACCAAGTAAGAAGAAAACCTAAAGGTATCAGGGAGGTCTCTCTGAAGCTTGAAGAGGTCTGCATACAGATGCTGGGCCAAGTATGTTGGCCAGTCAAAGAAGAGTGGCACTATTTTCTTGTCTATGCATACAACATCATAGAATTTGGGGTTTGATATGTAGTGTGCCACCACAACCTACCATTCGTAGAACTGTGCATTGGTTTCTAACCTTGCCACCATGGCCAACATGGAAAAAAGCTCCTTGTTCTTGAATTTGGATAGGGAAATTGGAGACCTTAGTAGGGCTTCCTCGGGAGGAGATTCTATTAAATTCTCTTATAAAAATAATTAATGTTGAAGGTGTTGGTATAATTTTTTTTTGAATTGATGGGGTCAAAAGGGATAGGGTTTACTATGGGTCTTCTACCATAGCTAAAGGTGGCCCTAACTAAATCGACATCGAGAGTAATATGACCTCTCCTTGGAATATTTCACAATTTGTGCTTTATGTTGTAGAACTCTACCACAACTCTAATTAATTCAAGGCAGGGGTGGACCTGGGTGCAGACGTACCAAGAGAGTAGGGTGTGGTAGGAAAATTTTCTTGGGCATGATGATGTGATATTCTTGGTGATCCTAGCCGCTACATCCTTTCGAATCTGCTATGGGTATTTTTATGGTACCCTGGTGTCAGTGATGTGAATATTTGGGTCTACAAAAATGCTTTCACTCTTAGTCGACTTGTGTTTCCCTTTGGTGGTCGATGGAGAAGCCATCATGGTTACCTGCTATGATTTTTGTGTAGAATAAACTTGGAACGCTTAGCAAAACTTAAAATACTTTTGAGAAATCTAGGAGTGTAGTGAGAAAAAAAATGCAGAGGATAAAGAAGAGATAAAAAGGCTTCTACGGTATAAGTGGACATGCATGCATGTGCTAAGGTGACATGCATTTACTGTGTTTTATGGCACACATTCCACTACTAATTTTTAATGTTGCTGGATGCTTTGGTTCATGTGCCACCTTTAAGAAACCAAATGCTATGCATTATAATTTTTCTAGGGCCAATGACATCGCTTCATTATTGTCTTGGACCAATAAATTAGTGTCACCTCTACTCTGGGCCAATAAGCTGGTATGATGGTGCTTTAAAAAGTGAGGTTTTAAAAGTTTGAGAAAACTACTTTTCCTGCCAAAAGGCGTGGTTGCTCTAAGGTGGCCTTTGGGCACCAAAATATCACACCATCATGAAAAATTTCCTTGGAGTGGTCATCAAATGTTGAAATGTTGGAAAATCATGGCAAGTTTCCTTAGAGTGGCCATCAAATGCAAAAATATCATGAAACCATGATAATTTGCTATAAGGTGGCCTTTGGACACTGAAATATCGTGATATCATGACAAATTTTCTTAGAGTGGCCATCAGATGCTGAAATATCACAAAATCATGATAATTTGCTTTGAGGTGGCCTTTGGGCACTGAAATGTCGTGCCATCATGATAAATTTCCTTGGAGTGGCCATCGAACACTAAAATGTTGCAAAATCATGACAATTTGCTTTGAGTTGGCCTTTGGGCACCGAAATGTCACACCATCATGATAAATTTCCTTGAAGTGGTCATTGATCACCGAAATGTCATAAAATCATGATAATTTGCTTTGAGGTGGCCTTTGGGCATTGAAATGTCATGCCATCATGCAAAATTTCCTTGGAGTGGCCATCAGATGCCAAAATATCATGAAATTGCAACAATTTGCTTTGAGGTGGCCTTTGGGCACCAAAATATCATGCCATCATGATAAATTTCCTTGGAGTGGTCATCGAATGTCAAAATATCACAAAATCATGACAATTTTCTTTGAGGTCACCTTTGGACAGCAAAATGTTGTGCCATCATGACAAATTTCCTTAGAGTGATCATCGATCATTGAAATATCATAAAATCACAAAAATTTGCTTTAAGGTGGCCTTTGGGCACTAAAATGTCATGCCATCACAAAATATTTCCTTGGAGTGATCATGGGATGTCAAAATGTTGTAAAATAGCAACAATTTGCTTTGAGGTGGTCTTTGGGCACCAAAATATCATGCCATCACGACAAATTTTATTGGAGTGGCCATCGAACATCGAAATATCATGAAATTGTGACAATTTTCTTTGAGGTTGCCTTTCGGTGTTGAAATGTTGCACCATCATAAAAAAATTCCTTGGAGTGGCCATTGAATGTCGAAATATTGCAAAATTACAACAAATTTCCTTGGAGTGGCCATCGAATATCGAAATATCATGAAATCATGATAATTTGCTTTGAGGTGGCCTTTGGGTGCCAAAATGTCATGCCATCGCAAAACATTTCCTTGGAGTGGCCATCAAACGCCAAAATTTCCTTGTGAAATCATGATAATTTGCTTTGAGGTGGCCTTTGGGTATCAAAATGTCAAGCCATCACGAAAAATTTCCTTGGAGTGGCCATCAATCATCGAAATGTCATGAAATTACAACAATTTGTTTTAAGGTGGCCATTGATCATTGAAATGTCATGAAATCATGATAATTTTCTTTGAGGTGGCCTTTGGGTGCTAAAATTTTGTGCCATCATGACAAATTTTCTTGGAGTGATCATAGAATGCCAAAATATCATAAAAGCATGACAATTTAATTTGAGGTGGCCTTTGGGTGCCAAAATGTTGCACCATCATGACAAATTTCTTTGGAGTGGCCATAGGATGTTGAAATGTCACAAAATCATAAAAATTTGCTTTGAGGTGGCCTTTAAGCACCAAAATGTCATGCCATCATGATAAATTTCTTTGGAGTGGCCATTAGTCACCAAAATGTCATGAAATCATGATAATTTGCTTTGAGGTGGCCTTTGGGTACCAAAATGTTGTGCCATCATGAAAAATTTTCTTAGAGTGGCCATCAGACACTGAAATGTCACAAAATCATCACAATTTGCTTTGAGGTGGCCTTTCGGTGCCAAAATGTCACAAAATCACAACAATTTGTTTTGAGGTGGCCTTTGGATGCTGAAATTATGATAAATTTCTTTGGAGTGGTCATCGAATGCTGAAATATCTTGAAATTGTGACAATTTTCTTTGAGGTGGCCTTTGAGCACCGAAATGTGGTGCCATCATGATAAATTCTCTTGGAGTGGCCATCGAATGCTAAAATATCATGAAATCATGATAATTTGCTTTGATGTGGCCTTTGGGCATCGAAATATCACACCATCACAACAAATTTCCTTTGAAGTGGTCTTTGGATACCGAAATGTCATGCCATCACAACAAATTTCCTTGGAGTGGTCATCAGACTTTGAAATATCATAAAATTATGATAATTTGCTTTGGAAGTGGCCCTTTAAAAGAAACATAACATATTTACATAAAATACATACAAAGTAGAGGGAAATTTTTTATTTATAGTATAGCTTTATGTGGAAGCCATTAACGGGGATGGGTTGAACCTGACCCTATTTTTTCCTCAAATGGAAGGAGTTTTGTTGTTTTCCTTCGATTACTTCAAGGGGGCCTTCCCATAATGCTTCAAATTTTTGATGATTTTTGGGTTTCACCTTATTTTCATTCCACCTTAGGACCAAGTCTCCCACCTTGAAATTTCTCAGAGTGGCCTTCTTGTCAAACCATTTCTTTGTGGTGATCATATATTTTTTATAGTAGTCATAGGATTTTTCCTTTTGTTCTTCTAACTATAGGAGTTGGACCAACCTGTTATCCATTGGTTCAGCCTCCTCTATGTCAATTTGATTGAGTAGTTTTAAAGCTGGAATCTCTATATGTATTGGAATAACTGCTTCTTTATCGTAGACTAAAGAGTAGGGAGATGTGTTGATAAACTTATTGATAGTTATTCTATCAGCCCATAATGCTTGGTTTATCAGAGAGTACCAACTTCTCTTATTGTCCTTCAGAGTCTGCTTCAAGATCCTGAGAAAGTTTTTGTTTGTTGATTCAACTAATCCATTTCCTTGCAGATAATAGTTTGAAGATATTTTCAAGTAAATCCTATATTTACATGTAAATTCAATCATCTTGGCATCTATGAAATATGTGCCATTGTCTGTGACCAATGTGTTTGGAATGCCAAATATTGTGATCAAACTTTCCATAAATTCCATCACAACTTTATGGTCTACTTTTTTAGTGGGTATTGCTTTGGCCCACTTAGTGAAATAATTAGTAGCTGTTAAGATGTATTTATACCTAGCGGATGAGTTGGACTCTATTATTCCAATGAAATCCAGTCCTCATTGTTGAAAAGGTTCTTCAACTTGAATGGATTTTAGAGGCATAGAAGCGTTTCTGTTTCTCTCAATGTATCTCTAGCACTTATCAAAGTTTCTTGTTACTCTGAAAGTATCTACAAATATGGTTGGCCAATAACATCCAGTATTGATGATATTCAAAGTAGTGGTCCCTCCTAAGTAGTGTCCTCCTAACGGGTCTCCATGGAATTCCTCCAAGATATTATATTTTTGATTGTCCTTTATGCACCAAAGCAATACTTCATAATTTTTTTTTCTGTACAACCCTTTATGTAGCAAAGTGTACTTCAAATGCTGGATCGTGTATCTTCTTTTTTGTGAAGCATTCAAACATGCTGGACACTTTCCAATCTATAAGTACCTGATTAGTTCATCAGCCCAGTCAAGTTGCTATGAGGGTTGATCATCATATAATCCTGCTTATTGAGTTTGGTAAGCTATGTATTCAAATGAGGCTTTCCTGGTGAGTTCTTGGCATAGTGCTTTACCTCTTACAAGCTTGGTTGGATGTATTTCAATGTCATATTCTTATATATTTAACATCCAACCAGCTCTTTTATCATTGAGTTCCCCTTGTATGATGAAATTTTTGACATCGGGGTGAACCACATAAAATATAGTCATACTCTGTGAAAGGAAATGCCTAAAAGTTTTCAAAGACTTCATTATTGTGTAAATTTATTTTTCAATGAAGTTATACTTATCTTCATGTTCTTGCATAATATGACTTAGAAAAGCTATGGGCCTCTCTTCGTTGTCAAGCCCTTTTTGAGTGACTACTATGGCGTAGAAACCCTTAGAGTAGTATGGGTTTACCGAGATGGGAGCTTGGGCTATTTTCTCCTTAATTTGCTAGAAATCTAGTTTCCTTGAGTTTGTCCACTTAAACTCAACATCCTTCTTCGACAACTCGATTATGGGTGTAATATAATTTGCAAAAAGTTGGCTATGAATTTGTACGCGAAGTTGATTTGGCTATAGAAATATTGTAAGCCCTTTTTGTTAGGGGGCAGAGGGAGTTCTAATAGTGCTTTCACCCCTATTAGGGTCTATAGCTAGCCCAACCTTAGAAACAACATGGTCGAGTAAGAGTACTTCTACAACAAAGATGAATTTATTTAAATTTAGAGAGATGCCAAAATCTTTGTATTTTTCAAACACACTCCTAAGATATTCGATATGATCCTCCTTTCGATGGGAGAACACTGTCATATCATATAGATATATCACTATTATATTGTTGATAAGTTCTTCGAAAGCCACATCCATTACTCTTTGAAAGGTTACCCTAGCATTAGATAATATGAAGGGTATCCTATGATAGGCAAATGTCTATCACTTGGTTGTGAATGCAATCTTGAATTTCTATTCTTATTTAACCCACACCTGATTTTACCCAAAAAATCCATCCAAGAGAAAGAATATTTTTGCTTCTGCTATTGTGTGTAAGATCTGGTCGATCTGCAGGAGGGGGTAGTGGTGTTTTAACGAAGCCTTATTCAAGTTACGAAAGTCAACAAACAACTTGATATATCCATTCATTTTTCTAACTAGGGCCATGTTGGCTACCAAAGTTGAATGCTTGATCGAGTAAAAAATCTTGGCTTTAATCAATTTTAGTAGTTCTTGCTTCATCAAAGCCTTGATATTAATATTCATCGATCATTGCTTTTGTCAAAATGGATTTGCACCTTCTTCAAGTTCAATCATATACTGGATCATTTATTTGGAGTAGACCTTAATATCACCATAAGTCCAGGCTATGATGTTTGGGAATTCCTTACATAATTCCCTGATTTGGTCCAGTTCTTCTTCTGTAGTGTTTACTCCCACTTTGATGGATTTATCATGTCCCATTTGAGCTTCTCTATATCTGTGCTTATCAAATTTCATTTTATGGCTAGTTGACCTGTCGTTGTTATCAAAAGCTTTCAAGGGTGATCAACCCTTTTGGGATATGGTTATTTTTTAATTAGATCATGCCTATATTTTATTCATCTTCTGATGTTTTGTTACCAGAGCAGCTCATATCATGAATGAGGAAGTCCACTATCTGTTCATCATTCTTGAATACTTGCCAAAAGGCACCCCTATTTGGCACAGAGAGCTTGTAGATTAGTCTAACTATCTTAGACTTCTAGATTATGTTGCTGATAGAGAAAAAAATTACATCTATTTATTTTATTTTATTTTATTTGTGGAAAAAATCCCAAAAGGGATGCCACTTTCGGGTAAGACCCAAGGAGGCAGGGGTATCCATTCTGCCAAAAATGCCCAGGACTCGGACCTGGCCTACCACCTTTGACATACTCAAGGAGCAAACAAACACACAAAACCAAATTAAAAAAAGTAAATAACAACAAAAATAATAAAATAAAATAAAAAACATGCTCCTTGAGTGTGTCAAAACCAAAAGCACAACCAAACACGCACAATAAGATAAAAGAAACCACAACACAAACCACATAGAAAAACACAAGAACCACATAACAAAACACAAACAAGACAAAAACAACAGAACACTACAAAGACATAACCCAAAAAAACATGAAAAATAAACTGATGGGGGACGAGAAAATCACACGCTCACACTCACGCAATTTCCAAATTTTTTTTCTTCTATTAAATCTGGAAAATACATACAAACAGCCCGCAGGCTTTACTTTAACCAATGCTCGGCTTGGTTTTCTCTCCCTCACACTCTGCGTGCGATTTTCCTAAATCCACCACCCGATCTCATACATTAAACTGGGTTTTTATAGAGGCCCCGATCCTCTAAAAACCTCCTATGCAAAAATTGGGACACCAACCCGATTTAATACCCCACTCCACACGGCCTCTGTCATCGCCGATTTCATCAAAAAACTCTGTGCACCCATCCTTTTTGTTTCCCGTGCTTCTTGGTTCTCGTTCATATTTACTGCACCTTGGTGCCACGTGTCGTCCCTGCTCTGTAACCATCGCCTGACCTCTGCAACTTTTGTCGCGGCCCTCGAAAATACAGTAAGTTGCAAAATCATGACATGTCACGATTTCACGACATCTCCTTTATCCTGCCCTTCCTTCTCCTTTTTGGTCGTGATATCATGACATGTCGTGATATCATGACATTTCTCTCCTTCTTACGTCTCTTCCACTTCAGGTCATGAAATCGTGACATGTCGTGATTTCGTGACATCTTCTCTTCCAGCTTCCTTTCGCTCCTGCAAGTCGCGATTTCGTGACATGTCACGAAATCATGACATCCTCTCGTTTCACCTTCTTCCTCTTCGCGTCACGAAATTGTGACATATTCTTCCCTCTGTGCCTTCTCACTCTTTCGGGTTGCGATTTCGTGACATGTCATGAAATCATGACAATTTCCCTCCTTGGCTTCTTTCTGCTCCTTTGGTCACGATTTCATGACATGTCGTGAAACCGCGACATTTTATCCTCCTTCCCTTCCTTGTCTGCTTCTGTCGCGATGTCGCGACATGTCACAAAATTGCGACATCTTTAGCGTGTAGCCTTCTTCTTCCTGCTGGGGTCACGAAATCGCAACATGTCATGATTTTGTGACATCTTCTTGCTAGTTCTGCCCTCTGGTTGTGTCGTGATATCATGACACATTTGCTATCATGATATTGCAACAGCTTTCTCCGCTGACCCCTCTCTCCTCATCGTGTCGCGATATCGCGACACTTTTTCTGTCGCGATATCACGACAAATTTTCCTCCTCGCTGCCTTCTCTATTTTCTATCATGATTTCGTGACACATCGCGAAATCATGACACGTCGCGAAATCGCGACATTTTTCTTCCTTAGGAAATTTTTCAAATGCCTCTACATCAGGTGTTGTTAGATGCTCCTGCATCAGATACCCAAGGTTGGTGGAGAAGTGATCTTCACTTCTAAACTGTCTGGTTGCTACCTCCTACAACATCTCCAAACATTCCTCTACCTCTGCAGCCTGCTTCAACCCCTTCTCCTGGTCCACATAACTTCTATCTTCCTCCAGACAAATTCTCCCACTGTTGCATACTTCTTCTGCAGCCTACTTGCACTCCTCTTCTTGGCCAGTTAGATTTCTGCCTTCTTCCAGGCAGATCCTGGCACTGCTGCACTCTTCTTTGCATGCAGCCTTCTTCAGCTTCAGCTTCTGATGCACTCCAGCATCTCTCTTTTTCTATCTTTCTTCACGCCTTCTGTGTCGCTCTTCTTGCTCCCGCAATTTTATGTTGAGCCACTCCTCTTGTAGGGCTTTAAATTACCACTGCAATGCCAAGAACTCTTCCTCCGGCACCATATCTTCCTCCCTGCCATGACTTCTTTATGGAGGCATCTTTCCTTGCTTTTCTTCCAAATCTTGACCAATCCTGGTGTAGCTACCTCATTGTCAACGATCTGCTAACACGCTCCAGGATCTTAACCCTCTCTCTCTCTATTAGAACCCTACCACAGATCCTAGCACAACTGCCTCACGTTCGGTGAATCTGTTGCACACTCAGAATCACTAGCTCTGATACCACTTGATGGGGGACAGGAAAATCATACGCTCACACTCACATAATTCCAATTTTTTTTTTCTTCTATTAAATCTGGAAAATACATACAAATAGCCCGTAGGCTTTACATTAACCAGCGCTCGGCTTGGTTTTCTCTCCCTCACACTCTATGTGCGATTTTCCTAAATCCACCACCCAATCTCATACATTAAACTAGATTTTTATAGAGGCCTCGATCCTTTGAAAACCTCCTATGCAAAAATCGAGACACCAACCCGATTTAATACCCCACTCCACACAGCCTCTGTCACCACCAATTTCGTTAGAAAACTCTGTGTGCCCATCCTTTTTGTTTCCCGTGCTTCTTGGTTCTCGTTCGTCTTTACTGCACCTTGGTGGCATGTGTTGTCCCTACTCTGCAACCACCGCCTGACCTCTTCCACTTCTATCGTGGCCTCCAAAAATACAGTAAGTCGTAAAATCATGACATGTCACAATTTTGTGACATCTCCTTTATCCTGCCCTTCCTTCTCCTTTTTGGTTGCGATATCATGACATTTCTCTCCTTCTTCCCTCTCTTCCACTTCAAGTCACGAAATCGTGACATGTCGTGATTTCGTGACATCTTCTCTTCCAACTTCCTTTCACTCCTACGGGTCACGATTTTGCGACATGTCGCGAAATCATGACATCCTCTCGTTATGCTTTCTCCTTCCTCTTTGCATCATGAAATCATGACATGTCACGAAATCGTGACATCTTCTTCCCTCTGTGCCTTCTCGCTCTTTCGGGTCATGATTTCGCGACATGTCGTGAAATCATGACAATTTCCCTCCTTGGCTTCTTTCTGCTCCTTTGGTCGCGATTTCACGACATGTCACGAAATCGTGACATTTTCTCCTCCTTCCCTTCCTTGTCTGCTTCTGTCACGATTTCATGACATGTCACGAAATCGTGACATCTTTGGCGTGCAGCCTTCTTCTTCCTATTGGGGTCACGAAATCGTGACATGTCGTGATTTCGTGACATCTTCTTCTTGCTGGTTCTGCCCTCTGGTTGTGTCGCGATATCGTGACACATT
The DNA here is from genome assembly GCA_028583015.1 of Wollemia nobilis. NCBI lineage: Eukaryota > Viridiplantae > Streptophyta > Pinopsida > Araucariales > Araucariaceae > Wollemia > Wollemia nobilis. The sequence goes on from JAQPPZ010014470.1 coordinate 2,462,793, forward strand.
TGCTGTCGCGATATCATGACATATTTCTCCACCGGAACCTCTCTCCTCGTCGTGTCGCGATATCGTGACACTTTTTTTGTCGTGATATCGCGACAAATTTTCCTCCTCACTGCCTTCTCCATTTTTTGTTGCGATTTCACGACACGTCACGAAATCGTGACATTTTTCTTCCTTAGGCAATTTTTCAAATGCCTTTGCATCAGGTGTTGCTGGATGCTCCTGCATCATAAACACAACCAAAACCTAAAAAATAAAATAAAAATAAAAACAACCAACAACAGACAATAAACAAAAACAAAAAACATAGAAAACACTCACACAAAAAAATGAAATAACACAAACAAAGAGAAACCCAAGAACAAGAACGAAAAAAACACAAGAACAATAACAAAAAACATAAAAAAAAAAACAAAAAACAACAAAAACACAAGAACAACAAAAAACAACACAAAGAACACAAAAACAAAACAAAACAAAAGAACCCACCCACCTTAAAAAACTAAACAAAAAAACAAAGAAGACAAAAGAAAAAAAAATGAACAAAACAATGACCTATCTAGACCAGAAGACTATTAATGCAAGAATCAACGGAGGAAACAAAATAAAGAATAGAATGAGCTAGGGAACTAAAAAAACTGAATGAACCAAAGAGAAACAAAAAAAAAAAAACAAGAAGAAACTAGGTACCTTCTGGAGCCATCCAAAGAAATGATAGAAAGAAGAGCTTCCCTAATTTGAGAAGCCCACCATATAGGAGGGTGGCCATAACAAGTAAGATCACCTTTGTCCAAAGCCCAATTAGCTAAAGCATCAACACTCTTGTTTTGATCTCTGACCACATGATTGTAATCAACTTTCAAAAATCCCATCTGGATTAGCTGAATCTTCTCAATAATTCTTTTTATTCTCCAATCCACCTTATGATTCTTAGAAGGAGTTTTCAAGAGATTAATCATAAGTTGAGAGTCAGACTCAACTAACACCTTTTCCCATCCAACCTTAGTAGCCTCCTGAAGGCCTCTAAGGATACCATACCCCTCAGCAAGGTTATTGGAAAGAATACCCAAATTCTTAGCAAAAGTAAAAACCAGGGAGCCATATGAAAGTCTACCAATTCCTCCCATACTGGCTTTTCTAGGGTTCCCTCTAGAGGCTCCATCAGTATTGACTTTTCCAAAATCCTTAGGAGGAGGTTGCCAATTTCTAGTCCTATCCATCTTACTAATACTCACATTCCCTTTAAGTTGGTTGCCCTTAGAAGGTTTAATCTTCAATCTTTGCATCACTTGATCCCATCTTTGGTGGGAGTTTTGGGGGTGATTAAGGAGTTGATGGACTGATTCAACTAAGTTGGCTATGGTATTTTGCCAAATATAGTGAATATCCTTCCTATCTTGATTAAAAATTTGGTTGTTCCTTTCATTCCAAATATTCCAAAGAAGAATGGTAGAACCCATCCAAACTAACTGCCTAATAAAATGATCAACACCCTCTTGATTAGGCCAATCCCTCCAAAGTCTGTTCAAAAGTGAAAAAATTGGACCACTTGTAAGCCAAGTAAAGTTGCCATTCTCCTCCATAGCTCAGAGGCTAAAGTACACTCAATAAAAATATGGTTGATATTTTCTACATTCTCTTCACACATTTCACATCTAAAAGGGCCATGAAAACCATGCTTCATAAGTTGCTCACCGGTAAGCACCCTACGATGCAATAAAAGCCAATTAAAGAACCTCACCTTAGGCCAGAGCTTTTGAGCCCACAATTGAGAAAATATGTCGAAAGAATGGTTGGGATTATTATGGCATAAGGTCAAATAACCTTGAGCAACTGAATACTCACCCTTAGTAGTGTTGTTCCATCCAAAACAATCTTTTTCATGGGACCAAGAGAGGGATCTCATATGAAGGATGCCTTGGATATCTTGTCTTTGCCTTTCTAGGATTTGAATAGGCCAGTCCTCAATAGGGATCCAATATCTACCAACCTTTGAATTACCAGTATGGTACCGATAGTAATTAGCCACCTTTATCCAATTAGCTCGGTGAAGCTCCTCCATCCAAGGCCTCCAATCGGGAAGCTGAGTTATCAAAGGCTTGTGACCATCCCAAGAATCTGTCCAAAAATTTGCATGTTGACCATTATGAATGATCCAAAATAATTTTTTCTTTATCAAATCCTCACCAGTCTTAAGAACTGCTAAAATGGGAGAACCTTTGGTAGGAAGTTGATAGCGAATAAGGTCTTCAGGACTTTTGTTCTTGGCATATTTAGCACGAAGATTATTGGCCCAAAGAGCATTGGGGTTATGCAACATCCTCCAATATAATTTAGCGGCTAAAGCTTTGTTGTTATTAATTGAAGACCAGAATCCTAACCCCCCTTCACTCTTAGGAAGACATAAAGTATCCCATTTCACCAAGGCCCATTTTCTTTTCTCCTTAGTACCACTCCAAAGGAAACGATGACTGATTTGATCCAATTCTCGAAGAACAACCTTTGGGATATTCAAAACGGAAGAAACATAAATAGGAATAGCTTGAAGGACTGATTTTACCAAGGTGATTCTACCCCCAGAAGAAAGCCACTTGTTGGTCCACTTTCCAATTTTCTTCTTGACTTTGTCCAACAACCAATTCCAATCTTTATTTTTCTGCCTTTGAATATTTATGGGAATACCTAAATAAGTGATTGGAAGAGAGGTCTTCTTATATCTTAATTTATCCAAGACCATGGATTCCTGTCTAGCGAGCGGTGAAAGAAAATAACTTTAGATTTGTCTTCATTGATCAAGCTGCCTGATAGCCTTAGAAAAATAGCTAATGATTTGCTTAATATTAGAAGCTTCCTTAAGCTGTAGCTTTACCTAAAAGGGTAGAGTCATCCACAAATTGAAGATGAGAGATAGGTCTAGCTCCATGAGCAATGGTAACTCCCTCAAGGGTTTTGTTTTCCCTCTTTTTGGTTATAGTCCTACCCAAGCATTCAGCAAGAATGATGAATAAATAAGGGGATAGCGGGTCACCTTGCCTAATACCTCTGGAAGCTGGGAAAGACTGAGAAGGCCTGCCATTGATAAGAACTAAGTAGGAAACTGAAGAGATACATCCCATAATCCAATCCATCCAATCCTTAGAGAAACCAAATTGCCTCAAAACTTTGATAAGGAAGTGCCAATCCACTCTGTCATAAGCTTTGGATAAGTCTAACCGGATGAACATAGAAGGAGAATTTTGCATATCCATGGAATGGATGGCTTCTGAGCAAGAACTATCTCATCTACTATTTGACGTCCTTCCACATATCCCCCTTGCTGCGGGGAAATAATCTTATGCAAAAGAGGCTTCAACCTTTACTGCCATGATTTTAGTAATAATTTTGAGAAGAACATTACATAAAGCAATAGGTCTAAAAGCTGAGATATGATCAACCTCTTGAGCTTTTGGAACAAGAGTAATATAAGTTTTATTGATAACCTTCAAAATTTCTTTGGATTTCCTGGCTTCTTCCACCACCTCTAATAAATCAACATGAAGGATATCCCAGAACTCTTGGTAGAACTCAATAGGAAAACCATCGGGACCTGGGGTTTTCCCTTTTTGCATTTTAAAAACTACTTGTTGAAGCTCATTGATAGTAACGAGGAGCAGTCAAAATAGAGTTCTCCTCGGAAGTGATAAGAGAAGGGATTGCTTTAAGAACATTTTGTTGTGAAGCTGAGTCAAGAGGAGTAGCGACAAAAATATTGGAAAAGTAATCAACAACAATAGAGTTCATGCCATCCCAAGTATAAACAACATCTCCAGAATCTGATTTTAAGGAAGAAATAAAGTTGTGAGATCTTCGAGCTAGAAGAGATTTGTGGAAGAAATTTGTGTTTCGATCTCCTTCTTTGAGCCATTGAATTCTAGATTTTTGCTTCCATAATATTTCTTCTCTTTTTTCCCATTCCTCTAAGCTGAGTTGTGAGTTTAATTTCATCTGCACTTCTCTTCTCTGTGAGGCCATCTAAACGGATTTTCTTATTCAAATTTTCAAGATGAGCAATAACTTCATGTTTTTTTTATGAACATCCCCAAACTCTTTCCAGTTCCAAGTCTTGATTTTGGATTTAATGTATTGCGATCTTTTGGCAAAACAGAACATCTTAGTCCCATGCCTAGGTTTACCTTCCTTCCACCATTGTTGCACACGAGGTCTGAAGGAAATGTCTCTAAGCCACATTAATTGAAAACGAAAAGGAGAGAAACTCACATTGGTTTTCCACATTTCCACCATGAGTGGCCAATGATCCGAACCAACATTATTAAGAGTCTTCACTTTAGGAATGTGACCATGGATTAAGAAATTTTCAGAGAGCAAAAACCTATCCAATCTCTCCATTATACAAGCTAAGCCTTGCCTTCTGTTAGACCAAGTCATAAGGCCATTATCTGGTTGGATATCCACAAGATGGAGGTTTGCAATATATTCGCTCATGAGGTCAGTACTTTTGTCCAAATTTCTATTTCCCCCCCTTTTCTCATCCAGAGAGAGGATGGTATTGAAATCTCCTCCGATCAAGATCCAAGCTTTAGGAAAATGAGAGATAATATGAGTAATATCCTTCCACTTTCTTCTTTTTTCCTCCAAAGAAGTCGGGGCATAAACAATAATGTAGAGCATAATCTGGTTGGAATGTCTACTTTGAATAGCTATAGCCAACAAACCCCAACTGCCAACCATATGGTGAATAACTACCTCTTTTGGGTCCCAAAGACAAGCAATGCCACCCGAAGTCCCTTGGGAGCGAGGGAAACCACTTTTCCAGCTGGCCAAATTTTACTGGCAATTAAGTCCATATCCTCCATTGACATCTTTGTTTCTTGAAGGAAAACAAGATGTGGATGATTTATCTGAATCATTCTTCTAATTTCATTTTGTTTTGAAAGACTCCCTTTGAGTCCTCTAATATTCCAAGTGATGATCTTCATTAATACCAGGGCTAAAAATGTTGGGAAGGGCATTAATCTTACCTTCCTCTACAAGCTTTTCACCTTCTTTTACCATATGATATTGATTGGTCTTGCGACCTACTTTTTGATTAGAATCCATCTTCAAATTTTTTTCCCTGTTTCTTGACTTATTCCAATTGAATCTGAGATGGCTTCTAACCTTGAAGAATGCTCATACACAGCCAAAATTTTACTAGATGGTTCAATGGAGTCTATATTGGGACCTGCATTATTTGAAGTTTTGACATTTGAAATATTGTTTTTCTTGTGTAAATTTTCTCCTTTTTTTTTTGTTGAAAACCTTTGATTTGTTGGTTTGTCTCTGAGTTCTTTCCTTCATATTTAAATTGTGTTTCTAAGATTTCAGTTTCCATTATTTCCTCTTCCTCACTTGGGACATCATTTGTGGAAAGGATTTCAAACATATTAGCAAATGACTTTGATTGATCCTTCATTACTGGTTTTTTATGAGTGTTCTTCTTCTTAGGTATTTGGAAACCTGCTGAGTTTATATCTTCTTTCTTTTGATCGGGAATTTTATTTGGGCAAGCACTGGCCAAATGACCATATTCATGGCAAATTCTACAATGAAAAGGAATGTTCTCATAGTCCACTACTTGCTCCCAAGTGTCTTCCCCAAATTGTAATGTGATATTTTTAGGTAGGGGTTTGTCAAAATCCATTAAAACACAAATTCGAGCATAAATAATATGTTCAAAATTTTGAGTACAATCAGCGAGTCATCATAAAAGTTCCTAAAGAGTTTCCAATTGAAGAAAAAATAGTAGGATTCCAAAATTCAATAGGGAGGCCAAAGAGTCTAACCCACACGGGAGCTATAGAAGGCATCTCTTCTTCGGCTTTAAATTTAGTATGCCAGGGCTTCATGAAAAGCCACTGCCCTTCCAAAAAACCAAGGACCCCCTTGAAAAGTTTTCTCTCTATCTTCATTATTAGCAAATAAAACAAGAAAATAACCATTTGGATAAATAGAGATTTGTAACTCACCTTTAGTTTTCTAGCTTTTTGCAGCCCAGACTTTGAAAGCAGATAGACTCGGACGAAAACCCATGAACCGAACAATTAGTCCTCTTTTTTCCAAATCTTCAATGCCAGTCTGAATGTTACCCATATCAAGCTTAACAATAGGAGTTCCATCAACTGCTTTAAGACATCCTGACTCCGTTTTCCTGGGATCAATCTTAGGCATTCTTAGAGGTTTATGAGAAGCCCTAATATTGATATTAGCATTGGGATGAGGCTGTCCACCACGAAGGGCATCCCTAAAATTCATTTTTGGGACTGAGTCTTCGAAATTCTTACCCTTGATAGGGGTTTTCATAGTAGAATTATTTTGTGGGTGCACCTTAGCACCAGATTCACTTGAGATATGAGCCATTTTTTGATCAACTACTTGAAACTTATTTTGTGGTCTCTTTAATCCTTGCCCTAGACGTCGTGGAAAGGTATGGTTTTCACTTTTCTTTTGTGCAGCAAATTGGAAGCCGTTGTCACTCAAGTTCACAGTATGATCTGTTGAAAGACAAATTTCTAACCCATATTGTATCCCCTACAACATTTCCTGCTAAAATATTGAGCATAAACCACAAAAATATTGGCCGCTAGGGCCCGAAGGCCCTAAAAACCAACCTCTGGAGCTGCTTGCACTCAACCCGAATGAAACCCTCGCATAGCCGCTTGCCAAATATATCGTTCACACATAGGGATGTGCTAGGATCTGTGTTGCTCCAAATGATATGAAAATTGGTGGAGACGTTCTAGGGTTTTTCAGGCATCTACCCTCAAAATTTTAGCTCAATCCGAGTTCGGATGAGTGAGATATGGCCAAAACGAGTTCGGAAGTTTTGGGCAGTCCTGCGAAAAATGTCTAATCTTCCAATGACTTAAATTTATCTATCAAAAAAAAAAAAAAATTACATCTATTAAAGCTAGTAGATCTATGTGAGTATTCTTTTCCCTTGGGATTGCTTTTAGATTTAAAGATTCAAAAGATTCTAGCAAGTCCCAAACCTTATTTTTGTAGGCTTTAATGTAATATTTCTTGCTTACACATATTTTAGTTACTTGATTCACTATCAGTTTGAAATTCCCAAATATTTGTAGATGCTTGATACCCATATTTTCAACCTTCTTAAGGCCTAAGAAGAGTGCTTCATACTCTGCTGCATTGTTAGTGCAACTCCAGGTTAACCAGTAAGAAACAAATTTCTCTTTGCCTACTGGAGATATTAGAACAATACCTGCTCCATATCCATTTTTACATCTAGCACCATCGAAGCAAAGTTTCCATAGTTGATTAATAGATTGGTTGGTCAACCTGAGGAAGAGAAATGAGGTTACTTTTCTTGGGTTTTAAAATTGTGTAGCTTTTGATGTCAGTCTCAATCATGGCATTGAAATATTGGAGAGAGAATTGGTCTTCCTCCTGCAACACATTTAGAGCTTCTTCCATCAAGTTTAAATATTCCAGTTCTTCTATCATCATATTCATAGTGGTGGCTTGTTTACCTTCCTCTTCAAGTTTTTCAATATGAAATTTTGAAGGTTTATCTTTAATATCTTCACTCTTTTTCCCTTGAATGGGATTTCTAGATGTGAGAAATATAGTGATAAATATCCTCCTATATTTATGGTGAACTCCTTGGAGAGAGACATGCCAAAATAAGGCTCCAAATCCACTACTACTACCTCTTGTATAACTGTGAGATGAGGTAGTCTGTGAAGAACTATTGGAATATATTTAATTACCCCTATCATTTTTATAGGGGTTCCATCTAACTGCAATACACCCGGACTGCTCCTTGTGTACTCCATTCCCATGATGTCACATACTGCCTTAGGCATCATGGTGGTTGCAACTCCAGAATCTATCATACAATTGTGAACTACCCATCCTTCCATCTAAAGAGACAAATAGAAGGGAGGAGGCCTATTTTATCTTGAAGTGGACATCAAAATAGCTTGTTCAAAATATAATTGAACTAGGTTTTTATTCTTGTTCTTCATAGGTCTCAAGGATTCTTGCAATAAGTTAATATTCCCTGGGAATTGCAAAAAATTATACATAGTCGCTTTGGCGGGAATTTTCTTCATTTTTTGACTATGTTCAATGGGAGGGGTTCAACATTTTTTTTGTTTCACATTTGTGTCATACTTGTTTTTGTACCCCTAAGTAACATCTATTTTTTGATGCTTAGTTAGTGAGGGGTATCTCAAATTGTCTCTAGCTTGTTCCTGCATCTTTGCTTCCTTCTACCGAGGCATTTATTTACAAGTTTCTACTCCTTTTGGACCTGAATTATGGGAGCTTTTTCATAAGAGGTTATTTTCTCAATAGGGTCATTTATAGGGGAAGGCACCTTCAAAGGGTTAAACTATTGGGAATGAACCTGCAAGGGTTTCTTTCCTGATATGGTTAGAACAACTACTTGTTCAATAGAAGGCATCATGAAATTTTGATTCTCTTCTCTGATCATATTAACCTGACCCTTGAGGGTTTCTTAGCCTTTTCAATAGATATCCTCTGGATATGATGTTGATGAATCATGCAATAAGTTTCACCATGAGGATCATTATACGTGGAACACCAAAATTTTGACTCTGTCAAAATGTTATCGGGTTTGCTATCTTCATTGGCATAAACCGTGTTAGACTTATAATAACTTCTACCCCTCATGGAGGATTGATCCTTCGTCACTTGTGGGAACCTCCTTAGTTGGAAATTTCTTTCCACTTCTCTTATTTCCATTGAGGTCATTTTATTTTTCAGAGTTTTCAAGATTGATTGCAGATCTTGTAGATTTACAAGTTGAGAATCTGGAGTTGATGAAATGAAGTGTAGGAATAGCAGGATGCATTGGAGCGGGGGATGCCTATATTACTAGAATTTTAGGCTATCCAATTAAGTTGGGGAGACTACTATTAGAAGCTAAAGTAGGAGTTGGGAAAGTAGTATTCGATGCTTACGACAGATCTGAGAAAATAGGCATTATAATTTTATCGGGAACCTTCCAATAGCGATCATATCTCTTTCTGCTTTCTGTGCTTCCTAGTAAATCTCAAGGAAGGTAAATATGTGGTACTGCCTGATGGACATTCTTATATATGAGTTGAAATATCTTAGATAATAATACATTGACTATTCCTTTGGTGGTCGCAACCCGTCAAGGACCCTCTACCAAGTTTGACTAAATTTGATATTAAAGTCAACAATCTCCTCTTGCAGGTGCTTTTGGATGGCAGTAAACTGATTTAGTAGAGAGAATGGGTCTACACATTCATTGAATTTTTCTACTAATTTGATGGAAAGTTAGGCCCAAGTACATAAAGTTTGGTTGTCAAGAGCTCTGTACAAATAGAGTATTTTATCTTCAAGGAAATGACTAGCAATATTATCATAACATATTCTTCAATAATGTTATGTATCGGGGCTAGTTCATCTACGTATTGACAATTTTTGTAGGCCGTATTTCTAGTACCATCATACTGGAGTAGTGCTTTCAAGGCCACTGCTGGAATCAGATGCTGAGCTGTGAGATTCAGGGGGCATGTATGGTTCCATAAAGGGTAAGGTATATTTGGCTGATTTGCAGCCATTGCGATTATGGTTTTACATATATTGCAGGTATATGGGTAGTTGGAGTTAATGTTCCACAAGTAGCAATACTAGGGAAGGCTACAGGGGAAATACTTTTGTATCCTATACTTAGTATATGAGAAAGTTTTTCTAGCAACTAAAATAGGATTAACTCTGAGGCTACCAAGGTGTTGTTCAAAGAACTCGATGGGCTCTTCTAAATTTTTTGCTTTAGATATGGTTATCATAAAAGATGATATACAACCAAAAATTAGGTAAAGAATTTCATAGGGTTCCTTTCTAGGGCGGAGTTTCCAGGTGAATATAAAAAATTATCAGGTCAAAGGTATTCATAGAAACTTTGATGTGTATACTACGTGGGATTGTGTCCCACCGGGCGTGCCAAAAACATTTGGTGCAAAATCTGCCTTTGGTTATGTTTGTACCCAAGATTTTGCCAACACTGAAAGATAAGCTTAAAAAAACATTTTATCTGGTTCAATCTACAGAGGAGGCTGGTTCCTTGCTTCTTTGGAAAAATGGTGAGAGAAGTAAATGCGTAAAGAGAGGGAAATATAACTATTGCTAGAAGTGTTTAAAGGTACATATTAGATAACAACAAAGTAACATTAAAAACACTTTTCAGAGAAGCATCTATTTAAACCATCAAACAGAGCAACTAATCCTCCAATGTAAATATACTCAAGCATAATATTAATGGAATGGTTAATTTTAGAGTTAACAAAACTTTACCATAGAAATTCAAAATAATAATTAGAGCAAGTAATATTCAATCTAACTTTAATCAACAATCAACAATCCATACATACTTGATAATACACCAGTGGACAAGAAACCAGAATGGATGATCTTTTATTAGCTTTCAAAAGTCTATACATTGCCTTGTAAACATATAAGAGTTGACCTTTTGTTTAGGTCGCTCATCCTATATATAATAGTTTCACATAATAGAAAAATTGAAAGTTGTTACAATAGTTTGCTCGTACTCTCATTCTGCTAAAGAGGCAATTAGGAGAGCATGGAGTCTTCAACTGGAAATGGTTAAGATTTTCTTGTTATAATAATCCTCCTTTATATCCTTAGAGACATCATGTTCCAACTATATTTTACTCAAATTTGTCACACTGCTCCATCTTGATCTTCAAAATATTGTTCCATCATAACTTTTGGTCTTTGCTTGGTCTCTTGGCTTCAAAATGTCATGTTGTCATGACTATTTACCCTAATATCTACCTTGATCTTCAAAATGTTGTGCCATCATAACTTTTGGTCTTTGCTTGACCCCTTGGCTTCAAAATGTCATGCTATCATGACTATTTACCCTTATCTCCACCTTGATATTCAAAATGTCACGCCATCACGACTTTTGGTCTTTGCTTGGTCCCTTGGCTTCAAAATGTCATGCTGTCATGACTATTTTCCCTTATCTCCACATTGATCTTCAAAATATCACACCATCATGACTTTTGGTCTTTTATTGGCCCCTTGGCTTCAAAATGTTTGAAGAACACAAGCTTATACTGAGAGGGGGGGGGTGAACAGTATAAGACCTATTTTTAATTTTTCTTTTATACTTCAAAATAGTAAAGCAATATACCCAAAGCAATATCAAAGTAATGCACAATATCATCCACAAAGTGACACCAATTTTAACGTGGTTCACCCAGAATGGCTGGGCTACGTCCACAAAAAATTTCTCTAAAAGTTATGTCAAAGTTCTTTGGGAATCCTTCCCAATTACAATGTTTATGAGCCTCGGCCCAAAGGAGATACCTTACCCCAATCAGAATTTATGAGCCTCTACTCAAAGGAGATACCTTCCCCCAATAAAAATTTATGAGCCTCTGCTCAAAGGAGATACCTTCCCCTATGCTCTGGAAATGATCCCTCAGAAGATCAACCGCCTCTACCTCTTGCCGGCCACGTGGAACTCATTTCCACCGAAGACCTCCTGTACTTAATGCTTAGCCTAAGAGACCTCTACCTTCTATGATCACGTCCACGGCAGCTCAACAACTCTGTACCAAACATAGTCGGTCGATCTAGTACAAGTCTTCCTCTGTCACGTCAGATCTGTCCAACTCTTGAACAAATCAATCCTTTGCATACAAGCCTTCTCAAAGACTTGCCAAATTTTTCCTCAGGTTCTTCTCATAGAACCAATGCACCTCTGTCCTCAAGTTCTCTGATAGAACTATCAAACTCAGCTCACAAGTCCTCTACTAGGACCTGTCCAAATCTGCTCACAAGTCCCCATCGAAACCTGTCCAAAATTGCTCACAAGTCCCCACCAAAACCTGTCCAAAACTGCTCACAAGTCCCCACCGAAACCTGTCCAAAAATTGCTCACAAGTCCCCACTAGAACCTATCCAAAAACTGCTCACAAGTCCCCACTGGAACCTGTCCAAGAACTGCTCACAAGTCCCCACTGGAACCTGTCCAAAAACTCAGCAAGCTCACCAAGAAAAAAACCTTTCTTAGTAAGAAATCACAAAGTGAATTGTTAGAGACCCAATGTGATTTGTCAAACTCATAGAAGCATAAAGAGAATTGTTAGAGACTCAATATGTTCTATACTCAAATCCCAATCCCAAAACTCAACTCAAATCAACTCAGCTCAATCTCAATCTCAAATATGAAAACTCAACTCAATATCTGAAATGGATAGGATATAATGTTTTCTTTCAAGAACATGAAACCCCACAAATTTCCAACTATGCAAAGAATCACATAATAATGATACTCATGTTCTTTTCACCATATATTAGGGTTTCAACAACAATGCTCATCAAACAAGGTTTAGTCAACCAACACCATTCAACTCAACATCAACCTTGAAGCATTCAACCAATCATCACAAGAAAAGGAAACAAGTAGAAATCCTTTTCCCTCCAAAGATATTTGAACAAAACAACCACCAACACAATATCACCAAATGCAAAGAATAACTTGCTCAAATCAACTCAATGGAGTAAGCCCAATATCATGAATCAAGTAAAGCAATAACTTGATCAAACAACCTCTATGGAAGCAACTCAACCATCAAACTCAAAACAGCCAACCAAAGGTTCCACCAACTCAATGCAAGTAGCTAGACTCACAAATATAAACCCTAGTGCACAAAGCTTCCACTATCTCAAACTAGAAATTATGCATTCACCAAAAACTCTCCTTAAGGATAACAATGCATAAGTAGTCTTCAACAAACCAAAAAATAGGATTTACACCTAGCCAAAGGATACCTAGTAGAATACCTTTTCACTCCAACCTTATTTTAGAAAACATACACCAATCATACTCATAAGAAGAATGTGCCCATACCTTATTGGAGTAGAAGATAATTGAACCTTCAAGCTGTCACCACACACAACTCTCAAACTTATAAATCGCTGTCCAAGAAACTTTGAATTTCGCAGCATAAAGATGTTTTAATAAAAACGTGTGTTACTCTAGCAAAGCACCCCCGCGAGACTCGAAACGGTGACCTCCGCCAATGCAGCGCCCAATAGCAGCCTTCGTTGCCACTAGCCCACGTAGGCTATGAAGTTCACAAGTGAACTTCCCTCCACTTCACCCTTGAAAAAACTCTCGAAGACTTTTCAACCGCACGTGCTCCTAAGTCTTCCTTCGATCGCAGTGAATACAGAGCACAAACACCGCAAATTGCATTAAGGGAATTTTGAATTCATTAGCCTTCCAACCTTAGGAGTTGGAGAATAAATAGTCTCTTCGAAGACACCTTGACGTCGATGGAAATAAAGACCATTTTGAAATTAATCAAAAGTCTTTTCAAAAAGGGTTTAAAAACCCTTAAATAATTTTAATAAATTAAGAATAAAAAAAGGTTTAAAAACCTTTAAGTATTTTTAATAAATTAAAAATAATTTCTTCCTTAATTAATTAAAACCTTGAAGGGTTTTAAATAATAATTAAATAAATAATAAAGAGAACCTCCATTGGTTTTAATAAAAACCATTTAACTTAGTTTTAATAAAAACCCTATCCAACTTGGTTTTAATAAAAACCGGTTTGGTTTAAATGAAAAACCCTTGCCAATGGAATCTCTCTGTGCAATCATTCCTCTAAGGTGTCTTCTTTTGTGGATTTATCTGTTTCATTTTGTCCAGGAGCTGTTGCACTGCTTGATGAGGCTTTCTTAGCCTTTTCTTGCTTGTCTTTTTCCTGGATGACTTCATTATAGGTGGTGTAAGATTTTCTCCAAGTCTCTTCATCCGTATCTGAAGTCTCCTTGAAGGTTAGGTATAGATATTCCAACTCTTTGACCTTGTCATACAATAGGATTTTTGACTTCATGTATAATTCATGTAGGCATAAGTTGATATAGATAATGTCTTAAGCCATACTAAATATTTATTCCTCCTGAACCGACTCTTTCTAGCTATCAATATTTGACTCATCTTCCACAAAATTTTTCTAGGCGGTATTCAATTCATCTGCCGCTAGGAAATTAGAATATTTATCCTAGAATCTAGGCATTTCATAGCTTTCTACTATGCTCACATGTTTCAAAACTACCTTAGCTTCTACCTTGAGGTCGTACATAAGCTTAGCACTTTCAGTTACCAACTTGTCTCTTTTGAAAAATTTCCTAGCGGTTAGGTTGACATAGGACCATTTTTCATCCTACACTCTATATCCAAGTATTGCTTGTGTGCTTTCAGCCAGGGCTTGAATATTTATAGATACTGATAACCTTGATTTCAGGAGGTTGATTGACATCTCAAATTCATCATACACTTAGCCCAACATTTCTTTAATCTTGACCAGGTATGACAGTGTGGGCCTTGCCTTCATGATCATATTTTGGATGCCTCCAATCATATCTTTCCTAACCATCCTTACATTTTACTTAGACAGTTAGTTGGTCTTGTCAGCACTATCAAAAAGCTACTTCTTGAGATCTTCAACCTGCTGGTTCAATAATTGTATTTTTTATTTGGCCTTCTCAGCATTCTCTTTATAGGGAACTGCTTCATTGAACATTAGGTCATACTTTTTTGCTTCATTCTTCAAAGCCTTCTTGATTGTTTTTTGCTCATTTAAGGCTTCTTCTAAATTATTTCTTGCTTGTTCAGCCCTGGGGTAATTTTATTTGTAATATTTAATATTTAGGTATATGGTTCCCATGTGGGCTTGGGCCTTTCCCCACTTATCCTCCATTGGCAACTAGGTGATGTCTTCTATAGTTATCTCAACTTGATAGTCTTCTATGGTTATTTATCCCTCTGGATTTTGGACAAGTGGTGTCATTTTTACAGTGGAATGCTACATATTGATGGGATCTAGTGCTATCCATTCCCTAGTGCAGGCTATATCTTTAGAAATATGAGTGCTACATGATTTAAACTAGGTAGCATCATTCAAGGTTTCCTTTTAAAACTTTTTTAACCTAGAAATGATAGGGTTATTCTTAGAAGAAGAGGTAAGAATGGCTTGGAATTTTTGGAGGTTGGTGGAATAAGGAAAAGTAATAGTGGCTAGAGAGGAATCCATGTTTTATTGTTCAATGAAGGAATATTTGGGGACAACCGAGGATGCTTTTTGATCATTTTGGGATGATGGTGGCGATAGTGGAGGCTGGTGAGTGTAAGGAGGAGAGGTATCACCCTAACCTATAGAATGAAAGGAGGAATTCCTCTAAGGGTGAGAAGAAGAAATTAATTTGATAGGAGATATACCTTGTTCTTTCATTGGATCGGTGTCTCCAGTTTTTGGTGCCTTCTCGATAGCTTCTACTATTTTTTTCAAGCTCAAATCACCAATATCAGTTACAACATTTGCTAGGAGCTGTTATTTTCCAGGGTCCCCTTCTGTGGGATAGGTTTTTTGATCATCTTGACCACTTCTTGTTTGTATGTCCCCTAGTGTTCAAAAGTTTACTTGGAGCTTTCCTATGTTCTCTCGTGGTCCCCTATTTCTTCCTGTTCCCCTATTTCTTCAGAGGGTGTTTCTTCTTGCTTTATTTTATTTTGTTCTCTTTTATTTTGTTCTTATTTCTTCTTCCTATGGAGGAGAAGAGTATCATAATCATAATCTGTGTTTGATGCGAAATGAGGAATGAATTTTTGAGATGACTTTTTAGGAGCTTCAACTTGCTCAGTGGCAATCTCTTTTTATTTGCCTTTTTTGATGTCCAATTTTTTTGCAATGGGCTTAATGGGGATGCTGTTGATACCCAGGGGTAATTTTTTTGTGAGTGTCAAACCATGTGGCTTGGTGGTTGTCATACCTTTTAGAAAACTCTTGGTTGATCTTCATCCCATACCTGGTATGCATTGGAATCTCATTTGCCACCATGCTAAGATTTTGGTGTGATCCCAGTCTTTACCTTTTTTCTTCATCCTATCAATGACCTTTTCATCCAGCTTGTGGGTTGGGTTGATTTCAGGGCTCTAGTCTATTAGGTGCTCATAGAAATAATTCCATAGAGGTAATGACTACATCTGTTCAACGTGCCATTTCAATAGTTCATCATCCTCGTTGTTCCTGCTCTATCTATCAATTTGCCTATCTTATACATGAAATTTTTTTAAGAGAGCTCGATTAAGGGTGGTCTTCTTTTGAGAAAAAATTTCTATAGGGTCATACTTCCACTTCTATGGTAAATCAACCAACTTTAAAATTTTTAAAGTTCAAGCGATTCGTTCATGGTCCCCTTTCTTTGACACTGATACACTCACAAATTGGAATGGCATGAGGCATGTGCCTATCTTACTAGAACATGTGCCAAATTTGTAATTAATATATTCAATTTTACTCACGTATTCTAGAGTGAACAATCGCTCAGTGACATAATAAGGTAGCAAAAAAGGCTTCCCTATGAAGCCATATATTCTAACGACCACTCACTGGATCAAAATAAACCAATCCTCTTCTTTTGCGTAGATGTGTTGCAAAGTATCCCACATATTTTGGGGAATTCTTGGCATGGTGCCATACATGATTTTAAATGCAAGACCCAAGAATTCCATATTAATATGGTAATACAACTTTGCTTTCAAGAGGAGCAATGTCCACTCATACACGGGCAGGTTGTTTCCATCTTGGTCCTTTGTTGTAGTAGAGATAAAATTTAAATTCTTTGCCTGAAATAAAAAGAAAAGCCATACCAGGTAAGAAGAAAACCTGAAGGTGTTAGGGAGGTCTCTATGAAGCTTGAAGAGGTGTGCATGCATTTTTTGGGCCAGGTATGTTGGCCAATCGAATAAGAGTGGCACTATTTTTTGGTCTACACATGCAACATCATTGAATTTGGGGTTTGATATGCAGTGTGACACCACAACCTGCCATATATAGACTTGTGCATCAGTTTCTAACTCTACCACCATGGACAACATGGAAAAAAGCTCCTTGTTATTAAATTTGGATAGGGAAAATGGAGTCCTTGGTAGGGTTTCCTCAAGAGGAGATTCTGTCAAATGTTCTTGCAGAAATAATCTAAAGTTGAGAGTGTTGGTATAAAGCTTCATTGAATTGATGGGGTCAAAATGGATAGGATTTACTGTGGGTCTTCTATCGTAACTAGAGGTAGCCCTAATTGCATTGACATCAAGAGTAAATATGACCTCTCCCTTGGAATCTTTCATAATTTTGTGCTTTACGTCATCGAACTCTACCATAGCTTTGATTATTTTAGGGCACGGGTGGGCCTGGGTGCAGATGTACCAAGAGAGAAGGGTGTGGTAGGAAAATGTGCTTGGGCATGATGACGTGACATTCTTAGCAACCCTAGTCACTATGTCCTTTCGAATTCACTCTGGGTATTTCCATTTTACCCTGGTGTCAGTGATGTGAATGTCTGGGTCCATGAAACTGATTTCACTCTTAGTCGACTTGCGTTTCCCTTTGGTGGATGGTGGAGAAGCTATTATGGTTTCCTACTACAATTTTGGTGTAGAATAAACTTGGAACACTTAGTAGAACTTAAAAGAATTTTGAGAAATCAAGAAGCACAGTGAGAAAAAATAAAATGTAGAGGATAAAGAAGTGATTAAAGGATTCTATGGTATAAGTGAATGTGCATGCGCATGCCAAGGCAACATGCATTAACTGTGGTTGATGGCACGCACATTTCACTACTAATTTTGAATGTTGTTGGATACTTTGGTTCATGTGCCACCTTCAAGAAACCAACTGCCATGCATTATTTTTTTTCTAGGGCCAATGGCATCACTTCGATGTTGTCCTAGGCCAATAAATTAGCATCACATCTAATATGGGACAATAATATAGTATGGTGGTACCTTAAAAAGTAGGGTTTTAAAAGTTTGAGAAAACTGCTTTTCCCATCGAAATACATGGTTGTTCTAAGGTAGCCTTTGGGTCTAAAAATTGCACCATCATGAAAAATTTCCTTGGAGTGGCCATCGGATGCCGAAATATCATAAAATCATAGCAAATTTCCTTGGAGTGGCCATCGAATACCGAAATGTCGTAAAATCACAACAATTTGCCTTGAGGTGGCCTTTGGATACCGAAATATCGTGAAATCATGACAAATTTCCTTGGAGTGGCCATCAAATGCCGAAATATCATGAAATCATGATAATTTACTTTGAGGTGGCCTTTGGGCACCAAAATATCATACCATTATGATAAATTTTCTTGGAGTGGCCATCGAACGTCGAAATATCATGAAATCATGACAATTTGCTTTGAGGTGGCCTTTGGGCACCAAAATGTCATGCCATCATAACAAATTTTCTTAGAGTGGCCATCGATCGTCGAAATGTTGTGAAATCATGAAAATTTGCTTTGAGGTGACCTTTGGATGCTGAAATGCTACATCATCACAATAAATTTCCTTGGAGTGGCCATCGAATGCCGAAATATCATGAAATTGTGATAATTTTCTTTGAGGTGGCCTTTTCACGCTGTAATGTCACACCATTACAATAAATGTCCTTGGAGTTGCCATTGAACACTGAAATATTGTGAAATTATGAAAATTTGCTTTGACGTGGCCTTTGGGAACCAAAATGCCATGCCATCATGATAAATTTCCTTGGAGTGGCTATCGATCATAAAAATATCATGAAATCATGATAATTTCCTTTGAGGTGGCCTTTAGACACTGAAATGTCATGCCATCAAGACACATTTTCATGGAGTGGTCATCAGATTCCAAAATGTCACAAAATAAGGAAAATTTGCTTTGGGGTGACCTTTGGGCATTGAAATATCGCACAATCACAACAAATTTTCTTGGAATGGCCATCGAACACCGAAATATCATGAAATCATGACAATTTGCTTTGAGGTGGCCTTTGGGCACCAAAATGTTGTGCCATCATGATAAATTTCCTTGGAGTGGCCATAAAACACTGAAATGTTGAAAAATCATAATAAATTTCCTTGGAGTAGCCATCAAACATCGAAATATCATGAAATCACAACAATTTTCTTTGAGGTGGCCTTTGGGCACCAAAATGTCATGCCATCACATCAAATTTTCTTGGAGTGGCCATCGCATGCTGAAATGTCATGAAATCACAAAAAATTGTTTTGAGGTGGCCTTTAGGCACTAAAATGTCATGCCATCATGAAAAATTTTCTTGGAGTGGCCATCGAACACCGAAATATCGTGAAATAATAAAAATTTGCTTTGAGGTGGCCTTTGGGCACCAAAATATTGTACCATCACAAAAAATTTCCTTGGAGTGTCCATCAAACTCTTTGGGCACCAAAATATTGTACCATCACAAAAAATTTCCTTGGAGTGTCCATCAAACTCTGAAATATTGTGAAATCATGAACATTTTATTTGAGGTGGTCTTTGGATGCCGAAATGTTGTTCCATCATGACAAATTTCCTTGGAGTGGCCATAGAACATCAAAATGTCATGAAATCATGATGATTTTCTTTGAGGTGGCCTTTGGGCATCGAAATATTGTGCCATCGTGACAAATTTCTTTTGAAGTGGCCTTTGGATGCCAAGATATCACACCATCACAAAAAATTTCCTTGGAGTGGCCATCAGACTTCAAAATATCATGAAATCATGACAGTTTGCTTTGGAAGTCGCTCTTTGAAAGAAAACATAACATATTTACATAAAATACATACAAAGTAGAGAGAATTTTTTTACTTATAGTACAACTTCAGGTGGAAGCTATTAATGAGGATGGGTTGAACCTGATACTATTTGCTCCTCAAATAGAAGGATTTTTGCTATTTTTCTTTGATTAATTTAAAGGGGTCTTCCCAGAATGCATCAAAATTCTAATAATTTTTGGGTTTCACTTTTTCATTCCACCTTAGGACCATGTCTCCCACCTTGAAATTTCTAAGAGTGACCTTCTTCTCGAACCATTTGTTCATGGTGACCATATGTTTTTGATAGTGGTCATAGGCTTGTTTCTTCTGTTATTCTAACTATAGGAGTTGGATCAACCTATTCTCCATTGGTTTTGCCTTCTTTGTGCTAGTTTGATTGAGTAGTTTTAAAGCTGACATCTCTATGTGTATTGGAAGTACTGCTTATTTGCCGTAGACTAAAGAGTAGGAAGATGTGTGGATAGACTTATTGATAGTTATTCTAACATCCAAAAAATGCTTAGTTTATCAGAGAGTGCTAGCTTCTCTTATTATCCTTCAAAGTCTGCTTCAAGATCCTAAGCAATTTTTTGTTTGTTGATTCAGCTAATATATTTTCCTGCAAATAATAGTTCAAGGATATTTTAAAGTAAATATCATATTTACATGTAAATTCAATAATCCTGGAACCTATGAAAGACGTGTCATTGTCTCTGATCAATGCGTTTGGAATACCAAATCTTGTGATCAAACTTTCCACAAATTCCATCACAACTTTCTGGTCTACTTTTTTAGTGGGTATTGCTTCGGCCCACTTAGTAAAATAATCAGTAGATGTCAAGATGTATTTATGCCCAATGAATGATTTGGGCTCTATTATTCCAATGAAATACAATCTCCATTATTGAAAAGGTTCTTCAACCTGAATGAATTTTAGAGGTATAGAGTTTCTATTTATCTCAATGTATCTTTGGCACTTCTCACAGTTTCTTGTTACCCTAAAAGTGTCTACGAAGATGGTTGGACAATAACATCTAGTCTTGATGATATTCAAAGAAGTGGTCCTTCCTAAGTAGTGTACTCTTGATAGGCCTCTATGGAATTCCTCCAAGATCTTCTATTTCTAATCGTCCTTTATGCATCGAAGTAATACTCCATCCAAAGTTTTTCTATACAACCCTTTAGGTAGCAAAGTGTACTTCAAATCCTTGATCATGTATCTTCTTCTTTGTGAAGCATTCAAACCTGCTGGAAACTTTCTAGTCTAGAAGTATTTGATTAGTTCATCAGCCCAATCAAACTGCTCTAAGGGTTGATCATCATCTAAGGCTGCTTCTTGAGTTTGGCAAGCTATGTATTTAGATGAGGGTTGCCTAACAAGTTATTGGCATAGTGCTCTTCCAATTACCAACTTGTTTGTATGTATTTCAATGTCATATTATTGTATCTTCAACACCCAACCAACTATTTTATCATTGAGTTCCCCTTGTATGATGAAATTTTTGACGTCGGGGTGAACCACATAAAATATAGTCCTGCTCTGTGAAAGGAAATTCTTGATTTTTTTAAATACTTCTTTATTGCATAAATTTGTTTTTCAATGAAGTTATACTTCTCCTCATGTTATTGCATACTCTGACTTAGAAAAGCTATGGGTCTCTCTTCATTGTTAGGCCTTTTTTGAGTGAGTATTGCAGCGTAGCTCTCTTGTTTGCCTACAACATACAATATGAAACCCTTGGAGTAGTATGGGTTTACCAAGATGGGGGATTGGGCTATTTTCTCCTTGTTAGAAATCCTATTTCCTTAAGTCTGTCAACTTGAACTCAACATCCTTCTTCAATAATTCGATCATGGTTTTGATAATTTGTGCAAAATTGACTATGAATTTATGCACAAAGTTTATTTGGTCGAAGAAATACTGTAAGCCTGTTAAGATACTACTATAAAATATACTAAACAACACACTATCAACTCAAATAAACACACTCTCACACATTTTCTTGGAAATAAACTCACAGAAACATCATAAAAGTATTCAAAATTAAATGCATATGATAACAAAAATTATTTAAAAGGAACAATCTCACAATAGATAGAATCACAGGCCTCTTCGAGGGGGCAACCTCCTTCAACACTTCATTAATTTGCAAAAAGATGATTACATTGGTGCCTTTTCGGGTATTTAAAGAGTTTCCTTCCAAGGTTGGCTTACATGCAAAATGCCACCTAGATTACATGCATAATGCCACCCGAATTACATGCATAGTGCCACTTTGAATTACATGCACAATGCCACTCGAATTACATGCATAATGCCACACGAATTACATGCACAATGCCACTCGAATTACATGCACAAATCCACCTTACCTAACCTATCTACCATGTGTTAAATAGAAAAGGGTGCCATTTGTAATAGGCACTCCTAAGCTAAAACTTAGAACATTACAAAATATTAATCATGGGTACTACCCACATTCACTAGGAATTATTACATCAAGGAAGTTATTATATTAAGGGTTAGGATGAGATCCTAACATGCCCTTCTCCTTGAAGAAGCTTTGTCCTCAAAGCTAAAAATGAGGAAACTGTTGTTGGAGTTGATGGAGAGACTCCCATGTAGCATCCTTAGGTTGAAGCCCATGCCAGTGAACAAGGACCTCTATAATGGTATAGTTGCGCAGAGTGCGAGTTCGTCGATCCAACAACTTCTTAGGTGCAAGTAATATGGAGCCTTCTTCATCCAATTTAGGGAGTGTTGATTGAACCTGTACCTTTGTGCCCACAACTTTCTTGAGAAGGGAAACATGAAAAATAGGGTGGAGCTTGGAAGTGGGGGGAAGAGCCAATTTGTAAGCTGTAGGGCCAATTCGTTGTAGAACCTGATAAGGACCATAGAATTTTAGAGTGAGCTTCTGACACTTGTGAAGTTGTAGGGAAGATTGTTTGTATGGCTAAAAGCAAAGGAAGACCATATCACCCACATCAAAACTATGCTCAGAACGATGCTGATCAGCTTGTTGGTGCATCCGATTCTAGGCCATGTTCAAATTTTGCTTGAGTTTGCGGAGGACCTTGGTGTGTTGACTCAGAGCATTGTCAATGGCCTGGACCTTGGAGCTGCCCGGAATGTAGGAGGAAGGTGTGAGTGGAGGGAACCCGTAAACTACCTCAAACGGTGTGAGTTTGGTGGTGGTATGATAGGAAGTGTTGTACCACCATTTGGCCAAGGAAATCCATTTTTCCCAATGAGTAGGATGATCGGAGGCAAAGCAACGAAGGTAGGTTTCCAAGCATTTATTAAAAATATTTGTTTGACCATCTGTTTGCGAATGGTAGGCTGAACTCATTTTGAGTTGAGTCCCCTGCAAATTAAACAACTCTTGCCAAAAATTGCTAGTAAAGGTGGGATCATGATCAGATACAATGGAGGCTGGCATGCCATTAAGGCGGAATATGGAGTCAAGAAAAATTTGGGCAATAGTGGATGTTGTGTAAGGATGGGTTAGGGCACAAAAGTGAGCATACTTTGAAAGGCGGTCCACTACCACGAAAATAACTAACTTGCCTCCAGATTTAGGTAGCCCTTCTATGAAGTCCATGGAGATGTCAGTCCACACCTACTTTGGGATCGACAATGGTTGAAGAGTGCCCAGAGAGTGCACTGTTTCCACTTTCATCCTTTGACATGTGTCACAGTCAGCTATAAAAGAGTGAATGTCCTGTTTCATACATTTCCAAAAGAAGGTGCGCTTAAGTCGCTCATAAGTTTTTAGGAACCCTGAATGGCTAGTAGATGGAGTAGCGTGTGATTCCTTCATGAGGAGCTCTCGAAGTGGGGACTTAGAAGAAAGAACCAGGCATTGATGGTAACGCAGATCCTAGCCATCTCAACTATATATTGGTGTATACTTTGGATCATCCATAAGTGATACAACCAAGTCTTTCAAATCTGCATCCTAAAGTATTTATTGATGTAAGGGATCAATCCATTGGGGCAATGGTGCAGAAATGACACACAACATACTAAGGGTCTCAAATTGATGAGAGAGAGCATCCACCACAAGATTCTCCTTTCATTTTTTTTACGTGATGTCATAATCATAGCCCATGAGTTTTGATACCCACTTTTGTTGCTCGAGGGTGGCAACCCATTGTTCTAGAAAGTATTTCAGACTCTGGTGGTCAATTTTGATGGAGAAATGATGCCCAATGAGGTAAGGTCGCCAATGCAGGACTGCATGCAATATTGCCAACATTTCCTTGGCATATGTGGATTTCCCTAAATTGTGATCAGATAGGGCTTTGCTGGTGAAAGCCAAAGGGCATCCTTCTTGCATCAATACCACCCCAATACCATGACCAAAAGCATCACTTTCAATGATAATTTTTTTAGAGAAGTCTGGCATGGCTAAAACTGGAGTGGTGGTCATGGCATGCTTGAGTTCCAGGAATGCTTGCTCAGCCGACCTTGTCTAAGTAAAAGAATCCTTCTTCAACATGGAGGTGAGGGGGGTGGCTATATTTCCATAATTATAGAAAAATTTATGGTAATAGCATATAAGCCCTAAAAATCCTTGAAGTCCATTGAGAGTGCGAGGTTTCGGCCATTCTTGGATTGCTTGGATCTTCTTAGGGTCAACCTTGACACCATACTTTGAGACAATGTGTCCTAGATACTCCACTTCAGTCAAACCAAAGGAACACTTGGACCTTTTTGCAAATAGTTGATGGTCGGCCAATAGTTGTAGGGTTTGATCTACATGCTTGAGATGCTCTTCCCATGTGTGAATATAAATCAAGATGTCATCGAAGAACACAAGGATGAACTTCCACAAAAAGGGGTGAAATATGTTGTTCATCAGGATTTGAAATGTGGAAGGAGCATTTGTGAGGCCAAATGGCATTACCAAGAATTCATAATGACCTTCATGAGTGCAAAAAATAGTTTTAGGAATATCTTCATCCTTGAGCCGTATTTGATGGTACCCAGAGCGAAGGTCTAGCTTGGTGAAGTACATGGTCCCATGTAATTCATCTAGTAATTCATCAACCACAGGGATAGGAAATTTATCCTTGATAGTTATCTTGTTGAGTTCCCGGTAGTCAATACACAGTCGCTAGGAGCCATCCTTCTTGAGGACCAGTAAGAATGGTGCAGAGTAGGGACTAGTATTAGGCCGAATGATACCCACCTTGAGTAATTCTTGTATCATTGTATCAATCTCTGAATTCATGGCATGAGGGTACCTGTATGATCTGATATTGGGAGGTGCACTATCCGACAATAATGGAATGACATGGTCGTGAGAGTGATGCGGTGGTAGTGTAGTTGGTTCCACAAAGATGACCTCATGTTTGTGGAGAATCTGTTGCAGGTTTGATGGGGTTTCACCCATTTGAGAGGTGGATGGTTGGATGGAGAATAGTTGTGCAATGACCCTACATGATGATTTCTTTAGAAATTTCTCCATGCCATTTGAACTAATAATTTAAGGTGTTCCTGCTGGGGAGCCCTTGATGATGTGTGTTTGCCATTTTGGGAGAACTACATCCAAAGTTCAACAAAGTTCCAATTGATAGTGCCCAATGTACTCAACCATTGAGACCCCAAAAAAATATCACATCCGCCCAACTAGAGGGCAAACATGTCTTGCTTGAGTTCATAGTCCCCTATCTTGATTTTAACATTACAACATTTTCCTTTACAAGGTAAGGTTCCCCCATTGGCTACCATGACCTCAAAGGAATTACAAGTGTGGATATAGCAATTTGCCCACTGAGCAACTCTAGGGTCAATGAAGTTGTGCATGCTTCCCAAATCCATAAGGATGGAAAGACGTTGGCCCTTGAAAAATCCCGCAACCTTCATGGTTTGTGGAGTAGTAATGCCTGCAAGAGCATGGACTGTAATTGCTATCTTAGGTTCCTATTTCACTTCTTCTTGTGGAGAAGGTGTTTTCAGAGGGTCCTCATCCTCATCACTCTGGTCAGAGTTATCAGGTTCTTCAACATCTATCAAGAACAATTTTTTGTGTGCACACTTATGCCCTTTAAAAAAAATTTCATCACAATTGTAGCATAATCCTTGGGCATGACATGCATCCATATCTTCTGTGGTTAGGTGCTTGGGTGCAGCTAGTTTATTATCAACTGGGTGTTAGGATCGAGAAGGAAATGAAGGTCTATTTTGAGGAAACTTTGATGGGTGCCTTTGGGCAGAGAGTTTAGATTCGGCCAAACGGGCCAAAATGATAGCTTCCATCATAGTTTGTGGTTTCAACATTCTTACTTCCACTTGGAGTTCCCCATTCAACCCACTGATATAAAAACTCTGGAAGAACCCTTCATTCAATCCTCTTGTCTTATTGGCCAATTTTTCAAATTGAGCTTGGTATTCACGGACTGACCCTGTTTGTTGTAGTTTGGTCAAGGCCCTTGTAAAGTCCTCATACTCACTAGGACCAAATCAAGTGAGTAGTTGGGATTCAAAATTCTCCCAAGAGAGATTTGGGTTGGCAATACGTAATCATTAATGTTGGCAATTTTGGGTACCTTGGGTACATTGCCTTTGCTCAAGTGTTGATGTTGTCATTGATGTCAGGAAGCTTTTGAAGGAATCTAAGTTCTAGGAAGGGTTTTTGTGAAAACCAAGGCAAACAAAATAAAAGGTTTTATTTAAAACCATGGACAACAGATTTGAAATGGGTTTTTCTTAAAACCCAAGTTGGCTCTTTGTTTCGTTGAAAAAGGTGCCCCGGTGATGAAGATATTTAATTTTAAATATTTAGTTTAAATTTTATTTATTTAAAATTTAAATTAAAATTAAATTAAAAGGGCCGACGTGTTTGGAATTGCCGACGTGTTAAAAATGCATCATAGTGCATATAAAATAAGGCAATGGAATTCATTAATGTCGGATTGAATGTGTTCGATATTATTCTCTGTGCTTTTCATTTTCGACATTAAGCCCCTGCGCCAGCGAAGGAGGAAGTCAAGCATGGCGCGGTCGAAGGTATGACGGGATTGATAGTGGTGCCAAGGAGGTGGGCTCGCGGTAATCAGGATGCAGGTTTCGGTTTTCATGCCATGGATGAATCAGTGCAGAGTAAAATACGAACGATAGGGTTGCACTTCATTTGACACGCGACAGAGACAGAAACAACACGCAGATTTTGAGGGTTCAGATTTCAAGGTTTTAGCGTCGGTGTGAGAGGGAAGTCAGAGCATGCACGTTGTTAGGCTTAATGGGTAACTAGCCCATGTGGCGCTCGTCAGTTTGTTGAGAGCGCATGACCAGCGAAGCAACGCGGGGTCGAACAAGTCGTCTGCAGCGCATGAGTCATGATTAATTTTAAGGTATGTTTTTTATGGGGTTTATCTTGGGAGCTATAAGGTATGCTTTATCGTAGGAGTTATAAGGTCTCAGGTGTTTGAATGGTTTTATGTTAGTTTGAGGAGACATAAGGGTAAGGAGAATTTACTTACAATATTTTTATTATTTAATTAATTATATGATGGTGATAGGAAGATATAAGGGGTAGACACTTTGATTTAAATATTTTTGATTAATTAAAAAGAAATTGAGGTATTTAGGAGATATAAGGTCTAGCAAGTTAATTTAAATATTTGTTTTGAAAATATGGGTAATAGTTTTTATGGAGTAGATAAGGTGAATACAAGAAATATGTTATGTATGATTTGTTGAATGAGGTTGAAAGAAGAAGACATAGAACCTTGATTATATTTGGACCAAGGAATATTCTTGAGGAAATATTAAAGAAATATGTTGTCTACTAACCTTCTTGAATTTGGCAAAAATATGGTTATGGTTATGACAAATTTGTGAGATCTTCTTCATATTCAATAAGGTATGGGCACTTTCTTCTTATGAGTATGATTGATGTATGTTATTCCTGAAATAAGATTGGAGTGAAAAGGTATACAACAAGGGTTCCATTGGTTGGATGTAAATCCTATTTTCTGGTTTGTTGAAGACTACTTATGCATTATTATCATTGATGAGAGTTTTGGTGAGTGCATAATTCTGGTTTGAGGTAGTGGAAGCATTGTGCACTAGGGTTTATTTTTGTGAGTCTTGCTACTTGCTTTGAGATGGTGAAAACCTTAGTTGGCTGTTTTGATATTGATGGTTGAGTTGCTTCCATAGAGGTTGTTTGATCAAGTTATTGCTTTTACTTGATTCATGATATTGGGCTTACTCCATTGAGTTGATTTGAACAAGTTATTCTTTGCATTTGGTGATATTGTGTGGGTGGCTGTTTTGTTCAAATATCTTTGGAGGGAAAATGATTTCTACTTGTTTTCTTTTCTTGTTGATGATTGGTTGAATGCTTCAAGGTTAATGTTGAGTTGAATGATGTTGGTTAAACCTTGTCTTTGAGCATTGTTTTTGAAGCCCTAATTGGTTGAGAAAAGATATTGGTTGTTGGAAAGAACATGAGTATCATTGTTATATGAGATATTGCTTGGTTGGCAATTGTTGGGTTGTGTTTCATGTTCTTAAGAAAAGCATATTACTTCTATCTTATTCTTATGAGATTTGAGATTGAGTTGAGATTGAGATTGGGAGTTAAGTATAGAACATATTGAGTCTCTAACAATTCTCTTTATGCTTCTATGAGGTTGATGAATCACATTGGGTCTCTAACCATTCTCTTTGTGGGTTCATGCCAAGCAAGTTTTTCTTGATGAACTTGTGAGCAGGTTTTGGACAGGTTCCATTGGGGACTTATGAGCAGGTTTTGGATAGGTTCCATTGGGGACTTGTGAGCAGGTTTTGGATAGGTTCCTTTGAGGACTTGTGAAGCTGAGGTTGATAGTTCTATCAGAGAACTTGAGGACAGAGGTGCATTGGTTCTATGAGAACCCGAGGATATTTGTGCTAGACCGAAGGACTATGTTTAGTGCAGATTCGAGGACCGAATTTTGAGATGATAGAGTTGAGGACAGAGGTCTCTAGCCAGATTAGGGAAGACAGGTGTATTCTATGGATAGAGTTCCATTTTCTAAGGGTAGCAGAGGCAGAGGTCTTCTAGAGGATTACCAGCCAGAGCAGAGGTAGGGGAAGGTATCTCCTTTGAGCAGAGGCTCATAAATTCAGATTGGGGGAAGGTATCTCCTTTGAGCCGAGGTTCATAAACATTGTAATTGGGAAGGTTTCCCAAAGAACTTTGAGATAACTTTTAGAGAAAAGTTTTATGGATGAACCACGTTAAAATTGGTGTCACTTTGTGGATGATCTTGTGCATTGTTTTGATATTGCTTTGGATATATTGCTTTACTATTTTTAAGTATAAAGGAAAAGTAAAAAGAGGTCTTATACTATTCACCCCCCCCTCTCAGTATAAGCTTGTGTTCTTCAATTGGTATCAGAGCGGGTGCCTTTGAAAGTTTAACAGCTTAAAGGAAGATCTTACAATAACACAAATGGCAAGGAAAGGCAAAAGCAAAACCATAAGACACAAGAAGAAGAAATCTCACATGGTCATGAAAGAAAATGAAGATGAACTCAATGTTGCTACTTTGGGAATGGAAATAGATTCAAGAGATGAATCAAATAGTGGAGAACAATCCAGATTAATAAAGTTTTGCACCAGATGTGGGAAGAGCGGTCACTTTGCAGATGATTGCTCATAAGGAAGAGAGTTCTGATGGGGAAAGTATTTGAGATCATGAGTCCTTAAATGATAGATGCACAAAAATAGAAAACAAAATTTAGAATGAGAAGAAGAAGTTTTCAGAATCTAAGAGGTCAAATAAAGGAAAGTTTCAAGGTAGATGTTTTGCATGTCACAGATTTGGTCACATGGATGTACATTGCATGGCTCAAGTGAAGAAGGTAAATGACAGTTTCAAAAGTGGTATTTTATTTCATGGGTATTGCTACTCTTGCAATCAGTTTGGGCATAAAGTAATTTTTTGCAAGGCAAAAATCAGGAACTGGGTTAGTCAGAACAGGCTTGGTCAAAACAGGTTTGGTCAGAACAGGTTTGGTCAAAACAGGTTTGGTCGAAGCTGGTTTGGTCGAAGCTGGTGGATTCAAAGAACGGTATGCCTAAAAGAAATAACATTGTTACTTGTTATAAGTGCAACAATGAAGGTCACACGGTTAGACGAGTGTAGAGCTGAAATTCCGAATACGAGAACAGGGAACAATGGCATGATCAGGTCCAAGGATCAAGGCATGGACGAGAACAGGGATGAGAACAAGAACAAGAATAGTGACAGGAACAAGAATATGGATAAAGAGTTCAAGAGAAGGCCCGACAAGGAAGTTATATACGCTGATGATGATTAGTGCCTAATGGGAGTTTTACTCCCACCCCAAAATTAATCACCTCAACAGGAGGTGGGGGAGGGACTAAGCTAAGAGACTCATTCTTAGTCTCGAGCCCCAAAGGTGGACCTTTGCCATTTATGACAAATGAGGAGAGATATGAGTAATGGGGAGAGCTTCAAGTGAAGAGGAAAGTGTAGACACCAAAACAACACCAATCCGATTACGTGACTACAAACACTGATCACATTAACACACACAGCCCCCAAGGTAGCCCCCAGAGGTTAAACAGTGGTTCTAACCACTTACACAGCAGTTTTGCAAGTCAAAAATCAATTTGGCACCTTTTAGACACTTTATTTCTTATTCGTCCCACCCAGGGACAAGTGCGAATTTGTACTCGTCCTACCCAGGGACGAGTATGGATTTATACTCGTTTCACCCAGGGACGATTATTAGTGCTCGCTCCGGGGTGGGACGAACGCCAGGTTTGACCAGCAAAAAGTCAGACCTCAGCACATGACAACTCAGAACTACCACTCAGCTTTTCATGCATGACATAGGAGTGCGAGTGAGTTCTTTTGACAACACACATCTGCCAATTGACTTTCCCTTCACTGCATGGGAAGGAGAGTAAGCTTTTTAAGACAATTCAGATTTGCCACTTAGCTATCCCTTCATTGCATGGGAGTGCAAGTGAGCTTTGCTAAAACATGCAAAGACATGCACAAAGGCAGTTAAGAAGCCCTTGATCAAGAAGAAGTCTTCTCTTCACAAACAAAAGCATTCATGCAAAGAAACACTTTTGCATGTTAATTCAAAAAGACCCCTTGGGTCTATAAAAATGGTGAGTTTTCTCACCCAAAAGGATATACAGAGAAGGAGCATTTTGAGCGACGAAGTGCTGCTAGTTCACTTACTGGCGATTTGTGCTTTCATAATCATGGTATTTCTTTTAGTTTCATGTTTATGCTTTTGTCAAGTTTTTCATTTCATTTAGATTCATTTCAACCATCGTTAGATTCATCTTTTATTTTTCATACACAGGTGCTACGACTTTCTTGTTTGTTTATTTGAGTGCAGAGTTGCAGCATTAGAGGAGCGACGAGGAGTCTACCTTACCAACGCAAGCGGCGACAACATTTGGCCCGCCCATTCCAAATGTGGGCATGCGGAAGGAGGAAGACTAAGTCACAAATTGTAACAAAGACCAATTTAACGCTCCTAGCCCCTAAAAAGGGAGGAGACGTCTATGTAACCGAGGATAAGAAATTTGAATAAAGAGGGTTGTGATTTCCTTACATCTTTTCTTTCATTTCCAATTTATCTCCTTTCCTTGTTTTTGTGCATAGGATTAAAGCGTTACATTTCATCTTATATTGCATAGTTATAGTTTTCCTTTTGCTTCCGAAATCTCGTGCTTTCAATGGCGATCACGGTGGGAATTCTGTCCTCTGTTTTTGTTTAGGTTAAATTACTGATCTAAAATTGCTTGTTTTTTTATAGGTACCTATTTTTCAACAATCGGACTGTTATTCGTCTCTGCAAGTGATGATTACAGAATTGTTACTCGTCTCACCCCGGGACGAATAAAATATTCGTTCCACCCTATGACGATTACGGTTCTGTTATTCGCCTCACCCAGGGACGATTATAGATCTATGCAAATTTTCAGAGCAAATCAGAAATTTCCGATTAGGTAGAGAAGAGGTAAGGGTTTTATTTACAGCTTCTGTTAAATTTCTATTTTTCTATTTATGGTTTTCAGTTTGAATGGCTTAGGGAAAAATTTCTTTTCGTTTGCTTGTTTCAATTTTGCAAAATTAATTAAAATGAACCCCACACATCACGTTACATTTTAAACCAAGGCGTTGGTCATAAGACCCCAACCCTTGAGCAAGACCAACGGTGGGTTCATCACCACCTTGGCTTAGCTTTGCATCCATTCCCCGATTTTCAACTGTTGTTAGGCATAAATCCTGACGAAAGCTGACCGAGTGTCGCTGGGGTGATTCCCATGCGCGCGAGGATAAGTCTTCTATGGTAGGTGCCATTAATAGGACAATCCCCCTTTCATACCACCTACGTACCACGTACCATCTGCTCTCACGTACCTATAGTCTCCCTCTCGTAAGGGCGGGTATATAGAGAGGTTGGTATATCGGCCTGGCTGGTATATTGAAGGGGCGACCATTTTGGGAGTTATATGAGTCGTCATAATGCATTTAAAAATTCTTCAAAACCTACAAAAACAAAACAAAACAACAAAAACACACTAAACCCGATTTAGGGCACACTATTAATCTTTAAAAGAGATAAGCATTGCTTGTGTGTGTATGCTATTTTCTGTTTAGACAAAAAAATCAAAAATCAAAAAAATCATAAACAAAGATAAAAATCTACGCATTTTGCCACTCGCTCCAAAAGCTCCAAGGATTCCCGCAATCGCTTGGTCACTCCAAAATGCCCCAAAGGTGTCCATGAACCCTTTGGTCAACCCAAAAGTGCCCTAAGGTTCCCATAAGTGATATCGGACCATCCAAAAAAATATGGGAAATTTTATATTTTTCTCTAAATTTTAGTGCATCTTGCCGGGGCCATAACTTCTCAACCGTAGCTCCGATTGACTTGAAATTTTACAGGGAGTTAGTTGGGAGAGTTTTAAACAAATATAACTCTCTTGAGTTGTATTTTTCTAGAAAAGTCAGTTTTTGGGGCCAAATTCCATCATCTAGTGCCCCGAAATTAGGTTTTAAAATTGCTTACCTAATTTTTTACGCTTTTTGAGCTGTTCGAAGGCTAATATCTCCTAATGTAGTTAGAGTTAGGACTTGAAACTTCATTTTTGTCTTATCTATGGTAAGAGGGATGCGCACACCAATTTTGGGCCCCATTTGACTCATTTTCAATTTTAGGGTTTTTAGAGAGACATCGTCATGGTGCTCACCCGCAGCCAAGCCCAATCATGGGAAAATGTTGTGGGGAATATCCAAGGAGGCACAATTCACCTTCGGTATAGTCCCAAAGATTTGGTCATACCACATTGGTGACCTGGCACACAAGGCGGTCCCCTCCACACCTTCCCTGAAAGGGACTATAGGGGCGCCTCTTCTAGGGGCACTCCTATTCAGCATAGCACCCAACACACACCCTCCCATGAGAGGTATATCCGTAGGAGAGCTCCCTTAGATGCTTGCTATGAGTGGTCACCGCATGATGAAGCGCTAGGTCAACATAGGGTTCGACGGGAGGAACCACATGATTACACTATCCCTCCTTCAACCCCTCTAGTTGTCAGGACTACACGGACAAATACAGAGCACAAGGCTCCTCAGGCGGGGCGAGCCAACTCTTCCCATTCCTATTTCACTTAAAAAATAGAGCATGAGGAAAACCCTTACCTTCCTCCAGAACAATATACATCGCAGGAGCAACACGCCTCCGCAATTGCTAGCTTTCAGGATTACCTATTGAGGCCAAAGCCTCGGGGGAATGCTGCTACCCCCAACAGAGGGAGGCGACCTATAGAGATCTCGGATCACCATGACCGAGATAGATATCTAGGAGAGGCATATAGGCCTTCTAGACATGAGATGACAGGACCAACTATCTTAGAATCTACCAAGCATATCGCACGTCGGATGGAACTCGCGTTACTTGAGCTAGAACAACAACAGTTAGAGCAACAATATATTTTAAATCAAGAGTGCCTTCAGTGCCAGGAGGATGAGTTGTTACAACACACTATGCAGGCGAAGAATCCAACCCCTCGCATGCATAAGACAAAACATTATGAGAAACACAAGCGGGTGCAAGACAGTGTCTCTACGACCTTATCAAATGTTGCCCTTGATGCCTCCTAGACTTGAGCAGGAGGCCAATCCTAAGACCAATGATGGGTGCCTTCTTCAGGTGCCCACCCAAGTTCATGGACCACCCCCAAAAATTCTTCAAGAAGCCTTTGAGGAACCTGAGCTAGAAAAAGAGTGGACTAAAACAAAATACCAAAGCATGGGGGGTGCTATTCAGTCATCCCTCTCAAGGCATCAAGTTTCCCACAACTTGCAACGGGAACAAATAAAATAGGAGGAGCTCAAATCCCTCGATACAAGCAATGCACTGCCCAAGCACTTAGAGTCAGTAGAGACCAAGATTTTGGGGCCACAAAAGCCCAACTCATGCGAAACTCCTCTCAAAGAGGATCAACCCCTGGTTGTAGAGCTACCTGATGATGAGGTCTTCCATATCTTAGAATCACCAAATTTTGATAAGCCTGACTCTCTCGCCAAAGACGAGTCAGCATATGCAATAGCGCCATGGGACCCATTCGATTCCGACAACATTAATTCACAGGTGGTCCCGATGGATGAGCATCACAAAATTCTCCTAACATTACTCCCTTTGGAGGATCCCATCGAGCCCGTGCCATTGCCAAAAAATCAGGTCCCCTCGCAAAGCACGAAACAACTCCATGAGGACCACATCAATCTGCTCGAACAAGAAGAGCTTAACATGTCGCAGACAGCTATCGAGGCCAACGAGGGCCTTTGGATCACTGACAATGATTATGAATATGAAACTGAGATGGCTTATCTCAATCATGCACGACGGCACAATCACCCTGTCACCCATGATGAACTAATGGCCCAACTAGGCATAAGACTAGGGCATGAGTGGCACATAGACCCAGCCCACTGGCATCACATGTTGATCCCACTCCTTTGGGAAGATCGTGAGCACCTTCCACCCAGAGATATCATAGCACCATCAGTGTCGAAGGCAGACCTTGCCCTCCTATCCATGCATAAGGCCGATCCATTTGTGCCAATTCCTACGAGCAGCGATCCGGTGCACAAAGATCATCATCGTTGGGGGTACCTCTATTCCCTGAAGAGCTAGTGGGTTACACCAAACGCTCCAAAGGTGTCCATAAACCCTTTGGTCAAACCAAATGCTCCAAAGGTGTCCATAAACCCTTTGGTCAAACCAAAAGCTCCAAGGATTATCGCAATCACTTGGTCACCCCAAAAGCTCCAAGGATTATCACAATCACTTGGTCACCCCAAAAGATCCAAGGATTATCGCAATCACTTGGTCACCCCAAAAGGCTCCAAGGATTATCGTAATTGCTTGGTCATCCCAAAAGGCTCCAAGGATTGTCGCAATCGCTTGGTCATCCTAAAAGGCTCCAAGGATTATCGCAATTGCTTGGTCATCCCAAAAAGCTCCAAGGATTATCGCAATCTCTTGGTCATCCCCAAAGGCTCCAAGGATTATCGCAATCGCTTGGTCATCCCAAAAAGCTCCAAGGATTATCACAATCTCTTGGTCATCCCCAAAAGCTCCAAGGATTATCGCAATCGCTTGGTCATCCCAAAAAGCTCCAAGGATTATCGTAATCGCTTGGTCATCCCAAAAAGCTCCAAGTATTATCGCAATCTCTTGGTCATACCAACAGCTCCAAGGATTATCACAATCTCTTGGTCATCCCAAAAGCTCCAAGGATTATCGCAATCGCTTGGTCATCCCAAAAAGCTCCAAGGATTATCACAATCTCTTGGTCATCCCCAAAAGCTCCAAGGATTATCGTAATCGCTTGGTCATCCCAAAAAGCTCCAAGGATTATCGCAATCGCTTGGTCATCCCAAAAAGCTCCAAGGATTATCGCAATCGCTTGGTCATCCCAAAAAAGCTCCAAGGATTATCACAATCACTTGGTCACCCTAAAAGCTCCAGGGATTTTCATAATCACTTGGTCAAACCCTAAATGCCCCAAAGGTATCTATAAACCCTTTGGTCAAGACAAAAGCTCCAAGGATTACCACAATCGCTTGGTCAACCCAAAAGCTCCAAGAGTTACCATAACTGCTTGGTCAACATAAGTATTCAAAAATCAACAAAAACAACACAAAAATAAAAATCACAAACACATTTGCATTTCAATTCCATGCATTCTCATAACACATCAAAATTACAAAAACAATTGCATTTCAATTCCATGCATACTCATTTAAAAAAAAAAAAAAATCAAAATCACAAAAACAATTGCATTTCAATTACATGCATTCTCATAAAAAAACAAAATCACAAAAACATTTGCATTTTCCATACATTCTCATAAAAAAAAAATGAAATCACCAAAACATTTGCATGCATTTTCATAAAAATCAAAATACAAAAATATAGGTTGCATTAAACATTGCATCCATCCCTTGCATACTTCGATAGGTCATACAAGTCAAAAGCACCATAGGCTGTCATTACTTGGCAATTCCATCATTTCCACCTCAAATCCATTTCCATAAACGCATACATCCAAGCATATCACCTTTTTATTTTAGCATAGTCGGTTGTCTCCCTATTGTATATAGGGTTTTCGTCATTCAACTGTCTTTAAATTTCTAGCCAAAACTGTACATAGTTAAACATATTTTACACGGGAAAGTTTTACTTGGATCACACCTTGTTACGTAGCATCCCAACACAAATTAACACACATATAATAATTCCTAAGTTGTGTGAACGAAAGATGAAACCTGCACCGTAATCCCGGTTACCATAAGCGAAATGACTATCTTGCTTATCCCCCTATGCAATTGACCCTAGAAATGCTGAGAGTTGGCAAAAGGACAAGCATCTACCACAAGCAAAAGTTGAAAAAAAAAATTGCAAAACGTCAAAAATAAAATTGACATCCTGCCTCAAAGGCACGTACAATAGTGATTCTCGTCACTCCCTATCCCTTGCTCAAAAAAAAAAAAAAAAAACATCAATAAAACAAAATAAACAGTGATCTTATCACTATAAAGAGCAAGTATCCCAATACAATTGAAGAAAAGCAGGGAGTCAAACTTGAATCCCCGGAATTCTCAAGCATTTCGACGAGTCATGAGGCAAGCTTCGATGACCGGTTTGGTTGATAGCCTATCGATCACCGATAGTAAACCTCCCGCATGACGATATCTGTCACATTAACTTGTGTATAGATCAATGTTTGCATGTGGATGAGCTAGCTTATGGTATCCTAGATAGCATCGCGATTAATCTAACCAAACACAATCAAGGAGTTAGTGGAGCTAATTAGGTGATCCTCAGTACAGGTTCGGTTGAAAGCCCATCTGGCACTGGCGGTATCCTGATGAATAACACATAAACAAACTCAATTGCACACACAGGGATGTGAAATAACTTGGTTAAATTCAAGTCGAATTTATACCTTGTTCAAAAGTCTTGCG